>OX371225.1:213762282-215109628 GCA_947310385.1 Nephrotoma appendiculata | reverse complement strand
TTGTGTGTATTAGTTAAGTTGGATAAGCGATTATATTCCGAGCAGAAACAACACAGATAAAAGGAAACAACTAACGCGAACTGCTGCAACGCGTTCTTTAATTTTAACAACTGGTTTTTCGATGATTATTTTCGCACGTAAGCCCCCCTTTCATACACCAGGTCACATATGCAAACTTTTGATCAACTATAGCGATTGCGCTTACAAATTTAGCACGAAAGCACGAATATATTTTTGCAGCCGAGAAACACCGTGTTAACAAATAGTTTATATGTATCAATATTTGTTGTATATCGACTGTAACTATAAATAAACTATAATTAATTATATATTCTTCAACTTTGCCCAGTTGAACTGATTTACTTATTAAACTTAATTTTCTACAAATAATTTCTAATCGTTCATATGTTATGCAGCAATAAAAACGATAACACGATAGCTTAACGCATGCCTGAAGGCTTCAGCTCTGTGGACAAAAGTACAGAAACTCCAATTGTCAACAAATATGCGAATTCGCATTTAACAAGAAACAGATGCACAGCAATTCGCAGCGAAACTTCTGCAGATTGGCGGTGGCACTTTCCCCATTAAAACACTGACAGGTGAAATCACATTCACTAATGTGCCAGTTAGTGTCGCCCATTGATTCTGTAGTGGAGTGATTGAGTCAAGTCATTTGATTCTGTAGTGGACACCGATGATGCTGTTAGTTACCCGCTGGAATTTCTGAACACGCTGGAGCCACTTGGAATGCCTTCTCATATCTTGAAATTGAAGAAAGGATCATCAATAATGCATCTGCGGAATCTGGACCAGCCAAAACTAGGCAATAGAACACGGCTTTCTGTTAAAAATCTTTTGCCAAATGTCATCGAAGCCACTGTATTGACAGGGATTGCAAAAGGAGAGGAAGTATTCATACCTCGCGTACCGTTGATACCAACCGACCTGCCATTCAACTGCAAACGAGTCCGGTTTCCAGTTAGACTTTCATTTGCCATTGCCATCAACAAAGCTCAAAGACAATCCCTTGCAGGTGTGAATTTGGGAAGTCCTTGCTTCGCTCATGGCCAGTTGTATGTGGTATGCTCAACAGTAGAGACTACAAAAAATTTGTATGTTGGCGGAAAATCAAAAAATGTGGTAAACCCAACAAATTATTTTTGTATTGATTTTATTCAATTCCCTAAAGTATTTCTAATTAGTTATAAAATAAAATAAAAACACCTGTTGAAGTTCAGCAGTTCAATTTTAACCCGGGCAAAGCCGGGTACTTCAGCTAGTTTCCATATAAAAAGTATAAATAAAATTTCTTTACTAAAATTTAACAAACTAGAAATGTTTAGCTCACGATTACCCTGATCGTTATGGTGTTTCGCTAAGAAAAATTCAATTTATGGCTTCTAATACAGATGGCACTATCTTCCTAACACTATTGTGAGGAGGACGCATTACTATAAATGTCTCGAATTGCGACATTGAATTCTCTATAACCGTTCTTCGAAAAAATCGGCTCGCACTAATGGGAAGCCTCACGCATACGTTCTACCCATTCCGCTGGAAAAATTAAAACGCACTGTGGCTCTTCAATACTCTGCAAATGTAAACCCTTTATACATAAGTAGTTATTTGACATATTTTCGGTGGATACCGTTTTCGATGAATTGTCGTAATTGTTGGTTAATTATACTGTAAAGTCTGTCGTTTATGGTTAATTACTTGTAAACAGTGAAATTACGTAACGCTTTTATACTGTAGGTTAACTATGGGCCAGATAACCGAAGCATAGGACAGTGCGTGAGGAGTGGTGTTTTATGAAATGTCTGTTCAATATGAGTTTACATACACAGTTACAGTGTATGATTTTGTTGTGCAACATTGTGGTATAATTTTTGGACAGTTGAATTTTATTTTCTTATTTATTTTAATCTTTTTATATTTCCTTGCTCGACTGGGGATTGAACCCCAAACACATTGTTTTTGTCTTTTAAAGCAAGAAGGGCTTAAATTTGTTTTTAAATGAAAAATTTGCACCGTATTGTTTCCTGTAATATCCTACGGTATTGAGAACAGATCATTTTGCTATATTCGACAATATGACTTATGATGTACGTACACGTTACCATTTCCACCCCAATTTTTTAAATAATAAAAGTTGGCATACCAGTTATATATTATTGGTGCTGATTTTGAATGAATATCATTTATTTTTAAAGTTAAAATAAAGGTAAATAAAGTTGTTTACTGAATCTCGTTTTGACTAGTCCGGAAAAGGTCACATCAGTTTAACATAATTTGTTTGTAACGATCTCTATTTCAAAATTCACATATCCCTTTTTTTTGCTTCAATTTAAGTCAAATCCACTCAAATGTGTGTGTTAAAAATGACAGGTCGTAATGTTTTCCGAATTTTAACGGATCTTAGTTAAATCGGAATTATTTTTGAAAAAAGCATTAACATATTAATTATTTTATTATTATTATAGTTATAGTGTTATTTTTCGGACGAAGACGAATTAAATGGGATGCACAAATGTGTATGTTGGTCCAAATTACATATAAAAATAAATGTTTGACATGATTCGTTTGCGTTGCCCACACAGTTATGATGGCAGGCAGGAAAATGGATATACATAGCTATAAGTGACGGTCAAAATTTATTTATCCTAAACTTTATTTAGCGAAATTTTGAATCTTTGACGAAACCTATTTGACCGGTGCTTCCTCTCTTGCGTGCATTTTCAAATTTTGTCCAAGTGTTTCTCCTTTATCGCGGTCCTTAATAAATGTAGCTAAAGTTGACAAAGAGAGGTTGAGCTTCTTTGCAATACATTGCTTTGCTTGTCCAGCAGAATCCATTTTATTCTAAATTTTTAATTTTATTCTAATGAGGATGTTTCAGAGATACGGACCTAGGAGATTTCGTTGTAACTCGAGTGAGGAAATGGACATCCGGGGCTGAATGCTAAGCGACTCTTTTCTTATTGAACCTGCATTTTTTTACATGTGCTGTACCGGCGGGCGACTTATGTGTCGTTGTCTTGAAAATTTTCAAAAAGCACTTTTGTATGATAATTGTTCAATTTTTGTAGTTCGTTGTCTGATAACCGGTCTGCTTTGGTCCCTAGAGAGTGGAATGCATCTTTGTGGGGTTTGTGCTATACTGATGTATTATACTTTTGATTTTGGAACTGGTGAAGGGCCGCGTTTGGTTAAATAGGACTAACCTTCTTCGTTAAGAAAGTTCAATACGACCTATCAAATAATTTAGAATTGTTACTACAGGTAAAATTAAAGCGTCTATTAAATGTATACACCCCTATTTGTTTTTATGTTGAAGCGTCTAATAACGAGGCGTCTATTATATGGGGTAATATATTTTACCGAATTGTTCGTTAAATCGAGGTTTTATACTACCTTTTGCTTTTTGTTTTTATAATTCCTAATCATTTAGATGGTGATTTATCAGTTTCAAGTTTTGTCATCAATTTACCGGTTTTAAGAACTCTAGTTTAGGACATAACTAGGTGGAAGGGATCCACTTGAAATTATTAATTTACAAAAGCTTTATATTTAACCGAGAAATTAAATTACAAAATAATAAAAGTTATTTCAGAATACAGTTCTTCTCATTTGGCCAAATGGTGATGGATGGAAGCATTAGAGGAAAAAATAAAATATGTAAAATTTCTTTTATTCTAAACTAGGATTTCAAAGACATGTTTTCAATGTGTAATGGTTCAAGGGATATTAATTAATTTCTTATTTGAAAACCTCCTATTATTTATTTATGTCACCAACATAACTTTCAATTATTTTAATTTAATAAACAATCAAGGCAGGTAAAGGCAGAGGCAGTAAAAATTAATTTAGCTCGAGCTATCTGCCCAGCTTAAAGTCAGTACTCAGCGTGAGTTTAGCTAAATTGTTCATATAAAATTAACGTAAAATTTAGTAAGGTTATATATTTTACTAACGATTTAAAAAGTCAGTTCGTGGATTATAAATAAGGTACCGCCATCTTAAATTTCATATAGAAATTATTTATATATAAAATTATAAGAAAAAATTTGAAAATTTATCTCTACGCAATATTTTAAGTTCGACGATTTATCCGATTGTATACCTAGCAGCTGAAGTGAAATGAAATTTTCGCTGGTCTCCAAAATTAACCAGATAATTATTGCAATTATTATAGGTAACCGAGCCACATTTTCATGCAATGGTAGATTTTGGTCATAATCCCAGCCACTTTTCTTTATCAAAAAATCAGAAACTTCTTTTGAATGCTTCAGTCCGTTACAGCGTATTCCAGTTGAGATCGAACGTAAGCAAAATAGAGTAAACATAAGGTTTGAATGTTTTTAATTTCGCCCTTTCGCTTGTGTCATTTTTATATGTAAAATTTTATTTCACTTCAGATATGTGCTAAGCTTATTTGGAGATCGTCTTAAAAATTAGATTAGGTCAACATCAGGGAACAGCCTACCTAGCTAAACAGGCAGATAAAACAATGAAATATTTTTTTTATAATCGCGGTAGAATTTTCATATGCTATTATTCGACCAAGACTCAACAGAAATAATTTTGTGACAGAAAAGTATTTATCATTAAATGTATTTATCATTCGTTTTAAAGAAAAGATCTAAAACAGTTTTGTGAAGACTATATTTTTATGACCTCACAGTCTTAATTGGTATTCTAGCAAAGCAGTTTTAAAATTGGGGTTTGAAAATACTCCAAAGTCTATTGAAATAAAATGAAATAAAATGAAATGGAGAATTGTGAAATAAAATGTATGTGTAAAACCTATAAGAAAACTAACAGAAATAATCTTTTTTTTATAAAAATCGCGATATGGTACAAAACGCGATATTTCAAAACGCGATATGGTACAAAACGCGATATGTCAAAACGCGATATTTCAAAACGCGATATTGTACAAAATGCGATATTTTAAAAATTTTAAAATCGATAGGAGCGGGAGTTTAGAGTTGGGTATATGAGGCGGGTGAAGGAGAAATTTGAAGGGGAGTATAGGACCGGGTTTTATCAGATGGGTCGCTGCGCTCCCGTCACTTCGCAATGCACATTTTGTACCATATCGCATTTTGTACCATATCGCGTTTCGAAATATCGCGTTTTGAAATATCGCGTTTCGAGCCGAACCCTAAAAATTTCATATACAGAAATAAAACATATTTCTATTTTGAGGTGCTACAAACTTATTAATATGTATAAGTAAAATGTGCAATTTAAAGTTCAAATAAATTTTATTTTGTTTACAATCATTTTTTACGCGAAACGTCAAATTAAAACAAAAGACCACCAAATTTATATGTCTTACGAAAAACAATTTTTAAGTACTAATGACAACTATAACTTCGAGCAAAATACCGAAAAACTCCTAATTAAAACGAAACTCAAAAGAAAGATAAAAAGGCTAGGCGAAGACCAGTTTTAGTCAGTGATTGTGCGCCAGAAATGGAGTATTGGTATACACCAATTTTTCTTCAGAAACTTGGTGATAAATACGTTGACAAATGCTTTTTGTGTGTGAGATTTTCAGATTGAGATTTTGTTCAGAAAGAATGATTTTCTTACGACTTGTGAACAAAGTAATAGCTGCCTTTACGTAAAACCAAATGAATAACATCAATTGTTTGGCCTTTGCAACACTATAACACTTGAAGAATTGTATGTTAAATTTCTAAGTTGTCATCTCTCGGTTTAAAAATTATTCTTATACTTGTATAGTCTGCACCACGTTAAATTAACCATTAGTTCATACAATCACTCATCGATTGCACAAAACAATTCGTGTCTGATGTATAATTAAAATTTGATAATTAAATTAAGGTTTATCTACCTAGTTTGCTGTTTCGAATTAAATATGAGACGGTTTGTTTTTCATAGGGATATTGGTTTATAAATATTGATAGTGATTTTTAGTGATTATTATTATATCTAACCCTGTCTAATCGTTGAGTTTTATCTCGGTATGGTAAATGGTTGAGGTTTGCGCTTTTCAAGAAACAACAAAGGCTGATTGAGGTGAGAGAGTAGTAGACTAGCTTGTATCATTCGAAGGTATATTGGTCCTTCTCATTTTATGGAACGCTAAAGTAAAAATAGACGAAAAAAAATGACGCACTAGTCCAAATGGACTCAATTGGATTTTTCTTTCACCTCTCATCTCGTTCATCAGTTTTTACTACGAATACATTGGAAATCGGAATGGATCAAAATTAAGGTTTACTGTTTCTCAAGCAGCAATATCTTAAGGCGCAATTCTGCCAGTAAGTGCACAGGATCTGTTTAAATATATTAAAAATATGGAATAGTTTGAGAAGATTTATTTTCGACTTGACTATTATCATACGCATTTAATTTTTACTATTAGTCTAAGCAGATCTAAAACCTTTACAAACGAAGTTTTAAAATGAACATGAGAGCATAAGTTTTTTGCTCGAATTTCACTGTTAACATTTTAATTAGTGGAGTCATTAATACAAATATTTTCCCAATAAACAAAATTTCAGATTTTTTTGGATTAATTATATCATTGCTGTATGTAAATTAAGTGCTAATTATAACTTATCCAAACGATACAACCTGTCAAATTGTAAAGTACACAAAAAACTTCGGTTAAAAACAAAAATGGCTCCAGAAATTGTGGTTTTAAAATTTACACCAATTTTGCGAGTACATTAGGCTTTTTAACCTGCCAAGAGTGGATGGAGCGGTTGTAGATTGATTAGTTGTAAAAGATATCTCTGATAATAAGGTAGAAGCAAATTTTATTCACCAATCAAAGCATTTTTATGGAATAAAATAGGTAAATTTACATTGAACTGCCTCAATTATCGTTATGTAATCCTCATGATATGGTTTGATAGCAGCGTTTTTTTGAAAAACAGTCGGGTTGTGTTCGCGATAGCTTTTTTCAAATTTGTCCAATTTAAAAATAGAAATTTAATATTTTATAAATTTAAAAAGCTAGATTTAATGGTCATCTAAGTATAACATAAAAAATCCATTATAAAAGTTCTGTAGTGTTCTTGTAATATCGTTGCTCTGTATAGTTCTACACTACTCCGATTTTATGTAGAGTTATACAGAACAACAATGTTACAAGAAAACCATTCAACTTTTAGAATGGATTTTTTCTGCTATACTTAGATTGCCGTTAAATCTAGCTTTTTTATTTTAAAAAACATTAAATTTCTATTCTTAAATTGGACAAATTTTGAAAAGGCTATCGCGAACACAACCCGACTGTTTTTCAAAAAAACGCAGCTGATTTGATGTTTACCTTTCAAATTAAAACCACAGTACGATTTTCAGTAATTTCCGGCTTTTTCAAAACGCGTGTTCATTAAATACCGAACGTATTGAACACCCCTCGTACATAAGAATTCTATTTCTAAGCATAATTCGTTAAGGTTTCCTTCCAGATTCTTCTTTATAACATATTCAACCACTGAATTGCCATTTAACAATCCAGAATTAATTAAAGATTGATACTGTGAAACAATAAATAGATTGCTTCTTGTTAGAAGCTGCTTACTTTCAATTGGTGCGAAAATAACTAAAATTAAAAATAGTTGTTCTTTCGTTATTCGGTGTTTGCTATTAAAATTGTTCAGATTGAAAATAGACTTACATATGTCGTTGGAAGGAAAGCCCGATCGACTTAGTCTTGATTCAAATATGCATTAAGGTTTGGAATCCTTTATAAAGGTAGAAAAACCTTGACAGCTAATGTTAGTTTTAAAAATGCTCTGATTACATAGACGGCCATCTAAGGAATAGTTTCTATAAATCAATTTTCAGACTTGTAGAAATGTAAGAACTTCATCCACCTCCTTCATTGCAACGCTGGTATTTGTGACTTCTTCTGGCACGGCACCATGAATTACGACCGGAAAATTTAAATGGATTGAAAAATATTTTCAAACATCCTCGAGATTTGCCATAGTGGATTTAGTCTAATGCATGAATGCAATTTCTATAATATTTTAGAGCGGTAGAGCATTTCTGTTCAAAATTGCTCGAGTAGCTGCACCCATATATAAGAGTCATTAAAATAAAATATCGTAACAAAATATTGTGAAATAGTTATCTAATTTAATTTAATACACAACGTATCACTTCATTCGACGTCACTATATGGATCTTCCTGGTTACTAAATTTTAAAATCAAAATTTACTAAATAATTTTGTGCAAAACTCAATGAAAATTTTTTAAATCTTAGTTGCCTGCATTAGTTTAAAATTTTTTTATTTGTCACGTCAAAATTTCAAGTTATAGAAATTGTCGTTTGAAGTGATAGCAGTCGCAAGGAATAGTTATAAAGCAGCATACTAAGATTTAAAAAACAGCCAAAACGACTTTAATGAACAATTATTTTGTAAGTTTCGATTTAATGATCTAGTAACCAAGAAGATAAGTAGTCACGTCCCTTGAAGTGATGCGACTATGGGAATAGGGGTATTAAAGCTTAGTTTTACGCGATAATTTAAACGCCCACCCTCCGTGTGACAATGTAACGGTAAAGGTAATGTCGTCGTCGAAACAACCTTATTATCTATCGAAGCTATTTTTTCCAATTATTTATTTTTATTTATTTGGTGATTAAAATAAGTAAGCTAAGTTGTTTTTTTAGCACAAAAATTGCAGATATGTGATTTCTATCACATAGCTATATACTCGTATATATCAATAAAACTTAACATAGTTACACAAAAACTTAGATTGTAAGAAGCTTTCATTAAATATAACACGATATTTTTATTGATTGAGAGCTACTTAGCGATTTTGAAAAGCATAATGATGATCGACATTTTATAGATTAAATGAGGCTCTACTATAACAACATATACAAATATTTCGCGAGACCCTCCAAAACGGGGCTTGACCGAAAACTAGATCTATAAACCATTGATCTTGATCAACTTAACAAAGTATAGAACATTTAAAGTTTTTGAATATATGTACTATACCGACGGAAAGCTGCTAAGACCTTTAAAAATTTTGTAATCTTAGGAATTTAATTTAATGCAATGTTATTCTAAATTTAATTTTACATATAGAATTTTTTGGAAGGCGGTTAACCGACAGACTACTAAAGTAACTCAATTATGCTGCAGATAGGGGTTTAGATTCAAACGATACAATAAATCGGGCAGCAGTTAAAACAGTGTGCTGCGGACTAAAATTAAAAAGAGTAGAACAATATTTAATCATTTTTTTACGTCAAAAGATCGTTAAAGGATCCCCCCCCCTCTTCCATTATTACTCGCATAATTATACTTTGGAATTGTTGCCGGTTATTTTTTTAACTTTAGAGTAGCGCACGAATGAAGCAAATTAATACAAAAAACTGCACCTACTGTTATATAGACTAAATACTCTGGGTAAAACTGGAGCAGCCTGGTCAATTTTCTCGAGTGTATAAACCATTTCTTAGTGGGCCTTTATTAAATTTCGTTTCTACTATTTATTCTTCTCATTAAATTATTTGCTTTATTGGTTCTTGTGTAATTATCACTCAGCTCACTTTTAAATTCGTTGAATACTCCTCTCTGTTTCTCGTTTGCCATTGTACCTTTTATAATAATGCAAAAATATGTTAAGTTTATGCGGCTATTCCAGTCATCCGACATTCTAACGAAAACCAAAATTATAACAGAGTTAAGAAAAGTAAAAATGTCACAACAAAAGATGATAAATACAACATATATAATAAAACAGTTTGCCTAAAGTTTAAAATTTTTTTAGTTCAAAATTTTCAGCTTTTAATGCTAAAAGAATAGTACCTTGATAAAGCTTTTTATCATGGTACCACGACCAAGCGTTTAAAAGGCGACCAGGCGTTCTCAAGAATTGGGCGTCGCTCAGACCACACTTTGGCGAATTTTGCGAAAGGATCTTGGCTTAAGATCAAGTTAACACAAGAACTAAAACCACTCGATCATATGAAGCGACGTACGTTCTCGGATTGGGCTCTGGAAATTTTGAAAGAAGATGACCAATGGTATTATCATCTCCGTTAGGGAAACCACTTTCGATTTCACTATATTCCGATTCGCTGTCAAATACAAATAAAATATAAAATACAGTTGGTGCAGAAGTTATAAATTGCAGAGCTGTTCATGAAATGAAGGGATGGAGAACCATTCGCAGTTTGTTTTACAAAATATTTTGGAAGATAAAAAAAAATATTCGTATATTGGCTTATAAATATTCGAATAACGAATACTTATGTAAAATTCTTTGGATTTTTCGAAAAAAAGTTACCCGGTTTTTGTGTAAAAGAACATGAAAAAATATTACCCGATGTTTGTCGTAGTATTTGTAAAAAACGGAAAATTTTTTTTGTTTTTGAAATGTTGACATTCCAAAATTACATTACAATAAACGGCGGGCGCGGCAGCTTTGTTTTGATGTTATGTTTGTTTTTTGTATATGTGTACGTAAAATCGGCCAAAATATCGCGATTTTTTAAAGTTACACTGGGTAACTTTTCCGGGTAAGATTTTTTCTTCTAAAGAACGTGTAATGTCAAAATGTTACCCTGACAGCTCAGCCCGTGTATGTTTTTTTACCCTGACAGCTGAACCCGGGTAATATTTTGTTGCCTGACAGTTGCAAAGAATTTCACATTAAATTAACCCCAAATTAATCGGATATTTACATACTCGATTATTCGGATTTGAATGCTCTTAGCAGATTCTTTCTATAATGAGGTTTCAAAATAGAAAATTTTTGTCTCACCCTAATTCTAATTTGTTATATTTTGTACTAATCGAAAACGTGCCGATAATATAGTAATCTGTCAAACATAAGCTGCAAGTTCGCCAACTTCCAAATAGAATATAATAAATTTAGGATCTCAATGGGTATACATATCTCATATGCGAGCTCCGCGTAGGTAACAGTAACATTGAACTAAAATATTGCAAAATTATTTAATTAACTGACATTATCCAATTATAAATTATTTATTGATTATAATTAAATTTAATTTGTGAATTGACGTTTTATAACACATTTTAAGCTAATCGTACGGATTGCACTAAACATAAGATTGCCATAATCAAAAATCATAAAAGTATTAGAATCCACCAAGAAAAATATTAGTACACGTATTACAAACGCTCTGATTTTATTAATGTATGTATACAACTTTTAACACGTTTAATAATTATATACAATACATCCATTTGCATTTATTTATTTATAATAATTTAATAGTACTTACATTATTTATATAAATAATTATAGTTGTTTATTTCGAATCTAATTCGCGTGTTTACATGTGCAAGTTTTATGACTTTTCATCTAGTCCAATTTGTTTTTCATATATTAACAAAATGAGGTTCTATGTAAAATAGCCTTATTTTTATTACTCGACATCGTACACCGAATATATAGATAAGGCTACTGTGACTAAAATTATTTCAAGGAAATTTTAAAGTGTTTTAGTACTTCCTTTACATTAGTAATCTATAAAAATATTAAGTAAGGTGCCAATTATTATTCATTTTAACGGAAATATTAAAATACCTTTATCATTATATCATTCACTTTATCGTATATATGTTGTACACCGGATATTTTTGTAAAATTGTTAACCTAAATTTTTATATTTTAATTTTATGCTTTTAGGCGAATGTTTCCTTCACTACGGCTATCGCTAACTGGTTTAGAAGACGATGCCAATTATTGTATACTGTTAGAAATGGTACCAATTGGTGATTGTCGTTATAAGTTCTCGGGATCGCAATGGGTGCCAGCGGGTGGTTCAGAACCTCAGTCTCCACATCGTATGTATTTGCATCAGGATAGTCCAGCACTAGGATCACATTGGCAATCGCAATCAATACTTTTTAACAAAGTTAAACTCACGAATAATACATTGGATAATAATGGTCATGTAAGTATTTTATTATTATTATTATCTAATTTACAGGTATATCTCGACTGGAAAAAAAGGATACAAAAAGGGATACATATTTCTTATAAATTCATTAACACAAAAGTATTAATTTTTTGTATGCTAATTGTTTTCTTTATACTAAAATAATTGTAAATATTAAGTTGGCGTCAGATGTCTCGTACACATTTTTTAATCTCGGCAAAAACATTGCTCTATGTACTCTCTATTATAGTATATTGATAGTTTTTATTTGACCATATTTTAAACATAAAATGAAATTACCATAAAATAAGAATATTCGTATACCTACTATCTATAACAACAACGATCGTTTTACAAAAACGCCATTTTAATGTCCCGTGATATTGTTTGATGATTGTTATTTTATTATTGTGTGATAATTGAGTTAAAACTAATTTTGTTTTTTTTATAAAAAAAAAGAATGTATATAAGGCACCTAAACGTAAATTCTTTGTCTGAAGCAGAATAAGTACAGTGAGAGGATTTATGTTTTTGTCCACTCCAAGTGGTTTTTGGCCATTGTACTAATTGTAATAAAGATCCGAACGCATTATCCCACTCGAAAACTGAGTAGTGCAAATAAATAATCTGTTCCTTTCGTGTGTTCTTTTCACAGACATTAAAATCACAGCCTTTATACATATATCCCTCTTGTACTATGTATATATATAAAGGACATAAAAGGGATTTCGTTAAGTTTATGACCCTCTTGAATTTTACAGTTCGTATAATAATAATAATAATGCTGATATAATAACAAGAAGGTCATTAAAATATATTTTACAACACAAAATTTAAGTAAAGTGGCAAATTTGCTAAGGTATTTACATTTACATAAAAAAATTTCGAAGAAGCATTATTTCGCGTTTAACAGTATGACGACGGCTTAAGAAAAATTACCGACGGTATACATACAATTTATCAAGATCATCTTTATAAAAACATACATCAATTAGTAATTAATGATAATATCGTCTTAATATATATACACTAAGATGATCTTTGCGCATTCCTATCAATAATATTTTACTTTATTTTATTCTTAAATCAAAATAAATGTCATGATTGAAAATTACCGACACACAAAATACAAAAATGTATGCTGCTTGCCTTATCTTTTTGTTTAAAGATCGAGAAAGAAAAACCGCCCACTGTTTCTTATATACATATATTGTACATGATGATGATCACTCGATCTCGATATTATTGTTGTGTATCCTTTTTCGGTATTTGGAAAATTTATTGTATTATAACAAGTGTGACATCGATGTCTCTAGTCGAGTGACTAGACTTACAAACAAAAACATGAATTTATGCAATGCGATATATTTTGTTCCGGTTGAGTTCAGTTTTCTATTTTTATTTTTTTTTAATTTGTGTGTAACATGAGATGAAATTTTAATTATTTGGTGTTAATTTAATACTAATTATTTTATTTGCTTCTTTTTACAGATCGTTTTAACGAGTATGCATAAATATCAACCGCGTATTCATATCATAAAAACATCAGATCCGTCGCAGATACCTTGGTCACCACAATCATCCTACACATTTAATGAAACAGAATTTGTTGCTGTTACTGCATATCAGGTTGGTAAAAGTTTATACATTTAAATTTTATTTTATTCAAAATTTTTTTTAATATAATAAAATATGTTAATGTGACGTATTAGGAGCACGGCGCCATATATCAAATTTCATTTACTTTTCTCATGGTTCTTTTAATTTTCAAGTGGTTTGTGTAAGGAAACTTGTCGTTGTCAATTACTAGTGGTTAGGTGCAGGTTATATAATAATGTTACAAGAACATTGATTTATGTAAATTTTATGGCGTCAAGTGTTTATGTATTTTACAATCTTCAATGAATACATTATGTGTAGTACATACTCCATATATACAAAATAACTGGAGAAATTTTTTTCGTCACGATGATTGACGCCATTGATAAGTTCGCAAAACTATAAAAATTTTCACTCGCCCCCAGCAGTAGCATTTATGAGAATATCCATGACACAAAGTAAAAATGCCGCATTGATTTAAATAAATATTTTATCTAATATACGTGTTTATATTTTGTGAAGTATATGTAATAGAGATACACGTTGCACGTAAGCAGAGGGATAGGATCAAGGGGATAATCCGTTCAGCGGTATTTTTGAAAAATTTCGAATATATATTTTTTTTTCTATATAAAGTCGTACGCATGATTTGATTTTCTATTTTTATATCTATTCTATTTCAAAAACAACAATAGTAATAATGGAATTCGGAATCTCTTTTGCTTGATGTTATATAGACACTCGTATTATTTCAAGCTCTGCACACACATTATTATTGTATTCGGTATTAAACAAAAATAAATAAATAAAATATTCCCACTCAAAGTGTTTAGTTATTGATTTTTCAAGTGTTGAATATTACAGCCTCGCGCAAACAGTATATTCTTTTGGCTAATCGAAACCTATTTTTATCTCGTTTACAGAATGATCGCATAACAAAGTTAAAAATCGATAATAACCCATTCGCCAAAGGTTTTCGTGAAACGGGCCAATCACGATGCAAACGAAAAAGTGCACCAAATTCATGTGACGCAAGCGATAAACATAAAAATGATACCGTTAAACATGATGACAACGATGAGCGTGAAGTGAAACGAATGAGACCGAATAGTAGCAGTTCAGGATGTTCAGTATCGTCATTGGACGATAGTGGTTTATCGATAAGTGAAACAAGTTCGAATGGGACGACATCGCCACCATCAACCATACCCAACGAACAAGAGGATATGCTACGGCTACGCGAAATGTCCCACCATCATTTGGCCAACGATAGTTTTATGCAAAACTATAATAGTTTTATTAATCCGTGGATGATGGATTTTGCATTTCAATATTTAACACGACCATATTCTTATTATCCATCAATTCCAACGCTTGATCTTTTTAGTCCGACCGTCGCTGCCACACAAACAAATTATATTAGTTCATCAGCTACGCCAATTGCAGCAACGACATCAACATCCTCATCATCATCATCATTATCAAATAGTAATAATTATCAAAATTTTATTGAAAATCGAGGTAAACTAACCAATAACCACAATGAAAATCAAAATCATCAACCTGTTGTAAAAAAATCAAGTTTTACAATATCTGCCATTTTAGGATGTGATAGATAATTTATCAATCATCTTTACAGCTTCTTTAATATAAGTAATTATTTTTTTTATTGTTGATCAATAGAAAGCCAGCATCTATATTATATACTCCATATGTTCATAAATATTTTATATAAAAAAAATACATAAATAATACTTGAGTAGTTCCTAATATAAAATTAATGGCCATTTTGAAATGTAAAGTTAAAAACTAGATAGTTCTTAACTAGATAATATAGTAAATTTTATAATGGCGGTTTTAAATAATATTTTGTATACATTTTTGTGCCATATTTGTAAATAACTCTATATATTATTATTATTATTCTTATTATTAAAGTGCAATTATTATGTTTGAATTTACATTTTTAATATTAACATTTTTTTTAAATAATTATTATAAAAATTATATTATTTGTATTATTATTAATATTAAAAAGGAAAAAAGCAAGACTGCATCCAAAGAGATTATATATTTTAATATTATCATTAAAATTATCATTATCATAATATTTAGATTTAATTTACATAATAAAATCATTCAATCGAACTTTTGTAGTTAAATTAACATTGTTAACTTAAAATAAAATATATAAATTTTAAATCTGAGTTTAATCTTTTATCTTTATAATAGTAACGCTTGATTTTGCAATCGGGGTCACCACAATTGGATCACATTCAAAATTATCGCCTATAACATCATTCCGAGTTCTAAAATGTATTTAAGGCTCGAATGTTTTAACTTCCCTTTTTAAAATTGAATTGAAACTTAGTTCGTTTCAACATACCAGCCCAAATGTAAAGAGCTTAGCATTATTTGAAAGACTATTGTTAACCTGAGAGCGGAACAAGAAAAAGGTAATCGAAGAAATAAAAAGGATATTTTTTGTAAAAACATTTCGAAGGCAATTTCACTTAAACGTACATACACTCATGGACAAAATTAACGCATATTTTTTTTTGTAATAAAAATAATCCCGGTGGTCAATTTTAGTGTCAAATGATAGCACATTTATGTATTAATCAGAAACCACCTGGAATAAAGTCTACTGCAGGCCAATCAATATAATTTTTCAAAAATGCTTAATCAAGAGTACATGTTGTTTGAAATTCAACGCAACGATCGGCTTTTGTACCATTGCAAATCAATTGTTTGTAAATGCAGTACCACTAGTTCTTGTAAATGTGTGAACCAGTCTTCGGTTTCGTGAATACTTAAGCGATATCGGAAGATCGGAGAATATAAAAGAAAGCCCGGAAGACGTCGTAAAAGGTACACAACCGAGCATGACGACTGAGTTTTAAAAAATTTAATTCGTTACGAGATCGAAAGCGTACTGCAACTCAAATGAAAAATGAGTTACTTAGTGCCTGTCAAGTGAATATTAGTGCCAGAACAATTATACGAAGATTAATACCCCAATATGGTTTGCACCTCACCGTACGGTTCACCTCTCGTCACCTCACCTCAAAGTTTCACCAAATCATAATTTGGTATTATAATTGTCACCTATTTTGAGCAGTAGCATGCGGCGCCGCACGTATTGTTTTTTATGTTGGTATTTTAAAATGTTTTGACATATTACGTTGAGATTTTGGCTGTTTTTTGTGATAAATAGCGTGCATGAAAATAGTATTGTTTTTTCTTTTGGAATAATCATAATAAGCAGTATAGACTTATTTTTTGATGACGACATCGAAGAGGACCAGGCTAATGTCAGTTAGATCAGAAAATCTCTGAGGAATAAATCTGATCCATTCACTCTTCCCGACTACAAGTATGTAATTTATTTAATAATTATATATGTAGGATAGCTTTGCTTCGTTTTATTATTCCATGCGAATTACAATAAAACACATTTGTTTTGAAAAATCGTATTTTCCTTTTATTTTTTCCTTTTCAATACAACGGTTCCTTTTCGACTAAATCTATTCTATTTTTATATAGTATCTATATGTTTTTCACAGAGGCGGCGTAATTAAGTATGGGTCAAATGCTACAGTGACGTTACTCCCCACACTCGGCCGTCCTTCGAAATCTTCCGTCCCGGAAGATTCGGTACCCCCACCGTCATACGTCACCCAAGGCTTCATTACATCCGCAGACGCTGAAGTTTTTAGCGGTCCTTCGCCATCACCTATTTTCCTAACATCATATCTATCATTCCCAGCAATGGCAGTTACTTCATATGGTCCTAAATACTTTGCGCGAATTTTCAATCCTGTCCCAAACTGCGAACGACTTATTGCAACTAAGTCACCTATATTATACTGTGTAGACATCTTCCTTTTCTGATTGAAAGATTTTTTATTCTCGTCCTGTATGTTTTTAATATGCAGCCTAGCGTCTTCCCGTAACCTTACCCTCTTGTCATTGAACTCATTAATCAATTCTTCCTCGATTATTTTGGTCAAATCATAATTTTCTGATCTAGACATATCAACTCCAAACATAAGCTTAAAAGGTGTGTTGTTGGTACTTCGGCTAATCGTGGAATTTATCTGCTTCTGTAGAGTTGTAACTTGTTTATACCATTTTAAAGGCTCTGCCAAAGACAATTTGGTCAAAATTGGTATAATTATTCCATTAACCCGCTCGACCTGTCCATTGCCCCTTGGGACACCTGTTGTAATTTTTACATGCTGTATTTTTCGTTGGGCGCAATATTTCTCAAAATTATGCGAGGTAAATGTTGTTCCCCTATCCGAAATTATTCTTTTTGGATTTCCAAATATGGCTTGCTGCTGATCAAGTTTTTTTAATACCTCTTCAGTTGACGTCGTCTTAACTGGATATATCCATGTGAACTTTGCAAATCCATCAACAACAATAAGCAAGTATTTGTAATTCTTTGCGGTAGAAGGCAATGGCCCTAGATGGTCCACGTGATATGTGTGAAGCGGAATATCAAACTTCTCAATGGGATTAAGGTAACCTTCCTGTTTTCCGTATTTTTTCGTTGCTAAAATACAATATTACAATTAGAAACTATTTCATCGACTCTCTTACCCAACTTTCATATGTCGTAGTCGTGCTTCGTTATAGTTTCCACTTTACGTCTACTTATATGCCCATTTTCATGAATGTTTTTTAGTATCTCATGCTGCATAATTCTAGGCACAGTGACTACGTGACTTCCGTTACTAAATTTAAACACAATTCCATTTCTCAATACATATCCTTTATATTCCCGTCCTTTCAAGATTTCAGTAATCAACTGGCATGCCTTGTCTTGACTTTGTGCATTTCTAATTTTTTGCAAAATTCCCTCCTCAATTATAAAGACGCTCGGGTTCCTACTCAGTGCGTCGACGTGACGCATAGAACTCCCAGACCTATGCAAAATTTTACAGTCATACTCTTCTAAGTACATTGCCCACCTGGCTATTTTGGCACACAAATCCTTTTTTTCATTGTTAGCTGAAAAGCTTTACAAACTGTATATATTTTAAACTTCAGTCCTAACAAATAAACCCTCAGTTTCTCCAGACATTTTACAATAGTCAGAACTTCTAATTCATAACTACACCGTTTGGCCTCCGCTTCTGTGGTTTTAAAACTTACATAAAATACTGGATGAAATTTCTGATCCTTTGGGTTTTTCTGTAGAAGTACACCACCATATCCTTCTTTACTGACATCCGTATGCATTTCAGTTTCCAGTTTCGGGTTGTACATCTTTAAAATTGGTTCATCACATAGCTTCAATTTTAGTGTTTCAAACGCCTGTTTTTGGCAGGGACCAAATTCAAATTTAGTATCCTTCCGCGTCAAATCACTCAACGGCTTCGCGATAGCAGAAAACCTATAAACTTTCTGAAATATCCCGCTAAACCGAGGAAACTTTGAACTTGTTTGCTCGTCTCTGGTTCTGGAAAATTTCTAATGCTTCTTGTTTTTTCCACGGACGGCTTGATTGATCCATTTGAAATGATATGTCCCAAGAAATCAATTGAAGATCGAACAAATTTGGATTTTTTAAAATTTATTTCTAAACCATTGTCTTCTGCAATTTTAAATATTATTTCTAATTTTTTAAAATTTTCGGCCTCACTAGTAGCTGGAACCATGATATCGTCCATATAAAGAAGCATAATCTTATACCTTATCAATGGTTGAAATATTGTGTTTATGTACCTCTGGAAAACTGATGGCGCGTTGCAAAGCCCAAAAGGTACTTTTAAAAATTCATAATGCCCGTCTGGCGTAACAAATGCTGTATACTTTTGGCTATTTTCCTTAACATCTACATGGAAAAATCCGTTTTTAAGTCTAATGTAGAAAATATCGTTACATCATATAGATTTTCTATTATATCCTCTATTATCGGCAATGGATATCGATCCTTAATTATTTTTGAATTAATCTTTCGGTAATCGATACATATTCTTTTCGAACCATCCTTTTTCCGCACCAAAACAATAGGGCTTGCATATTCAGAATTTGTATGTTTAATTATACCCTCCTCAAGCCACTGATTTATTTGCTTGTTAACCTCATCCCTTTCCACCTGAGGCAATCTTCTCGGATTTTGATGTACTGGCGCTTCGTCTTTGAGTGTAATTTCAAGTTGTACACACGATTTTTTTGGTTTTTTGGGTGTATAATAGTTTATTAAAGCTGCAACTCCCCGTTTAATGCTAGAATTTTGAATATTCGCTATGCACTATATTTCATTTTCAATGGTAAAAACTGACGAATCAATAGCATTAATATTATTCTCTGGAATGGCATGACTTTTTTTTTCTTTTCGCAATGTAACTTGTCCATTGATTATGTTTACTTCAACCGTGTTTAGTAAATCCTTACCAATAATTAAATCGTGGTTCATAACAAAATCATCCACAACATAGCAATACAAGTCAAATGACTCGCAGTCGATTTTATCGGTAAACTTACACAACCATCCGTATGTGTGATTTTCTTGCCCAATCCGGTTAATGTTATATTTGCTATATCCAATTTACGAAAATTATTTAATTTACTTAAGACCAATTTTCTGATTAGGTTTACATCACTACCAGTATCAATTAGCCCTATGATACAAATGCCAAACATTTCAACACTGACCTGCATACTAGTTACTACTACATGACCTACGTCTTTAGAAGTGGTTGGAACTAAGGCTGAACAATCCTTGGCAATGTGCCCGAAGTTATTGCACTTGAAGCACCTGATTCCTCTACTTTTATTAGGACAGTTTTGTGTAATATGGCCAATAACTCCGCAACGAGTTCCCCCGTTATTAACTTTAGGTTTTCCAAAATTTAAATTTTTTGATTTTTGCAAAACAGTTTCCAATCTTTTAGCTTCGATAAATTCTTTATACACGTCTAATTTTTGTCTTAACTCACGAATGTTTTTTGCATAGTATAACACCATTTTATTTGACCTTGAATCTGGTATTCCTGCAATAATGTATGACACCAGGGACTTTTCATCAATTAAACTGTTCGCCATTTTTTTCATTTCAAAAATATATTCTAAATATGTTTCTTGGCTTTGTTTCTTCCTAGAAGATAATTTTCTGTGTATGTCCATACTAGATAGTTGAGCTGCGAATTCATCCCGCAGTAACTTTTTCAGCATATCCCAGTCATTTATTTCTGGGGTTGCTTCTACCGCCAGCTTCGCCGCACCTCGCAAAAGTTTACGCAGATAAACATATTTCTGTATGTCACTCCATTTGAACGCGATCGCACTAGCTTCAAAAGCCTCTATCCATTTATCAACATCTTGGCCTGATTCCGCGTCAAATGTCACCATCGATTCCTCAACTTCGCGAAGTGGTAAGGTATTATACACAATCGATCCTTCTTGCCCATTACTGTTTGTAACTTCAGTAGTTCCAGAACTACCCTCTCCGTTTGCATTTCCTCCCATCATCATAGTACTTTCTATGAAATTTGTTAATCGTTCAACTAACTCTGACTTTTTTTTAAAATAAACCGGTAAATTATGCTTCTTCAAAACTTTTGTATCTGTTTAATTGTCAGCAACTTTAAGGAATAATCCATACAGAATAAATTCGATTTTCGTTTTCACTTTGCCTTGTCTAATTTGTAGGTTAACGATAAAACAAAACTGTTGCGTTCTTTTCCTTTTCTTTTCAATAGTTTGATTTACAGAAACTTAGCGTCATCTGTCTTTATAAAACACGGCTTTTCTTTACGAACTTAACTTTACGAATTACTTAAAGAGGTATACCCCCTTTTAACGACGAATGTTCTGGAACAATTTGATACACTTATCACGGTTAACTTCTAGAACTGTATATTTTTTTTCGATTTCTAAACCCGTTTTACTGTTAACATGTGGTTATTCCGCCAGGTCAACCCTTCGGAGCAAACAATCACATTTATTAAAAAAAAACTATGTATTTAACCTCAAAAAAAACACGTGTATCTCATTGATAATTTTCCACTTAGGTATATCTATACCTTTTCCGGTAATACCAACAAAATTATCAATTTTTTTTTTTAAATTGTTTAGGTTGAGCCCCAAATTGTAGGATAGCTTTGCTTCGTTTTATTATTCCACGCGAATTACAATAAAGCACATTTGTTTTGTAAAATCGTATTTTCCTTTTATTTTTTCCTTTTCAATTCAACGGTTCCTTTTCGACTAAATCTATTCTATTTTTATATAGTATCTATGTTTTTCACAGAGGCGGCGTAATTTAGTATGGGTCAAATGCTACAGTGACGTTACTTACCCCACATATATATATGTGTATATCCAATATTCTAATATTATGAAACATTATTTTGTTTTTTCATTAGCATTTTTCGGATAAATAAGGATGCTCTTAAATATCTGCTTGATTTACTGAATGGAAAGTTCAAACAATCTATTCGAACCTCCAGCATTCCAACAATATTAAAATTGTGCGCGGCGTTAAGTTTTTTTGGATCGGTAAGCTATCAACAAAGTATTGGAGATGAATTTAATATTGAAATGGCTCAACCATGAATGTTACGTTTTTAAGCATGACTGTTATGTTTTTCCAATATTCCGCGACATCCACTTTTGATTGACAAAATTTGGGAAATCCTTTTGTAGTATCCGGATTTTTATTCATCTCTTCGAGCAACTTGTTGAATTGCTGGCTATTTGTTAATTTTTTGTCTTAAAAATAAACATTTTAATTTTGAAAATGAAATAAATTATCTTAGGAATAATAATACACCAAATATAAACAAAATAAAATAGAATACAAATAAAATAGAAAAAACTTACCCACTTTTGCCGTTTATTGTGTTATTTTTATACCAATCATCAAGATTTTGTAGGTGAACCGATTTGACAGTTTAACCACCTCACCACACCTCACCACGAGAACTGCAATACCAAAATATTGATGTGATCACTTCACCTCACATTTTTGAGGTATGGTGAGGTGAGGTGAGAACCATAATAGGGGCATAAAAGAAGTGAACCAATACGGCCCGTAAAAGTTCCACGGCTTCTTGTTCGTCACAAACCCAGCCGTTTAGAACTTGGTCTGGTGGAAAATTTATTATTTCAGAATATATATCAGAACACAATTACGAAAAACACATGTATTTCATACAGAAGAAAAAGTAGAACTGGTAGTTTCATTCAATAATATACAAGAAGAAGTTTCAGGATATGACCCTACATAGGCAAGTACAAATACAATTAGTTTAATATTAATTTACTAGATGTCACACATTTCAACATTTTTCCCTTCTTTTTTCCTTTTTCTTTTATATTAACACTTCCTAAACGATTTTATTTTTCCGTACACCGATCCTTACACAAAGAGAAAAAAATCGAACACTGAACATGTGGCTTCATCAATAAATCAGCTAACTGATTCTTTTCAGCAATGCGCACCAATTTGATTTCATCATTCAAGAATCTCTCCCGTACATACAGATATCGAAATTCAATGTGTTTTGACCTTCGATGAAATTCTGGATTCTTTGCTAAATTTACAGCACCAGCATTTTCAATATTAAGTGTCGGAGATGACTCTGGCATTTCAATCAATTCGGATAACAAACGTCGTAACCAAATCAATTCCTTCGCTCCTTCACTAGCTGATATAATTTCTGCTTCGGTTATCAATGTTGCTATTACCCTCTGTAGCTGACTAGGGAACGATATGGCTCACCCGAAAAACATTGCTTGTCACCAGTGAAATCAGCATCTAAAACCTCCTGAACGGTTGGTTTCCCCATCGCATGTGCAGCTATATTTATTGCAAAAGCAATGTCTGGACGAAACGCTGTAGTAAGATACATTAAACAATCCGCTGCTTCACAAAAAGGTACATTAGGTGAAATTGCTTCGTTGTAATCACTTTCTTCACGACCTATTGGAGTTGAGACAGCATTTGATTCTGCCATTTGAAATCTTTCCAGTATTTTTCTTGTGTACTTTTCTTGGCCTCACAATAATTGATCCATTTTCTCGATTCTCTATTTTCATACCAAGAAAATAATTGAGAGAACCAGTCATCGTATTATATTCTTGTCGTAACATTCTTAAAAACTCGGCAATCTCTTTCTTTTCATTACTGACAACTAGACCACCATAGACATAAACTGCTACATAGAATCGAACGTTATTGCTTTTTCGATAAGAGACAAGGGTCTGCAACTGCAACACTGCTGATAAAATCTGCTTTCTACGTGAATTCCATGAACTCCTTGTTCCAACATCGTGGCACCTGCTTTAACCCGTATAAACATCTTTTTAACGGAAATACTCTTTCAGTACCGTCACCAAAACTTTCTGGTTGTTCTAAATCTACATTTTCTTCCAGATAACCATTCAGGAAGGCAGTTTTCACGTCGAACTGTTTCACTTTCATTCTATTAGCTACCGCTAACAAAGTTCGTATAGTGTCATATCGCGCTATAGGACTAAATGTTTCTTCGTAGTCGAAACGAGTACTTCCACCACTCGCGATTTTTTGACCCAAAACCCAGCGATTTTTAAAAACTTGTGCTAACTTTGGTCGTTCAACTAATATCTAAATTTCATTTGTTTCCGAGATTCCATCTCTTCATGAATCGCCTGCATCCAATACTCCCTCTCATTCAACTTCAGAACCTCAGAGAATGAGTTTGGATCTAGATATTCAACAGCCCCTCCTGGCATCATTGAAAATTCATCACCCTCCATCCATGCTGGTTTTCTTCGTTGTCTTTCGCTTTTTCGATTTTCTATAGAAGACTCCTTACTACTTTGTGTTGATTCAATTGTTTGCTCCAATCCAGAATTTTCTGTTTCGCCATATTCTATAACACGCCATATTCTATAATTCGTCTATAACAACACTTATACCACAAACAATCAAATTAGATTTTTCATTTGAACTAAAAAATGAAAATAAAACAACCTTCTGATAATTCCAATGTCATCGTTGTATCTGTGATTTTTCGTTAAACTGCGTATACGTGTACGCAAAAAAACAAAATATTTTTGATTGTATGCGGCTATTTACAGAAACTGAAATCGCAGTTTTAATTTTTACGTTTACATAGGATGAAATATCTCTTTTGGTATCTCGGTTGTCTCTGCTTATACTATAACACTATAAATGTCACCGATTGTCGTACTGTAACTATTTAATGCTGCTGCTTTGACAGAAAACAAATGCGCACGTGTCTCAGAAACTGCTTAATTGTGTTTCCACCTGCCTTATTTTGTGAACACTCTGCTGCCCAATGGCCCGATTGCTTACATTTATTGCAAGGAAATTTTTGCTTTGCCCGTTGCATTGATGTTTTTGTTTTATTCGTGTTTCTTTTCGTTTTATATTCACCGGATGCGATGAATGCAGTTGTTTCTGATTCTGGTTTTCTTTGATCACGTAGTTCAATCGTAATTTAATCATTTCTCTATGAGTAAATTCAAATTTCTGATGAAATCGTGTCCCAAAGATCCTTAAAATTTCATTATCCTTTCAAAATGTCGATAAAATCCGGCCAACCCATGTTCGTTCAGACAGGATATTTTCGTTCAACTTTTGCAATTTAGCGACATGTGCGCTTATATCTTCTTTCTCGTCTCGTTTTACTCGAAAAAAGGCTTCAATTAACATATTCAGACGTTGCGTACTATTTCGTTCAAATCACGCACCTAACTTATCCCAGATTTCTTTCGCATTGTTACAAGTCAACACGAGGTCAGCAAATGGTTTGCTTAACGTACGAGTACTTGCAATCACTCTTGCAACTTTCACATCGTCCTTCTGTAGAGTGTAGTTGTTACATTTTCTGGTATATGGGATATGACGCTAAGTGTTATCAACGTTTCTATTTAAGGCTCTGGAGTATCTATAGTGTCGATAGGCCAAAGTTGTTTGAATAAGGAGTTATTTGTGTTATTTACAATTTACTCATTTTCCAAAATCACATTCGGAACTCATTTTGGAATCCTATATGTTTAAGATACAAGCACAGTGTTATTCCAAACGTTTAAAAAATGGCTTAGGTGCTTTTAAATCGACAACTTTCCAAACGGTATATCAATAATTTAAATTAGGTTCTAATTTTCCTAGAAATAACTTAGTACTATTGTGAAACAAGACGAAACATAACTGAACAGAAAACATGGACCATTGCAGTCGCTTCATGACACTCGAAAATCGCTTACCTCATATTTTCCTAAATCGTTTGAGACCATTTTTTTTTTAATTTTCCCAAAATTAGGACTCATCGCAATTGATCCCCAGTACTCGAAAAAACAATTTCCGAAACATTTACCAAGCATATAATTTTTACGGCGTTCATACAATACAAACATACAACATTTAAGGTAACGCAATCAAAGCAACGTAACATAACACATAACTCGATGTAAAATAACGACAGACATCTATCAACAGAAAACACATGATGAAATGTGATGCAAGATGTTGCAACATGACGCAACATGCTTCAGTATGCTGAAGAAACATTTAGCAACATCACACAACATACTACCACACCCACACAATATCACGAAACATGGCACAACATGACTCAATGGCTTCAAGACGCCCTCCCACGCACGATTTATTAATCAAAATCATTCAAGCCGAAAAAATTCAATAAAAAAACGAAGTTTCCTTCGGTGGACAATATCGATTTTTTGTACTCGGAACCTCCCTTTTAGCAATTTTCTTCAAAGTTGATTGAGCTTCTAATCCACCTCCACCATAATGTTTTATCAAAGTCGAACCGAAATAAATTTAAATAATGGAACGTAGGACCTGCCCCCGCCCTCCCTCCCCAAGATGAACCTTAAATCATTTTTTTCGAAATCAGGACCAATTGCAATCAGCTTCTGGTAGTCAAAAGTAGTGGCGTACGTCCGTTTGTTAGTTGATTGTTGTTGACGATAGAACTCGTGCATTTCATTTGGGGTGCTGCAAATTTTATGACAAATCTAGTTGTTAAGTCCAATCTTGGTAAGAAGACACATATTATTCACTTAATAATTGCTGTTATTTTAATAGGATTGTAAATTAAACTGTCTTAGATACACTTAAGGAGAGGACTGTGATATATTGAAATCCTATAAGTATATTTTTCATTTCATTGAGAAGCTCTGAGACTCTTAAATATCTCAATTTAAATATAAATAAAGTTAGGCCACTTGCAAAATAAATGGCTCAATTAGTTACCAATTGCTATAAATCAATATTGTTGCTCATAACAACGAGGTTTTT
Organism: Nephrotoma appendiculata; assembly: GCA_947310385.1. Classification (NCBI taxonomy): domain Eukaryota; kingdom Metazoa; phylum Arthropoda; class Insecta; order Diptera; family Tipulidae; genus Nephrotoma; species Nephrotoma appendiculata. The sequence continues at coordinate 215,082,814 of OX371225.1, read as the reverse complement.
CAAAAGTATGTGATGAACTGATGAAGGCAACCATTACATGTCACCGTAATGCAACCAAAAAACAAGGTACAACGTGGCGAAACAATCCGCAATCAAGATGATTGTGCAACATTTTACAACATAGTGCAACATCCCAAAAAATTGTGAGATTGAACCCAATATTGTGCAACATCACTCAACAAGGTACAAGATGACGTCCTCTTCAGAGGGCTCCTTAACCCCCTCCCTATAGGGGAAATAAGGTCTATTTGTAATCATTTCCTTGCAATCGAAAATTCTTTTTCGCCAAATTTTATTAAAATCAGTTTCACATAAAATGTTAAAAGAAGGCTTAAGTACCCCCCCCCCCCCCCCCCCAGAACCTCACACACCCATCGGACGATTTCTGATACTTGAAAACCACCTCTCACCACAAAACTACCAACGTGATAGCTGATAGTTTCGGATTATAAAAATGGAGCGCACACGCAAAAACAACGCGTCTTTAATCTACGAGTGATTGTTAAGAAACAATTGCATCCACAACGTGTCACTGTTTGGTTCGGATTTCTATTGGGATTCATCATCGAACCGATCTTCTTCGAAAATATGGCTGATCGTAATAACAGTTAATGGTGTTCACCATCGCGGGTTGATATTTCAGTTATTTATGTCTAAATTGCAAGGTATGGTTTGAACAAGACAGTGCCACATACCATACAGACCGCTGACCGAGAAACAGTTTAATTACTGCATGAGTCATTTTATGGTCGTGTAATTTCGCGTTGTGTTGGTGATCAGAATTGGCTGCCCAGATCATGCGATTTGGTGACAGTTGAACTTTTTTCTTTGGGGTTTTTGAAGGCTAAAGTTTACGCCAACAAGTCCACGACCACCCACGCCTTGAAGAAAGAAATTCATGTGCTAGCGAACCCGTGGAGGCCATTTACCCGTATGCTATTCCAAACACTACCCTATATACCTCTTTTTATTAAAAACCTGGGTTTTCTGTCTTCACAAAAATCAGACCAGGGCACCACAACACGGATTTTGACGAAATTAGGACTCACTGCAATCCATTCCTGCCATTGGAAAACCGTTATCACCGCAATTTTAAACAAAATTGTTTGAGCCGAACAATTTAAAAAGAGACCCGGCCGTTATTTTTTTATCGAAATCGTGTGATCCGAAAAAAAATTAAATAATGTAACCCGGCCCCCACCGAATGACCCCTAAATGAATGTTCCCGAAATCAGAACCCATCGCAATCGGTTTCTGATACTCGAAAAAGCCACCACAGTAATTTTTATAAAAATCGTGCGAACCGGAAAAAATACGAACAGAGAATGCAACATTGTATAACAATCCGCAATATGATAGAACATCATGCCAGATATCTAATCAACGCAAACACTCAACATGATGAAAGAGGGTACAAAATCGCGATTCTTGGTATATCACGGTGCAACATTCTGAAAAATTATTCAACATGACGCAATTTAGTGGAACATCAGAAAACATCACCCTTCTCTCTCTCTATCTCTCGCTCTCTCACTCTCTCTCTCTTTTTCTCTCTCACTCTCTCTCTCTCTCTAGCTTTCAAATCCCATGGAGGATTTTGTCGCCTGCAACGTGGTTTTCCATCCGCCTCGATCCACCATTCGCCATGTGTGTTCGACATCGTCACGCCAGCGCAGTCCGGATATTTTTCTATACGACACTCATCGGTTGTTGGTACACTTTATTAATCATACATTGTTGTAGAGGCCTTGTATTGATAAGCTTGGTTTTTTGCAATAATCGCAATCACCTTTCACTGCGCGAGCCGGGCTTCTATTTAGTAAATATGCCGAAATTAAAAAAGCATTGTCCTATAATTCGGCGTTACCACTTTTTCGAATTTGCAAAATTCTTCCACTGAGATACCTTTATATATTTAAAGTATTAAAACTGTTCTATATGCGCAGCGGGAACCTTAATATTAAAGTAAACAAGTATCAATTGAGGAATAAAAAAGACTGTGTTATTCCATTTACAAATAAAGAACTCATTAAAAAGTACTATATAACCACTGCACCGAAGTTGTTTAATGCACTCCCTACTGATATTAAAGCTATAGGAACTTTAAGTTTATTTCTAAAAGAAGTGAAGAATTGGCTATTAAAGCTAGATGAAGTGGAATCACTTTTTTCTTCTCTAAATTAAAGTCGTTTACCTTTTTATATTTTGTATCTAATAATTACTTCAAAATTTCATATTCACTTGTATTATTTACGCAAAGAAAACAATAAATAAGTAAAATAAACTTCATATAGATAAACTCATTATAATGCCCCACTAACAATACTTTTATTAATAAAATAGTAGGGAAGGTGATTTCAACACTAATCTTGCAGATTAAAGAAATCTCCTAATTTCTATTCAGCTATCTGTTATTAATAAAAACTTAAATTTGTGCTAGTTGTATTTTTCATAAATGTATTTATAGACTTATTTTGTATACAACAACTTTTATAAATTAATTTTGTAATTTTGCTAATCTTAATAATACAAATTGTTAAACACTCTTACTGAAATAGAAATAAATAAATAAATAAAATAAATAAAAATTCTTCTGTCTCTGAATCATTCCGCAACACCATTCAGTTCAGGCTAATCCGACACTGTACCCTGTATTTGAAATTTTGCGATTAAATTGACCCATCTTGATTGTGAACTTTTATTCTTGGTTCTGTTTTTGCCTCGAAGGTCCATGTTCGGTTTCATTTCTAACGCTTTGGTTGATTTCAATCAGCTTTACATTTCTAAAAAAATGTAAACTTCAATCGTAATGAATGCTTAATTTTACTTATGAACAGATGCGTAGAATCAAGAATGAATCAGTCGGGAGACGAAAAAAATATAATTTTCCGTTTAGCAATGTGGTGTTGTCGTATTTTATCCGATGTCGTTGTCATTCTAATAATGAAGAAGGTGTTTACGAAGAGGAGTGATAAAGATTTTTCAATCTCACTAAAACGCATAGATTCTACATAATTTCTAAATAATCGTAAATCAACGAAATCATAAATTAGCGCCAATAATAGTTTGTCTTGGAAAAATTAACAATTTTTTTTAATTTTCAAATTAGGTAGTGCCATCTACATTTCAACACATAAAAACATCGAGCTTCCAATAAGAAAAATAATTATTTTACAGTGTACGCGATTATCAACAAACTTCATATCGTCATCTGGTTTTGACATTTAGGAAAATAAAAAATAAAAAAAAATTCTTTATATTTATTTTTAATTTATTTATACAAAAACATTTTTATTAATATTTTAATGATAATATTATATCAACATCCTAAAAATTTAAAATGTTTTATATAGTTGTGACATTATAAAACCGAAAATTTGAGATTATTAAATGAGAGTGATAAAATAAAACTTTGAAGAAAACAAAACTTTTTTGTATGTGACATTTTGGATTTTATTTTATAGAATTTTTTATTTGAATTTAATGCGCTCTTATTAGTTGTTATGGTCCTATTTTATTTTAGGCTAGAGAAATTTTAAATAGTGTTCCGGCTCGTAAAATGTTTGGAAAGGCCGAATTTCATAAGGATTCATTTCTTGAACAGACAAAGGCGGCCCGAGAGGAGAGGGCACTCGAGAAGAAACGGGAAACTGCTGCAATACAACTACAAAGCCGGATTAGGGGATGGCAGGCACGGAAGCGCTATATGCGTAGAATTATGTAGCTATACTTAAACAGATTCACTAAAATGGTAATTATTTATCATACGCTAATCAATTTCAGTGCCGATTTTGATGGAATGATCGTCCAGAATGCCGATGCCAAGAAAATTGATTTAAAACCATGTACACAAATTTACCATATAACAAATCGGTTTCTACTACAGTTCAGTGAAACAAATTCCGGCGATTGTGAACGCTTGGAAAGGCTTTGCCGATATTTAATAGCATCGCTGGAATCTGATTCCCCTAAATTAAGTTATATCGGCGTGACGCTTAATAAAGAATACAGTCTGGCGTGGATTCGCCACATTAAGTTACTGCTTTACAAGTGCTGCCTTACTATTGAGACACTCAAACCGGAGAACCATCAAGATAGCATATCACTAGCACTTTATCTACACACCTTAATTACATTTACATCGTCGTCCACCTGGATGGTATTAAAAAATAAGAACTTATCCGGTTTAAAACAAGGAATGCAACAACTTTGCTATAATATTATTGGAGGACTTGTACAAAAAGGATTTTACATAACACTAAGAGTAATTCTTCTCAAGGGATTATGTCGCACAAATGTTATTCTAAAGCCAATTTCACTAACAGCAATTTTAAATTTAGCCATTCGCCCACTAATTTATGGCAATTTTTCTGAGAATTTAATGTCTATGTTTGAGACACAAGTTTTAGCCGTGCCCGCATTAATCTATCAAATAGATCTAATAATCCCCGAATGTCTAGCAATATTTCAAACTAATAAAATTCTACACAAATCACTAGATCTGCTGGGATGTGAACAATCAATGAGAATTGTTACGAATAGCCTACAAGGAACACAGTCATTGGCTCTGCTAGCGAATCTAATCCATCTGTTTAATTTGGAATCTCTTGAAACGGCCACCGAAATGGGATTTCCTAATTTTACGGTATGTTCCTTTTGTGTTCCAATACAATTTTGGCTGGCTTAATAAAATTTAATTTCTTTTCAGTTTGTGGTATCGCGGTTACTTCAGAGTATTCCGCAGACGGTAGGCCCCAGAGGCGGGACATTTCAACAATGGCATGAATTACTTGGATGGTTTTGTCCTGGGCCAGATGCACCGCAAAATGAAAACTTATCGCTAATTAAAAAACAAGTGCATCATTTGTGGTCACATAGATCTGTAAAAATACTATTAGGTGATAACCTTAAAGAACTTATTGTAGATTATGATAAAGTGGAATTTTACGGACCATCAATTACGTCAACTAATCTGCTAAAGCGTGCCCTAGAAAAGTCATCGCTTAAATCAACGCCGAATAATAAAAATGGGAAACCATGGCGAAAAATTGGTTCGGGTGAAGTATCACGAATCGCATTGGTTTGCACAATGTACAATGCCGCTCTGACGACCCTAAATCAATTGCGATTAGATATTTTAAGTGGTTTATGCTATAGTGATTCGGTGATACATGATTTGTGGTTACTAATCGCATCACTTGGACCAAATTGTGGCATGAAAAATATGCTGGAATTATTACAGGTGGGACCAAATTCGTATGCACCTCCTTTACTAATGCTGATGCTGTTTTGTGATTGTATGACCCACTACGTCACGTAAGTTGTAACATTTAAATTATAAACGGGACTATTTTACTAGTTTACTCTATTTTAGAATTTTGGACGATATCGAAATGTACGAGCAACAGAATCCTTTCTCGTTGACGGATTTTGTCGTGTTGTCCTACTTTTTAAATAATTTTTTATTTAAAGCTATACAAGATAATATTTTTGGTAAGTTGTATCTTTTTAATAAGGACCCTCTCTAATTATTTAAATTCGTGTCACTTTCAGATTTGAAAACAATAAATTCTGCCTCACTTTTTGTTTCTATGCACACACTGTTATTATGTTTATATCGTCGTGATTGCCGCAGACAATTTGCACCACAAAATCATTGGTTAATACACGAAATACGTCCGTCACACTTTTTAACCGATATAGAAAAGGGGAAAAAACATACCCAGGTATTACTCCAGAAGATGCCACATATAATTCCACATGAAGATCGAGTAAAATTATTTCGAAAATATGTACAAAATGAGAAGGCGGTACTTGGCTTAACCGAATCGGCTTGTGCATCTCCTAGTTCTGCATTAATAACGATACATCGTGATCGTATCGTGGAGGACGGATATCGACAGCTAGCTGCGTTGCCGCCACATTCTCTAAAAGGTGTGATACGCGTACGTTTTATAAATCAACAGGGTTTGGACGAGGCTGGAATCGATCAAGATGGTGTTTTCAAAGAATTTCTAGAGGAAACAATTAAACGGGTATTCGATCCTTCTCTAAATTTATTTAAAACAACGTCTGACCAGCGATTGTATCCGTCACCAACGTCACATATGCAAGAAAATCATTTGCAACTATTTGAATTTGTGGGACGTATGCTGGGGAAAGCCGTGTATGAAGGAATTGTGGTCGATGTACCGTTTGCTTCGTTTTTTCTATCCCAACTTTTGGGTCAGACGCAACAGGCGCTGTACAGTTGTATGGATGAATTACCTTCGTTGGACAAGGAACTCTATCGTAGTTTAACGTTTATTAAACATTATCAGAGCGATGTAAGCGAATTGGATTTAACATTTTCGGTGGACGAGGATGTTATGGGAAAAATAGTGACACACGAATTGTTGCCCGGAGGGCGAGCTAGGCCCGTTACAAACGATAATCGGATAAATTATATACATTTAATGGCCTATTTTCGAATGCATACCCAAATTAAAGAACAAACGGCTGCTTTTATACGAGGATTTCGAAGTATTGTAAATCCAGATTGGTTGTCATTGTTTTCAACGCCTGAGGTAAGTACATTTTGTCGGGTTTTAGAACACCAAACAATAAATATTTTTTCTTTTACATTCAGCTTCAAAGACTAATATCGGGTGATACTGCGCCACTAGACCTAAAAGATTTACGAAAACATACTCAATATTATGGTGGTTTTCATGATTCGCATCGTGTCGTCGGATGGCTTTGGGATATTTTGCAACGGGACTTCACGGAAGAGGAACGAAAATTATTCCTAAAATTTGTAACATCATGTTCTAAACCACCGTTGTTAGGGTTCGCACATCTCGAACCACCGTTTTCAATTCGGTGCGTTGAGGTTGGTGACGATGAAGATACGGGCGATACAATAGGCAGTGTAATTCGTGGATTTTTTACGATTCGTAAAAAAGATCCGTTGAATCGTTTACCAACGTCTTCGACATGTTTTAATCTGTTAAAATTACCAAACTATCAAAAGAAATCGACGCTTCGCGATAAATTACGGTACGCCGTTTCAAGTAATACTGGATTTGAGTTATCATAATTGATTGTTGTCTCATTGGGAATTATGTATATTTTAAAAATTAATTTTTAATTTGTTTATGCTTATTATTATATAAATATTATAAAATATACATAAGCTGCACTACAATTTGTAACAATAATAATAGAATTTGTACGACAAGAAATTAGAAATATTTAAAAAATATTTTTGTAACCTCTCCCTATAAGATAACCATCTAATAATATTATGTGATGTGAAAATTTAAGAAAACTTGGAAAAATATTTTTTTATGCACGGCAACAAAACTTTTTAACTGTAAAATAAAATAAAAATAACAAAATTATTTATATTTATAAATAAATAAATTATATAATTAATAACTGTGATAGATAAACAAAAGAAAAATCAAGATGAGAAAACGTGAAAATTAAAACTTTAATTGTTTTATTTTTTATTAATTACAATAAAGTAATTTTGACAATGGCCTACATATTGAATAAATATTTAGCGAATCGATCAAAATTATATTTACCTATATAGATTTACTAAGATTTCAGATTAATATACTAATTAATGAATAGTTTTGTTATATATACACAATTAATTAATTGAAATCAAAACTCATACAACACATACACACAGAGTATTAATATATACAGAGGTAAAGCTGCGAATAAAAGTCTGGGCCAATTCTACGGCACCGTAGTTTTTCGCAAAACGAGAAAGAGGAACATTACAACCCTCAAAAAATGATACGTCGCTTTACTTCTTATTTACTCTGTGGTCATACCTTTAAAAACTCGTATCAAAATACTGGCACGCGAATGGTATAAATGAATTATAATTATGATGAGTATGTGACAATCCAAAATGAAAAATTCATCATTTTTGATGTTACATAAATTTGTAATAAATAATAATTAAATGTAAAATTATATCTAGAATTATTATTAATTCCAAATAAATATAAATGTAAATCAATGTTCGTATCTTAGAAATAAAGATGAAATAAAATCAATAACAGAAATATTATTAACATGATTCAAAGACGCAATCATCTTCGTAACATGGCCAAAATTAATAATGTTAATTTGTTCAATAAAATTTGGCCTATTTTGAACTAGCAAATCCCGTTTGTCAAAATCCCTTTAATATGCATCATAAATTTTGGATGAAGTTCTAGAATTCGACTAAGGCGATTGGAACTAGGCCGACGTTTATAAAAAATACAAGTTTAATTTTAAGAGAGCTGGACTGGAGACGATTTTCAAGAATTGGGTCGTGCTTAATGTAGCTAGACCTTCCCCTTTGGAATTTCGCCAGTCCATTTCAAATTATGAACAAATGTATTATGTAAAATTTGATCGGAATTTTAATATGAATTTTGGATGAAATTGTAGAATTCGGGCATGCTGAACGGAAATACCAAATTTGAACAGTTTTGTTCCATTTAACATAGCCCAAATTCATTTCTACGTTAAAAATCCAGTTCTAATTAACAATAATTCGAAAACGACTTGCGGAAGTCCAACTATGATTAAGAAGAAATGGCCAAGTCGCAATAGGCATGACTAAATTAATAAAAACCTAATTCTAATATAGCCTACTTTTAATCACCTTAGTCGAATTCCATAGCAGATCCAAAATTTATGTTCGAATCGAAATAGAACAATAATTGGTTAAGAAATGGCCTAGTTCCATTCAGCGTAGCTAAATTCCAGAACTTTGTCCCAAATTCATGCATGTTACAAAGCCAATCGGGCTATGCTTTTTTAAAAAGTATTCGGAGCTGATCAACATGACCAATAATTCCAGAACTTCATCGAAGATTTATGTAAATATATCCCAAACCACCTCTTAAATTCCCGAATTCAAGGAATTCATCAAAAATTCCTGTCACAATCCCAAACTAATCTAATTAAATTCGATTATAAGTGGTTGAGGAATGGTTAAATTATATTGGGAGTGGTCAAATTCATCAATTGGAAGATCAACGCCTCGTAATGTTGGATCGACGGTTAGTGCCGTTAATTCGTTGAAAATTATTCAAAGATCCTAGAAAAATGGTTGACTCTTACTAACTAGGTGCAGTATAACAAAATATCTGAATTTGAATGGAACGCTGAGATTAAACGTGACTGGCGTTATTTTAAAATGAAACGCGGTCTCGAAAGAATCCCGCTCGAGTTATTGACACACCGTAGCATAGCTCAGTTAGATATCGCCTACAAAGTAATGGATAATGGATTCCCAAACTATAACTTGAAGTGTTGAACTTCTGTGTTTCATATTTCATCGTGTGTACACAGTGTTCATCGTTGTACTATTTATATACAAAGCGAAATTTTCTAGATTCACCTAGATTTATGAGCGAAATGATAGTCTATACGTTCAAAAATAAATGTTCTGAATTGAACAAAAATATATTCTAAATGTACTTAGGTACAAGTCAATTTGGAAACCCTATGATGATCAGGTAATTATTTTGTATTTTTTAGAGAGTAACATTTTTATTAAATCAATCAATCAAGGAACAACCGCGATGTTGCGGTCGTGGGGACGACTCACCCCTGTTGACCGGTCTTAAAAGCCTGCAAACTAACAACGGAAAGCTGGGAAGAATGGAACAGTAAGTTTGATTTAAATCCGCAAGGTTTATCTTTGAAGTTGTCACGCCACGCAACTAACGTTCCCTACTAATCTAATTTTGCTTATCGGAAACTTTAGTTTGCTTGAAATTCTTAATACACGCACAGTTTGGCCAGAATATGGAATGTGAGAGATCGAGTTCTCAGGTAAAAAGTCTTCTTTGATTTTTCACTAGATTTTATGAGATTTAATTATACTTCCTGATAAATATTATATAGAAAGTCTGGTTTATCATCTGAATGAAGAAAACTTTACCCAAACGGAAAAGCCCGTCTTTGAATTTGTGATGATGTCTGTATTTGTTGAACCAAGTATTGCATGTTTGTAAAATTAAGAACTTAGACGAGTAGTGGATAAAATTTCTAAGGGTGTAAGTAACTGCCGAGAAGTGTATATTCCAGGAACAATGATCGTTCTTAATAAACGCGCGCGGCGACACCAGCAGAGTTTGGTCAACAGCAGAGTTCGGTTTCTAGGAAGCTATACACCTTAAAAGGAGATGCATGGCGTACTGGTTTTGACAAATTTCGAGAAATGATCTAATCTTAATTTACAGTTCCATTTCTAATACGAGGTTGAGATCCTCCTACAAGAGAGAAATAAGTAGGAAGATGATTTGATGTTTTTTTGACTTGCACTATTTTAAAATGTTTGCAGCTCTATCGTTTCTTTATCATGTTTTCCAGTGGTCTTGTGAGAAGTGACCCATCTTGCCGCATAACCAACACCCAAGCTTTCGTAATCTATCCGAACCATCACGCAGGATGTCATTCACCTTGTTAGATGTCCAACATACAAGTCTTTAGCTGTTAGCCCGAAGCGACGGTTTTAACGGAAATCAATTTCATCGATTTTGACGCTTTTCCTGTCGTTGCTCCCTCCGCCATTCTGACAGCTCCGAAAGTTAATGAGGTGTGTGAAGTTACCACCTCCATTTTCGGGTTTACAGAGGTAAGTTATGTTATGGTTTTCCCAGTTTATTCAATCGATCAAAATGTTTTACTCAAACCCGTTATAAACTAAAAAAATGTGAGTGAAATTTGAGTGAACACCTCCAAAAGCGAGTTTTAAAAGTGAGTTATGTAATTATTTTGTTAACAGGCGATTAACCGTGTCCCGCTTAAATTATCACGAAGAAGATCCTTACATAGCTTTAATTTGTTAATGGATTGGCGAAACTTGGCTTAATGTGGTTAAATAATTCATAATTAATACCTTTAAATTCGCTTTTGGAAGTACTAGTTCAATATTCACTCATTTTTTGCTCTTTTTACCGGGTAAAATGTGGGTTACACTGTGGCATAACACACCTGAAATAGTAGGAAGTCGCTCTGTTTTACTATTTTATTATATTTCAGCGGACCGCTTACTGCACGGCAGGCATTCGGTTCAGCACCAAAGAGGTGTCTGCCCTCTGATGTTTTACTGGTTATATGGCGCTAATGACTCTTCGATAGGCATTATTTTCGTGTAGGATTTTATGAGGTGCTAGGAATTCAGATTTTATTTCATAATGACTCAGTTTCTATATTTTCAAGTGTCTGAACACAGGCCTGAATATATATATAAAATAGCTTTTTTTTAAAAAACTAAGGTGATTATGTAAATCTGCGGGAGCAGAATCTACTTTTGTTCAATAAGTAAACTTAATAATTTATTAATTTATGCTATTACAGCCATCGTTTTCTTCTTTAATCGCGAAGACGTAGGTATATCTTGTAGGTTTTGCGCCAGCAAACTCGGATACCAGTTTCCCTGCATAGCTGATCGGCATCTTTTTCAATTCATCTTTGACATTTAGGATGCAAAGGTCCTTATGTATATTTTTGTGTTTTACGAACCAGGGTGCTCCTGTAATCATTCTCAGAATTTATGACTGTGTTCGTTGGACAATGTCGATATTCGAATTTGAGGTTGATTGCCATAATTGACAACCATACGACCAAATTGGTTTAATCATTGTATTATACAGAAGAAGTTTGTATTCTAGGTCAATAGTTGAATATTTCCCCATCAACCAATGCATTTTATCAATTTTTAATTTGATATGGTCTTGTTTCATTTCAATATGTTTTCGCCAAGTTAACCGTCGATCTAGATGGACGCCTAGATATTTTGTTCCATTTGATTGAGGGATTGGTGGAATACCATAGTGACAGGCGGACAAGTAAGCTTATTTAAAGTGAATGTTACGTGGGTCGATTTCTCTTCATTGACCTTTATCTTCCATTTCTTTAGCCATATTTCGATATCATAAATATGTTGTTGCAGAATTTCGGACGCCGTTTTTGGATTTTTATGGCTACATACGATTGCCGTATCATCTGCGAAAGTAGACATTTGAAGAACATGGCTTTTGGTCGGCCCAATAATGTAGTAAGACCGGAGAGTGGTCAGAATATAATTCTAAAAGTGGTTTAGCTTGGATTATTTCTCGGTTTATTTTACTTGTGACTGCAAAATCTAGGACGTCAGGAATTTTTCGACGATCAGTAGGCCAATAAGTTGGATGGCCACACGACGCAACATCGTAGTGGTTTTCTTGAATAACATTCATTATGTCACGTCCTCTTGGAGTAGACAATCTTGAACCCCAGTAGGTATGCTTGGCATTAAAGTCGCCGACGACCATAAAACGTTGACCCAGGTTTGCAAAAAATCGTTTGTAGATATCTGCCGAATCGTTATTATTTGGAGGGCAATATATTGAAGCGATGACTAAGCTTTCTTTGTCGAGGTCAACACACACGGAGGTTGCTTGAATTTCCTCAGTGCTATATTCATTTGGAATATAATGGCAAATCCGCTTATTTATAATTATAGCAGTTCCTCCTCGACTTCTGCCCAAGGGATGTTTTGTATCATAAACTTCGTAACCATTAATTCTGAAATTGTGTTTATCCGTTAAGTGGGTTTCAGAAACTAACATAAGATCAATTTCGTGTTTAGCTAGGAAATGTTCTAATTCAAGTTTGTGTTGGTTTATACCGTTTGCGTTCCACTGGCATATCTTCAGATAGTTAAAAATTAAAAGTTTGGTTCCTTTAACTAAAGAAGGGTATTTCAAAAATAAGATAAACTCCAGCCAATGCTTCATTCAAATTCCATGTGATATTTTACAATCACATTCTAAACGTGCTAATTTTGAGAGCTCACTCAGAAATAGGCTAATATTGTCCCGCCACAGTACATATGGCTTTTTCTTTTTCCTGGAAGTGAGTCAGAAATAGTTTTAGCTGTAAGTGTAACATCTCTTACTCTAAGCGGGTAGATGCGCCGCCCAAATCAGTGATCCGAAACCCATGGTCTACGATACTATGAAGATATTTCGATGAAAAGAATATTTTGTTGTAATTACTAATATTTAAATAGCATAAGAAATGAATCGGGCTCACATTAAGAACGTTACCTAAATGCCGTTAAAACCATTGTGCATATTCACACTACGGTAACTTTTTCGTTTCTTTCCCCTTTACCAATAAAAACGGTTTTTTTCTGCGCCGCAATTTTTTGATTTTATAGGTAAAGGGGAAACAAACGAACATCCGTAACCGCATACAAGTTACCCTAGTGTGAATATGCACATTAACATTATGTATTCAACATAAAGAAGCATTGAGGAATAATAATAAATATTAACTGACGTGTAGTAATTTGATTTCTGCAGCCGAAGGCGTTTCCGTCCGTGTAACGCATTCTAAACTCCAGAAATCTACTCGAGACATTTGTTTTAAATAAACTATCCGTTTAACGGCATCTTTATTCTAAAACAAACCCACGAAAAGAGACTACATTTGTACGTTTACTCTTTGTTGCACAGCTTATAAGAATAAAGTGGTGAACAATAATATAATTTGGTGCCGATTTTTACTGTGAACAATATTACGAGCCAAGGGCGATGTACAATAGTACAGTACAGAACAGAATACAGCAAGAGAGGAAATCATAAAGCAGCTGTTTAATTAGTTATCTCATCGGACGCTTGATGTCGTTCGTAGCGCAATAAAATTCGAAAAATTTCGTAAAAAAGAAACAAAAGATTAATCGAGAGAGATAATAGAGAAGCAGATTCCAATTTTACAATTCACATAATATAGCCATCCTGTTTTTTCTTTTACAAATTCTTAGCGCATACTCTATTTTGAGAGTAAAAATAAAAATGCAAAACAATAAAAAAAAAACTTGAATTTATTTGCTCTCTTTTTCTTTCTTTTTCTATTTAATTTTTTTTTTTCAAAAAAGTTTAGTTGCAGACTGAACTTGCTAGGGCAAAGGCGTTGTCTTCTCAAGTTAAATTAAAAAAAAAGAAAAATTTGTTGAAACAAAAAATTCTGCTTACCAGTTTTGTAGTTTCATTAAACAAATTTTTAATTTTGTTGTGTTTTGTTTTTTTCCTAATTGCATACAGTGCATGTAAAACAATTAAAAGTTTTCATTTTAAACAAGTTCAAGTGATAAATTTATAAAATAAAAACGAAACAAAAATAGTTTCCACCATTTTTAAACAACCGAATGTGAGAGAATAGTTTAAAGTGTCAAAAATAACAACAACAACATAGCACCGATATAAAAAAATAAAATAAAAATGTATTGAGGATTAATTTAAAATAATAAAATACACGCAAAGGAATAAATAATAAAATTTTTAAGGAAACTATAAAAATTGTGTTATTTTGTGTTTCATTAAGAAAACGAAATAACTAAAAATCAAAACGCGTAAAGAACAACTTGAAGCACGCCTGTTTTTTTAATATCCAAAAACCGGACGGACAAGACAAGCCTTTGTCTTGATAGTTTTCGTTTCTTTTTTTTAATTTAATTTGTAAGAAGTTCTAAGTAATATTACTGATTAGAATTGTGTTAGTCGGAGTCCTGTACAAAGGAATCCCATTGCTATACGCCTTTGTAGCTGTCAAAACGTAATAAGAAATATTTATTGTTATCTAATAATAGTAATATCAAGTTATTTCCTGGAAATTCAAGGTGATAAGGAAGAAAGAAAAATTACACGAATATTTTAATATCTTGAATTTGATTTAATTGACCTCAAAACGTTTTTTTTATACATAATAATAATGAATTGTGCTTGTGAAAATAGTAGTAAGAAATAAAATAAAAATTAAAGATCAGCCAATTTGGTGCGTGTGTTAGTGCTTAGTGTGTAGAACCTGTAGAAAAACCTTTACGAAAAATATATTAAAAAAATTTAAAAAGCAAAAATAGTTTTCAGGACTAATATTGTGAAGAAAATTTATTCAAAATTGGTAAAATTCGTTCGAATGAGAATATACTAATGGCGGCCGTGGGTGGCCCGACACGTCAATCGAGAGTCTCGATGAGTGTCTCAATGTCATTAGTACAAGGCGGTGGAGCTGGTGGTGGCGCACCACAAAATGCTATTTTAGCTGCTGCGGCCCCATATTACCAACAACCAGCAGCTGTACCTCAAGATGTCCAACCAGATCGACCTATTGGATACGGAGCATTTGGTGTTGTATGGTAAGTTTTGTTCTCTTTATATTTTGAATTAAATACTACCCATATGTTAAAGAACAAACGAAAAATTGTATCCCCTGACAAAGATGGAGAATTTGTAACGTAAGACATTATGTATAGGGTGCTACAAAAATCCACTCGAAAAGGTCAGTAATAATCACAGAAATTCAGTATAC
Source organism: Nephrotoma appendiculata (assembly GCA_947310385.1). Classification (NCBI taxonomy): domain Eukaryota; kingdom Metazoa; phylum Arthropoda; class Insecta; order Diptera; family Tipulidae; genus Nephrotoma; species Nephrotoma appendiculata. The sequence continues at coordinate 215,067,454 of OX371225.1, read as the reverse complement.
TAAAAATTATACCCGGCACAAGCATGAAACTACTAAATAATATTGAACATAGACCATCAACCCCTTTTTTTAATTTATTTTTATATTTAATGAAAAATAGAATCAACAATATAAAGGAAAATACTCGTCATTGCGGAATACATAATTTTCTTTGAAAATACATGCTCTCTTCGGAGTACTGCGCTACTCTTTGTATAATTGTACACAATTTTTTTTTGTACCATCTCCAACACGATGGAAATTTTGTATATAAATTAAGTATTAGTTTTTTAGAAAAAGGGAAACAAGTTTTTCAAAAGGGTATACGCTCTCTATAAAATATTTCAATAAAAATACAAAACAAAATTTTGTATCAAATGGGGGTGAGTTTTCTGTTTCATGGATTAATAAATAATACGGGGTGTCAAACACGTTGTATGTATGCGGTATAGTAGCACACCCTGTGAATATCAAGAAAATTTACACCAAAACCAGACTAGGTAGAGGTAGAGTTTGTTTTGTATCCCAATAGGGACGAGAAAAAAACGGAGAAAACCATTGCGAGAAAGAGAAAAGGCGATTGCGAATTAATATAATTTAGTGAGATAACAACGTTTTGTTACCAAAAAAAAAAAAAAAAAATGTAAATCATAAAAGATTTCGATTTATTATCCTACATAGTTTTTATGGTTACTCGTCCTAGTTAAACCGGGCTGAGTGTAGATGGTTTATTGACTTTTGACAAATTTCTTTTGTTTTAATTTATAATGAAAGCCCAAAAGAATCGTTAAGGTGTAAATTCTAGGCGGGAATCTTTTAACTTCACAACTACGTTTTCTGTTCAGTGAATTTTTATATCTATCAAGCAGTTCTGACTTGCGAGTTTGTTTTTGCGATGGTCTTAAGTGGGAATTTCTAACCAATCCATTCCTACACAAGGGCAATCACAATAGAATGATATTTCAATCAACAGCGACCTAAGGCACCGCTGGCATAATATTTCATGGATAAAAGATAAAACACTCCCAAAATAATGTCAAGAAACCTTTTTTCTTTTCCATCTAAATATTACTGAAAACAACTAAATATGTAGCCAACAAAGTTAGTTTCATTGAATGTCGGAAACATAATTTTTCTGAATAATGAAAAATTTGGTTGAGTGACGATTTTTAAATGCATCGAGTTTTCTTATGGTGAATTCTATACATCCAAAATTTTGATCCCCATTTGCTGTGTTTATTCAACAGCTAAATTGGCAGTGCTATACATGTCATTTTCACATGACGTTGAATGTTTAGCTGGCTGAGCTATGAAAATGTCGCGTTTATATCGGTGCTACACTTGTCATTTTGCGTATATTATTGCTAATTTAGTTGTGGAGTCCTATTTCTTAAGGATTCATAATTATATTTATTTGTTTATTTTATTTTTCAAATAGCTCAAGCTAATTTTCCAGTTTACACTATAATATAAGTACATCATCTGCTTAATAATTATAAAATTTCTATTAACAGTTTTGTCCTAAAATCCTTTATGTCTCTAGTACTACAGTATTGTGCGAATTAATGCGAACACAGGAAATTATTGAGACAAATTATTTATTATTAATTTTTTTATTGAAATGAATATTAATAATATATATGTCCACCTTTGGCCTTAATGACATCTTACACATGGTTAGGCATTGCATTAATTAAATTTTGACAATTTCCTGTTATTTGTGGATCCGGGAACCAAACCTCGATAACAGCTTCCTCCATTTTTTTACAGTTGTACAGCCTTGTTTCCGAACTCTAACCTTACAAATGGCCCATAAATTGTCTATCGGATTCAAGCCCGTTAAATTGTCAGCCCAATCGAGGAATTAAATATTCTTCTGTTCAAGGTAACTTGGTACCATATGGCATGGCGATGAATCATGTTGAAAAATAAAATTTTCGCCAACATCGACTTTTTTCTAATTACGGTGTAATTTCCGCACCAGCATAGCTTTATACTTCAAGCCGTTCATCATGCCTTCCACGGGAGATAGATTGTGTACCCTTATATGAAAAACATCCCCAAAACATCTTTTTGGTGGATTTTTGACTGTTTGTTTGAAATGTTTCGCAGTCAATTTTTCCCCTGCAAATTTTCGTACAGACCGTGAACGCTGTCCCTGCACGACAAAACGCGTTTTCCTGTTCAGTCCTGAGTTGGTCAATTAGCATGTTCACTCTCTCTATATGTAATCTGATAGATAATTTATGGTCCATATGTAAGGTTAGAGTCGGAAACAAGACTGTACAACAATAAAAAAAGGGGGTGGAAACTGTTATCGAGGTTTCGTTCCCGGATCCACAAATAACAGAAAATTGTCAAAATTTAATTAATGCAATGCCTAACCGTGTGTAAAATGTCATTAAGGCCAAAGGTGGACACATATATTATTAATATTCATTTTAATAAAAAAAATTAATAATATATAATTTGTCTCAATAATTTCCCGTGTTCGCATTAATTCGCACAATACTGTACTTATTTCTTATACTTTCCGGTAACTCATCGATATATCTTTGTCAAATATCGATTTTTTACTTCTAGATTGACTTTTAAACTCTAATATCCTTATGTGTATCATGATTATGCACATCCTGTCTCCTACACAACAACTGACATAAATATTGTAGTAATAAATTTTTAGCAAACCTAAAAATAAAAGTCAAGTAACAAAGTAACAACTCTAACTCCAGCAACATATCACAGATTCTTGCATATCTATCTTTATTTAACATAATCCTCAATGCTCTATTCACAATAAGTTGCATTTTATCTATATCAGACTTATTTACAATGAAAAGTTATTAGTTTCTGCAATAGGTGATATGTGGCATTACAATAGTGTTATAAACTACCTTTTTTGCTTTTACCTCTTTTATATTTGAAAAGAATTCGGCATTACAAGTTTTTAAAATTTCAGGGGTTGGACAAGTCATAAAAACTTGTCATGATTTATCCGTCAACTGACACAGATATTGGACCAATTTGTAAAGTTTTTAGGTATAAAACAGAGTAAAGCCTGCATAATTTTTTTGGTTTTTCCTTTATAAATTTTCACTCACATCCTAAAATGGTTTTTTTATTTATTTATTTATTAATTTTACAAAAATTCTGTTAACCATCGAACACTAAGGTAAGCTCATTTATAAGAGCGTGCGAGGTTCATAAAATCCAAATCCATTTTGCAAATAAATTTTCTTTGCTATGCGTGTGCTCATGCTCTTTGCTTTCATAACTAGATGGGGGATAATTATTCAAGAAAAATGGTTCTAAGTACCTGCCCAACACTAATATAACCATAAACGTTAAAACTGCTACAAAATTGAATTATTTTCCCATCGTAAAATATTCCCAATGCTGGATTATTTTTAACCAGAATTTATAAAATCGTGATTTGTACTTTTAAAAATAGTTACGTTGAGTTTTGGACGCAGGCAAAGGTGCGAATTTATTTACATCCAAATTCGGTGAAATAACTATATATTTGAAAATCAGGAATGTTTTCCAGTATCGCCATTCGATGATGGATGATCACTGTGCGATAGCCTCATGCCAATAATATTTCATATAATTTCAGTAATTTTTGTTCTATTTGATGATAGGCATTACAGACACCAATATCATGAAACTATGTTCTGCGAATGAGTGCTTCAACACTATCAGCCCTGATTATTTTATATTGCCACTGAAACTGCCAATATACACGGACAGTCAAATTCCTAAAAACCCGAAATTCTTTAACATCAGAATTTATTGACTCAGTGTATGAGCCACAATTAAAACTAATTTGGGTAGAATTCATAATTCGTTCCTTTAAAAAAAATCTCGCTATATTTATAAACTGCCAAGATAGAAAATTTATTGGTTAGGTCGAAAAATGTAAGAATTCTCCATCAACCTTCAACTTATTTCCCAACCATTTTTACAACTGTCGTATTGAATCTGTAACCGCTAAAAACATTCATTGCCTTATTTCACACGTTTTGAGAGTAGTTGTCGGTTGTTTCGGTTATCCCCCTTATAAACAGTGCTCAACTAGCAACATGCCAAACAAAAATATGTACATATTTTAATATTTTTGCAACAAACTGCCAACACATATAATCGGCGTACAAATCTCTAGTTTTCCAGTAGGCTCTTATATAAGAACAAGAGATCGCAGACTTACAAATCGACCGGTTTGGTGGGGGAAAATCTTTCCCGATAATTAAACATTTTCTTACTTGCAATATATAAAAGTTTACTCTTTTATTACTCAATTAAGTAAGAAGGCATTGTAGGACGCAAAACGTGTGCAATTTTTATTGTATTATATTTTTAATATCGAATTTCTTGAAGGGTCTCAAATAAATTTTTATAACCGTACGTTAATTAATTTCGGTCCGATGAAGTTATCTGATTCTGACAATATTGTTAAAAATGTGTCTCGTAGTATGAAAACAAAAGTTACTCACCAATCCGCCTCTTGAGCCTACCGTATACGTACTCAATTCTAAATATCCGCTAGACCTTACACGGATGTATCGTGTATCAATTACTTAGTTCAAATTGAAAAAAGGAAAATACTAATTTCATTTATGTACTTACATTATGTATTTTGTAGGATGTAGAGAATATTGAACCGAGACAAATTTTATTGTGCGATATGATGTGAGATATTTAAGGGTTGGCTTAAAATTTTATTGTTGATGTATGAATTTAATAAAACAACATTCAATAATAATAATAACTCCCAGTTATTTTAAAAAGTAAAATTTAATTATTATGGCCTTACGATAAAAAAGGATTATTGCAGTTTTGACACTTTCGTAGAATTGCCTACAATATCTGTAAATTTGCTTTGTACCTCATGCACATTTTACAATTCATAGTTTTCTGCTACGAGAGAAGATCGAATGCTTGAATTATACAAAGCTCCGAGTTACCCTCTTTAAAATTACGAGTACAATGCTTCCAAAGTTTTTCCAGCCTGGTGACATTGTAATAGATGATATAATAAATTTTTGGGTGGATTATCAAACATGCGATTATCAAACATGTGTGTGGTCTGGTGTTGTCGTATATGATTCCCTGCCAACATTATCTTTTTGGCGGCAAATGTGGTTCTTCCACATTTTGTATGGTTGGCCAAGGCACATTATTGCCAAACGTGAGATTTAAATGTTTAATTATCTGATAAAACTTTTATTTCTAATCGTTCTATTACAATAATAAACTCCCTAGATCTGCTTGGTATTGATTTACTTTGGGTTTGACTTAAGTGATCGAAAGGATATACTCGAAAGAAAATTTGAACTCAGAAATGCTGTTAATAAAAATCACTTTGATCAGAGTAATTGGTCTTACGATTAAGTGGTGGATCTGATTACGATGATTAAATTACGATGATATGGAAGTAAACTTGTTCTGATTCGTAAATGCGATGTATAGTAATAGAAAGAATCAAATTACCTTAAAATTCCTTTTTAACAATGTAATCTCTTGTTGTACATCCATTTCTCAGCCGCCTCGAAGTTATCCCAGACTTTCATCGCTCGATTTAAAAAAAAATCCACTACCAGCCCAAGTGTTAAAATCTCATCCCGAAAATTGGACCTTGTACATCCAGACGGATTGATTGATCTGTTCGGGATGAAATTTCATACTTAAGCTTTTTCTACAAATTGGGAGTTTCCGTAGTAGTAGCAGCTTCCATGGAGGCTTATTCGTTTTTTGCAAAATATTTTGAAAGGTACGTACATCCGGCCTCTATACAGCCCAGACGGATTGATTGATTGAAATGAAACTTCATAATTAAGGTTTTGGAGATCCCAGCAATGTTAGACCAAAATCGATCCACCATAAGTGGCACCTTCGATAGGTGCTTTTTTGTTTTTTTGAAAATATTTTGGAAAGTATCTCAATTATGAGAAAATCGACTATGCACTAAAAGATCCTAAATTAAATTTGCAACAATATCGGTTCAGGTTAATTTTTCTAAAATTTAAGCAAAAAGTTCGATTTTTAACAAAAAACTTTTTTGTACAGTAATCAAGAAAATTTATGATGAATGTGCATCCTCTACAGCTGGGATGGAATAACCGATCGGGGTGAAACTTAATACTAAAGCTTTTTCCATAAATCGGATGATTTTATAAATCGGATGAAGGTTTTTGACCGAAACCGTTCCACCGGTTTTTCGTTTTTTGCAAATATTTTGAAAAGTACCATTTTCGAATAAACGATTAAAATAAAAAGCATAAATGATTATAATGAAGGTAATGTTCTACATATTCGGCTTAGAAAAGTTTTCAAAACAATTTTAATTTAATTTTTTGTTATAGCTAAAATATTCCGAAGAGACAAGCTATTTTTTGGAAACCAGAATAAAAATCTTAGACGATCTAAAGAGAGGCGAAGGTCCCACATCTGTTGGCAAAACTTTTGGCTTAAATGAACGATTATCAGAACGATTAGAAAAACTTAGATATCCATTCGAAATTCAGTAATTTCGGGAACGAAACTCAGCTCCAAAACATCATCATACAGTCGAAATGAGCTGTTATACGAATATACGAACGTCAGCAGGAAATGGAGCCATCAACAAGTATTCAGGCAACTAAGAAACCGACATTTAATGAAAGTGGGGATAAATGACAGATTAAAGATACGCATTTCACAATATAAAAATAAAAAATAAAGGAGCATGGAGATGCAAATGCTGCAAAAAACTTTCCGGAAAACTAGTACAAATAATTGAAGATGGCGATTGGAGAGAACCAGAATTATTCTGGAAAAAATACCTTCCAGAACCTATATAGCAAAATCAGATAACTATGGTGGTGGTTTTCAAGCGGCCAAAGATCGAGTTACGTTTTTATTGTGTAGTAACCCATCTGGTGATGGTATATTAAAAGCCCCGAACTTTGAAAAGCCAGAACATTAATCGGGTTCCCGTTCATTGGATGGCGAATAAAAAGGCATGGATGATTGCCGATTTATTCAAAAAATAGTTCTATGAATGCTTCGTTCCAGAAATCAAGAAATATTTAGAACAAAAGGGCCTTGAATTCAAGACACTTTTACTCATCGATAATGCACCCAGCCATCCTGTGCTAGATCATCCAAATATTCAACTGTTATTTTTGCCGCCTAACACCACATCCTTGACTCAGCCATTTCATCAGGGTATGATAGCCCCATTTGAAATGTATTATAATAAGCTAGCATTTAAATTTATTTTAGATATAGTTGAGAAAAAAAACATGACGGTCGTAAACAAATTATACAATAATGAATTGTATTTCAGATGCCTCTTTTGCCATAAAACAACTTCGGACCTCTACTCTTAATGCATGTTGGCGAAAAATTTGGCCAGAATGAGGGAAATTCTGAAATACAAATATCAGATATAAGAAATTATAACCCTGTCACATGCAATTGTAGGTGAAGGCTTTGAGAACATGGAACCCGCTGATATTGATGAACTGATGATTGAGAAACCTTTGGTTCATCAAAGTAATGAGGAACATAATGATGAAGGCGAAGATGAAGTAAATCAACTAACAGCTGGTTTAATCCGCGAGGCTTTAAAATTTGCTACAAGTATGGCACATTATTTCCTCGCTCATGATCCGACGTAGAACGTGCGTTAAGATTTCAGCGTAATTTGCAGGTTTGTACCGCTGGATACCACGAACTGTATAAGGAACTTGAAAAACCAAAAACCGGCACCTGATAACAGATTTCTTAATAAAAAGAAAGCCAACATCAGAGGACGTTGCTTGGCATTTGTAGTACTTAAACTTTTGATGTATAAATGAAATAATAAATAAAAATAGTAAATATATAGTGGTTAAAATAAGTGAAAATCTATAGTGTCAAGTGTGAGATACTAAGGAACAGCAACAAAATATAGATTTTGTGGAAAACTGAAAAGATATTACAAAAATAGTCGAAATCTAGAAACATTCTTAATAAGTGTCAAATTCAAATACAACAAGTGCAGCCAAATCCAGTATTTTTGCAACTTTTGCAACTTATTTATTTTTAAACTGAATTATCAGTGAAGTTAAACATTTATATTGTTGTACATGAATTGAGTTACAAGTTATAATGTCTCAGTGTGAAAAATGTAAGCAGGTGACCGATTCGAGACAAAGAACAGCTTTGCCTTGTTTTGGTCGATGTAATAAGTGTATCACTATGCATATATTGATTGGAATTTTGACACGTATATAAGACATTATTTAAGGAATGTCTCTATGTTAGATTTGTATGTGCAGAATGGCAAAATCATGAGGAAGATACTATATATGAGAAACTCAACAAAATTAACATGTTCGTTGAAGAATTAAAACAACATTTATGCGAAAATCATTTGAAGCTTAATGAGGAGTAGGAGTAATTAAAACCCATGTTGAAGAAATCCATAAACCTGATTAGACGAAATCCTTTGCTGCAGTCGTCAAAACCAATCCAACCAAATTAATTCTGTTACAGCCAAAGAAACCACAAGAGAATAAGAAAACCAAAGAAGACATCGTAAGCCAGATTGATTCGAAAAGCATTCTCTTAATGGGATACCGAAACGTTGCGAAAGGGGGAATTATATTACAGTGTGATTCGAATAAGCAAAGGAAAAACTGAAGGAAATCGCCACAGATAAATTAGGAACTCAATATGAGTTTAAATTGCCTACAGAGCTAAGGCTTAGAGTGAAAATTTTAGGAATGTCAGAACAACTAAAAAGCGGTAAAATTATATCAGCGTTGAAGCAACAACATTCGTTTTTAGCTGCTAGCGACATAAAAGTGGTAACAATCTATCGAAGAAAAAATACACAGAAAGTCGATACAATGCATGCCACTTGCTTTAAGAAAATAATGGAAGGTGAGAAACTCAATATCAATTTTGATAGATGCCTCTTAGTAGAGTCAATACTCTTAACAAGATGTTACAAATGCAATGGTTATTCAGCGTACCAGCAAGCAAACGTGTCCAAAATGTAGCGGAGAGCACACATATAATGACTGTAACAGCACAGAAACGAAATGTAGCAACTGTTTTGAAACAAATAAGAAGCTAAATCTAAATATTGATGTGGGATAATAAATGCACAGTATATCAGCGCAAGTTGAAAATACTAAGAAACCAAATCAATTACCAGTAGCAGTTTCGAAAACAAGACGCCCTATACACCAACATCCGAAGTCTATCCTTGAATTTTATGGAATTACAGGAAGTTGTGTTCAATTATAAACCAGCCTTAGACTCAGTGAAACTAGAACAACTGAAGAAATACATGACTCTGAGTTTCTTATTGATAATTATAAATTTATACGCTGCGACTTGGATAGTCAGCATACAGGAGGAGTTGCTATGTACATTCATGAAAACATAAATTTCAAAATAATTTCCAACTGTGTCAAGAATCGCACTTAGGTTTTAGCAATACAAATCATAAAAAGATATCATACGACGGGAATATTTAGAGTAGTATACAGATCATTTCAAGCAACGAGAGCAGTTTTCTTAGATAAATTTGACGGTGATTTTAATATTGATGTCAAATCCAATGAATATTACAGTGTAAAAAATTTAATTAATTGATAAGTGATCATAAACTAATACAGGTGGTTAAAGAATATAGTAGAGTTAGAGCAACCAGCGAGAGTTTAATAGATGTAGAGATAACTAATCCATAAAATTAGTGACTATTGTATGTTAAGCGTTAGCAAATTAGTGACCATTGTATGTTAAGTCCTCACGAATTACTCAACTATGCTTTTAATCAACAATTTCTGGAATGCCAAGATGCTAATTTAAACGAAATAAACTAAGAATTAAACGAAGAAGCTGAAGTGTTAGTATTAAAATTAAAAACTTGTATGAATGAGTGGACTTGTACAAAATTGATTCATAAAGCTAGTTAATTACCATGAACCACAACACAATGGAATATTCAGTTTAACAATAAAGTAGTAACCGATAAACTAGAATTGGCCGAATCTCTTAATAATACATTTGTATCCATTGTGATTGACATCCATAACAATATTCCAAATGTAAAGAATTTTAATGAATCGAATGCGTATCCTTAACAGTTCCATTCTTTCTCCAAAATATTACATGTCAACAGATAACTAAAACTATTAGTAGTTTGAAGTCGAACGCTGGAATTGATGGTATAAACCGTACTATCAAGTTAGACGCTAAGAAAAATGAAATTCTCATCGAAATTTACGAATTTAATCAATAAAAGTTTATATGAAGCTAAAGTCTCGAGAACATGGAAAATATCAACGGTTATTCCAATTCCGAAAACTTCTAAGCCACACCAGAAGAAGTACGCCCTATAAATATGTTACCAACCTACGAAGCTTTGTTAGAACGAGTAGTTAAAACCAATTAATAAATCACATTAACAACAATAATATACTAGTCGAAAAATAATCTGGATTTTGAGAACACCATTCATGTTAAGCTGCATTAAACATAATGTTGGATAATTGGAAATCTGAAATAGATGACAATAACGGCGTTTGAATGGTCCAATCAATAGTTATCTTCAAGAAAGGCAACAATATACAAAAGTCGATAACTGTATCTCTAAGCCAATAACAAATAATCTCGGAGTACCGCAGGGATCTACTTTAGGACCATTGTTTTTCATCATGTACATCAATGATATAGTGGAAGTCATAAAAAATTGTAAAGTGTATATTTTTGCTGATGACACCTTGATTGCGATTGCAACACTAGCTCCTAGTGAAGCTGTTCAGAAAATAAACGAAGATTTGGAGAACTTGAGAAAATGGCTGATGTTCTATAAGTTGGCACTAACCCCTAAAAGGGTTTCCAATAAGACGTTTCATTTTGAATAGCCTGCTGGCAACTATCAATTTTAAAGCTGTTATCTTTTGACATTTGACAAGTAAAAACTATGCCATTATTAAAAATGTTGTGATACACGCTCCAACAACGCAATGAAATTCTTAAAATTCACTACAAAAATGGTGAAAATGTTGCAGTCACAGTTCGCAAAACTAAAGCACTTTTGGGTCATCGTGAAGCAACTTCTCGGCCGGCAATAGTGAAATTGGTGGAAAAATTTGAGCTGTTGGGCAAATTAGTAATGTGAAGAATCGAAACCGTGTGCGTCGCTCAAGAACAACTGAGAATATGGCTACTGTAGCCCTAGTGTTGACGAAAACCCAGGTTTGTCGATTTCTCGTTGATCTTTGGAATTAGACATTCCACAAAGGATATTACACCGTATTTTGAATAGACTTAGGTCTTAAGGCTTTTAAAGTTCAGTTAACACAAGAACTCAAGCCGGTCAATTACCGTAAACGGCGTATCTTCGCTGATTGGGTCCTTCAAATCCATTAAGATGATCCGAATTTTCATCGAAAAATCATCTTCAGTGATGAGCCCCATTTTCACCTCTGAGGCTATGTTAATAAGCAGAATTGTCGCATTTAGGGCTCAGAAAATCCAAGAATGATTGTTGAAAAGCCTCTCCGTTTGGTGCGGTTTTTGGGCTGGTGGTGTAATTGAACCTTACTTATTCGAAAATGAGGCTGGTGCAACTGTTACGGTGACTGGATTGCGCTACCGAGCTATGATTAATGATTTTGTATGGCCGGAATTGGAAGATATTGATGTGGACGACGTTTATTTTCAGCAAGACGGCTCTACGTGCCACACAAACAACGAAACAATCGCAATTGTGCAAGAAACAAAATTTTGAATTTTTACTTATCAATGAATGATGTATATATATAAGCGATGAAATATCAATGAAATAAATTCTATAATTTTTTATAAATTTTATTATTAACATAATAAGAGTTATCAATATTTTTTGCACAGTTTTTTTTAAACAAAATGTGTATAGTTTGTCATCTTACACGGTTTTTTTAAATTGTGGAACTCATCCTCGATTTTACTATGAGCGCCTGGTCTGTTATACACGGTTTTCGGTGGAACGTATCTACCGTGTAAAAAACGAGTTGGGTGTAGATCGTAAACATTTTCTTTTACACTATCAGTACCTTCCGAGTTCTTTTAACGCATAAATAATTTTAGTAAGCGCACTGTGTGATAATTATAATGAAAATCCATCACATACATATATCGAAACAAAGGAAAAATTATAAAAATATATCGCGTGTTTCATTATTATCATTAGTATGACTGTCACCATTATTGTTTGTGTTCTTTCCACACTCAACCTTTTTTTTTTGTTTTCATTTCCGAAACATATAAAATAAAAAATATTTATGTATTACACACTTACTTATACCACTATATACTCAATCTTACACGTTACTTATAATTACTTTTAATTCATGGTCATCTGTTAAATGAACACAATAGCACTACTATATGCTCAAATTATGATATTAATAATCACAATTAATATCTAAGTAATATGAATTCAGTAACATAGTGTACGGTGTATCAAAGTTATCGATTAAGAATCTCAGTTTCAAGTGCGTGAAAACTTACAATATTTTTGGTATTAGCGGAATTCCGTTTTTATTCAATTTTCATAATGAAATTCGGTTTAATTTTTGTGGTTTTATGTATTATTATTATTCTTTTCTAAGAATACATACATTCCTGAGAATATATTCATCGTATATACGAAGTCAACAACTACACCATAAAAAGTAGTTTTGTAACTTGAACTTAGAAAAAACTGTACACGGATATTCACATGAATAACGAATTGAGTGAACGCATAAAAGGGGAAATGTTTCAAGTTCATAATATTGTGCTGTAATGCGTTTACTATGTAGTAAACTATTTACTATTGATTGTAATTTGCACTACCTTATAAAAATCGCGTAAATTTATTTATTTTGCGCGCTCAAACACAATCATCATCAACATGATCATGGACACAAAATTAATAGTAGACAGCCTTGAATGAGTTCAATGTATTCAAATAAAATAAAGAGTAATAATATATAAAGAACAAAAATATGTCGGTACATCGGCACACCAAGTTAAAAAAAAGTAATTTCTTAACAACATCTTTTGTTCGTCATCTTCTTTATTCTCTCCTGCGTGTATTATATGGTTCGCCAGTATTAGCAGTTAGCACATTACTACTTTAAATTATCTTATGTACAAAGGAAATAAATCAGTTTCTTTTTAATTCGTTTCTTTGCCACTATATTTCATTTTTTTTAACCATTGTCACCTGTGCGTATACTAAATTAGTAAAAATTTAGTTCCCATATGCTAAACTATATAATTATTAAACACAATACTTTTACCGTTTTTTTATGTTTGGTGTTTCTTATCAAACATATGTAAACAGTCAATCCAAAATAAATAAAGAAACCAAACATTTTCTTATCGCGCGTACAAAATATTATATTTACCGACTTAGTTAATGTTTTATTAGAGTTAAATTTTATGATTGCGAATTGTACGAGTAGTTTTTGTGATTGATTTTATTAAATTTTTGACTGCTGTGGGATAATAATTTGAATGTTAGATGTGTGCAGCACGTACTACAACTAACATCAGATTAATCTTTTGATTTTCAGAACTGCCTAATTAAATTTTGTCTATTTCTAGTAGTACAGTTAAATAAAATTTGGTATGTAAGTAGAGAGTAGTTTAAACCACAAAATTTTATATACTTAAGCTACTATCGCAAAAATTTCATGTCAAAGTTTCAAAGTTTGTTTATAAGTGGCTTTTGAAATCCTCACTAATCCGTCTGTTTTTTTTTCGCAATTTTGAATTAAAAAGAAAATACATTCAACCCGTTACTAGAGAATGACAGGGGGTTTTAACTAGTCTGAAATAATTTGTCTGAGTGAATGTGGAAGGCACGTATGCATAACTTAAATTAACATTTATTTTCTACCTTCCTTCATTGTTTTTTTTTTTATTAAAGAATCGCATTTCACATGTCAATTTGATATGACAATTGTATGAAGGACCATTAGAAATAAAGCGGACCGCCTTTAGGTCCATGACCGTCCACTTGCCGTAGATTCGCTGAAGAAATCGACAAACAATAAAGGGCCCCACTCCCTAATAATTTTTAGTAACAGGTCCTATAACTATATTACTTTAATCTATATCAATAATTAATCGCCAGATTAAGCCTTCTCGCCATATTATATTAAGCCTTCGACGACGTCATCTGAATGCATTAATTGTAATTCCCAATCCGTATCTAATCTGGACTTCAAAAGTAAACTTTTGGCCGACTTTTTAAATCGTAAAATTTTAGGTGGGCATCTATAGAAAAAATGTAAGGCGAACATGAAAAATCGTGTTTCGATCGGCCTTAGACAAATGGTTTATTAGTTCAAAATCGAAATTTTTGGGTCGGTAATTCAATGGTACCAAAATAAGACACTGGAATTTTGGGTCTAAATCATTTTTTCTGGTGTGATAACTTTCTCAGGTAAAAACTATCTAAGGGATAATTTTTGGAAACAAAATTAAATAGGACTAACTTGCCTTACAAATAGTAGTTGATTTCAATAACTAACTATAATAGAAATTCCGGCTAAAGTTTACTTTACGTATACATCGAGAAAATCAGGTAAGAAGTATACATTTTTAAATGTTGGATTGTTTATCAACTGTTTTTCGGAGGGAGAAGCTAAATTTTTCTGGAAACTTACTCCATTTTCCGGGAAAATTTCGACTTAAAAAAAAATGCGTATTATTTTATTCAAAATACGCACAAATGTGTAATTTTGATAAAAAATTTGATATTAGGATTGTATCTTAACAGTTTTTCGACAGTACAAGTAATTTAGTTAAAATTATAATTAGTTTAAAATTATAAATAAAATTTGACACTTGAAGAATTGTATAAATTCTGGAAAAGCGGGGGTTTGGGGCAGCCCCCATCCTCTAAGGCAGTGGTTCTTAACCATGTTTTACTCGCGGCCCACCAAATAATTTATAATTTTTTTGTGTGGTCACCATTTTTTTAATAATTATATTTGTTAAATTATCTATAATAAATTTATTTTTTTATTATTCCATTTTTATATAATATAATAAATATAAAAAATAATTTTATTATTTCATTATCTATTTTAACTTTTATACTTCACAATTTGATGTTACGGTTTCACTGGAGGTTCGGCATTATACGCAAAATGTAAACATAAATTCATGTATACAAATAACAATAAGCAAAATTTAGTAAAGTAAAATTTTGTTAACAACTTTATAATCAACAGTATTTTGTTACAAACTTCTAATTATTTTTGAAATTCCAAGCATTAATAGTTTCTTAGAATTATTTTGGATTTCTGTGGTATAAGTAGCATATTTGCATTTATTTCTTATGTACTAACAAAGTTGTATGCAAAGAAATAAGAAATAACTAAAAAAAACTAAATAAGAAAACTTTGTCTTTCTTATTTCACTTTTCAGTACGATATTCGGTTATACATCAATGGTCTTTTTATTATAATCTGAAGGAAATTTTACAAACTTTGGCGGCCCGGCAAACTTCTTACGGACCGCGGCCCTCCTGTTAAGAATCACTGCTCTAAGGTATACAACGAATTAAAATTACATAAAAAAAAAAGTTGATTTTTTTAACATTTGTGGCACTATCAGAAGAAACGATAAGAGCAATAGAAACTCTTTGATCTGTGTCTGCAAGGTTGCCGAAACAATTATTACTAATAGAAATATAAAAAAATATTGAAAAAATAAAAAAAGTGAAATTTCCGGAAAAATTTAGCTTCCTCCTTCTAAAAACTGATAGTAAACAATCCTGCATTTAAAAATTTTCAAAATTTATACTCCTTACCTGATTTTCTCGAAGTATTCGTAAAGTAAAATTACGTCGGAATTTTTCCCATCACGGTATCAGATTTTGGCCAGATAAACAAAAAACAAAATAATATGGAAATCAACAAATTTCACGTGTCGAAGAAAAAATTTCTCGATACGAACTATCATATTGGTTTTACAACGTTAGGGACATACATACTAACATATTTGGTTTTACAATGTTAGGGAGAAAACGATTTTTTTAAATTTTTTATAATTATTTTTGAGATAACCTTTCAGCTCGACACATTCAATAATTAAAGAACAAGGGAATCCATCCCCGTCCACCACGCTACAATTCTTATTACGTGATTCAACTACCTAGTCTTGATGTTGTCGTGCGATTCCGTTCTGTTCCGTTGTGAAGACATGCGACACGCGTCTCGCCAATAGCTTTCTTATGACCCTTTTTTTGTGAAGGATACCCATTCAGTTGTGATATTTTCAATGTACCCAATCTCCCTGAGGGAACATGATGTCATGGATTTTGTGCACCATATCCCAGCTCTTAATCTAAATCGGATCCGTATAAATGGCAGACACTTCATTTTGGTTTTTTCACAAATGCCGCTGCAAAAAGATGCCTTATAGTGTTACAATATAAATGGCGTACTCTCGGTATCTTGTTTTATAAGGAGGTTCCAATTTTTAAAGATAATCACACACCATATTCATGTTAAGGCCTTATGTAAGCAAAATACAGTGTCAGCAATATTTAAATTCCCTCGTCCAACGTTTAGCGGTTTGTAATGGTTTGGCTACTCTCAAATCACTAATTTCAAGAGCTTCTTGCAACTCAACATTGCTCTTTGTTGAATTTATTGTATAAGCTTATTCTTGCCTATGAGTGGTCATAATTTTGAATTTGTTGATATTTAAATGTGATAACTCAGATGACATAATAAATTTGTTTGTAAAATCCAACCTATCTTGGTTTGGGATTATATTGAAAAATATGTTTGCATTTTTCTTGGTGTCAGAAGGTTCGATATTATTATAAGACATATTACTGGGATATCCTCCATGTTCACGTTGGGTTCGAAAATATTTCTAAAACTGCTTTAGAATTATTTACAACTGATTTTCCTAATTTTTGCTTAGGCGATATTTTTAACCTTCAATTGTGTCACGGGGTAAAAAATTACCTCAGACAAACAAAAATACAAATAAAAAGCTAATTACTAAAAATTTTTGAATTATTGAATCGGAATCTTATGCATATTGACATTTTGTATGTTTAATAAATTAGAAGTAAAGTTAAAATAATAATTTTTAGTAAAGAAAATAATTTTTAAGTACCAAATATATTGGGGTATTTTTTACCCAATTAACGGATAATGTTCCACTGTACATAGATTGAAGGTTAAATTTACGAAACGCCGATAATCGACTAACCGAGGCATGGTATGATTGATTACTGTATGTTGCTGCGATAATAATTCTAAATGTAGTGTGCAATGTTGGAAGTGGTCATTATTAAGGGACAAAAGCAGGAAAGAATTTTATTAAATGCAATATTTTATCCAAATGTTAGTATCAAATTAAATTCTAAAGTATAAATGCAAATTTATAATTTTGATCTTTAAGTCTAAACACACCATGAGTGGACGAGAGGAAAAAGAAAAATACAAATTACGTTATTTAACCCTTTGTCAGTCTCATGAATGACGTAAAATAAATTTAAATAAATATATTTTCCTATATTTTCTTTAATTATACTGTTGTTCTTAATTACAAATTATATTTAAAAAGTGTGCCATTCTTAATTTAAAGTGTAACTTTTTCTTTTCCACTTTTTGGCTGTTATAAGGTTTTTTGTCAATTTGTCAGAAACTTCACACTGCCTGTCTAAACGGCTGAATAGACGAAAACTACCACCAAGGTCTAAATCTGATGAATCAAAATCATAAAGAATAAAATCTCATGATTGAAACACTACGACACCACTGGGTACAAAAATTTCTTGGCTGTTAAATTTTAACCACCTGTGACCAAAATAAAATTTCTTTTCTTTGGTTGAGATTTTTTAAACCTAATATGTACATAAAACTATTTATTCAAATTGGCTAAATACATCCACTAAATAATTAAAAACATCTGTAAAATAAAAAAAATCTCAACCTATACAACGAACTTAATTGTAAATTTTTTCAAGGACTTTAATTCCATTTCTATTTTTTTTATTGTTACCCTGAATACTACACACGTAAGTATTACATTTGTAATATTTAATATTTATTTAGATAGGTATAACAGGTAATTTTGTCTTGAAAATAGTTGGTCCCTTTTCTTAATATATACAAACGTGTAGATTGCAGCAACCAATGCATTGTAAGGAATACTAATACGTATAACAACCTATAATCAAGCTTATGTTTATATAAAAACTAAAACCAAATAAAATCTTCAGGTAGACAATTTAAGAATACAATAAGCACAAGAAACGAAATTTGTGAACATCAAAAGTTCGCGAAAATAAATTCCCTGAATTTTTTTTTATAACATTTAGATATTTTTTGTGAGACAAAGCTATTTTGAAAATCGAGCATGTTTTAAAGGATGGTGATCATCGATGGAGGTTTGCATATTTTGCCTTATTCATTTTTCGTTCTGGCGTGTAACTAAAATAAAAAATAAGAACTAATATCAAAGAGGGTAAATATAACGATGAGATATACACATAATAAAATAATGTATACGAAAACAAAGAAGCGCACGTTCACAAAAAAAAAAAATCAAACTAAACTAAATGATCATCTGCGCAGAGAACAAGAGCGCATATCTTGAGTTCAATACACCATCATCATCATCATAATCATCAACATTCAACACAATATTATAAAATATATAAAATCGTTCCTTTTCGAATTTTTCCTTTTGTTTTCCTCTTTACATGTAATGTGTTTGAAAAACCTAAATTTTCGCTTGCCACGAAGCATTTTTTTTATCAATGGTTTCTTCATACTCGAATTTATTAATATTGAAGCTCAGATCCTTTTTAGTTAAAAAACACTACTACTACCACTACTTGCACCGAGTTGAATTTAAACAACAAAAAACATCAAATTTATTTTATTTTTTAACAGACAGATGTTTTTATTTTTGGGAACATAATACCGACTAAATGTTGTGTAGACTGGCATGCATACACAATTGGTGTGCATACACACGGATAGTACGAGTACATATATATAGTAGATGAGGGATATATATAATTTTATGTCAATATACTCGTACATACATTAGGTGGAGGGAGAATCGTGGTTTTATTAGATTTTGGCTACTTAAACTTATGAAGTGGGGAAATTGGAGTTTTCTGTTTGAAGCGCTTGGTAATTTAAATCTGGAAGAATGCTATATAACTATAAATTTTCCGCGATTAGACAAAATCGCTGGTCAGATTATTGATTCGGGCCATAACGCTCAAAGTTAAGAAAAGAAAGCGCTGCAATATTGTATTAAAATACATTGGTTAACGGCTGGTTAAGTATCCAAACTTTTAATTCACTCAGTCTGCATTTATACATGTATATATAACTGTAAGTTTTGAATTGTTGCATTTACAGATTTTAAATATAGACCAACACTGCATGCAAAAATTCCGCACATAAATTTTAACGGAATGGCAAGTGCACTCTACTTTGTCGAAAAACAAAATTTGTTAAGTTTTCTCATTTATTTCGATATCTACATCAAATCGTAATAAATACAAGGTTTATGAAAAGCTTTCTAATATTAGACTAATAACAGGCTGAACATCAAGGGCTAAACAATTATTAATACACGAACTGATATTAGATCTTATTACTAACCATAAATTAATTATATATTTTATAACAGGAGCGAAATCGTGAAATGGGTCTGGAAAAATCAAGTGTTCCAAAATATTTTAATGAACAAACACTAAATTTTTTTAAAAAATAGTGAAAATTGATCCACATATTTTGTATGGAAATAGAAATAAACGAAAGATTGACGGCAAAATTGCATTCGACAACTATTTTTTTATCGAGCAATTTTAAACCGAAATATTCAACCGGTAAAAATTAAATTTCGAAAATCGTAGTTCATGTCGACTATGTCAAATTTTAATAGTCTTAATCGAGTATGTTTGAAAATATTTTTGAATCGGTTTAAATTTTTCATGAAACACTTGCAAAATCAATCAAATAAAAGTACGTTTAGATAATATCTGAATTTGTGGTTTCCGATGATGACTGTATGACTTAACAAATTATTGTCTTCATTCTCAATATGGCATTAATAATGAAATGAACGCCAAAATGTTTAGACCAATTCAAAATGATTTGCACGTTTTCAAACTTCACTCATTTCAATTTTCAAATCTTTATACGACATCGGAAATTTTGGCTAAATTTGATGCCGTAAACCCCATCTATTGCAAACGGGCAAAATGGGCAAATTTTCCGATTGGTTGCGGCTGTTTATACGAATTGCATTTTGCACCCATTTTTTGTTTTCTATGCTTTATTTTGTTTTCTACGATTTCTCTTCGCCGAACATCACCTGATACATTCAACTACTTCGCCGAATTTCCGGCCCGGCGAAGACATGATCAAAATTTATATTTGCGACGCGACGACACAGCATACATAAAATAAAAATTTTTTAAACGACGTTTTCTTAAAAATTATGTGTCAAAATATTGTTCAAAAATTGTTTAAATCGTCGAATATGTAAATCATCGATAATACAGCGTTCGCCGAATTTCCTGCAGCAAGCAGCCTCGCCGAAAAATCGTCGGATATGTAAATCCATCTTAACGTTTGACTCGGAGAAGAGGGATTTTTATCAAAAGAGAAGATTATCGCAACTGTAGAGGCCTGTTTTTCAGAGTAAGGCACCAACTACTATTTGGACTTGTTAGAAGGTTGGAACATCTCTAGAAAAAGTGTTTCGATTTAGTGAGAGGCTGTGGTGGCGTACCAAACTGTATTTATGCCGATCTTTTAGGACAGCCACCATTACTTAGTAGAAGGCTACGATGAAAATATAACTCATTTTGACTAACAAATAACTTGTTTAGGCTCCGGCTAAGCACAAGGTGAAAAGTGTCGGAGATGGTTGGATCCTGCCCTGACACTATCACTATTTAAGAAAATTTACTATTTACTTCACTATTTAAGACACTATCACTATTTAAGAAAATTTATATTTGATCTATTAATAATTAATTAAAATTGAACACACAATCAAAAACTAAAACTTTTCAAGTAGCCCACGTATATTAAAATACCCCTAATTAATTTCAAAACCACATATTTTATGTTCTTAATAGAATATTTGAATTTGTTTTAATCTGATCAGAAATTATTAATGCTTTACCACCAAAAAATTTCATTTAGATTTGGTGACAATGTTTTCGCGTTTTGCTGATACTTGCTTGCCTGCGCCATATTATATAACATGGGACTAATAATTTAGAAACCGATATTTTCCAGAAATTAATGCCCCTATTATGGTCCTCACCGATCGAGTCACCTCATCAATCCAAGTCGTGTGAGTTAGATTTTTGTATTATGGTTCCCGCTTTTATTTTGGTGAGATGTTTGTTTATTTTGACAATTTCCATTAGTTGTTAAGTTGGAAATATTGTATTTTTTGGCGTTTTGGACATATATTTTTCACAATAATGATGTTTCGTGTGTTTTTCATTAGAAATTCTTATTTTATGCCTAGAAATATTTTTTTATTATGCAATAATTTTATAAAATGAAATCCTATATAAAAATTATTATGAAAAAAATCTTACTTTTTTTGATATCCATCATGATTACTTACGTTTTCGTTTTTTGTTATCCAACTTGAAAAATTACTATGAACTCACCAATATATTGTTGGTGAGTATATTTGACACTAGAGTCACCTCACGCAACAAGTATAATACCAAATATTTCTAAATGGTGAGTTCAAGTCACCATTATGATGTATTTCTCGGTGAGTTGAGGTGAGGTGAGTACCATAATAGGGGCATACAAATTTAAATTACAAGATACAAATTTTCCAATTTCTAAAGGCAGAATATTACGAGCTTCGACAATGTATGTAGACATTATTATGCAATGCAGAACGCTTCTTTAAAATTGATGTTTCGATGATGCTACTGTTTGTTCTGTAATAATGTTGTTTTTACGTTAGTTGCACCAGACAATAAATTGTTTTTTTAGCAAAAATTTGCGGCATTTTTCGTCGATAGATTATCGGTTCCCATTTATTAGAATGGAATGCCAGCCATTTTTTCTAATATTTAAACGTATAACTATATTTTGAGTATTTGACACTGCCATCACACGGCCTTTTAAATCATATCGTTTTGGTTTTTTGATAATCGACGCATTTTGATTTGTTCTAAGTAGTTAAATTTTTTTAAATTAACCCAATTCTATATTTTCATTAATTAATATATTAGTCATCTCGTTACGCCCGTTATCGTACGTCACACTGATTGATAGGGTCATTGGGTCGCGCGCGATTGAATTGCGTTCCTAATTTTCATCATATTCTTAGAAATTTGAATTTTTATTAAAAAACTGTTGCTATTGAAAATTTAATATCGCCATTTTTAAATTTTTAGTAAACTGGCTTAAAAACACGTTTGTTTCAATGAATGAAATTCACAAAATCATTAAATGTTGAAAACCTCTATTCTTTACGAATTCATTAAAGGTATTTTGCTAATCGCAAATACGGTTTGTACATATTTAACATTTAAAAAATAATTGGTTTGGTAAAAGTAGAAACTCATATTTAAATACATATGTACTTACTTGATTTCGAACTATTGATAACAATTTACACATTTATGAGGCGTCTATTGAAAATAAATTTATCGTATCAAGACGTTAATCGCATTTTCACTTCCATTTTTTAATAAATTCAAGAAATAGTATAATATCCTTTATAGAGGCCTGTTGCAAAAAGTGATCTAATATCATGTGAATATTTAAACACTCTCTATATGATAATCGAATAACTCATTAACAATTGGGTTTCACTCGTTTTTAAAAAAACACTAGACTTGTTCATTTTAGACCTACTAGAAGAATCCAAAAACGGGTCCAAAATCAAATTTAGGATACAAACAAAATGTATTGAGATAGAAATAACTAAATGCTCATGGCCTACTAAAATACTGTATTAAACATTTTTGGGCTTTACTCGTACTTGACAAAGTATTGGGGTTTTTTACTTAAAGTAAAGAGTATCTAATGTTATAAAGAGTAACGAAACAAAGGAAAAAATTTCATCAAAAATGCGGGGGTTATGCAATTTGTACACACACCTTTGTTTACCGTAATTTTTATCGTTTTCTATCAATAGTCACGAGTATGACAATATTCGAGACAAATAAAATAAAAAATGGTTGTGTAAGTGTATTGTATAACACATTAAAACTGCACAACCTACGCATTTTTTGATGAAAATTTTTCCTCTCTTACGTTACTCTTTATATCATTACATACTCTTTGCTTAAAGTTCACAAACTCATCAAAACTCGGATCAGAGCCATATTTATGAGGAAAGCCATGATCTAATGTTAGAATAGCATTTTTGTTACAATTAACAAACGATCGAAAACACAAAAGTATATACATTAAATATACATTAAAATTAGTACTTCAATCACTAATTGATACAGTCAAATAAAAAGTAAAAATTTAGTTATATGTATAAGTAAATTTAAAAAGTAGATTTTAGGTTGTTTTTGTAGCTGTCTTTTGATAAGTCAAAATCAAATTTATGCTCTGGAATGTTAAAAAAAATTAAGCCAACGTATTCATTGGGTTATTATCTCCATAGTTAGTGGAATGGTGTTTAAGATCCAACAGTCGGTGATTACGTATAGTCTCTTTCTCGGAACATGAAATGAAAGATTTGCAGTGATGCTGAATCTATAAGACCAAGTAGCACGTTTCCTATAAAAGCGGTATTCTTCAGAATTCTTCTATTTTCAAGAGTGTAGAGGTTATACTTCAGGTATCTAATCTAAAAACGAAAGAAATTTTAATATCCGCATATATCAGTACATATGGTATCTGTAATTCGGTCAATCCAGGATATTGGATCCAAAGTGATATCCTTTGGGAACCCCGACTTTACTTTAGTTACTTTGGATTTCTCATCTCCAATTATTATATATTGTACGCGGTCTGTTAAATATGAGTTGAAACACTCAACGAATTTAACTGAGAAGCCGAATGTACAAAGGCTTTCAAGCGCCTTTTGATGGCAAATTGAATCAATTCGGATTTTCGAAAAAATATGGTCCAATGATTCGTCCAGCGCAAATTGCACACCATACCGTCACTTTCAAGAAATGTAATGGTGATTGATGAATTATTTGTGGATTCTCTACCGCTCAGAACCGGCTGTTGTACCTATCCACTTAATTGAAAATGAGTTTCGTCGCTCATAATTAATTTTTCAAAAAAATCCGGACTGCCATTGCATCGCATTTGCATACGTACGGCACCGCAAATATGATCTCTTGGTAGCAGCTCTTGTGTTAATTGAATTTTATACGGGAATAAATTTAAGTCTTTATGTAAAATATTGGTTCGAATTCGAAGTTCTTACGCACGGTGTGTGATTGAAGGTTGTTGGATGACCTCGCATACTATCACATACAGCAGCAATATTTTCTGGTATTCTGACTATAACAACGTATACAGCACACACTTTCGCTTATTTGTCACAGTTCCTCTTTCTTCAAATTCTTTGATAATCCGATAAATTGTAGGTTTTGGAGGCACCATATTCCTTCCGAATCTTTCACGTAATTTTCTTAATGTTATAATGTAATTGATGATTGACTTGTGTAAAAGGTTTTCACTATTTAAACGCGTTGTTAAATCGAATATTTTTCCATGATTAATTTGTCACGTGTGTATTTCACAATTGTCAAGTATGAACTGTCTCAATAATAAGGCCCGTTGCACATTTCAGCTAAGCTAAGCGAGAAACGTAGTTTCTATTAGCATAGTTTAGCTCGCACAGTTCATTCCGCTGCACATTTGAACTAATTTCATCGCTTTACATCGTTCACACATACATTTCAATACAAATAAAATGCTGTGCTTGCCAAAATATTATTAGAATCACATAGGCGGGAACAACAATACTCAAATGTCATCCAAATTACAATATGTTATAAATATGTACACAATATAACAATGGGCGCATTCAGGGCACCCAACAGTTGGCAACATGTTGAGTAAAATCGCAGCCAACGCTATGAAAATCTTTAGCATTATGAAATTTTTAAATCAAGTTGGCGATGATTTTACTAATCATGATAGGGGACCTGAAAGCGCCCAGTGTATGCGTGAGCGATATAGCTGACTTTTGCAATCCAAAGACAACCCGAGCTAAGTTAGTTTGCATCGCTCAAAACAGAAAAACATAGCTCGCATAGTTTAGCTCATGTGTGCATCGTTCCATTAAAACTCTTTATTTACAACCAAGAGCGATGAACATCGCTCACATCGCTTAGCTTAGCTTAGCTGAAATGTGCAACGGGCCTTATATTCGCCTAAATGGTAGCAAGCAAATTCGCAATATATGTACAAAATTTAATGTTTAAAAAGAATATCAAATACGATAAACAGACTACAACAATACGACTCAGAAATTAAAACTATACTACCAGCAATAGGAAGGTTAAATAAATTTATTAAATCAAGATTCACAAAGCCCGTTATAGATAGACAGGTGGTTTGTTCTTCTCCTGCTTTGATACTATTTGGTGGTTTCTGGGTTCGATTTGTTTTAGGTTTAGTTTTATACTAATCATTACATAACATTACATTTATTTTATTTTATTATATCCTCGGTTTGATGCAATAATGACACAAGTTAAAAATTATCCATTTTGAGATATTCGAACAAAAATCCTTTAAATGTAACAATCTTTTATCTGGAGTATCACTTCAAAATTACTCGTAGTTTCATAATATATTATTTTTTAGGAATAGTTAATGTCACAACTCGAAATAGGGTTGATAATTTTATTAGGGCCAATTAAATATTTTAAATGCAGCTCTGGAAAATTAGATACTCTAATTAAATTGTTCATAAATCATGTTCATGTTTAATTTTTTAGTAATAAAAAAATTACTACCAAATTCAAATCGATTTCCTTAAAAATATACTTTTTTGAGATGTGACACTGTTGCACCAAACCGACGATATTGTAAATTAGGTCGTGTTTCAATTGGTTTAAATACCGCATAAAAAGTTAAAAATTTATTTGTGGTAAATTTTTTTTAACTTTTTTACTTTTTATATGTTTCAATTGAGCAAAATTTTGACAATAATATGGTTACTTATTTTATGTGTAATTGTGAACATATATAAACAATTTAAATATGAAAACATGTAAAATAAATACTTTTTAAATATACATATATTAGTCAATTATGGTCAGTATTATATCATTGCAATTTTTCACAAAATTTTTACATGGGAAATATTTATTTACAATATTTTTGTCCGCCAAATGTTTTCTATATAAAATTTTTATCAGCTGTTGAAGCGAATAAAAAGTTTGACATTTTTATTCACTACAATTTTCAACTTTTTAACTTTTTATGCGGTGTTGAAACCAATTGAAACACACTCTTAGTCGCTTTCAGGCCTGCCAACTGTTGGCATCATGATTAGTAAAATCATCGCCAATTTGATTTGAAATTTTCATATAACTCGAAATTTTCTTAACGTTGGCCGTGATTTTACTCAACATGTTGTCAACTGTTGGGGGACCTGAATGCGCTCAATGTTTTAAATAATGAAATTTTATCTCATAATAATGAACTTTTATTTCAGGAATTTTTTTTAATAGCAACTTAATTAATTAAAATTTTTTTTAGGATGTTAATTGCTGAACATTTACACTATAGAAATCAAAAATAATTGTGCTGTCTTGTGCTAATCGCCCTACATTATATTTTTAACTAACAATTTATTAACCAACTAATTCAGTCTTATTTAACATGCCTATCCTATCCTTCCATCTTGTTAAATGTAATAAGGGTGTACGGTGGGCCCGGCGTCATCCGGGAGTCTCGCTAAATTGCCTGGTCGTACATTTCAATCAATCAGAAAGCCCTAAAATGGTAGTTTGTTTTTCACCTGATATGATAATATTTGGTGGTTTCTGGATTTAATTAATTTTATTTGATTATCATGTTCTAGGATAACCAGGTTAAATTAGATCTTATTTAAATATCTTATATTCTAAATAGTTAAATGGCAATCCCTATTAATAAAAGTTTTATTTCAGGAAATTTACCGTTATATATGACAACTTAATTAATTATTCAAATTTTTTTACAGGATGGTGATTGCAGAACATTTATACTAAAAAAACTAACAATTGCGACTGATTTGTGTCTGAAACCAGGTCGATCCCACCATAATTAACCAACCTATCCTATCCCTCCATCTTATTTAAAAGGGTGTGCGGATGGGCCCGGCGTCAACCGGGATTCTTACTTAAGTTTGGTCGCGCATTCCAATCAATTAATCCATCAATCAAATTCGGCTTCAGATGTAAAGCTGTACGGTAGTATCAATTTCATCATCTAGTTTTCATGTGATGTTTGCTAGATTGAAATCATCGATTGCAAGCATTATATTCGAATTATTAGTTTTAATTAATAGTTCACCAATATCCTCGCTACATCTAGCAGATATTTCACTACTTGAATGAAATTTAATTTTTTGCAAAATAAAAAAACAAGTGTTAAATAAAATGTGTAAGTGTGTTTCGCCAAGTTCCTACGGTAGCAAATAGTTGTAAAAAGTACAAAGTTGTAAAAAGGATGCTTTTGATGAAGCCATTCTATTGACTTTTTGTAGTTTTAACATTTTTTTATGTAATGTATGGCTTCTACGTGGTTTATCTTATCAACGAGTATGCTTGATATTGCACCGATAGCGTGTGGTGACCAATCTGGTGATAGAGTAAAACGTTAGACAGATTTACCAATTGGGCTGCGGGGGGGGGGGGGGGGTGGCGAAATTATGCAACCATTAATCAGGTAAGATACAATCGTCTTATAGTTTGATATTATATTTTTAAAATCAACTTTCTCTTTACTATAACGCACAGACATTTTTGACTTTAGGTCAGCCAGTTCTTCTTTAGCGTCAGCCAGTTCTTCTTCTTGGCGAAGTACCAAGTCACATTCCAGATTGTGTGTATTTATGATCCAAGTAGATTTGATTCCTTGAGCTGCTATGAGATTTTGGTTTACTAATTTGTTCCATTTTGTACAGATTTTTTAAATTGTTGTAAGATTAGCTGATCAAGCATGATTTCAGTGCCAGGTGAATAAAAAATATATCTATGTGGTGTTAAAAATTTGTTGGTGTCACTGCAAAATTGAATCAAGTTTCTGGTAAGATATTGATGGCATTGTGATTATTTTGTAGGAATTTTTTGTCAACAATAATTTTAAATTGTTCATCCGTAACTGACTTGCAGGTCCTGTTGTAGGATTCGGTGATGCAATAGCAATTAGCAATTAGCTCAGTGTCGAAATTTACATACAACCGATTTACATTTGAATGCGGCAATACAGTTTCAGATGTTGGACTATTTACACTAAGCGGTTGGATTATCTCGATAGTTGCAGTTGATATTTAATCTTTTCTGGCCTGTATAGGTAACTCGGGATGATTTAGCGCGTATGGTGACTTTTGTGAACGTGTGAGAGGGCGTTCAGTGTTGGATTATGTCGATTCATTGTCGGTTAATGCATCGGAAGGCGGTTAGGTTATAGTGGTTCTGTTTATAAAAGCTGCTGTTAGAAAATGAAATCTTTAAATTCTGGATTTTAACCCAGCACGTACGAAATGCGCTACATGATCAAATATGGAAACCCTTTGTACACAAAAAATTGTCTATTATGTCATCGGTTTTGCAGACCACGGGTAATCAAATGCCACATTAAAAAATTTAAAGGTATGGTTTTTTCATGTTAAAGCTAGCTGAACCTAAGTTGTCTATGTAGCAAAAAAAAGATCTTCAAAATAAGAGCTCATTATGGTCTAATAAAATGTCAAATTAAAAAATTTTGGACTCCACACGTTCTTGGTTTTGGGGGTTTCCATTTAAGGCTAGCAGAACCCAATTCGAAAATCGGGTGAGTCAAATTTTGAGTTACACTTGTTGTTAATAAATCTTGAAGCACAATTCAGAATGCAAATCAAGATCTCTTGACATACAAATATTTAAAGGTGTATTATGGCTTGATTAATTAAATATTTTAAAATTCACTCGTTCTTGACAATTAATCATTTCATTTAAAGTTATCGAATGCCAAATTGAAAATTGGATCAAATCCAAACTTAGAACGTAAAACATGATAAAGTGTTCTGTGAATAATTATAAGTTCTCTATATGGGCTGTCTATGGGGAGCCCAACATTTTTAATGTGTCATTTAATTGGGCCTTTTTTCTGAATTATACTTTACCCGGGCTTTGCTAACTTTAAAATTGAAAAATTAAGCCTTAAGTTTCATCAAAACTGAGTGGAAACCACAAATATTTAATGTGTCATTTGAATACGCCATAGGGAGCCTTTAATTATTTAAAATATATTAGACCATGTTTTGCGTTCTGATATTGGTTTTGATCTAGTTTTGGGTTCGGTTAGCTTTAAATGTGAAAACACAATGTTTGGAGCGTGTGGACCCCAACATTTTTAAGGGAGCGTTTTATTAGACTAAAATTATCCTGTAATTATTTCTATGCCAATAGATGTTATTTTGTGTTCTAGATATCCATTTTCGATTAGGGTTGCACTAGCTCTAAAATGGAAGATTCCAGTGTTTTATGGGAAACGAGTAAAGCGTTGACATTTTTATAAGAGGTTTTAATTAGCGTTTAATTTTTAATTATTTTTAAAATTTTCATTGATATGGGTACTGCTCACGTTTTCTAGAGCTAGTTGAATCCATCGTTCTAATGATAACGGATGGATGCAAGGGGTGGGTTCTCGTAACATAGGAATGGCTTTTAGCATACAATGCATTACCCAACGAAATTAAATGGTTCAGTGGTAAAGCGCTTTGCCATACGACAAGTGAAGGTGCCAGGCTTCTCTTACCTTAGCAGGTCCGAAAATAAATTTTTTATTTTTTATCACATTTCATTTAATGCCACAGTGAGCAATCACCCACATAATCTTTTCAGAATTCCTTTGGAAGGGAAGATTGATAAGATGCTAACACTCCCTCACACGTCTCAAATTAGCCCGGTCCTACAGTCAGTACACAAGAAATGGTTGGACTGAGTCGCTTTCTATTTCTAAATCTCGATGACGTGGCACTCTGTGATCTCAGCTTGGAACACAGTACTGTACATACATATAGTCAGCCGACCGATTCATAAAGCCCCTGGTTGGGTCATACTCGTAATGGCTCTGTATGCGTAATCTTGGGAAAATTTATCGAAGAATTCGGTCAACATTTTTTTTCAAAATTTTGCTTAATTATAAAATCAAAAGTTACGGAGCTCGCAACAAGGAGCAGTACAATCACAAAAGGGGAAAAATGTTATTTTATAACCATTACAAACTTTAAATTCATTTTGTACTTTTCGTAAATAAAATGCTTTGAAAAATGAAATATATATATTTTTAAATCTCTATAGAAGCGTGGAACTTTAAGCTAATTCTCTAAAAATCATGTTGGTACTCAAAGGGTTAAATTTATCCAAAGTCAAAAACTCGGTATAGTAAACTTTGGAATTTTAAAATTCAAATTTCACCATTATTTGTTAAGAATTAACCGTGTTTTATCCAGCATAGACAAACGTAAGAACTTCTTTCTAATTACATGTTAGAAGACAATTTAATTGTTTATAACTTAAGAAGATATCAGAACTTCATCTAAAATTTATGTTGGAACCCAAAATCAATCCATAATCGAAATTTCGTTATAAAACGGTATGGGCGGATCCTAGAATTTTGTTTAAAACTCATTTTAGAATCAATGTTCAATACTATTTACTTAATTTCATCATAGAAATAGCCGAATTCCATGTAACATTTTAAAATTCATTACACCGTATTCATTGACTTCGGAGATCAGTTTATTTGACAATGAAATTTGGTTCCATTCCATTAAAACTTTCCGCTGGTAAAAAAAAAATACCAACAAAAATCTCTTTTGTGATTGTGGTGCCCTTTGTAGCGAGTAGTGTAACTATTTATGTTCCGCTAACAAACTTCCACTATCTTATTCAGCATCAACTGTTTAAGACTTGCAGCGGCCTCCCGCGTGCCCGTGAGAGTTATCGAAGCGGTTAGCCTCTCCAATTATTGCATTTCAAATGTTGTATTAACCGACTCCGATAAAATAGCAGCGACTCCACAAAACCGACTGATTGATCGCCTCTGACTTCGCAGCCTTGATGTTTTCTATTTAATTTTTAGACAAGAAATTTTTAGGCCATTAATAAAAAATATTTTTTCAAAATCAGGACTTAAGATTTAGAAGAAAAGAAAGCAGGGATTATGAAAACCGGGATTTAGAAAACCGAGATTTAAAAAACCTGGATTTTGAAAACCGGGATTTCGTAGTACACCCGAAAAAAATATATTCGCAATTGTTTTTCCGCCAGTTTAACAACGATGTCAATTTATGCTTACCTTTTCCAAATATTGGTCCTATTTTATTGCAGAGCTTAAAATTTGTTTTTGGATAACCGTAAAAAGAAGTTCTTTCAAGTTTTCGGGGGGAATACTTTTAAATGTTGTAGCAAGTAACGTTTCTTAAATTGATATTTTAAAAATATATCCAGAAACCGTTGTCTCTGTTACTAAATAATGACGACCCTTTAACGAGTACACCAATAAATTAGGCTTTGCATTTTTTTTTTTTTTATATCAAAAGAGAAAATTTATTAGGATTACATTTCACCCTATTAATTCTACCCTACTTAAGAATTAGGTTAATCTAATTAGAATATATAATATGTTTTTCTATTATATTATCCATGGCTACTATTTAATTATAAGACCGTGCCAATCTGTTAAAGTTATAACAATATCTGTTAAATCTCGCATGATATTTAAATATTGACATGACACTTGGCAAAATTATGATTACGAGTTTGTAATCAAATTTCCAAAAACTATCTCTTAGTCAGGGTCAACCGCATTGAATAAAAGATAAAATCGGAGTTGATATATAGATATGCGCGTAGACATTGTATGAAGTTTATTGCCGCTAATTATAAGAAAAATAAAAAAATTTGTTGGCAAAATAAATTGTCGGACAACAGACGATATACTCATAAAAAGATGTTATGTTATTGATCGATTATTATTTGTTAATCCATTTTATGCATCCACCACTATATGTGTGTAATATTAGTTTGTTGTATGCACCATCTGCTCTTTTTGGTGCAACCTTATCATTTTCTTATTATTATTATTATTATTCTGTAAACTTTTTAGTTTTTCTTTATCATGTTTGGATATTACGTTTTGTTGACTCTGCATATTATACATGCAGGGTTCAACGCCATCCTCTATATATAGTTTTATATAATTAAACTTGAACTGTTATAAGACAAATATTGTATGTATGTCTGTACAATAAACTCGTATATATACAAAAGGTTTTCAAATGCACGCGCTTATAACATAATGATATAAGACATAATGATTTAAGTTTATAAAAAGTTGATCGTGCTAATGATCATTATAAATAAAAAAAAAATGACAGGCGCATAATGTCGTGTAATGAAATAAATTACGTCACTTCCGTTTTTTGAATTGGTTGGAGTCGGAATTGATGTTCTCTGATTTGCCTTAATTTTAAATATGTTACCGACACGCTGCTAAAAATAGCCGGTACAAACAACACGTGTCTGTTGCTTAATGACAACAATTTTTGAAATACATATACATAACTAACGATTCAGTGCGGTATGCTGTATTCAATGCTACGCTACTTTACTTTTCAATGTTGATATTTTATTTTTAAGCGAAATATGCGCGGTGTGGAAGGTTAATTTTCTGTTAAAATGTTTAGTGTATATATGTTTATGTATGACGATTGACGAACAACTTTTTTTATAAATTTATATCCTGTATTGAAAATTACATAAGAGAGAAAAAAGTCAAGATATTTTAATATAATCCAGCTTCTTATCGATATGTTATGAAATACTTGTATGTATAAATTAATTGTTTCTTGAAAACAAATTTGAAAGGAAGCATGTGGTTTTTCGATAATCACAAAAAACCATGTTGATTATAGGAATCTTGTACGACGTTAAGTATGGCCCAAAGAAAAGTTTCCTTGATTTTTCGATTTTATTGTATTTATTATACAAAATCAAACAGATGGTTTTCGTTTGATAAAAAACAAAATATAAATAAATGAAAGATGTGTTTAATGCAGGTGAATGTAAAAGTAATTCTTAAAATATTTTCTTTGTTTTTTTTATATTCTTTTTATAAAAAACAGTAATTTAAGATTATTAATATAATAAAATAAATAGGTTAACCATCATCAATATCTCTTTGTATAGTCGAATATCTCACCTGTGTATCAGTGTATGTACTCAGCAGTTGCTGTAGACCAGGTCGCGTGACAATTTTTATGCTTTGAAACCATCTGCTTCCAATCAAAAATGTGTTTTTTTTACACAAATATTTTGCAAAAAGCAGGTGACCGCGAGATTTTATTTAAAATCAATAAATTCATTATAAAGTTTTAAGAATTTAAATTTCGCATTATGACAATAAATAGGACAGATGTGTGAATCTTACCTTAGTTACCCCAAAACCCCAACAAAACTTAATTAATACTAGAAAATAGATTTTGCTCGGCATATTCTAATAATAGTTCGTCTACAAAGAATTTATTTCCGTTTTTTTTTATTTTGTTGGTGTTACCGAAAAATCTATTTGTGTCACCCAATATCATTAAAACACAAATTTGTTGATCCCCGCGATATAATTTAAATGTTTTTTTAAAAATAGAAACGCGTACTCTTGATTACGTCATACATGTTGATGGTTAATGACAAGACGAAATAAATTTCACACTTGATAAATGTTTTTATATACATATTTTGCAATTTATATACTCAAAATTCGTCAAGGTCACTCATTATTATATTTTATATAATTGAAGTGTGTTATCGACATTTTCTCTTGTATGACGTTTTTGTTGTTATTATTATTTTGTTGTTGTTTATTGTTGTACTTGTGTATTACTGTGTGACGTCTCGCGTCTCTTTATATATGAAAGATATTTTTTATTAGAAGAGAATGTGTATGTTCGCGCAATACATATCAGTGCGCGCGCGAATGAATAAACGAACAGTAATAATCACAACAAAAGCTTTTTTTTTATATATTATACCGAGTATTCCTCGAGTTCGTTGACTTGGTGAGTTTTTCATGAGTCAAAAATACAAAAAAAAAAAAATAAAAAAATAAGTAAAATATGATCAAAAATAGTTGTATATGCGAGGATGTGTTATACACCGAGTCTATTCTCTTCAAGTTTAACATGAACATAAATAATTATGCGTACCGTTACCTTTGTTTATTTGGTTGCTTATTTCTTAACGTGCAAAGCCAACCATTAGTGTTTCTTGTTGTAGGACGTTTGAAAATAATCTACCAAATTTTTAATTGGCAGCCCCAAAACGTTTGATTACTGTTATAAATGGCGTTTCTAATCAGCTCCATTTTCGAAAATATGTCCTTATCTAGATAAGCCATAATTTATGGTTAGGCATAGACTTTAGTCAATAATCTGGTTTGCCTATTTTACATCTCCCAAATTAGCATTCGTATTCTGAACATGTCATTTCATTGTGGTTAAACTCATTAATTAGC
Organism: Nephrotoma appendiculata; assembly: GCA_947310385.1. NCBI lineage: Eukaryota > Metazoa > Arthropoda > Insecta > Diptera > Tipulidae > Nephrotoma > Nephrotoma appendiculata. The sequence continues at coordinate 215,032,724 of OX371225.1, read as the reverse complement.
TGCTTTTGCTATAATTTAATTTGGTTTAGAAGCTGTTAAATTTCATATATCCGGTTTTACTTTTTAAATATATTATGGTACTAAATTTTGAGAGTATCCAGTGGTTTTGTAGGACTCACAGGATTCAGTTTGAGTCCACATGGTGAAATTCCATTTGGGTTTTGGAAGTTAAACGGATTCGGTCAGAGTTTTGTTGAAATTCTGCAATAAACGGTCTGCGATTTTCAAATGCTTTAAATTATAATTAAATAGTCATACACAAGACTTTTGGCTTAGTGAATTTCACGAGATCCTGATTAATGTATGTTCTCGTTTTCAAGATAAGATTAAGAAAATTTTCAAGATAAGATTTCTATTTTAATAATTTGTTCAGGCGAAGTTGTCAACTGCTGCTTAACTAACTTCTCTCCGAATCAATCAATTATGCAAGCCGAATTAATTATGTAAGCCGGACAAATAAAAATTTTGTGTCACCAAAAAATAATTGTCTACCAATTTAATAAAATAGCCAAAAGCCAAAATGCAGCTGATGAATGATGATGTTTCACTCTAGTCTAGTGAACAAATAATTCTTCTTTTGTAAAAATTGTTCCCATAAATGAGTTCCAGAAAACTATTTGTGTTACCAATTTGTTATTTTTTTATTGAATTCGGATTTCTTCTATTTGGTTCTGGCTTTAGCTATTTGCTTTCCAAACCAAATTAACTACACAAATTTTGAAAATACCATCAGGGTTGTTCGTTGAACCAATCTAATCGCTTTTGATAAGTTTCGTTAAACCAATTTCAGATTTACTTTTCATAATATGCAAGAGATCCATCTTATTGATAACCAAAATTATGTCACTTTCATAGTAGGACTGCATCTTCAAAGTTGAAGCTGTTTCATTTTAAAAGTTGGAAAAGCTTTTCGGCTTTAACCTCTCACGTATGGAGCAATTGGTACGATACAATTATTTTCATCTATATACCACACCACACATTCACACTAAATTACCTTTGAAAGATTAATCTGGCTTATCATGTGGGCTTGCTGATAGTGTGAAAATTCGATAATCCATTTTTCGTAATTATTGACTTATCTGTCGACACTTTGATGATAATTATGAAGGATTCATACTTGAAATTATTTTGTAATAATTCTTGTACACTACTTCTTGCATTATGAAATGAAGCTTGATGGTTTTATCGAAATAATCTCTAGATGTTATATTTACTTATACCCAGTCGTATCGAAAAGTTTGGGATATTTTCCGAGCAAGTTCAATACTTGTTCGTTGAAATGACCATATCCATTATTGCAATGCGGCTCTGCAATTTTCAGCGTACCGAGACGAATATTGCAATTTCGAAATTAAAATTTTGTGCCCATGCCGATTACGTTTTATCTTTAAAATTTCTGTGAACCAAGAGTGGTTTTTCTTATCAATCTACTAGTATTTCTGGCTAATTCAGTAAACCTCGTGAATTTGAATGCGTATGACGAAATTTTATCAAAATGTTTTTTACATGTGTTACTAGCAGTACTGTTGTTTAGTCCTGTTTGCGTTGTTAGGTAATAAAATTTCCACTAATGCATATTTAGGTGGTTGGGTTTGTTATTGGCTATCAAGAGTCAGTCTGTAATAACCGAAATACAAAAATGTAAGTGTAAGTACAAGAAGTAACCACCAGTTGACTTCCCAATTTCGGGTTTTTATATTTTAAATGCGATTTCTTTATGAAATTTTGGTTATTCTTCAGTCAATTGTCGAAATGAATGAAAATGGGAATAATTGCTACAGCGTATTTATATCCCTTTTGTGTTTTACTAACACAATTGTGCGGGTAGGGCAAAAGTACCATATCAAAAATTTAGTTTTGTATGTTTTTTAAACCAACTTACACATTTGTGAATTCCTTTTTAACTGATTTTCGTCCGAAAAAAATAACACTAACTATACACACAATTGTGTTGGTCTTACTTCAAAACAAGCGAAATTTTTTATCAACAACGCCATTACATACTATGGTTTTTTACTCACACATTTGTGTGGGTTGGATTAAAATTGAGCCGATTTTTTTGTTTTCTTGGTTGAAAAAGGGATATTTCAAATGCCTGTGATAAAAAACTATACCTGCAAGCAATTAATTAGTTGGGTCGCAATAGGCTCATATCTTTATGGCTTATTCAGTTTAATTGTATTCAATATGAATTTAAATTAATGGTTTCTATGTTGTATGAAAGCAAGAGAGATCGATGGCGACACTTGGTTTTAAAGACAGTGGATTATCGATGTGAAACGAGTCGGCGGTAACAGTTTTGCATCCCGATTATGCTAGTCGAATCGATTGTTGTTTCCAGTAACTACAAATAGCAAATTTTTATTTGAAAATTGTCATTTCGAGTCGTGTGAAATTTTGAAGTGACTATAGAAAAAACATAAAATACGCCGATTGTCGTTTGAAGTGACTACGATAATAAACATATTAGACATTTTGACAAAGCAGGTGAGTACGGATTCATAATCAAAGAGTTACTTAAAACAGCAAACGACACGACTAGCGTAATCGGGGTGTTGATTCAAGGAATCATTAATTTAAATCCTAATTGTATAGCTTAAATATGTAAGTGCTTTTATATGATTTAAAAATCCTGGGATAAAATACAATTAGTATTGTCTGTAGAAAAATTTAATTTTTTAGGGATGAAATTTATTGGAAAATTTACCACACCTTAGTTATACTTAGTTACCACACAAGTTATTGAAATTCTGACAAATATGACATAAGTTCAAAATCATTTTTCGAAAATTTCAATATCACTGAAAGTAATAAAAATAGTCCATCTGGATATCTAAACATTTGGTAATCTCGAGAACGTATTGCGTAATTTGATTTTTTCGTCAAAATCGTTCTATTTTTATTTCGTATAATTAAAAAACCTATACAATGCAAAAAAACTTGCAACACCGATATGATATGGCTTACAGTTCTCGTTTGAAAGTCTTTAACCAGATAACAATTTTGGCAATACCACTTTAATTCATAAATCTACCGTTTGGCGCTGGAAATAAATTATATTATTAGGTTATTATAGAATATTTATACGTGTCGCCAATGATATAAGAAATTTTGAAAATTTTTGAAAGTTAGCTCAACCACCTTAGTACTCAAAACTCCGCAATGGCGTTGTAGTAAGAGCCTTTTTCAAATTCCAATATAATAATATGTCTGAAAGGTTCATTTTGCTTCAATCGAGTGTGAATTCTCGATTTTCTCACATTTCACGATATTCCAAGGTATGTGAGTACTAAATTTTCTTATATTTTCATTATAAATCTTTCAAATAAATTAATGAATCGATCACCAGTACCTGTTACCTTATGGCCTTTAGCACTCTGACAGAAAACGAAAACTGGCCTAATAAAGCCGCTGGGCCAAGTAACGCAGTTTCTCTATGATATTGTAATAGTCGTTAATGTTTGAAAATTGTCACTGTTCATTAGTGACTAAACATAACATGAATGCCTAAAGCTATTTGAGAGTTATAGTATTAATACTTTAAAATCAGAGGTTATCAACCGTATTTTCAATTTTCAATTCTCACACCTTCAATCAGCAATAAGCTTATAAAGTTGCAAATAGTCGCTTTTACCAGTCGGTAAATCTAAACGTTAACCTTTGAAATATGTTGAAATAAGTTAATTTCAATCGAGGCGGCTAAAAAGCAAGATGAAGTTAGCCCGAGTCCGAACTTTTTTTTTGGATTTCTTGGATAAGTGTAGCCATCCCGAAATAGTGTAAATATGTACATTAAAAATTGTAGCACCATCTCGACAAACAAATCCATTTCGCCAAGGAATATATTGGGAAAGATTCCAGTTTCTGGAGCGACATAATATTGGTTGACGAGAGCGTATTTGGAACAGATGGACGGAATATGGTGTGGCGCAGGTATAATGAGGAGCTCAAACGTGTAAAAACAAATGTATATCCCTTTTCCTGCCTGCCCACACAATTGTGTGGGTCAGGCAAAATAATCATGTCAAAAATTAATTTTTTTATATGTTTTGAACCAACTTACACATTTGGGAATTCCTTTAAACTTAATTTCGTGCTGGTTGCACTTCAAATCAAGCGAATTTTTTTATCAAAAACACCATTACATATTTGTTATTTTACTCACACATTTGTGTGGTTTGGACTTAAACTGAGTGTTTTTTTTTGGTAGAAAAAGGGATATCCATTATATATAAATGGAAACTAGAATAAAGAAATGTATTTAATATTTATACATCCTAAAAAAAATTTTAAGTAAAGCGCTGAAAATCTAGGAATATTGTCCAGTTTTAAATTTTACCAGGATAATGGTGCTAAACATAAGTCATATTTGGTTCGAGAATGGCTATTATATAATTGACCAAAAGTGATTGAGACCCCTCCCAAATCACCTGACTTGAATCCCATCGAAAATATATGAGACGCTCTAGACCGGCGAATTCGAAAGACTTCAATTATTTCAGTAGCTGATTTAAAAAAGAGACTTTAACAGTAGTGGACTGAAATCAGCCAAGATTATTGCAAAAACAATTGCTGGGAATATGCCAAAATGCTTACATCACGTTTTGAAGCAAAAGGGATATCCCACAAAATAATAATTTAAAAATTTTTAGTTTAAAAACAGGTTTTTTGATTTTAACCGAATATTAAAGTAACGATGGAATAGTAGTATCTTTTGTTCTAATGCTATTAATAATGTTACGGTAATTTTATTTAATATGAAAATATTTGAATTTTATTGAAAATTACTAAAATTATAAGTATTAAAAAAGAAAAATTAACATTTTTGCTCTTTTAATACCAATAAGCCTTTGAAACCTGAAGATTATAGAAAAATCAAATATTAAAGTTACTCACTGTAAATTTCCCTGCTGAATACTTTACTATATACACCATTGTTAGTTTCGTTCGAATTCACAAGTACCAAATCATGCTCGAATCGAATTGTTATTCGGAACGGATTCACAAATAGGGCCCCAGTATTTTCTAGGATTTTGTTTTAGGCATTTTGATTTCGTTGTTTCGTTTTTCGGGCTAGCAAAACTAACACACAAAAAGATTTGAAATTCATATAAAATTGAATCTTTTTGTAGGGTTTCTGATTTACCGCGATTTTCGATTTACCGGTATGACGGTAAATTTTCCTGTATTTACCGGTAAACCCGGTAAAATTCACTTAGATTATATGCATGTGTCTATTATAAATCAAAACGAATTTTCAGTTAAAAATATATTGTTTATATAGTCGTCTATTATGTGACTATTATGTCGTTTATTACGAGGGTATATCAAAAAGTCTTGCAATATCATATGAAAAAAAAGAGTGAGTGAGACAACAATATATTTTTCAAACCCATTTTTTGTCGCGATGAAACTTCTAGAAGAACATTTCGATGTAAATTTTACAGTTCGTTTGTTTTTGTCAATTTAGTAACACGTGTTTTGAATTTTTCTTAAAATGAATGAAATTGAATATCGCACCGTTATTAAATTTTTCAGTAAAGATGGATGAAATGCAATTTATATATTCAACTACATATCAAAAGTTTACGGCAAATCTGCACCATCATATGCCACAGTAACAAGGTGGGTAAAATTATTCAAAAGTGGTCGGGAGTAATTAGAAGACGACAACCGCTCGGGTCGGCCAGCAGATGCTATTAGCCATGAAAACGTAATTTTGGCCGAATCTATTGTATTGAAGGATCGGCGTATTTCTGTTCCGCGGTTAGCGTGGAGACTTTCTCTTTCATACGGTACCACATATACTATATTACATGACCACCTTCACATGTCGAAAGTAAGTGCGCGATGGGTTCCGCGTTTGTTGAATGAAGAACAAAAAAAAAATGCGTATTCAAACTTCAAAGGCGATTTTAGATATGCACAAAGAAGAACCAGAAAATTTCTTGGATACCATAATAACAGGCGATGAAACATGGCTTCATCACTGGGATCCGGAATCCAAACAAGAATCGATGCAATGGATTAAACGTAGTGAACCACCACCAAAGAAATTCAAAACTCAACCGTCTGCTGGTAAGGTTTTGGCAACAATTTTTTGGGATGCTGAAAGAATTTTGATAATCGATTATATGCTACCGAAAACCACAATCACAGGCATATATTACGCAGAGGTTTTGCGAAAATTGAAAAAAGCGATCCGGGAAAAACGGCCAAGGAAAGTTAGGAAAAAAATCTTGTTTCTTCACGACAATGCACCAGTGCACAATGCTAATATTGCTCAAGCTGCATTAAAGGACTGCGGCTTCGTGGAAATTCCGCATCCACCGTACAGTCCAGACTTGGCACCCAGTGACTACTTTCTGTTTCCCAATTTGAAAAAAACACTAAGGGACCGGAAATTTTCCAGTGACTATGAAGTACAGTCTGTTGTAAATGAATATTTTATGGAGCAAAAGAAATCTTTTTTTTTAGAGGGTTTAGGCAAGTTAATTGATCGATGTGACAAATGTATAAACCTTAAAGGAGATTATGTCGAAAAATAAAAATATTGCTGTCTCACTCACTCTTTTTTTTCATATGATATTGCAAGACTTTTTGATTTGCCCTCGTATATATTAAACCAGCGATATTCACATGTATATCAAATAAAAAAATAAACAAGTAATACAAAAAAAAACAGTCTAAAAGCTTTTATAAAGCAGATCTAGATTGTTTGTTCGTTTTCCAGTGGCTTCTAAACAGATTAAATTCTCTTTGCAAATTAGTGTTGAAATGGTTAGTTGACTTGATTTTTTCTGAAGCTAATAGAATTTCCAGAATGATTTCAATTACCAATGAAACTGATTATGATGATGACGCCAAATTAGCTGCTTCATCAACATCCTTATCAACTGCAATTGTTTGCAAACCATTACCATTAACATTAGAAAACAGTTTCTATTTCTAATTAAATTTTTAAAGTGACAAAAGTTAAAAAAAATGACATTAAACCATAACAACACTAATATAAAATTATGCTTATAAGTTGAGTTATAAGCTGTGTACATAATTTTTTAGTTAAAAATGTCAGCCAGGAAAGAAATTACTGCAGAAATTCGAAGATAATTTATCGTATAGTGAAATATCCAAAATAGTTAAATTACTACGCTCAACAGTGCAGACTATAATAAGCAATTTTATAAAACGAGGCTCGATACAAAATAGACATAGATCTGGCCGCCCTAGAATTCTAAGTGATAGAGATGTTCGTAGTATTTTGAAACAAGTGGAACAAAACCCTAAAATAAGTGCTCCAAAGTTGGCCATAGAAATTGAAAATTCTACAAATAAGACCGTTCACCCCGAAACTATACGTAAATTTGTGAGATCGGCTGTTACAATGGTAGGGAGGGTTCCTAAAAAAACCATTGATTTCTATAAAAAACCATAGCGCGTATTAATGATGATATTGGAAACATATTCGGGCCAGATAGGCTTGGCAAAATTTGGCGCAGAGCAAATCAAGAAATGAAATTAACACATTTAGTCCCCACTATTAAACATGGTGGTGGGAATGTAATGGTCTGGGGAGCTATGGCTGCAAGTGGCGTGGGAAACTTAGTGTTTATTGAGGGAGCAATGGCTGCAAGTGGCGTGGGAAACTTATTGTTTATTGTGGGAGCAATGCATAGATTTATGTATCTCGAGATACATTGCGTGAAAATCTGACATCATCAGTTGACGTTCGGGACTTGGAAATAGATTTATTTTTCAACATGACAATGACCCGAAACATGCGGCTGGTATTGTCAAAGAATGGTTATTTTATAACGTGCCTAAACAACTCCGTTCTCCACCCTAATCTCCGGACCTCAATCCAATCGAACATATTTGGGACGAATTAGAGAGGAGTGTTCGTTCGAAAATATGACTCGAATTTTTTTAAGGTGTACGTACACTGTCTGCAAGCGGTAATCGATATGCTGGTGGTAGACCTACAAAATATTAAAAAATCTTTGTGATGGACAAATGTCTTATTAGTAATTACAAATTTTTTAAGATGTACGTACACTTTATTGACATCATTTTTTTATTTGTTAATTTTTTTATAAATTAAGAATTTATATGAATTTTTATTATAAAATTATTTATATGTTTAATAATACAAAATTAAAATAAATTAAATATTATCTCTGAAATGTATAATTTCATCTATATCTCAAATTTTGCAGGTGTATGTAAATTTTATTGATTAACTGTACGTAAAGATTTATTATTTTATCCGATATCATCATTTGACTAATAAACAGTTCGGCTTCCTAACGATGGGTTCGATGCAAAGAAATATTTTCTGTTTCAATTAAAATTACTGCTACAGTTTTACTTTATAATAATGATCAGGGAATGTATGTTTTAGTTTCAGGCAATCGTTTACTAGTAACAACTTCTGCATTTTTTATTTGAATTTCTTTTTGTTGTCTTATGATTTTGTAAAAATCTTGTGTCGCATAGTAATAATAATATGTCTCTATGTGCCACCAGTCTTCACTTATCACATTTTTATGTTGAGAAATTCAGAAAAACCCTTAAAGAAAATACTTACGTACGAAGACAAAGAATATAATATAGAATTTTTGGTTTTTCTGTTCTAGTCTATACATGAAGGCACGCCCTTGAAATATCCTTTAAAATATTCTTGAGTACACTGATTATAAAAGTTTGTACATAATTTCCAAAATGGTGAACATATTTATGTTATGGTGCAGAAATGTTTTGTCGACTGTTATTTTTATTTCGAAGATAATTTTGCGCTAAGACTTTAATTAATATAAAATATTGTTAAGATAAAATTTGGTGTATACATTATGTGTATCTAGCTAGCTATTTCTAAAGTTTTTGTTATTTTTAGTTTTTAACATCATCCATAAAATTTACCGATATGTAGAGATTTTTTTAAGACGATAAACACAAAAACACAAAGTGTTGTAAAATCTTATATGTGTATAGTTAAAAAGACGTAAAAAATAATACACAAAAACGGTATTTAATTTATTTTCTACGATTTACAGTGCGGTACATTAACTTTTAGACAGAAAAGATTTAAAAAAAAAAAAAACTATTCGTTTTCTTTCTTACCAATGTTTTGATTTATTTTTAAAAATTACACGTTGGACATTTAAACACGCAAAATGTAAGACAATAATTATATTATAAAAAAAACAATCTTAATGTATTGGACGTCTTATCTTAAAAAGGTTATCTGGATTAAATACAAATTTTTCTTAGATTTTCAATTTTTCTCACAGCATTACGTATATTTTGTTATAAATTATTTCTATAAAGAAATTTACATTACGAAATTCACGTTGTAAAGTTTTGTTTGGTTTTCTTTTATAAGTTTTCTCTATTTTTCATTTTGCTATATTCAACGACGTATAAACAACATACTCTCAAATTGTTATAAACCTTAATACATCATGTTGGGAAATTTGTGTAGGATGAATTTTCTTTATACTCATTCATTGTAAAATGTACTTTCATACGACATGTAACGTGACGTCATAATATTGGAAATTCGTAAGTTCGGTTTGGTGAAATAAGAGAAACGTGTTCTTTGGTGGTTTCAAATCAAGAGGAAAATTAAAAACACGCAAATGAAAATTTTATTTTCGCTTTTGTCAGACGATGAATCATGTTTTCTCCATGAAATTGGTTGCTTTTTATTATAATGGAATTTTCCCAAATGGAAAACAAAAAGAAAATCAATTTTTTATTTATTTAAAATTTTAAATGTGTGTTGTGTGTGTACATGGTATATAAACATCTACTTGTGTTTAGATATAAAGCATGTGCGCCAACTTAACTCTCGGGAGGTAAGTTTTTAAAACGTAATAACACAATAGAGATGAAGAAAAACTAAGCTGTATAGAAAATGTCGTCGGCCCATTATACAAATTGGTGAAAAATTGCAAGAATTGTTGTTGTGTGGGAAGTTTAGGATTAGCATAATTAATATTTTGCGTTCCAGGTATAAATTATTATTTTTTGTTTCGTTTCATTGTGATTCTAACTGATTACATAAAGGTTATCTATTTAATATTGTTATATAAGTATGATATATTGTCATAATTTATTTTATTTTATTTTCATGAATACGCATTATGATGTGTATATGTGGAAAATCATGCAATAAACGTAAAATTCACATAATCCAGTTCACATAAATTTTTATTACTGGTTTTATTTTATTTTCAATTATTATTCAATTTTTCCAAGTGTGTTGAGAAATTATCTTATTTTATGTGAACACAACTAGTTGAATTAAATAAATAATCAATATAATTTTTAATTATGTATATGTAGAAAATAGTTTTAAAACTTAGTTAGGAAGATATGATCCGCGTCACCAAACCAGCCCATACTTTATAAATTATTATTGCGGTACAAGATTTTGCAATAAAATGAAAGTGTTAAAAATAATACACTCTACAGTTGTAAACATTAAATGGGGCAGAGAAGAAGACGTATTTCTGTATATATTGCAGACGTTTAAACGTGGATACTTAAGTACTTAATGATTAGCATAATGTGTATATATTTCACAATTCACATAGATGATTAAGCCATTTTGAGTGTAAAATGTCGTTCATATTATTTTTATTGTTTCAATATTATCAATTTGTCAACAAACTGTCTAAAATATTATAATAATACATACATGTCTTATCAATATGGTTTTGTGGCAAAAAATACTAAATTAGGTCAGTCTCTGTTGTTTGACCTTATCTAAAACCTTTCCATTGTAACCTTTATATTTATATAAATGTATGAAATTGTCGCGCAAATTTTCTTCTAGATTACTGTCCAGGATTGCAATCGAATATTTCTCTTATACAGTAAAAAAATTAAATACAATTTTAACCTTGTAACGTGTCATCACAGCTGATAGTGTAGACAACAATTTTTGAAAAAATAAATTCGTTTAAGGCTCCTCAAACGAGAAATTGTAAATTATCCTTAGTAGTTGTCACGATGAACTTCCACTATACAAAGGCACACAAATGAGATGGGATAGAGTGGTACTCTATTGTAAATTCGGCACCTTCTTTATTTAGAATCGTTTTATTGTGAGGACCATGTCTAATTCGGTATAATCCGCTAAACGCACTCTAATGAGATGACATGATTAAACATAAATTGAAAATATGTCAAAAAATATTGTCAGGCTAGGCCACATCACTTTCTTATTGAATATTTGTTAAAAGTGTAGCAATTTCTATTAAACCTTTTTCTGCTGTAATTTTTTTTTTCTTATAAATTTGTTATAATACTTTTATAATAACGCTTCAGTTCAAAATCAATAGAAAACTGAGCTAGCTTGAAATAAGGCAGCGACAATAATTGACCTGTAGTAAGGTATCTAATGCGAATATTTACGATCGTAGGCGATTGAAATCCGGAGACCCCGAAAGAAAGTGAATTATGGTTCCCCAACTTCGTCTTGACCGGATCACGACCTGAATCATTAGCTGATATTTCTTTAGTGATAATATGCACCTACAGTAAACTATCTTTTTATCAGCTTTTTTAAGCGTTCTAGAGGTCAAGGAAGGTTCACCGTTCACATCCAATAAGTTTGCTAAATGGTTTGTAAAGTTCTCAAACTAATTCACTTACACAAGGAGGCCACGTGGAACACATCTTACATGTTACACCGACGGAGATTGGTCCCAAAAGTTTTGAAATGCAAAAATCCAAAAAGAGGTTCGACCTTAGTCTTGAAAAAACTGCTATATCTCTTAAATCAGTGATTATAATGTAATAATATTATTTTACAGTTGAAAGCTTTTAACATTGCCCTTCAAAGTGTGTCCGACAAATAATATATTTTTTTTCATCTGAAATTAAGTAAGTTAGAAATTTCAAATTACATCTATACATTTTTTAGCTTCGTAAGCGTTTTAACATTGAAATTTCTCCGTGGATATAGATATGTATTTCTTAATATAAAGTAACCTCTATATCGATGTGCTTTTAAAACTGCTATAACTTGCCTTGTATGCAGGAATTCCTTTTTTAACCTCTTATTACTTAATTTGTGATATTCACGAGCGAGCTGATACATGTAAGGTCACCGTCGCTTTGATCAAGATATTCAACCGTGCGATTTGTGTCAACCAGTTGCAGGACACCTTGTATTTTTAAAAATACTATATCCCCATTTTCAGGTTACAATTTGTTAATAAAATTTTTCGGAACGATACCAATCGAGCATATTGACAACTTGAACCGTTTATCATTAAATGTCAAAGACTAAATGGAAAATTTCTTGTTGTTTGGGCAATGTAAATGAATGTGGAGCAAAATTGAATTTGTTATGGTGTTCCTTCCTCGAAGACAGCCGTTTTTCGGGTCTAAATCGGAATTTAAGATTTTAAGATTTGTTCCTCCGTGTTCTTTAAACCAGTAGGAAATGTCCCTACGTGATTAGCCTGTGCAAACTTTATCACAGTTATTTGTTGTATATTCCTGATTTTTCTGTATTTTTCAATTTGTTTTTGGTTGCAAGAGATGAGAAAATTTTAGGCTACAACTCACCACTAAATCAATATTATAGTTTCTCCACTGGGGGAGGGAGGTAAAAAAGATTTAAAAGTGGTTGATAAAACAGCTTCCCAGATGACATCTCCTGCCAGTTATTAAGGAAAGATTTTCATATAAATTCTATTTAAATATTTTTTTTTTAGACATACTAAGGTAAAAAGTTAGTGGTAATTTTTTTGAAAACAAAATAAAATTGGGAATAACTTTCCCTTATAATTTTGATATGGAAAAATTGTTAGCAATTTACAAATATTTGTAGAGAGTTGAGTCGGCTTTCTTATTAAACTACCCCACAGATAATATCTCCTAAACTGATGAGTTTTTAGGTCATCAAGATCATCACTAAATGTGACCGCTAAATTATACTGAACAATTTTCTTTGTAAGTAATTTTCTCCTATGTTGCATTGCCATTTATTAAAAAAGTCACCTAGTCTGTTTTGTAAAAAGTGATAGTGACATCTTCTGACAATTGATTTTACTAAGCATTTATTTTCCATTGTTTTATTAGTGTGTTGCGGGTCTGGTAGATAAGACTGGCTTTCAGAAGCCTGGTTTCAAAAACCTGGTTCCAAATGCCTGGTTTTCAAAAGCCCGGTTTTTAAAAACCTGGTTTTCAAAAGCTTGGTTTTCAAAAGCTTGGTTTTCAAAAGCCTGGTTTTCAAAATGCTGGTTTTCAAAATCCTGTTTTTGAAAACTGATTTATTTTTATTATTTCGGACCAGCCAGAATTAATAAAAATCAATCGGTTTTCAAAAAACAGGATTTTGAAAGCCATTATGAAAAATTACTTAAGCTTTTCCTATTTTAAATCATTTTCGGGGAATCACTGTTTGGTTTGCGGGATTTACCGAATGTACAACGGGGAAGTACACAATATAAAAATTACAATGAAACATACTTTTTGTTGCGTATTTTTTACTTTAGAACCATTTCGGGGAAGAACCGAATTTTATATTGTGTTGATTTTATTTTTACTTGTTTGATGTAATTCCTGCGTTTATGCGTCAATTGTTCTCTATTCATGGCAAAATTGGCAAGGAGACTATACTTTAAATGTTCGGAACAATGAGCTGCAAAAGTGAAACGGCATATTTCGAACTATTCTACAAAGTATGCAGATGGGCATGCAATTGAAAATATAAGTATGAATTCAAAATTCGTAATATCGGATTTCGAAAAGGCGAGTGTTAAAGCTTTAAAACATTTTTCCCCGAAACTACTTTTAAATGCGACTTGTTCCACTTCAGACAGATCATCTGGAGACAGGTACAGAAACAAGGCTATGTTGTGAAATACGGCAATAACGAAAATTTTAGCCTCCAGATCAGAATGTTAAGAAGTTTAGCTTTTATGCCGGCGGGAGACGTACTAAGATATTACAAGGAACTAAAAAGAAGTGGTGCAAGTGGTTCGAGATAAACTATTTAACTGGAAATCCTCAAAAAAGATTAAATATACGAACGAAACCGCAGTGCTCTCCAAATTTCTGGTCTGTTTGGGTATTTCTCAAACAAACTTACCTAGGATACAAAATTCTGTTGAAGGATGGCATCGATGGCTAAAGGTGGTAGTAGGTAAATCACATATCGGCGTTTATCAACTAGTTTTACACAAAATATTTGGTTTTATAAATTCTAGTCTGATCCGTAAAATTATTTTGTTTTATTTATTTTTTTTTGTTAAAAAACCAGGCTTTTTAGAACCAGGATTTTGGAAAAGTAGGCTTTTGGAAACCAGAATTTTAAAAACCAAGCTTTTGGAAAACCAGGCCTTTTGAAAATCCAGGCTTTTGTACAATCAGGCTTTTGAAAACCAAGATTTAGAGGGGACCCCGTGTGGGGTGTGTAACGAAATCCCGGGTTTCAAAATCCTGGTTTGCCAAAATCCCTTTTTTATAAACCCGGTTTTCAAAATCTCGGTTTTCAAAATCCCAGTTTTATATAAAAAAAAATCCCGATTTTTAGAAAATCCCAGTTTGAATTTTTATAATTTGACATGTGGGAAAATGGAGTCTTAAATGATTTTTTGACAAAATTCAAAAATGAGTTTGCGATGAACTTCTAGAAATTTGTGAAAATGAAAATTTTAAATATTGTAAGTTTTATTCCCTTTTCGCCAAAGTGTATTCTGGCTTTTGGGAAAGAATGTGTCTTGGGATAAAATTATTCCCAATTATAGCAGTTTTAACGTTTATTATACCATACCAATAAACTATTTTTAGACATTTCCTTTTTGTTTTATTGCGATCGCGTGTCTGCCGCGAATAATTAAATTATTTTCCCGTTAATTTATTCCCCAATTGACCGAATTAACTTTTGGAAAACGGGGAATTGGGAATAGTTGGTACAAAGAAGTGTATTCCCTTTTCCCGGGGAACTACCAGAATAGGGCCACAGTGGCACTATTCTGACTTTTCTTGAGAATTGGGAATTATAAAAATATTTTCATATCAATTTTGTCTAAATTGTATATCGAAATTTTATTTTTTTAATCCCTGCAATCTGTTCTGAGCCCGAAGCACTCCCAACTATTTTCCGGTTTGTTTTTCCCGTCCTACTTTACGCAGTCATACCAAATCGAAGGCGTACGGATATAAGTCCGTTTTACGTTACCATCTTCGTATTGCAAACCTCCATGCAAGCCTATGGTACTAGATATGGAAGATGGGTCGACCGGGCGTTCTTTATTACTTTGAAATAAAGTTAAATGGGAAAATATTTTCCCCCATAAAAATATGGTGGCAGAAAAGTTTCTTAATTAACTTTGTTTTGAATATTTGCACTAAAGTTACTCCTTTAGTAGGCCAGATTTTGAAATTTGGAAAAATGCTATGAAAATATGTTTCTCAATTCCATATTCCCAGGGCAAGCCAGAATAGAGCCACAGGATAAAAAGTTTCACCCAAATGCATCGAGCAGTCATGAATTAAAACCTTTTATAATCGAAAAGCGGTTATATGTTCTGATATGGGAAAAATCTTAAAAAATTGAAAAAAAACATCGTAAAAAATTAAAATTTTCTAGAACTCGATCGCAGCGCGATCTACCGGGTCCAATTGTGAATCTAAACCATTCAAGGACCGACTCAAACACACAAACACGGGTAAAATTTTGGGGTTATATGTTCTGACATGCAAAAAAATTAAAAGAAAAATTTCGTAAAAAATAAAAATTCCTGGAACCCGATCGCAGCGAACCCTACTAGGTCCAATTGTGAATCTAAGCCATCCAGGGTCCCACTCAAACTTATGAGAGACATAAGTGAGAACATAAAATTTTAGACCAATATTAACTTAGGGATGGAATTTGGCCATTTCTTAACAGATTTCGTTAAAATTCGATACGTGCGATAGAAATGAATTTCTAAAATGATTTTCTGGTAAAGTTCTGAAATGTGGCCATCGCTATTGAACTAGGCCATTTTTTAACCGATTTAACTGAAATTCGACGTGTGGGTCCTAAATGGGATTTTAAAATGATGTTTGATAATGTTCTGGAATATAATATTGTCATTAGCGATGGAACTAGGCCATTTCTGAATAGATTATGTTGAAATTCGTCACGTGTGATGGGAATGGGGTTGAAAATGTTGCAAGTACAAAATTTTGCAATTACAAAATCTAGCATAACAAAATAGTGCAATTCTTTTTCTTTTTAGTAGGTGTCATTAATAGATTCTATATAATCCGCTAATACGTGTGACACGCAACTTGAGATGTTTCCGCCTCTGACTTCGCAGCCTTGATTTTCTCTAGTAATTTGTTAGGCAAAATATCTTAGTTTTATGTTAAAATATTATTAGTCTGGCCGGCGACTCGTATTAATAAAAAATATTTTTTTCAAAATCACGACTTTAGAACTAGAAGAAAAGAAAACCGGGATTTCGTAGTCACCCGTTAACACGTATTCCATCACACCATTATTATACCGTCATATTCGACATTTTAATTACTCAATATGTTAACATTATTTGTGTAACTTAAGAGGACATCTTATGGACATCTAAGAGGACATCTCTAAAGCTTGGAAAAGCTTCCGTGATTCAATTTTAGAAACAATATACGTGATATAGTAGAATACCAATTGAACAATTTTTAATTTGATTTTCATATCAGTTCACAATTTTTTACACATTCGTTTTTAATTACATTATGTTAAAAAAACTTTTGACTTTTAGCAGAAGTAGGAAGACGTTCTTGTAAAATATATATACAATAAAAGCATATGGATATTAAAATATAAAATTATGTCACAATAAATAAAAATTGACTTCAAATTACCGCAAGTCTCATCGTAGACAGTGACATACAAATTTTAATCAAGATTTCATAATTATTGCTCATTTATTTTAATATAAATAAACAATAATAAGCATAACCTAAAATTTAATTGCAATTGTTTTATTTATTTTTTCGACTAAGCACAATAATCAATTTCGTAATAATATATTATGTAAAAATTCAGGGACTTAAAATGTAGAAAATTTGTAAAGATTTGTTGACCTCTTTTAAAATACTTATATAAAAGTATAATCTTATAAAGGTGTTACCATAAATGAGAATTTATGGCACCAAAAAAACTCATACAAAACGATCTAACATGTTCCATTTTATTATCTGGTGTTAATTTTTTTTACGTGATTATCTTATTTCACAAGTAGGAGGGGACTTTTTAGACTTAAATCCCATGAATATATTCTAATTTCGCGTGATTATGGTAATGGTTGACATTTTCGTGATTTCACCAATTTCGTATTCATATACGCAATAAAAAATATTTCTCTGTATCTATTAAATTTTGACAATGGAAACTTGCTGGTGATGTGAAAAAAAATTCACAAATATAAAAGTAGGTCATGTTATATGAATGAAAACTATTTATTTAGTTTAATTATACATATGCATATTTGATAAAGCGAATTTATTAAATGTGTTCAATACAACTATACGCGTTAAAAAAAGAGATGAAAACGAATAAAAGAGAAATAAAATAAAAACAAAACAAAATTGTCGCGACTCGCGCAATACACCTCATTTCATTTCCATGTTTTATTATTTTTGGTTTAGATTTTTGTTGTTTTTATTTTTGTTTCAAGAACAGCAGCGAATAAAATGCACACTACAATCAAACAAAGGTTCCATGTGAGTAATGACGTTTGTGTCATTTGTGAATATATTTTATAAAATTTGCGCGTGCATGATTAAATTAATAAAATGCGGTTCTCGATTAAATTTGCTGCTGCTCATTATTACAAAATAAAAAATATATTTTCGTTTATGCACACACGTGTTTAGTAATGTTTATTATTATTGTATGTGTATTATATGGGTACATGCTTTATATCTTTACATTATAAATAATCGATTTGTTTGTATGTAAATAATAAGAACAAAACTAGATTAACAACTTAATTCTGTTAAATCAATTTTTAAATACGGAATGTATTAGGAAATAATCATACGTAAGCTTATAACCTTTTTATTTCATTTCTCACCCTACAAGAGACGACTCACACAGCACCACAGTACATACATATTATTATACGTATATTTATTTAGATTCTTGTTATTTTTTTTTTAAATTCATTTTACGAACGTTCACCTCATTGAGAATTTTTTTTTTATGTCTATGTTTTGTATACAAGAATTTTTATTTCTCATATTCTTTGATATGCACCATTTCTTGTTATTCGTCGCGTCGTCTTCAATGTTTAGCTTATCATTGGTTTAATAAACTATACCACTACAAATACACATCTACCTAAAAGAATCCCTTTTATTTCCGTTTCATATTATTCGTTTTATATAATAACATAATATATTGACCGTACAGTTTATAAATTCAATGTACATAATTTTCCACCGTATCGGAACGTGCGCGCCTTGTGGAAAAACAAAAAGAAAATTTAGATTTTTTGGACAAATAAATCGTTCTACTTTAAATATTATATACATATATAAAATTATTTTCAACACGCAACATTTATTTTTGTAATTTTGTTGGTGGTTGCCTGCTCCATCGGTGGAGCTAAAAATAAAATGGGAGCTGCTAAATTAAATAAACTTTTCGTTTTCGTTATAGAAAAAGCTCTATTTATATATAAAAAAAAATTTTGTAATAAAAAATTTATGAATGAAACACGTATGGAAAGAAAAGCAACAGAAAATATAATATCATATGTATTCGAAATGCGTTGGTAATTTAAGATTTATTTATAAACTTTTCCAAGTACATCATATCGTTATTTCTAATTACAATCATCACTGTCAATATTAGGTTTTGTGCACATATGTACATAAAAAGCTAATTTTTTTATCACATTATAGAAACGTATTAAAATTTATTTTTAAAACTATTAACCTATAAATTCCGTTAGATAAATTATATTACACAAAACTATCTTAGGTTATTAGTTCATGTCAAAGTACGTCAATAAATAATAAACTTTTATTGTGGGAACGTCACAGTATTTTTAAAATTCCCATTATATTTATTAATTATTATAATTGGTAAGAGGGTTTAATTTCAATGAGGTCTACAAATGATCGAGCACAGCCGACCAACTGAAATGTATATAAATTTAAAAATCTCTAGCAATACCCATAAGAAACGATGGTGAATTTGATTAATTCATTTTGAATGTACGACCAAGCTTTTATACAGAATCTTGCGGATGTCGCCGAGCTCACCGTACATTATTTTTTCACATAATAAAACCGAAGGATTGAATAGGTTAATTAGATATAGCTGATAGTAATCAGCGATAAAAGATCTGTCTCCTCCCACGACAGGCACTGTAACTTTAGTAATAAAATTTTAAAAATAGATTTTATATTAGTTTTATGTAAAGCAAGAAATGAATTTTTAGTTAATAGTTTCACTTTAACCCCTGAGTTGGCATTAGGGCGTG
This sequence comes from Nephrotoma appendiculata, assembly GCA_947310385.1. Taxonomy (NCBI): domain Eukaryota; kingdom Metazoa; phylum Arthropoda; class Insecta; order Diptera; family Tipulidae; genus Nephrotoma; species Nephrotoma appendiculata. The sequence continues at coordinate 215,013,222 of OX371225.1, read as the reverse complement.
AATTCCACAGTAAAACAATTTTTTTCAGTAAAATTAACTCGAGATGAAAATATAAATCCTTTACTTTGTAGAGAGAAACAAAAAAAATTATCAGTAAAATTTACTGACAAAATAATTGAGTACGTGGGAAAAATTTTGCCACTAAAAGGATGAAACAATACTTTTTATGGCAACATTTTAACACACTACAACAATTTTATGGTTGAAAAAATATTATAGTGAAATGTCAAGAGAAAAGTGAAACGTGGAATTATTTTTTTGTGCCACTACGTAGGGTAAAATAAAATTTTGGAAATTGTATGTTTCGTTAAAATCATTTATTTACAATTTTTTTAGGTTATGTTGCCCCCAATCTGTCACTATTTTGACTATAAATATTGCTATAAAAAATCAAAAGTTGTTGTCTTTGTCGTTCTAACGTAATTTAAATATACTTTTCTCTTTTCGGTTTCCCAGTTTTTTTTTTACTGAAAAAAAATCTGTTTCCTTGTGGAATCCTCGCATAACTTGGCAAAAACAAGCAATAAGTACAACAAATACATAACAACATCCAACAAATACATCATATGTACTTGGGAAATTTCTAATGAGCCTATAACAGTAATAGAATATTTTTTATTGTTTTTTTAGCTCGTTTTTATTATTAAACTAATTACACGCGAAGCTTTCGATGTCAAGTTCGATATCATTATTGAATATCGAATTAGCTTTGATAATGATGTCGAATTAACATCGAAAGCTTAGTGTATGTAATGTACCAGGTGATACATCAAGATCACCAAGATTTTCAACTGGAAATTTCTTTCAGCACGAGAAGAAAAACGCCTAACTCCGTGAACAATTAAGACAAATAAAGGAATTTACAACTAAATCGAAAGAAGAATTTACAATTTGAAAGAAAGAGAATGAAGAACTGAAAAAAGCATTTAAAACACGCAACACTTGGACGGCACTTAACCCCCTGCAATTGATGATTACATTAATGCATTCCAAACTAATGATGAAGAATTAGAGAGAGAAGCAAATTGGGAGTTGAATCGGAATAAAAGGCCAAGTAAGAAAAAGAGAGCCCAACACACCTGAAATGACAGAAACTTTACCATCAACTTCAAAAGAGGTTTCTAGAATCCAGTTAATCATCAAGAAACAACTAGCTCTAGAAGAGCAACCAGCTTAACGAAAAGAAAAATCACCTTCACCAATGTCGTCGGCATATCAAATTTTGTTCACTATAAGAATTATCGTCCAATCAAAGTTATGGCTTCCTAAAGATCTTATCCACTTGCGCAAAAGAGGAAATTATTGAGGATCTCTAACATCATTAAGAAAAAAGAAACCGAAACTGAACAAGGAGTTAAAACTAACAATGGATGGCTTTCCACTATTTATTCCCACTTATAATAACAAACAAAAAGTGGAAGATGTGTATACATAGAAGGCAATATATAACATTAGAGTTAAAATAAAGCCATTGAAAAAATAGCGGTCTAATAAGCCAAAAAATGTTAAAATTTTAATCATACGCAGAAACATTGCCAAAGGGAGACTAGTAGACGCATGAAATATGCATGTATCCCACCCATATTACACCCTTCTTGTACGTAGGGCGAGGGGTAACTTTGAAATTAAAATTAGAACCCTTATTTATTATTGCAGATTCGCATTCTACGGCTTCTTTGAAACATTAAAAAAAAATTATTTAATTCTTTAGTTATTTTTTTCTCCTAATTTAAGAAAAACAATTTGTTTTAGACTAATTTCAAGTATTTACATTGAAAACGTGTTAATTTTAATTCAAACGTATTGCAGAATCGTATGCATTTGTAAATTTAATATCGTTATTACAGCGCCATCTATCATGAATCGAAAAAATTGTTTCAAAGAAATCTTACGTGCTTTAAGCCGTAAAATCCGACTCTGCACTAAAATTAGGGGTTTCTATTTTAATTTTAAAGTTACCCCCCGTTATTGACGGCCTGGACACCGACCAGTAAACGGGATCATCTGTTCATCAATAGAATGCCGATTAATAATTCGTTCTATTTCATTAAATCTTTTTCTAACGGCATTAATAATTGGCGACACTTGCCAAAACAAATTGGTTTTTGCTTCCTCGGTAATCTTGTATACATCGACATAGTGAAATGATGTACTACAAAACGATTTTTTGTCATGGCCGAAGATATTCTTTGAAGGTTGTATCCCGCCTGCCAATAAAGTGGTATACGAGGAAATTTTATGCATCTTATTATTAAAAACGCAGTACAATTTCATAATTTCCACCGGCGTTGCATTAAGTAACATACCCATCTTGTTAAAAACAAAAAAAAAAAAAATACATATTTGTGTACATTGCAGCATCTTCAAAATGTTTATTATCGAAGTATCTACGAAAATATTGTACTGGAAATTTTATCTCAATGTTTATTGAGCTGGTGTCAAGAACAGGTAAGATATTTTTATGAAATTCGGACGCAATCCATTCACCCGACGTGCCTCGATTAGGAAGATTTGTAGTAGTAGTAATATTTCTCTAAATGTATTCAATTATAATTAATATTTTATCATCTTGATTTTCATCATCAGAATCCTCAAGTAATTTCTGTAAACAATCCTCATCAACTAACCATTCGCCTTTCGCAAACACAGCTAAAATAAAAAAAATGTATTGTTTTCAGTCCAAATGTCACATATATGATAGTGAATTTTTATTCAATTATTTTAAATAATAAACAATTATTCAATATATTCATTTTATAGTGAAATTAAACCTAAAACTTTAATGAACAAAAATAAATAAAAACTAGAATTAAATAATAATATTTTCTTAGTAAAAACAAATACTTACGCTTAGACGATTTTCGTGCTTCAGACATCTCGACGATTGAAACATAACCAAACTTTAAATATAGATTTAAACCGCAATAAAATTACTTTGTGTTAGAGTAAACATGACGATACCAATAACGAATCAAAATACGAAAAGAGAAAATATGTATATACAAATATATAAAGTGTGCAAAAATGATAAAATTTTAGCCCTCACGTCTATAATATCTGGGCGTTAATTCACACTAAAGTAACATTAAACGGAAATTTTCTGTAATACAAATTGTTTTTTGTTACATATGTGACATACATGCTTCAAGGTATACATAAAATAAAATATTCGATGTTCTGTACGGTTTCATCAAAATTGTGACATCTGGTCAACAAGTAACACAAACATTATGAAAAGTGAGACTCGAAAGGTTTAAGACTGTATGTCTCAAGACTTTTTGTGTCTCTTCTTCATCAGCTTCGTGGTAAATTTCAAACTCATTTATCAGTGATGGCGATTACTACCACTTAAGAAAATTCTCTCATAAAAAGCGCATAAGCGCCTGTACTGTCCATTTACATTTTATTCAAAAATTCTGTAACGAAATGACTGGGCGTTTACGAGGAAATAGAAGACACCACGCGCATTTTTCAGCACCTGTATTTGTGATGCGATTCATTGAACAAATCATGCTTAAAACTGAATCGCTCCAAACATTGAAGAGCTTATAAGTTGTTATCGAATCATTCGGCCGAGGACGTATTTTATCAATGACACCATATAATGAACCGCAATCAATGAAATTTGTAACTTATTAAATTCTGATTTAACGAAGATAAGGAAAATTAGCTTAATCTTCATCTAAAAACTATGACTATCACTACAGACAGTGGTCGATAAATTTAGATTATTATCTAAGTGGAGATTAAATATTTTTTGGTTTTATCAAAATAAACTGACATGTTAGTTTTCATAATATACGTAGTGTTTATTAAATAGACATTTAGAAAATCTAGTACATACATATTTATTTTTCTTTTCTAATTTCGACAAAGATATTTTTGTGTAGACAGCTCAACCTATACAAATATTAATTTTATGTATTTTGTCTTGTTTTCATATCATGAAAGAAAATAAAGTTTTTCCATATAAATTTTCATTAAAGCATAATTCTACATTTTGTTGGTATATGACATATTATATAGAGTCTTCTGTCTTAAGTCGAAAACAAAATAATTTACATACTAGTGGTGTATTTATTGGATCTTATATTTCCTTTTATCATTAATCAAATATAATTTTATTTTATTAATTTCATAGAATTTATTTCATGATTTAATTTATTCTGATGTTGTTAAGATAATTTTTTATTTTTGTTTTTAATTTGAAGTTCTAAGATTATGTGAATTACACATTTATTTCATCGGAGCGCTTTATAAAAATAAATGTAACACAAAATGTAAGATTTTGTATTTATTGAGATACCACCAGCAGTATTTTGTTGTTGGTCTTACAATAAACTCGTATAATAAATAACCATGAGAATAACACGCACGCAGGTCGGAATAATAAAATATTTTTTTTTTATATGAAAATAAGAAAAATGTTATACTCTTTTTGAAGACATGTAAGCGTAAGGCATTAAAATGCCGAAAAAAACAAAATAACAAATATGTCTTATCCGGGAATACATAAATAGCCAGGTGTAATAAAAATTTTCGTATTCCAACAAAATAAAAGGATCTTCAGGTTTTGGGATCAAGTTACATACCAAACAAAATATAAAACAAACATAAACATTCGAGCACACATCCCGTGTAATTTGCTTCCCATTGATATAAAATTTACGGAAATTGATTCTCATTCTCTTTTTTTAATTACATTAATACATTATGATTAAATTCAATTATTTTTTAGTTTGTACATATTATAAATAAATTCCATTGTTTTAAAATTAATTTGTTTGCTAATAGAGCAACCATAATAATAAATAAATTAAACTGCTCGCGCGGTGAAAGTGTTATGGAATAATTTTTATGGTTGGAAAATCAATCGTATTTTGAAGATACTCGTACATATGCGTAAATCACTTACTTTCCTAATTAAAATTCATGTTTTTTTTGTTGCAATTAATTAACATTTTTTACATAATTAAAATAATTTTTATTTATTGTTTATTTACAGGGCTGTGACAGATCCTAGGGATGGACATCGGGTTGCATTAAAAAAATTGCCAAATGTATTTCAATCGCTAGTCTCATCGAAACGGGTATTCCGGGAATTAAAAATGTTATGTTTTTTTAAACACGATAATGTGAGTATTTTGTTTTAAATTAATGATAATTTGATTAAAATTCACATGTTGCATTGCGGAATATACTTTTGGAGTTTTTTGATATCTGCGCTCAAGGCGTATTACTATTCCTGCTTTGTCAGCACTTAGGCAGATTAATGTCATGAAATTTTTATTTTGGTCGATGATTAATTAAAATTAATTTTTTTACTCGATAATCTTTTGGTTGTTACTTAATTTTCAACCTGCTGTCAAACAGTTTAATCTCTTAACCTTAAAATATGTTAAGGAGCGTCAAATCATCAATGATGAACTACTTTTGTTTTTATTTGTTTGCTGACCAAATTAGTTTGAAGCTTTGTAAGATATGGACAGAACTCAGGTGTACTATACCTTAATTTTAATTTTACAGAAATTTCGGATAACTGCATACATTTAGAACATGTCAGATGTAATAAAGATAACTTGAAGGATAGCTTGTTCATTCGTAAAGGACTAGTAACGTGTAAAGGGGTAATGGTAAAAACCCGAATTTTCTTCCACAAGTATTGGCTTCACAAAAATATAACTGCAACTTTAATACATATTTCACGTTTTCAAAAGATGTATTAAATAGCTTTGACCTGGAGGCACCCGGCAAACGCACGTGTTATGGTTAAAGACATCTGTCAAACCGAAGGATGCTAAAACTAACTTAAAAATATGGCAAGCCCTCCAATTTTAAAATCAGTTTAAGGCCATTGAATTGAATGAACTTGTCGCCAGTATTCATAGTTCTCGAGGCTAAATTGGGAACCTCCAAATATTTTATAGAAAACGGATAAAAAGCTATGTCTTTTTATATGCATAAAAAAAAACGTTTTTGATAGGTTTAGAACAGGTTCAAAAATTCTTTAAGATAAGATATATATACAACGCAGGGCAGCTGTTAGGCTGGTTACCTATAACGTATTTCATGAAGTAAGCGGTGTCTCTTCACGTGATTACTGCCATAGCTGAGAAAATTAAGATGAGGAAGAAACTGTACTTCATTTGCCTTGCACCTGTCCCTATATAACTTCAAATAGGTACAAAATTCAGGATTAATTGACCTGAGGGATCTCTGTGGAGTAGATGTCGAGGTAATTTTACGCTTCATTGAAAGCTCTGGATGGCTTGAATGAGTATAGAAGAGTGTAACTTGAGTAATTGTGACTTTTGAATAAAGTTTTTCCTTTCTGCGAAATCTTTTTATGTAAAGCTGTTTGTCAACGTGCTTGGCTTTAAAGTACGATACCTTTATAAATGCGTATAATTATATTTTAATAACAACGATACTCATTAATTTCAACACATCTTCTAGCGAATTAATTATTCTCTCCGCTAATCAATTTTTTTTTTTTAAATATTAATGAATGTTTTTAATTTCGAATTGTTATTTATTGGTATATTTACGCTATTTGAAAGCTATCTCACTAAATTACAAGTATGTGCTTTAGATTTAATTTGATATAGTGAGGCAAGCAACACATCAAATTTTGGTGAAAAACAATATTGTGACAAACTTGGTGTGTCATTGCTAGCGACACAAATCGTGAGCTAATTTAGAATGTCAATCTAGGTAAAGAGGGCTGATCAATTTAAGCGCATTTCAACTATAAATATCCAACATGGCGAAACTAGAATTTCAACCTATTTTTATCCCGCCATTATTATAAATTTGTCAACAAATTAAATTGTGTAAAGTATGTCAACACATAACTCGTTAAAAATCTGCCCCATTTTTAAATTTTATATCTATAAACGGTTTGATTACATAACATCGATATCATACATAAGCATATTTGAATATTATGAAATTATGTTGTCTTAATTTAGAGAATGAATTAGAAGTTGAAGATTTTAAATGTTTTTCCATTCATCAGCAGATATAAATTATTAGTTTTTTCTTTAATCGGACACGTTTCACTCGTATAATACACAAAACTCATACGAAAATAACAAAACCTATCAACAATATTATTGTATAGAACCTCCAAGAATAGATAAAACATATAAGAGTAATAAAAAAAAACTTCAAGAATCTAATAAACGCAAGAAGCACAAGAGGGAGAAAAAAAATCTATACAAGGAATAAAAATAAAGAAATTAAAAGGTCGTTGTTCTTCGGCTGTCGTAAAACCAACTTAATGCAAATGAAACATGTTTTTCTTTTGTGAATACAATGAAAATTCTTTTTAAGTTTTCGGTAAATACGATAAATCGTTTTATATTTTTCTTGTACATATTTTATTATAAAAGGATATTGTAAATTAAATAATCGCTTCTATTGATGATCAAAATGATTTTCTTATGTATATTCTTATGTGATACTGATTATTATTAATACTGTTGATCAAACGGAATGTACAAAATTGCCTGCGAGTGTAAAGACATGATTGGCTAGCAACGCGTTTAATGTTATGTGGGTTTGGTGTAATGGAATAATAATCTTTTGACGTTTTGTTGTTGGTCGCAACGAATATTGATGGGAACTGTATCACTCAGTTAAAAATTTATCCGGTACTCCACCGATGTAACTCAAACCATCAAAACATTAAACGGGAACGTTAAACTCGCAAAAGTAATTCTCGGTATTTCAAAGGTAATTGGATACGGCCCTGAAAGCACTCTCTGACAATTGGTGTGAGTATCAAAGTTTGGTTTCATGTATAAATTTTAAGGGTATACAAGTTGGTCTGATTAAAATGATTTTTATTCAGGTGTGCGTTTACAAATTATCACTTAACACAGGACATTAAATACTTGAATCAAGCAGAATATAACATTTCACAGCTGTTTCGAGGTTTACATTGTCGCTGTCAACGAGACTCAATTTTACACATAGCCCTTCTACGCAGTTGGAAGTCATATACATATGATCGTAGTCAAACAGTTTTTTAAAAAAGCCCTTATGATCCCGGCCCTACAAACAAAACCTTTTATCTCCCGGTCAAACGATTTCTTTTCAATTTATTCGTCAACAATCTTTACAGTTTAATGGAACGAAATTTCAAATTAGCAGTCACTGTGGAATGTGTGGATTTTGTAAACAACTTCATTCCAATACATTTCTATTTTGCTAAATTATAAAATAAATTTATTTATAATATGTCTTAAGTCAATGAATTTTGATAAAATTATTATTTTGTAATTATTTTCCCGTAGTCGATTTTACACCCTTACAAAAAAATAATTTTTTATAATTTCTGAACTAAAACAGAATTGCGAAAAGGGTATACTACGAAATCCCGGCTTTCAAAATCCCGGTTTTCAAAATCCCGGTTTCAAAATCCTGGTTTTCTTTTCATCTAGTTCTAAGGTCTCAATTTAGAAAAAAATATTTTGTATTAATTCGCGCCGGCCGGACTAATAATATTTTAACATAAAAATAGGATATCTTGCCCAAAAATTTACTAGAAAAAACTAAAACTGCAACATTTTGAAATGCAATAATTGTAGAGGCTGACGGCTTCGATACGTCTCATGGGCACGTGAGGGGGGGGGGGGGGAGCGCAGCCCCTCCGAGAGGCTTTACATTTGAAATTCGGGAGACGTAGGAGCCGGGATTAGCAAACATGTCCCGCTGTGTGCCGCACGTAGGAGCGCATTATATAGGATCTATTAATGACACCTACTTAAAACAAAAATAATTGAATCTTTTTGTTATACAAGATTTTGTACTTGCATCATTATAGAAATCCATTTCCATCGCACGTGAATTTCAACAAAATCGATTTAGAAATGGCCTAGTTCCATCTCTATTGACCGCTTTATCGAAAAAAATCAGTTTTAAAAATCATTTTAGAATTTCAACAAAATTTCAAAATTTGTTAAGAAATGGCCAAATTCCATCCCTATTAGCCATTTTCTAGAATTTTATCGCAAACTCATTTTGGAATTTTGTCAAAAAATCATTTAAGGGTCCCATTTTCTCACATATCAAATTTTAAAAATTCAGACCGGGATTTCCTAAAAATGGGGATTTTTTTTATACAAAACCGGGATTTTGAAAACCCGGATTTTGAAAACCAGGATTTTAAAAACCTGGATTTTGAAAACCAGGATTTTGAAAAACGGGTTTTTGAAAACCGGGATTTATAAAAAACCGGAATTTTGAAAACCGGGATTTCGTTAACACCCTTGCAAAAATCATGAACATTGTCAACAAATTAGTATTTTCTGCCTTGTATTTTTAAATTGCAATGGGAAATACTGTAATAATATGAATGAGTGCGTTTTATACCTGAAAAAAGCCTAAAAGTAGTACGGAAAAGTAATCATAATAGCATTCGAGCAGGCCAAAGCCAAATCAAATAAAATGTACATATTACCAAAGATAATAAGACTAAGTGTAGACAAGTTAATTCGTTTGTTTAATGAAAATTTGGTAATTTTTTTTACTTAGCAAAAGAAAGTGTAAATTTGGTAAATTTTAGAATGGAATTAGGGAGTACAAGTTGGACAATTGTCTTTATTTTGTGGAAACGATGTATTATTTATGTTTTTTGGAATTAAAAATAGTGGTCTTCGCCTACATGGTTTAATTAGTTATTTAATTAACAGGTTGAGCTAAATAATTAGTTAAATTAATTATATAGGTATTATACATTTTAGAGATGTCAATTTTAAAACTATCATCTTACATATTCCTGAGTAGCTGTTTTACTTAATTCTAATTAACGAATAAAGTTTAAATCTTTGTAATATTCCCATTAATCATCATTTTAAGTTCCAGATTAACTGTTAACTCATTTATATTCTTGTACATATGAAAATACTAGAAAATGTTTTCTTTTTTCCTAATTATAATTAAATTGAAACTAAATTGTGTTGCCTTGTGTAAATAAATACTAACCATTGGCTTTATTAGGTGTCCATAACCAAGCCTGACAAAACTAACTCATCTTTCCTATCCTTCGGTTTTATTAAATGTAAAAATGGTGTACAGTGGAGCCTGGCCTTCCGAAAGATTTTGTCTAATAAAGCTCGGGCGTGCATTCCCAATTAATTAATCAAATTACCAAAGATAACAAGATTAAAATAGAGATATTTTGTATGAAAAGAAAATGTGTATGAAAAAATTTAATTCCTTTTTTATTTTTGGCGAACAATAGAAAGTTAAATAAAAAAAATGCGATTTTTATATTTGCCTCTTTATTGCTCGGCAAAACTAAACTTTATACCAAAGTTAAATAAACTTTATACTACTGGAGGAGTAAATATGTTGTGGCGAACACTCGACTTTCTTTTACGACAAATATACCAGTCCTTGTTGAAAATTGATTCTTCACTGCAAAAATTGGAAAAGCTCCTACGGAAGTTGCCACTACCGGTACACAGCTGTCCATCACATTTCGCATGAATCTCCCAGTTTATGGAAAAACTTTAGTATCAAGTTTGATTCCGAACAGTCAATTCCCCTGGACTTTAAGAGATGCCGAATTTTGGAGAAATAAAGTTATTTTGGATCAAAACTATGTAGTCATTTCCGGTAACATTTAAATAAATGTTCTAAACAAATTTTGTTTGAAACTTTCTACAATTTTTTCGTTTCTTTTTTCGTAAATGCTATATACTCGTACTTTTCAAAACATGTATTTACAAAAAACGAAAAACTCTTATGGGAGTTACCGCTACCGGTGGACCGATTTCGACCAAAAATCACTTGGAGTGATAAAAAAGTTTTTTTTGTAAAAAAAATCGTCATTTTCGCTTAAATTTTGGAAAAGTGATTTGAACCGATATTGTCGAAAATTTGATTTAGAGTCCTTTTGGAGTCGCTTTGCTCATAAAAAATATACTTTTCAAAATATTATATTTGCAAAGAAGCTGTCACTTCCGGTATACCGATTTCAACCAAACTCACTCACTTCATTCTTCTCCCAGTTTGTGGAAAAAGCTTAAGCATGAGGTTTAATCCCTATCAATAAATTCGTCTGGACAGTACAGGACCCCATTTTTGGCAAAACACATAATTTCCGCTTAAACTTATCTGGACAGGTATTGTTGCAAATTTTATTTAGAATCTTTTAGTTCATAGTCGTTTTTCTTGTAAATGATTTACTTTTCAATATATTTGCAAGAAACGAAAAAGCTCCCACAAAAATTGCCACTTCACCACTGCACCACACACAGATACACAAAACTAATTTTGACTTCGGCGATATAGCGAATAGTAAATCTGCAAAAATCTCGAGGTAAAATTTTTTCATGATTTCTATATTTTATTTTACTACGTACAAAAAGTAAAAATAATTAAATTTTATCATAAACATTTTCTGTTCATACCAAAATATCTCTAAGATTTATTTTTGGTATTAACAGAAGTTTAAGCGCAAATCCGAGCGGGGCTCCTATAAACAATAGTTAAATTTGTTTTGATTTAATTTCTGTTTAGGATCCAAGTTAATGAAATCCTGGAAAAAAACATATTGTTACCTAGACCCAATGGCGTTTTGAAGTTCACACGAGCCCAAAAATCGAACTAAAAGTAAAGGGGTTCCTGGCAATAAGGTATTTGTGACTGTGTTTTTAAAATTTCATCTTGTCAGTGACTTGTCACCTTGAGGACTTTTTCTCTTATAAATTTATATTGTAAAACCTATTGCTCTCGTTCAAGAGGAATTTATATAAAAGTGAGCCAAATCTACCGCGGTTTGAGGGGAAGCTAACTATTATCATAACAATCACATAATATTAATTTGACTCGAAATGAACTTTTATTAGTTCGACCTTTCCATTGCCATCACCACCACCGAGTCTCTAAGGCAACTATTAGAAGAGAATAATTTAGAGGTTTTTGGTGATGTTATAACTTTGAGATTTTCTTAAAATACGGAATATCTGTCTACCGTTAAATGATTGTTTTGGACGATTGTTTGTCGGTTAAAACTTAAAAAATTGGTACGGTGGCTTCGTGTTTAAAGCAATTTTAGATGATAGTTTTATTTTATTTATAATTACATAACTGTTGTGAGTTTTAAATAAGATTGTTGAATCAAATTCGACTTTTTTAAAAGCCTTCTCCTTTCATCGTTTTAGAACCCAAGAGCCAATTTCTTTAAATTAGAGAAATTTACTGACATCATTACGCTTTTTATGAAATACAGGATATCTTTATAAATCGGGATTGGACAACCCTATTGCTGTCATCTGGTAACTGACCTCTCTATCGTAAACTTTAACCTTTTAGACGGTGTATTTTGCTTTTTTTTTTTGGTATAGTGATTTCAAAACTTTATTTCAGAAAATGATGTAAAATCATGCAAAAATGAAACTAAATTGTGAACATTTTCGTGCGAGTATTTTTTACAACTTTCGACGTGTTTTATGGCGGCAATTCGCTCAATGGACGCACATGGCTGCCGTTCGCTCAATGACGAATTTCGTGAAGGTCATGAATGGTACACAACCATTTGTTTACCAGAAGTATGCACTTTGGCACTTCTTTTTACTCTCGCAAATCAAAAAAAAATTGCGAGGTCAACGTTTCGAAGTGGAAAAAGTACTTCGAAAATTGGTTCAAACGCGTGCAAAAGTGTATTGATCTTCATGGAGAATATTTTGAAAAAAAAAAAATATATATTTTTGATAAATAAATATATGGTTTTGTTCTCTGGTCCTGAAATATAAAAGGCAGCCCTCGTACATAGCAAAGTTCAGTTGCAAATTATCTTTCTTTCATAATAAATAACGTGGTGAACTTAAAATTGCAATGATGAATTAAAATTGAACTTTTATTTTAGTGATTTTTTGAACGATTCTACATCGGAAAATTTTTTTTGGTGGAGTGCTAACACAATTCAACTATATGTTACCTAGAGTCTACACTATGCAAATTCACTAATATTTTCTATCAGGGTATCAATGCATGTGTGAGTATTTTATATAAATTTTGACACTATCAGCAAATTATCAGGAGGCTATTTCACGATAAATTATCATGATATTATTACGAAATGTCATCCTTTTGAGGTTATGTTTCATCATTATAAATTTAATTTTCAGCGTGAAGACATACATTTTTGTTATAGTATATTTATTTAATTCTGTATTATGTAATATAGTATATCGAAATTCGTGATTTTCGTAATTCGTGTTAATTTTCTTTAGTATATTTTAATTTTTTCAATAGTTGTATACGTCTGTCCATTATTTTTTTCACGAATCAACAGATGAATTTAACACAAACTGATGTCTCACCCTTTAAATTAAATTTTTAATGATGAAACATAACCTCATAAGGATGACATTTCGTAATAATATCATGGTAATTTATCGTGAAATAGCCTCCTGATAATTTGCTGATAGTGTCAAAATTTATATAAAATACTCACACATGCATTGATACCCTGATAGGAAATATTAGTGAATTTGCATAGTGTAGACTCTAGGTCAGCTAGAAAATTTTCCGTGAAAATAAATTTGACAAAGGTTTTAATAATTGAGGCCTTCTTTTATAGATTGAAGGAATCTCAATACAAATAATATTTTTTTGAACAATTCCGATGAGCTGGGTACGATTTGCCAAATCCAAAATTCCAAAAATGAAATTCGAAAATTAAAATTCCAAAAAACAAAATTCCAGAAACTAAAATTCCAATAAAAACAATTCCTAAAAATTAAATTCTACTTAAACAAAATTCCTATACATTATGCCAATTTTCAAAATTCCAATGTATAAAATTCCAAAAAAAAAATCCGTTTTATGCCATGGAAATATAAAAGGCCTTAATAATTAAATTAATTGAAATAAACCAATTAGAATTTTTCCGAAATTAAACTATAATGAAAAATTGGAATTTTGTAATTGGAATTTTTTTCTCTAAAATAAATAAATTTTGGAATTTTCTCAATTGAAATTTTGAATTTTGATTTTTATGTTATAGTATTTTGTAAAATTCTATATTTTTGTTAAATGGGATTTTGGAAATGTAGGCCAGTTGGAATTTTTGTTTTGGATCACCGGTCCGTTTCCATTCCGACTACCTATAAGTAAAGAACTTACTAGCCAATTGATCATTAAAATAGAAAAAGGAAATATTTAAAATAAACTTTATTTCCTATTGAAAAGATTTAAAACGTTTTTCTTTCATCAGTTCCGGGAGCTTGGCTTATCTTTAGTCCAGGTTAATTATATGCCGTAGTATTTTGTAAATATTTTAACATTTGATCATCGATTTGTTTGTTTGTAATGGAATAGTAAAAACAAAGCTATAACAAACTTATTCACGGGGGCCAATACCTTGTTTAAATATTTTTATGAAATTTTAATGTTTTGATATTAAAATTTAAAAACTATATTTTTCAACAAAAACGGATATTGACTATATGTTTAGTGGGAGGGTTGAAAATAGTTTTCCAGATAATTAATAATAGAAGGCATAAAAAGGCAATTAATTAGATTATGTATTTTGTATATATATAAATTTTTAGTAGTAAACCAAAATATTAATAAACATAATTATTTTATCTGTTTAATATTAAAAAAAAAAAATAATAATTTTTATCGTCGGCTATATTATTCTTAATAATGTTTGTTTATAATTTGTATTAGATAAATTATGGTCGGAAACTAAATGACGTAAATTTAGTCGTTAGAAAAAAATTATGTAAATAGTGGCGAAATTTAATCGAAGAGACTCGCGTATAGACTATACACCAATATTCTCCGAAATACTTATTTTTATATTGGAAAAAATTGTGATAAGAAATCTCTATTAAAATGATAAATTTATGGGTATTTATAAAAAGTCAATTTTTTTAGGGCAATTACTTTTTGTACTAACTATTTTGTGTATTATGTTAATATTCATCATGAATATTTTATTTTTGTGTGGTTTACTCGTACACATAACAAGAGAGATCTATGTTGTCGCCAGACAAATTATTTTCGATAAGGGAGCCCAACAATTTAGTTTAGTTGCGGTGGATATACAGTACTATATAATCTTTGCATTATGTATTTATGTAATATGTACGAGTATGTTAAATGTGTTTATTTATATTTGTATGTAACATAATGTAGATATAAAAATGATCACACTTGGCTTTATGTTTAGAACACACTGTCAGCATGCACTTGATAACTAATGCAGTTGCTTACCATTTTTCGGGTTATGTGATATAATTACATACACACACACACACACACATACACACTTACTCTCTTACTAAAGAGTTTTTACAAATTTCAATGTCGGACGCATGCGTTTATTATATCACAGCACAGATGACATAAATAGAACCGGCATTATATTATTTCATTATATTCAAAGAAAGAACAGTTTAAGATAATTTGGTCTAATCATATTACAGTCGCTCATTATAATGTGTTGAATATTGACATTGAATCGTATAATTTAATCGTTATAATACGTAACCTCTTATCAACTACTCTTTCGGTTTTGTTTAATTTATAGTGGCTTTATACAGCCGATTGTCTGAAATCGTTATAAAATCGCTTCTGAATGTGCTCATAATTATTAAAATAGGCACGTAAGAACTACTTTCGGTCTTACAAGTAGGATCTAGAAACAGTTACAATATGGCGAACAGTACAGCTTCTCAGACAACAATTCTTACGACTGTCGCCTAACTTCGAAAAGTTTTGGTTCTCTGCCGGAGAGCAGGCAGCGGACCAAAACCTAGTTATTGAAGAAACTAATTTTTAAATTAATATTTAATAATAACTTTCGTTATAGTTATATACCAAGTAACGTTATAGTTATATATAGTAACTATACCAAGTATAGTCGTGCTACTGAAGTTAACCGAAAATTTCATGCTAATGAAGTTGGCAGAAAATTCGTTCTTACAACATTTGTCGTGTTGGAGTTCTAAGGAGTATTGGATTTTAATTATGGCACTATGATCCTCCATAAATTAAGCCATGTTTTTGGCACAAGTTGAAACAGCCATAAAAGTAATTATAGATTTAAAAAATACGATGAAAATAGCACCTAGAAGTAGGCGTCTGTTTTGAAGAGCACACACGATTTGCTACGGTCATAATACCAACCAGTTTTTTAACAGGAGCATCAGAAATGTTTTTCAATGCTTTTTATTCTGCTGATGTGAACGTTCTAATAAGGATTCCAAACGCATAACGTTTGTACATAATAAAACTCATAGACCATCGTTTCACAAAGCTAAACATGGAGTTCGCTTTAGCAATATAGTTTTCGATGTGTCTGTTAAGACTATGGCGGATTCCGATATACAGTCACTCACAAAACTGTTTATAAAAATTAAACGAGCAAATAATTTAGTGATAAAAATATAAAATGTATTATATTTAGTATGTTTCACAGAAATAATAGGAAATAACCCTAAAGAACTATATGAACACTTTTGTGGTTCATGTGTTTTTGTAAAGTTTTTGCTCAGTTTAATATTTGGTGTAGCCACCTTTTGCACGGATAACTGTTTTAATTCTCTTTGGCATGTTGTCGATCAAATTTTTCAAAACATTTGGTTCAATGTTGTTCCACTCCTCTTGAACCCTAGACCATAATTCCTCACAGCTTTTGGGAACTGTTTTATTGGCCATTAATTTTTTTTTTACGATTCGCCACAAATTCTCAACTGGGTTGAGATCTGGTAATTGTGGTGGCCACTCCAGTGTATCGATCCCCTGATTTCGTAACCACCGCTTAGTTATTTTTGCAATGTGCTTCGGATCATTGTCTTGCATGAAAATTGTGTCCATCTTACAACCAAATGTTTGTAAACTAGGTAGGTAGGAGTCATTTAGAATCTCGATGTAGTCGGCTACTTTCATTATACCATTAATTTTCCTGGGCATTCCCAACTTTTCACCCCTAAAACATCCCCAAACCATTAAAGAAGCTCCTCCGAATTGCAGAGTTTTCTGAATATTTCTCTCTTGTAACCCAGTTCTTTCGTCGAACCAGGTCCATATGCGTCCATCTAAACCCATATGGTTTATTTTTGTTTTGTCGGACTGTGTTATCAGTTTCTAGTTTTCCGGTGTCCAATTCCTATACGTTTATGAGAATTTTAATCACTTCTTTTTATGAATGGCGTTTAACATTGGCTTTCTTATTTTAAATTTAGCTTTAAAATTATTATTTTTTAAGCAACGCCGTAAAGTTTCATTGCTTACTTTAATATTTAGTGCATTTTTAATGGACCTATTGACCTTTGTGGCATTATCAACTGCGCCAGATACAATTAATCTTTTTACAGCTCCCTTGACATTAGGTGACAATGTTTGTGGTCGTCCTCCAATATTTTTTTTGATAACTAAATTATTCTTTTTCTTCAAATTACTTATAAAACCAAGGAAAACAGCAAATTTTTTGGAAATATTTCTTATGGATGCTCCATTTTCAAGTTCAGATAATACGCCACGCTGAACATTTGTCGGAACTACATATTTCAACGAAAACAATGTCTTGATACTTAAGCAACGAAACTGTTCAAATACGACTAACGACAAAATAAAACAAAAAAAAAAATTATAAAAACAATGGAAAAACAAAAAACCAATCCCTACAATAACGATAAAACCTAATATGTAATTAAAAAAAAATGGTGAAGATATGACGATGAAAGAACGAGAAAGACATATAATATTTTATTTTTTAATTTTTATGAACAGTTTTGTGAGTCATTGTATATTTGATTCCGTTTATGATGAAAAATGGAGAGGTGTAATTGTTGTGGCCAAGATCCGACTTTCTTTTACGGAAAATACACTACACTTAATTTCTAAATTGAAAAACTGAGCCGGATCTTTGATAAAAACTTTCTTGTATATAATCAAAAAAATCAGCTTATATTTCACAAGGTAAAACCTGTTCCTTCCGGCATACAGGTATTCACCACATTTCACAGGGATCTCCAAATTTATGAAAAAGCTGCAATATGAAGTTTCATTTCCGAATTTTTCTCCATAAACAAGTTTTGTCAAAAATCGTCATTTCCGCTTAAATTTTAAAAACCTGATGTGGGCCGATATTGTTGCAAATTAAATTTAGAATATTTTAGTTGATGGTCTTTTTTCTCGTAAATGATATGCTTTTCAAAATATTTAAAAAAACGAAAAGCTCCTATGGAAGCTACCACTTCCGGTGAACCGATTTCAGCCTAAAATCATTGGATTCTCGTATTAAAGAAAATAGCTTAATCATGAATTTTCAGCTCGATCTGGCAAACCGTCTGGGCTGTAGAGAGTGCACAGACATTTAGTCTGCACGGAATCATGCTCACATCCATAGAAAAAGAGATCTTTTGAAAAACCACTCTTTTACTTCAGCGATATAGCGATAGGAAATCAGCAAAAACCTCGAGGTTGAGAATTTTCATTTTTCAGGATACCCCTCGGGTTCACATATAGATCTAAATTATTTCCAGAATTGATTTTGATTTGAGGTCAAGATGGGGACTTAAGCTTGAAATACATATCGAACTCCTCGTTGTGTTGAAAAATGCCAACTTGTTTGCTTCCAAATTTCCTCATTTTAGCGTAAGCTTTACATTTACGTTTTTTAAGGTTTATAAACCGGTCATCGAACCATAGAGGATGAGTTTTTCTTGTTTTATTAAAAAAAAACAAACTTATCAACATTTTCATTCCCTTAGCATTTAAAATTACATCTCGAATCACTTCTTCAAAATAATTTCGAAGGCTACTTACTGTAGTTTACCTTCTTAAAGTTGTGTTTGATAATTTTCCGGTGTTTTGATATTTTCTGCATATAGTGGGAAGTGTTAAACACTAATTGAAAAGTTTATGGTTGTTGTCATTCCGACAAATGGATTTAGTGATTCAATAAATATGAAACGCGTTTACTTCATTAGCTAAAATAAGATCTAAAACTCTCTGTTAATCTGGTTAAATTAAATTAAAATGATAGGATCAACGAATAATCATTCTGCATTAGACTTTATGATGCTATGCAATTTAATTGCGAGTTAAAATTCCACAAAATATTGGGAAAATTAAAGTCTAAGTATATTTAAATTGACCATTTTACAAAACCGAATCTTTCCATCAAATTTTGGACAATTTTGAAAATTGCGCTTTTTTCTAGTACATCTAAATGACACCTTGGAATCAAATGTTCATCATTCAAACCGTATATATGGGTCTGTGGTTCATTTTTAAATTTCCCCGAACGCTTTGTTCTATTTAAAATATTGTAGTCCCTTAAATAATTACTAGTCGCCGTTTTCGGTGAAGGACATCGAGATTTGTTTCTACCATATATGGCCATCGAATGGCTCATGGCATGGAGGGAGGGGATAATGCAACAACAACGTCAAGCAATCGTTGCTTAGGTTGGTATCGCATGAGAACAGTGTAAAAGTAATTGTAAAACATTGAAGAAAACGAGATCATCACCTTTTAATCAATTCACCGAAAAAGGGAATATCGAAGTCAAAAATTTGCCAAATTGACAACAGTTGACCGAAAACTAAAGTTAACTGAAAACAATTTGTTTATAAATTGATAATTTTAGAAGTACATCGTTACGCCACCTAGAAATCTAATTTTCATCATACAAACCATAATATATTTATCATGAATTCGTTGTTCAATAAGTCCCGAGGCCAAATGTCCACATTATTCATCAACATATAGTTTTTTTCAAGAGTGACATTCATTCCAACGCTTCTCTAACATTTCGATGCCATTTTTGTAGAAACGTAAAATTTTTAATGAATTCGTTTGAAGATCGTGTAACTATACGTGTGGAACACTGCCTGACTGACACCAACTCTGTGTTAGGCGATTATAAACGCTGCAACAATTAAGTTCCTGCATCGCACATTTTTACTGTTTCAACTTGAATATGCGGTAACTTTTTGGTGCCCACTTTATAATAATGGAATAGGTACGAAGGGCCGAATGTCGAAGGGCCGAATGTCGAAGGGCCGAATGTGTCGAAGGGCCGAATGTTGAAGGGCCGAATGGGTCGAAGGGCAGAATTTTTTTTGTTTTTAGAAATATAATTTTTAAATTTGTTGTTTTATAACAAAATAAAATATTTTAAGAATATTAGAGTATTTTTATATTTTTTTATTTTTCATATTTTTTTTTTTATAGAATATTTTGTAATTTTTTTTTTATTAAACAAATGAATTTCTTATGAATTTATGTATTTTAATATTTTTCATCTTTGAGTATTTAAGAAATTCCACGTATCCGGTCAGCGATACATTTTGGGGAAGGAAAATTTTGTCATGCGCCACCAGAGACATTAGGCCCTATTTGTCAGCCTTCTGATAATAGGTATATGGTACAAAAAATAAAAAAATAATTAAATTAAATAATTAAATTAAATAAAAAAATAAAAAAATATATTTCTAAAAACAAAAAAAAAAATCAAAAAAAAATCGGCCCTTCGACCCATTCGGCCCTTCGACACATTCGGCCCTTTGACACATTCGGCCCTTCGACATTCGGCCCTTCGACATTCGGCCCTTCGACATTCGGCCCTTCGACATTCGGCCCTTCGACATTCGGCCCTTCGACACATTCGGCCCTTCGACACATTCGGCCCTTCGACACATTTGGCCCTTTGAAATTCGGCGCTTCGACATTCGGCCCTTCGACATTCGGCCCTTTGATATCATACCATAATAATGACATCCAAATGCTTGAACGTGTTCAGAAAAAAATTGGAAGGAACATTACTTTTTAAAAAAAAGAAAATTTTTAGGAAGTATGATACCGATTTATGGTATATGATGTCGAATGTAAGAATTACGCTATGACTTATAGAACTTAAGGCATCCATTGTTGGAGACCTGTTGCAAGACCATATGGATACACAGTCTATTTTGGAAAACATTAACATCAACGTTCCTAGCTGCGAGAATATTTTAAATTCAGGGGCCCTATTCCTGCTGCCCTATTCTTGCAGACCTATTCCTGAATACGATACAAAAACGAAAATGCAAAATTCATATTTGAATTGAATCAGATTCGTACGATTCTTATTTAACCGTTATGTCTATGCATCTTTTTTTTAAGTATATCAAATAAGGGTAACTCGGGTAACCAGTTTGGAAATCGATCAAATTTAAAGTACCCTTATAGAAACAGTTGTTTATGATTACAAAAAGTGTTCCCACTTAAATGATTTTGGCATTCGTAGCTTCCCGAGCCAATTTTTTAGTGATAAATTAGAAATTGTACGCATTGAAAACGAAAAGGTTACCCGGGTAACCCACCATAGACATAAGGGTTAAAATTGAATAAGAATCTTGTACTTTCGTTTTCGTATCGTATTCAGGAATAGGGCCTCAGATTAAAGGAGCCGTGTTCTCCGTATTAATTTATAAAATGCATTCGGCATGCAGAGTTCAGTTCGGATAAGTTTTAGTAATTTCACAAATTTTCAATTCTTGAGCCACTTCTTTTTCATGATCGACAAGTGTAAAATTGTAGAAAAATAATAAAAATGTCGTTGTCATGGTGACATTTGAATAAAAATATGTAGGTCGTGACTTCGATAATAATACATAATCAAAAATTGGAAATACCATCAACTTTTTCCGTTAATTGAGTCGTATCATCCTTTTTGGATGACAATGGCGACCGATAATAATATAAACAAACTTTTAGAAGCAACACATTATTTTCGGGGAAGATGGTAGGACATGAACTTCCCTTTTGACCATTCAAGTACAGTCTGATTTCCATCCTAGTTGGTTGAGAAATAGTCAAGCTTCGGAATCCTTTCTTAATTGTTTAAAATTAGTAAATTTTATTTAAACTAACTATTTGCTTCAACTATCGATTGCTATCGATTGAGAAATATATGGCTTAACTCCACTTAAATTGGTAATTTTCAAAAAACACTTCCGCTGACTCATGTTTGCACATTTTGATTATACAAACCAGGATTTATCCTAATCATCTAATCACCAAACACTAAAGTCGTATGAACTAAATTTTACTCTATTCAGTTGACTATTTTCGGAACTCTTATTTAAATCACGTTGAAATTCTTTAGGAAGCGTTTATCATTTTTTCGAAGAACTCTTTCTACCAAACGCGATATATAGATCGTACATGTCGCCTTATATCTGTTTAAAAAACCAACAGCCTAAAACTTCATTAAAATCCATAAAGCTTGAAGTAGTTTGTGGGTTGCAAAAATGAAACGATAACACACCTGTTTAATGATCGAAAATGAACTTTGCCCCGGGTAAAATTAAGTAACGGAAAGCCATTGCATGGAGTATGTATACATTACGAATTACGATATTAAGGTAGCCAACCAAATCGTTTTTGATACACCACTGAATATAAAACTAATAAAAATAATGCACGTAAGAAGAAACAATGTAACCTTTACCTTGCAGTTGCAACTCGTTACGCGTATAACAACCATATATACAATAAACGTGCGACGTGTACAATTTTATGTATGTGCCATGTGCTTAACCAGTCATCCGAAATTCCAAATAATATCGATTGTAAAATCATTAACAATGTGATACACCACAAAAATACAAGAACTTTATGATGGTGGCATGCACTGTACACGTATATATACAGGCAGGCTATTTACTTTATAAATCGTTTAATTGATATGACGCATATGCCATGGGAAAAAAGTGTACAACACATGACTCAATTTTATTTCTTTGTTCTGTCCGTGTATCTAGCTAATTTTAATACATTAGAATAGTAACAAAAATAATAAATGTTTAATTCTTTGTTAATTTACAAAGATTTTTGTTTATAATAAAACGAAAACATTAAA
The DNA here is from genome assembly GCA_947310385.1 of Nephrotoma appendiculata. Classification (NCBI taxonomy): domain Eukaryota; kingdom Metazoa; phylum Arthropoda; class Insecta; order Diptera; family Tipulidae; genus Nephrotoma; species Nephrotoma appendiculata. The sequence continues at coordinate 214,990,340 of OX371225.1, read as the reverse complement.
TACTTTCTTTTATGATTTAATAAAATTTTCAATGGAGACAATAATTTCCGGTTGAACTAATTAATGCATGTAATCGAAAAATCGATTCGTATTAAAATTAAGTCATGTTCATCACCTACCAAAAGTATTCGTACAGTTCACTAATTAATGTTAACAGCTTAATGATAATAATTAAATTAATTTAATTACAAAAATGTGTTTTTTAACTTCAAAAGAAGATATTCGTAAAATTGTATGAATATAAGATGTATATGCAATGAATGATCAATATTAATTGTTTTATGTACATAAACATTAAAAATGTCCTTGTTAGAAAATGAATTATTCGTGATATTGAACAGTTTATATGCTTAAGAGATTCGACTTAGATGGATGAATAAGGTGACAATGAAAAAGTAGGTCACTATTGTTGAAGCGTTGTCTGGAGGTCGAAAATAACAAATTTCTAGGACGTCTCAGTTTGTGCAATTTTTTAAATAGCGATAAGGATATTAAACAGAAATTAATCCACTTGTAAATACTTAGATCATATACTTCCAGTTGTTTGCGTGTTTGTTTTTTTGAACAAATAACACGTCGCCTTTATTATTTATAAGAGATTGAGTATAAATCAACGGAAGCTATTTAATTTATTAATATACGAGTGAATTATATAGTATGTGTGGTTACCCGTATAATTATTTTGTCTGCACACAATTTAATGATAACATGTCGAAGGAATAAGGAAGTGAATACCTCTAGATACTGTCAAATCATTTTTCTTTTTTTTTACTAAGGATGCATTCGATTTCCGGAATAAATGATTTTTCTATCGTAAAATATTTCGATGTAAAACAGCACATAACTTTCCAACAAAAAATATTCTTGAGTTCTAGCCAGCAGTTTCAGGTACCATAGGAAAAACCATAAGAAAAGAAATTTCTACCAACTGGAAATTAATTATGGCAGCCAATATTATTTCATGTTTTAGAAGTTTATTCGAGATGGCCACAGGTTCCAGCATAATATTTCCAACAGCCCGGCCAGTAAATTAAAATGTTGGTTAAAATTGCTATGGTTAGCAGAATATACTGTTTTAGAAAAGATCTAGAAAAGTACTCCAATTCTCACTCAAAGCTTTCGACTTTTAAACAAGATACAAGATCCCTCCAACATTTTTTGACAGTTACCGATTTTTTTTTCTACATTATATAGCTGTGCATAGCTGTGAAATTTTAGGTGGTAATATTTTTTTTTATTTTATTGCTTTTTTTATTTTTGTTTGAATTGATTTGATTTTACTTCAGTTATTTACAAGACATTATCATTTATAAAATGATTGTCCAACAAGAAAATTAATATTAATAAAATTAAGTGAAATGCAAAATTCGAGGAATCATATTAAATTACAATTTAAGTTCCATCGGACAAGTGGTGCAGTGGGTTAAAGCTTCGGCACTTGAAATGGGAGGTACAGGGTTCGAATCCCACCAGAGGTTGGATGCAAAGCAAATTTTCGTCATCGATTACGATCGGTGATGTTAATAAACACATCTTTGGCCCTCTGTCAGAATGCAGAATTCAGCGCCGACCCACCGTCCATGTCAGGTTGACATGGAGCTTGCAATGTGCAGGTGGTATACTGTAATTGTGTGAGTAGGTGAATGGTTGGTGTGTGCGTAAATGAAAATTGCCGAAAAGGAAGTATCAATTGACCTTCAAACGGCATAAAATCCATTGGATAAATAATATTAAAAAAAAAATACTGATTGTTGGATATAGTGGTGATGCACTGTTTAAATGCCTTTAAATTCTTTATTTTAGTTTCGCGCCCGGTCCGGATGTGTTTCATTGTTTTCCGCAACCACATCTTGTGATCAGTTTTCAGTCACTTCCTAAAACACGATTTTTTTTAACACACGTGTACCTGGGTGACACTTATTAAAATTTGGAAGTGATCGGACCCCACGGTCGAGAGGTTCTTATTAAAATTTTTGTAAATAATTCAATTTTATTGAAAATTTGTACACATGTGTATTTCCGGAGATAAAACTTTCTATTAAAATTTAGAAGTGATCGCCCCAGGGTCGAGGATTGCTATTTAAATATTTTGAAAATCATCATTTTCCTTAAATCGCTTCAATTTCATTTTACTGTTATATTTAAGCATTCTTTCATTTTCTCGCTGACACGAAAAAGTTGTATGAAACACACGAAACACAGTTCACTATTTATCACTCTGTGCATGCACTATTTCCACTTTATACTGTTCGTATTGGTGACATATATTCTCCATAGACAAAATCCCGCAAAACAAAAACCCGAGAGTCAAAATCCCGAGAATACAAAATCCCAATGGTACAAAATCTTGAGGGTACCAAATCCCAAAGTTACATTATCCCGAGGAATAAAATCCCAAAAGTACAAAACCCCGAAAGGACAAAATCCCGAGAAAATTCCGAATAAAATTGAATTTCGGCATTCAATTTTGTTCTTAAAATTTGCAACAACAGCCATAGTTGGAGAGGGTCAAACTCCCGACGGTACAAAATCCCGAAGGGTTTATAAAGATCCCGAAGTAATAAATTCCCGAGAATCCAAAATCCCAAAGATACAAAATGCCGATGTTCAAAATCTCCCGGGTATAAAATCCCGAAAACCTATAACAATTTCTTAGTCTATTTCGTAGAAAACTAGGGCTGGTATTGCAAATTATAAGATCGGCGTAGTTACATCAACGTATTGGCCCAACATTGATATACATTCGCTCAATGATGCACAACACAAGAAAAAAGTTAAAAAATTAATATTAAAAATTTAAGCTATTAAATTTAAATTAACAATAAATACATAACATAATTATAAAAAATTATTAACATATTAATTTGACTAAAAAATAAAACAAAATAGAAACAATAAATTAATAATGACTAATAATTCTAATTAAGTAATGATTTGAATTCTAAAAGTCGGATATCCAAAAAAAAATCCAATTAACCTAAATTTCCAAAATCCCAATTAACAAAAATATAAAATTCCATTTTACAAAATATCATAACATAAAACTCAAAATTCCAATTGAGAAAATTCCATAATTTATTTATTTTAGGAAAAAAAAATCCATATACAAAATTCCATTTTTTCATAATATTTGCAGCATTTCGCAAAAATCCTAATTGATTTATTTCAATTAGTTAAATTATTATTATTTAATTATTTCAATTGTTTAAATTTAATTTAATTGTTCTTAAAAAGTATTACGTAAACATGATTCCTAAATATGCTTAACATATTGATTAAGGCCCGTTGCACACTTGAGCTATGTTTCTTGACTGATGTGAGCTATGTGTTCATTTTACAGCTTCCCGTTTTGATTTCCGCTTCTTCTTTCCTAGATCTCAGATCTGCCTGATAAGTAAAGCAATATATTTAGATGTTTTATTTTCGTCTTGGAGATAAACAATTAGCTTTCATCGCTCGGAAAATCCCACAGATTTAAATAAAGAAATTAAATAAATCAGCGCGTACGAAAAGTAAACCAAGAAGCTGTGATCTCAAAACATAGCTCATTTCGCTTAAAAAACATAGCTCAAGTGTGCAAAGGACCTAACCCTTGTTGTGATTCTAGAAAACGGTTGATTTGTTTTGGAATACCGATTGTTGAAATTAAAAAGCAGTCAAAATTTGGTGGGGGGTTAATAAATAAGTACTGTAATGGTTTTAGCAAATTAAAAGATACCGTTGAATAAACCTTAATCGAAGATTTCCTAATTATAAATTAAATAAAATTTCCAGAACAAATTCCATTTTATGCCATGGAAATATGAAAGGCATATTTTCATGGGAACAAAATGGAATTTGTTCTGGAATTTTGTATATTGGAATTTTGAAATTTGGCATTTTGTATAGGAATTTTGTTTTTTGGAATTTTATTTTTTGGAATTGTTTAGGAACATATGTTCTGAAATTTTTTATTTCAGAATTTCGTTTTTGGAATTTTAGATTTGGCAAATCGTACCCAACCCAATTATATAACCATCATTAACTAAATGGAACAAACCTTCTTCGGAAATTTTTTGATTTCTATTAATCTCGAGAAAATCCCGAATAAAATTGAATTCCGCGCCGAATTCAATGTTATTCGCGATTGTCTCGGGATTACGAGATTATGTCCTTTCGGGATTTTGTGTCTGGGGATTATGTAACTTTGGACTCGGGTTTTTGTTCCAAAGAATTTTTTCTTTTTAGGGAATATGTCATAAACCCGCATAATAGTTTTCTAACAAATAGACTTTGAAATTTTCATAGTTTTCCGGGATTTTGTCCCTCGGGATTTTGTTCCCGGGAGATTTTGAACCTCGGGATTTTGAAATCTCCTTATTTTGTATTTTTGCGAATATTTATTATTTCGGGATCTTTAAAAACTCGGGTTTTTGTACCTTCGGGATTATTAATATAGGAATTTTTTTATTCCAGTTTTCCTTTCCACACGGAATGCCTTTCTAAAATCCAATTCCCAATCAGTAGGTCATTCGAAACACTTTTCTGAAAACAATGGACACAAAATCAACCTACAAACTCATCTTTAATCCTATTGTGAATACAATAAACTCCCTAAGATTTGATCTTGTTTTTGCTTCCACTTTGCATTTATTTTCATGCTATTTCGATGTGGTCACCCAAATTTGTACTAACCCAAGCAGAGGCTGCTGGACGTTGATGATGTACTTGTAGTCGTTGTCACATTATATTTATCTTACACGCGCCCCCCAGCCATGGAAAAACTGTAAAGGTCTAAATAAAACATTTTAAAATAAACACTGAATTTTTACAAATCAAGTTTCTAAGTTTCCCCAATTGGGTTTTAAATTGAAACGCCTAAACTGACACGCCTAAATAAGGAAGAAATCGATTCTATTCTTCTTAAAACTTTTTAAATAAGTGAAAAACGTAAATTCTAGCCCTTGCCTTTGTGTGACACGCAATTCATCACTTTTTGACACTTATTTGGTAATGTAAATATAATTACATTTATAAATTTTAACATTAGTCAACGTGTAAATTTTTTCTGTGTATTGGCCAATTACCACCAATACATGGAAAATATTGTAAACTATCGACAAATGTAGGCAACAGATATCTGAGTCTTAGCGCCCAAATTCTGTTAATCACAGCATCCGGAATTGCAACGACTACCCTAAGCATTCCTCACTATTGGGGTAAATTCATTTGACGGTAAAAAAAATCCACAAATGAACCCAAAAAACGAAAATTCTGGAAAAGAAAATTTATTTTTCAATATCAAAATCTCATTTTTTAATGTAAGGTGGTCTCATTAAATAAATCCATTGTCCGTTAGATAAATCCATTGTTACTTCATTTTTATAATTCAAAAATAATATATCACATTATATCCAAATAAAATCAACCCTTTTAAAACATAAAAATATGCATTTTTTGGTTTGGATAACAACTTTAACTAACCGACTAATACCGACCAAAAAGCACAGTGGTTAAAGCTTTGGCGTTTGGATCGGGAGGTACTGGATTCGAATCCCGATGCAAAAGGAAATTCTCGTCAACAGAGTACGATCTGTGATAAAAAGGTACACAACTACGACCCCCTATCGGCGTGCAAAACTCATGGGCCGACCCATCTTCCAATAAAATTGTAAACAAAGTTACAATACGTTGATGTTGCCAAATTTGTAATATTTTCTAGTTACGTCACTGTATTTGGGAAAATGTAACTGAAGATCAAGTGTATATATATAAAATCAAACCACATTATCAAATTCCCAAAAATCATAAAACCATAGCAATTAAAAAATTCGTTTCATTGTGTTCTCCTCGCCCGATCAATGACCATTTCGAACTAGAATATTTGTTTTTTTGTTGTTGTTTAATTTTATTATTCAACCGAATCGAAACAGGAATCTTTCTATTTTGTAGGTACTCGGGGTACGCGTATACAAAAAGTTAGTCAAAACTATCATTTGAAATATGAATTATAAATAGATCACGTTCAAGTTTTCAACTTTAGGAATTATTATTCAATATCATATAAATCAATAATATAATTAACACGTTAACAAAGGATTTCAGACGTTCAATATTTAACAAAAAAATTATCGCTTAATTATTTGTGTTAAGAAGACGGTATTGAAAACGCGCGCGCAAGAGGTGGCTGTGTAACAAAAAAAAAAAAAAAAATCGGTAATGAGATTCATTCACACTAAATAAAGTAACATATAACTTAAACAACCAAACATGAAACCTATATAACCACCATAAATTTATAAGCCCAAAACAAAACCGAATAAAATGACATGGTTGAAGTATTTCAATTTTTATGACCTTAAATTTGAAGATAAAAAAAGTATTTCCTTTACTTTACATTTCTTTTATTTAGCTTCGTTTAAGAAAACTTATATAAACTTGTAATGTAACTGAAATATATATAAAATGATGATCTTCTCAAAATCGATCGTAAATCATCGATGTTATCATTTTGTTGTATATATAAAAGGACTTTGTTCTGAATTCCGATTATGATCGTTGTATATATTAACTTGCTTTTCATTCAAGTTCATTGATCTCTAAAATAGTTTGGAATTTGTTTTGTGGATGGTAAAGATCATCCATCACATATGGAGCGATCTAAACAAAGGCAAAGACTATATAATTAAAATTACGGTTGTAGATTTAAATAAGGCGATTATGAATATGATTACACAAAGATCAATTAGTTAATAACTCGTTTAAACACCTAGACTTAATAATTTATATACATTTATAAGGATAAATATTAAATACTAATAAATTTTCTTGGTCGATTTCGATCAAGAAAATAAATAAAACAATCAAAGAAAACTAAATAAGTTAATTTTATTATATAAGTTACAAGCGCGGGTAACTTTGTGGATTTATGAGCTAAAAAATAATATTTATCGATTATAGATTTTTGATAAAAAAAGAACAGTAAATTGAATTGTCGTTGAATAAGCGTGGTAAATGACAATATGTATTATAATGTAGACAATGTTACATATGAATTTGAATCTCATTATTTTAACGCCTGAATTAAATATATTTATTTTGGATGTGGAGTAAATTTAATTACTAATCATTTTTTTTCTATTTCATTTTAGGTATTATCAGCATTAGACATACTGCAACCACCGCATTTGGACTTTTTTCAAGAAATGTATCCTTTTTTACAAATGATTTTTATAATATTAGCTAGGACAGACAACGAAGCTTTGTCTCCCTCTCTCTCTCTCGCTCTCTAGCTTCACATCCCATGGAGGGATTTTGCCGCCCGCACTATGGTCCTCCAGCCGTCTCGGTCCATCGCTCTCGACCTCCAGTTTCGACATCCTAGTGCCTGTAGATCTTGTTCGACGTCGTCACGCCAGCGCAGTCGGAGTCTTCCTCTACGACGCACACCGGCTGGTTGTTGATGGAACACTTTATTGGTCATCCGTTGTTGTGGGGACCTTGCAACGTGGCCGAGCCATCTTACTCGATTGGATTTGATGAATCCGATAATATCGCAACCTCCAAGAATTTGCTTTATCTCGTGGTTCATGCGAATCCGATATTCATTGTTCGCGACTTTAATAGGACCAAAGATGGAGCGAATGACCTTCCTTTCGAAGGTAGATAATAATCTACAATCATTAGTGGTCATGGTCCAGCTTTCGCTTCCGAAAGCCAGCACAGGTCTTATGAGTGCTTTATAAAGTTAAAGCTTTGTCTGCTTCGTTATAATTGATGACTTGATTATGTATATGAATTTGACGGTCTAATTTTGTCGTGACCCCAAATTTAGGACGGTAATATTAATACTGTAGATACATGATGAAGCTGCACTTTGATTGAAACATTGTTAATATGGAAAAGCAACACTTGAACTAATTGTAGACATCCCAAGAATATCTCTGAGATTTGACCAATTAATAGCTAAGGAATAAAATTAACATGGATGAGGCAAATCATGCTTTAAAAACACTCAGTAAATCTGGGCAATATTTCAACCTGGTTCCGCTAGTCGAGTCGTTTGTCGTTTCAATAATTGTCTTGAGGCGATAGGAATAATTAAAAACTGTTTTTTTGGGTCATGTAAAATTTTGAGGTGATTAGGAAGAACGGTTTCGGAGATTTAAATCCATCACCTTCTGTGAAAGGACATTAACACTCTTTCCCGCCAGTCGAGTTGTTTGTCCTATTAAGTGACTTATTTACTGGGAAACCAAAGTCGGCTGCCTTGCCAAAATATTTAATGTTTATTATCGTAATCACGTCAAACGGTATATTTTATGTTTTTTCTAGTCACCTTAAAATTTGACGAGAATCAAAATGATAGTTTTTAATTATTGAGCGCTAATAAAACAAACATTTTGATCCAATCAACACAGGATATTTATCGTATTGTTTTTTCTATCGGTGTTAGTATGGATGAGCAACGCTTTATTCAAATTAATGCCGTGACCTGCATCCGTACTCGTATTTTAAAAATAAGATAGTTCCTGGTTTACATTAAAGTTTATAAAATTGGATAAAATAACAAGTGTGTAAACAGTGATAAAAATTTAAACTGATAGTCGACTGGTTTTCCAATATATGTAATTTTTTGTTATTTGGACAATTTGTAAACATATTGGTTTTTAAATAAAAAATTACACACCCGTAAAATTTTAATAGTTTCTGATTTAAAATATTTAATCTGATGAGGAAAACTTACTCAAATTTTTCGTTAAGGCGACATATCTTTTTATCTTTTAATGATTTACTTCCAGATATTATTTAAATATTATACAGAAAATCCGATTTGATCAACATGGAAAACCGGTAATATGAAATAGATTTGGTGTCAGAATAATATACTCATTTCTTCAGAAGAAGTGACGCGAAGCTTAACCGATTAATTTGATCTATCACCTTTGTCGGTAAGTTAGACATGTTTCGCTTATTTTGTGTTAATTCTAATTCTAACGTTTGATCTCACAAAACAAAAGTGCTGCACAATGTCTGGAATCTAACACTAAACATGATGATTAGTTAAAATTTAAAACATTGTAACAGCAACCTACGTATTGCCCACCTCAAAATAGTCGGATAAGAAATATGTGAGCGCATCTGCAATCACGACATAATAATCCTATGTATGCAAGGATCACATTCCGTCAATCGCATGTTGGTTAATTATACCTATTTTCAATATTTGCCCAATACAGTGAACCGATCGAGTCAACACCAAAAGGTAATGATCACTGGAGACTTCAATGCTAGAAGTAAAATGTGGCATGACCGTTTAACTGATGAAAACGGAAAAAAGTAGAGGACTTCGTGTCTTGGATTGATCTCTTTATAATGAACTTGCAAGGAAATCCTCCGACGTTCCCGTCTAATGGCCAATGGGTACTCCAATATTAACGTAACAATAGTTGGGTGGTGTGTGAGAGAAAGTTGAACATGTACTGACCACAGACTCATCACGTTCGATTTATCAAACTGGCTACAGAATAGTCCGCTCGCAAGTAGCAAATCTCCGAGAGGGCCCATTGACATAGTGACTGGGATCTATTTGCTAGATACGTGGTTGACTCCTGGGATGTTGTAGAAGCAATTGCTGTGTGGAGCTGATCTTTACACAGTTAACCAGTATATGTAATAACTCAATTCCAAGAAAGAGAGTAGCTAAACAATGAAATAGTGGGTGAAACTTTAATCTAAAGATGGCATAGAACATCGTATAAACTAAGAAAATTGTGACTGTTTAGAGTGGCAAGAAATAAGTACTTCCTTGAAATATTAAAAACGAAGCAAAATAGTGTTCAACGGTATGGCACAGAATTTGGTAATAAAGTCCCATAAGATCTTGTGTACAAATTTGCCGCCGGTAAATTAATACCTCTTGAAGTTTTAAATACCAATAGGAAGACAAATAAAGTCGTCACGTAAAGGTGGCATGACACACTTTTTAGGCTACTTAACTTACTTCTACCGGACGAAACACCAGACGAAACTGAATCACATGTAGCTATGCGTGAGATCGCTACCAATAATAGTTGGAGATCCACAGTTGTTCATGACCACCCATTCACTTGGGACGAAGTTACCAGTGTTTTAAACTACTTTAAACGGAACAAGTCACCAGGCATTGACAGCTTGAATGCCGAAATAATTCGACTCGCATGGTCTATCATAGGACCTAGCATAATAAAATTATTAAACAGCTGCTTGAAATTTGGCACTTTCCTAAGGTGTGGAAATCAGGTAAAATGTTTGAAACCTGGTGGTAGAGATCCATTTTCTTCGAAAACTTTAAGTCCTATAATGTTGCCACTTGTCCTATAATGTTGCCACCCAGAAAGGTTACTAGCCAGTCCGCCTATTTAACACTGTCAAAACTCAAAGTTCTAAATATGTTATAGGTATAGTCCTGGGCGTAGCTGTAGCATTTGTCATTGAAAGTTTATCGGTCTATAATCTTCCTAAAAACATGAATATTTTCAGGAGCTACTGCTGCAATCGATCCGCAGTAATAAGAGACATGTATTATTATGTTACTAAGAGGAAATCACCAAAGGATATCCACGAGGATTTATTCTAGGTCCTCTGGTCTGGAATATCGTGTTAAAGCATGATTAATGAGCTTGATGAAATTGCATTCGCGGATAACAAAGTCACGGGTAAATAGCAACTCGAGACTCGATCTTCAATATCAGGGTCAAATCTCAATGAATAGTATGAACCAATGGTACTTAGCAAATAAAATGTCACTATCAACAGAAAAAAACAGTGATGTTGCAGCTAAAAGGCAAATTTGACTCTTGACGACCTCCAACAATATCTTTAAACGGTCGAGACTTAATAATGTTCAAGATGTATGAGTAACTTCTCAGGTTCTAATAGTTTTAAAAGGATAAAGAACTATTAAATTCCCTGGCGAGAATGTCAAGGAGATGGGGACTGAATCACAAAACACTAGTAATAATTTACAAATGTGTGACGGAGGTGCTATTCACGTATGCCATGGCTGAATGGTATGATAGCCTAAACTGTCATCACATCAGATTATTAGGAAGTGCTGAGAGAAATATCTTACTGAGGTATTCATAAATATTTTAAAAACATTGAAAATAAAGAGCTAATAGATATACTCAAAGAAGATAACAAAGTAAAGACATAATTTCAAAATTAATTAATACATTAATTTTAGAGGTTTGAAATAGCAGGAATAATTAGATAGGAAAAGGATTTGGCACCCTGTTTATGTCTAATATTCATTTGCAGCCACATAGTTCCATAGTAATATTTATAATCCTAGCCCACGTCCAGGTTTACGCAGTAGCCAAACCGCCAACCGTATGCAAACCTCCTGGCCAGCCTATAGTACTGACATTGAAGATACGAACTTTCTGCGGTAATATGTTAAATACGACTCTTAAGACCAAAATTTTTAAGGGGTTCGAAAATATTATGTTAATTAAATATGTTAGCCGACTATGTGTATAGCATTTTTATTATTTTAATATTGAAGAATAAGTAATATTTTTCAATATATTCAAGTCACAATTCAGGGGCGGGATAATGAACACCACACGTAAATTTTGGACGGTAGTGAATGTTGGAATGATGAATGTTTTGGTTTGTTCCAATGTTTCGCGAAAAGAAATTGAAATAGCAAGTTTTAAAATAGCAAAATAGCTATTGAAGTTAACATAGCTTTGAAATAGCAAAATTAAAAATAATTCATCAGCTTTATAGCAATCGAACGAATTTAGAAGGTTTTCGGAAACAACAGACTAAAACCGCCAAAATTGTTATTTCGTTCATGATCTCATCCCTACTCCAATTCGAAATGTGGTGACCTTTATAACCTTTTCAAAATCGAAGAGAGTATAACAGTATAAATATTCCAAACATTTATGGATTGCATCGCTGCAAAGGAATTTAGCACTCGGTCAGCTATAATTACCTGAAAACCTCGAATGCCGCTTCACATAACTTCCGTTTACATTGTAATGATATAATTCATGTCTGGACCAGACAGCTTTTTTTTAAATCTATTAAATTAGCACATAATAATTTATTAAGGTTACGCACTATTTATAAATATTTAGCATTTTTGGTACAATAATATAATTATTTGGTAATCACATGAAACGAACAATTATTATATTTAATCGACGCACGTTGTATAAACAGCAGTTTTTCTATACACAGTATGGATTGTGTGTGTGGAACGATAGAGTGATTGGGGCACGGGAATTTTGCATTTAATCAAACAATGATATAACACAAACAAATTAATTATGTTATGAAATGTAGTTTGACTGTAATTTATTTACATACGAGTATGCAGAAGCTTTGCTTTTAATTTAGACGACGACGAAAAAAATGTGATACGAGAAAATATGGGCAACATTTTTTCATTAAACCTACTCGTATTGCTTTAAATAATTTCAACCGAAATGAAAATGCTTATTTTCCCAAACTCAAACTAAGCAAAAAAAATCCTATTTATTAGGTATACAGAGAGTTGGTGTGGCGATGTGTGGTTTAAATTTTCACAATTGGGTAGGGAAATATATAATTTTTTTCGTGCCTTCAGGTTAGAATATTATATTCATTTCCACTCATTTTCATTCCGTGTTATTTTATATATTTTTTGTTAATCAAAGATATAGAAAGAAGCAACATATTTTACATGGCAGTCTCGTACTGAGAATTTTCTCAATTTTTAGTTGGAAGACGATAAAAAACGAAATGGGAAAATTTGTTCTAGTGTTGGCTGTCTGGAAAGTAAGTTCTTCTTCTTCTTTACTATTATTCATTAATATTGAATTTGATGCAGATAAATCAGTTTGGTATGTTCGTGAACAGAAATTGATTTATATACTACATACTTCGTTATCACTTTACCACATGCAGAAGAATCCAACCTCTTTAAGATACTAAACAAATAAACAGAATTGTGGCGCGGTCACGATATTTTACTATTTAATTTAATCATATTATTTTACAGCCATTAAAAAATTATGGGTTGATGAATTATTAGCTTAGTTACATTCTCAACACCCACAAAAATAAAATAAAATGAAAAGACAAAAAAAAATTTCCTTAACTAAGTTTTTTCTTCACAAAACGATAAAATCAGATACGTGATAACCGAATTGTTACAATCAGATTTACATAAAATTATAGTATCACCACAGCATCTTTCTGCAGATCACATAAAAGTATTTTTATATCAAATATTACGAGGATTAAAATATTTACATTCAGCCAGAATATTACATCGTGATATAAAACCCGGCAATTTACTAGTTAATAGTAATTGTGTTCTAAAAGTAAGTTTTATTATAAAGTTTGCGCGAAATGTCATACCGATTATTTAACGATTTTTTTTTTATATTATAGATTTGTGATTTTGGCTTAGCTCGAGTCGAGGAACCAGATCAATCGAAACACATGACACAAGAAGTAGTGACGCAGTACTATAGAGCACCGGAAATTTTAATGGGTGCCCGACATTATTCCGCCGCCGTTGATGTATGGAGTGTGGGCTGTATATTTGGTGAACTACTAGGGAGGAGAATTCTATTTCAAGCACAAAGTCCTGTCCAGCAGCTGGAATTAATAACAGAGCTATTAGGTACACCGTCATTGGAAGATATGCGACATGCGTGTGAAGGGGCCCGGACGCATATGTTACGGCGTGCACCAAAACCTGAATCGCTATCAGCTCTCTATACATTAAGTTCGCATGCTACGCACGAAGCGGTGCATTTACTATGTCAAATGTTGGTATTTGATCCCGATAAACGTATATCGGTTATAGATGCGCTTGCACATCCATATCTAGATGAAGGTCGGTTGCGGTATCATTCGTGCATGTGTAAATGTTGTTTTACTACATCGTCGGGTATACGACAATATTCAACCGGTGATTTTGAACCATCAGCGACACAGCCGTTTGATGATGTTTGGGAACGGAAACTGACATCAGTTCAACAAGTTAAAGGTAATTTTATTTTACTATCCACAAATATATCCATATGTATTGATTTTTTTGATACAACGACGATATTAATTTAATCGGAAACCATAATATACTTAACATTACTACATTCATTATTGCTTATCGATTACATTTTCTCGGTACTTATAGACAACAAAATTTTGGATAAAAAGGCTATTGTGTAGAATTCGGTGCTGGCACGTTTATAATCAATAATTTATTTATGAAAATTTTAAAATATTTTGTAGTTGATTACGTTCGTATTAATCGAGTTAGATTATCTCGTGATAATTAAAAGTAATCGCCCTCTAATCGACAATTGATACGGATATATCAGGTTCTATTATATGCTTACAAAACTGGAAGCTATCTAAGTCAAAGTAAATTTGCGACGTTGGTATGAATAACTTGTGCCATTGTCAAAATGATAAGAAATATTTGGAGAAACCCATGCTCTAACCGGACAAGTGGTGCAATGGTTAAAGCTTCGGCACTTGGACCGGGAGGTACTGGGTTCGAATCCCATCAGGGGCTATATGCAAATCGAATTTTCATCATCAATTACAATCGGTGATGTTAATAAACACAACTAAGACCCTCTGATGCAGTGCAGAATTCATATGACCCTCGACCGACTGTCACATGTCAATGAACAGATTGACATGGCGCTTGCAATGTGCAAGTGGTATACTGTAGTTGTGTGAGTAGGTGAGTGGGTTAATGATGTGGCATGAATGCGTGGTATCACAATGGACCGCAAATGGCCTAAGTGTGGTATCATAATGGGCCAAAAATGGCATAAGTGTTAACCAATGAAACCTAAAACCATGCTCCTAAATATTTCAAGGTATTGATTGTTGTTACGTTAGGTTTCAGTGGTTACTATCGCACACTTAGGCCAATTATGATCCATTGTGATACCACAGGATCCGACATCATTAAAATCCCTTTAAACCCATTTAGCGCTATTAATATAGCGTGAAAGATCTGGCACAATATATCTTTCGAGTTCGGAGAGGCTGTCCATAGTGTATTGGCCCAAAACATCATGTCTTCTGCCAGCTAGTTATTCGCATCCAGATCCCGGCCAACAGTAGGCCAGAAAGATTTAGGCAAAAATGCTATGAAAATAGTTTTCCCAATTCCCAGAAAAAGCCAGAATAGTGCCACTGGATATAGTTTTGGAAAGAATTTCGAATCCGTAGATAAGTGGCATAATTCTTATAAAATTATTTTTCTCCAGTTCTTAGCTAACCATTTGTATCGTATGTTTATCGAATTGTTGTTTTCGATGAATTGTCGTTTCCGGTGGATTGTCTTTTTCGATGATTAGTTTTTCGATAAATTGTTATATAACAAGTAAAATTGAATTCCGGAGCATCTTGTCAAATTAACTTAGCATATAATTATTTTAGTTGTTAATATTTTTGATTGAATTGTTATTCTTTCTACTTTCCGGTAAGTTAGGCGAATCTGGCTTCATTACCATTTAGCTTCTCGATATTATACCTGAATTCTTTCCTGAGTTTAAATTAATAAATCTGGATATAAAGTCAGTAATGAGATACAGTAACGAAATTGCACAATCATTATCTAAAAACAAATTAAATTTCCCTTCAAGTAATAATAATTTCTAGGAAAAAAATATTTGCCTTCATTTGATCTTACTATAGTCAGAGAATTTTTAGCCTGCTGCCAATTTGTCATCACTTTCGATAAAATATCTGAAAACTGAAGATTGAGCTCAATATGAAAAATGCTAATATGGCTATTTGACGGTGATAATGTACAATACATCAGCACTTAAAAGTGATTTTCAGGTACTCGAAACATCATAATATTCTGGCACATGTTATGTTAGCAAAAATTTTTGATCAAAATAAAATATTTGTGCTAACAAATGAAATAGACGTTGAGGTCAAATGATCAGATGATCAAACGGACAGCAGCTGACAATCTAAGAAAGTGGATTCGCAATATATTGGTGAAACTCTAGTACGTGCCTACTCAACGCACTTTTCTCAAATGACTGCGAGAAAAGTGACTGTCTATACGCGAATCAGGTGAAACAAAATTGCCAACATTATAATATATAATCAGGCGGACGTTTATAAAATTTTTCGTTTTTTTTTCTACAGCGAAAAAGTTACAAAGAATCTATTATCTATCTCTATCCTATTAAGAATCAAAAAATAAAATTCGACGCGTATATTTTCGTATGCACGTGGCTTCGGGAAAATGTCGACCCATTATAAAATGAAAAAACTGAAGCGGATTTTTTCGAAAGTAAATTTAAAATTTGGTCTTAATTGTTAATTCAATTAATTTATAATGTTTGTAATTCCTGTAACCAGTTTTACGATATAGATTTGTTTATGGAAATAATAATAATAATTGCGGTAAATCCGCAACGTATCGAATTGTCAAAGTTCGATTAGTTGGCGTCGAATCGAATAGAAATATTTCATAATAGGATCCGCACAACGCTAGATTCCGGTCTTTAGTTACACTGGTTAACACCTCGATTACGCTATAGTCTTCTCCCGTAAATAACGCATATGCGTTTAATCGAATAATGCACCTAGTAGCCGCTTTACTTGAATAGAATGCTCAGGGATCTTTATTCGAGATTAATTTGGTAATTAATTAATTTTCTTGTAATATAATAAAATACTTTTTAAATATTCGTAGCTATTTTACATGAAAAATAAAAATGTCGGAAGTATTATAAATGCAAATGTTAAGTTCAAATGTTCGTGGCGGAAGTCTTCTCGACGTTTTTTTCGTATAAATCTGACTGAATTTGTTAGATGGCGTTCGTTATGTTGATTTTGAGCGCAACAATTGTCCGCAGTTGTCCGCACATAGACCTGCGATTTAAAATAGCAGAAATTTGCCAGGTATTGCTTTAACAACATGGCTGCTATAACCTAACACATTTCGAGCATCCCTATTCAAACACATTTTACTCAGTAAATCCAACTGACAATTTTCTCCCGTTTTGTGGCTGTAGAGTAGTTTTTAAATTGTTTAGTTAAGCAGAACTTCCTAGATTTATGTAAACTCTAAAAATATAATTATACAGATATTAACTCCGTTCATACGGTC
Organism: Nephrotoma appendiculata; assembly: GCA_947310385.1. Lineage (NCBI taxonomy): Eukaryota > Metazoa > Arthropoda > Insecta > Diptera > Tipulidae > Nephrotoma > Nephrotoma appendiculata. The sequence goes on along the minus strand of OX371225.1, from coordinate 214,973,221 downwards.
AGTGAGGGGTAATTTTTTGTTGGAATTATTGGTGGCATTTGTGATTATCTATTATTTCTAATAATAATGATGATTTAGGAAGAATTTATAAGTGGTCTGTATCTACCGGACTCTCTTAATGCTAGTAAATCACAGTCTATTATAATTTATAAAAAATCTTGAACACTTCCACTTTCTTGGAATTTTTCTCCATGGTTAATTCGATTTTTTAATAGTGTAAGAAATTTAGAGTTAATTCTCAATAAAACTCTTACTTTTGGGTGACTATTTGATTAAGGTTTGTAGGGTTTACTAATAGTAATAATTTCCTCCCACTCATTTAACATTTTATTTATGATGACGTTGTTTTCTTTGGAATGCTTCAGGAGAAAATTAAGGAGTACTTCAAAGATATTTTAATGCTTTTACTGGTTTCATTTTTATTATTAGGAAATTTGATCATATCTATCCCTTTTTAAATATGACTTTGAGCTCAAGTTTAGTTGACTTTTATGAACTTCGTTTATTTCCCTTTATTTTTAAGCTTCCTAGAACTAATCAACCACCTCCCTATTTACGTAATAGGTTATTGTTCAGTAGGTACCATTCTTCAAATTTACGATTACTTGCCTCCATAAAACTGTGTAGATATTTGAACAGAAACGAAAAATAGATTTCGCTGGATAGAATATCATTACGAAACTGTCGTAGTAGTTGTTCTACCTAAGATTAATAACCGTTTAACAATTTCTCCATTTTGTTTTACAATTTCAGAGGAAATGCATAAATTTATTGCCGAACAACTTCAAACGGGTCGTGTGCCGCTTTGTATAAATCCCCAAAGTGCGGCTTTTAAAAGCTTCGCCAGGTAAGGTGGAGGATCAAATCAACATAAAATTTAAAAAAAATTTAATGAAAGAATATGATCGTCAAGTAAATTTCAAAAAAAAAAAAAAGAAATAACAGAGAAAAAAATAAATAATAAAATCAAAAAAATTTATAAAAAAAAATACATTTATATATTTATTTATAATAAAAATTCAAATAAAATAATAGCAAAAATAACAAAACTTAATTAATATTTATAACAATTAAATTTTAATTAAAGAATATAATTCATCAATACAAAAAAAATCGCAATCGTCTCTCCAACTCTATCAACTTTAAACCGAAATATACTCGTATCCAATATAGAAAAACCGTACACACAAAAAGAAAATAGAAAATTACAAGGCGCCTAGGTGTGTCCCAAATTATTGTTTTTTGTTTAATTTTTTTTCTATTTAATTTAATTTCTATATATAATATATTTTCTTTTCTTCTAATTCTAACAAATAATTTAATTTTTTTTTTGTTTATTTTGGTCAAAATACAATCACGATTAAATTTATGTATGTATATACGTTTTATTTTTATTTTCTAGAATTTTATATTTTCCTGGAAAATTGTATATTTAAATGTTATTGGCGAAACAATGTCGCGTCATATTTTTTGTTGAGGAAATCTGTGATTAATCGTGATTGTACATATTTTTTTTTACTTAACTTAATTTTTATTTCAGAATTTTTTATTAATTTAATTTTTATATTAAGGCAAAAATAGAAAAACAAAATTTTAATATTTATATAGATGAATTTCCATGTTCAAGTCGATTTATATATACCAACGCAAATATTATTTGTTCTTGATACATAAGAATTAATAATTCAGATTTTTTTAATGTACAGAAGAATTTTATGTATGTAAAAAATTAAATTTTATTCCCTATTTTTTTTTCTAATTTCATTTAATTTTTAGTTGTTTGCAATTTATATTGTTTTATTTCACACACAGGACAAATCTAGGTGCAAAATGTCTGTATTTGTTTTTAAAAATATAGAATTTCATTTAAACTTAAACAAAAAATAATTTTCCTTAAAAAATAAACGAAATTAAGCAAATAATTAAACCAGTTCGTTTTCCAAATTTTTTTGGTTTTATTATTATTATTTTTTTTTTTATATATATATTACATAAATACGTATATGTATGTGTATAAATAGAGTTTGTCGTAGTTAGAATGGTAGCATATTATTATTTAATTTTAAAGTAGTCGATAGATTTGTATGCATGAGATTTTAATTAAATCTCGATTAATTATTTGAAAAAATTTTGATTGTGATTTGAAAAAAATCTGAAAACGGAAAATATAAAAAAATTGATCATGGAAATTACATTGTGATTATTTCTGTTTTAGTGAGTCGTGGTTTTATGCCTGTGTACTTTATAGAATTTTAATTTCAAACCATGACATTGTTTAAAAATCACAGTAATTAAAATTTTATTTTTTTATTTTTGTTTTTAAAACTTATTTTTTTTTTTGTTTTTTGTAGTTTAGTTTAATATTCAAATTATTATTTTTTGATTATTTCACATTGACATAATTTTTTTATATGCAAATTTTTAGTTCGACTGTAGCCCATCCATCGGAGCTGCCGCCTTCGCCACACCAATGGGAATGACGTCAAAATGAGGCAATCGCTGCCTAAAATATATCATATAATATAAAACTTTAACGAAATGTGACCCCGCGCTTTACATAAAGCTAGTCTTATATTAATAACTAAAACTTTAAAAATTGGTCACAAACATACACACATACACAATATAATACTGTATATGTATATTGAAATAGAACACTGCCCAAGAAAAAAAATTTAATAAATAAAGTTTGTTGAAAAATATTTGCCAAAATTTGAACATTAATATTATTAAAATAAATATTTGCAATAAATAAGTAAAGCATTTATTTTTTTTGTGTAAATATTGAAATTAATATCTTGTACCTAAAAAAAATAAAAATTTATGAAACTTATAACAAAAATAATAATAATAATAATTAAATAAATAAAACAAATAGTGTGTCTTATCAATTACAAAAAAAAAAAAAAAATGAAATGAAATAAATCTAATTATTTCGATGTGGTAAAATAATTATGAATTAATAAGTAAAAATTATATCGATGTTTTTTCTTATTTTTAAAATTTATTATATAATAATCAGAAAAAAATGAAACATTTTATTTATATTAAATTATATAAAACACATTCCAAAGAACATAAAAAAATAAAATGATTTAGAAAAAGTATGTGTCAACAAATTATTTTCAAACAATTTAGATAGAATATTAATTTGTAATATTTTTGATTTGTTTTGGACTGAACATAAATTTATTAATTAATATACAATAATAATTAAAACACAGAATATATAAAAGCAACCATTAAACTAATAATTTTTACTAATTGTTATAATTATTATATAATATTATTATTTTAATTATTTTTTAAGTATAAAGAACTGAAGTAAATTCAATTTTTTAATTTTATTTTATGATGTCTCTCCTTGTGTTTTTATAAAACGCTTTGTACATACATAATTTCTAACATAGATAATTATATGACTTTAATTTCTTAAAAAATTTTAGATACATAATTTTTTTTTGATGATAATACATATTATTTCGGTTTTGTTTCGATTAATTAGATTTTTTTTTTTGTTAAAAAAAGCTTATTGGTGTGATTTATAATAAAATATTGTAATACTTACTTGATTAGAAATAAATAATTTACTAAACATAACGAAAATATGATTAGTTTGTTGAATTTATATATACATATATAAAAAAAACACAAATAAATTATTATAAATAATAATAATAATCATTCCAAAATATATGAATAAAATAAAAATATTTCTCTGACTGTAAAATATTATAAAATATAAAATTGTAAATAGTTCGTGAAACATTATATGTAAAATATCATTAGTTTTGGTTTTTAACTACTCTAAACACGTATCTGAACACTCATCTCACACTGCCCAGAAACATACATTTATCATTATCATCAAAAAAAAAAAAAAATCGTTAATTTTAATTTCTCTAGTTTTAAAATAATATTTTTTTTAATAGCAAAAATTTTTTAGAATACAAGTGTTAGTTTTTTTTTTTACTTTAAAATATACATTTTTAATTTCAAATTGTTTGTACTGTTTTATTATTTTACCTTATTTACACACGAATACGTTTTTTGTGTGTGGAGTAAGTAAATAAATATTTGTATGTGTATGGATGTATAAAAGGATTTTATTTTGTATTAGTTTGATGTTTGTTTAGGAGTTAAGGAGATTTAGAAGAGAAAAATAAATTTTTAATTTTCTTTAAAGAACAAAATTGTTTCACTAGTTTTATTGGTGCGTTCGTGTAAATGAGACAAAAATTATCTAAGACACAAAATTCATAAAAATGAATATCTTTACAGTACATAAAATATAAATATAAAAAATGTGTAGTGTCGCCTAAATGACGATATGTAAAAAAAATCTATTCGATAGTTTATCGCCAAAAATCCATAAAGTTTTTCGTTAAATTCAATTTCATTATACCATCACCCAAGATATAGTATATCAAGTAGTAGATTATTATTTTTTTTAGATAAACATTAAACAATTTTTAAATGGTCTAAAAATAATAAATTTTCATTCCACATATTCAACATACATACATAACATATTGTATTTTATAAATGTAATAAATTTAGTATATCTATCAGGGGATTTATAAAATTATAACTTGTTAAATAAATTATTAAGAAAATTACTACATACTTAATATACTACTTAGGTATTTATTTTGAAGACCTATTATTATATAAATAAATAAGATAAATAAAAAAATGGAGGCACAAAATACTTAGAAATTTATAATCAAATTATTTAATTGCTGAATAAATACAAAAAATAAGAATTAGCATTTTTCATATAATAAATGTCTAAGTATATTCTACATTAATTAGATTTGTTTAGGAACCATATACATATTTTATTATTTCTATCTCCCTGTCACTCTTTCGCTCTCTTTCTCTGTCTGTCTGTAATACTACATACTCTGATTATTTTCTGTTTATAAATTAAAATTAAATAAATTTGCTATATAAAATATAATTTTTTTTTATGTATTTATGATTATTATGCAGTGGAAATTATTAATATTATTCTATATATCTTTAATAATTAAAAATAAAAGCAAAATTAATAACAAAAAAAAAATACAATAAAACAGCACCAATATAAGCCTTTTTGATAAATGTTTTGTAGAAATCTTAGAATATATTATATTATAATTAATAAAATAACAGCAAAATAAAATACTAAACAATTATGAAAAATAAAAAAACAAAAATCTTATAAATGTTGAAAAAATTAAAGGTTAAAAAAAAATTGGACTTCAAAATGATAATTTGAAAATAAAATTATAAAAAACATAATAATTATTGAAAAATGGTAAAAAATATATAATTTTTTTGTAAATATTTGTAAATTAGGCTTTTAGGATCAAACAAAAAAAAAAAAAAAATACAAAAAAAAACAGAAAGAAAGAAAATAAAGAAAAATTATTATATTAAACTTTAAAAAGAGAAAGTAAAACTTAATTTTTTTATTTAAATTTCCTTATTTTATAATTTCCTATTTCTCATTTTAGGAGAACAAACCACACATAAAATTAATTATGATTTAAAAATAGTGAATTGACTGAACAAAATGCAACGATGGATGTATGCGCAAAAGTAAAGACCTCAAAATTAATATAAGTCTAAATTGGTTGTAGTTATTAATAAAAACATAAGTTTGCAAAAGTATAAAATCACAACGCTGGAACAAAAGGCTAAAATATGAGTATCGGATAAGTTGAAAGTACGAACACATGATCAACCGCGTGAATAACATACCCATACATAAAAGTGATTACATAAATGAAATGAACATCATAAAGCCATATCCAACGGGTTTAATGATAAAATGATTGACCAAATAAATAGAAAACACCATCAAAAAGCAAGATTAAGATCGCTCACCAAACTGGAAAAACCAATAAATGCATAATAACGGAATACAACATAGATACATCAAAAGTAATGCACAACGGTCTCTAAAAACATAACTGCTGCTGGTGTTTGCATATAAGATAACAAATAAAATGGAAAACCGTCTAAACAATAAAAAGGAAAGCAATATAATGAATACAGGCGTTTTACATCGGACAAACTGGTCGGAGTTTTATTACACGATTTAAAGAACATGTAAAAGATGTAGGAAAACCCATAACACAGTCCAAATATGCAGAACATCTGACTCTCAGCAGCATAAGTACACAATATATGACAACAATTTAGAAATCTTACATAAAATGAAAAATAAATAGAATAGAGGAGTACACAATTTATCAACATAGGAACAACCCACAACTATTGAACAGAATATAGCAGAAATAACTAATGAAGAGTGAACTCTCGAAACTAGTTCGAAATAAAAAATAATAATAATAATAAATTATCACAAAAAGAAAGTTATTCTCATTTATTTAAATTTAAAACTTATAATACAACTTAAGATTTTGAAGGAATTGTGTATGATTAACACAGTCAAAAGCCTTAGAGTGTCCAATAGTACTAACAAATGAGCTTCGTTTATCCATAGTAGCAGAAATATCATCAACTGTATGAATAAGTGCAGTTGTAGTACTACGACCAGATTTGAATCCCGATTGGAATTTACAATTAAAATCGAAACAATTAAGGTGCTCAAGCATTCGTTTTTGCATAATTTTTTCCAAAATTTTAGAAAGGGGTGGTGAAATACTTATCAGACGTATGCCGGAAACAGTTAAAATAACATTCTTGAAGAGGAATTATCGAAGACACTTGCCATAAATTAAGAAACACTGATTAACGACGAACGTGATATGTTGCAAAAACTATTCAATAAATAATTTTAATAATTTGATGTCAACCATATCATATGCCATTGTATCAGATTTAATAGCTTTAATGGCACTCTGTACCATAAGCTCCTCAACACAATCAAATGCAAATGTATCAGCATTGGAACTACTATAATCAGAATTGGATAAAACAAGGATAAAGGTAAACACCTAAAGATTTACTAAAATTACTTATACCGTATAACAGTGACAATTCCTTCAGTGGAATAACATGAAGCATAACGCAATTTTAAGTTGTTCCATGTTGATTTAGGAGTATGCATGTTCCCAAAATATAAAATTACAAAAAAATTTCGAACATTTTTTTTGTGAGCTGTACATTGAACGGAGCAGTAGGACATTTTTTAATGGTTCGTTTTAGAAGAATACAAGCAGGATCTAACTAACGCATGTATTAAATTCAGGAACGATATCGTTGATGGCATTATAAAAATAGATTCCACCCCAATAATAATGTAATCACGAACTATGGAATAATACATTTTGTCTCTAGTACGACAGAATTTGTAGTGAGCATAAATCAAGTCGTGATAATTAAATCTAACAAAATGCTGTCTAATAAAATTTTTACTTTACCAAAGGCACCGCAGAATATTTTTTTGATTTTTAATGCAGATCGATAATAAATGGCAACTCCACCCCATCGCGTATTGTTAATTCGGTCAGAACGAATAATATTATACTTATTGAGACGAAGTGACTTGTTTAAAATTGTACAGCTTAGAAGAATTCCTGTTAACGCAAGTAAGTCAAATTTGTACTCATTAAATAAAATTGTAACGTCATCAAAATGTTTTACTGAACTTTAAACATGAACCAATATTGAATCGTGCGGGTTATCACTTGGAACAGCTATACCACTACATACGTTACATGAAAGATAATTGCAGCAGGAATCCGAAACTTCGAATGATGAGGCAATCTCGTTCGAAAATTTACATTAATAAAGTCTCGAATGTTTACTAATTGGTGAAAAGCAGATGTGAGTTGCATTGCTGTTCCGTCTCAAACTTCCAACGAAGATTTGATCATGTTCACCAGTGTTGCCACTATTATTGGCATTATTTTCGATGGAAGCTGAAATTTCAAATAAGTTAACCATACTCAAAAGCATTTCGTACTTAGGAATTTTAAATTGCTTAAATAATCGAAAAATCTAGATACATAAAAGCAATTCAATACAGTTAATAAGCAAAATTTTTGAATTTATCTTCAAAATTTTTTGAAAGTGTTAAAATTAGTGCTAAACATGTTTGAATAGTGCCAGAATGCATTTTGGTTCCAAACTAATTTCTATGATGCTAAAAATAATTTGAATACTGCCATAGAATTATAGCATGAGAAGGAAACAAAAAAAAACGCATACCAACTCTTTAAACCGGATGAAGCCAGTTTTATTCATGTTTTCTCTTTCTAATGCTACTAACGCCATTTTTAAAGATAATTTTTTTTTAATTGTGATCTGGCATCCTGGCGATGTGATAGTCAGTACGCGAATTTAAATTTAAATCGAAAGTGTGCGTTATAAAATTACATAAAAAGTATTAAAAAGTTCGAGTGTTGTGTAGTCATGTAAAAACAGTAAATATAAAGAAAAGTTTGCTAGGGATTATCGGTAAGTCAATTTTGTATTTGTTTTCGAACATTTATATAACCTACGCGCACCGCACTTATTTAAAGTATTTTTGAATGTTGTACCAATTTTAGACCGTTGAAATGCCATAAACAAAAATAAAACAAATTTAAGTTAGCAATTTTCCTTTAAGCCTAAAATTCATTGTACTTTCGTAAAGAAAATCCTATTTTGACATGTCATGATGACGGTCAACATATTATGGAAGTTAATAAACCATTGGCGTCCTTTTATATTTAATATTAGGGGATATTTAGATGATAATGAACATAGTCACAAATGATATTTTTTTTTTACAAGTATGTACATACTTTCTGATTTGTTTCTTGTGTCCATAATAGTATTTATGTACAATTACAATATTATTATAATATGTTTAAAATTAATATGTTTTTAATGAGATACCATTTTCAAACGAAAAATCTGCAAAAATCAAGTACATAATATAAAAATATAAAACTGATCCGTCGTTTCTAATTGTGGATGAACACGATGGTTACACTGAGCCCATATCATAAGAAGAGACATAATTAAGTTTTTTTTTATTTTAAATACTCTTTATTTTAGACAGAAATGTATAACTAATTACATACATTGGAATTGTTATCTATTTATAATACATATATTAATATTTTTATAGATTTTTTATTTTGTGATTTAGCAACTAACCGTAGCGTAGTATTTATTTTTATTGTATATTTTCTTATTAGGGGGTACTAGTATCGGGTTTATTGTACTCCTTGGGTAAACTAACAACTAATTAATACCTACTAACTTAAACTAGGCAAAAAAAAACACTAATAATTAATCAATGTGTTAATTAACGGATTATCCGTTAAATTATAGTTGGCGATATATTTATATTTACGAGAAGTAATTGAATCTCTAATCATGGTAGTCCCCGAGATTAGGTGTAAGGTTTTCGTATGGAAGTGCCTTGGTTTATCTAAAATCATTTTCAGAATTATGTTTTGGGTAAATTATTTTTCTGTATAAGGGTTTTGGCTGTTTTGCTCCAACTAGGACAACCATATAGTAAAGTCCTGGTTCTCCCAGGTTATTAATGATCCATTCGGGTTAACCCTTAAATGCATGACCTTTGTGATGTTAATAAGAAAAATATTTTTTCCTGTATTTTGTGATGCAGATTAAGAATCCGAACTCTTTTTCAATTAGGTATTTCCAGATTTTCACAAAATCTGGAAAAATTGGTTGCCCGTTTAAACCACTGATCGCAAATGCGTGGCATGCGTGCCAAACTTGGCACGCGTGCCAAACTTGGCACGTTTAGAAATTCCACCGGCACGCCACAAAATTATTCATGTAAAAAAAGAAAGTAGCCAAATAAAAAAACAAATGAAAAAACCTCGAATTTTAAAAGTTTGCTCCACGTCTGGATTGTGTTGTTATTGTAATTAAGATGCTTGCATAACCAGTGAACTAGCTAAATAAGGAAAGGCATTTGATGATGGAGAGTTATTTTAAACCGCTCTTATATACTGGGCAGGATCGCTTTTCGAGGGTTTTGTCTTTCGTGGCGAACGGTGTTGTTTGTTTGTATTGTATTTTTTGAAATATGTAATGTTAAAATTTTTATATTTTATATTGTACATATTGGCTAAATTTTATTAATTAAATAAATGAAATGAAAATTTTGATAACAAGGATAAAATACTTACACGCATACACAGCATTGAATTAAGTGCAAATACGGTAAAGTTTGACAGTTGATAAAAGTACTGACACAAATTCCGATGCAAGGCTAGCAATTACGGTACGTTATGCTGCAGGTAGAATAATGCGGGAGGAATTGTTGAAATTGGGAACATTATCAGAACGAACAAGAGGTGTTAATATTCTGGAATTTGTCAAAAAAGTTTTAATTGATTCAAAAGTCAGTATTGAAAAAATTGTTCAATTTCTACTGATGGATGTTCAAGCATGATCGGCAAAGAGTCTGGATTTAAAACTTTGTTGGGGAAATAAATAGGCCATCCAGTAATGGGATTCCATTCTATGATCCATTGGGATGTTTAATGTGCAAAATATGAATTATTTCAATTAAATCATGTAATGGAAACGGTTGCTAAAGTTATAAATAATGTCGTTGTTAGTGATATATCGAAAAGACAATTCAAACCAGATCTGTTGGCTTAGTTGGGCTTTACCATTGGAAAGATGTGTTCACTCTTTGGACGAAATTCGTTTATTTCTGCTAGATCAGAAAAAAGAATTTCCGAAGTTAACTTTAATTAATTTTATTTTAAGTTAATCTTGGCGCTTAATTTTATAATTAAGGTAGTTATGAAATAACACATTTATGAATTAAATTAAAATTAAAACTATTGTTTTTCTATTGTGTGTGAAAGTGAATGTGTGTGTTGCTAAGCTACACTTTCAATCCTTAGTGTAAAAGTACGTACTTTTAATACTAGGAGAAAAATATTATAGTTAAGACCCAATGATATGTATAATGTAAATGAAGTAAGTATTTTTTTTATTTCGGAAAACTTTTTTTATTTATTGACTGAATATTTACATACTCGTTTAAAGAAATTATTTGTTCTGGATATTAATGTTAAAAGTACAGTTTGAACAACTTTAATAAAAATTAAGCAAACCGGATTTGCTAACATTATTATCGTTTGTAACCATATTACCAATAATATTGGTACATATTGTACAGGTACTGGAATCTTCGAGGCCTAATATTTCTGCAGCAATGGTTTACTCATTCTTTAAAGTATCATGAACGGTGGTATTTTAATGATTAGTACTGTAGCTGGTACTAAGTTCATCGGGTCGTAATATTCTTATAACAGTGTCTGTTTTATTTGTTGTGGAATCTTCTGTTGTGGATCACCATGCCTTTTAAGGGTAGTGAGGTCAACGCCAGAATCTACAAGGAGTGTAACTGAAGTCCGACCCAAACCCAAGCAATGACCGGTATATTCACTTGAATTTTTTAAATTTAAATACAATGTTACTTCTTTTGCAACGCTACTAATTTTGTGAACGCCAACTACTAACCAATGATATACTCTACCTTGGTATTTTATAAAAAGACGTCGTACCTCGAAATTTTCTGGGCGAAGAGCAAAGTATTTTCTGCAAATCCTCAAATAATTTTCTCCTAAAACCGTAAAGAGTTACGATTTGTTTGGGGATTAGAGTTGGAAATTTTTACCAAAAAAGCTGATAGAACATCTTCAATATCATCTATCATTAAATGGACTAGTTCGTCACAACGACATGCACCCGCTATTCCCTATATTAAAACAACCTGCAAGAAAAATACCAGAAAATAAGTATACAAATATATTATCTTTAAGCAATAATGCTTACCTTCATCATTAAATATGTCTTATCGGGAGCAAAATTTAAAAACAAGTCGATTTATGCTTTATCGAGAACCCTGGATTTTTTTGCTGTGTAACCAATATTCTGGTTTTTTTTAAATGCTCGCAATTTGTAATATTTTTCGATATCTACGCCGATTTTATAATTCAATGTGGTCTTAACCATTGATTACTACGCCCAAAGAGTTGAACTTTTCATCTTCGTCGACAAGTTGGCAAAGTATGCCAATAGAACACTTTTTGAATATAATCCAGATTGTACATTTTTTTCAGTACACCACTGCAAAAACCGGTTATATGCGCACTCATAAATCTTACGTGATTTTGATGGCAATAGGTTTAACACAATTTCTTTTGCTGTTTAAACCACATCCGGTGGTAAATTTGATAAATCTTCTGATTCAAACATTTTGTTCGCAAGAAAGAAATTATTGTAATTATAGCTTTGCAGTTTGACGCGTACAATAGTCAAACCAAACAAAAGTCATGATATCCTTAGTTTCACAAAATATTTCAGCAAAATTAGTTTCAATTTTGAAGTTTTAATGTTATAATTTGTACTTACTCGTATAATTAGTTTACAATGAGCTTTTCTCGTATGAAGAAAAAATAGCACATGTTGTTCGGATTAAACGTGAATTTGTTTGATTCGCAATCTTTGCTTTTGCTCGGCTACGCTGCGCTTCGCCTCGCATGCAAATATAATTGCTTATCAAACAAAGTATCACTTCTAGTTCTAATGACACAATCTACTATTATTTCATGTTGTTATGAAATTGGTTGGCACGCGAAATATTAAGCTTGATTTATATTATACGTTCCTTTCAGTTCCTTCATTTATCGTATCAGACAAAAAAAAACATTGTTACATGTATTTTTCATAGGAATATTTATATTATCCGTTCCTGCAAGTACGGAACGGATAATATAAATACTCATATGAAAATACATGTAATAATGTTTTTTTTTGTCTGATACGATAAATGAAGGAACCGAAAGGAACGTATAATATAATTCGAGCTTTAGTCGTCTTAGTTGATGTGTGCAGGAGTGGCCGTGTCTAAATCCAAACTGATGGTCTGGAACTATTTTATGAATAGATTGTTCATCGAAAATATGAGTTTGGATTCGGTTCCGAATGACACTCAAATATTTTGCCGAGGCCGTTTAGAAGACTTATGGCTCTATAGCTAGTAGGGTTTGTTGGGTCTTTGTTAGGTTTTAATATCGGTTTTATTTTAGCTGCCTTCCAGATTGTAGGAAAATAAGAAAATTTCATACACGCATTATAGACATAAACTAATGTTACAATCAATTTTATTACAACTTTAGTAATCTTGTCAAGCCCAGGGAAATTTTTTGTCCTCAGATGTTTTAGGATTGATATTATTTCTGCGGGATTAGTGTAATGAAGGGAAGGAATAACATGTGTATTCGTAAGGAATAATATGTGTCGTTTCGTTTTCCTTCTTAATGCCTTACTGAGTTCCCATATGTGACTATTGCTTCTATCGTGCGTATGTTGGTTAATTTTGGAGAGGATGTTATTTCAATTGGCTATAACAAGCTTCTTAATTGTATTAGCAATCACCCTATTTAAAATTTTGATTACTGGATTGTTTTGTTGCTGGATCGTGAAGATTGTTTCATTGCCATCTGATGCGGTTCCTTGTAGTTTTTAAAAACTTAATGTCGTCAGTTAAAGTGATAAATTTATATCTAGAGTTTTCTGTTTTTGTTAGAATGGCTTCGTTTCTTGCGTGTATTATAATTTCATTGACAAGTTTAATTTCATGTTTAATATTATATTAGGCTGCATTTTCGAAGCTGTTAAGTTTTGATTAATGATACACTTGTATAGTGGCCAATTGGCATTATTATAATCAGGATATGATTTGTTTTTAGGTATTTTAATTTGTATTATAATTAATTCGAACTTAAGGTTGTCTGATGAAAATTGATTCAAAGCATTCACATGGCGGATAAAGTTTGGAATGTTTGTTAGAATGGTATCTATTGTGGAAGGTCTGGAGTTTTGCTTTTGCAGAATATATGTTGAAGTTGGCGAAAATAGAATTTTAAATCTTATATTTCGTGTTAGGATGTCGTATACTTTGTTACCGTCACGAGAGTTGAGATCCCCGCATATGATGATAATCCCTCATATTCATGAGGGTTTGAAGATCGCGGGTGTTAGCACGTTGGATTATATTTTTATTGAAAGTCCCAAATACACTTTATTGTTACTTTGATTTGTCAATCGGGGATGTGTATCCTGTGAAGTATACTGAGATAATTCTTGTAACACCTAATGTAACACCTATAACTAATACCTTGATTACTTTAAGGTTGTTGAAATGGGGAAGCAATTTGTATTTTAAATTCGTTTTGGCAATACTGGCTATTCCTCCATGAGCACCGTTTAAACTATCCATTCTGTGTATCTTATAGTCAGGATGGAAACCCAATGGAAAATTATGATTTAGCCAAGTCTCGCAAAGTAATCTTGTTATCGTTCATAAAATTCATCAATTCAATGAACTTTGTAGCTAACATGGCAATTGCACTAAATTCATAATTACGTGAAATTGCTCAAACCTATTATCCCTACTGTTATTTAATGTATTATTGTTTATGTTTATATTATTGTTAGTATTAAAATTAGCATTACTAAAATTGTTACCTAAGATTTCCTTGCGTTGTTGACTATTATTTGAATTTGTAATTGTGGTTGGTTGGTGATAACCTGGTACCACGTTTCGTTGTATCATCAAATGACTTGGCTCACTTAATACTGGATATTCGGTCAGATCGGCAATGGCAGGTGGCGGTCTCTTGCTTGGATTTCTCATACGTATACGGGTTTTAGATTTATGTCACTGGCTTGTTAAAAAATTCGATTTTTTGGGCCAGTCTCGAAGAGTTTTGTTCATGTTCACCATTGCAATTACAGCATTTGGGTTGGCTGGTATTTGAATTACACGCTCTTTCCGTGTCTTTAGGAATGTTGCAATCCTCTCTTTTGTCTTCATTACCGCAATACGAGCAACGTAGTTTTAGATTACAATTTTGTGCAGCGCGACCATAGTTTGAGCATCTTGAACAGATATTCGGCCCTTTTTTATTGCGCCGATAGTAGTCCCATTTTACAATTGTGTAGAAAAGCGCGTTTATTTTTTCTATGTCTCTTAATGACATTGAACCTCTTTTAACTTTGATTAAATATACCGTGTGGTCATCGTACAGTTTATTTCTAATCAGTAGAGATTTTATGGCGACTAGTGATTTCAGGCCAGTATTTGTTAATTCGGTTTTTAGTTCGTTTAGATCCATTTCAAACAAACCACTTAGCGTAAAATTTATCGTTCGATCTTCTGGCAATTGGTAAGAGAAGAATTCAATATTATTACTTTTGATCAATTAACGTTTTGTGATGTACAGCTTGTTGGCATTGAATCCTTATTCCATTGCCAGTTAATTTGATTCTGGTTATGTTGTCGGGAATATTTGTGTTTGTAAGTATCTGTTTGACCTTGATGTAGTTCACATGTTTTATCGTTATAGGTGGATAGGATCTAACTGTGTGGTTTGTCGCGTTACGAGTTTTGACTGCGTTATCTAGCAAGATATTAAATTGATTACTCGTTGGGATGTTCGGAACCACTTCGTCCGGAAACCGAAGAAAATCATCTTCCGAAGATAGGTTTTCAGTTTCCATTTCAGGTCTGTTATCACTCATTGTAACTTTACTTTTTTGAGTAGTGAGTCTATTAGCGGAATGTCTAATATAAGGATTTAGTTTGACTACTTCTTTTAGGATTTCAGCTTTCACATTGTTTTGGTTTTTGGATCGATTATTATTGGTGGTTTTTGTTATACCAGCTCCAACAAGGGATTCCTTGCTGGGCACCTTATAATTATTATTTGTTGGTGCTATTTCACTGGTTATAAAATAATAAATAATAATTTAATAATTTAATAATTAAAAACTATTTTTGTTGTTATTCACTTGTCACTGCTTATATTAGAGAAAACAAGTTAATAATTTTTATGGTAAACAATATTTTATGGTAATAACGATGTTGGCTGATCATTATCGAAGAATCGAGTTAGAGCTTAATCGAAAGAAACAAAAAAAAAACAGGTCGCCGCAGGTGCCAGACGAAAATTGGTACATAATAAAAAATGAAAAGCTATAGGTCAGGCCAAATAGTCTGGTATATTGTGTTTCTTGGCCGAAAACCAAATTTTATCAGAGATAGTTTTGTATTAAGAGACGCAAGTACGAGTCGGTTTGGTTTGAAAATGTCAGTTCCGTAAAATTTAACCGAATCAGATAGTCGGAACTTGCCTACAAAGCTCGGTGGATTGAAAAGAGTGTGCGTCATTTGGCTAATTGGCTATATGAAAATATCATGCACGGGGTGTGACTGCCAGGGACAGTGAGTGGAAAATTTGACATCAATATAATGTCGGTATATGAAAAATCATGCGGCTCTCTTTTTAGTACGAGTATAGTAAAATTTCTGGTAAACCAAATAGTACGTGCTTGCTGAAGGCGAACTTATATTCTTCTGCGTCAAAATAATCCGTAAATTAGGTTTGTTTGTGTTACCAGGCAATATTCTGGCTCTAGCACTCCTTAGTACATGTATTTTTATTAGAAGGTTTATTTCTCCGGATTTTGAAATATCTATTTGTGTTTCAAATTACTATTTTAAGAGTTGCGTTCAGATAATTAGTTTAAGAGCAATTTCCCGTGGTTAGGGAATATAAACCTAAAATGCCACCGCTCTATTTCCTGATTTCCTATCTCATCATAGGCGCAATAAGGCTCTAAATGTTCCCATTCCGTTTATCTATGAATTACACTGTGCTAGTTGAAAAATGTGACAAGCTGGGCACCCAGAGGGTAAGCCTAATTCGAGTACGCTGAGTTCAATGGTGCTAGTCCCATTTTAAAGTTAGTCCCCATTTTTGAGATATCGCATTCGACATGTTTTGGCTCTGAGTCAAAATATAAACTCATTTTCACGTTGATAGCTCTTGAACCATTAAGGTTTGTGTTATGCTTCTTTAGCAAAGTTGTTGCGCAGGTCAAGACGAACAACTTTGCAGAACATATCAAGACCGAAAAACCGCATCTAGTTTTTTTTTGCTTTTCATTTCGACGAAAAACACTGTTTTTATCATTTTTAATCATTTTGTTGAATTTAAATCGGGTAGAATCGATCGAATAAACATCGCATCGACAAATATAGATACAATAGAAACTATTTAAAAGAAAGTTAAATTGATTCAATTGATTTTATGGTGATTTTTCCTAAAAAAAAAATTCCTAAAAAATTAACAATTTTCTTCTCTTTGACAAAACAATGGCGTGCCGTTGCGATAGTGGATAAAAATCCTGGATTTTTCCATCCCATCGTTTTAACCAATTACATCACGTAAATTATCACTTTGGACGGCAGCCCAAACGAGTGACGAAAGCACCTACTGTGGTGGAAGTCGAACTCGTATATATACAGCTAGTTTCGAACTTTTTCCCTTTGAGACCGCCAGGATCATGTTATATACTATTGGAAAGGTCTTGAAAAGTAGACCCAAATAATGTATAAAAGCTGGAATTTCTACTAACATTGAGTGGAGATATAACCTTCCGAAAATTGCCCCAGAAAATTAGTTTTTCAGGTATAACTGCCCCAAAAAGTGCCCCAATTACTTTTTAACTAGCAAATTATGATTGTAGACGTGAATACCATTTCAACGACACCTCAAACGTCCAAAACGGATGATTTTGACCAAAGTTATGACATTTGGAAATTTTCTATGACGTCACCATATAATCTTGCTTTTGTATATATGTTTGTCTGTTTGTTTGTTTGTTTGTCCGTACTTCTTTCATTCGATCTCATATTTTCAGGGTAGTACTTGAAACACTAAGCAACTTTTGTTCTAGAACTTTTTAATTTGGCCGCCATGTTGGCTGCGGCCGGCCTTTGAACGGCCATTTTTGGCCATTTTGGCCACGCCCACAGCGCTGAATCTATTTGACATACCCCGGTCATATGCATATCGTTAGAAAGGTATTGACAGCTATCAAATAGCATATAAAAAAATAGGTTGAGGGTCATTTTGGCGAAAAAACTGAAAAATGCCAAATAGGCCGGCCACATTCGGCCAAACTGCTAAAAAATTAGCCAAAAACTTTTGGTTCATATTTCCAGAATTATTAGCCACAAACCTCACCTACAATATGACATCAACCGTGTCCCAGAAAACTCGTATATTTTAGATATTGACTTCCATAACTTAAAAGCCACCCTAATTTAATCCAAAATTTCATTTTTTGGCTCAAATGCACCCTAATATCGGTCCGTTCATAATGATAGTGAATCAACGTATTACAATGAAACAAATATAAATACATCATATTATTATCATTTCTAAGAGAATTTTTACCAGTGACCCTTTTTTCATAACAAAAAAAAAATTAAAAAACTGATAAATAGATGTGATCGATAAATCACCAAAAACATTGAACATTTGACAGTCTCCTTGTATAAAATCGATATTTTTTTAATCTTTATGATGATTTCTTTATACATTAGATGTTATCTTCCCTCCAATCGCATGAAGATGGAATATCAGCGCTACCATTAATTTTTGTTTTCAACTAACACACTAAAATATGTATGTTTTATTGTATTGTTTAAGGAATCAAAAATGAATTGATATCGAGTGTGTATGAACTGTTTTGACTGACAACAATAAAACGAATCGCAATTCAATTCATTTTCAATTTGCCGTGCCAAAATCATTGATATCAAATAAAAAACCTCTTAACGAGGTAAATGTTCGAGTGACGAAAGCTGAATTCAATTCACAAAATTTCTGATATCAAATTAATGCCGAAAAAAACAATTGCATTCGATTTGTCAACGATTTTTCGGAATGTTAGTGCATTCAGCGCGTTTGTTTACATTTTTTTCTAGCTGTCAAAAACAACAATTTGTCAACGATTTTTCGGAATGTTCAACGACAACGCGCTGAATGCACTAATATTCCGAAAAATCGTTGACAAATCGAATGCAAATGTTTTTTTCGGCACAAATTTGATATCAGAAATTTTGTGAATTTTTTTTTTTTTTTTTTTTTTTTTTTAAAAGAAAGTATTAATCATCCAATGGATTTAATGTCCTTTTAAGGTCAATTAATACTCTCCTTTTCATTCACGCACTCACCCACCCATTCACCTACTCACACATTTACAGTATACCACCTGCACGTTGCAAGCTCCATGTCAACCTGCACACTGACATGGACGGTGGGTCGGCGCTGAATTCTGCACTCCAACAGAGGGTCTAAGTTGTGTTTATTAACATCACCAATCGTAATCGATGAAGAAAATTCGCTTTACATCCTGCCTCTGTTGGGATTCGAACCCAGTACCTCCCGGTCCAAGTGCCGAAGCTTTAACCACTGCGCCACTTGTACGGAATTGAATTCAGCTTTCGTCACTCGAACATTTACCTCGTACAACAGACACACCACTTTACATACAAGAAAGTTGAAAAAAATTGAAAAATAATCTGGGATAGAATCACCATAAAATCAATTGAATCCATTTAACTTTTTTTTGAATAGTTTCTATTGTATCTATATTTGTCGATGCGATATTTATTCGAACGATTCTACTCGATTTAAATTCAACAAAATGATAAAAACAGTGTTGTTCGTCGAAATGAAAAGCAAAAACAAAAAATAGATGCGGTTTTTCGGTCTTGATATGTTCGGCAAAGTTGTTGGTCTTGACCTGCGGAACAACTTTGCTAAAGAAAGCATAACACAAATCTTAATGGTCCAAGAGCTATCAACGTGAAAATGAGGGTATATTTTGACTCAGAACCAAAACATGTCGAATGCGATATCTCAAAAATGGGGACTAACTTTAAAATGGGACTAGCACCGTTGAATTCAGCATACTCGAATTAGATTAACCCTCCGGGTGCCCAGCTTGTCACGAAAAAAAAGTTTGCAATTCAAGCACAGTGTTATTATTGAATATGAAATCTACAGTTTAATTGAAATTGGGAATACCGGAAGCCTATAGCGCCAATCTCAACATACGGATAACCTTGTGAGTTTAGTTTTGATCGTAAATGTCATGTAGTATTGTCGGTCAGATGAGATTCATCATACCGCTTATGATTCCTGGTAACTATTAATTTAAGTCAATAATTCTTACATAAACTGAATAAACCATATATATATGAGCCTGTACAACCCTAGCGATTTATATGGAATTAGGTATAAATCAATCCAATCGTCAATCCAAAAATTACGCCAAACTTTTAGTTTGTTGTTTTTACGCCGTCAAGGTGATTTAACTTTTTTCCATTCCTTGGATGGTCTTCCTAGAATAATGGATATGTTCAAGATTAGAGGTCATATTATTAAAATATGCAATGTTTATCGGGAATTTTTTCTAGAATGAATAATAGGTTAATAGATCATAGAGGCGACGAAGAAACAAAAATTATGATGGTAGTTCCAGAAGTACTCAACATAAGTACTACAAAGAAAATACAAAAAATTCTTCTGGCCTCCGAAAAATACTTGTCCTGGTATTCTCATTCCTGTTTTTCTGTTCGTTGGATGTTCGGCTCTTGGTTTTCGTAAGTCCAATTTCGTTTTCATCGGTCGTCTCATCATCACTTCTGCGGCTTCATACTAAGGGCAAATTAAGGTGTGTAATGATGGCACATCAAAAATTTGCGTAAACTTTGATCGGTATTACCTTCTCCTTCTAGCTTCTTTAATCCGGCCTTCAACGAGTCGACGAAATTTTCAGCCTCACCATTTGATTGTGGGTGAACGGTGCCGTGTTCTGATGTGCTCGATGCCATTTTCACTACAAAAAGCCTCAAATCCTTCTGAAACAAATTAGAGACCGTTGTCCGAAACGATAGTGTTGCAGAGTCCGTGATGGGAAAAAATATCTGGCCATTTTCTAAACGCGTTAATGATCAGCAGATACCAAAAAGCATTTATGGGTCCTACAAAATCTATACGCACTTTTGAACACGGATTTTTTGGCATTGACCATGACTGTAACATGCAGTTTGTAACGCAATTTTTAAAGAGCCTTACCAGATTTCGACGTCTTCGTCGATCGATGGCGAATACACTTTGCAACGTGCTAACAGTTTCATGCGGGCGGTTCCTAGATGGTTGGCCTTGATGCAGATTCGAAAGAATGTAGTTATGGTAGCAACTCGGAACGATGATGCGATCGCCATAAAAAAGTAACCTTCGATTATCGATTCGTATTGCCGAGTCCCAAATGTTACCGGTAACTGTTTCGCTGTATTAATTGCGAAACACCCGTCAATGCAGTTTGCATTTCCCTAACTCCAAATGATAATTTCATCTGGTTTCGTGATCGGCAATTAGTCGCGAGATGAAATTTGCATATACAAAACTCTCCATGCACAATTATTTGATGGTAAAATGAAAATCGCAAGTGATTAAAATGAGAGCGTACCGTTGCAAACGGCTAGCCGTGTACACTTAAATACTTTTCGTCGAGTCAAAAATCGCCAAAACCGGTTTATGACCGTTTTAAAGCTTGAACTTACGACCATAGATGTGTCGATGATACTTTTTTAAAGCGAATCTTAATGCAAAGCCCTCTCGCTGAATATGCGGGTAGTTTTTCTCCGTCTTCGGAAATGGCAAGGCGGCGTGCATGATGGTTTCTTCTGGTCGTTCGTGCATCATTACTGTAACCATGCCATAGTTCGACGCGTCCATTGCCATGATAATTTTCTTCTTCGGATCATAGTGAGTTTCCGCGACGCATTTTTCCACATCCATTTTTGTGATTGCCTTGTCTTCAAGAGCTTCCATCCAATCACCTTCTTCATTGATTTTTCTTTGCAAGCGGCCAATGCCGGCGATCTTAGCAGCTTTCAGTTGCTTTCAGAGATAATCTGTCAGTCAGATCCAGAATCTACTTTCAATTTCAATTTTAAGCTCTTGATTGTTGGCTCAACAAAGTATCGGGTCGAGATGAGAAAAGCGCCCTCGTTGTCTTCCAAGGAAGCGTCTGTTGATGCAAACATTCATTTTCGCGAGGTGGGCAATCACTGTGGAAATGAATTGTCCCACGCTTTCGACACCCTGGGCACAGAACAATCGACTTATAGACTTATAGACTTTATGGGTGCTTTTCAGCTGTCCATTTTACAGCATCCGCTCCTTGGAAAAATACCAATACATCATCATTCTCGCATTTCAGATTCACTCGTGCTGGATACTTAGGAAAATCTTCACCAGCTTCTTTTTTTCATATTCAAACACTTGTAGAGATTTTGGGTTTTCTGATGCAACATTTTAACGAATATTGAAACGTACCGCACATTGAAAAGTTTGGCATAAATGGAATTCCAACCAGGATCCCTTGCCCTAGTTAGTTTTTGCATGTGCAATCTTCGCACACAGTTTATTTGCATGTCCATACATCTTGACCAGGCGGATATAGCGGAAGTACCTAATCCAGCACCTCATGTACAATTAAGTAGCACAAGAACTATTATCAATCCATCGTGTCTCCTATAAAAACAAAAATTACATTACACCTTAATATTCTTTCCGTTCCGTCCAACATCATAAGTTTAAAACCGTGTTCACAAAATAATTCAAACAAGCAATTACAATTTTGGTCGTTTAAAATTAATTACATCACACATGAATTCAAACATAGAAGCGTTTAAACAAAGAAATTAAATTAAAATAAAAAATAAAACGTTAATTAATTTGTATTGCGCTCAGGTGACATCTCCCAATAAATCATGCGCCTTGGAAAAGAAGTAACACGATATTTGTCAAACTTTTAATTTAACCGCCCAAAAATAAAATCGGCTTCAAGGACGCTTGAATTACACAGATACACGTAAGAAATTTCGGTGTGTTGTTGTTGCTGCTGCCAGTACAGGTCATTGGCTTTTGAATTTTTTGAGTTAACATTTAAGATTTTCGGGTTATATCGTTCGTATATGTGTGTTGCTTTTAATGATGTGACGTCAAAAGCAGCGAATGTGCAATTATTAATTAAATGGGGCAAACGTAAAATGAACGTTTAATGGGTTTTTGCACAAATCATTTAATTAGTTTAACATGACATAATTCGATAACGTTTTTTTTTGAATTGGTAGGTAAGTGACCTTAATTTATTTTTTTTTTCGTAATTAAATTAATATTTATTTATTTTTGTTTAGATTATCTTAATTAGCTGCTTAGATCACAACACACGATATATTGAATGTAGTTTTCTTTTGTACATCTATTTGGAGGCAAACAAGGCATGAACTAAAATATCAACGCATCCAAGCATAGTGTTTTATGTGATCATCACATGATACTTTGGCAGATGTCCATTTTGTCGTAAGTTACGTATACCTTTACGATATACCATACTGTTAAAGTTAGCCGGAAATTGCCAGCGAAAGTGAAAAAATCGATAATGCAGATAGTATCTTGACTACTTCAGCCGAAATGAAATATCCCAGCCAAAAGTGACTAACCTACAAAATCAGCTGGCAATTTGTGTATATTCGTTATTCGTAACAAACAACGAATAAAATTAAAACCGACAGGAATTTATTAGTTTCATAAGCATATAATAAGATTATGTATATAATGTATACGATCAAATTTCAAAAAGTCGTTAAAACCTAAAGTTTAAAGTGTCATGTCTGGGAAAGTTCCCAGTTGAATCGGTTCGCCGATGGTTATCACTGGAAAATTGTCCAAGTCTAGTTACCTGAACAATTGGGACACGTGCAAACTCCAAAATAATAATTTTTCACTCCCCCAAATTTTCCCGAACTCGCAACATGAAATTTGACCTGGAAAATTTTCAGCGTTAACCATCGACGACTCGATTCAATTGAGGCCTTTTCCAGACACAACACTTTCAACGTTAAATTTTTACAAATTTTTGAAGTTTGCATGTGTAATTCATTATCCCCAATTTTTCCGAACTCCAAATACGAAACCTGACCTGTGCTGTGGGTAGATTCTGATTTTCTTATAGGAAATAGGAAAGAATTTTAAATTTTTATAGCAGTTTTGTATTTTTTCCCCTATAAGCTTATTCTGGTGTCTTATAGGATTATTTCCTATTTATCGCAGTTTTGACGTTTATCTTTCCGCACCTACTTTGGATACGGAAAGATATTCTTTTACAACACACAATATTCTTTTAATTTTTAATTAGAAAAAAAAAAATTATAATTACATACAATTTTCAATTTTTTCAGTTTTCAATACTCTACTAAATCAATAATTTTGTAAACAATTATTCCGACGTGTACCAAAATAAATCATAGAAAAGATTTTTTAGGAAAAAACTACTTTCAAATTTTTTTCCTAAATAGGAACAAAATTCCTATTTCTTAAAGACACCAGAATCGACCCACTGGAAAGTTTTTGAGCGATAACCATCGACGAACCGATTCAATTGAGACCTTTTCCAGACAACATCTTAATCGTTAAGTTTTAACAAATTTTTGAAATTTGCCCGCATACATTCAACCTTATGGTGGTTTTCGTTATATACCTTGTGGTTTTCGTGAAGATTTATAACTGACAACATCGTGTCGTGAAATTTTTTATTTTGTATTGTGTAAGAATAACGAAACGATTTGTATTGCCCCAGTAAAACGAAAACATGTTTTGTGAATTTCCTCGTTTAAATTATCTATTGTGAATCGTAAAACTTATAATCTGTCAAAATAAATATGGCGCCATTTCAAATTATTTTCTGTGTACTATAATTCCGTCTATTTATAAATTCATAAAATTCGTAATTATTCTAAATTATTATTAGCCAGTACGTGCATTTTCATACTCTTGGTCGACTTAAAAACTTGACCTAGTGGAAATTGTTGTAATTTTGAATGAATTTCCGATTTTGATTTATCGGTTGAAATATATTTCGAGTCGAATATTGGGCAGTTACAGAAATCCAGCGCTAAGCGGTAATATTTCAAGTGTTTAATGTTCAATGTCTTGCATTGAGACTACACCAGCTGTTCGTCAACAAACTGCCCATGTTGTTGGCTCGGTTAGAACTTCCTGGATTTTCCACTAACCTCTCAAACTAATTTATATTTGTTATTTTCCTAAAAATAAAACACGTTTTTTTTTTACAAAATTGACCTACTAAAATAATTTGTTGTTTTATTTTAATTTGTTTTTTATTGCATTTTTTTATAATTTTAAGAAAATGTTAAAACTTTACATTTTTGTGATTGCACGTCGTATATAAATACACTAGGGTCGCGTACTAAAATGTCATTGACTAAAATATGGCGGATTTACGACAAATGTCGGGTCGCAAACGACATTCACAATGCAAATTTGCACAGTCGTTTCCAAATTTACGTCGAATCGACAACCACAATAAGCCTGGTGGTTATACATATATCGGGACATAGCAATTGTGTATTTTAATACATACACAACCTTGAAAGTTTTTCTGTCAACATCAAAACGTCAGTCAAGGTTAACATTTCTATCATGGTGAAGTTCACGAACGAGCAACGTTTGGAAATTATTAAAAGTTGCTACCGCAATTCTGAATCGGTGGTCGCAACTTTAAGGCGCTTACATCAATTTTCAGTCGTATTAATCGTCCCACCAGGTGGACTGTGTGTATGCTATAGTGGATAAATTTGAATCAAAATATTCACTATTGGATGTTCCTGTTCCAGTGGGACAATGCACCGGTCGAAGTATCAAAAATATCGCAGTCGTAATTATTTCAGTTCAAAATGAACCAAATCAGTTGATTTGGTCCACGCCGTTCACAGAAATTGGGAATCTCTCAAACCACATTGTGGCGAATTTTGAGTAAAGCTATTGGCGTACACCATTATAAAATCAAATTCAAATTCAATTCAAATGTCAAGATTGCGTTTTGTTTGTTTTTTGTTAGTACGTCACAAATAAGTCGGTACAATGAATTGGAATGACTTGACCGACTTATTCAAGATGGCGTTCAGTCAGTCAATAAGTAATAAGTCGCTGTTTGGAAAACACCCTAAAGCTGTTTTCCAAACACCGACTTACTTTTGGACGCCGACTTAGTCAAATAAGTCTCCTCGTGAGGTGACTTATTTGAATAATTCAGTATTTGGAAAATAGCCTTAGTATCTGTAGATCCAGGGAACTTTTATCGCACTCTGCATAAAGGATGAAACACTCCAAGAGTAGCGGAACATATTCCAAACACTCCACAATAATGGCCGCGTATATGCGAGCACACCTAGCATTTTGTTTGTTTTTAGTTGTAAAATCGAATTGAGTTTATTTTATCAAGATTATGAGTAGCAGCAAAGAGCAGTAAATTGATGTTGCTGAGTGTGGAACCTATTAGTGCCGCAGTAGATGCAATTTCATTCAATATAAATTCTTTAAATTTATATTGTTCTATTAAAATTGAAAAACAGTTGATTTCTTTTATTGGAAATGCTTGTATTTATACATAAGTTTTGATTTTGTGTCATTAAACAAGCGAATAAACTAGTTACAAATTTGCCCTGTCAAATCCGGTTCGTATGAGTGGATTGTGAGTATCACATAATATCGCATAGCATTTAATGGTTTACAACAGCAATTTTCGTAATTTAAACTGCTTCCGGAATAGTCGTGAAAATACGAGAAATAATCTCTGAGAATTTGCTATAATTTTCCCCACTCTTATTTTACCAACACTAAATCACAACAACAAATAATTTCCACAATTATTTATTAGTTTTCTTAATGCATCACCCTATTAAAGTTAGCCAACTCCAGCCGAAAAAGGTCGACAATGCAGATTCAAACTAATCAAACGAACACGACTGCCGATTTTTGCTGGTAACATATTCATCGAAACACCCAGCCGAAAATTGTCGATATTTCAGATACAAATTTTATGTCGAAAATTATTTATATTAGATAAATTTATATTTTGCTCTTCCTTAAAGGATTAAACACACCAAGCAGCAGCAGCGAGCAGCAAACTTAAATTTTAGCTTATTCGCTAATGTAATGATATAAAATCATAGTTTGAGTATAAATATAGGTATTTCCGTTAAAAGAAATTAAGTATTTTGTAATTATAATTGAAAAATTTAAATTTAAAGAAATTATATTGAATGAAGTTGCATCTGTCGCGTCATCAATAGGTTCCACACCCAGCAGC
Organism: Nephrotoma appendiculata; assembly: GCA_947310385.1. Classification (NCBI taxonomy): domain Eukaryota; kingdom Metazoa; phylum Arthropoda; class Insecta; order Diptera; family Tipulidae; genus Nephrotoma; species Nephrotoma appendiculata. Next base: position 214,946,173 of record OX371225.1, on the reverse strand, counting down.
TTTAATTTGCTGCTCTTTGCTGCTACTCATAACCTCGATAAAATTTACACAATTCAATTTTACTACTAAAACAAAACAATCTGCTGCGCTGCTTGATGTGCACACCCATAAGCAGCCGTTAGTGTGGATTGTTTGGAATATGTTGCGCTGCTCTTGGTGTGTTTCATCCTTTATACTAAGGCTGTTTTCGAAACGAATACTTATTTGTGGAACCTAACTTATTCAAATAAGGCGAGGTAACTGGCGAGGTAACTTATTTTCTGTCTCTTTCTTGCAAGAAAATCTAATTTGGTTGTCATTTTTTGTTGATATTTACATGTGAATATTTACTTTTTTTTAGATTTAGGATGATATTTCTAGAAAATAAATGGATCTTTGTTGACAGCAAAATATATAACATGATTAAAATAAAAATGTACAGAGCCCAATTATATAATTTCGTATATAAATTATAAAAACGTTTTGTAAACAGTGAAAATGTAAACAGATGGTGCGCAGTTTTTGTATCTAAATATCTATGTTATGGCGGCAATAATCACCGATTACACGTAAAATAATTATGTCCTATTCATTAAGAACCCAACTAAACCCTTTCTTGATTGCCTTTAGCATATCAAATATGTTATAAAAAATCTAAGGTGAACCAACTAAAATTCATAACAGAAATACGATATTTAAAAAATATTTCGTTTTTATACTACTTATAAGTAACTTATACTACTTATAATTAATTAATTGCCACTAAGCATTTTAGTTAGAACAAATGTTATGAATATTCGTTATTTTATTAAATAGTATACGTTGAATTAATAAAAATAAGGAATGCAATATTGGTTGAAGAATTTTCAATTGAAAACATTTAATGTTTTCATGTTGCTGTCAAAATAAGTATGCAAACTCAATTCGAACGGTTTTTTTTACTTATTTAAGATGGCGGTAAATAAGTTTGAGATAAGTATCCGTCTCGAAAAGGGCCTAAGAACTAAAAAATTTAAAATAAGAAGTATTCATTCAAAACAATTAAAACTAATATACCAAACCAAATATCTCTAAGTGTTGTATTATATGGGGAGGTAAGACGTGAAATGCATCTATAGTGTCATGTTTGGAGAATATTTTAAATGAAGTGTCTTCTAATAATTATCATTTAAAAGACGTCAGGGGGTAGATTCCGACAAAATGACAATTTTTCGTGACATCTGCTTAATGGTACAAATTGAAGTCACTGAAAATTTCCGATTCGGATCAAATGACATTTATTGCAGTTTACAGCAACTACAGTTTTAAGTTATAGCAAAATTATTTGCTTTTCAATAAAGAATAAATTTATTTTGTTTTAATTGTAAATACTGAAACATATTTTGTATAAAAACTTTTATCACGATAATAAAAAACAATGACAATATTATTAAAATTGTTAGCTTATTTTTTGTGACATTTCGGAAAAGTCATGGCATACAAATTGCGATTTCGTACTCACAAGTATTTGTCACAAAATTGTAGCAGTATTTTTAGTACAATGTCACAAAAAATTGTCATTTGTCATTTGATCAAAATCTATGTCCAGCTCAAGTTCCATATTAGTATTCCGGGAAAACTCGATTGGCACACACAAAATTTGAAAATTTCTGAAAATTGACCGTTTAAAGTGTCATGGCTAGAAATAGGTTCAAATGAAAGGTTTGATGATTACACTTGGAAAAAATTGCAGGTAAATTTTATTGTGGGGAGTCTGGGAAAATTTGTTTGAATATATCGTTTGAAAATTTGTGTGATTTGTTCAGTTGAGTTTTCCCGGACTCCCAACATGAAAATTGATTTGATATTTTTGAGGTTTTGCTTGATATATTTCATCGAGTTTTCTCAGTTATAAAATAGTTTTGTGTTGTAGTTTTAATGCATTTAATAAGAAAGTTTAATTTTGAATAATATACGTTAATGAACCGAAATAAATATTTTTGATTTAAAACTAAATCACTGTAACACCTAAATTATTTACCTGTTTTATCGAAATTTTTCGGCTGGCTATACGAATCTGCACTGCCGACGTTTACTGGCGATTGCTACCCGTTGTTTTAAATCTGCATTATCGGCATTTCTCGGCTGATACATTTTAGTTATTCCAGCCGAATCTGCGTTATGGACTTTTTCGGCTGGTACATTTTACTATTTTTAACAAAAAAAAATTTTTCTCAAATTTTTTTCATACTTTTTTGTAAGGGAAACAGGAAAAGGAATTCTATTGGGGATGCGTTGTTAGAGCGCGTTTCAATTGGTTTAAATACCGCATAAAAAGTTAAAAATTGTGGTGAATAAAAATGTCAAACTTTTTATCTGCTTCAAGAGCTGATAAAAATTTTATGTGGAAAACATTTGGCTGACAAAAATATTTGTTTGTAAACAGAAAGTCATGTATAAATTTTGAGAAAAATCGTAATGATTTAGATGTAAACTAACCATAATTAATTAATATATATTTAAATAGTATTTATTTTACATATTTTCATATTTAAATTTGCTATATACGTTCATAATTACACATAAAATAAGCAACCATGTTACTGTCAAAATTTTAACAAATTGAAACAGATAAAAAGTTAAAAAGTTAAAAAAAAATTACCACAAATAAATTTTTAACTTTTTATGCGGTATTTAAACCAATTGAAACACGACCTTAGTTGTTATTGTCGAAACTGCATTATCGGCATTTTTTGGCTGGAGCGAGTCGGCTAACTTTAACAGTATTAATGCACCATTTACAATTTTTAATTACACCACTATTTTCACTTGAAAGCACTTACTTCTTCCTCTAACACAGTTTCTAGACTATCTTATTATTTAAATAAAATATTTTTGCATGTAAATATTGTTATTGAAGTGCGCCACGAATTACGAAGCCCACCAAAAGCTTCTGTTTACCCTCGGTTTTCTTAAAATCCATGCTTTGTACTAGGTCTAACTTGTTTAAAGTAGTTAGTTTCAACTGGTCTGATTTCAAATATTGACGAGCTTCATCATACTTTTAATGGGGTCTCAGTTGATGTTATTTGTGCCTCGGAAACGTTTTTACCATCTAATATTCCCAATTTCGCCCATTAGTGGGCAAAATATAATTTGTCCAGGCCGGATAAGGCTGATCCACCAGTTAATTATGGACGGGTGTGCTTATATATTAACGAGCATATTAAATGCAATGTTTTATCGGTACATACCTCTCTCAATTTCTGAATGACTTGTTTCTGGCTTTGAGTTTCTTTTTATAAATGTCTTTCAAGCGGAAATTTCTTTTGGGAATCCACCTAAAATTAATAAGAGGTCGTATGCTTGACTTAAAAACTCCCTTTTAGATATTAAGTGTCTTATTTTTCCTGCCGGTATGATGAGGTTTTGTATCTATGGTGAATTCAACTTTGATATTTCTCAAAAGACCTTATTTTCTCGTAGCTATATTTAAATATTTTAAATACCATTAATCTTTCGGTCTATAAAACTGTAGCGCCCATTTACTCTTATCCAACCGCAAATGGTGGTTCTTATTCTCTCATTGATCGGGTAGTCGTTTCTGATGATAATTCCATTTGTTTTTTCAATCAATTGGCTCTTGGTATTGGCTCTCATCATGATCTGTTCGTTTTTCTGTTTATTGTTACTCCCGAATCTCACCTTTCATCAATTTGTGGCTGTGTTCATTGGAACAATATTTTTTCTCTTAGTTCTTCTACTGATCTAATATAACTGCGTTCCTCTCCGTACTGTTTATTTTAAACCTAGATCTCTCCCTAGACCTTTTTCGTTTTTGCAATACCGTCTTTGGAAAATGAGCCCTAATTGTTGGTCTTATATAGCTTATAAGCAATCTCGAAATAGAGTGGTAGGTTTAAATCGTATTTAAATCGTATTTTCTCAAGGATAAGTTAGATCCCCCACTTCCCTCTAAAATATTTTGGCGTAATATACGCAACTTGCGGGTCTTGATAATTGTAATGGTGCGGCTTCTATATGTTTCAAATCTATAATGATTTTAACCATTACCTAATTAACTCTAGTCCCTCTCATGACATTTCTAATATTGAATTAGTGTTCGTAGAATCCTCAAATTCTTTTTCGTTTACAAATATATCTATTGTCGATTTGCGTTCTGCTGTTTGGGAAGTTAAATCACAATCCACTGGCATAGATTTAGTTAGTTTAAATTTAGTTAAGCGAACTTCCTATATCAAGGTACTTGTTAAATATTTTCAATTTTATTTTATCGACCTCTTCACATCCCGCTCAGTGGAGTAAAATTATTCCTATTGCTAAAATTAGTAATCCATCTGAGCTTCCCATTTCAGCCGTATTAGCAAGTCTTTTGCCCAAGGCGTTTGAATTGGTAGTAAAAAACCAAATTCAATATCATATCGATAGTTTTAATTTGCTTAGTGTTTTGAATCGGGGTCTAGAAGGTTCTACGGTACTACCACAGCTTTACTGAATGTTTATGATCATATTATTCCGACTCGCTCTTAATGCTAGTAAATCGCAATCCTCTCTATTATTTATGATTTTAATAAAAATCTATAGATACTTTCTGTTTTCGAGGAATTTTTCTCGGTGATTCGTTAATCCATTCTCTAATACAGCTAGAAATTTAGAATTAATTCTCAATAAAGCCTTGGGGTGACCATTCGATTAAGGTAAACAAAATTTATTTGGAATGCTGAGTGATTTGTATAAAATTGTAGGGTTCACTGATAGTAATTTTAAAAAGCGTATGTTCCTCTCACTGCTCACAACTTCTTCCACATTTTCTACAATATATGGTGTCGTTGTTTTGTTTGGAATGGTTGTACTTACTACAAAGTTGTAGTTACTTACTTATAGTTGTACTTACTTACTACATTTTTAGTATTAGGAAATACGATCACATTTCTCCCTTTTTGAATTTGATTCTTGGCTATAGCTTAGTTGACTTTTATGAACTTTGTTTTTTTTAAGAAAGTATTAATTATCCAATGGATTGAATATCCTTTTAAGGTCAATATGTTATTTGTAAATATAAATGCACATCCCATTCACCTACTCACAGGACTACAGTATACCACCTGCACATTATACGCTCCATGTCAACCTGTACACTGACATGGACGGTGGGTCGGCGCTGAATTCTGCAATCCAACAATTCACTTTGCATCCTGTCTCTGGTGGGATTCGAACCCAGTACCTCCCGATCCAAGTGCCGAAGCTTTAATCACTGCACCACTTGTCTGGCAACACACTTCGTACTTTCCTCTATAAACCTGTGCAGATCTTTAAATACATCATTTTTTGTTATAGGCATTTCTCTTTGGAATTCCATTCCTTTATATATTAAGAGATCAGCGTCGCTTAAATCTTTCAACGCGTGTGGCGCGCTTTAGACAATACATGTATGTAGTACTATTTATGTCGTGTATTATAATTTTTGTATTCTGTTAGATAATAAAGAATAAAAAATATGATGAATGAAATAAATATCTGACAAAGCAAAATAACTTTTTATTCAGTTAACACAAAGCGTTACACAAGTTTATATTGACAAGGAAGAAGTGACGTAAAAATTCAAAATCAAGTTGCATATCACTGAAAAATCAAACTAGTTATCGGTATAACTTAAATTAACTTTGTTGCCATCTATTGATAATAATACTAAATATTAATTAAATTTAATCTACGTTATTGACGGTTGTAAAAGTAAGAAAAGCGCTGATCTAGCGGAAAAAATGTAACTAAATGAGCTATGCATTGAAGTTTATTTGTTTATGAACAAATAAACGTCAAACGTATAGCTCATTTGGTTTAAAAAAATCCACTAGATGGAATCCATGAGACTTTAATTGTCAATTGAGGACTGTTAAAGTTGGAAATGTGACATCTAGCACATTAAAAATAAGCTGATTGAGTCTTTTTTTACATGCAATTTTAGCACGGCATACTTTATGAAAATAAAAATTAACATACAAAAATAGACCCAATGTACCATGCCAGACGAGCATTTTTTGTATTTTGGCATTTTTTTTCTACCAATGTTTTGTTCTGCTCTCTCTTAAATAAAATTTTAACTAAAATGAGTCAAAAATGTCCTTGAAATATTTTTTATTTCATTTATGTTTGAGTTGTGTGGTTGAACAGAAAATTTGTTTAAGTCGCAATTAAAACTTGTATCATAGGTAAACGGGGAAAGAAACGAGGAAAAATGCCGCATTTTTTTTTACATGTGGCATGGGCCAATAAGTTTAATTTTTTTTCCGTCAGATCTACAAATTTTTGTAGGTAAATAAGAAGCATCCGCTATATAAAAATATTTAATATGCGAGAAATAAGTAAATATATATAGTAATGCCATAATTTTTTTATAGCATTATTATTAATTTATTTTTAATTAATTCAAATGCGAAATTTACATTTTTATGTATGGCTTTTGTTTTTATTATGAATCCTTAACATTTATAAATACGATTTTTTTTGTATAATTTTAAAAATGTTGCCATAAAAATACTCTGATCGAATATATTTTATGACAACATTTATGTTTATAGCAACATTGTATAGTGGTTTTTGCGGTATAGTGGCTTAAAAATCTTCTGCAAAATTTTGTTGGGATAAATTTCTTTTCTTGTCTCTCATTTGCAAAAAGTCAAAGTTATATCTCTTTCATTTTGCAGAAGAAAAATGTTCGTCGCATGTAAATGGTCTATTATCCGACACTCCTCTTTAAATTTCTGTGTCTATTATGATTCTCGCCTCACCACACCACTCGCCGTGACTATCTACTAGGTCACACGAGTACAAAATTGGTATTATGATTCTCCCTTTTATTTTGGCGAAGCGTTGTTTAAGGCGTCGTATATGGATTCTTGTATTTTTTAGAGTTTGTTATTTGTCGTTATGGAAACCATATAGTATTGTCTAAAAAAGTTTTTTTTATTAATAAAAAATTATATTTCTAATACCAAAAATACTTTGTCACTTGACAATCACCATCATATTTTAGGTGAGCATATATGATATTAGACTCGTCCACAGTGAGAATTACAATACCAAAAATTCTTTGCGGTGATTTCGAGTCGCCAAGCGACACGCATGTAACGATCACTCGCTCACTGCGAAAATCATAATATCAAAATAGAATTATAGTGACGATTCTTCACCCGGTGACGAGTAAGTGAGATTCATAATAGACCTCTTAATTACGTTAGTATTTTGATTTATTTTAGTTCACACAAATCGCGAAAATAAGCCAGATTGGTTCCAGATAATGGCTTTGTACACAAGTCTGCAATCATCATCTTCTGTTGGACAATATTGACATTCTACGGTCTTCTTTTTTATACAATCTTTGGTGAAATTATATTGTACGTCAATGTGTTTCGACCGGTTGGTGAAACCTTCACAAGTTTGATTTTTGCAGCTCCAACTTATAACTGACGAAGCCATAAAAATTTGAACGCTGTTAGATTGCCTAGTTTCCAGTTGTACATTGTCACTCCCATTTAAAATGGGCTTCAATTTTATGGTGCCTCTCAAATATTTTACCACCCGCTTCAATTCGTCCCAATCTTCTTGTGTTGGATTCATTGTTTTTTGAGCTAATAGTGCGATACTTCCTGCTATATCAGGACGTGTATTAATTGATACAAACAAAAGACATCCCACACGTCTTTGATATTCAATATTATTTAACAATAATTGAGATGATGAATCCTTTTGATATTCGACCTTCAACGATATTTCCGTACATTTTCCATTTTCCAAACCAAATCGTTTATCCATAATTTCGTAATTTTTGTTTCATAATTTTTCGTTTAATTATCCATAATTTCCACCTCAATTCCAACGTAACATTTGATTTGTCCTAAACTGTCAACTTGGAAATTTTTATTGAGATTGTTTTGGAATTCTTTGATTTCGTTGATTTGCTGGCTACTATTATGTCATCAAGATAATCATATAACAAGTGCCACTTTCATTATGTCTTTAGTGGGTAAACATGGATCTTCGTCACTTTGCACGAAGCCAGCTTCGACCATAACTTTATTGAGCGCCAAATTCCATACTCAATTGCTGATTGTTTTAGTCCGTATAGGCTCCTCCTTAAACGACATACTATGATTCATATAGATTTCTTCTTTAAGCTCACCATTTAAGAATGTGTTTTTTGCATCTAGGTGATATACGAATAACTCTGCTAGCGATCGTCAACAACTTCGTCGTAGTCAAAACCAAATCGCTGCGAAAAACCTTGGGCAACGAATCGAATCATACAACGCTGCTAATTTGATAATTTCCCAGGTGCCATTTGCTTTGTGTGCATTTATTTCGTCGTTCATTGCTTGTAGCTATTCGTCTTTATGTTCGGAATTTAAAACATACAACGTTAATTGTTTTTCGCTCAGACACATTTAAATTAACTTTATTTTTTCTATTAATCGGTTCGGTGGAACACCTTTGTTGACTCTTGATGATCTACGAATATTAAAATTATTTTCGCTGTTGCTTTCATCCGCTTCTGATTCATTATTTTGTTGGTCATCGCATTGGGAATCGATTCAATTGGATCGTCGCCAAAACGTACGTCACGATTTTTGAATCCAATTTGCTACTTTTTTCCTTTTGTACATGTACGAAGCATTTCTCTTTTATCCGGGACGACTGGGGAAACAATTTCGGATAAAAGATTTTTCCGGATAAAGATTTTTTTAAATAATTTCATTTTTGGAAAATAAGGTAAATAAAAGAGAAAGTGCAAGAATACGAAAAAAACGTTTTCCGGATATAAGATGTTATTGCGGGTAATAGATTTCCGGATAAAAAAGGTTTGTATGTAATTGGTTATTTTATAAAATTACCGGTCATTTTACGTAATTACCAACTGTGTCGGTTAATATGTATAATTTTTTAGAATTATTCACTTTTACCGGTGATATAATTACCAAACTCCTTTGGTAATTATATATAATTACCGGTAAAAATGAATAATTCTAGCTTCGGAAAGTTTAAAACTATAATAATAATAATGGCGTAGATTTACTTTACATATACATCGAGAAAATCAGGTAACGAGTTAAAATTTAGAAATTTTTAAATGTAGGATTAATTATCAAAACTTTTCACTTCTTTTATTTTTTCAAAAGGTAAGAGCGTATTTTACTTTCTAGAAAGTACAAGCAAAATTTTCCGAGAAAATGTATCAATTTCCTCGATAATTTTACTTTTCGAAATTGTTTTTTAAGTTTTTAAACAATCATGTTTACTCAATTTTCACGAACCATGAAACATGCGGACATTCTATATCCAGGCAATCTTCATGAAATTCTTGACGAGGATCACAACCTGTATACAAATGGAAATGAAGATGAGGAACAAATTGACGATAAATTCGATTTTGAATAAATTAAAATTGAAATTTTGAATTAACAAACTACTTTTTATTTTATTTATTTTTATTAATAATAATTGCTTCGTCAATTTTGCAGACACAGATTAAAGAGTTTTTATCGCTCTTATCGCTTCTTCTGACAGTGTCACAAAAGTTAAAAAAAAAATCAAGTTTTGTAAATATGAAATTTTTAAATACCTTACTCAATACCGGAAAGCCCTATTCAATACCTGTCAAAATCAGCTAAAAGTTTTCGTTTTGATTGTGCACATCCAACCGATTTCAACGATGAAAAACTTATCAAATTTGGCGCAGGAGCATTGGCGAGAAGTTTTATTGAGTTACTTTTTCTCAAGCAAAACTGCAGCTGAAAGTCATCGTTTGCTCGTGGATTTGTATGGTGAGCATACTCTTGCAAAAACACAGTGCTTTGAGTGGTTTAGTCGCTTCAAAAGTGATGATTTTGACATCAAGGACAAAGAGCGTCCTGGTCAGCTGAAAAAGTTTGAGGATGAAGAATTGGAGGCATTACTCGATCAAGATTCATGTCAAACGCAAGAAGTACTTGCAAAATCATTGGGAGTTGATCAAGCAACAATTTCCAGATGTTTGAAAGCCTTGGGATTCGTCCAAAAGATAGGAAATTGGGTGCCATACGATTTGAAGCCAAGAGACGTGGAAAGACGATTTTGCATGTCCGAAATGCTGCTCGAGCGCTTCAAAAAGAAGTCGTTTTTGCATCGTATTGTCACTTTCGATGAAAAATGGATCCATTACGATAATCTCAAGTGCAAAAAAGCGTATGTCAAGAAAGGCGAGGCCGACCCATCGACACCAAAGCCGCATATTCACGAGGCCAAGGTCATGCTGTGCATTTGGTGGGACCAGCTAGGTGTGATCCACTATGAGCTGTTGCCAAGTGGCCAAACCATCAATGCCCAACTCTATCGCCAACAATTGATCCAATTGAAACAGAAAATCCAGGCGGAGCGGCGAACGTATGCGACCAGACACGAGTCAATTATTTTTCACCACGATAACGCTCGGCCACATATTGCGGCGACGGTCAAAAATTACCTGGAGAATAACGGACGGGAAATTCTGCCTCACCCGCCTTATAGCCCAGACCTTGCTCCATCCGACTACCACCTATTTCGATCCATGCAGAATGCTCTATCAGGAATACGCTTCACTTCAGTTCAAGGTATTGAAAATTGGATCAATTCGTTCTTAGCCGCCAAGCCGGCGCAGTTTTTCTGGGATGGAATTCATAAATTTCCAGAGAGATGGGAAAAAATAGGGGGTAGCGATGGGCAATACTTTGCATAAAAAATCTTGTAACATTTTTCCACCATAAAGGCTCAAATTTCATAAAAAGTTCCGGTTCTTAATGCATGCACCCAATAGTTAACGAACGTGAAAAATTTGATGACAGTTATGGTGCTCTTGAATCACAAATATTAAATGAAAAAGCTAGTTCAATTAAAATGTAGGCTTTATTTAGATTTTAAAGCAACTTCTATTTTGATGGGTGAGCAAAACGAAAATAGCTCAGTGAATAATACGCATGCTATTAAATTGCCGGAAATAACTTTACCGACGTTTGATGGTTAGGAATTAGGATGGTTGAAATTTCGTGACAGAAATTACACACGAAGGGTATTTACGATATTAAAAGACCAGTCGAAGGATCCGCACAGTCACTAAAATTGTTAAAACGGTTTATTCCTTATTCATCACTTATCTGAAAAGTTGGATTCTACTTCACATACTATATGCAAGTCATTAAAAGCACACAAGAAAATACTATTTTGCAATTCACTAAATTTATCGAGATTTAAAAAAAACGAGCTCGAGTAATCAAATGTGTGAAACAAGTTAATAATGTAGTCAATTCGGCCGCCAATGTTTCCGATACGCGAAAGAAGCATTTCGTTAATTCGAAGCTAGCTCGTAGCTTTGTGTCCAATGAAATACTGTGTACATTTTGTGGAGGTAATTATATGCTAACAAACTACGCAAAATTCAGCGATTCCATTGTGGGTGTTCAGCACCCCAAGCGCTTCGATTTTGTTAAAAAACATCAACTTTGTACTAACTGTTTATCTGAGAAACATCGTGTGTTTGAGTGCAAAAGCAATCCGTGTGCTTTATGAGCTTTAAACACAACATATTATTGCATTTCGGTAAAAGAAATACTTCTTATACCCATTCGTCGCATTATACTTCGGGCGAGCGTGTTATGGTACGGTCGTGTCTCAATCGCATTGCGTATTGGATAATAATTCGAGTTCCACACTAACAGTAACCGATAACTGCACAAAAAACGAGCAGCTATTAAGTAGCAAAGTTTTATTAGCGACCGCTGTGGTTTTGATATCTGATTCAAACGGACGTTTTATGCAATGTAGAGCATTACCCGATAGTGGCTCCCAATCAAACTTCGCAACCGAGCGATTATGGCAAATGTTAATAAGTCGAAAACATATACAGTGTCCATTCCAGTCACCGGCATAGACCAAAATAAAATATTTATTCGTCATAAGGTAAATCTTACAATTAAGTCTCGTGTGAGCGACTATGTAAAAAATCTTTGTTTTTTGGTTTTGCCGAAAATTACGGATTACTTACCATCTGATCAAGATTGAGACACAAACAAGATTGAGTTAAATTCGATTCCTTCGTTTATAGAATTAGCAGATCCATATTTTAATCCAGACAAAATCGATATTCTTCTTGGTGCAGAAGTTTATCATGAAAGAGGGGGAAAATTTGAAATAATCACGAATTATCCACCGTCCATTCGACTGAATTTGGTTATATCTTATCAGGTCGAGTGAAGGATGTTAAAACAGAGGTTGACAAAATGAATGAAATTCCGAGTAACGTTAGCCGTGTGTATTTATGTTACATAAATACACACGGAACGAGCATTTCGAACATTTTCAAAATGGCGAGCGAGTAACAAGTTTGGTTTTACGTCTCCCTAAGAAATCATATTGTAAATTTTATTTTGTGTTATAAATACTAGTGCCTATATACATTTATATTTGGTGTAATTGTTTCTAAATTGTGCCTTAATTTGAACCATGCAAACTGTATAATATACTGTGTGGTATATTCAGTGTGTTCATGATTGTCTTATTATAACTGTTCGCTTATTAGAAATACTAGTATCTCTGCGATTAATCATCATTGGTGCATTTATAAGTGTTTTGTGTAGTATTGTGGCCGAGTTTAAATCACATCATAACCTTAATGCATCTCATGTGATCTTGTTGTGTTTTGAGTGTGTGACCACTTTTAGTTTTCGACTCTATTGTGGCGTAACGTCAATCACGGTGTTGTGTTTCCAATAAAAGTGCTGGTGCCACTACATAAGGGAACGTTGACTATTATTGTGTATATTCATTCAAAGTGTTAGTGTCTATGTAAACCACTGTGTGAAATATTAAAATAGGTGATTTCGCTATATTTTGATGCAATAAATCTATAGCACACCCGACAGCTGGAGCTGGTGCTGGACCTACATTGGATGATATTAACGCGAAACTGGACAGCATCTGCGCTACTCTTAGCTTGCAAATCGATAGTCTTTCAGCTCAAGTGGCAAGTTCAACATCACCAAAATCTGTGAATTGGAAAATAAAATAGCCGGTGTTAATTCCCAATTGTCCGCTGATATGGATTCTATCAGGAAACAAACCGAATTAATTGTTAGTGGTATACCTTACAATGATGGTGAAAACCTATTTGAGATTTTTGCTAATCTTTCGAGCAACTTCGGTTACGTTCAAGATGAAAGTAATAGTAGAGCTGGCACTGTAGTGGTCATCGTATTGCAGGAGGTGGAGATTTATCGACTTAAATCGTTTGAGAATGATCAACGCCCACCCTCAATCGTAATCAGGTTTGAATCTTTAATGAAAAAAGACATTTATTTCCGCAGGTATTTGCGAGTATGTAAAACCTTAAAAGTTAGCAGTATTTCCAATTTTACGGGTGAAGGCCGCATCTTTATAGACCATAATTTGTCTGCACAGTACTATAAAGTCCATAAGCTTGCACTGGCTATGAAGAAGGCCAAGAAAGTTAACGGCGTCAAGATTATTCATGGTCGTGGGTTCCACTAATGAACTGGAAGCAGCTCTAAATCCATAATGTTTTTGTATAAGTATTTATGCTATTTTGTTTCGAATCGGTTTCCGGGAGTCGTAAGACTAGTCAATTATTATATATTTAAATTTTTTATTTTATTTTTTTTTATTTTTTCCCTAGAATGTCAACATTGGATATGAGAAATATAGTACTAAAATACTGTTTTAATTCCCCCGATTATCTAAATTTAATTTTGCCCACTTGAACCCTGGCGGCTTACAGTCTAACTTTGTGGAATTTAGTAACGTAGTGAAAGATGTATACCATTACATCTAATTGCTGTATATGAGACATGGCTTAAAGATATACATAAAGACGTTCATGTTCACTTGGATGGGTATAATATTGTACGGAAATATAGGATTGATCCGCGTGATAGACGTGGCGATGGTGTAGCACTTTATGTACGCAATTCAAGTTAAGAAAATGCCCTTGGGTCAAGTTTCGATTGTTTGTTCTTGGAAATTAGTAACAGTCGTCCACTTAGGGTTAAATTCCTTAATAAAATTAAAAGAACCTTGCGGGATCTATCTAGTAGGTATACTGATAATCGATCGAATTTGAGTTACTTTACTCAAATTTCCGTCCCGGGGTTATTTACCACCCACGATATGATATATGGTTCCTATAATTTCGATTTGGATGTTTCTAGTTGCGTCAGTTTTTTGCTTTCGAAGAGCTATTAACAATACTGACCAGAACAAATTGATTGCAGAGGCTATTCGACTTGACTGGGATCGGATTTTTTCTATTCCAGAAATTGATGGCAAATTGGAGTATTTTAATTCTTTGCTTCTAAAGCTTCTGGCTAGATGGGCTCCCCTGCGCAGAGTCGATCGGAAGCCGTCCGAGGATGTGTTCATGCTCGATGATTCTATCCTGAAGCTCCGGAATATTAGGGACTTTTTTCACGCAGTTTTCAAATCTAATAAAAATGATACCACTTGGAAGCATTATACAGTTTATCGTAACAGGGTTAACAATTTGATCAGGTCGGCTAAATTTCGGCACTTTAAAAAAAACATTTTTAATCTAGACCTACCAAGTGACGTGCTACGGCGCAATTTTCAAAAGTTTGGTCTCTCTAAATATAAGCAAGCGGTTTCAACCGATTTTCAACCGGTGGAATACGGATCGCGGAAGGATCGCCTTTTAATTTGAGGGGTTTTGATAACATTGGCTTTCATTCTGTCAATGCATTTTATTTTAGTAATGTAACGGACATCGAGGTATACGAAGCAATCTCTGGCATTCAGTCTGAATCATTGGGTGCATACGGTATCCCTATTTCTTTTGTGCGCTTAATTCTTCCAGTAACTCTCAAATTTCTGGCTCACATAATCAACACCGCATTAACCAAATCAATTTTTCCTAAAGCTTGGAAGTTGGCTTATTTATTGCCAGTATGTAAGATTTCTAGGCCTGTAGAACTGCATGATTACAGACCAATTAGTATACTTCCTTGTTTATCGAAGGTCTTGGAGAAGGTCATGAAGAATCAGATTTTTACTCATATTGATAAATTCAATCTATTGCACCAGTTCCAGTCGAGGTTTCGCGAAGGTCATACTACTGCTCTCGCCTAAATCACTGATGATTTGAGCTCTTACTGGAAAAATTGTTTACGCAGTTTAATTTTTCAAGCCCCTCAATCCGGCTGGTCGCATCTTATCTTACAGATCGATACCAAATTGTTAAATTACGTTCTATCTTAGGTCCTATATTATTTAGTATATTTATTAATGATATTTCAAATTCTCTCACCTCCGTAAAATTTCACCTATTTGCAGATGATGTACATATTTATCATTCAACTGTGCAGGGAAATGTGGAGACTTGCGTGCTAAATATCAATGAAACTTGCGAGGATCGTAGCTTGGAGTAGGAACAACCTAATTAACATTAATCCGGGGAAATCTAAAGCCATGTTCATAACTTGCAATAAACGATTGCTACAGAGTCTCATGTCTTCTGACATAATGGTAGATGGCAACAGAATTGAAATAGTGGACAAAGTTAGAGACCTTGGTTTAATAGTGAATAGTCAGCTAAACTGGGACGATCATGTCGATCATATTAGCACTAAAATTTATGCTACGCTTAGGAACCTGTGGCCTCATGAAACTCTCCTCGTGATGCTAAACTTAAATTAATTCGATCGCTAGTTGTTCCTCGCCTAGTTTATTATGCGCCTATCTACTCGGGTTGCTCGAAAACGTGTTTTGATCGATTAAGGATTGCTTTTAATTCATGCGTTCGGTATATATTCAATAAGAGGAAACATGTTTCCACCTCTAGGTATTCGCGGTCGGTCCTTAATTGTGATCTATCTGATTATCTGAACTTTACTACAGTCTTATTTTTGTATAAAATCTGCCCGGCTGTTCAATATCCATCTGCTTTCTAATTGTAAGTCTAAAGCGCGCCAGGGTTCATCCTTCGTGTATGCTGTAAAGCTTTGGAATTTCCTTAATCCTAATTTGCAATCCATTGTCAGATTGAATCAATTCAAGCAGGAATGTTTTGCCTATTTCTCGTCTCTAAATTGATTAATTGTGTTGTATTCCATATTTTGTTCATTTTATTAGAAGTAATTGTTAATTCTGTATCAAATGGAAACTAGATGAAATTGATCATACGAACAATTTGTCAGTGGAGGAAAAATTGTGTTCATTATATGAAACATGTAACTCGTGATAGTTTGGGAAGCTACAGTGTAGCATTCCCTTGAAAACATATATCAGCCAGCTAGGAGAGTCGAAGTATCGAGCGCTGAGGCAATACAAAACCATATCGAACAAAATTTAATTAATAGTCCAAAATTGTATAAAGAATATTCTGATTTTATGACTGAATACCTAAAACTTGGTCACATGCAAGAAATTAAAAATATGGATCAAGTGAATACTCCGCAGAATAAATCATATGATTTACCGCTCCATTCAGTACTAAAGGAAACTAGTAACTACTACTAAACTGAGAGTGGTATTTAATGCTTCCTCAAAAATGTCGACGAACCTCTCATTAAATGATTGTTTAATGGTAGGGTCAACCATTCAACAAACGTTGTTCGAAATAGTTGTCAGGTTCCGTAAGCATCCGGTTGCATGCACTGACGATATAACAAAAATGTATCGTCAAATTCACATGCACGATGATCAACAAGATTTACTTTATATATGGTGGCGCAAACCGTCAGAAACCGAAATAAAATATGCCAACTACGTACAGTTACTTACGAGACGGCGAATGCTCCATTTTTGGCCATTCGCACTCTTAAACAGTTAGCCATCAATGAATCTGCTACCTTTCCTAAAGAATCACCCATATTAGTTCGAGATTTTTATGTAGATGATGTGTTATCAGGTGTCCAAACAGTCGAAGATGCTGCGATATTGAAATTGGAACTGATTAGTTAACTCGAACGAGGAGGATTAGAATTAAAAAAACACGCCAACTTAGTGCGAACATATTGTACTTTGTTACATTGCTTTGTGCACAGAAAATATTCATTTTTCAGTCAGAAAGTATTCACCTCTAGCAGAACTCTCTATTAATGGGCTTGAGCTTAATATGGGGGATATTTCCATGGAGTGGATTTGTTTTTGAAAATATAAAATAAATAAATAAATATTATTTTACTGCTACTCACTCTCACTTTTAATCTTTCGCACACTGAAGCTCCCACACGACTCTCGAGGACTGAATCTTTGTATTCCTTGCAAAATTCTTAAAATTAATCAAAACAAAAAAATCGTCACGTTGCTTTTGGTGTGAACGATATACGCGTAGAGTAGTATGGATCAATTGAAATTTAACGTCCTTTAAGCCAAGCTTGAAATCAATAGCCTATGACATTTTTTTACTGAATAATTTTATTGAATAATGATGAAAGAAAATCCAATTCAAACTAGAATTAAATATTAATAAATTACATTTTTATAAAATATACTTAGCTGGATTTAAATTAACGATATACAACTGATTCCATCACTCAAACTCAAGCGTAATCCGCTTAATTCTAAAATAAAAAAGATTTAAACAAATTATTATCAAAATGCTATCTTTCATTTAACTCGACGTTGCACAGTATGCAGCACAGTTCTTCGGTCTTACTGAGAACTTTACGATTTTGATCGTGGTCAACTTACTTGCGGCGAGTAAACCACACAAATAAGTAGATAAATAATCAACCACGATCTAACAATGCGAAGAAATTTTCACAATTTTTTTTCTATTGACAAACGAAACGAACAAAGCGGACGCTCGTGCAATGACCTACCTCTCTAGGGTCAAAACATAAAACGCAAATTTATGTATGCGGCAAAATGAGTACGATAATGTATTCGTAAGCCGTGTGCTCGGCCCCAAAAATGTAAACTACAAAGTTACCAATATTATTCTCTCAGCTGTTTTTTGTTTATAAAAATAACTAAATTCCAGTTTTTCACACGTTTCTTGTTTTGTGTACCTCAGCAAGGCGCGCGCACATAACACAGTTATAAAGTATTTTTTTTTTATTATAAACACACAAAAGAAATAATCAAGAATTTGCCAAAGAAGTATTTGTGATCGTGAGCATCGCAATACGTGCGATCACTTTGGAAATGTCAATCACTATATAGGCTCTGTGTATAATGTAGAGTGGAGATCTAAATTCATCACAGCGGATATCGATAATGGTATAAAACAACAACAACACCATTAATTAATTTTGTTTGTTGCGATTAAACATTTTAGATTACTTTCAGTTGGTTAGCACAGACACATGTTAGACGTCATAAAAAATATAAATTAAAATAACATTTTTTTCTTAATTAAATCATTAATTTTATGAGATTTTAAAATTTTGCAAGTTTTTTGTTGTCTCGTACTTTGGACGTGGCCGGTGTCGTTTTGAACGCAAAATCAACTTTTCGATTGAGATTAACGAAGCAAATTGGATATTTTACATATAAAGGTGGGGAACCATTTAAATCCCAATTTCTTGTCTTACAAAAAAAAAAATATAGTTTTTTTTTTATTTTATTATAACTTTTTTAAAAATAATTTTTTTTTTCAGTTTTTTTGATCTTTCATCGTTCGTTAGTTTGTTTAAAACCATGCATGTGTCTATACAATCGTGTATATTGTGAAGTTATCGCGCGCGCTGCATATAATTAAAAAAAAATACTTAATTATTTTTAATTATAACAAAAAGTGTATAATTTAAAAAAGTTTTAATTAAATTTGCTAAAAAATTTTGTTTATTTAATTTATAATCTAAATACAATTTTTGGTGCGTGGAAAAGTGCAGAGTGTGTGTGTGTGTGTTTGTGGATAATCGATGAATATTATTTTTGACTACTGTGTACCGTATGTGTATATTTGATAGTGTTTTTGTGTTCTAGTTCTAAAATAAATATACGCCGCAGGTGAGATAACGAGAAATGTGCCGAAAACAAGTTGTGTTGGGTGTTATATGTACAAAAATAGCCGCATCATTTTCCCAATCACATGGAAAATACATGTGAAGATATAATTATAAATCACATTGTGTTGTGTGTCGCGCACTATTATTGAAATTCTCATATACAAAAATTCCAATAAAAACATTTTTTTTTTAAACTATAGAGCCTCTATTTTTAGTGAAAGTTATATGTATTTTAATGTTGCAGATAACTGACAACTAAACCATATACATCATGCCCTTTTGTCTTTATGTACAACATAATATTACGTATCAATGTGTGTTGCTTTAAAAAAATTAATACATTACAGTGAGTCACACCTAATGTCGGACCGTAAAATAAATTGTTAATATACATATGTATTACAATCTGATGGACAGTTTCGATTTTTTTTTTCGAAATATAATTGTTAAAGCCAATGAATTTTTAAATCCGCCGAATTCATAACAATATCGAGGAGGGTAGAGGTAGATTTTTTAAGGGTAAAAATCGTATGGTTAACAAACTAAAAATTAAATCAAAATTTACAACACAAGTCCAATTCGAAAGGCAAACTAAGACGCCAACAGTTGATTTTTTGACTATTTAATGACCACGAAGCCGAAAAGCCTGAAAATTGAACAAATTTTCATTAGGCCTAACCATCAAATAATTTTATTTATTTATTTATTAATAGTTTTATACACTAAAACAAAAAGTTAATAGTTTTGAAGAGAATGGATAGCTTTAAGATTTAAAAGATACAGATAATACATTACATTATAGATAATCTTCTACTAGTTTTACCAAATATGTCTTTAAACTTTTCATGAAATTGTAAATATTCACAGATCTTGTAATAATATTCAGTAAATGGTTAAATACGTACGGAACAATGTAGGATATGGATTTTCTATACCAAATTCTGTTTCGATTCTATAGTTTGATAGCGTTGACATGGAATTGGAATAATGCGTTTATTGGCAGGGTACCTTCAGTTACATTCTTATACAACTCGACGGAGGGAAACAAGTGTGGAAGTCTATACAGCTTAGCCGCTCTCGTTTTGTAAAATTTGCAACCTTTTTATCTTTGATTTCCCAGTATTGCCAAAACAAGCAATCGCAAAGTAGAACCTCGTGTGAATAAATGAATAATAAATCATTTTTAGAATATGTTGTGGAACAAAGAATAAATCAAATAAATAAACGGACTCACTTTTAAACTCAACGTATGAATGTGTTCAATCGAAAAAATATGCTTATCAAGAAAAACTCCAAGATATTTGAATTTATCAACACCACCGATAATACCATTTGAAAATTGCAGGGATCGAAAATCATAATGAGACAGGAATGGGAATTGAAAAATAATAAATTTGGTTTTGTTCAGGTTCATAGATATTTTATTTGAATTGAAATATCCTACAAGTATATAGTAACGTCGTTTTCCATGTTATGGCTTGGGAGCAGTCTTTAGAGTTATACAATATTGCGGTATCATCATCAGCAAACATTCCAATATTTCCAGCCAGAGGTAGGTGGGATATATCATTTATGAAAATCAGAAATAGAATCAGGCACCATCTAAAGCCACAAATTGTTTACGATTTTGAAGATAACTCATCAAAAGTTTATAAGCCAAAGCCAGTCAAACGCTTTATGCAGATCTAAAAATAGGCCTACTGTTGATTATCGCCACCAAACCCCTGTCGAACACCATATTGATGACAGTAAAAAAATATTTAAAACTTCAGATATTCAGTGATACGAGTTGCAATTAATTTTTCAAGTATTTTGTCGAACACAGACAAAACAAAAATTGGCCGGTAGTTACTAAGAACTTTGCAGTCACCTGATATTGGTGTCACTTTTGCAATCTTCAAATAAACAGGATAGATGTCGGTTTCAAACACTATACTGAATAAATCCGTCAATATTTGATAAAAGAATGATAAATTATGTTTTATAACAAGATTATGAATATTATCATATACCTACCACTCTACCACCCTTATTATTATCTAAACTATTAATTATATTATATGTTTCAGTAACCGGAATTGGGCACAAAACTTGTACAAGAGAGGCTGTTGTCAATTTTTTCAAAATGGCAATTGAATATATTAACAATACTAGGAAAATCTTTGTATTCGACGTCGTTTTGTACAATAGAGTGGATATTCAATTTAGAATTGAGCTTTATGAATTGATTTATTTGATTCCATACTTCCTTTTGATTTAAATTATTTAACAAATTTTTGAAATACTGCGTAGTAGTTTTTAGATTTGATCTTTTTATTCAGTAAATCTAGTCTGTCTTATAATGCAGAGTTGTTCGTACTTTGTTTAAATTTTTTGAGAGTGCGATTTTTTTCTTTTCTTAGATTCCAAAGATCTAGATTCAACCAGGGACTATTACTACCATTTTTGATTTTCACCTGCACTTGTTTAGACTTGGAATTTTTATCAACCAGTTCATTATATTTTTCATAGATTAATTTTAGAATTGAATCAGGTTTGTGAATGTCAAATGAGGTTGAAAATAAAAATTCATCGAAGTACTGATTAATTTTGTCATAGTTTATCGTTTTCTTTTCTAATTTTCTATTTATGTATTTCGGTTTAAACATGAATTATGAAAAAATAAAAGTATGATCACTGACATCAGAATCAATTGTTGAGTTAAAATCTCGTTCTATATTAAGAAAACAGAATTAACGAGGTGATTCGGTTAGACTTAATGATCAGCGTTGCCATTCAAAAAATTAAAAATGTATCCAATTGTTTTTTCTTTAATAAAACGACTATTTAATTAGTTTAAAGGTAAAAATAATAAATATATGTTAAATTCGACATCAAACATAAATTAAATTAAAATTTGGTCAGGACGAGGTATGCGAACTTCGCTGGCCTTTTTTGAGCTCGCTGACTTTTCCTTTCTCCGATAATAGCTCCTTTGCCGCCATCATCGAGTCTATGGCATCTATCAATAACCGATTTATTTTTTTGGTTTTTGATATATTTAAAACGGAAAATATTCTTTCCGCTGCTGCCGAACTGTGGGGCAAACTCATTAAGCTATTCATAACCGTGGCTAATTTTCCAAACATATGCTCGTTTATTGAGTTTCTAATAGATACAATTTTAGACCAGAACTCCTCAACATCATTGGTATTAAATTTAAATATGGGGACAGTTTCAAAACTTTAAGTTCGTCCAAAAAATCTTCTTTGTCGTCATGTCATTTCCTCTAGTGGTAAATGATTTTAGATTTGTTCAAATTTAATGTTAGTAACATTTTCGATAAATTGCATGCAGTTAGGGTTTACAAAGTTAATCAATAACAGTTTGAAAAGAGTTGCCATAATTTCATATAGCATATGAATTCCTACTTATGCATGTATTCCACAGTCAAACAATTTTTTTCAGTAAAAAATACTGAGAAACCGAAAAGACGAGAGTATACATATTAAAATTACGTTAGAGTGACTAAGAAAACAAATGTTGCCATAAAAAGTATTGAGTTTCATACTTTTTATGGCAACATTTTCCCCAGTAAATTTTACTGATTTTTTTTTTTGTTTCTTTCTAACAACTAAAGGATTTATATTTTTAGCTCGTATTAATTTTACTGAAAACAATTGTTTCATTGTGGAATACGAGCATTATTCAGACTGAAATTCGAGATTCATTTTGTTTACTACCTTTCGCACGTACGATAAAAATATGAAATATACTTTATTTTCGTTACGTTATTTAGTTTTTCTGCTAAAATCTTAGCCATTTTTCTAGCGCCTTTATCGTCCAATGTGCAAGCTATAAAATTTAGCTGCAATGCATCCCACTGTTCTAAAATTCGATTAACGACCATTTCAAGTAAAAGCCATCGTGTGTGCAAAGCCAAGAATTGTATGAGGCTTTAATGAGAAATATTCTTGAAATTCTTTAAATTCAATGCACCTTTTTGAACTATGAGCAAAAAAATTAAAAATATTTCGAGCCAACTACTCGACAGAAAACGGTAAATGTTTACATGCGTTGCTTGCACATAAGTGCAAGGAATGGCAAATGCAACTCATGAAAAACATGTGAGGAATGATTTCCTTAAACCTCGCTTGGACACCAGTAAATTGACCAGCCATAACCGACGCGTTATCATGATTTAAGATGGCGGTATAAATTGAGGCAGCATTGGTTTTGATCAGTTTTAACAAACTTTTCTCGTAACACCTCTTTTTTGTTAAAAACGCGAGCTACCAAGGTGAACGACTTTTCTGAACTTACGTCCGTCGTCTCCGCAATAATTATTGAAAATCTGTCAGTCTTTAAATGTCTAGCTACATTTTGCCGTCCTTTTTCTCCGAGAATATTATTTACCAAAAGATGCGATTTTGTCCTGCCACACTTTATGCTTTGGGCGATTTTTGAATTCGGACAACATTTTTGCAACAAATTTGGTAAAAAATCCATCAAAATAAAAAGTAAATGATGCATCAAACAAAACCTTAACATTATTAGTTCGGCTTGTTTTAGTTGCGCTTCAAAGACCGATTTAGCAAAAACTTCACTAATAGGAGTCATCTTGCTCAAAGAAAATTTTCTTTTAAGTGCGGCATTCGCGATATGCCTGACCAGAGTGTCGATTTTGTACCAAAAATTACAGCGCGACCTGGCGAGTTGAACAATAATTTTGTGTTCATATACAGTGTATAATATACAATTTTATATTTGTATTGTATTTTTTCTCTCATGTGTCTGTGCATTCTGTTCGACAATTTCACAATAGCAATTATACCAAAATAAAAAGTTCCGGTTGAACCGGTTGAATACTTATAATGCTGACATTTACCTCACATCTTCTATTCGCTTGCTTTTGAGCATTGGAACCGATTGTTTCATTTCATTCATTTTTCATCTTCAAATATTTGAAAAACACCAAACCGCATTTGACACATCAATTAAAAAAATATATACAAAATGACGTGCATGCGCTCAAGCAAACCAATATTAATAAAAAAAACCACACTACTATGTTTTTCCAGTTTGCTCACCTCGCGCTGTAATTTTTGGTATAAAATCGACACTCAGATGAGATTTGATGTTCGTTAAGTCGAGTATCGCTTACTTTGCAAAACGCACAATCGTTGCGGCACTTTAGCCATTGAAGGCCATCAATGCTGTACGAAAAGCTCTTGCTGCTTGTTAAATTTTGATATACATATTGGGGTCGATTCCGGGATTTAAAATTTTATGTTATGTTATGTTAGTTTTGTTTTTTCAATACAAATTCCAATCGGAAGTGGGGAAATAAAATAACATAACAGCAATTTACTGCCACGATAGCCACGAAAATCACTGTTTTTTTTAATTCTAATTCATTTTTTTTACATATATTTGTGGGTAGATTGTTTATCCCTAGACCCACTATTTATATATTCACTCTGTGTGTCCTGATCTCGTTTTGCACTGGTTCTAAAGGTGACTACCTTTATTTATCTTTGATATTCACACTAAATAAATTTTCACAACTTTTGAAATTTTATACACTTGCTAAGGCTTTATTTTTTAAAATGAACATATAAATTAAATTCAATATCGACTTGTGCTTTTTTGTGTTTTTTTAATAATAATGGAAAAAATAAAAAAACATAATATTTTTGTATTTCGCACAACCTACGATGGTAGACCGGGTTTATTTATCTCTTCCATAATTTTAGAGAGTTCATTTGTAATTAATAAATTTGACAATTAAATTTGACATTTAAGTCTATAAACATCGCCACATATTTAATTGACAACAAAAAATTCTTTTTAAAAAAAAAAACCAAAACCTTCCGTAAAAATTATTATTTTATCTTTGTGTGCACTTTTTTACCTCCTCGTAATATACTTTCGCTTCGTTTTTCTCTTTTCGAAGACCATCGTTTATTTTTTATTCGGTGTCTGCATGAATGTGCAAAATTGGTACAACAGTTTACACTGTTACAGACTCCCCCTCTGAACTACACACTCTTCCCGATTGTGGTTCAGGATAATTCGCCATTCATGCTCTCCGATTTAGTATAGGTTGAAGGCTTTCTTCCTCGTTGTATGGTGTTATTGCTGATATGGTACCGCCCGATAACTGATCGATTACTATCTGCTATAGAAAACTCATATGATGATGACGAAATAACTTTACTAATGCGATAGGGTCCATCACCAAGTTCCCCACCTTTAATTTTCTCTGAACTGTCTTTTTGCGATAATAATAAACCTTGCGTCCTAATAAGCAAAATTTTTCGCCTCAATTATGGGTCTCATGTCCCTAGCCACTGCGTCTAAATTACGTAATTCACGACCAATAGTTTTTAGTGGTGTTCATTGCGAATAGAATCGACGGTAATTTATCATCCCAGTTTTAATGAACATCCTTTACCAAAATAGCTAGTTGCATTTTTAAATCACTGTTTCGCCTTTCAACTATGGATTGTGGATGATGTATTCTAGTTAAGGGCTGTCTGATTTTAAAACATGCGGCGGTATTCTGCAACACAAGTGTGATACTTCTTAAGAAGATCTTTCTGTTTTTCTGGAATCACTAATTGTGCTTCTTCAGTATCTTGGTCAGGAACATAGCGATATAGTACACCTTTTCCTATTAAATAACCACGTCAAGCATGCTATTCCTCTAGCTACGTCGGGATCCTCAAGTTGAGCTTTCCTCAAATTTTTAGGACCGCACCTTCTAAAATCAACTTGAAATGAACCGACCTCGTATGATTCTTGAAAGCAATCCTCAACATAAATTGGTGGTCGTGAGAGTGTATGTGCAACTAGATTGGCTTTACCTGGCCTGTGCTCGAGTTTTACGTTGAACTTTACGTTGATTGAATTAATATTGGAATAATGCCCACCTTGCCAGGCGACCGGCAGGTCATTTTAAAGTCATAAGCCATTTTAATAGTTGGTGATGCGTTCCTATCGTCACTTCGGCGCCATCCAGATAGCCCCTGGATTTGTTTAGGGTCCAAACAACTGCTAGTGCTAACGCCTTTCTCTCTGTTGTGCTGTCGATTTTTCACCCGATGGTAGAAACCTGCTTGCATACTCTATCGGTCTTTCATAGCTTTTCTCTCCCTGGAGCACAACAGCGCCGAGTGCGTAACTACTCGCGTCTGTACGAAGTATGTAAGGCAAAGTTTCATCCACTTGCGTGAATATTGGAGTATTTATCAAGACTAGCTTCAATTTTTCAAACGCGAATCTATGCTCTTCATTCCATTTCCAAGACTTACCCTTCTTAGTCAAATCGCTCAGTGGTCGACTTGACCTCTCTGACACTACTACGCGACTCCCTTTTCTCAGAAATTGCAACCATCTTTTCTTTAAAAACTTAATCTTATCCTTAAAAAATGAACATTTTTCTATATTAGCTCTTAAATTCAAAGCTTAAGTCTGTCAAAAACTCAAAGCATAGAGAAAAGTAATATAAACAGAGGTAAAGCTACATACAAAATTTTGAACCAACTTTTTTAGATTGTAACCCCAAAATACAAACTCGTTTTACGCCTTAAATAATAAACTTAGAATGTCCAACTCTTCAAATATACATTAAGTATTTCTTTAACTTTCATAATGTTTTTGTTTTATTTTTTCTTCATTTAGATTATAACGGTAATTTTAAATTTGGTCAACATAAAACCGGATCGTGACCCCATATTTTACTATGAAAATATGCGTAAAAATTTTGTATGCAGCTTTACTTCTGTTTATATTTATTTTTTTCTGTGCTCAAAGTCTGTCAAAGTCCCTCATGTGCTTCTCAAGTGACTCAGACTATATTATGATATCGTCTAGATAAGTAAACATGCTGATTTCGGGAATAGCTGATTTCAGTCCATCAATCAATTTCTAAAATGTGGCCTGTGCGTTTTTATGACCAAAACTCATTCTTTTGAACCGAAATAAACCTAGTGAACAATTAATGGCCGTCTTGTCTTTGTCATTTTCGAAAATAGGAACCAGGCAGTACCCAGAGCGGAGGTCCATCGTGGACATGAACAAAGTTTGCTTTGTATGTTGTAGAAGGCTGTCTATATTAGGCATCGGATACCTATCCGCGACAGTTACCGCATTCAAACGTCTATAGTCTACACAGAACCGGTATGAGCGCCTGCTACACGCTATTATTGATGTATCATTAAGTTTTTATTTTTCAACCCCCTTTGCACAGAAATTATTCGAAATATATTTTAAAACTCCTCCCCCCAGTTGAATTTGATGGCCTTAAGTGCAATGCTAGGGCATTTGCTAGTGAACGGTTGCCACTTCTTCAAAGTTCTTACCTCCAGCAATTGCCAGTTGAAACAGTGTACTTACGGTTATAGAGGTCGCAGCCGTTATTCCATTTGTGACAGATTTTATTTTGTAATGTTCGATTGGTTTCGATAGGCAGGGTTCCTCCAGAATATATGTTGTAAGTTTTTTTTGAGGCAGATTCCGAATATGTACTCGGATTTGCGCTAAGTCCATTTTTGCGGATTTTCACTGTGCAGCCAGTTCGACCTTTTGGACAGTTTCTGCTTCAACAACCCATAAGTCCGCTCAAGGTCGTACCCGACAAAAACCAATCACACCGTTGTAAAGATGAGATTTCAATCTATGCCTCATGTAAATTACAAATGTAAATTACATTTTGAAAATGACCAATTTTCCTCATTAACTTTTTGGGCAGTTTCTGCTTCAACAACGGCAACTCGATACAACGTATGATAGTTTTAATGCAGCCAATGCTGGAAGCATTGGAGGAAAATTACAACCAGAAGAATTAAAAGATAAGACGATATCAGTTAATTTAGTTACACCAAATGACAACGCACTTACAAGTTATTCGAACAGCATTCAAGCTTTGATATAAATAAAGCGAATTCTAGCGTACTGCCATCGGTTCGTTCAGCACAAATCGCACAGAACAGTTACAACTTACAACGAAACGCTATTTGGTCACGAACTTCAATATGCGGGAAACCGAGTATTTAAGAGCCTCAAACAAGTGTCACAAGCAACACAAGGCAGAGCAACTTATAGGCGCTTTACCCGCAGCCAGGGTTCAGCCGCATTTGCTCACACCGGTATCGATTATGCTGGTCCAATCCAACTAAGGACAACTGGAGGAAGGGGCTACAAAACATATAAGAGCTACATAGCAATATTTATATGCATGGTGACAAAAGCCGTACACATTGAGATAGTGAGTTCACAAACAACCGAGGCCTTCGTTGCAGCATATAAACGGTTCGTTTCAAGAAAAAGGTTATGCTCAAACATCTACTCCGACAACGGAACTAACTTCGTAGGGGTGGATACGGTATTAAAAAGAACTATAATAACGCCATGACAACACTACCAAATGACATAGCGACTATGTTGGCGACGGATGGAACCACTTGGCACTGCATCCCACCTCACAGTCCCCACTTCGGGGGCGTTTGGGTGGCAGGCGTCAAATCAATCAAGTTTCACCTCAAGAGAACTATAGGCGAGTCAACACTGACCTTCAAGGAATTAAATACTGTCACGGCTCAAATTGAAGCATGTCTCAATTTTCGACCGTTGACACCACTGAACAACAATCCTGATGATATAACAGCGTTAACACCAGGGCACTTCTTAATTGGACATTCTTTTAACGCACCAACTTGCAGAGTCATTGAGTTTTTAGGTCTAAAGGCAAGGTGGCATTTGGCTGACCAAATGGTAAGAAGCTTCTGGAAACGTTGGTCATCTGAGTATATTCATCAACTTCAAACCAGAACTAAATGGAAAACAAGGCAGCCGAACTTGCTGATCAATGACCTAGTATTATTGAAAGATGAACAATTGCCTGCCACACGTTGGAAGCTGGGACGAGTGATCGACACGTTTAGTGGGAGGAAGAGCCTGGTTCCAGTAGCAACTATAAAATGTGCCGACGCAGTGTACAAGAGGCCCATTGTGAAATTGTGCAAATTACCCGTTGAGGATGAATCTGTAACAAAATTATTACCAACGAGTGAACCTAGGTGCGATCCTAGTGAGACTGCTCACGCCGAAACATCCCCATAGAAACTCCATTATTTAAATTTCGGAAGAGATCATTGCTACAGCCGGTATGCGGAATTTTACATTTGAGGCTCCTGTCCGAAAACTTCGGTTATGAAATGGTGTAGTAAATACACCTCAATTTAAAACAAACGTATTCCGACTCGTGAATATCTTTTGTTTTTGGAACCACTTTGTACAAACTCGTACCTAAACTACTGTTAGCCAGAACCAGAATATCATCTTTAGTTGTTTGAATATCAAATGTGGATATTATATACTGTCCGATTTTAAGTGTGACTCACTGTATTTTTTTGTGTAGGTGCCGCTTTATTAATGTTAAAAATCTACATAATAATTACAAAATATCCGATTATAATTTAAAATATATATTTATATGTGAACGTACATGTGTGAGAGTCACACACTACATATTATTACATAATTAGGTTATCAAGAAACCTTGAAAACATAAGCATATACATAAAGTATCTGAACAGAATGACATACATATCCACTATTCTTTTCTCGATGATATCTTTCCAACGAAATGTTTTGCTGCCAATTGAGTTTTCTTGTACTTTGGTACACACAAGCGTATCACAATCACTATCCTTGATGGATTACATGCAATGAAGTATAATGGAAGAGTGTAATTCGAATATAAATCAACCAACAATGTTTCATCTGATCTTTTTGTTTATTATAAAAGCAAACACGATATAATATATACGAACGAGTAGCTAACATTCTGCTGATGGTTCTAAAAATCGAGATGAAAAACATTTGCTCCTTTGTACAAAAATAAATTATTGAGTACGGAAATAGAAAATAAATTTTTTTGAACCAAAGCAAAATATAATTTTCTTTTTTTGGCAGAAAACGCTCTAAATATAACTTTTCCGATGTTTTACTCATATACCGCACATGTGACGTCCCCGCATATACATTTCAGAGCGTACGCAGTACATCGCTATCATATGTTTTTCATGACTTTTCATTCATTGTGGCCGTATAAACGTGCATGGATCTATATTTAATTTCAATCTATATTTTATCGAGAAACCACACCTACTTTTATATGCTCGTATATACACATACATAGCAACAAAATCGCGTATTATCAGTACGTGCTTGTTGTTGTTGTTGAGGAGGTTTTTATCTCAAATTAATTTTCTTTCCTCTTTCATAAACTATAAAACATAATATTATGGTTATTGTTATGAGTATGTTGATCGATTGCCCATATCCCATATGACCTTTGTTTGTATACCACTCAGCAGATATACGTATTCGGTTCCCGCTTATATATACAAACACACATGATAATAATATATATAATAACAAAAATGGCGCAAACCAGTCTGCGCACACAAAACCTAACCAACCGAGTAGTTTTACTATTTTCGGTCATTTTTCATTAATCAGAGACAAATTAGCTTTGTATTGTTTGTTGTATTTTTTGTGTTTTTTGCCGCGATCCATTATGATGAGATAGCGTGTGGGTACTTATTGGTACATGTGAACTTTTGATTTCATCTCGAGTGCATGTGGGCGCCTATCACCTCGCTATGGCACACTATAAATACAAAGCAAACAAAACGTTATGGAGAAAAAATATACAAAATTCTAAATTTAAATTAAAAATCTCGATGAGCTGATATAAGAATAATGCAACGGTAAGGTACCAATATTTGAGAAATGTGGAATCAATTTGCTCCTTGAACAAGCGATTTGTT
The DNA here is from genome assembly GCA_947310385.1 of Nephrotoma appendiculata. NCBI lineage: Eukaryota > Metazoa > Arthropoda > Insecta > Diptera > Tipulidae > Nephrotoma > Nephrotoma appendiculata. The sequence continues at coordinate 214,915,386 of OX371225.1, read as the reverse complement.
AAAGCATCATATGTTCTATACATAAATTGCAGGGAATTGTCTCTGTTTTAATTATAATAATTTTTGCCAGTATTATCAAAGCCATTTCGACGTAATCTGAGAGATTGATTCGTTTTTTTAAATCTCCGATACAGCTGAATATACCTTACTTCTTTGTTAGGCAATCGATGTAGTGGAACTGTTTTATAGGATACTAGCTGGCTCGGCGAACTTCGTTCCGCCCCAAATTACTTCGTTCCGAGCAAATACATTTGTCCTCCAGGAAAATTAATTTTGATGAGAGAAAAAAACAAACAACTCAACTCAATTCTCAATAGACGATTGAGTTGAGTGGTCACTCCATTCTTTTTTTCATTGAATTCAACACTAATGTATTGAAAGGAAATGAAATGTCGATTGAAACTCAGGCATCTATTGAAAATTGAGTTGTTTTTTGGATTTTTGCTCTCAGTGTGGAAATGAATTGGAGTCAGTTGGAATTTAAAAGAATTCAATTTATTTTATTCGAGTGCAATTACATCTAATACAGACGCAAATCAATACAATGCATTGTGGTAAACAATATTTTTCATTTTGTTCTCCGGCGCGTAAAACAACGATGAACACGCGACGTACAGCTAACCATGAAAAAAATCACGGAAATTCGAGATTTATTCTGCACACTTCCAAAGTTCCAAAGATTGACCTTACGATTTGTTAATCGTCATAGCGAACGCCAAACGAACATAATGCAGATTCGAACTAATCAAACGAAATTGACAGTCGATTTTTGTCGAAAACACCTCAGCCGAAAAATGTCGACAATGCAGATACGAATTTTATGCCGGAATGTAATCATTTATATTGCAAATTTTTATTTTGTTCTTCCAAAAACCAACAAAAAATTTCAAAATAAGAAATTTTCATTCGAAACAATTAAAATTAATATACAAAACTCAATTTCTCTAAGTGCTCTATTACATGTTTGGTGTAAAACGTGAAATGCATTTATAGTTACATGTTTGGAGAATTTTTTAAATGCCACTTCATCTAATAATTATCATTTAAAAGGTCAATTTCTATGTTGGAAGTCCGGAAAAACTCGATTGAAAATATCGCACACACAAAATTTGAAAATTTCTAAAAATTGACCGTTTAAAGTGACCGTTTTTGTGTGCGATATATTCAATTAAGTTTTCCCGGACTTCCAACATAGAAATCGATCTGAAATTTTGTCCAGGTGTGAGCATCAATAAGGTCTTTCATTTGAATTTATTTTCAGCCATGACTCTTTAAACGATCAATTTTTAGAAAATTTTCAAATTTTGTGTGTGCAATATATTTATAGAAGTTTTCGGACTCTTCATATGGAAATTGACCTGAAATTTTTGAAGTTTTGCTTGGTACCATTGAGTTTTCTCCTTATTAAATTAGTTTTTTAATTATAGTTTTAATGCATTTAATAAAAAAAATTAATTTTGAATAATATACTTTGATGAACCGAAATAAACATTTTTGATTTAAAAAGTAATTACTTTTTAACACCAAAATTACGAATCTGCCTTACCGACATTTACAGGCGAACATTACAAGTTGCTTTTGAATCTGCATTGCCGACCTTTTCGGCAGCTGTATTTGTTGTTATTATGAATCTGCATTATCGACATTTTTCCGGCTGGTATTTAGTTGTTACAGCTGATTCTACATTATTGACATTTTTCGGCTGGAGCGAGTTGGCTAACTATAACAGTATTCAGACTAGGCAGCATGATTTTCTCAGATCCGACCTTATATTATACTATAGATAGAACAGGTCCCATTTGAAACGCGATATTTTAAAACGCGAATTATCAAAAAGCGATATTTCAAAACGCGATACGGTACAAAACGCGATATGGTGGAAAACACCATATTTCAAAATATACTGTTAAAGTTAGCCGAAAGTTTCCAACCGAAAGATGGTAATGTAGATAGTGTATTTGCTAGCTCATCCGAAATATGGTAATGCAGATAATGAATGTGTCGTCCTTGTCAAAAGACGGTAATGCAGATATTGATTTTCTTACCCCACTCGCAAATATATTTATAAATGTCGATAATGTAGATTGCATCGATAAAGAAGATTAACATCAATATTCAAACCGAAAAATGCCACGAATACAAATTTAAAAGTTACAAATGAATCATCAATTTTCTAAAAGAAAATGTCAATAACAGGCATCTATAGAATAGCCATGAGACGCAGTCACGCTTGGCTGATGAATGGTTTGTATATCAAGATTATGACAGATGAACTATTTGACTGTACCAATTGGATGAACCATGACCCTAAGTAGAATTTGCAATTGTGTTTGTAGTATTTTTTATTCGGTTATATTGATGAAATGTTCCATTTTCCGTTGTTTCGACGATAAATTTGTCCCATTCGAGATTTTGCCAGATGAGCATCAATCTGACTAGGCCGGTTCAATACTCCATGACCATTGGTAGATTTTAATTATAGATTAAGGGTGGGTCTGAGCGGGTTATAGGCATGAAATTTTGATATTCCTCATTTTTTATCGATTAAACCATTGGTCATTCGAGATTTCCATTTGGCATATAGACACCAATCTGACTATGCTGATACGCCATGACTATAGGTAGATACGCTCGATACGCCATGACTATAGGTAGATTTTGAGTATAGCTTTGGGGTGGGTCTGATGGGGTTATAGGGGTGAAATTTTCATTTTCCTCATTTTTCATTGAAATTTCTCCCTTATAACTTCATCAGACTCACCCCAACCTATAATCAAAATCTACTTATGATCATGGGCTATTGAATCGGCATAGTCAGATTGGTGTCTACATGCCAAAATCTCGAATGACGAACGGTTTTATCGATGAAAAATGAAGAACACCAACATTTTACCCCTATAACCCCATCAGACCCACCCCAATCCTATACTCAGAATCTACCTATGGTCATGGGCTATCGAATCGGTATAGTCAGATTGGTGTCTATTTTGCAAACTCTCGAATGATGGACAATTTTACCGTCGGAACAATGGAAAATGGAACATTTCACCAATATAACCGAATAAAACCTACTCCAAACATATGATCAAATTCTACTTAGGGTCATGGTTCATCCAATTGGTACAGTCAGATAGTCGTTCATCTGTCAAAATCTTGATATATACAAACCATGCATCAGCTAAACGTGACTGCGTCTCATGGCTATTGTATATAGATGCCTTGTATTGACATTTTCTTTTAGAAAATTGATGATTCAGTATTTTGTAACTTTTAAATCTCCATTGCTGACATTTTTCGGTTTGAATACAATCTGTACAATCTGCATTATCAACATTTAACAATTCAAATATTTTCCCGGTATACTGAGGTAAAAAGCTAGTGTTAAATTTTTTGAAAACTAAATTAAATTAGGAATAATTTTCGCTGCCAATTTAGATACGGAAAAATTATTCCCAATTTATAAAAATTTACATCACACTTTTCTCCTCAGTAGGCCGGAAACAAAATATTTGAACAGAATTTACATATAAATCCTTTCCCCAGTTCCCTATTCCCGCGGAATTACCAGAATAGTGCCACTATAACAGCAAAACTATTATCTGCATTACCATTTTTCGGCTGGGATAGCAAGGACACTATCTGTATTATCATCTTTCGGCTGGAAACTTTCGGCTAACTTTAACAGTATCAAGAACCGTTCGTCATTCGAGATTTTAGCTTATAAACACCAATCTAACTATGCCGATTCGATAGCCCATGACCATAGGTAGATTTTGATTATAGGTTAGGGGTGGGTCACATTTTAATGATAAAATCGTTCATTGATAAAATCTGCATTATCGATTTTTCTACTTTCGGCTGGCAACTTTCGGTTAACTTTAACAAGGTTCTATTGGGTACCCTACAAACATTTTTCGTACCTTTTCGTGGAGCAAGGTCATCAAAATTAGTCGATTTTTCCCATACAAAAATAGCGTTATTACGTTTCTGTCTATTCTGTGGTTAAAGCTTCGGCATTGGACCGGGTGGTACTGGGTCGAATCCCACCAGAGGCTGGATGCAAATGGGCTTTTCGTCATCGATTACGTATTGTTAATAAACACAACTAAGTTGGAGTGTAGAATTAAACGCCGACCCACCGTCCATGTCAGTATACAGGTTGACATGGAGCTTGCAATGTGCAGCTGGTGTACTGTAGTTATGTGAATGGGTGGTGTGTGCATGAATGGAAAGGGGTTATTAATTGACCTTCGAAGAATACTAAATCTACTGGACAATCAATACTTTCTTAAAAAAAACATAAAACTTTCATCCTCATTAATCGGGGTCACACTAAATTTAACGAGTTCTTCAATGACAATGGTTTTTAAATTAGGTGTCTCAGTTTTATTGGCAGATACGTCTCGTACATGGAAAATTCCTCGATGCTTTCAGAACACATGTTCGTTGGTGTTTTTATCGAAACCTGTGGAATTAATAACGTTAGATAAATTCTCTTAGTGTATTGAATATTTATTTACCTGCATAACACATCCTGTAGTACATGTTTAGAATATCTTTTAGTTGCCATTTTGTGATGATTTTCTTTCACGAATTTCATGATGAATATACGCATGGTTTTACGATTTAAGCAGGAAAATTGAAGTTAATAAATTAATTGTGACATGATTTTGTTAAGGAGGATAATATTTTAATTTCAAATTTACCTGATTTGACACCTGCGATTTTAATTTATTTCGCATTACACCAACCAAAGACTTTTGATTTTTGTAGGTTATATGCGATCTGTGTATGAAAATACAAATCGACAGCACAGTAAAACGGGACCGAACGGAGCGGATGCATTGCATTTGAAGCTTAAACTTACCTGTTAATTGCCGTATGTACTTATTCAGTCTAAAAAATTTATATCGCCTCTTCTTGACGAAATTGAAAAGCACAAGCACATTCGGTTGAATATTTTAGAAGTCGGCCTACACTCTACGTATAATTTATGTATTCTCTCTCGCTATGTCTATAGAATATACAATCTAAAATATAATAAAAAATAATTTATTAATTCCATATAATTTTCATTCTATTATTTTAAGTTATTGATCTTAATTCCAATGATTTTAGCATTTTAATGATACGTTTTTTTGTTGCTATCTTTACAGAACTATAATAGGGAGAGACAGAGAGAGAAACACACACAACCAGTGCAATTAAGGTCAATAGTAATAATAATGAAAATATAATTACCTAAGTTCAATAATACAACACACAAACGAACACGCGCTGTCATAAATTATTAAATCAGAAAAATGTCGAGTCCAAATCAAATAGCAAATGATAATAAATTAAATGCACGACGTACGTTAAAAATTGCAATACCAAAATTACAGCAAAATTATAATTTCAATAATAATCATCATCATAATACGAGTACGAAACCACCACCGGTTGGTGCGCCTGAATGTCGTAGCATTTCGAATAATGGCAAGACACATAATAGCAGAATGTTAGGAGACGATCAATGTGATATGATGCTAAATGCTCGAAAGAATAGTTATAATAGTAATGCTAATAATACGTTTTATACCAGTAATATTAATGGCAATGGTAATAATAATGTTGCGGCAATCTTATCGGGTAAGATATATATTTATAGTTTTCTATTTAAAAACGTTATTTTTATACTAAAATATGTAGTGTGACGCGGGTACACATGACAAATTAAAAATAGTTTATCACGTTAATTTTAGTAAAAATGATAGTTATTTTTTTGGATTAGGGTTCTCCGAACTTTATACACAAGTAATTTTTGTTTGGTTATTTTTAATCAGCTGAGTTTTATTGAGGTTTAATTATGCACATGTCGGCCTTCGTCGGCTTATTCATCCAAGTATGTATACACTCATTTCATTTTGTTTGCCATTGCCACGCTAAAATGTGAGTATGAACTGCGCTTTTCTTGTTTCAAAACACGACTGCCTCAAATATTAAAATTAATTTTTAAGGGGTATACGTTTGCCGGATGCGCTTCCCTACTATGTTAGACCATACTTGCGACTTTGTTATATTTGATTTATAATATAGTAACCCTTCGCAACGATTTAAACCTCCGACTGGATTTTTTTGTTAAACCTCTGAGCATTCGATTAATTCATTCTCTTGCAATCTTAGTTCTTTCAAATTGTAAATCGTTGTTTTTCTACTTCCATTTAAATTTAATTAATTACTATTATTATCAGTGTTTACGAATTTAACTTGTTAACCTGTAAACATGAACACTTATTTGCTTCGAACATTGAGATAATTGAATTAGCCATAATATATCCGGTCGCTTGTTAGAGAGACAGATAATTCCTAGAATTTCTTCATTTCGAAACTCTGAAGAATTCACGGTATTCTCTAGGACCGCAGGCTTTTAGTAACAGGCTTTATTTAATTTTATTTAAACTGAGCTTAGTGTGCAATGTTGATAATGTTAAGTAATATGTAATTTAAATCGGCACGGATATGTATCCAGTTGAAGTTAACAGTAATATTACAGCAGAACTTGTAGTAATGTCGATACAGCAGATAGTGTTGCTATCCCAACCGAAACAATATTTTAAAGTGAACGACATATTATTCAAAATACCTCCTTGCACTATCACCTCCAAATAGTCTGACGTCCCCAGAAATCTCTTAGGACTAGTATAATTTTACCAGATTTGTCCTAATCCTGTGGCGTGTAAATTGTAATAAAACTTTTTAAAACTAAATTAATAAAATGTTCATGTAACTTTTGAGTTGCCCACTTGCTCATCGATCTTATACTATGGCCATCCTAGGTAAAGTCAGGCGGAGTTTGGGCTTTTCTAAATGGAATAGGATAATGTTATGTGGTGTAATTTATTAGAAAAAAATTCTATAATATTTCACCACAATTCACCCCTTTGTTCCATTTACTCTTGCTCTAAACTCTGATGGCTCTCTCTAACTGATCTGAATGTTTAGAGTGTAATGTCTGGAATGTCTAATAATACAGGTAAAATCTTCCAAAATAAGACGTTCGATTGAAAAATTGTGATAGCTTTCGTAGAAAGCATCCTTTCGCAACTCGCTATGAAGCATATTAGACGTAACTTCACAATTTCCCCATTGTGCCAGTTAACAAATGTTTTCACGTTTGTGTTTTCCAACATGTAAAGGAAATGTTTATGGACCCATGAATTTTTGATGTGCACGTCAGAAATTTATGATATGGTTACTTATTTTGGTTGCCTTTGATGAGAAGTAACGCCGTTTAGATCGCAGGTGTTTCACTAAGTTTCGAATAAATTTTAAATTCACTAGGTAGTGTCGAATGGAATTTAAAATTTATTCGGAACTTAGTAAAACACTATTTTTGCAATGTGGCTTACTGCGCTGCACTTATTGTTACAATTTTGTATACCAAAATTGCTACATGAGTTACCTGATAAACGGAAAATTTATGTTTGTTATTAAATTAATATTAGACTGTGAGAATTATTTCTGATGGTATCACATATAAATTGTTTCATCAACTTAGACATGCGCCGCTTGGTTTTATTATGACTATTTTGCCCCTGTACACCCTATTTATAGAAGTCAATTAAATTAGAACATTTCGGATTCAATTTGTTGAATACAAACACAATCAACAGTAATCAAGTTTTACTATTGTTTGGTTTGTAGAAAAATTTTACGAATAACAATCATACGGTTCATGGTGGTCAGGTGACCGATGTATATTTGATGGTCATTCATATTCATAACTGGCTCAAAAGCATTTCTTTTTACTCTTTCGATTTATTTTTGTTATGTACTCGTACATAAAGACTAACGGGTAAATGGACATCGAGGTACCAGGAAAATAAATACTTAGAAATTTTGGGATCAGTCATTTCAAATCGGCAATTGCATGATAAGCATAGTGCATCAATATAAAAAGAATTAAAAAAAAAAATATATAAAGTAAAATCGTATGTCCATATTTGGTACATTATTTAGTGCTAAACGCTCGTGTTGGTCGCGAATTAAACTCTAATACTGATTAGTTAAACAGTACGTTTAATAAAAAAACTTTATCGCGTAAGTTTAAGTGATTTTGTGTTGTTAACATTCGTATGGTAACGTGTCGGGTTTTTTTTTTCTTATATAGTGGAGTAAAGTGCATTTTTTTCACAAAGGAAATCTACTGAGTTGTGGTATTCCTTCTTAAATTGCCGTAAAGGTAAAAATTGAATTATACCTTTAGTGTTGTGATATTTCTAATTTTTATTTCCTGGTTTTCGATCTATTTTCGTTAATCTTTAGGTTGCAAACGGTGGAAATTTTATTGTGTCATCTGCATTGCAGAAAAGTCAAGCAATTTCCGTTTGGTTGCACGAGACTTTTCTGCGCGGATTTGTTTTTGTAAGTTATCAGCTAGATTTACCGCCTGTTAACGGGACCTATTGGGATTATTGTGACACCCGAAGCGACCAGAAAAATCCATGTGGTTTAATATGAATGTGTGCCGTTAAAACTACCGGAAGTTGATCATCTGAACGAGAATTTGTTCTTATATCTATACAGCTAAGTGAAACTATATTGTCTTATATAAGTTATATACGTGTTTATATTTAATTATGATTATTGCCAATTATTAGCCCAAAAATTGATATCCTTATTTCCTCATTAATATTTATTAATCAAAAAAAAAAAAAAAAAAAATGATTAAGTAGAAATTAAGTTTTTACAAAATTATAGAATAAAAAAAAACAAATTAAATTATAAATTTATAAATATCGTAATGTTAAGTTCTTTAGAGGATCGATCCGTGATTTTTATAGTAGCTTCTAATCATTAATTATAATTCCTATTTCTTAAGATAGCTAATGTTTGTTCTTCTAAATCATATATATTCGTCATTGGCAATAAACTCTTCTCATATAAATTTGTTGGGTTTTTTTGGTGTTGTTAAAGTTAAATTTTTTTTTATTTATTGTTAAGATTACTGCATAAAAATATTTCTCTATTGTGATTTTCCGTTATGTTCGTTAACAATTATTTATTGATTTTCTTGTGTTGATGAAATAATTATGTGTTTCTAAATTATCAGAAAAAAATAAGGCAGTGATTTAGAGTTCATGAACAGCGGGAGGGAAGTGCTAAGATTACACTTCAAATGGGCGGCGCAAGCACTAAGACCACCACACCTACGGTCTTACCAAATAGGTAACATGTGGTTGTTTGAATGTCCATACCAGTCATTGTTCGACCGTTAAAACAACCGGAAACAAATTTATGGATACGAATTAATTTAGCACATTCTTTACAAGTTAGTGTCAATAGTTTAAAGTTACTCATTTTGCTTCTTTTCTCTCAAATCATTTACCAGTGCAGCACCCACAAGTCTTCGATTATACCCCTACAGTTTTTTTGACCCCCCCAACGACTGCCACCTAGCCCGGGAAACGTGCTGCCGTAGGAGTCTCTGTCGAAGAAATTTTCTTGTTACGAACTCGCTGATTCAGAAAATTCATTTGTTCTCGTGTGCATTTGTAGCGTTTCGGTTATCGTTAAGAGTAAGGTTACATACCAAAAATACCGCAAATTGAGCATTTCGTAACAGAATGGCGCCCAAAGCGAAAGCAATAATCTTAAAAACCTTATTTAAATTAATATTTTTTTTTCGGTAAATGAATTTGTTTTGAATGAAAAATGACGAACTTTTTTTTTATATTTCATTGATTTTTTTTTGTGTTCTCACGCGTTGATTTCCGCGTTTCGTGTTTTGACTTTCAATGTTAGGTTAGGAACATTTAAAAAAATAAACAAACTTTGTTACTCTTTCATGTCGTTTTCCCGTCAATTTCCACTTATAGATTTAGTGTTTCTCATTGTTGATTTTTGAATTTGGTCGGGATTGAAAAATCGATCTAGTCTTTAAATATTTGCTTATTTGTTGTTATGTAATGGTTTTCGTAGAATTTCTACTTGTGATACCATTACTTCAAAAACAGCAAATCATTCAGTATTATACAAAATATATTCCTTGGTTTGCGTTCCTTACTATTTATTTAAGTTTTGATTGCAAATCATAACCAAATGTCTTGTGAATGATAGCATAAATTCTCGTGTTACCTGAATTAATTCGTACCTGAAAGCCAAGCTAAAATTTTTTTTGTCATGTTATTTATTTATATATTTCTGTTCTGAACCTAAATTACTGCTTAATGAAAAATATACAATCTTTATAGTTTACTATTGAAAATAACTGTTTATTTATTAATTATTCTTATTTTTTTTTGTCCCTTGCGACTATTTTCTTTAAATTTATTTTGTTTCGCGATTTTAATTTATAATCAAAATATGTTCGTTTCTGTAAATCAGCTGGAGTTTGAAGAATTGGCCATCGAATGCCAGATTCGAAATATAAAAGGATCCCTTAGCGAGAAAGTTGAGATTTTACAAAAACGTATTTCAGGAGAATTGGCTAATGAAATTGATCCTCCGAAAGAAGCGCATGCTCCGGCTTTAAAAAATGCTAAAAGAGAGGCTCAGAATTGCGTCATTAAAATAAAATCAATTGAAAGCTCAATTCAAGGGCTTATCGACCGTTCTGAGGCAGTTACCAATAATTTTATTTCATCTGCTGAGACCTTATTATGGCATGTTAGAGGGAGATTAGAGCGTATTTCACATCTTAAGTCTGTTAGTACTGCCGTCGCAACCTATTTACAAACAGTTGGCCATCTGAACATCTGTTTAGAAGGATTAAAAGAAAAATTGAAACTAACCCCTGAGGTTGAAACCTCCTTCAAGGAAGCCTTTCAAAATCTTTCTGATGTTGGGTTTGACAATACAGAAGTAACCGAACTAAATAATCCCAATAAACGCCAGGAGATGTCTGTCCTTGTACCCGGGTCCCGACAAAATTTGGTTTCAAATGATGAAGCTGATGATGATCAAGCAGGTCCTATACCGAATACTATCTTGGTAGATTCAGAGGAAGCACTAGAACATATTTGCGGAAAATTAATTGAAAAGTTAAAAATACCGCTCACGAACAGTATTATTAAATCGTTATCGAATCAAAAAATACCTTCAAAATCAGATGATCTGAATCAGGATTTTTCAGACGATGAATCGGAAACTGCTGCCACAACTTCTAACTTTCAAAATGATGATTCTTTTAAACCAAAACCAACCAAGCATCAGTCGGATTCATTAATACAAGATCATTTAAAGTTTGATAATAGAAAGAGAATTCCGATTAGTAATAATTTAACGGGTGAGTCGTCTGGAAATCAACGTGAATCAGCTAATCTACCTCCAAGGAACCATCGTGATATGTTAAGAATGTTTGAATGGAATCTGGTGTTCTATGGCGATGATAAAGATAGGGTATCTGTAGAAAATTTTCTGTACAGAACAGAGAATATGGCACTGGCCAATGGTATCACACACGAGAAATTAACAAAGAATTTTTCTGTTTTATTGAAAGATCAAGCGCTTAATTGGTACTGGAATTTTCGGCAGTCTCACGGTACTCTGTCATGGCAGCAACTAAAATCCAATATGACCCGTCGTTTTCGTGTACGCCGTTCAGATGCCGATATAAAATACGAACTAAAACGAACACGGCAAAAGCATAAAGAATCGTTCTTTGATTTTTATGATGGTATTCAGAACAAAGCCTTAAAACTCCAAAAACCACTGTCCGAGTTAGAAACGATAAATCTTTTGATGCGAAATATGCGGCCTGGTCTTCAGGATAAATTTGCAGGTCAACGATTTTCAGATTTAAACGCTTTTGTAGATAATTGTGTCTTAGTAGAAGATGATTGGCAACGTATTGGGTATGTACCTGAAATGTATATGGCTAAAAGAAACGTTAATGAACTCGAAATAGAAACAGTATTCACAGAAGTTAGTCCGTTAGATCACTATTTAACTGAGTCAAATAATTTCTCTGTAAATGCGTTCAATCGAAACAGTAAATCGGTAACATTTAACTTGGCGGATACAACACGCAATACAAATAAATTAACTTGTTGGAATTGCAAACAACCAGGGCATCCATTTCCCGAGTGTACATCGGATGAAAGGAACGTGTTTTGCTATGGTTGCGGGGCTCCTGGTATATTGAAACCTGACTGTCCATACTGTGCTCGTAAGGGAAACCAATTTCGGGAATCCGGGAGGACTGGGGTTCTGAATTCCCAAGCATCGATACTCAAACCCAGACAGAATACAATAGAAACGGCTTCAAACACCGACCCGGAGTTCTACAGAATATTAAAACGACCAAGTACAACCCAAGATTCACAACCCCACTTATCGAGAGAGACCGATTAATGTTCAGCACTAATTTATCCCCAATTATGTCTCATCGTAATAAAAAAGGTCGACCCATGAAGTACTTCAAATTAAGAAGGTCTTTAAAAAAATCGATTTCGGAGACACTAATGAACAGCGATTGTGATGCTCGTCCCTATGCTGAGATTTTGCTTAACGGAATACCTTATCGGGGGTTATTAGATAGTGGAGCCAATATCTCTGTTCTCGGGCGAGACGCTGAAAAATTTCTTAAGCAATACAACATTAAATACTTTTCACTTCCATGTTCTCTTTCTACAGCTAATGGAGACCCAGTCCAAATTGTAGGACATTTTCTCGCAAAAATATCCTATAGCGGTAAAACTAAAATGCTTCGTCTTCATATTGCTCCTGCGTTAAGCCAAAATCTTTATCTCGGTATTGATTTCTGGAACACGTTCGGATTGGTCCCGGTAATGGTAAACGAATTGTCTAACTTATCTCAAACGAATCTAAACTCTGAATTAAAAAATAAACATGTATTAAATCCTCGTCAAAGTTGCTTGGTGAGTCACGTAATAAAGTTGTTTCCTTCCAGTAATGAACTTGGGTTAGGCCGTACTAATGTCTTGTCACATTCTATAAAAATAATCGATGGGGCTCTTCCAGTAAAACAACGACATTATCCTGTCTCTCCTGCAGTGCAAGCCGAGCTTTATAGTGAATTGGATAAAATGTTGGAATCAGGGGTAATTGAAGAAAGTTATAGCTCCTGGTCATCTCCAGTCACAATAGTAAAAAAAGCCAATGGGAAGGTTCGACTATGCCTTGATGCCAGGAAGGTGAACTCGGTCACAGTGCCTGATGCTTACCCTCTCCCCTTGATTGACGGTCTGCTCAGTCGCCTAGACCAAACCAAATATATTAGTACAATTGATCTAAAAGACGCCTTCTGGCAGATTCCGCTTGATCCTGGGTCGAGGGACAAGACAGCATTCACTGTGCCGGGTCGTCCACTTTACCATTTTGTCGTCATGCCATTTGGGTTGTGCAATGCACCCCAAACGATGTGTCGACTAATGGATAAGGTCATCCCTCATCAATTGCATGATCGGGTATTCGTGTATCTGGATGATCTGTTGGTGGTATCAGCATCGTTTGAGGAACACCTTCAACTTTTGACTGAAGTGGCAAGGTTGCTTTCTAAAGCCAACTTGACCATAAATGTAGATAAAAGCAGATTTATGTTAAAAGAGACACGGTACCTTGGTTTCGTGATTGGTGAGGGATGCCTTAAAGTGGACCCGGACAAAATTCAGGGCATAGTCGACTATCCTTTACCTAAAACTTCACGGCAAATCCGCCGCTTCCTGGGGATGACTGGGTGGTATAGGCGCTTTATTCGGAATTACTCATTGATTTCAGCACCTATCTCGGACTTACTTCAGAAAAATACCAAGATCGTCTGGGATGAAAAATCTAGGCAAGCTTTTGAATCTTTAAAAACTGCTCTGACAACGGCACCTGTTTTGGTTAATCCAGATTTTAGTAAAGAATTCTTTGTACAATGTGACGCTTGTAAAACTGGAATAGGCAGTGTACTTTTTCAGATCCATGATGGTCAAGAACATCCAATCGCGTTTATGAGCAGAAAAACCACAAAATCGCAGCGTAACTATTCAACAACCCAACTCGAGTGCCTTGCTGCTGTAGAAAGCGTAAAAAAATTTCGTCCCTATATTGAGGGTTATGTATTTACTATTATTACGGATCACAGCAGTTTGAAATGGCTCATGAACCAGAAAGACTTGGATGGGCAACTTGCTCGTTGGGCTCTCAAACTTCAACGATACAATTTCAAAATAGTTTATCGTAAGGGAAGTGAAAATGTTATTCCCGATGCACTTTCGCGAGTTAATGTTGATTCAATTGACCATGTCAATATGGTACCCCTTCATATTGATTTGACGTCACCCGAATTTGATAGTAAGGACTATGTAGAGAAACACAACGCCATTTGTCTAAACTCAAAGATCAAAACTAATTACAGGGTAAGAGGAAACAAAATTTATATCTATCTACCTGACAATTTGGAAAATAAGAGTGACTTATCATCGTGGAAATTACTGGTACCCGCCAAATTAACTCAGTCTCTGATTGAACAAGCTCATCAACCACCGTCGGCAGCTCACCAAGGCATTGCAAAAACCATTTCTCATATAAAGCGCTATTTTTACTGGTCAACTATGGTTGTTGATATTACGACCTACATTGGGAGTTGCAGCGTATGTAAACAGACAAAGCCCGTAAACTTTCGTACTCGACCTGAAATGGGTAAACCGGTGTTTCCAATTAGGCCTTTTCAACGTATCTATCTAGACTTTTTAGGACCGTATCCTAGAACCCATAATGGATTTACTTGTACGAGTATATTGATCCTACTTGATCAGTTTACACGATTCCCTATTCTAGAACCAATGCGATCGGCAACTGCAAGCAAACTTAGTAATTTTCTCGAAAGAAAGATTTTTCATTTGTATGGAGTTCCAGAGTCCGTATTTACCGATAACGGCCCTCAGTTTGAATCTATAATATTCAATAACCTTTTACAAAAGTATGGGATTAAACATGAACGAACGGCCAAGTATTCTCCCCAGGCAAATGCCTCGGAGCGTGTCAACCGCTCAGTGCTAGCTGCAATAAGATCTTATATCTCTGACGATCATCAAAATTGGGATCAACATCTGGATGAAATAGGTGGAGCACTGCGCAATGTAGTTCATTCCTCAACCAAATTTTCACCCCATTACTTATTGTTTGGTAGACATAAAATTACGCATGGTTGTCAATATGAGCTTTTAAGAGAAATACATTCCATTGATGACCTTAATATAAATATGATCACCCCTACCGAAAGATTATCCTTAGCTCAGCATTTAGTGTTACGCAATTTGGAGGAATCTCATAGGGCATCAGCTATTCGATACAATCTACGAGCAAAGGCGCGAAGCTTCTTTCCAGGTCAAAACGTTTTCGTCCGCAATTTTATTCAAAGCTCCGCAGCGAAACATATATCCGCGAAGTTATCAAAAAAGTTTATTCCTGCGATAATTGAGAGGAAAATCGGTACTGTATTGTATGAGGTTAAAGATGAGGTTGGTAAAAAGTTAGGGGTATTTCATGCCAAAGACATACGATGAAATGTTCATATTTTGTAAGCAACGCTTATTTATTACTCCAAAAATTAAGTATCATGCCCGGCGTTGAGACTACCTCGAGGGTGTGAGTCTGCCCCACGAATGTTACAATTTTGTATACCAAAATTGCTACATGAGTTACCTGATAAACGGAAAATTTATGTTTGTTATTAAATTAATATTAGACTGTGAGAATTATTTCTGATGGTATCACATATAAATTGTTTCATCAACTTAGACATGCGCCGCTTGGTTTTATTATGACTATTTTGCCCCTGTACACCCTATTTATAGAAGTCAATTAAATTAGAACATTTCGGATTCAATTTGTTGAATACAAACACAATCAACAGTAATCAAGTTTTACTATTGTTTGGTTTGTAGAAAAATTTTACGAATAACAATCATACGGTTCATGGTGGTCAGGTGACCGATGTATATTTGATGGTCATTCATATTCATAACTGGCTCAAAAGCATTTCTTTTTACTCTTTCGATTTATTTTTGTTATGTACTCGTACATAAAGACTAACGGGTAAATGGACATCGAGGTACCAGGAAAATAAATACTTAGAAATTTTGGGATCAGTCATTTCAAATCGGCAATTGCATGATAAGCATAGTGCATCAATATAAAAAGAATTAAAAAAAAAAATATATAAAGTAAAATCGTATGTCCATATTTGGTACATTATTTAGTGCTAAACGCTCGTGTTGGTCGCGAATTAAACTCTAATACTGATTAGTTAAACAGTACGTTTAATAAAAAAACTTTATCGCGTAAGTTTAAGTGATTTTGTGTTGTTAACATTCGTATGGTAACGTGTCGGGTTTTTTTTTTCTTATATAGTGGAGTAAAGTGCATTTTTTTCACAAAGGAAATCTACTGAGTTGTGGTATTCCTTCTTAAATTGCCGTAAAGGTAAAAATTGAATTATACCTTTAGTGTTGTGATATTTCTAATTTTTATTTCCTGGTTTTCGATCTATTTTCGTTAATCTTTAGGTTGCAAACGGTGGAAATTTTATTGTGTCATCTGCATTGCAGAAAAGTCAAGCAATTTCCGTTTGGTTGCACGAGACTTTTCTGCGCGGATTTGTTTTTGTAAGTTATCAGCTAGATTTACCGCCTGTTAACGGGACCTATTGGGATTATTGTGACACCCGAAGCGACCAGAAAAATCCATGTGGTTTAATATGAATGTGTGCCGTTAAAACTACCGGAAGTTGATCATCTGAACGAGAATTTGTTCTTATATCTATACAGCTAAGTGAAACTATATTGTCTTATATAAGTTATATACGTGTTTATATTTAATTATGATTATTGCCAATTATTAGCCCAAAAATTGATATCCTTATTTCCTCATTAATATTTATTAATCAAAAAAAAAAAAAAAAAAAAAATGATTAAGTAGAAATTAAGTTTTTACAAAATTATAGAATAAAAAAAAACAAATTAAATTATAAATTTATAAATATCGTAATGTTAAGTTCTTTAGAGGATCGATCCGTGATTTTTATAGTAGCTTCTAATCATTAATTATAATTCCTATTTCTTAAGATAGCTAATGTTTGTTCTTCTAAATCATATATATTCGTCATTGGCAATAAACTCTTCTCATATAAATTTGTTGGGTTTTTTTGGTGTTGTTAAAGTTAAATTTTTTTTTATTTATTGTTAAGATTACTGCATAAAAATATTTCTCTATTGTGATTTTCCGTTATGTTCGTTAACAATTATTTATTGATTTTCTTGTGTTGATGAAATAATTATGTGTTTCTAAATTATCAGAAAAAAATAAGGCAGTGATTTAGAGTTCATGAACAGCGGGAGGGAAGTGCTAAGATTACACTTCAAATGGGCGGCGCAAGCACTAAGACCACCACACCTACGGTCTTACCAAATAGGTAACATGTGGTTGTTTGAATGTCCATACCAGTCATTGTTCGACCGTTAAAACAACCGGAAACAAATTTATGGTTACGAATTAATTTAGCACATTCTTTACAAGTTAGTGTCAATAGTTTAAAGTTACTCATTTTTCTTCTTTTCTCTCAAATCATTTACCAGTGCAGCACCCACAAGTCTTCGATTATACCCCTACAGTTTTTTTGACCCCCCCAACGACTGCCACCTGGCCCGGGAAACGTGCTGCCGTAGGAGTCTCTGTCGAAGAAATTTTCTTGTTACGAACTCGCTGATTCAGAAAATTCATTTGTTCTCGTGTGCATTTGTAGCGTTTCGGTTATCGTTAAGAGTAAGGTTACATACCAAAAATACCGCAAATTGAGCATTTCAGCTGAGTTTTATTGAGGTTTAATTATGCACATGTCGGCCTTCGTCGGCTTATTCATCCAAGTATGTATACACTCATTTCATTTTGTTTGCCATTGCCACGCTAAAATGTGAGTATGAACTGCGCTTTTCTTGTTTCAAAACACGACTGCCTCAAATATTAAAATTAATTTTTAAGGGGTATACGTTTGCCGGATGCGCTTCCCTACTATGTTAGACCATACTTGCGACTTTGTTATATTTGATTTATAATATAGTAACCCTTCGCAACGATTTAAACCTCCGACTCGATTTTTTTGTTAAACCTCTGAGCATTCGATTAATTCATTCTCTTGCAATCTTAGTTCTTTCAAATTGTAAATCGTTGTTTTTCTACTTCCATTTAAATTTAATTAATTACTATTATTATCAGTGTTTACGAATTTAACTTGTTAACCTGTAAACATGAACACTTATTTGCTTCGAACATTGAGATAATTGAATTAGCCATAATATATCCGGTCGCTTGTTAGAGAGACAGATAATTCCTAGAATTTCTTCATTTCGAAACTCTGAAGAATTCACGGTATTCTCTAGGACCGCAGGCTTTTAGTAACAGGCTTTATTTAATTTTATTTAAACTGAGCTTAGTGTGCAATGTTGATAATGTTAAGTAATATGTAATTTAAATCGGCACGGATATGTATCCAGTTGAAGTTAACAGTAATATTACAGCAGAACTTGTAGTAATGTCGATACAGCAGATAGTGTTGCTATCCCAACCGAAACAATATTTTAAAGTGAACGACATATTATTCAAAATACCTCCTTGCACTATCACCTCCAAATAGTCTGACGTCCCCAGAAATCTCTTAGGACTAGTATAATTTTACCAGATTTGTCCTAATCCTGTGGCGTGTAAATTGTAATAAAACTTTTTAAAACTAAATTAATAAAATGTTCATGTAACTTTTGAGTTGCCCACTTGCTCATCGATCTTATACTATGGCCATCCTAGGTAAAGTCAGGCGGAGTTTGGGCTTTTCTAAATGGAATAGGATAATGTTATGTGGTGTAATTTATTAGAAAAAAATTCTATAATATTTCACCACAATTCACCCCTTTGTTCCATTTACTCTTGCTCTAAACTCTGATGGCTCTCTCTAACTGATCTGAATGTTTAGAGTGTAATGTCTGGAATGTCTAATAATACAGGTAAAATCTTCCAAAATAAGACGTTCGATTGAAAAATTGTGATAGCTTTCGTAGAAAGCATCCTTTCGCAACTCGCTATGAAGCATATTAGACGTAACTTCACAATTTCCCCATTGTGCCAGTTAACAAATGTTTTCACGTTTGTGTTTTCCAACATGTAAAGGAAATGTTTATGGACCCATGAATTTTTGATGTGCACGTCAGAAATTTATGATATGGTTACTTATTTTGGTTGCCTTTGATGAGAAGTAACGCCGTTTAGATCGCAGGTGTTTCACTAAGTTTCGAATAAATTTTAAATTCACTAGGTAGTGTCGAATGGAATTTAAAATTTATTCGGAACTTAGTAAAACACTATTTTTGCAATGTGGCTTACTGCGCTGCACTTATAGCAAAGTTTTGAACGGTTTACGTTATAGGAATGTTTCAAGACAACAATTCCCTAGTCCTCTGTTTTTCAGCTCTAATTTACGAATAAAAGACTTTCCTTTGTCGTTTTGTAGATGTGTTAATCGCATCCTCAAAGAAAAATAAAACTATAGGATTCGGCTTAGCCTTTTGCAGCATGCCCGCATATGTCAAAGTTCCAATTTTCTCTCCATATTTTTATGTAAATCTGTTTCTGTTGTACGAGATGCCTGCGAATCACTTTGAGGCATCTTTTGCGCAGTAACATTGATGTTCCGCTTTTTCTAATTAAACTTTCATCATTCTTGGCTAATAGGCAATTTTGTTAATGATGACTTTTCCTTATCACCTTTATCCGTTTATTGATGCAAAGTTTTGTCGGTGCCTCGCTGTTAATCGGTGAGGTTTGGATCTCGTTTTCCGAAACTTTATTGTTGCTCATAACTGAATCAATACTTTATGTGTAAATTTTGTTAATTATCTTCTTGTTTTCTGTAGGCACATAGTCCAATTTTTCAATACATCTTCCTAGTTTGGTCAAAGTAGTTGCTTTACTTCCCACCTTGTTAACTTTAAGTCCCGTGAACTGCAAGGCTACTTTCGACTATCATTGATAGTTAACGGGGGTTTACTCCAGACCACCCACAACTGTCTGAGACTAATTTTCTAGTTTGTAAAAGCACTTCCCAAATGTCCTTTCTCTTCGGAAGGTATTACTTCAAGAGAAGCCGTTTGTAATAGCAACTGGCAAGTGCCCTTCACTTTCACTGAAACTTTGAGCATTAGGAAAACACAAGTCTGTTCAGTTTTTTTTAATTAGTCAATCTTGATGAGTGATAAATGTATGATTAAAGGTACCTTGTCCTTACAAGAACTATACTAGGTAAAAGTTTTTCTTTTCATTCTTGACTATTACAGTAATCCTTCTTCATATATTGTGTTATCGTCTTTTGCGCAACTATGGAGCAGCAGCTAATTCCAAGCATCCGGTTGCACCGTGTCATCCCTTTGAAACCGTTTCGTATCGTTTAAAATGTAACGCATTATTTAATCGCTACATCATTGGCTCAAGACGGCACCACCTGGGGCCCTATCATGATTTCCGCGGCGAGTCTTAAAACTTTCCGATATGTACTTTTCGATCCGCTTAAATTTTCCTATCATGAATTCCTCTATCGAAAAGATTATAAATGCACTCATTTAACGTCTAAACGTGCCCATTTAACGTCATAAACGCAATCATTTAATGTCAGCTGATGACATTTGTCAGTGTATATGACATCAGTTTGCACATCAATTTTGTTTTGGTTTGAGTGATAATTTGTGTTAAATTAATTTTTCTGCGTTTTTTTATTGGGTTACGAATAAAATGTATCATTTTTCAATTGATTCATTTGTTGCAAGTGCAGAAAATGAAATTAATGTTGAATTAAGAATGGAACGGCAGATTTTAAGGGACAAATCTGATCCCCTCACTTTGCCTTCACGTTTGTATTGCGTACCTACTAATTTGTTAGTTGCCAAATCCCTATGATTCTCCATAAAATCAACATTTTTTTATTTTATTTATTTTTACATTATTAATTTTATTTTAAAACGCATAACGTAACAAACGAGAGTCGGTTGATCAACACCAAAGCAAATGTCAATCGAAAAATTTTCCGCCGTCTTTTTGATGGCGTTAGCTTTCTCGATATCGAATAGATGGCAAAAAGGTATCGTGTTTGGTGATTCCAAATTCACGATATCGTGTAAAAATTGTTTCGCGGCGGAAATCACGATAGGGCCCCTGAAATTGTGTTCCTCCTGGATCACCGCTCTTGGCGGTTTGTGGGAATCAGGATTGAAATCCGTAAAACGTCATTACGGAGCATTATGGATGAATTTTTGTTCCCGTTTGAAGAGCTAATGACGATTTTGCGCCAAAACGATTCAGACAATTTAACAATCCTCACCCCATACGGAGCGCCACCAATCACGACACCTGAACCAACATTGCTCAATAAAAGTATCTAAATTATTATATTGGTTATTTAAAAAAAACTGAACAAGGAATATATCCGAAATATGTAATTGTTTTTGAGGGACTACTTGCGTCCTGTTATTTTTTCGCGCTTTGGAGACCAAGTTTAAAGGTTAAAAGTATCTCAGCTGTAGTTCCCGGATTTGTTACAGAGCAGGGTCTGTCATTTTTATATATTTTGTTTGGATCCATATTATGATCCACGAGTATAGTGAAGAGAAAAGGTGACCTGCAGAGATCCGTCATACACAGAAGAGGCTTGATCTGGAGGGCGATAGGTATAGCGAGATACACCGTTAGAGATGTTATTCGATTTTTGACGAGTTACTTTTTATACTGGGCCCCCCAGTTATAAGCATGGTTCGATAGACATCTTACTGAGGCATACTGGCATGCCTAGGACGAAGATCTTGAGTTTATCTTCCATTTTACAATTATTTTTTTCTTTTCTTAGGTGGTCATCCAAATTTGTACTTTTTGGTCAAGCTTCCTCTATAATAATGATTTTGAACCAGATACGGACTACTTCAAGCATTTAAGTAAGATTTTAAGATTTTTTAGAGTTTCGATTCACAAGCATTTCCCTCATCTGATAGAACGAAGCCCTTATCTACAGGGACGGTAGTATCAAGTGCTTCTCAGAGTAATCTGACGCCAATTTTTTTTATATTGTCTATCAAAGACATTGAGAACGAAAAATATCCACTTGTATTGACACCAATCTACTATACATAACGAACTATCACGTACTTTCCCATTCTCGCGACTACACATCAATCGTGATCTTGTGTAAAAGTGACTTTCGTTCGTTATTTGGCAGTTATTTGTGAACACGAATTGAATTTCACAGCACATATCGAAAATATCATAACCAAGCAAACTCTGTGCTTGGTTTTGTGAAACATTGGTCAAGAGAATTTGTTGATCCTTATGTTATGTATAGGCCATTTATACGACATTCGTCCGACCCCTGCTCTTCTTCTATAAAAAAATTCTTATTTACTACCTAACGGATATGTTGTTAAAGTTACAAATTTTATTTACACCAACACCTACAACTTCTTGAACAATTCACTATTTAACTAGTTATCACTGTTCATTATTTCACTTTTATGTTATACACTGTTCAGTTTTACTTCTTCGAGACGTCGGCGATTGAACGTCGTAGAGGAAAGACGTGTTTTTGTCTCTCCTCTATATAAATAAGTAATTAATTTAAATGTGTTAAAATTAAATAATTAATTAATAATATGTGCATATTTAAATAATAATAATAATATTAATAATAATTTGTGTGTTTTAAAAGTAGTGAAAGTGAAAAGTTATTCATATTGAATAGTTGTAATAATTTGTGTGTACGATACAGAATACGTAATTATATAACAATTTCGTTTATATGTATTTTGATACCGTTGTTGAATGCATCATACGCATTGTGTGTAATTTTTCAATATGTAGCTATAGGACTTTTTTGATTCCAATGGATGCTCAAGATAAGTGTTTTTCCATTTTTAACCTATATTATATTCTTACATATTAAAACATAATTTTTATAAGAAAAATTTAAATACATATATAAACGCTAGGTAACTGTATTTTATAACACGTAAAGGTGTAAAATACTAGTATTTTCATGTAGTGGGTTATTGTGAGTATTTTTTGGGCGAGAAAGGGTTATTTCAATTCTGTTTTGTTACACTCGTTCAAAATTCTTGTTGTTGTTTTTGCGAATAAACAGGTTTGATGACCAACGATTTTCGTTTTTTCAGGTATCGTATAATTTTGTAACCTACTCGTACGTTGTGTTTTATGTATTTACATATTTACTTGCAAATTTAATGTAAAAATGTGTTTCAATGTGTATGTGTGTGTGTAATGAACGTGCATGAACGAAACCGAACACAATTATATTCTATTCGAATATAATTGTGTTCGGTTTTGGCATGAATGAAGAGTATATCCCTTTTTCAACCAAGAAAACAAAAAAATTGGCTTAATTTTAGTCCAACCCACACAAATGTGTGAGGAAGAAACCATAGTAAGTAATGGCGTTGTTGATAAAAAAATTCGCTTCATTTGAAGTACAACCAACACAATTGTGCGAATAGATATAGTGTTTTTTTTCGGACGAAAATAAGTTAAAAAGGAATTCACAAATGTGTAAGTTGGTTGAAAACACATACCAAAATAAATTTTTGACATGGTGCTTTTGCCCTACCCACACAATTGTGTTAGTAAATCACGGGGGGGAGGGGGGGATATCATATATTTGGTGAATTAGTTTTTGTTTTGGGGTGGTTTTCGTTTGGAGATTTGCCATTTTCTGTGGTGGTGTCTTTTTTAGTCTGGTTGGAGTGTATCGTATGAAGAGTGGTAATTTCGTTCGTTTTTCTTCTCTATTGTACGGTAGTCATCGGATTAGAGACGTCGTAGCGGAGAATGGTGAAGTTCTAAGTGAAGATTTGCTTGAGGTTAAGGGGTACTTTATCAGAATTGGGGATGGATGGACGGAGTTTGTGCTCGGGTGACTGGGTTTTTTTTCTCCATCACATGTGCGAGATGTGGATGGGTGGGATCTGCATTCGTGCAATTTGGGCCTGCATACGTGCAAGCCGTGTATTTTGTCATGCTTCTACTTGGTCGTATTTTGACTTACTAATAACAATACATTTTAAAGTGTTAAAATTTCGAGATATTTTAAGATTCTTAAGCCGCCTGAGATAAAGAACATTAATACTATATTTTATTTATAGTTTCTTGATTGGACAGCTATCAATACTGAGTTTTATTATTAGAAATTAATAAGTTATAATATGTACATAAACGTTTTAATCCAGGGTTAAGTTGGTTTAGATATATATTTTGTAATTAAGAATTTCCTTCCTTATAAGCTCTTTCAATAGGTTTTAATGGGTATAAAGCTTCCAAATTGATCGTGTTTGTTAACCGCCATTTATGGTTTCAGATCGAAGTTAGTTTGCTTCAAGAACTGCATTGAACTGACAATTGCCGTCGCTAGGAATATAATAGATTTCCACTATTAACCAAATAACAAATTTTTAATTATAGGTCGAATTGTAATTACAATTTAATTGTAATTTTTCTTATTTTAATTTAATTTAATTGTATATTTAAGATTTAATTTGTCTCACGACAATTGGTTTACTAAATATTATTTTAATAGATTAAATGACTATGGTTATATGTAACATTCAAGTGTCGGTAGAGGGAAACTTTATGGGTTGACTTATTTTTTGGCTTGGAGGCTACACAATAGGGTTTATAATCAGACAAATATTGATACATAGATGTTTTTTTGTATTTTTGGGATCATGGCACTTCTTTAAGTAGATTATTTTCTAATACCTACTTATTACTAATTCTGTCATCTTACAGATTCGTGATTAGCTTAATATTTAATTCTAGTTGATAATAAATTGTAATCTGTTAATTTGTTTAGGTATTGGGGTTTATTAACCTGTGACACATTCATTATTACCTTATAGATTCCAGATTAGCGATTTTTGAAACCAGATGTCTCTGTTTCATTTTTATTGTTATTAATAAACATATTGGTTTATTAGGGATGGTAAGGTTATCCGTTGAAGAGGGAATCCATCCGTTTGATACTAAAATATTTGGATTCGATTTATTTTGTTTTATTTGTTTTACGACAGTCAAATTATAATTAACTTAGTTATAATAATCATTACATTACATTACATTTATTCTATTCAAGAATAATTTAATTATATCGTACAAAATAATGATTCTCTAACGCATAATAATGACATTTTATTTCAGGAAATTTACTATTAAGATGCCAACATTATTGATTATCAATTTTATTAAGATGCTATAATAAATGTGTGAGGACCTGGCGTCGTGTTATTGTAAATTGATATGAGGAAATGATATTAAATAAAATTCCATCACTCATAATAATGAAATTTTATTTTAGGACATTAACTAATTAATCAATTACTTTTTAGGATGTTGATTGCTGAATATTTATATCCCTAAAAACCAAAATAATTGTGCCGTCTTGTGCTTTACTAACTACTTAGGTGACTACTTAGGTGTCTGTAACCGGGTCAAGTCTATCATACCTAACAACCTTTCCTATCCCTCCATCTTGTTATATGTAAAAGGGGTGTACGGTTGGCCCGGCGTATCCGGGATCCTTGCTTAGTCTTGGCCGTACATTCTAATCAATCAATCAATCAATCATGTTCAGTTTTACTTCTTCGAACTTGCTCTGTTCATAGTTAAATTACAACTGTGTCTGCATGTCAATTTGCTCGCGCTTATACTTGTTTGTCGCTGCTCGAGATTATTCCATTTCGAGAACATTCCACTTAATTATTGTTAAATGTCAGTTTGCATAAAATAAAACTTTAATTTATATTTTTATTAAACAAAAATAAATGGCCTCCTCCAAAAAGTGTTACCAGACAACACATTTCTGTTTTTAAAAAATAATATTATAGATGGCAGATCATTGAATTTCTTAATACACTCGTCCTTCAGGATACGTAGGGTTGTCCTCAATCCTACTTATCTTCGCTTTCGTCGTCATTCTCGCTGAATTCATCCTCGTCGGGAAACTCAACAATGCTTCAAGTGGTCGGATGGAAATATCCCTCTAAAACGGCGTCGACCATCTGTTTGCGTTAGTTCTTCGATACGATATTGGTCTCCGTATAAAATATCAACGACTGTATATAGTCCTCGGCATCGTTTCATCAATTTTCGACTTTCTCCAGTTGAGACGGGCTCAGTATACACAACAAACTTATCATTAACTTTATACTTAACTGGTGTTCGGTGTTTGGCATCAAATCTTATTTTTTGTTGCTTTTGATCTTTCTATATTTTATTCGAAGCCTCCTCCCTGATGTGGGCAAGATTAACCTTTTCAAAATTAGTGGATAATTCCTTTTCTTCTATTAGAGTCAATTGCAGCTTATCACCAAACAGAAGTTATGGAGAAAATACAAAAAGCAATTCTTGCGGCGGTTTCTGTCTAACGGAGTGGGGTGAACTGTTAATTGCCCATTGAATTTTAACGAGTGCATTATCCCAATGTACGTCGTCTTTATTATGATCCTTAATGAGTGTAAAATATTGCGGTTGGTTCTTTCTACCTGCCTATTTGCGCGTGGAGTAGCAGTAGAAACTATTTGATCAAAACTATTTGATTTCAAAGATGAATCCCGGACATTTACCAAGCGGGTTGGCATTCTAAAATGAAGTGCCAATTCATTGATCGCGTTAATCACAAAACCGTGTCGAGGTATTGCGGACCGTTTAGAGATTTGAGATGTATTTCGTGAAAGCATTAATGACTGCCAACACCTAACGATTTTTTCTAGAACTAGTTACAAATGGCCCTAGATGGTCCAGATGTCATGTATGACAGGGAATGGGAGCCTGCTCGATCGGGTCTAGTTCATTTTTATTTGCATTTAGATTGTCCCGATTGTACAAACAATCAATGCAAGTTTTTATATATTTTTGGACAAATTGTTGTAGATGTGGCCACCAAAGTACCGATTGCCGATAACGTTTTTTCTAAAGCGAAGTGCCTCATTTCATCATGACACATGTGCACAATTCAATATCTTACCCCTTTCTGTACATAAAATAATAACTCATCATTGCATTTACGATATAATCTTTTTTGTAGACCGTATACTATCCTTAATTTTTATAACTTCAGGATCATTATCTTGTATCATATTGAGCCAATCTTGCTCAACCCATTCGTCTGAACTATTTATTTGTAGAATACTTAAAGTAGCAGGGTCCGTTTCTCTTGGTGGAAGAACCGATTTTCGACGTAAGGCACCCACATGGATCATATTGGTGCCCGAACGGTGCTGTATGTCTATCTATATTATACTCCAATAATCGTAACCACCATCTACCTATACGTGGGCAACAAGTGCAAGGCGTTTGACGAGAGTATGAAAAGTCGGAATCTATCTATTGTTTCGACGACAGCAAGGGACTCTAATTCATAGCTATGGTACTTTTTTCAAGTTCGGTTGGTTGTCTACTATAATAGTTAACCGGATGCAATTCACCATCAGACTCCCGTCGGTCCAGTCGAATGTTGAATCCTTTCTAATTAAGCGAGTTATTGGTGCTGCGGTAATCGAAAAGTTCAGCACAAACTTCCGAAAATAGCTGAATAAACCTATGAATTGTCGGATTTCGTATACGTTTTTGGATACGGAAAATTCTACAACGCACTTTATTTTATCTGGACCCGGTTTAATGCTAGTCCCGGTTATCTCATATCCTAAGAACTCAACCATATTTTGCAAAAACTTGCATTTACTAAGTTTTAAGGGTACCCCTTGGTCACGAATCTTATTTAACAATTCGTCTAATATTTGTAATCTTTCTTAAATAGAAGAACTTAACGTAGAAAAGAACGTAGAACTTAACGAAGAAGACGTTAGATCACTTCCTATGCTCGTGTCCGACACTATCATGCAGAAGGCATAAGTATTTAGGTGTGTACGGTATGGACAACCTTTCGGACTTCGCGGGCCGTGGACTGCGAGATATTTTACGCTACATAAGTAGCTCTGAATGGTTTCAGGGGGAATAAAGGAGAGATAGGATCCTGTGGTATCAAAATGCGATACTATTGGCCTAAGTGTGCAATAGCAGCCACTCTAACCTAACCACGCTGATTGCGGATGAAAAAGGCGACGCAGATGTTTAATAATTCCTAACTCTAACAAACTCTTCGATCTGTTTTTTAACATTTTCTCGTTGCGTAAATGATATGGATGACAAACACCAGGATTGTCATCATTTAATTTTAGTTCCATTTCAGCCTTGTTTGTTTTACTAATCTCACGCAAGTTAATGGCGAAATAATCTCGGTACGCTAATACCATCACTTTTAAATCCAGATTAACGCTTTCTGGTAAATTTTTGTTAATCGCCATCTTCAAGATTTCATCGAAGTTTTGGTTCACTGGGGGTTGCACCGAATCGTTTCTAGCCGTTGGAGTTTCTTTTATTTCTGAATCTAAATCATCTTTCCTTGACTCGTCTGGAACAGGATGAACTAAACTTTTATAATCAATTTTATTAAATTTTATTACATATTAGAAATACCAAATTGTACTTTGTCTGCTAGATTCTTTGTCACTTGAAGACTATTTATTGGTTTAATTTCCGTTATTTCGAGAACTTTAACTGATTACACGACTTTAGCTAAATTATGTTCGGTTGATTTAAAGCGCTTACGCGTATCATTTTTTTCTCTGATGTCTATCGGTTACAATCAGAACCAGAACATTCAAACTGACATTATCAATAAGAATTGTCAATAGTAGTACAGTAATCGCTTTGCCCTCTCCAAAATCAATCTAAATTATTTGCGAGACTTTCTGTCATGGCCACACAGTCACTGCCTAAATCAATAAATGCTTGTACACTCTAACTTGTTTCACGCAACGAACATTTTTTGAATCGTTCATTGGTTCTTGTCGTTTAGGGCAATTAGTAGCATAATGACCTTTCTGATTATACATTTTACACACGTTACATCCTCAATTTCTCTTAGCAGATCGAGGCTTACTGGAATATTCAAATCCGTCATAACCCCTAAGGCATTGTAATAAAACAGATATTGAATTTATAATCTGTATAACTAGCGCTCAAGATAAATCTGGATCGCCTAAACCACCAGTTATGTATGTAATTAGAATTTGCTCACTGAACTCAACTTCTGCATACCTATTCGACGAATATCAAATATACGGCGAATAAGGCTCTGACGGTTTTTTTTGCGACGATTTGCCAATATTGCGTGGCCAATATCCACATCACGAGTTGAACAGAACTCTTGAACTACACCCCTTTGAAAATCCTTCCAACTAAAAATATTTTGAACCACGGACTGATACCATAAGTGGGCATCACCCCTGACTCTAGTGATTGCCACGTACAACAATAACATATCATTCAATTGATATATTTGCTGAATTTGTTCAACCTGTTGTACCAAACGATTAGCCGAAATAAAATGTTGCTTATTGGGATCAAAAATAGGAAGCATAGTCGCAAATCCATACCAGATTCAGAATAGTGTTGATTATGACAATAATAATCCGCTGATAAATTGATATAGTTGGTTGTGACGTGTATTATTCAACGGTAACTTGTTTTGTGTAGCTATTGGTTGTCCACTAATGTAGGTGAGGTTAGGGTTTAACATACTCTCCACGTTTGGATAATTCCGATGTATCCGCAACTCCGACCGCTGAGAAGTATTCTCCGGTTTACTTAGATGAACATTGTCTGTATTTTTTATTTTTTTAAAGAAAATATTAATTGTCCAGTGTAGTTAATGTCTCTTGAAGGTCAATTAATACTCCCTTTTCATTCACGTACACATCACCCATTCACACCTTTACAGTATAAGACCTATACATTGCAAGCTCCATGTCAACCTGTACATTGACATGAACGGTGGGTCAGCGCTGAATTCTGCATTCCAACAGAGGGTATATGTTGTGTTTATTAACATCGATAACGAAAATTCGCTTTTTACATCCAGCCTCTGGTGGGATTCGAACCCAGTACCTCCCGGTCCAAGTGCCGAAGCTTTAACCAGTGCACTAGTCCGGTATTGAATACACTGTAAACCATAACTTATTGCAAAAGCATCGTCTTTCCCCTAACTATCAGGTAATTGACCACGTTGAAAATTTTCTCCCATACTCAAGGCGTTTGGTCGTAACTTATAATTTTGGTCTAGGTGATCGTCATTTTCATATGCGGGACATAATAAATGCTGATCCCTTCCATTATTTTGGTTGAAATGCGTCATTCTCCTTGTGCGCCATTTTTATTTTTTTTTTTAAATTGAATTGAATTTAATTTAGTGAAATGTAAATTGTTTTTTTACTCTGTATGGATACTTGATCCCATTTCTGATTTGTTAAATGTCAGGTTTGCACAAAATAAAGACGCTTATTAAACAAAAAATATGGCCTCCTCTCTTCTTTTATATTATAAGAATGAAGTACTACATAATTCAAAAACAACAACTCACAGTCTGGCGAATAAAAGTGTTACCAGACGACACAAAATACATTTCAGTTTTTAAAAAATAATATTATAGATGACAGATCGTTAAGTTTCTACATCTTACACTATTAACGTCGTTGTTAATTGCAGCATTTTCCACGTCGAAATACCATTGTAAAAACCAATTTCCGATCAGTATTGGAGGAATACTATTGAAATTAGTGAACTGGTAAATCTGGTGTAGTGCATTACAAATAAGTTCATTGAGTGTTTTTTCCATGAAATTTTAGCACGGCGTACTTTATGAAAATAAAAATTACCAAACAAAAATATACCCAACAAGATGCTGTATAAGATAGCGGAATTTTGACAGAGGAAAATAAGAGATTGCACTACTCGCCGCAAGTGGCGGCACTATCACTAAAGAGAATTAATTTTGTTATGTAATTACCAGCGGAAATTTTTCATTCATTATGGACTACTTTTTTCACTAAATAAAATATCTCAGTGGAATAAAATATTAAAAGTGATCCTTAAAATGGCAAATTGATTGATCTCCGAAGTAAAGGAACTCGGTAAATGAAATATTGAAATTTAACAATAATCCGTCTATCCGCCATTTCTTCCACTAGTAACCAATACTTTCGGTTGTTTTTCTTATAGCTTAGGTCATACTGAGACTACACGGAAAATTTGGGGAAAATTCATAGACTAGAATTTTCACTAGAATTTTTTGATTTTCTGTGGCCAAATAAGTGATTTTCAGTTTTTGACCAATAGCTCAAAATCTTCCACTAGTAAGCAATACTTTCGGTTGTTTTTCTAGTAGCCTAGATCATACTGAGACTATGTGGAAAATTCGAGGAAAATTTATAGACTAGAATTTTCACTAGATCATACTGAGACTATGTGGAAAATTTGGGGATAATTCATAGACTAGAATTTTCACTAGAACTTTTTGATTTTCTGTGGCCAAATAAGTGATTTTCAGTTGTTGACCAATATCTCATAAACTTCCACTAGTAACCAATACTTTCGGTTGTTTTTCTAGTAGCTTAGGTCATACTGAGACTATGTGGAAAGTTTGGGGAAAATTTATGGACTAGAATTTTCACTAGAATTTTTTGATTTTCTGCGGCCATATAAGTGATTTTCAGTTTTTGGCCAATATATCAAGAACTTCCACTAGTAATCAATACTTTCGGTTGTTTTTCTAGTAGCCTAGATCATACTGAGACTATGTGGAAAATTTGGGGAAAATTCATAGACTAGAATTTTGACTAGAATTTTTTGATTTTCTGTGGCCAAATAAGTGATTTTCAGTTTTTGACCAATATCTCATAAACTTCCACTAGTTACCAATACTTTCGGTTGTTTTTCTAGTAGCTTAGGTTATACTGAGACTATGTGGAAAGTTTGGGGAAAATTCATGGACTAGAATTTTCACTAGAATTTTTTGATTTTCTGCAGCCATATAAGTGATTTTCAGTTTTTGACCAATATCTCAAGAACTTCCACTAGTAACCAATACTTTCGGTTATTTTTCTAGTAGCCTAGATCATACTGAGACTATATGGAAAATTTGGGGAAAATTCATAGACTAGAAGTTTCACTAGAATTTTTTGATTTTCTGTGGCCAAATAAGTGATTTTCAGTTTTTGACCAATAGCTCAAAATCTTCCACTAATAACCAATACTTTCGGTGGTTTTTCTAGTAGCCTAGATCATATTGAGACTATGTGGAAAATTTGGGGAAAATTCATAGACTAGAATTTTCACTAGAATTTTTTGATTTTCTGTGGCCAAATAAGTGATTTTCAGTTTTTGACGAATAGCTCAAAATCTTCCACTAGTAACCAATACTTTCGGTTGTTTTTCTAATAGCTTAGATCATACTGAGACTATGTGGAAAGTTTGGGGAAAATTCATGGACTAGAATTTTCACTAGAATTTTTTGATTTTCTGCAGCCAAATAAGTGATTTTCAGTTTTTGACCAATATCTCAAGAACTTCCACTAGTAACCAATACTTTCGGTTGTTTTTCTAGTAGAATAGATCATACTGAGACTATACGGAAAATTTAGGGAAAATTCTTGGATTAGAATTTTCACTAGAGTTTTTTGATTTTCTGTGGCCAAATAAGAGATTTTCAGTTTTTGACCAATAGCTCAAAATCTTTCACTAGTAAGCAATACTTTCGGGTGTTTTTCTAGTAGCCTAGATCATACTGAGACTATGTGGAAAATTCGAGGAAAATTCATAGACTAGAATTTTCACTAGAATTTTTTGATTTTCTGCGGCCAAATAAGTGGTTTTCAGTTTTTGACCAAAATCTCATAAATTTCCACTAGTAACCAATACTTTCGGTTGTTTTTCTAGTAGCTTAGGTCATACTGAGACTATGTGGGAAGTTTGGGGAAAATTCATAGACTAGAATTTTCACTAAAAATTTTTGATTTTCTGCGGCCATATAAGTGATTTTCAGTTTTTGACCAATATCTCAAAATCTTCCACTAGTAACCAATACTTTCGGTTGTTTTTCTAGTAGGTTAGGTCATACTGAGACTATGTGGAAAATTTGGGGAAAATTCATGTACTAGAATTTTCACTATAATTTTTTGATTTTCTGCGGCCATATAAGTGATTTTTAGTTTTTGATCAATATCTCAAAAACTTCCACTAAAACCGAAAGTATTGGTTACTAGTGGAAGAAATGGCGGATAGACGGATTATTGTTAAATTTCAATATTTCATTTACCGAGTTCCTTTACTTCGGAGATCAATCAATTTGCCATTTTAAGGATCACTTTTAATATTTTATTCCGCTGAGATATTTTATTTAGTGAAAAAAGTGGTACATATTGAATAAAAAATTTCCGCTGGTAATTACCTAACAAAATTAATTCTCTTTGGTGATAGTGCTGCCACTTGCGGCGAGTAGCGCAATCTCTTATTTTCCGCTATCAAAATTCCGCTATCCCAACAAGCTTATTCTTTTGCCGTCAGATCCACTTATAGTTGTCTATAGGTTTGACTCGGGCAGTATACTCACTTGTAAGTCTTGTTTTATTTTTGACAGCGAACAAGAAACACGCTGAAATAATTTTCTTGAATGGTATCACTTGGTGCTTAACCACTCGACCACCTTGATA
Source organism: Nephrotoma appendiculata (assembly GCA_947310385.1). Lineage (NCBI taxonomy): Eukaryota > Metazoa > Arthropoda > Insecta > Diptera > Tipulidae > Nephrotoma > Nephrotoma appendiculata. The sequence goes on along the minus strand of OX371225.1, from coordinate 214,881,757 downwards.
TGTAATTGTGTGGAGTAGATTTCGTGAGAATCACAATATCCTTGTATATAGAGATGGTGATTCCTCGCGTGTGGTCAGGGAGTGGTAATCGATCGCTGGGAATTATTATTATTATTTTAGCCCATCCCAGTGCTTGATCAGTTGAGCGTCAAGAAAAAAGAGACTAAAGCTATATCGATTTGTTACATTTTTCCTGGAAACTTTCGGCTAACTTTTACAGTCTAATCGATACCAGACATATTTTACTATTTAAATACCAAAAACTGTTCTAATTGGAAAATACTACAAAATAAAAATGTTTTAAATATTTTTGTTTTTTTTTTTTTAGAAAACTCATTAAGACCACCAAATTCATTAACCACTACACCGCAATCGGCTCATTCATCACCTGATCAGATGATAAGTCAAATCATTGAAAGTGTCGCAAGTGGTTCACCTCTGGAGCAACAACTCAAAAGTAGCCCCAACTTTTCACGTTTCCTAAGTTACAGTCCAACGGATCGGACATTGACTGAACCAAATTATGAAAACAAGGTAAGTTCATTTTGCACAACATACAAATTAATTTTAATTTACATAAACAAAAAGACAATTAACAACTTACATCGTACATTACATGAGTACAACAATAATCATCAGAAGATATTTTTTTACGTCGTTGTTTTTGGGTCAAATACCTCTTAATATTGTTGCTGTACTTATAAAAAAAAATAATGTAAATACAATTTTACAGGGTGTTTCTACTTTTACGAAATACAAAGAGAATTATTAATATGTAACGACCACCTAACAGATTGAATCAACTTATTTTTTTATTAAGATGAAACAAAGAGGCCATTAATTACTATTTATACAGTGTGTGTAAAGTGTCCGTCCGTAAGGAAAACTATTTATTAATTCTGAAAATCTATATATGAATACAAAACGAAAACTACTTTCTGATTCTTGCGCTATAGCGGAATCGTGAGAACATTTTATATACGAGTACGCTCGGCGTTCTTAATTCAATCATGTGCTAATAATTTAAATTCCATCATTGATCGATCATACATCTACATATTTTGTTGTTGTTGTTGTTACTTTGTCTGATGATTATTATAAATGTTTGGTTGATGGACGGATGAATCATTGGTTTTAGAGCAACAAGTGTGTGTGTGTATGTTTGTACAAAACCATAAAATTATATTTAATTGAAATTCATTGATTGGCACGCGGATGAAACAAGAACGAGGGTTTTGTTAATTTTTTGATTTCTCGAAATAATCAATGAAAATAGTTTACAAATTCAATCGTGAATGAAAATAAAAAAACTTTAACAAGAATTAAATAATCATATTGATTAATAGCAATAAAACATTTTGTATATTGATTTAAGATATTTTCACCATCCTTACAAGTAAGGCATAACGTGACATAAGTTTCACTTACATATGGACATTTATAGATAGTTAGAATGTTTATTTAAAGAAGCTAATCATTTTTAATGAACGCGTGGTGTATTTTTGGAATTACCAAATACACTTTATATTCGCGTATTAGCCTTAAATAATTATATTAATTCAATTACATCATGTTCTGATTGTACAAATTGTAGTGTTGTATAGATGTCGTCAATCCGAGTTTTAGCTTTATCACTTACTCAGACTTATGAGTCAGTATGTCTGCTCTGCAGCTTCTATTAAATTTGTTTTCTTTGCTCGATTTTATTTGACGACCAACACCTTGAAAAACTGTATTACTATGCTTAACTCTTAAGTCTTATAATATTTGCTGATTTCGGCACATTTGTAAAACTCAATAGTGAATTTATTGAAATAGTTAATTGTATTTCTTACATACTAACTTTAATATTTATCTCAATTTTATAATTAAAAACTGGAGTACTGATTATGTGGTGACTATTGTCAAATTGGCAAAGTTGGGAAATTAAAGGCGGTTGATTTAGAAATCAAATAAGATAAATAAAAAACTTAAATTATTTTATATTTAAGGAAAACAATTTATTTAGTTTTATTGTCGCAAACACGTTATTACGGCTGTACCTGATACTGGTTCGTCCTCGATCCACTCGTCGTCGCTAGAACAATTGTCTTCTTCCATACCATTCAATTCAGGCACCAAGATTTCATTTTGTCGAATGAGTAAATTGAACTAAATTTTCGAGATTTAATTTGCATTCCCTTGATGCCCTCCACCACATAGCGGTTGTTTCCACGAGCTTTTGACACTACGTAAAGTCCACGGAATTTTAGAATTAACTTTCGTGATTCAGTTGAGCACTTTTCATTTTCGATGACGATTCAATCTCCTTTAATGTACTTCTTTGTTTCGGAATGCTGTCGGTCGAATCTTTTTTCCACTTTTCTCTTTCTTTTCATTTCCACTGAATCCCGTCGTTGAGTTCTTTTGAGAATTGATAATTGTAAATCTCAAAGTGTTTCTTCCCAATCTTTGACATTCTCGACGGAGGTATAAATGAAAGACAAAATCGTCTGGTTCGCTCTTTCCACTTGTCCGTTCGCGTGAAGAGTTCGAACTGCCGTTTTTATTTGTTGAATATTGTTACACTCACAATATTTATCGAAAGCGTTAGATGTAAAAGACGTACCTCTATCACTGATGATGCGATTCAGGAGCCCAAAATGGGCGGTAAGGTCGTTCAAAAATTTAATTACTGGCGCTGTTTTTAATTTCGGACGGCTCTCAGAATTATAAACTTACTAAATGCATCAGACATCGCAATCATATGTGTGTTTCCATGTTTACTCTTTACAACCGGTTCGAGGTGGTCAATATGCATCACCCGAAATGGTATCGTTTCCATTGTTCCAAAGTGTAGGCGACCTTCGGGTCTTTCCTCTTTTGGATTTCATATAACAACATTCGACGCATGCAGCAATGTAAGAGTTCAAATATTTAATTAAATTTTATTTAATTCGTTGGATTGTTTTCTCGATACCAAGGTGCCCCATTTTATCGTGAAAATGTAGTACCACTCGAAATCGAACTGCTCGTCGCCCACCTTTCGGAACAAACGATTATCTTTCAGTCGAAATTCTTATCTCAAATCCTTTTCATCGTCGGACTTCATCCGTTGAGTACGGTGGATGATTCTCTTCAAATTTTCGTCCTGGAGTTGCATGGTAAGCAGCCAGTCGTTTAGATCAATCCCACTTTTCATTAAACCACCAATCTCCGCTTCTCTCGGTGGTTCGCTTGGAGATTGACTAAACGCATCAACGTGAGCCGTGCGATCCCCTGGTCGGTGAATTATCTCAAAATCATATTCGAGTAGTCGCATCCACCATTTTGCGATTCTCGGTACCATCTCCGTTTTCTCTTTTATTTGTGCGATGGCACAACGGTCGGTGGCCAGACGAAATCGTTTTCCTAGAACATATACCTCGGAATCAATCAAGACATTCCACAACGGCGGGAACCTCTAATTCGTAGCTGTGGTGCTTTTGCTCAGTGCGTCTGTGCAATGACGACTATAATATATAACGGATTTTCTTGTCTTTCCGTCCACCGATTGTAATAAGAATCTAGCGAGATCAATACTAGAGGCGTCGGTGTGTAGTTCGTGTTGAGCGGCGAGATCGTAAAGTGTGAGACACGGTTTGTCACAAAGAAGCTTGATTAGCTTCGAAAAGGCCTGTTGCAATGCGGTTCTCTCAAATTAAACTTTTTATCTTCGGACTTCCGTAGCAAATTGGTGAGCGGCTTCGAAATTAACGAATAATTCTTAATAAACTTTCGGAAAAATCTGGTGAGACCGAAAAATTGTCAGACTTCGGTGACTGTCGCCGGCTGCGAAAAATTTTTGACGGCACATATTTTACCTTCTCTGGGGAACATTCCTTTTCCACTAATTTCGTGCCCCAAAAAGGTGATTTCGGTTGCAAGAAATGTACCCTTATCCAATCCAGTGATCGGATATCAGTCGATCTGATGATAGCCCATTTTCATTACCAATGTACTGAAATATTTGTTTCCAGATAGACATCTGCTACAATACGCATCGGGTATGGCTGCCTTACAGTGTCAGTGACCTTGTTCATTTGCCGGTAGTCGGCACACATTCGATTTTCACCATTCTTCTTATCGATTAAGACTATAAACGAGGCATACGGAGAATCAGAAGGTCAAATTATACCATTCTGTAACAATTCTTCCACAATATTCTTGACAATCGATTTGTTATTGATCGGTCTATCGGTGGTTAGTTTAATTACCATCTTTGTTAGGACGCACTTGCCTAACTCTAATACTGTTGAAGCAAAAACTTCGATATGTGACGACAGCAAAGCCTTTATTTGATTTTGTTCGGTTTCGCTTAAGTCCTTACCCATGTCAAGATTTTCCGTAATCTTAATTGTGCAGCGGTCCCTTTCGATTGCAAGGAGACAATAGTACGTATTGTTATCGACGTCTACTGCAGCAGCAATAAATTGTTGACATACGTATTGACCACCAGCAAACCCCGTAAGAACGATGGAACAATCAAATTTCGGATTCATGTTTTCGGTGAATGGCTTACGAATCAAGGTTCGATTGCTACCAGGGTCCACAAATGAAGAGGTCTCTATACCATTTATTTTGATTTCTTTTGAAATGAAATCGTCGTCTATGGCTGCTGGTAATGATTTTTCCTCAATTTTAAGGACATTCGGCTTGGAAAACGTTTTCGATTCGGCACTTATTTTTCGTTTCTCTGATGGACATGAATCGGTTTGGTGTGTCGTTCGAAGGCAATTCATGCAACGTTCTCTGCTCCGTGGCTCTGGGCATTTTATTGACGAATGTCCTGGTTTGAAGCAATTCACGGAATTGGAATTGGCATTTTTTTGTATTGGCGGATTTGCATAATTTGAGGACACGGATGGATTCGACGATTGAAGTTTCAATGACGCAGTGAATGATTTCGTTTTCGACGTAGGAATAAATGGTTTCGGTGCAAATGTCGATGTTCTTTGGATTATAGGATTATAGTTGACTTATCCTCTGATGGCGGTCAGCAACTCGATACATTTCGAGAATGGTTTGGATATCTGCTTTTTCAAATCGTTGTGGTTAACCCCATTAATTGTATATTTAATAATGCAATTGTCCGAGAGCCTTTGACCTTTTCTTCCCAGAAAAATTGACCCAGAGACAACACCAATAATACTCCTCGGGTGTTTCGTGATATTTACGTTTTGGTTCCATCATTTTAATATGTGGACGTCTGCCACATTCGTCTCGCACGGAAAATCCTGAAGAAATTTATTTTTAAATTCTTGCCACGTACCAAAAACTTCTTGAAGGCCGTCAATCCAATATTTTGCAGGTCCTAAAAGTTTCGATTGAACCGCAAAAATCACAACTCGGTCGTCCCAGCAATATCAACTTCAAACTGTAAATTTTCTGAAAAAATTTGACCGAACTCATTGGTAATGACGATGACGGGTTAAATTCCGGAACGATTGACATAACGTCCTTCACATTACTGAACGGATTGCTATGATAAACGTTTGGCATCCCAATGTTTGGTACGTTCCCATACATCGGGTCGATCGTATTTGGATTAAAATCGTTCGTTGGAATCGGTTAATATGTTAACCCGTACGGGAGACTATGAACTGGCTGCGATCCAGGTTGGCAATATGGAATACGAACCCCAACCGAAACAACATTAGGCACAAATTTTTGTTCACTCGTTGTTGTAACACTCGTTGTTGCCCTACAACCTTAATTTATTTGATTGCACATGTGAGTGGGTAAACGTGGAGTTGATAGAAGGTGAAAATTGTGATGACGTCACAAACTCATGTGACGAAACTTGTGTGGGTTGGTGGTTCAAATGAACTTAACTCTCGGAATCGTGTTGATACATGGCGATGTCGTTATTGAAGGCTGAGATTGCGATATATTTACGGGATTCCCCTTTTGTTCTATCGTTCTCAAAAGTGAAATTTCCCTTTTTAACTCGAATATTCGATCAGTTATTGGTTTGTTAACCACATTTTCGTAATTCAAATTACTATAAAAATCTTCTACTCGCTCAAATCAACTCGTTTCTGTTACCGGTTGTAGGCAGTCCAGCACTTTTACATTTTTTCTTAATGTTTCAACTTTCAAGTGTTTGAAACGGGTTGGGGACGTTATGCCGATTTTTAAAATGTCGATTCCAAAATGTCGACTACCGAAATGCCGACTAGAAAAATGTCGACAGGTACATTTTGTCGATTTACAAAATGTTGATTCTAAAATGTCGACATGGACAAAATGTCGATTCTAAAATGTCGACTTGGAAAAATTTCGGATGTTCAAATAAATGTTGCCGGCAACATTTATTTGAACATCCGAAATTTTTCCAAGTCGACATTTTAGAATAAGTCTTAAATATTTGACACTATCAAGCGCGCGCGCGTGTGTGTGTGTATGTGTGTGTATGTGTGTGTGTGTGTGTGTGTGTGTGTGTGTGTGTGTGTGTGTGTGTGTGTGTGTGTGTGTGTGTGTGTGTGTGTGTGTGTGTGTGTGTGTGTGTGTAGGTGTGTGTGTGTGTGTGTGTGTGTGTGTGTGTGTGTGTGTGTGTGTGTGTATGTGTGTGTGTGTATGTGTGTGCGTGTGTGTGTGTGTGTGTGTGTGTGTGTGTGTGTGTGTGTGTGTGTGTGTGTGTGTGTGTGTGTGTGTGTGTGTGTGTGTATGTGTGTGTGTGTGTGTGTGTCATGAGGATCCCATCATTTGAATTACATACATAGCTAGCTAAAACAAGCAATGTAGTAAAGAAATTGCACAACTTTAACTTAAATATTATTTTACCTAAAAATACAAAGTCGATATATCTGCTGATGTTTTGAAATCTGCATTTTTAAAATCAACATTTTCTTTAGTCGACATTTTGTCCAGTCAACAATTTTTCTTAAACACAAATCGACATTTTGTCCAGTCGACTTTTTCTTAGTCGATATTAAGGGGGGATCCCGTTTGAAACTCGGCATTTTTTTTTTCACAACACAGAAAGTTGAAAGTTCTTTTGGTAACCCCACACCTGAATTTGTCAAATTGGCAAAGTTGGGAAATTAAAAGCGGTTGTTTTCGAAATCAAATAAGATAAATAAAAAACTTAAATTATTTTATATTTAAGGAAACCAATTTATTTAGATTTATTGTCACAAACACGTTAATGCTACTACGTAATTATATAATTCTCGATGGTTCTCATTTATTTTCCGTCGTCGGCGATTGCTATGTTATCGGTTTGTGACACTATATTGTGGCCAATATACGACTTTGTTTTACCTTCAAGGTACATAGATCTCGAAAATAACACACTTCTCTTCAAAAGCGAAAATTTAAGATTAATGGACTTTTAGTAAAACTGTCTTGTATAATCAAAAAACAGTATTTCCGCTTAATCTTCAGAAAACCAACAAAGTCAACTCTAAATACGGCTGCCAAAATCTTACCATTTAGCTTGCTCATGGGCAAATATTCTTGCAAAATAGTCTATACGACACTGTCTTCTGATATCTTTAAGTTTACGGTCTTTCAAACCGGTTTTGTGCAATTTTTTTCTTTTCTGGAATATCTGACGAACTCTACTAAATGAACGTTTAGCAGAGAGCCTATACCACTTAACCATTGCTTTGCTTGAACGGTATTTTTGTCATCATAAACAGTGTTTAATCAACACACAAAAATTCATTTTTTCTACTATTTTTAAAATATCAAAAGTAACGTCACTGTGCAACTGTAACATGTTATGTTTCAGCCGTTCCACACGGGTTGTCAAATGAAATCTGCTTCACGCTTCAAAATAAGTTGTAATAGATTTTTTATTGCTAATTTAAAACCATATTTTACTATATATTTAAACACAAAATTTTTTGTATTGTTTTATTCTGCACTCTCGAAACTAAAATCTACATCTCAAAAATGGTCTTGATTTTTTTTTGTTTCATCTATATTTTTGTTGAAGCTGCTTCACAGAAAAATTTTTTGTTGAAAAATGAGTCGCAATTAAAACCAGTATCATAGGTAAACGGGGAAAGAAACGAAGATGAAACTACTTTTTTGACAACCCGTGTGTAATGGCTCATTGGATTGTCATACAATTTTAACACATTAACACATGAATTTTTCAGTAGATGCGCAATTTGTGTGTCAGCCGATATTTTTTACACTGTTAGACTCAACATATTCCGGGGTCACCTGCCTGAAACTGTTATGCTTCAGGTCGTTGAATTGAAGAAGGTGGTATTTATTGATAGTTTAATGTATTTAATGCCCCAAATGACACCTAAAAATAAAAGGATTCAAAAAATTGTGTGCATGTCATTTCTCTAAATGTCTTTATCTCTTGCTCTAATTTTATCGTATACTGAAGCGATACGGACTGTGAATATATGGTACATATGCGGTCGTGCTAGTTTTAATCCGTGGGATATATTTATTTAAGTGATCAGATCCAGTTAGTGCATGATCTATTAAATGTTTCTTTTATATGATTAGAAGGTGAGTTGATGGGAATAATATCAACGCTTGCAGCATACATCCAGCCTTCATTTCCACTATACCTGATGCTTGAAGGCATATAACCATTGATTATGGACATTAATCCAGTGGTTTAATACGTTTACGGATCCGATGGAAAATGATTCCTCGAGATTCATCTTCCGTTGAGGGATTGCTACTTTGCATAAAATCATCACATAAAAATCTTATTCTTTGTAATAGTTGACAATCCTTCATTTCTTCTCTGGTCAGTAACGTGAACTGTTCTCGGTGAGCATCTACTGTAAACTATTGTGACGTAGAATCTAAGACTACGCTTTATTTTGTTCAATATGGAATGGTCAATCTACTAACGGTGTGTAGTCCTGCGCAAACAATAATGGAATATACATGGAAGATTAGGAATGACATGCCCATTCCATTGTGAGAATTGAATTGTGCTTTATTCGCTTAACTTATGGTATGATTCCTTATCAGAGCCTTCAACTGATGCTGATCGATGTTTATGGTTTCAAAGTGAGTTTCATATAGCCTTATGGACGATTTACATGTTCCAATTTTTCTCCAGCAAAAAAAATAAAGGGTTTTAAGTATATTACGATTTTCGTTTTTTTCTTTTTAATTTGAGCAAACGTTGCCATAAAACTGAAAATGTTGCCATAAAATATCGTTTCTACGAGTGTTTTTATAGCAGGTAAGTAAATATTTTATTTTTACTTGCAATTTGATTTTGTTCGTTATATATTTAAACGCAAGCTGTGCTGTCAAAATTTATGAAACATACAAGAAAAAATTATATCATCGCCATTTTTATTTACATATTGCTGGCTCTTTTTAACTAGTAACTTTTTTTATATGCGTGCTTTGCGTTTGCTTAGAAAACTCTTAGAATGACTTTGGAATGTACCTAAGGCCCATTTAAAAATCAAATCTCTTCTAAATTACACAATATAAATTCCCCTGAATGTTATTACACCAATACTATTACAATAAGTTTTTTGTTATAGTATTTTTTGGATTAGTTTGGATAAACTTCACTAGCATTGTTGCAATTGGCCGGCATGCGTCTCGATGACACCTTCTCTAATAATACCAAGTCGTTAACCCTTAGATTTGGTTAACGTAACATTTCCATTTAGTTCATTGTTTAGTTGGTGGAAGTACTAGGACCGCCATTTTTTCCAAAATTGCTGAACCATTTACAGCGTTTTTAATGATGTGTAGTCTATATCGTGTTAATGCTGACTTATCCGTTGCAATACTGGTCAACGGAGTAAATGGTCGAGAATTTAGGCACGCTCCTATTTGGGTAGCCATATGATTAGTTTTAAATGGAATTTATTAGATTTAACCCCTGCTTTCCATATACAACCAAAATGGTGTGTAATTGGCGTTAGGAAATGCCAAATACTTTCGTCGATGGTGGTAACTGACAAAAAGACATCTCATACGGCAATATAGTTGCGCGGTAGTGCTCTTTTTTCATAAGTTATTTGGTCCAACGAAATATGTTCCATTCTCAGAATAGATATCCGTGAATAAACTCGTCATGTGCGCCACTGTTCACGCGTTTCCTGGGAATAGGGGATTGGGAAAAATATGTTCATAGTATTTTCGTATAAATTATATTTTTCTGGTCTACTGATGGTTTAGTTTGGTGTAAATATTTCCGAAAAAAGTAGATTGGAATTTTGTTATCGGAAAATAATTCCCCATTTAACTTTGACTTGAAAATATTTAGACCAAATAAATTCCATCGGTAGGACAGGGAAATACAATTAAGAGAAAATTGCTATGAAAATATATTTTCCAATACCCTATTCCCAGGGATAGTCGTCGTCCTCGTTAGCAGGGTAAAGCCTTTTTTCCAAAATGAAACCTTATTTATTCAGTAAAACATACTGGAGAAACAAAAAGAGAAAGCTAATCAATAAATTATATTAGAATGACAGAAACAACAACAACATGTATGGGAACATTTTATAGGTAAATTTTATTTTATAGAAAAAAGATGAACTTAATATCAAATGTTGAAAAATGTATTGGCTGCTCGGGAAAATTCGGAATTGTCAACCTATTATATCAACAGGTTGCTATTATATCAACAGGCGAGCGGACTAACAGGATCCGGGTACTAGGCGGCGTTCCAAAACGTTTGCATCTTAACATACGTAAAGTCCCATACATTCTTCGGCATATATGTAGTATCAATATGAGAATTCCAATCCAAATTCGAAGTCATCGTCAGCCTCAAATTGGAAACAGATTGAACGTATGGTATAATGTTACCATCAATATGAATAGCAGGTAGATTGACTCCCTCGTAATACCGGTTGAAAACTAAGGCTTGGGACTTAAGCATTAAGCATGCTTAAGAAGCATTAATGCATAGGGCATTACACCCCGACCACTGGTTTATAACATCCAAGTCCTTATTGATAAGATCCCAAACCGTATTAGAAGCGTCCAGATTAGGCAGCTCACTAAAAATCTGTAGATCATCCGCGAACAAATAGTGCCGGCAATATAGAGGCAACTTAGAAATATCATTAATATATAAGGAAAAAACAATAGGTCCCAGGATAGAACCCTGTGGGACCCCTGATGTAAGGGGTAGGCATGAAGAATTTCCAGCAGAGGAATGAACATACTGGTCCCGATTGTTCAAATAAGATAACATCAGATCAGCAGCCCCCCTGCTAAACCCAAATTGCGAAACCAGCTTACCACGTAGAATCTCAAAGTTTATGGAATTAAAGGCTTTGGCAAAATCAAGAAGGATCAAGGCCGCGGAAGAACCTCTGTCGAAACATGACCTAACAAAATCCGTCACATCGGAGAGAACAGTAGTAGTACTATGTCCCTGACGAAATCCAGATTGATATCTGGACAGCAAATTATTATCCTGTATATGCAACTTTAATTGGTGAGAAATAAGTTTTTCAAAAATTTTAGACATCGCTGGTAACAGCGAAATAGGACGCACATCTAACGGAGATTTGGGGTCAACCTTTTTTGGAATGGCAATGACTTTGCTGGTTTTCCAGTGACTAGGGAAAGTATTACCCAAAATAATCAAATTGAAAATATAAGTGAGAATCGGCACAACGGCTGGGGAGCACAATTTAAGGAATCTTAAAGGTATTCCGTCTGATCCCATGGCATTCGATTTTGAAGAGGACAACGCCTCAAAAACTGCATCCTCGTCAATTTCAGAGAATGCAAATTCAATAGCGTCAGAATTAGCACAAACATTAAAATCAGGACTAGCGAGAAGGGCGTGGTCGGTAACATTAACAGGAATGGATGAAGAAGAAACCGGGACCATATTAGCAAACGTGTAATTTAGAATAGCAGGCCCAAAGGTATTATCATCAAATAAGCCCTTATCAGACCCAAATCCCTCTTTTTTCAAGTTTTTCCATAAATCTTTGGAACTAAGACCGGGATCCAGCAAAGATCTAACATAACTTTTCTTGGCACCCTTAACCATTCCTCTAACTTTCCTATCGTAGTACTTTAAATCCTCCCTGCTAGTAACAGAAGGAGAGTTTTTCCAAACTCGATAGGCCATCGTACGAAGATGCATCATGTTTTCAATTCTACGAGACAACCAAGGAGGTTTACCATAAGTAACTTTCCGAACAATAATTGGGGTCATGTTTATCTAATAATTCAATTAATAACTTACTAAAATTATATACATTGGAATCAACGTTATCCGCGTTGTTTAAGATTACCATTCCGATAGAATCAACATCATAGTGTAATTGAGCCAGGTCAATTTTGTTATAATCTCGAAATGAAAATACTTCGTCATTACACGTCAAGTTAAGTTTAAATTTGCCAGCGATCATTTCATGGTCAGCAATACCCGGATGCTGAGAAAAGTCCTCAATCGAAAAAGGCAGGCTGGTAATAATAAGATCTAATAGTGCACCCCCATTGTCATGGAGCCTAGTGGGTTGGAGCTGGGGTGTCGATAGACCAAAATGTCCAATTAGTTCTTTAAATTTAACATTCTCAGGAAATTTCAACAGATCGATATTGAAATCACCCATAAAAATAATATTATCAAAATTCTCATTAAGTGACTCGAATACATTTTCGAGATCCTCAAGTGGCAGCCCCTTATGGTGCATATATCCCACGCCGACTGCTAATTTAAAATTACGCATCTTAATTTCGATAACTAGGAAATCAAGATTAAAATTAGAACCCCTATTAACAATGGATAACTTACAATCTTTCAAAAGATCTTTACGAACATAAAAAGCCACCCCACCTCCTCCCCGACCAGATCGATCCTGACGAATAAGTTTGGTCAACCATGTTGGCGTAAGTATAGGCCATTGCATCTTACGCGCATTCGTGCATGTGTCTCGGGCTTCCAACATACGTCACTAGCAAGATTTAAGTCGGCCTAAATTGTTTCCATTTCCATCTACATCCATGCAAAATGTCGTGATTCGATAATATTCGCTCCAAATGATGTCATTTGGAAGGAATTGTTGTACTTTTGTATATAATGGAGAGGACGCTTTGACCGAGGTTTAAATGGCTCTAGTGGTGTTGTCAATTGTGAAAATTTCACATTTCCGGTCGCACAACATAATCCTGTCGGTTCGTAACGAAACCTCAAAACATTGCAATGTTGAAAAACCGTGCTCATTGTTCCGAAGTCAACCGATATATCCGTGGCATAGCAGTCTGTTTTGTCGCCGTTTCAAATTGTTTTTTGCGTAAGCTGAAAATGAGCGAGTCGAAGTGGACTGTATCCGTTGTTCCGGAGTCATAATGGACCGCACTTGAAAAATTCTACAGAAATCAATTCAATGTTTGCAACACACCAAATTACAACGAACTTAAAAAAACTAAAATTGTGAATGGACCAAAGATTCGACCACCACCGAAAACACACTGAACTATCGCTTTAAATTTAATTATTTTTCACGAAATATCAATATTGAGTTTGGAATTTGTTGTGGTTATGAAAAATATTACTGAACATCGAAGCCGTATTTGCCATTTATTCATATAAAAATACTATCCAAACTTCCGACTTTTCCGGTAGATTTTCCAAAAATTTTCTTTCATACAAAAACCTTGTCCTGATAATGACGAACACAACAAAAAAATCAGCCAAATCGATAGATCGGTTCTCAAGTGATGATCGATCATACATGCGGCAATTTTTTTTATTAATATAGATTTTCTTCGGGTTCTTCCAGAAGCATCCGGGTTTTCCACTCAGATTTTGCAATTTTTTTCTTCTAAAAGACCATCTGGATCGGATGCGTGTGAAATCCCGTACAAAACCATCATTTTTCTTTTAGAACTATCTCCTGGTTATTCCAAATACAACAAAAAAGATTGAGCCAAATCGGTTAAGCCGTTCTCAACTAAAGCGCTATAAAAAAAAATTTCAATTTTCTTCAAGTTTTTCCGGAATTTTCTTTCATACAAACCTTGTCCTCACGATTACAAACACAACAAAAATCAGCCAAATCGGTTCAACCGTTCTCTAGTGATGATCAGTCATACATGTGCCAATTGGTTTTTATTAATATAGATAATAGCTGTTTTGCTTTGGCAAATCCCGCTTAGCTTACAACAACTACACTATAAAACCTACTTATAAAAGTACTATATAAAACCGAAGACGCTTTAATGTAAACCAAAATATTTTTAGTTTTAAGAAAATAAAACCATTTTATAGTTATGGTGTTCACCGCAAGGCTGTCATTTTTTAATTTCTTTTTGATTTTTAAATTTTTTTTAATGTATTTATATTTAAAGCTACATAATCAATTATCACACGATCAAAATTTGACATATAAATGTTTTATTACCAACAAAGGAAACTTAAAATGCATCGAAAAACTAAAGCCAAAAGCTGTTGCTTTGAGATATTAAAGCAAAACACCTATTAGCTTTAACCGTACTATTCAAAATACTCCTTCGATAGCTTTATTTGGTATAAATCAAAACATACGGAATGATGAACTGAAACAGTACGTTCATAGGCGGAATGTTGAACCAAGTGATTTTACAAATATTCAAAAAAATATTGTTGATAATACTCTGAAACCCCCCAAAAAAAAATAAAAATTATTTCGATCGAAAACGAGTAGAGGATGTAAATATAAAGTCGGAGATTATGTTTTAATCAAAAACGTGATAAATCAAGCTGGCAATAATAGAAAATTGTTGACCAAATACCGCGGACCATATGTGGTAACCGAATATTTGGAGGGTGAACGTTATCGTGTTGTGAAAATTCCTGGAGCAACGTCAACGATAAGACCGTACAGGAGAGTTTCAGTACCGTACAAAATAAAGCTCTCTTACGCCAATTGGGGTCAATTGTGTCATCAGGATGGCCGAATGTAGTAGTTATTGAAAAGTAACGTACATTTATTTAATAGTTTCATATAATCATTAGATGTCGCTGTATGGTGTTTTCTTTTTTATAATTTTTGTAATAGTGATAACACTATAATTTGTGGAGAGAAGTTTTTAAGTTGAGTTTTAGTTGAATGAGGTTAATGTTGTGTTGCGAATGAATAAAATACGAATAAATATAGTACGAGTAATCAAAGCCGTTTTATTTTAAATAAATAAAAGTTCTCTACAGTTTGAAAATCACAATGAAGAATTTATGGTGCCATCTCTATAAAAATGGTAAAAAAATGGGAACCATATATAGTTTGTCGACATCTATAGACATTTCGGTCAAACTAAAAACAAAATGAAGTTGAATTGAACTTATTTTGTTCCCTTAACTGACAAAAATTCTTTCATGCATAAATTAATTCAACGGTAAACTATTGAGAAAATAACAAGAAAATTATGTTTAATATCGTTTCCTAGATTGTCGATTTTCTCTACATTGCTATATAATCTGCGTATTTGATTACGTTTCCGATCCACCTCGCCGATGATCATCCCTGCCGATTTCTAAGAGTTTGGTTCAAATAAGCGTTGTAGCATACTCCAACTTATCAGTTATGTATCCATCCTTTTAACGATAGTTTTTAGGCTAAAATCGTTAAGAAAGTACTTCCTTGTAGAACTAGTAGTGTTGTAATAAAATTGTCCAACAACTTTGTTTAAACTACTTCAAAAAGTGTACAAGCGTATAAGAAGCTTTTTCTTCATCCGTGGAAGGCTACGATTGTAAAACGTGTGCCAAGGATTGAAATTTTACAAATCAGTGTCATAAAGTTCGTGAATTGCTTTGCTCCCGCTCTCATTCAAAAAACTATAATATTTCTCCGTATTTTCACACCAATGTGTGAGGACTATGTGAATTGATGATTTTTAAATCGATATTAAAGTCTCGACTCCATAAAATATGTTCGTGTATTATGATATTTTCAGTACTTGATTGTTGTAGTTGTATATTGATTGTTCGGGTATTACATGAGAAAATCAACTAAAAACAAATTTGTTTAAAGGTTAACTGGAAAAATAATTTTCTAGTTTTCGTGTGATTTACAGGTATACGCCTATATTAGTAATATTACATATATACACTACCAAAGTACCAACTATATTAGATTGCTTAATTATTAAAACAACATAGATTCAACTTTTGACATCCACTGTCAATATGAATAATTATGTTTTGTGATAGCGTGGTGTGCAATTTCACAACTTAACATTTTTATCGTACTCGTATATCGTAATCCATAGATCAATTCTGTTTGAATTATTTGGATTTGATTAAATATTAGCATATGAAGAAATATTACCACCAAAAAAGGTAAACAAACATAAAACAAATACATCAATGTCTAGAGTAGTTTTAGGTCAAAGTGGGTATGATAGGTAATTATCGGTCTTCAAAGGTTAATACAAACAATTTTCTTTCATAATCCTTTCTAAAGGTAAACCTCACCTCTTAAGATTGTGCCGATTTTATTCGACTATAAATTAATATTTTTATTTATAAGTGGTCAACAGATCTGTCAAATATATTATGGAAATAAATCTGGACAGTAAACAGCTTCTAGCACGAAAATATTTACAACCGAAAATGTTTCACAAATTGCATACAAGCAGACTTGCCCTGTATTAATAGGAAACATTTTCTACATAGCGGTCCACCCGAAGAAACATTTGAAAATGAGCGTAAACAGAAAGTTTTTCTTGACCGATAATGATGAAATTGGCTATGGTGGATGAAAATGGGATTTGAGCAAAGAAGACCATAAGTTGGAATATCGATGCACTGAAAAATGAAAACGCAGCTGTCACTGAACATTTAGAAAACCACCAGGCGCTACGAAAACCACCACAATCAAATATCCAGAAGCAGCGGCACGCTATACAGTCTTCTATAGCTACTTCAGAGCAAAATACCATAGAAGGAAGACCACCAAGATCACGTAATGATTAGTTCAACGGTCAGTGCCGTCAACTCATCGAAAACAAGTAACGTTTTGCACGCTGTGAATGACCTTGGAAACATATTGGGAGTAAAGTAATCATTCACCAACTTTACATAGATTTTCAGTAGGCATAAAACAAAACCACGGAATCATTTGGGCGGCGCTCATATGTATGTGTGCGCAATCTAACAACATCTGGCTCACTATGTAGAACCGTAGTCGAAGAGACAGTATCGCACTTCTTCGAATTACTACTGGTATGTGCCGAAGGGAAATGCACTCGCGCCTGTACTGTGTAAGCTACCTAGCGCTTGAGTACGTAATAAGGTAGAGTGGAATTGAAACTTTACTTTGCATATTCAACAAATCAGGCCAAATTGCTTCTTTGCCAAACGATTGATACCATTTAATGCACTATTTATAATATCGCTTGACCGACACGCGAAACAGTTTGGTTGGAAAATCAACAGAAACAAACCAAAACTGTTATCAACATCTAGAAATATCCCAACGGCAAATCTCGGTCTAAACGACTACAACATGGAGAACATAACACCAACTAATGCTATCCAGGCAGATAAAAACCCACATAGCAGTCGAACATCGAGGTTCCACTGTTCAGTCAAGGTTGCTGTGATTATCTTTCTCATTCGTGTAAAAACGCACTTTATAATGCGTGGATTCCACGGATCCCACAGTGAAACAATTTTTTTCAGTAAAAAATACTGGGAAACTGAAAAGAGAAGAGGATATTTAAATTAGGTTAGAGCGACAAAGGCAGCAACTTTTGTATGTTTTTTGTTACAGCAAAATTTATAGTCAAAACTGGGACAAATTGGGGTCAACATAACCTAAAAAATTTGAAAATAAACGTAACCTATGTTACGATCATCGTTTGCGAGAGGAGCACGAAACAAATTCCAGTAAAATAAAATTGGATTTTTTTCTTGTTAATTTGAGCAAATGTTGGCATAAAACTGGGAATGCTACCATAAAATATTGTTTCTACGAGTATTTTTATAGCAGTAAAATAAAAAAAAAATAAAAAAAGTTTCAAATAAACATCAAGCAACCATAAACATCATTCAAACAAAACGAGCAAACATGAGCGGTAATTAAATATTTTATTTTTACTTGCAATTCGATGCTGTTCGTTATCTAATTTAAACGCAAGCTGTTCGAACTGTCAAAATTTATGGGACATTCAAAAAAATTATAGCACTGCCTTATTTGTTTATATTGCAGACTCTTTTTAACTAGTAACTTTTTTTTATATGCGTGCAGCTCTATTTATCAGTAAAAAAATTTGTTGGGAAAAAAAATTGAAACATGTAAATCGTGCATTACTCGATCGGCTAGCAAGCAAGCAATTTGCTAGCCAAAATCCAGGCTACTCAATCAATTTTATCAAAGAAATTTTACTTTCAAATCTATACATATAAAATTGGTGTAAAAAATATATGTGCAGTTGAGAACGGCTGAACCGATTTGGCTCAATCTTTTTTTATTGTGTTTGCAATTGCCAGGAGATGGTTCTTACGAAAGAAAATTTTGAAAAAATCCGCCGGAAAAGTCGAAAACCCCAAAAATCGATTAAAAACCTTTTTTATATGAGTTTTGTGTGAAAATTTTATATGAGACAGGTGGAGCAGTGGTTAAAGCTTCGGTGTTTGGGGTGGGAGGTACTGGATTCGAATCCCACTGGAGGCTGCATGCAAATTAATATATTTTTTTTCCCGATCTATTTTATCTATTTATCTAAATCTTCTATATATATAAAACCGGCTGAAATGATTTGGCTTAATCTTATTGTGTTCGGAATAGTCAGGAGATGGATGGTTCTTACGAAAGAAAATATTAGGAAAATCCACCGGAAAAGTCGAAAAATCGGAAAATGATGTTTTTGTACAGGATGTCGCACGTATCCGAGATTGTACAATTTTTCTCTTCTAAAAGATGGTCTTTTAGTACAGGAAAATTGTAAAATCTGAGTGAAAAACTCAGAAACTTCCAAAAAATCCGAAGAAAATTTAATTTTTTTTCTTGTGCATTGAGATCGTTCTTACGAAAGAAAATTGGAAAGTCCACCGAAAAAGTCGGAAAATCGATAAATGATGTTTTTGATGTTAGTATCGGATCCAGATGGTCTTTTAGAAGAGAAAAATTGTAAAATGTGAGTGGAAAACTCGAAAACTTCCGGAAAAAACCGAAAAAATTGAGTTTTTCCTTTCTTGCGCATCAGTTGAGAACGGCTGAAGCGATTATGCTGAATCTTTTTTTGTTGTATTCGCAATTGCCAGGAGATGGTTGATATGAGAGATTGCATTGATATGTATGTTAAGATCGAAACGAAACGTTATAATTACATCCGCTTCGATCAATAAAAATATGTTCCGAGCTTTACAATCATTTGCGCAATGCCATCGCATCGGACGGGGCTCTAACCAACGTCGGTCAATTGATCATTCTCCCAGCACATATGTTGGCAGCCCACGGCATATGCATGAATATGTGCAGAATGCTATGACGTATGTGCGGCATTACGGAGAGCCAGATTTGTTCATTACGTTCACATGCAATCCAAAATGGCCTGAAGTTACCGGTAATCTACTGCCAGCACAAACTTCCAGCGATCGCCACGACATCAAATCACGTGTGTTTAAACAAAAACTCAGGACGCTAATGGACTTCATCGTTAAACAGGTGGGTTTAGAAGAGCCACGTTGTTATATGTACTCAGTAGAGTGGCAGAAGCGCGGATTACCACATGCACACATTCTGCTATTGTTAATTGAGAAAATCAGACCAGGTCAACTCGATTCAATCATCAGCGCCGAAATACCAGATCCAAAAGCAGACCCGGAGTTGTTCGCGGTAGTCGCAACAAACATGATTCACTATCCGTGCGGAGATCATAATCCAGATTCATCGTGTATGGCCGATGGGAAATGCACAAATGCACAAACCAATATCCGCGTCCGTTAGCGACATACACAAGTAGTGGAAACGTCGGTTATCCAAAATATCGGCATCGTTCACCCGAAGATGGTGGCACAACAGTCACAATGAGGTGATAGGAAAAGATATCCTGATCGATAATCACGGAATCGTTCCGTGTTGCATCTATCGAAAATATTTGCAACGTTGAGTACTGTAATTCCATTTAATTTGTCGAAATACGTAAACAAAGGCGGCAACCTGGCAGTGTTCGGAATTGCTGATCCGGATGAAAATGACGAAGTGTTAAGATTCCAATTGGGCCATTATGTCAGTTGCAATGAGGTGTTTTGGTGTATTTTCTCATTTGCAATACATGAACGTCATCCCACTGTTCAAAATTTGTGGGTGCACTTAGAGAATGGACAACATGTCTATTTCACGGAAGCTAATGCCAAAGCGATCCGTTCGCACGAGCATTGTTTTACTGGGAAATGCCATACGCTATTATACTTGGAACCAGTCGACGAAGAAGTTTCAACGACGAAAGAAAGGTGAACCTGTTAGTTACAGGATACGTCTGTGTGTATTCGACTGATGCGCTTGTCCGTGTGTACACCGTTCATCCACGACAAGACGAAGGCTTCGATCTTTCGTTTGCTTTTGTTCCATGTTCGTGGTCGTACTTCCTTCGAATCGCTTTGTACTATAGATGGTGTGTTGTGCGCCTTTATCAAGAAGCTTGAGAACCTCTGAATTTGCTGGAAAACGACTCACATTGGGACCCAACACTCGCCGATGCCCCTGTTTCTGTGCCGGCAAATCAAATTCGTATATTGTTCGCGATCATCATAGCGACGTGTCATCCATCGAACGCATTGGAATTGTGGAACAAATACAAGGACGAGATGGCTGATGACATTTTGCATCGAGTTCGCACTGCAACATTGAATTATGAGCTTAAAATGAACGACGAGATACGCAACGAAGCTTTGTTCATGATCGAAGACATGTACGTGGTTATGTTCGGCAGCACATGATTTGTCGAAATAGGACACGCCAGCACCAATACGTTTGATGTACGATGCATTTAATCGTGAATTGCAACGACAGCAAGTGTACGATCGAAATACAATGATCCAAATAGTACAAACGAGTGTTCGCTTTTGAATGCACAGCAAAAGAACGTGTACGAAGCATTAACGAAGGTAGTCCACGCTCGAGATGGCACATTCGGCACATTCTAGCTCAATTCAATGTGCTCAATTGCCAAGAACTCGGCGATGGCCACGGTATTCCAAGAATTCAAAATTATCATCTGGGACGAATGCACGATGGTACATAAACGATCATTGGAAGCGTTTAATCGAACGATAAAGGATTTACAAAGTGACTCAATACGTTTTGGTAGAGCGATGATTCTGCTGGCCAGCGATTTTCGTCAAACGTTACCTGTCATACCGAGATCAACAGCTGCAGATGAACTCAACGCATGAAATCGTCAAGTTTGTGGCGCTATGTGAAGAAGTTGCAGTTGACCACGAATATAAGAGTCGCGTTACAGAACGACTTATCAACTGCTGATTTTTCCAAACAACTGTTGGTGCTTAAAATGGTCAAATTCCTGTTGATGTTTTTACAGGATTGATTTCGTTTCCATAGAAGTTTTGCATTTTCACGACATCGAAGGAAGAGCTTATCACGAATCTGTTTCCGCACATCCACTGAAATTGTTTTTGAATCATGATTGGCTCAGCAAACGAGCGATACTTGATTCAAAACCAAATCGCTGGGGAAATGCATTGTTACAAATCCGTTGACTGTGTAACCAATCAAGACGAGAAAACCTTCGACCGAGTTTTTTAATGCGCTTGGTTTGCCTGGAATACCACTGTATAACTTGATACTCAAGGTAGGATCTGTCATAATCGTGCTACGTAATCTGAACCATCCGAGATTGTTTAACGAAACGTAATTGGCTGAGAATAAACCGATGAACAACGTGATTCAAGCGACGATCATCAATAGAAAATTCAAAGGAGAAGATGTTCTAATTCCGAGAATTCTTCTGATTCCAACTGACATTTCGTTCGACTTGAAGAGCATTCAGTTTCCCATTCGTTTGGCGTTCGCTACATGATTAACAAATCACAAGGTTAATCGTTTCGAGTGTGCGGAATAAATCTGGAATTTCCGTGTTTTTCTCATGGTCAATGAATGGAAAAATAATTTTTACCACAATGCATTGTATTGATTCCATTTAATTTCACTCGAATAAAATACATTGAATTATTTTGAATTCCAACTGACTTCAATTCATTTCCAAACTGAGAGAAAAAATCGAAAAAACAACTCAAATTTCTATAGATGCCTGCGAGTTTGAATCAACATTTCATTCACTTTTCAATACATTATGGGCCTATTTTTTAATTCAACCTGAGCAAGCAGTGCGCTGTCAAAAAATACTCTGTGTTTTTTTATTCAACCTGAGTAATTTTACTCTGCACACTGCGTTTTTATTTATGAACTGTGCTTACACCGAGCTTACTCGGTTCTTCAAATTTTACTCTGAAATTAATGTCAGTGTACGAAGAGTGTGCAAAGTAAAAAACAATTTTTTACTCTATGCGCACCGGATAATTTTACCCAGTACAACCTTTGCTCGGTGTACACTACCCGGGGTAAGCCTGCTTGCTCGGGTTGAATTAAAAAATAGACCATATGCCGCCTTTATGGTTGCGTTCGTTCGTTCGTTCTGACAATTTTTACGACCAATCATATTGCTCAAAAATGAAGATTTTTGTTTTCTTGACTTTTCCACAAGAGATGATTGGTCGAAAAAACGACGGAACAAACGAACGAACGCAACATAATATTGCCTTAAGTGTTGAATTTGATGAAAATAGAGTCGAATGCCACTCAACTCAATCTTCTATTGTGAATTGAGTTGAGTTGTTTGATTTTATCTCTCATCAAAATAAATTTTCGTGAAGCATAAAACTATTTGCTCGGAGCGAAAAAATTTGGGGCGAAACGAGGTTCGCCGGGTCAGCTAGTTATGTCATACAAATTTTTTTGTTTGTTTTTGCGATTGCACAGTAAATTTTGCGGCTTCAAAAAATGAACAGCAATTTTTGTGTTGTTTTACTGTGCAATTGCAAAAATAAACAAAAATATTTTAAAATATAATTTGAAATTCAAATTTTCTTCGTAAAATTGATTGAGTAGCCTGGATTTTGGCTAGCAAATTGCTTGCTTGCTAGCCGATCGAGTATCTACCCCATTAAAATAAGTCTCCTCGCGAGGTAACTTATTTGAATAAGTCGGTGTCCACAAATAAGTCGGTGTTTGGGAAACAGCCTAATTAATTATTAATGATAGAAGTAAATTTTAGTAGGTGTTTGTGTGAATAATAAGATGAATTCTAGATGCAGACGACGAATTAGTCAGATTCGGATATTGACAATGGCCCCCGACTTAAACGAGAATACTTTGTTTAGAAATGTATAGGTAGAATACGATAACTAGTTAAATTTGAGTTGAACACCGATTTTGAAACCTTTGTGAGATTTTAATCATAATTTTCCCTTACTGATTAGGGAATTAAGATACTCGAAGCATCTAAACCGACCGCAGGCATTAGTTTATCCAGCACTGAATTAAAATTAGTAAGTTCGCATGATAGTATTGTATCGTATATAGTAACAATAGTTGTGCTGTACACATGCAATATAAAATGCTAAATATAAATTAAATTACATTTATGTTTTTTAATATTTATATAGAAAATTATTAAGTCTACCGTAACAGTTTTGGCTAATAGAACAGCCAAATTTTTATAAATATTTTTTTTTATTTATTAAATATCGGTTATTTTGCATATCTTCGTTAAATACAAACTTACAAAAATATGAGCATGATCGAAAAAAGTGATGTCATTTAAAAACATCTTCAATATATTATATTTTGATATAAAATTTTGGTTGCGCGCGATTTTATGTATACGAAAAAGTTTAATCAACTCTGCTGTGTCCAAATGTAAATAGTGCAAGATCATATAATTAGTGTATGGTGCATTTAAAATAACATTTTACCACATAAAATTCTGAAAATTTCACAGAAATGTAGTAACACCAAAACAAAACAAAAATCGATATTTATGCGTGTAGTGATAAACAAAATGTGTGTACAACAAAAATTCGATGACGTTAATACGAAATAATTGAATTCATATAATTTAAGACTTCTCAAAAAAAAAAAAAAAAAAACACAAGACGAGATGTATAATAATATATAAAGTTGTATCAATACGTATAACATATACAGTGCGGTATTGTGGGTGGGGTGGCATTGAGCAACCACTTTAAAAACGAACGAAATAAATAATTTTAAAAATAAAAATCAATCAAATCTCAATAAATTTTAATTTCCACTTGAACTTAATAAATAAAAATTCGCTATAAATAAATACACAAATGTGAGTGTTTTTTTTAAACACAAACCAAACACAAAAAAAAAATACCATGATGGTGATGATCAGTATCGATTTTGAACCAACGGAACTGATCACATCACAAAATGATATATTATGAAGCGATCGTGAATAATTATTTGTGTGTTGTCCAATAGCCCCATCGTCATTTATACACCAATTTTTGTATTTTGTATATTTTTTTCAACTTTTTCAACTTTTTTATATTTTTTTTTGTTTTTATTTTGTAAATTTTTCTTTTCAGTCAGCGAAAACGATCGCGAATGGTTTGATTTTTTTTTTGTAATTTTATATAATTTTTTTTTTATAATTTGTGCAAAATATTAATATAAATGTATGTTACAATATATTGATTGATATTGAGTTAATTTTAATTATTAAGTACACACAAATCAAAACATCAAATTAAGTAGAACAAGAACAAAGCAAAAGGAAAGCAAAAAATTAACAAACTCGCTCGCGATCAACGATAAAACTTAGTCTTAATTTAAATTTAAATTTAGAATTATTATTGAACGTAAAAATTTATAATTTTTTGTTTTAATGTGAATTCGATTATAAAACAAAAGTGAACGATCAGATTTTTCTTTTTACTTAACAATTAAACCGTTTTTTTTTTTTTTTTTTTTTAAACGAAAAACTGTGTTAGTGGTGCGTGGTTACTATTGGTTACTAGTGGTGTACTCTGTGCGTGTGTAATTTTGTTTTTTAATAGTATTTTATATAGTAGTAAAATATATATTATAAAATATCGAAATTTATGTGTGGAAATGGGAAATAATAATAGTTGGTGTCACAAGAAACCTGTAAAATGTGTAACGGATGCTAATGGTGATTTTTATAGGCCGAACATAATTCAACAGCACCAGAAAGAGGTGTTACTCGATAAAAAGGTATTAATTCATAATTATTATCTCGCTAACTAATAACCAAATAAACAACGAGTGTCACCAATTTATATTTACATTTCGCGCGGCCGGTGATGATGCTTTATGGGGATACAGTGTAGAATCCCAATATACCTACACATTACGGCACGTAACGAAAACAGTAGCTAAAATTAAATGAATGCGTTTATTGTACTCGTACGTCGCTGTACACAATTTTCTTTCTTATTCCTAATTTCTTCTACACTTATTAAAATAAAATTAAAAATGACGCCATTTCAAATTTTTATTTTATATTTAAAGTTATTTTTGACCTTTTATATTCAATTTCTTGTTAACAACACATTTGTACACAAAAAAAAATATCTAAAAACTACAAACGTTTATCTTTATATTGATGATTTATTTATAAATACGAAAGCCATCAACAAATCGCGTTATCGTGATGAACATCATTTGCATATGAGTTTTTTTAACGATTTTTTACTTTGTTGACATCGTACAGTAGTTAACAAAAATATTTGTAGACGTATAGAAAACATGATTGACACAATATAGACTTAAATCAGGGGCGGTATGTTGCACCATCACTTCGAATCGAAATTCGAAAAAAGTCGAATCGAAAATGTGAATGTTGTATCTTTTTCGACTTTTACGGTTTTTGAATCTTACAATACTTTTCTACTTTGTTTTTAAATCGATGAAACTTTATCATTTATCGCGATTCGAAAATGATATAACACATTGCCATTCGACTTTTTTCGAATTTTGATTCGAAGTGATGGTACAATATACCGCCCCAGATATCTGTTCAACAATTCCATAATCCTGGTGGCTAAAGTGTTATTATAATTTATGAAAAGTCACGAAGATATAGAATTTTGATTACTTTTAGGTGTTCAGTATTTGTATGACATTGAAAACGTTATGACTAAAAGTTAGATAAAGTAATCGATTACTGATTACAAAACATACAGTAAATGTATTACAGTAGTTTTCTTGGTATAGTGTAATTCGAAAAACTATATAATTATAGTAAAACCTTAATCCACTTGTGTAAATGGCTTAAGGGAAACTTTTTGGGGATTTTAGATTGCGCCAGACGATGTAGCGTCGCTCAAAAAAGTTTGTGGATAAAGAAACTCATTTCATTAAATGTGAGATATTCAGCTATTTTTTCGGAACCCTTTTTCTTTTCTTTTTCGATAATTATTATAAGTAAATTAATAAATTAAATTATATAAAGTAAATATGTAATTCGGAAAATAAATTGAGTTAACTACATTCACCCATCCTGACCTTCACAATCGTCTCGATTGTCTAACTGATCCGACATGTATTGTTTCATATTGAACGCGGCGTAAACACTTTTACATGTACTATTATTATTATCACATCCAGATATGTTTTCTATGATATAACGGTCGCCACGCAATATTTGTGTTACTCTGTAAGGACCTTTAAAACTGGCAAGCAGTTGTGACTAACGCCAGCCGTAGTTACAACATTTTTAATATATACTAAATCACTATGATGTATGATATTGATGTGCCCGGGTACGTCTTCGATCGAAACTCACCTTATTCTTGAACGATGTGTTACGTTGCTGTTCTACAATTGCAGATCTCAAATCTCTAAGATCGCGTTCATTGGAATCATTATTTGTTGATACTAATTCCTTGTTAATTGTTGGTTTAGACCGAAAAAAGCCTGATCAGTGACGTTAATTGATCGACTTATTGTGTTATTAATAAAAAATTCGGTTCATTTAAGACTTTGTCCCATTGATCCACCAATTTCAACAAAACAATGTTTACTTCACGATTAAGTCGCTCGGCCTGCCCATTACTTAATGCTACGATCGTTTAAGAATTCAACAAATTTGAATGACGTAAAACATGATACTCTGTCAGCATGAATTCGTTTTGGAACTCTCAACTGTCCAAAATATTGTAATAAGTGTTTAATTACTTGAATTAGTAGTTTTAGTAGGAAATAACCTAATGAACTTGGTGAAACCATCCACTATACACAAAACGTACTTATTCTTTTTATTTGAAACTGTATAAGGACCAATATGAATCGTATGACTACATAACCTAATTCGTGGCATTTTCGAATTACTTCGTTCTCTAAAATAGCGGGAACAAACAAAAGCAACTTTTGTCTGGATTTACTGTATAAAATATCGTTACGGATCGCATATTTATTATGCTCCTGTCCATTGAAAGATAACGAATTCTTTATTGACACTACAAATTCGTCATTCTGTTGCAGAGCAATTAGCCGTTTGGTTAACGAACATTCTGTCATTTGCATTATCGAATCACATGGTGATCTACTGAGTGCATCGGCGTGTTTCATATTGTCACCCGATTTGTGAACTATTTGATATGAATAATTTTCTAAAAGTAACGCCCAACGTAATATTTGGTTATTATCTCCTTTTTTTGTTAGAGTTTGTTTTACTGCTTGACAATCGGTCACAATAACAAAGTCGACACCGTGCAGGTAAATGTGATACCTTTTGGGAGCATGTACCATCGCTTGAGTTTCTAACTCATATGAGTGATATTTACTTTCCGCTAACATAGTCCTGCGACTAAAAAATGAAATCGGATGTAATGCATTGTCAACCTGACGTTGGAGCAACACAGTTCCAAAACCAACTTGGCATGCGTCTGTGTGTAATTCTCTATAAGCATTACTGTTATATTACTGAACTTGTTGAAAGTATCTGTTTGATCATTTCGAACAATTTTAGTTCAGGTTCACCAAAATTATATTCAATGTCCTTCTTCAACAATGAATACAAAGGTGCGGCAATAATTGAAAAATTACACTGTGCTAGTTGAAAAATGTGACAAGCTGGGCACGCGGGGGGTAAACCTAATTCGACTATGCTGAATTCATTGGTGCTAGTCCCATTTCAAAGTTAGTCCCCATTTTTGAGATATCGCTTTCGACATATTTTGCCTCTGAGACAAATATTTGTCAAAATATACACTCATATTCACGTTTATAGCTCCTGAACCATTAAGATTTTCGTTATGCTTTCTTCAGCAAAGTTGTTGCGCAAGCCAAGACCAACAACTTTGCTGAACATATCAAGGCCGAAAAACGACATCTACAATCACATTTTTGTGTTATTTTATTTTTTGAAACGCAAAAAAATAAACTAACACAAAAATGTGATTGTAGATGTCGTTTTTCGGTCTTGATATGTTCAGCAAAGTTGTTGGTCTTGGCTTGCGCAACAACTTTGCTGAAGAAATCATAACGAAAATCTTAATGGTTCAGGAGCTATCAACGTGAATATGAGTGTATATTTTGACAAATATTTGTCTCGACGAAAAACATGTTTTTTATCATTTTTTGTCCATTTATTGAATTTAAATTGATCGAATAAACACCTCATCGACAAATATAGATACAATAGAAACTACTTAACAGAAAATTAGATTGATTCAGTTGATTTTATTGTGATTTTTCTCAATTTTTTCCTAAATAATTTACATTTTTCTTAACTTTCAATTTTAATTTTCTGATTTGTTCGTGTCGTCTTCGGGTTCTTCTTCCTCTTGCAAATTCCAACAAATGTCACCCAAAAGTGCATCTAGCTTTTTGCCGCTGTATCAATGTTCGTGATTGTTCGGCGAACTTTTCCACATGACAATGCAAAAAATGTATTTTCAGTGACATTCTAACGTTTATATTATGAAAAGCTGTCAGCATATTTTCAATATATCAGCGCCAATCATCAGCTCGGTTAATTCCGAGAACATTCTTAATAACTTCTTTTACACATTTCCATGCCACAACCTCTCGTTCACTAAGAGCATTTTCAAATGCATCATCTTTCATCAGACGACGAATATCTGGTCCATTAAGTATTCCTGTAATAAAAAACAAGATGTGAGATGAAATTTCATTTGATCAAAACTTAGATTCGGGTAGATTTAAACACCAACCTTCTTTTATTTTCATTCCACTTAACCGTGGAAAATGCGACGCAATTCGACGAACGCATTTCCATCTGGATTCAGCGCTTTTATAAAATTTTTAACTACTCCAAGCTTGATATGAAGTAGTGATAGCAATATTTTTTTAATTGGCACAAGTGGAGCCTCAACGATGCTGTCGTATCGCATTCTAATGTTCTCACGTAAAGCCCAGTTCCGTTCGTTGTATTGGTCGCCTTTAAAACGAGTATCCCATAAGCACATAAAACACATGTTTTTAGTGTAACCCAATTGCATGCCACTTAAAAGAGCTATCACTTTTAAATCTGCACAAACTCTCCATTGATGGTCATTGTATTTAATAAAATCAATGATTTTTTTCATTGATGCATAGGTTTCCTTTGTGTTTGTGCTGAGTGCAATTGGAATGGAATTTTTTGAGTTGGTAACGTGAAGGAGAACTGCCTTCAAGCTGCTTTTAGAGGAATCGATGAACAATCGCCAATCTTCAGGATTATATGCATTGTGCATTGTGTATACCAAACCTCGGATATCAGTGCAAAAAGCGAGTGAATTATTCTCAATTGATTTGAAAAAATTCGTAAAATGACGATGACGATTTATTGCTCCATATATTCGAACATTTGGAGCCAAAATGTTCACTTGTTTTAAATCCTTTGACAAAAGAATGGCTTGCCGCTGCGATAGTTTTAGGCGTCGTACCATAATATCCAAACGATTTTGCGAGATGTCAATGTGATTGCATGGCGCAGGAATTTCATGTGAATGCGGCAGCGGTAGTTTAGCATTTGTTGTTGCGCAGTGTATGTCAAAGAACCAATTCTGTTTCTGTTTGTACCGAGAATATAATTCATGCACCCATAACATTGAACTGCATCATGTCCTTGTGGATCGATCCATATCAGCGGGACACCAAATGGCATTGCGGCTCCAGTGTTTTGCCATCTATGCAGATGGAAAATGCATGTTGTACAAACAAAAGACGGCGTCCAATTTACACCACTAATAACAGTTTGTGAAAAGTATAGTCGATATAAATCAGCGGTTTCATCACTTATTTTGCGGCGATTGCTCATAATTGTAAATTTTCCACACACATAACAAAAGCACTTGAGTTTATAACGCTTATAATTTCCTTCTAGAGCGATACAATCAGTCCAACGCCTCTTTAACATTTCGATGCCTTTTTTGAAGAACGATTTATCTTTATCTTCTAAATAAGCTTCAGTTTCGGCGAGGTTTTTTGAGATCTCCAAACAAGAAATAGTCCCTGGTGGTTAAATGTGGCGAATACGGTGGATGCGGAAGCAAATCAATGTGCAATAATGTGTTGTCGTTTTTGATCCATTGAGAGCAAATGCAGTACAAAATTCGAACACCGCTTTCTCATGGACAAATGTTCGCGCAAAATATGCCAACACATTCCATAGATATCTTTACAATGTCAGCTATGCACGCAACTTCACTTTATGGTCTTTCAAAATAATTTCGTGGATTTTTTTATGGTTTCTGGAGTCACAGCCTCATATTTGGGCGTCCAGAGTGTAGTGCATCAGCGGTGGTTGTACGACCACGTTTAAATTCAGCATACCAGCCAATGGTAAAATTTAAAAATAATATGGGTTTTAAATTTGCGGCACCATCTATGTGTCAGACCGGGAACTTTTCAGGCACCGTAATACAAGTCATGTATACATTACTTTAGTGCATACACATTTTTCGGGATGACACTGATATTCGTTTTATAGTGTTGCCATCGCGTTTCTTCGGGATATTTTTCGGACTAACTTCACAGATATTCAATAAATTTCTTTTCTGTTGAAAAAAAAAATTATTCGGTTGAAAGGTTCACAACGTAACCTGATTGGTTTGTTTTCGGCTTGTATAGCAAAGGCGCAATCTGCATTATCGATATTGTTTTTTCGCCTGGATACTTTCGGCTAACTTTAACAAGGTTTTTGGTGCGCCGAGTACGAGTATATAGAGAATTCAGAAGAAAAAAGGAAAATATTTGTTTTATAAAAATTGGAGTAACCCATTCAGAATGTGGTTGTTTCCGTGATACTGTTAAAGTTAGCCGAAAGTTGCCAGCCGAAAGTGAAGAAAAATCGATAATGCAGATTGTGTCTCGACTACATCAGCCGAAAGTTAAAAAAACATGTATTTATAATGAAATATCCCAGCCGAAAGTAATATCCTTAAAAAATCAACCGAAAACAAATGTTTCATAAGAAAAAACAAAATTTAAATACCGACAATAATTTAAATGAATATATTATAAAGTATATGAAACGTATATAAGAAAATTTCAAAAATCGTGAAAATTCGTGAAAACTTAACGTTTAAAGTGTTATGTCTGGAAAAGGTCTCGTTTGAATTTATTTGTTGATGGTTATCGCTGGAAAATTTTCCAGGCCAAGTTTTATGTTGAGAGTCCGGGAAAATTGGGGGGGAGTTAAATACACGTGCAAACTTCAAAAATTCGTAAAAACTTTACGTTTAAAGTGTTATGTCTGGAAAAGGTCTCGTTTGAATTGGTTTGTCGATGGTTATCGCTGGAAAATTTTCCAGTTCAAATTTTATGTTGAGAGTCCGGGAAAATTGAGGGGAGTGAAATACACGTGCAAACTTCAAAAATTCGTAAAAACTTAACGTTTAAAGTGTTATGTCTGGAAAAGGTCTCGTTTGAATCGGTTTGTTGATGGTTATCGCTGGAAAATTTTCCAGGTTAAATTTTATGTTGAGAGTCCGGGAAAATTGGGGGGAGTAAAATACACGTGCAAACTTCAAAAATTCGTAGAAACTTAACGTTTAAAGTGTTATTTCTGGAAAAGGTCTCGTTTGAATCGGTTTGTTGATGGTTATCCCTGGAAATTTTCTAGGCCAAGTTTTATGTTGAGAGTCCGGGAAAATTCTCCCAAAAAATTTTCCCGGACTCTCAACATAAAACTTGGCCTGGAAAATTTTCTAACGATAACCAACGACAAATCGATTCAAACGAGACCTTTTCCAGACATAACACTTTAAACTTTTTTTAAAAAAAAAACGCATAAAATTTGCAAAATCTCATCGGTTCTTTATTTGAAACGTTAGATTGGTCCATGACATTTACTTTTTGAAGATAATTTCATTTAAATGTTGACCGCGGCTGCGTCTTAGGTGGTCCATTCGGAAAGTCCAATTTTGGGCAACTTTTTCGAGCATTTCGGCCGGAATAGCCCGAATTTCTTC
The DNA here is from genome assembly GCA_947310385.1 of Nephrotoma appendiculata. Classification (NCBI taxonomy): domain Eukaryota; kingdom Metazoa; phylum Arthropoda; class Insecta; order Diptera; family Tipulidae; genus Nephrotoma; species Nephrotoma appendiculata. The sequence continues at coordinate 214,849,332 of OX371225.1, read as the reverse complement.
GGAAATGTTGTCTTCCAAAACTGGAATAGTTGCTGGCTTATTTCTGTAGACTTTAGACTTGACGTAGCCCCACAAAAAATAGTCTAAAGGCGTCAAATCGCATGATCTTGGTGGCCAACTTACCGGGCCATTTCTTGAGATGAATTGTTCTCCGAAGTTTTCCCTCAAAATGGCCATAGAATCGCGAGCTGTGTGGCATGTAGCGCCATCTTGTTGAAACCACATGTCAACTAAGTTCAGTTCTTCCATTTTTGGCAACAAAAAGTTTGTTAGCATCGAACGATAGCGATCGCCATTCACCGTAACGTTGCGTCCAACAGCATCTTTGAAAAAATACGGTCCAATGATTCCACCAGCGTACAAACCACACCAAACAGTGCATTTTTCGGGATGCATGGGCAGTTCTTGAACGGCTTCTGGTTGCTCTTCACTCCAAATGCGGCAATTTTGCTTATTTACGTAGCCATTCAACCAGAAATGAGCCTCATCGCTGAACAAAATTTGTCGATAAAAAAGCGGATTTTCTGCCAACTTTTCTAGGGCCCATTCACTGAAAATTCGACGTTGTGGCAGATCGTTCGGCTTCAGTTCTTGCAGGAGCTGTATTTTATACGGTTTTACACCAAGATCTTTGCGTAAAATCTTCCATGTCGTCAAATAACACAAACCCAATTGCTGCGAACGGCGACGAATCGACATTTCACGGTCTTCAGCAACACTCTCAGAAACAGACGCAATATTCTCTTCTGTACGCACTGTACGCATTCGTGTGGTTGGTTTAATGTCCAATAAAGTAAACTGAGTGCGAAACTTGGTCACAATCGCATTAATTGTTTGCTCACTTGGTCGATTATGTAGACCATAAATCGGACGTAAATCGCGAAACACTTTTCGAACCGAACACTGATTTTTGTAATATAATTCAATTATTTGCAAGCGTTGCTCGTTAGTAAGTCTATTCATTATGAAATGTCAAAGCATACTGAGCATCTTTCTCTTTGACACCTTGTCTGAAATCCCGCGTGATCTGTCAAATACTAATGCATGAAAATCCTAACCACAAAAAAATCACCCTTTAGTATATTCATATAAATCATTGTCGGTATTTAAATTTTGTTTTTTCGTATGAAACATTTGTTTTCGGTTGATTTTTTAGGTTATTACTTTCGGCTGGGATATTTCATTATATGTAATACAAATTTTTTTTACTTTCGGCTGATGTAGTCGAGACACTATCTGCATTATCGATTTTTTCACTTTCGGCTGACAACTTTCGGCTAACTTTAACAAGGTGTTTCCGTGTAGATTGTAGAATTTTTGTGCAACCACAGACAATCAAATTAGATTTTTCATTTGAACTAAAAAATGAAATCAAAACAAACTTCTGATAATTCCAATGTCATCGTTGTATCTGTGATTTTGCGTTAAACTGCGCATACGCATACGCAAAAAAACAAAATATTTTTGATTGGATGCGGGTATTTACAGAAAATGAAATTGCAGTTAAAATTTTTACGTTTACATAGGATGAAATATCTCTTTTAGGTTGTCTCTGGTTAAATCTACACTTGGGTATGCAACTCACATATGCCTTTCATACCACAGAATATACAAAAAAAGGGTCAAAAAAGCATTCAGAATCGATGATTACTCTTCGGGTTACATAGTTCCAGTTAGGAATGTCAGCATAATTTTTACATCAGCTTCTCTGCGGTAAAATCGTTTCCCACTGACTATTTGTGGTTACATTTCATCACACGGATTATGGCAGGTTTGAACCACTCACAAGAATGCTCCGAGTTGTTAACGCAAACTCGACCAACTTTGAACGCCACGACACCAAATCAACGATTAAGAGGAAGATGTTCAAGACAGCGGAAAATAAGGGATTACACAACTCCCCACAACTGGCAGTACTATCACAAAAGAGAAGTTTGTTTTTCACAAAATGAAACATTATAGCGAAATAAAATTTTAAAAGTGTTTTAAATTAAAAATTGATTGACCTCCGAAGTGCAGAATCTCGTTATATGAAGTTTTCAAATTTTAAAATTTTCAATCTTTCTCCGTCATTTCATAACGAATTATGATTGGTTAGTAGTATTTGCTAAGGATTTTAAGTAGAGTGAGTTTTGGACAAAATTCTAGGACCTGTCCATGCATTTCATAACCAATCCTTATGAAATTTGGTTTCTAGATTTGTTTTGGATTGAAACATAAATTTTAAGTGAGGTTCTAGTATATGTGGATTTTACACGATTAAAATGAAATGAGAATTTGTACCGTAGGTAATTCTAATATGTATTTTGTACAAGGTTCTGAAATGAGTCAATGATGGGCGCTTCTCGTCCACTTCTATACAAAAAATATAAAAATATCTGTGCACGGTTGATTTCAATTTTGGATTGGAAACTTCCGATTCTAACATGAAAATTAAAGGAGATTTTCGTTTAGAATTCTATAAGTAATATTTTCATTTTTTACTGCAATAATTAAGTTTCAGATGAACGCTAATATCTCAAATACTTCCACAAGTAACCAATACTTTCGGTTGGTTTTCTAATAGCTAAGCTCATCCTGAGACTTCAAAAGAAATTTGGGTAAAATTTATCTTTTATATAAGTTTTTCAGGCCAATATTTCTGCCAATATGGCTACCGAAGATAAAAGTATGTATAGTGAAAATTAGAATCGTTACATTTTCGTCCAAATTTCCTATGCATTCTTAGTATGTATGACCTTAGCTAGTCCGAAAACAACCGAAATATAGGTTACATGTGGAAGTTTTTGAGATATTAGCGTTCATCTAAAACTTAGGTAAAGATTTGTCCGCAAAAAATAAAAAATCTTACCTAGAGAATTCTAAATGAAAAGCTCCCTTGATTTTCAAATTAACTTCGCCATTTTCCAATCAAAAATTGAAATGCAACCCTGTACTAATATTTTTATATTTACTTCTATATAGGTTTACTACTTCAAATTCACGATTTGACAACTTTATACAAGTTAACCACAAATCAATCTCAATTTTTTGCAAAGCAAATTCGTGATTTTGTCAAAGCATGTAACTTCAATTAAATGTAGAGTAAATTCAAATATTTTTAACACAAATTCAAGTTTTAATATTTTAGGTTTGTAAATTTTTTGCAACCTTTTGCAAAACGTATTCAGTGCTCTCAATTCTTAACCTATTATGAAGGAATTGGGTATGTTGGATGGAAATGGGATTCTTAAATGTTTTTTGGAAGAAGTTTTGAAATTATGCCACCTGGGTCGGAAGTCGATCATTTCCTAACGAATTTTGATTTGAAGCGAATTTGAAGTGCAAAACCTATGGGACAAAAAGCACCCATCATTGACTAATTTCAGAACCTAGTTCAAAATATATATTAGAATTACCTGCGGTGCAATTTTCACAATTATTGATTAAGAATTAGCCCAGTTTTCTCCTGCATAGTCGAAATTAACTTTAATCGTGTAGAATGGACAGAACTTCATTTAAAATTTATGTTTCAATCCAAAATCAATCTAGAAACCAAATTTCATAAAGATTGGGTTTGAAAAGGACAACTTAAATCTAGCATGAACAGATTATACAATTTTGTCTCGTTCATTTTAACTCGTTCTTCACTTTGGAGGTTACTCAATTTTGCATATTTAAGGAACACTTTTAAAATTTTATTCCGCTCTATGTTTTACTTTGTGGAAAAAGAAGTAAAATAGTATTCTCTTTTGTGATAGAGCTGCCACCTGTGACGTGCAGCGTAATGCTTTATTTTCCGCTGGCAAATCTCCGCTGTCTTATACAGCATGACGAAGCTTCGATATATTACCTCCTCTAAGCTAGAAAAACCCATACAGCAGAACATTACACGGTAGTATGGATAATTATAGGTTCCATCCTCTGCTAGCTTTAGAAAAAGTTAGCCGAACCCATATCAAAACACGATTTAAGAAAATTGTAAGATTACAGGTTATTTTAGGCTAATTATGCCCTATTTAAATTTTTTTTCTGCTCGTTCTAGGAAAAGCATAAGGCTTTATCACAACAAAAGCTAGCTGAACCCAAATCGAAAATCGGACCAAAACCGAAACTAGAACGCAAAGCAAGATCAACTGACATACAAATAACTTTAGAACAATTGCCTTGACTTTCAATCGACTTGAAGGTGCCATTTCGAAGCGATTGTTTGCATGTCAAACTCGTAAACCCATATGTCTCACCACCAGTGATTTTCGATTTGGGTTCTGCTTTAGATTAAAGAACTGAAGTTTGGTCAAGAACGAGAGGAGCTCAAAATTTTCCAATGGGGCATTTGATTAGGCCATGATGATTTAAATTTTTGGGCATTTGAAAGGTGGGTCCTTCCTCTACAAATTCCATACCAACTTTGCTCTGTTAATTGATATCTACTACGACTTCACACGACTATATCTAAAATTTGACTAACAGACTTGATTTAAATTTTTGAGCATTTGAAAGGTGGATCCTTCTTCTACAAACTCCATACCAACCTTGCTCTGTTAATTGATATCTACTACGACTTCACACGACCATATCTAACATTTGTCTAATAGACTTGATTTAAATTTTTGGGCATTTGAAAGGTGGATCCTTCCTCTACAAACTCCATACCAACCTTGCTCTGTTAATTGATATCTACTACGAATTCACACGACTATATCTAAAATTTGACTAACAGACTTGATTTAAATTTTTGGGCATTTTAAAGGTGGATCCTTCCTCTGCAAATTCCATACCAACTTTGCTCTGTTAATTGATATCTACTACAACTTCACACGACTATATCTAAATTTTGACTAATAGACTTGATTTAAATTTTTGGGCATTTGAAAGGTGGATCCTTCCTCTACAAATTCCATACCAACCTTGCTCTGTTAATTGATATCTACTACAACTTCACACGACTATATCTAAAATTTGACTCATAGACTTGATTTAAAATTTTGGGCATTTGAAAGGTGGATCCTTCCTCTACAAATTCCATACCAATTTTGCTCTGTTAATTATTATCTACTACGACTTCACACGACTATATCTAAAATTTGACTAATAGACTTGATTTAAATTTTTGAGCATTTGAAAGGTGGATCCTACTTCTACAAACTCCATACAACCTTGTTCTGTTAATTGATATCTACTACGACTTCAATCGACTAAATCTAAAATTTGACTCATAAACTTGATCCACAATATTTGTTTTCTTACTAATAACCAGAGTGCTTTGTTTTGCGTTTTTGGATTAACAACGCTAGTAAATTGTTGGTTATTAAATTTATTTCTCGTGATATAAATTTCTGCGCTTTAATATTTTTTTTGGTTTCGGGATGGTTCGAACACCTGTCGCTATTTGTTTACTGAAATTTTCTGTATAGGAATTCTTTTCGGGATAACAAAAAAAAAAAAAATATCATGATAGTAAAAATGTCATGATAGTAAAAAATTTCGGGATGACATTCAAAACTAGCGTGATATAGAAATTTTTTCGGGATGACACTGAAAAATGTCGTGATATTTGTTTTATAGTGTTGCCATCGCATTTCTTCGGGATATTTTTCGGGCTAACTTCACAGACATGTAATGTTCTGCTGTATGGGTTCTGATAGCTTAAGAGACATGATATATTGTTGTAACGCTCGACGACGTTTATTGGTTGATTTCTGTTTTCTATTTATTTTTGTACTTCAACTTTTGTTGGTTTTTCGCTTTATTCCAACACGCTTGATTTAAACGATTCCGCTTAACCAAAACCTTCAATTCGGACACTCGCTTAAATTTCTGTCTAAAACTTTAAATGTCCAGAAACTTTACGTAAGTATTTAATACAAAATTTCATAGTACTCTAATTTAGATCGACGCCAAGATTTATAAAGTGGGTTAAGGTCGAGTTTTGGGGAGGATCGTACGTTCAAGTTCGATCATCGGATTTGTTATAAAACCCAACTTATGATTTTCAGTTTTACGCACAAATTGTTACGTAATACTGGATTTGATATTAAAATACTTTATAGTACTGACACCGGGTACAAGATGTTTTAACCCTTTCGCGGACACGTCGGCGTATACTGACTAGAGTTTCCAATATCGAGTATCGAGTACCCGGATACTCGGGTGTTTTTGACTAATTTTCAATACTCGACTACTTGGGTATTTTCGTCGAGTACTCGACAAAGTGGGACTACTTTCAGAAACAGAAATCTGAGACCGTAAAATGTACATTTCGGGAATGCGGAACGGTGCAAAGGTAGCATACTCTTCTTCAACGATGTTAAGATTTATAAAAAGAGAATCTTTACAAGAAATTATAGCAAAATGTGTAGCTAAAGATGGGTTTTCTTTTAACTCGATATGAAAATCGGAAGCTATCAGAGGATACGTATAACTAGTCGTAATTATGTTATGCCGAAAAGTAATACGTCTATTAAGAACAATGGGATGCAGTTTTTCGAAGAAAAGCGTGCTGAAATTAAGCTTAAATTCTTAAGTCAATTGAACGAAAGTAAGAAATTTAGTATAACCGTTGATGAATTGACTGATGTTTTGATGCGACGATTCTTAAATGTTTCGGTTCATTCTACCGCTGAATCGTTCGTCTTGGGGCTTGTGCACATAACGGACAGTACTCTGTATTCATACATCTGTAGCTCAGAAAAAACTGAGGAACTGGTTAGACAACATTTAGTTGAATATGGTCTTAATCTAGACAATGATATCGTGGCATCTACTCATGATGGTGCTAGTGTGATGGTAAAATATGGCAGGCTACAAATATTGAAAGTCAATTGTGTTACAACCACGCAATTCATTTAGCTATTCTTATATTCTTAAGGTTATGTATATAAAAATCCTAACGCCACCATCATCAATTCGCAAGAAGAAGAATATGAAGATAAGGACGCAGATGAGGATAACTTCAGTGACTCCAGCAATTATAATGAACCTGGCGATGACGACAATTTAACTATAGATGATACACTTTCAACAACTAGAATCGAACGACAAAACATAAAAAATCTTTGGATGAAATGAGAAAAACCATTAAGTTTTTTAAAAAATCATCGATTCGAACGGAAATTTTAAATAAAGAAATAACCGTAAAAGAGGGAAAATTATTAAAACTAATACTTGAATGCAAAACTCGGTGGAATACACTATAGCTACATCTATCAAGCGTTTCCTGAAATTACACACACACGTTAACTCTGCTTTAGATAAACTCGGTATTGAAGAAGTTCCCGAAGGCAATATTAAAACTCTAACGGAAGTTGCAGACGTCCTTGAGCCGCTTAAGTTGGCAGTTGAAGAACTTAGTAAACAGGAATCAAACCTATTGTCTGCGGAGGGTACACTATTCTATATTTTTCAACAACTGAAAAAATTGAATACTCCCTTGTCTCTGGAATTGTTTGATGCGATAATTATAGAAATTAATCAACTAGAAACTGTATCACTCTTATATTTTCTTCATCATGGACGCTACTTCAAATCCAACGAATTTTTTACATATTTCTCAAAAACAATAATCAAACAATCAGCTAAAGTGCTATACAGTTGCTTATTTTCAGTGACTCAGCAGGATGCAGCTGTTATAAGCTCTTCTGATGAAGACGTTTCATCACCTACATCATACAGCGAGCTTTGGCAATGCCTCAATTCCTTTACTGTGTCGAAGCCAGAAGTTTCATCTGGTTCGTCTAATAAAGGTAATATAGAAAAGGAATTTATAGAGGAGAATGGAAAACCAACAGAAGGGATGGCATTGGCGGCATGCTTGCCAAAACTTTACCTACAATACGTCCAACATCAACAGCATGCGAGTGTATATTTTCAGTGTCAGTGCGAAGTCGCCTTAACACTAGCACTCTCAATGCCCTGGTATTTTTAAAATATTATTTCGCCTACAATACTAAATGATAAGTGATTAACTGAACCCATAAATGAATTTTTTCGTTTCGTTATCGTAATTTTTCATATCGTCGGAAGGTTATTTTTTGTCGAGTATTTCCGAGTACCCGGGTATCAATGAAATCAGTACTCGATTACTCGGGTACTGGTTCAGTCGAGTGTTTTGGAAACTCTAATACTGACGTTTCAATTGACCTACAGGAGGACACATCGGTATATATCGACACAAACAAAATAATAAATAAAAACACGACGGTAATACAGACATTGTTTTCATATGATTAATATTGAATGTGGATTTCTGTGTCTCAGAGGAAGCGTTTGTTTTTGTTGTGCTCCAAATTGTTATTTTTTTGTGATATTAATCTGTACTATAACCGATTTGGCTAAAATGATCAAGAATTTAAATTTCAGTATGTGTCTTGTAACTAACATCCTTAAATAGTTGTGCGTCCGCGAAAGGGTTAAAGATTATTGACAATTATAAAAATATGTTTTTGCCAACATTTTTGTTTAGATAAGTGAATTTGGTGTAGGTAAGCCGCGTATGACTAACCAACCGAGAAAATGACTAATGTGGAGGATCACTGCCAACACCTTGAACTAAATCGTATCGCAAATTATAGATTTTATAGATTTTATTCACACATCGCGTACATAACGCAAATGGAAAGAAAAGCTCTAAAAAATTTCAAGATTCTGTTTGTTATACCCACAAAAAATCAACACGGCCGACACACACACACACACCTGAGAAAATGACAAATTGCAATATCATTTAGGAATTTTTCTGATTTTATTCTTGTTGTTTGTTATATTTATAAAATTCGCAGTTATAACTCTTCTTGTAAATGTGACTGATATTTCTTTGTGTGCCCATCACTTTACACCTTTTGGTTGGCGGTGAACAAAGAATTTCTTTTCGTTGTGTGGTACATAAATCATGTATAATATACAGTACGTAACACTGAATAATGGTGATATTTTGTCTTATAAGATATTGAATAAGACGTTCCACTCAGTGTCACAAGAGTATAATATAAAAAGACAACCAGATGTCAATCAGATTTATTTGTATTACATAGTTTTGATTTTATATGTGGTGCCAAAAATTTCGACTTAACCGAAAGTTAAATTTAGGATGCAAAAATGTATTTTTAAATCCACAAACACAAGATAATCACAAATAACCATTAGCTGCGAATTCGAATGTCAAGGTTATTTTCTTTTAAAAGTTTATATTTTTAGCATAATATTACGACCCGTTTTGGTATATTTTATCAATTAATTCTTTTTTTGGAATTCTTGAAGCGAATCCTAAGACGAGAGCATATATACATATGTACAATGTGTAAATATTTAAAATGGAATTTATTCATTTCGTGTAGCTATATTTTTTAAGAACCTTATAAACTGTATGAGAAACCTCAAAATGTTGTTGCTGCTGCATATAATAATGCATGGTTTGAAAGTATACAGTCCCCAAAAAATGTTGGATTCCATAAATAAATTTTGTATGCTATAAATAAACCAAAGCAAAAAAAATATTATGAATGTAAATTACTTCCGGCGAAAAAAACATGTCGGGAATTTCAAATTAACTTATTATGTTTCGGTTTTATGTATATGGTGTACGAGATTAAGTAAGCGGCATAACGTCTTTTTGGGATTTTTCTAGAAACCAATTTAGCTATCACGCTTTGGAATCTACACCTTTGTTTAAGTAATCGGCTTATTGGTACCGCTGTAAAGGAAAGTTTTAAAATTAATCGATAAAAATTGACCTCCCAATCCGATGCGTAAAAAGGTCATACTACATTTGATCATTAGCAATAATAAACAACAAGTTGGTTAAAATAAAAAATAGACATCATCATTGGCAGAGGCCCAAAATATTTTCATTAGTTTTATGAGTATTATATGTTTTAAACCACAGAGGCCATAACTAGAATTCTCCGTAGACAAAAATCTAAACATTGATTTATGAAACCGAAATTTCTTTAAAGTTGAAATTATGGAAGACGGTGACGATATTTTTTCAAGGTATTCTCAAGTTCCATTTTAATAGTCACATTTTATTTGGTCATCCAAAAAAACACAACAGATTCCTAAAGATTTTGTAGTTGTCGAAAAACACTTGTTGTTCTTATGCTCCCCAACAGAGCAATATAAGTGTATGAGAGTTCCTTTGTGAGAAAGTTCGGCTCTGGAATTAGAAGTGAGAATATTGCCGAATACAATTTGATTTTTAATATCCAAGTCTATTTACAATTTTTAAACACCAGACATATTTGGCATCATGTGAGGTGTGGTTGCGGTTATAACGATTCAATACATACATCAATTAAAATTTCATAAAATAGTAATAATAATTATTTTAAGTTATTGCTATTATTCTATAATATATTTGAAGAAGTTGGCAGACAGATAGCGAAAGCGATAACTGTCTTGAAGTGCCAACAAAATGCCGAGTGATATAAAAACATTGTAGAGTAAACGTCGTAGTCTCACTTGTATTATAAGCTGGCCAATCGATAACTATTAACCCTCAAATCCTCTGTGTGTTTCCGGACTTAAAATAAGCATATGATTTCAAAACAGGAAAGCCCAAACAATTAGCACGCGCATTTCATACTTGATAAATACATCTCCAACTTTCTATGATCTGTTTCCTTTGCCCACTTATTGCGACGTTGCTGTTCGGTTATATATTCTCACTTTGTTGATTAACGTTAATTTATCGTAAAAAAATTTTCCATTCATGTTGTATTGACAAAAATAATGGCTCATCCCAGCCATTACCCAACCGCCATAGCTCTTGAATAAATAATTTTGCTCTAATGGTAACTGGAGAAACCCATCCTTGGGGATCAAAAATCGTCGCTACCTCGTTTACTAATAACATCAGGTTGAGTTCTACTTTTTATTTGAAATTGAAACTCATCCTTTTCAAAATCCCACACGAGTCTCAATACACTAATTCTATCCTGCAATTCAACAACTTTTGATGTCATTTCAACAGTCGATCTCCATTTAGCTAACTCGAAACCTCCCTCCCTAGTAGTTTCATAATTTCTTCTTTTACTTTCATTGGTTCTAACACGGATTCAGCTGTTGTTAACAAGCCATACATATAAAAATTATTTAGGACCACCTGGAATGACATTGGCATTTCCTCTCCACGATCGTTAACACATTGAGTTAGTGGTTTGACTGCCAAATACGGTAATGATGCTAAACCATAGATTACTACAGCCATAGCCAATAATTATAAATTGGCTGATCCGTTAGGTTCCCATACAATGCTTTGTAAATCCCAATGAATTGGTTGAATTTCCACCTGACGAAACATTTTACAAATGTCAGCTGAAATTCTAAACCTGCACGTCCAAAATTTCATAACTATATTAAATAAATCGGTCTGCAGACGTGGTCCCGTGTATTGTACATCGTTTAACGACTTCCCGTTACTAGTTCTCACCGATCTATCAAATACCCCGTAAAACAATTTTTGGATTTATGACCATAAAAAGACCGAAAATTGGCTATCCGTCCCTAAGAGACGAAATAAGTCAATTGTCGGTCAATTGTTCAGTCATTTGTGCGTCTAATCCTTGCCACAAAAGAGACGAACATTTAAAGACATTTCTGCCGCTGCTGATTCGACCGACATTGGACCAATACAATTAACTAGCAATTTACGGACGAATAAAGCTTGGTAAAATCAGACTTTTGTAAGTCAAAATTGACAGCCAAAAAGCATTAAAACGGGTAGATCTTTTGATGGTCATTTCTTACAACAATAGAGAGACGAAATTGACTAACATTTGTTGGACTGTTTTGGGAGACATTGGTAAACCAGGTTTTTAATGGTTCTCGGTTTATAATTTTATAAAATAAATTATTACATAAAAAATTCAAAACATATCATTTATTTTAATTTTATTTATTTTGAATCATCACTTACATAATACTACATTTTTGTTTCACATTTTTGTTTTATTTAATAAAAATTAAATTAATAAAACTAAAATTGTTTTTAATTATTTTAAGTAAATTTAAATAATAATCAATATGTATATGTAATTCTTTGGTTCCTTATAGTTTAGTTTATAATTTGTACGAAAAAGCTTTTTCTCAAAAATTCATTTCAAACAAAAATTCATTTATATCTATGTAATATTATTGTATCTTAAATGTATTAGATACCTCAACTACCTTCAACCGTCTATGGTATCTTAAATATATCAAATTACCTATTATTAACTAAATTTAATTAACTATTATTAACTTTCAGCAATTAGAGCTTATTTTTATCATTTAACTTATTAGCATAATGATATCTCTCTGCAATACGCTTAAGGACATTTACAAAAATTTTTGTGAAATCTGTTTTGCTAATTTCCGGAAAACCTAGCTCATTAAACCGATAGTTTACCGTATTTTCAATTAAATTGGTCAAATTCGATAAGTCAGCAAATGCTTTTTTTTTATTTTTTCTTAAATAAATACTTAAAATAATTTTAGTTACGAGGCCGCGACCTAAGAATGAAAAGGTTCTATCTGATATTTTAGTTATAATAGTTTTAATTAAATTTTGACAACAATTATCCATTTTACAAGTATTTGTATTGTATTGTATTACAAATAATAGTAAAATGAATAATTGTTGTCGAAATTTAATTAAAACTATTATCTCAAAAACTACAAGAAAAATCAAATTTTCGATAACAAGTTTGAATTTAAGATTTGTGTATTGAAAAAATATCAGATATAACCTTTTCATTCTTAGGCCAAAATTAAAATAAACAATTATCTGGGGCGGTATCGTGAAATCCGTGACCGGTTAAACTTTGACGGAAATCAATAATTTACCGTCAAAACGGTATCATGAACGCCGTTTAACCGGTAATTTACCGTCAAAAAGTGCTCGATAGCAATGTAGTTGTCGAGCAAACATTAAATTTGATTGAAATTTTAAAAAAGCAAATTAATTACTTAAAAAAATATTTTTTGTATTTGATGGGATTAATTCACATATGACAAATGAAAATTCATTATTATAATGCACGATTTACATGTTCCAATTTTTTTTCCCAACAAATTTTTTACTGAAAAATAGAGCTGCACGCATATAAAAAAAGTTACTAGTTAAAAAGAGTCAGCAATATAAACAAATAAGGCAGTGCTATAATTTTTTTGTATGTCCCATAAATTTTGACAGTTTGAACAGCTTGCGTTTAAATTAGATAACGAACAACATCGAATTGCAAGTAAAAATAAAATATTTAATTACCGCTCATGTTTGCTCGTTTTTTTTGAATGATGTTTATGGCTGCTTGATGTTTATTTGAAACTTTTTTGAATTTTTTTTTTAATTTACTGCTATAAAAATACTCGTAGAAACTATATTTTATGGCAACATTTGCTCAAATTAAAAAGAAAAAATCCAATTTTATTTTACTGGCATTTGTTTCGTGCTCCTCTCGCAAACGAAAATCGTAATATACTTAACCTTTCATTTTTTACTGGAAAAAAAATTGAAACATGTAAATCGTGCATAAAGTGTCTATTCCATGGGAAAATTTTACTGACTGCAAAAATAAAAGCGAGAAAAAAATATAGATTTACTGGTTGTGTACGAAACAAAAATTTTTGTCAGTAAAATTTTACTGAGAAAATAATTATCATTGTGGTAGTGTGCTGCCATAACGTGCTATAAAAAAATGTAAACTTTAGCACTTTTTATGGCAGCATTGTCAACACATCTACAAAAAATGTATGTAAAGATAAGAAATTTTTTTCACACTCACACAAAATAAATCGTTCGCCATTTTTATAGTCAAATGTCAGTTTGTTTTTTTATTTCGATACCTAAAATTCGAGTTTTGTTTACATTAGTGAATATTAGTGTTTTTAATCTTTTTTTAGGTGTTCAAATATACAAACAAAAATCTAAATACTTGTTATAAAATACAAATAATTTTATATTAAACTACATAATAATAAATTAAGTAGGAGAAAATTACGGTAAGTTTGATTGAGCATTATTTTATTTGGTGGATGTAGCATCAAAATATTTTATTGTGTGTCGACGAAATTATTAGATACGTCAGAACCATAAATTTTGCTATAAAAATGAAATAAAAGATATTTGTTTTCTTTGTCACTCTTATGGAATTTTAAGTATTTTTTTGTTTTCGTTTTTGCAGTAAAAAAATACAGTCAGTAAAATTTTTCCATGGAATAGGCACTTTATGCACGATTTACATGTTCCAATTTTTTTTCCAGTAAAAAATGAAAGGTTAAGTATATTACGATTTTCGTTTGCGAGAGGAGCACCAAACAAATTCCAGTAAAATAAAATTGGATTTTTTCTTTTTAATTTGAGCAAATGTTGGCATAAAACTGGGAATGTTGCCATAAAATATTGTTACTACGAGTATTTTTATAGCAGTAAAATAAAAAAAATTCAAAAACGTTTCAAATAAACATCAAGCAGCGATAAACATCATTCAAACAAAACGAGCAAACATGAGCAGTAATTAAATATTTTATTTTTACTTGCAATTCGATGTTGTTCGTTATCTAATTTAAACGCAAGCTGTTCAAACTGTCAAAATTTATGGGACATACAAAAAAATTATAGCACTGCCTTATTTGTTTATATTGCTGACTCTTTTTAACTAGTAACTTTTTTTATATGCGTGCAGCTCTATTTTTCAGTAAAAAATTTGTTGGGAAAAAAAATTGGAACATGTAAATCGTGCTTAAAGCGTAATTTTTTTTGTTTCAAAACCTCAGTCTTCAATATTGCCGGGAAAGGCAAACAAACAATCAACCCAACATAAAAACAGTTGGTATGGAAAGCCACTCAAATTTGGCGAGAGTAATTGTTAAATTCGAAGCTAGCATGGGGCAGCATTTTAGGAACATTTTTGGCAACAGTTCAATTCTAATGGCGCTTCAAATGTCTACAGATTTAATTTATACGTAAACGATCATTTGTTATATTGTAGTATGTAGCATAGTTTGCGGTTTTACTTTTAACCCTTATGTGAATGACGAGGTACCCGGGTACCTTTTGCACTTTTAAACGTCTAGCTTTGTATGTTCCAGTCATAATAAAAAGTTTTAATTTTATGAGAACTTCTAGTTCAATTGATAGATTACGATCACACTTAAAAATTTGAAATTTCATAACTTGGACACACGTGAGAGCAAAAAGTAGTTTAGTTATACGAATTAGAGTAACAAATGTACCCCAGTACCTGTTTTATACATATTTGAAAGAAAGTATACGCAAATATAGTTTTGTGTTACATGTCAATGTATTTCATTGTTTGTAATTCTGCATCTATGTATTTTTATTTATTACAAAAATACCAACCAACATTTTTTTTATTACTATCGATAAATTTTTTCACTGATGTCTATGTTGGATTATTTACAGAATATTCTTCGAAAACTAACATGTTGCAGCTACATAATGCAAGATTGTTTTCATTTTAAGTAATTTTAGCAAAATCCGCTACACATTTCATAATTGCAAAAAAGAAAAATTAGTTTCCAAAAATAATTCACGTAAGGTACCCGAGTACCTTAATCACTCAAATTAAGATAATTTTTCTTGACTCACTTAAGTGTTAAATTCAAATTTAATTTAATGTGAAATATATGGTCTATTGATCCAATTATATAGACAGTTTCTACCTTTACATATTTTACACTATATTTGAAAGAAATAGTATGTAAATATTTTATAGTTTCGTGTTATATGTCGTTGTATTTCATTGTTTGTATTTCTGTTTATTTATTTCATTTAATTTTTGTTTATATTTTTATTTATTTCAAAAAAACTAACCAACATTTTTTTATTACTATCGATCATTTTTTCCACTGATGTGATATGTTGGATTATTTACGTTTTTTTACAGAATGTTCTTCGAAAACTGACAAGTTGCAGCTAATGCAAAATTGTTTTCAATTTAGGTAATTTTAGCAAAATCCGTTAAAAATTTCATAATTGCAAAAAAAAATTTAAAAAAAAATAATTTCAAGAAAAGTTGCATGTAGAGTACTCGGGTACCTTAGTCACTCAAATAAAGATATTTTTTCTTCACTCACATGAGGGTTAATTATAACACATTTTTTACTTTTTGTTATAATAACACATACACATTTTTATTTGTTTTCTGTCACACGAAATTAAAAAAAAAATGCATCTGATAATGCCCCATAAAAGTTTCTATTTTGACAAGAAAATATAGCAAACTGCCACTGAACTGGAAATTTGCTCAATATTTTTCCGATCGAACTTCATGATACGGTTTCGTTACCGGTCGGTATTTCTAGCGGTGACATTTTATGATAGACCGGTTTTTTCGACCGGATTTCATGATACCGCCCCTGGTCTCTCTATGAGTAAATAATAAATTAATCCCATTTACCAGATACAGTTGCAGTTATAGTGCCGTTTTAATCTAGTTTATCAATCCTCGAAAGTCCAGTATATAGATAATGATTGCAGTCACCTTTAATTTCGTTATAGGTTTAGCTCTATATTTTCTTTAAAACAAATCAATATAAAAAATCTTTATGGCTATATAGGAAACTAAATAGGATGTAATCAGAAGCTTGGATGTAATAAAAACAAACTATTCGAAGGTAATCGTTTTAAGTTTCGCACTAAAAATTTTCTACAACTGGTTATTTCGTTTTGATTCAAATAAACTCGCAAAATAATTAATTAATAATATAACTAATTTAATATCTATACCTTTCTTAATATTTATTGCCCCGGTCCAAGTATAATTATTAAGAGTTTCAGTGTCAATTATTTTTTCTATAATATTCCTTATATTTTTGTTGATTTTGAGCCCTTCGACCTCGGATTTTAAAAAGAGAACCTAAACATTGAAAATAATTACAAATAATAATTATTATTAGCTTATTATTATGTTACAAAGAATCCATTTATAATCACCCCACATTATTTTATGTCGCTATACAGTTACGTGGCTTACATTTAATTGCTCGCAAAGTCGGGTTTGGCGTTTTTAAGTTATATTATCCGCGTCACTTGGACTATCTTCGAGGATATCAAACTTTGTATAACGTGATACAACCTTCACATATAAAGCGATAGGACTATGGAAATTGGGATGTTAGTTTTATAACAATGATTCAAACAAAGCGCACGCGAATGATATTATAACCCATAACGAATACTGAACTTGTTCAGTAATTATTTGCTTATTTAAAAATTAACTTTTTGAGTATTATATCTTACCATTTGGTTGATGAACGTCGTGGCGATTAATTTTAAATTAAAAGCATCGACTTCTGCTGTGCTGGAAAATGGCAGGGTTGGTAAGATGAAGGTAGGGTCCTTTTCGATATTATTGTTTGAATATTTTCGTACAAATGATAACAGCTCAGGCACAATATGAACAATAGGCTTTGGCATATTTTCAAATGATATTAGTTTGTTTGAAATATCCGCCTCCATTGTCGATAGTTTATCCTTTAAACAATTTTTTCTAATAATTGCGTTACACTCTCAGTCAACCTCGTGGTATCGTGAATGATCTATAAACACAAAATATTACGACTCAATAAATTGAAAATAAAAAAAAATTCTAAAAACGCGTTTCAATAAAAAATCACTGTTAAAATATGTGTATAAATTTACTGACCTGTTTTTATTAGGACACAATGTTTATATTAATTAGCAATATTAATTTAAATTGTAAAAGTTATTACAACTAACTAATTATTACCTTACTACCACACACTTTCACTTTATAAAATGTTAAATTATAAATTTATTTTAATTATAGTTTTTCTCGACCACAATATTCTTCTTGCGCGCACGATGAATACTTTTTAATTGAAGAAAAAAATTAAAACGTGGCGTTGAAAAATTTTAAGTCGAAAATGTCTCTAATTTCTAAGTCGTATTCAAAACTACGGTCGAATTCGTCTCATTTGAATTGCATAACTCTGTTTCGTCTCTCTTTTGTATTTAACATTTCCATTGCTACTTGCTAGTCTGTTTCGTCTCTATTTTGTATTTTAAATTTCGATTGACGGTCTGTTTCCTCTCTATTTTGTACTTAGTATTTCAATTGATAGTCGTCTTCGTCTTTTATTTAATTTTGGTTCCTAATTTAACTCAAATTTTATTTTTAATTTATTAATTTTATTTTAATTCTGGTTACCAATAATATGATAATTTCGATTATTTTAGTACGAATTTAATTTTTTTAAATTTAAGAGTTGGGCATTTCCGCCTCTAACCCGATATTTCGTCTCTTCTAGAGACGGAAACGTCGCAATGAACGAAAATTGTTTTACGGGTACCACTCTAAATATACGGTCAACAAAAACAGCACGATGTGTTATACAATTATGCAAATCCATTGGGTTTAGGGTAGCTGCTCATCGCATGTGTTCCAATTTTTCATATTCTTTCATGAATTCATGACATACATACGTCTTTTTATACGTTGGGTCATGTTTGTATTTATTTTCTTGAGAACACAATCGCCGTAGCGCCATAGCTTTTGAATTACCTAGTTCTGAATCTGGTTTCAATGGTGAGCAATTAATCCAACACCTATTATGGCAAGACGTGCTGCATTGACCGGAACAAATGGTAATCGGTTGGGGCCAAGTCTGGTGAATATGCCGCGTGTGTGAGAACTTCCTATCCCAAGTTCAAGAGAGTTTTCCGAGTCACGCGAGCAACATGAGATCGAACGTTATCATGGAGCAGTATTCGACTTGCCTGTCTCCTTGCACAATAAATGACCATTTTTACTAAGTTTCTCGCTAGTTTGTTCAATTGTCGGATGTAGCGTTTCTCAGTCACCATCTGACCAGTTTCCAGGAAATAAAGCACACCCTTCATGCTCCGCCAGATACATAGAACCTCCTTTAAGTGGATGTTCTGTTTCGGCGGCGATGTACTGGGTTGGCCTCGATCTATCCACAACTTTTTACGTTTGGGATTCTCGTAAAAAATAAACTCCTCATCACCAGTCACAATTTTCCACAAGAAGTCTTTGTTCCCATCTTCCAAGTTTTGCATTTTTTGGGTCGGATCAAACGCTTCGAAATAGCTGTTTGGGTGGCTTTGTTGCGTTTGCGTTGAGTCTTTATCCAGTAGAGCTTGTAATTCCGCATCTCCAAACTTTCGTGGTTGTGCAGGTCGCGGCTAGTCATTAAGTTTGAAATAACCACTTCTAAAACGTTTGTATAAATAATAACACATTTCATAAACCACAACGTCGGCACCAAGAACACTACAAATTGATTCCCGTGCCTTAGAAGCATTTTATTCCCTTGTTGGAATTCATTTAGGAATTCGTTAAATCGGGTTAGACCTGTATTAAGCGTCAATCAGAATTAGATATTTTTTAAGTCTGTGTGAATTGACCCTTAAATCTAAAAAAATAAAAACAATTTATTAAATTTATAAAGTGATAAATAAACTCAAGTGATAATTTTATTAAATACAGTTGAAATTAATTTCAAAGTGAACTAAAGAGTCGATATATCAAGCTTAGTGTTTTTCTTTCGTTTTGAGTAGAAATTTGCGAAATTTTGATAAGTTTTGTGAAATGGCAGACGGTCGATGTCTCAATCGTATCGCGCGGCGTCTCGAAAAAATAACGAGTGCTACCAGAAAAATTCTCGAGGAAGCATCTATCGACAACGTGTACGTTAATATTCAACTTATTGATGAAATATGGTCCGAATATAATTCTTTGGAAAACAGGATTAAATTTGATGATGTCGTAACCAAGACTGTGGACGAATTAGAAGAAAATCATTTCTCTTTAAAGGCGAAATTGATGAAATTGGAGCGCAACATGAAGGAACCAACTAATGACTGCACTATGCAAGAACTGCTCGCTAACCAAAGGTCAGTTTTAGAGTAATGCATAATGAGCGAGACGACGAAATTCGATTACCACGAATTAATATACCAGTGTTTTCAGGCATTTACTCAGATTTAGAGATTTATTTCAAGCTTCAGTCAGAAGGAAAACTAATATAAGTGGAGCTCAGAAGCTACAATATCTAAATATCTAAAAAGCTTGTTAGTATGGGTGATGCTTTAATCAGACACATTGAAATGACAGACGCAAATTACGAAGAAGCTTGGTGTATAATTAAGGAGCGGTTTAGTACAACCTTCGGCCACGTGTCTGATGTGATCGAGGAAGTTTTGAAGGGACTTAAAGCCGTTGGACCTCAAGCTGAAACCGCAGGGATCCGTAGTTAATTTCAATATTGTTGAATAAATTAGACGCGGAATCTAAGCAAGCATGGGCGCTAGACATATGCGAAGAGTATTTTCCAACACTTGAGCAGTTTATAAAGTTCCTCAACAAACGCGGTACTGCTATTGTGAAAGATAAATAAAACTGGTAAAGCTGAAACCGGATGAGTTAGAACCGCAATGCATGTTGCTCCAAACAAGAATCCAAGATATATCGAGCAGAAGAGGTTTCGTTGCAGAGCAAAGGTTATGCTTTAATTGTTTACGATCACACCACCCAGTCTCTAAGTGTAGATCCCATTTTAGTTGTAATAAATGTAAGTTTATGTATGGTTTAAGCCATACAACTATTAATTTCCAGGCATTACTTCCCACAGTGATTGTTAAAATTCGAGACAATTCCGGAAAATTGCAGACTCTTATTGGATTCTGGCGCACAAGCATCTTTTATTTCAGAAAATTGTATCCAGCGACTAAAACTTCCTAGGAAAAACGCAAATTTTTCAATCAAAGGCTTAACTTCTGATGCAGTACATAAGAGAGGAATGGCTTCGATTACCCTATTTTCCTGGTATGATGATCAGCAAGTTGGGATAGATGTGCAGCTGATATTGAATAAACTACCAACTAGATTGCCTAGGTACATCAACATAAGTAGTTACAATGAACTAAACCATTTACAACCAGCAGATCCAGATTATCACAAACCTAGTCACATCGACGTCATGATTGGAGCTGATAAGTTTTTCAATGTTTTGAGTGAAGGCCGCATTGAAATTAATGATAATAGGCTAGTGACACAAAACACCATGTTTGGATGGGAAACAATGCGAGATGCACTTCAAAACAAATTACAGGCGGGATTCAGAGCGTAGATATATAGTTAAAATAGTTAAAATACCATTTAAAGGCGGAATTCCAAAATTGGGAAATCGTTCTATATTGCGACGAAGCGCTTTCAAAATTTGGGGCGAAAACTAAATGCCAATCCTCACTTAAAATGCAAATACAGTTTTAATACTATGCTAGTGTCAAATGATCACATTTATATTTTTATCAGAAACCCAAGTGGTTTAAAATAAAGTCTACTGCAAGCCAATCAATATAATTTTTCAAAAATTCAACGCAGCGACCGGCTTTTGTACCATTGCATATCAATTGTTTGTAAATGCAGTACCACTAGTTCTTGTAAATGTGTTCTAAAGTTAACATCTAATATAAGATCCATTGTAATATGGCACCCTTTCATGAGCTGGAGGTGGTTAAAGTCGTCACATTGTATCAGGAAGGTTATACTCAAGTACAAATCCCACGAAAATTAGGAATGAACCAGTCTTCGGTTTCACGAATACTTAAGCGATATGGAGAGACCGGAGAATATAAAAGAAGGCCCGGTAGAGGACGTAAAATGTGCACAACCGGGTATGACGTGCCCGTCAAGTGAATATTAGTGCCAGAACAGTTCGACGAAGATTAAAGAAGTGAGCCTAACCCCAATACGACCCGTAAAAGTTCCACGGCTTTTTTCTCGTCACAAATCCAGCCGTTTAGAATTTGGTCATACTCATGCAAATTGGGCAATTGATCAATGGGACACTGTTCTCTTTTCAGATTAGACCAGAATTATGGGAACCAGATGGACGTAATCTTGTATACAGAAGAGTTGGAGAACGCTACTCTCCGTATAACATAGTGCAAAATGTAAAAACTTAAGGAAGTTTAATAATGTTTTGGAGCTGGTACGAAGCTGGTGGAGATTGGTTTGAGGATGAATGCAGACGGTACGTTCGCAACATTCTTGGCGATCACGTTTTGCCATCAATATCTCCAAGACATTGGCATTCGTGCATTTAAGTGGCCAATAATGAGCCCGGATCTAAAGTCGATCGAACACGTATATGTGGAATCCCGCACCAGATTCGATAGCCGAGCTGAGTGTTGCATCGCAAGAAGAGTGGAATGTCATTCCGCAGGAAATGATAAGCAGCATTCTACTTAGTATGCCCAGAAGAATGGAAGCTGTAATAAGGGTACGGGGCGGAAATACTCATTACTAAATAAATCAAACTAAATTGTAATAAAGCTAATTTTTCTAATTGGCCAGCGGGATTTTTTTTTATTACAAAAGAAAATATGCGTTAATTTTGTGGCTTGTGACAGAAAAATATTTATAATTAGTGACATAGTATTTTAGCATCGTAATACAACTCTAATTTTACTAGTTTGTGGAATCCGCGTTTTCTATAGAATATGATTCCAGGTGGCTATAGTAAGTAAAGACTCAAACACAATGTATCCGACCCCGGCCGGCATCGCCTTTTGAAAATGCCATTTTGTATGAAAACCGGAAGTAAATCTGGTTGTCGAGTGTATTGAGTTATGTACGAGTATTACTATTCGGGATTTTATGTTTATTCGTGTTATAGATTTCTATAGTGGTGGAATGGGAATTCTCAATTTATACCTGTTCGTTTCTGATGACGAGGCATACTCGAGTTTAATATCAAGATTGCTTAGAAACTTCTTGAATTGTTTTGATTGAAACGTATAGTTTCATGATCCGAAACGATTTCGTTAGGTATACCAAAAGTAGAAAAATATGGGGTTATAGCACTCCTAACGTTGTAAGTGTTTTGAAAATACGTATATTACAGACAGAGATAAATATGTATATTAATATGAATTCTCTCTAAGAGTTTTTGGGGATTATTTAATGTTATACGGGTTCTATTATATTTATAAATGTTACAAATATGACAACTGTTAGTGCAACTTTCAATTTTCTATCATATTTGGAAAATAATAGGACTTTTTAATCTGATTTTCTATTTCCCTTCTCCCCCTTTCTAATTTCTGAATCTCACATTGTGCTCTATTGTGTTCTTTTGTGATATACGAGCGTCTTGCCTTTCCTCCTTAGTTTACAATTGTTTAGCAAATTGCGGATTTTTCGTCCAAATTATCCGCTGAATCGACCGTGTCAGAATCACCGCGGAAATGATCTCGGGTAGAGACCTTAAGTTTTTATGATCTGTTATACCAGTGTGAATTTGTTGCCGATTAGGTAAGGATTAAATTTGTTCCCAGCCCAGATAATCGCTACCACCTCTTTTTCATTAGTTGCGTAATTTATTTTGGTGGTTTTTGATCAAAAGCAATCAGTTTTTTCAATGTTATCTTATACTTTAGACAACACTACGCCAAGGGCAGAGTCCGATGTGTCCAGCGTCAGTTGTTAAGATGAATTATTTGGAAAAGTCTGGTAGACCAATATTTGATCTGTATAGATAATATTTCTTTAAGGGCATCGAATGCCTTTATAATCAGGGTCTTTAACATGCCACCTTTATTTTTTCTCAGGAATTTAGTCATCTCATCTGTGACTGTGGAGTAATTTTGTCTGAATTTGGCCTCACTCCATTCTGAGTGATCTCAGGTGCCTAAAGAATTCCTTTTCTCGCTTCATAAATTCGCACTTGTCCAACTGTATTTTCAAATTGAATTGCGCGAGACGTTTTAAAATCTTGCAAAGATTTTTAATATGGTTTACACAACTCTCCAACTAGGCCAACAAAACATGATTCATTGCCCGTTGGTAGGTTGTTAGGCAATTATTTAGCCCAAAGAGCATGCGAATAAATGCGAATCGAAGTGAACATTATCCGTAGAGAACACAGTTCTCTTAATACTGATTTCAAATCCAGAGTTGAGAAATATATGGATTTCCCTAGCCTATCAAGGATCTCCTCGACTTGAGGAATCGGTATTTTGTCATTTACGGTTTTTACGTTTAGTTTCCTATGTTCTACTACAACTCTAACTTTCTGGGTGCCGGAGGCATCTGGGTATTTTGGTATCACCCAAATTAGAGATGAGTTCGCGGGCTTTTTGAATGGTGAATAATACCACTGTCTAAAATTTTTGGATTTGCTCCATTACATCCTTTTTATAGTTATAGGATTTTCGTTTGTCGTTATAATAAATTTGAAGGTGGTTCTGGATTGTCTGTTGCAATATTAACGGTGGTTTTAAAACTATCGGCCTTATATACACCTGCTAAAATTGTGATTTCCTCATTTAATTTTGATTATTCAAACAATACCCAATCCCCATTGGTCTTGGTATTAAATGTTACTATTTGATTATAGAAATTTTTGGCCGGATGACGTTGGTAAAATTTTAATGTTTTATTCTCCAATGAGATCTTGCTAGTTTTAGATCATTTTTTGTTGTTATTGGCCCTAGTGTCTTTTAAGAGTTTTGTTAGTGCATTCGTAAGAATATTTTTGCATTTTAGGTAGCGGAGGAAGTTTAGTCTTTTATTTGATTCCTGCTCCTGCTCAAAATTGTTCATGATTTGAGTCAATTTTCGGCGGTTCCTCTGGAATTTCTGGATTATAAATCTTTGCATTATTGGTTCCCTTAGGTCTATTTCCATTGGAATTAGATTACCACCATTGTTGTTATGATTTATTTTATTTTATTTATTTGCTTTAACTTGCGCAAAATTTGCACAAGATCGTGGAAGGTAAGCGTTATCAAAATGATTGGGATTTGCTACCTGTTCGTATCAAAAATATGGCCTCTTTAGAACAGCGATAAATGCAGCAGTCTCTTCGATGTTGCTACCCACGAATAGTTTGCTTTGCTAGTGTTTTTATGCTCTGCGCAAGATTTCTTTGGTCTTCGAATAATATGAATAAATGGACATAATTGAGGGATTCCGCAGCTAAGAAAAAGTTATCATTTGCTTTACTCTCTATTTTATTCTGGACCGTTTCTCAGTAAATTTTGGCTCGAAAAACGTAAGGTGTCTTCCATGGTTATAAACCAAGACGCCAATTGTTTTCTATTACCATCCGAAATATGGGATCGATTTTGTTGGATCCGGTATGCGCGGATCGTGCTCATCTTGTTTTTATTCGATTAGATTAAATCGCTCTAACACTATGGTTAGTTGAACCACAGACAATCAAAAGAGATTTTTCAGTTGGACTTAAAAATGAAAACAAAACAAACTTCGTAAAGTAAGGACGTAAAATCATAACCGCGGAAGAGCACGGTCAGCCTTGAGCCTCAAAACAGATCGCATAGTTAACAATAAAAAATAAAAAAAACTGATAATTCCAATATCATCGTTGTACTCGTATCTGTGATTTTTCGTTAAAATGCGTATACGTACAGGTAAAAAACAGAAAATGAATTCACAGTTTTAATTTTTATGTTTACATAGGATAAAATATCTCTTTTAGGTTGTCTCCGGTTGAACCGACACTTCATCCAAGTTGATCATTTCGAATTCGTTGGGATCAATATTTCGGTTTGCGATATGATTTTTTTTTCATACAATAATTTATAGATTGTTTTGGGGAGGGGATGGCGGATGAAATGGTATTAAATAAAATTTAATCACTCATAATAATGAAATTTTATTTCAGGACATTTACTAATTAATCAATTACTTTTTAGGATGTTGATTGCTGATTATTTATATCCCGAAAAACAAAAATAATTGTGCCGTCTTGTGCTTTACTAACTATTGACTACTTAGGTGTCTGTAACCGGGTCAAGTCTATCATACCTAACAACCTTTCCTATCCTTCCATCTTGTTATATGTAACAAGGGTGTACGGTAGGCCCGGCGTATCCGGGATCCTTGCTTCTAATCAATCAATCAATCAATCAAAAAGAAAATATGCGTTAATTTTGTCCACGAGTGTATGTGAAAGTTATGCAAGAATGTATTGAATTAGAGCATATGTGCGAAAAAATCCTTACTGATAAATCTAACGGTGACCCTATACGAGTTTGTATCTACCACATCATTGCGTAGTAAGAGAGTCCTGCAAGACAACTAAAATTCGAGTAGAGTTCGATGGATCATGCAAGTCTAGTAATTATTTGTCGATTAATGATAGTACGTTTGTTGGTCCAACAATTCAACCCACTCTTTGGGCAATGTTATTGAATTTTTGTTATCATAAAATTGTTCTAGCCGCCGATATCGAAAAGATGTACAGACAGGTGAAGTGGCTGAGGAGAATCAAGATTACTCTAGAGTGTTGTGGCGAGAGAATGATCACGAACCTCTTAAACAATTCGTGCTTACCACGAGATAAGAGCTCTACATCAATCGGACTATGACATGGAACAGCAATTCCCGGATGTACTTCTGGTAATTAGAAATGATTTTTATGTTGATGACTGAAAATTCAGCAGATCATTGGGCAGTCGAAGTTCAAGTTGAGGAAATGGATGTCAAACGCAAATGAATTGGCAGATACATCGGATTTTTTGCACATAGTGGAAACCGAAACAAGTACAAATGTTCTTGGCATACAATGGAACCCTTTAAATCATACTTTCACTTTTACGGTGAAGTTGCCAAAATTCTTAATTTCAACGAAATAATTTTTAAACTACAATACTCTAAAATATTTGATCCGTTAGGCTGGGTGTCACCTTCGACAATAATCGCAAAAATGTTGTTTCAAACGCTTTGACTACGGAAATTGATGACATTCATTGATCCAAAGATATATAATGAGCTGAAGCAAGAGTTCATCGGGCTAACAAAACTACAGATCGAGAGGTATATTCCCAATGAGAAAGCAGAACTACGCGTTTATTGTCGATCTACAAAGGATGATGAAACTATTCATGTACCCTGGTTGCATCCAAGACTAAAGTTTCTCCCATAAAACAAGTTAAGGATGAAACACACCAAGCAGCAGCAGCGAGCAGCATACCAAATCATAGTTTGGGTGTTAATATACCTATTCCCAATAAAAGAAATCAAAATTTTTGTAATTTTAATAGATCCTTAGATGCAACATCATTCAATATAATTTTTTTCAATTTAAATTTTTCTATTAAAATTACAAAATATTTGATTTCTTTTATTGAAAATACGTATATTAACACTCAAACTATGATTTTGTATCATTACATAAGCGAATAAGACAATATTTAAATTTGCTGCTCGCTGCCGCTGCTTGGTGTGTTTCATCCCTTAGTCTTCCAAGATTGGAGTTGTGTGTAGCTTGTCTTCATCAACCAAGTTAAACACATGGACAGATTCGTCGATAGTTTTGGCATGGTAGTCGGATCACCCCGTGAAAACGAAAACCTTTGTAGGTAATCGGACTGCTAAAAATAATTATTTTTATAATTCCCCGTTTTAGTAAGTAACTGTTCATATTAGTGTTTGCAATACCGGTAAATCGATTTACCGATTTACCGGTAAATCAAGTCAAATTTGCCTACCGTCATACCGGTAAATCCCCTCTAAAATATCGGTATTTCGGTAAATATGTATTAGAGTTTTAATTACACAGCAGCACGCCATGAAGCTAGCCATTCTAGTAGTTTCACGCATTCAAGTAATACACAAATAACAAAATAATTTAAAGAAATTGTTGAAAATAATTTACGAGCCGTAATCACACGTTTATGTGCACGTGATTGCATTTCTTTTAATAGAATTTGTACATCTTATGATTTACAAAAATTACTAAAACATAAAGCATATAAAAAACATTCCGAATTCGTCGAATACAGTAAAAAAATGGTACTAGAATATGGTTAGTCCATACAAACTACATTGAAAAAAAGACATGTCTTTAAGAATAAATCAAGATAAAGCTTTTAGCCTCACTTTCGATGTAAGAAAGCATCGTTTTATGAATGTAAATGTACATTCATTTCGAAATTTCGGTTTAATCCGAATTCCACGGTCATTGTCAGCTGAAAAATGTGTTACCATTTTTAATACTAAACTTACCGAATTTGGTATTTCGCCCTAAAACGTAACTTCAGACGGCGCTTCTGTAATAAAGAAAGTTAAGATGCTTGTGCGTTGCTCACGGTATCCAATTGGCCATACTTAAAGTGGTATATAAAAGAGATAATTTTGTAGTAGAACAAAATTCAATTGACGTAAGTAACAGTAACATTGATATCAATTCCGTTGAAGAAGATTCAGTTTACGAGGAAACCGAAGATTTAAAAATAATAAATAAAAATCAACACTCACTAACTAAACATCACCAAAACGGCCCAATTATCGCTAAAGTACGACAATTGGCTCTAATTTTTAAAAGATTAAAAACGATATTCGGCAAAAGGATACCAAAAAACGACTTGACATCAAATAAAAACATGCATCCGCATACATTTGATTGAAATCGAACCTGAGATATCCTTCTCAGAACCAGAATTTCATATATTGTCAACTATAATAACAGCTTTGTTGTCAATAAAAACATCTTTATAATGTGGGTATTACGTAAAAGTTCATGGTCGATAAATTATTAAACAGAATACGTCTTTCAACGAGGAACTAAAGGAAGCTCTTATTTTTAGAATTATAGAAAGATTTACAGTTTATTCTTATGTAGGCAGGGTGTCCCAGAATGGATGGATAAGCCTTAAACACCTTATAGAAGAGCTATTAGGCGCTCAAAATAAAATACAAAAAAACATATACGAGGGCAAATCAAAAAGTCTTGCAATATCATATGAAAAAAAAGAGTGAGAGAGACAGCAATATTTTTATTTTTCGACATAATCTCCTTTAAGGTTTATACATTTGTCACATCGATCAATTAACTTACCTAAACCCTCTAAAAAAAAAGATTTCTTTTGCTCCATAAAATATTCATTTACAACAGACTGTACTTCATAGTCACTGGAAAATTTCCGGCCCCTTAGTGTTTTTTTCAAATTGGGAAAGAGAAGTAGTCACTGGGTGCCAAGTCTAGACTGTACGGTGGATGCGGAATTTCCACGAAGCCGCAGTCCTTTAATGCAGCTTGAGCAATATTAGCCTTGCGCACTGGTGTATTGTCGTGAAGAAGCAAGATTTTTTTCCTAACTTTCCTTGGCCGTTTTTCCCGGATCGCTTTTTTCAATTTTCGCAAAACCTCTGCGTAATATATGCCTGTGATTGTGGTTTTCGGTGGCATATAATCGATTATCAAAATTCCTTCAGCATCCCAAAACCTTACCAGCAGACGGTTGAGTTTTGAATTTCTTTGGTGGTGGTTCACTACGTTTAATCCATTGCATCGATTCTTGTTTGGATTCCAGATCCCAGTGATGAAGCCATGTTTCATCGCCTGTTATTATGTTACCCAAGAAATTTTCTGGATCTGCTTTGTACATATCTAAAATCGCCTTTGAAGTTTAAACACGCATTTTTTTTTGTTCAGCATTCAACAAACGGGGAACCCATCGCGCACTTACTTTCGACATGTGAAGGTGGTCATGTAATATAGTATATGTGGTACCGTATGAAAGAGAAAGTCTCCACGCTAACCGCGGAACAGAAATACGCCGGTCCTCCAATACAATAGAATCAGCCAAAATTACGTTTTCATGGCTAATAGCATCTGCTGGCCGACCCGAGCGGTTATCGTCTTATAATGACTCCCAACCACTTTTGAATAATTTTACCCACTTTGTTACTGTGGCATATGATGGTGCAGATTCGCCGTAAACTTTTGATATATAGTTGAATATATAAATTGCATTTCGTCCATCTTTATAGAAAAATTTAGTAACGGCGCGATATTCAATTTCATTCATTTTAAGAAAAATTCAAAACACAGGTTACTAAATTGACAAAAACAAACGAACCGTAAAATTTACATCGAAATGTTCTTCTAGAAGTTTCATCGTGACAAAAAATGGTTTTGAAAAATATATTGTTGTCTCACTCACTCGTTTTTTTCATATGATATTGCAAGACTTTTTGATATACCCTCGTATCTCAAGTAGTACCTAAGATAAATCATTTTTTTAAAAAAAAGTCCATTTTTTACATTTCTTTACGTTTCCGATCACCAAATACAAATACATCCGATCTACATAATCCGATCTACAAATACATTAAATCCATCGGTTTTTTGGTGTTATAATATTCTTAATGGACTATACTAACAGATATGCAGTAAATAGTATGAGTAGCTGTTGCACTTTTTTTGAAAAAAAAAATCTAAACTTCAATTTTCAGCATGAAATGTGGTAAATATTTTTTTTTTTAAATTTGAGCGTGTTTGGTGAAAAAAAATATATGAGAACCTAAGTGGCCAACTATTTTAAAAATATGCGTGTTTAATGCAGATTCTAAAATGGTATAAATAAATAAATAAATAAGTATAATACATCCTTTTATCTAATGTAAATACGAGTTATTGCTATTAATATGCAGAAGGAGTAAATTCGGTTAAGTAACCAAATTTTCAAAAATGGATTATTTCTTATCTTAAACTGTACCTGATGATAAGAGCTTCATAAAAAAGTACGTTACACATTGATAATAATTTATTTAATTTATGTACATTTACAGTAAATGCTCAAACTGTCTGCCACCAACTGTGATATACGCTCGACATCTCCGAATAAAAGCTGGTTTGAGAAGTCGCGCATAACGCCGTTGAGTAATTTTTGAAGCAGCTTCCTGGACAAGGCTACGTAACTCTTTTAATCTCCTGATCAGTTTAGGGTAGAGTCCGTCTTTGAGGTAGCTCCAGTAAAAAAAAATCCAGTGGATTTAGGTCCGGGGAACGTGGTGGCCACAAAATGGGCCCCAGACGGTTAATCGGTCTATCTGGATATGTTGAATTCAAATACGACTGAACGTTTACTGCATAGTGCGCTGGACACCCATCATTCTGGATCTAATGGGATTCTCTCACCTCCTCGGACACCTCTTCTAATAAATTTGGCAAATCATTTTGAAGAAAGTCCAAACAGCTTTGGCCAGATAGTTCCCGGGCAGTTCAAATGGGCCAATTCTTTCCGTTCAATATGCCAGTCCAATAATTTATTTTGAATTTGTACTGGGATCTGTTTTCTCGCATTAAATGAGGATTCAAAAGTTGTCTGCTGTGAAGATTGTGCATGTTAAAGCATCAATCCCTATTCAGTGTTGATTCATCGCTCCATAGAATATTATTAATGAATTGCGAATCTTGTTCTATTTTCTCAAGCAACTGTCGGCAAAAACACGATCTTGCATAGTCTCTTGCTTCCACAGTACACGTGTCTTATATGGTAGGGGTGGAACTTTATTTGTTTTCAATATACGGTGTACATTCGATTTTGCGATACCTGTGCATCGTGCTATTGCTCTTGTAGAGGTAGACGGATCTCGCTCAATTTCCTCAAGCACCGTTTCTTCAGTGTCAATATTAGCGACTCTTCCAGTGCTAGTACCACCAACACGGCTGCCAGGTAATCTTCCTTCCGAGTAACAACCGTGGACTCTGATGAATACGCGATAATCCGGGTGACGCGCGTTTGTGTATCTTTCCCTATAAAAAGCTGCAGCTGCATTTGCATTCACCATAAATATAATTCTGCTTTGCGTATTCTTGCGAAGTATACTGATTACGTGGCATTTTGATACACAAAAATAGTCCAGATACAAGCCAGAAAAACGGAATAAACATATACGAAAAAGTCGAGTGACGCATTAAATTAATGTTTAACCTTTATGTTTACAACCAGTATACCCGGGTATGTCCATATAATTCCATACATTTAGTATTGATGATAATTTGTGATTGCATTAGAAATTGATAAATACATTTTGGCAAAATATATTTTAAAACAAATAATTGTTAAGATACTAAAGATTTCAAGCTGATAAGTCTTCTAGGTATTTGCCTAAATCCATAAAATTTCGGTCAATAAAACACGAAAACTTACCCGGGTAAGCGGTTGTAAACATAAAGGTTAATAAAGTTAATGCAGCATGTTTAATACATTTTAGGAACAAAAAAGATGGGTAGCGCAGATCACGCTTATGTGGTAAATATCATAAATCCCTTATCATCAGGTACAGTTTAACACAAGAAATAATCCAATTTTTAAAATTTTGTTATTTAATCGAATTTACTCCTTCTGCATATTAATAGCAATAACCTCATATTTACATTAGATAAAAGGATGTATTATACCATTTTAGAATCTGCATTAAACAGAATTAAACACGCATGTTTTTAAAATAGTTGGCCACTTAGGTTGTCATACATTTTTTTTCACCAAACACGCTCAAACTTTTATAAACAAAAATATTTACCACGTTTAATGCTGAAAATTGAAGTTAAAATTTTTTTTTTTTCAAAAAAAGTGAAACAACTAATCATACTATTTAGTGCATATCTATTAGTATAGTCCATTAAGAATAACATAACACCAAAAAGCCGATGGATTTAATGTATTTGTAGCCGTGGTGGTCGGGAACGTAAAGTAATGTGAAAAAATAGCTTTTTTAAAAAAAAATTTAGGTACTATTTGGTATATATTTTTTGTATTTTATTTTGAGCGCACAATAACTCTATTTTAAGCTGTTTAAGGCTAATCTATTCATTTAGGGACACCCTGTATTTGTGTGTTACCTATTTGAGCCAAAGGATTCAAATAGATTAAAAAATCAAATTATGGAATATTTACCAAAAACATTGTTGAGGTGCTTCAAAAATCGCTTACAAAGAATTGGAATTTGAAATGGTTCAAGCGGGTGAAACCAATCACATAGAGGAAATTGTACCATCATCACATGAAACATTAGTATATTAACCCTTAAATATAAATATGATTTGGCAAACAAAAGAAGGCCAGTATCTAAGTAATTGATCAAACAAGTACTATCTTCAAAGCGAGTATTGCTTTGTTAAATATATTAAAAAGGAAGATGACGTTCTTCGAAGAGCAACATATAAAGGCGATATATTTAAATATGGTTCTTAAAAACATTTTGTCCGTTCGTCTAACAAGCGTCGACCCCAAACGGGAGTTTTCTATTGCTAGACTAATTGCAACAAAATTTAGATCCAGATTGAAATACGATGTCTTAAATATACGATATGTTTTTTGCGAAGACACTTCGCCGAGCAGAAGGATTTAGAGATCAACCATTAATAATCCTATTATTCAAAGATTTTACTGAATTTAAGTGTAAATGTTTATTAACAGTAATGAAATTTTGTTCTGGTTTTCAATGAAGTGAATACAATTCTTGAAATAAATTATGTTCAAATATTTAATTTAAATTGAATTTTTCACGTAATCATATATTTTTATTTACTGTAAATTACCGGTAAACCGGTTTTTTCATAAATTACTTACCGTTTGCCGGTTTTTCAAAAGTCGGTAAATTTAAATCCTAGTTCATATGTACTGCTCAGTTGCACTGCTGATCTTCAAACCTGCAGTATTTCGGCGAGAGAAAGCTTCTCAAATAATGTGATTTTAACGGTGTTTGAATTATTCGGGAGTTTGCAGAGTTCTCTGATGCTTAGAAAGTGTTAGGAAAAATGCACAGTGTTTTTCGTAAGAGTCAGACAGTTTCTTGTATACTATACCACTACAAGTGAATGTAAAAGCCTTAACTAAAAACAAAATCAAAGCACATATTTTTTGGCCTATAAGTTTTCGATTTAACTGCGCACGTTTAATCAATTTAGGACATTAAAAACAATAATTGCATAACACAATACAAGAATACTTTAAAGAAAAATTTAAGTACGTAAAAAATTCTATACACAATTAAAAAAATTATAAAATAGTAAGACCCGACTTTATTAATGTATCGTAGACTCGTATTTTATGATATTCCTCTTAATCGTTACATTTGTTGTGCTTGTTGCTGCTGCTGCTTTCAGTAAGAATAAAACATACAACAGAAGTTAACGTGTGCATATCACATAAAGTTTAATCGCGCGATCGTCTTGTAAAGCATCTTGTTTTATTTTTATTTTTATTTTATTACACGATCGAGTTTTTTTTTATGTTTACTTACGCCGTTTAATATTGTCGAGGTCACGAACGATATGCTCTCAAGATTTGTATTCAAAATTATAATAAGTTTATCTTAAGTTAAAATCTTAACGAAAAGTGTGTGAAACTACTGTGTACTGTGTGTGTGTATCAGAAAAGTGTGGATATTACAACAAAAATGTTAATTAAAAAGTTTATGTTTGTAAATAAAATATTTGATCGCGCATATGGTTCATAAACTCGGTGTATATAGGGACGCGATCGACTGTCGTAAATGTTCCATTCCATTGCATTCACAGAATTTAAATATAAAATTTTATTTTTGGTTTACAACTATTATGTGATTTATATTTAACGATAAACATTTAAAACAAATAAATTATTGATTGACTGCCATAAAACTACATATATTTTATTAAACAAATTAACCCTTTCGATATTAATTTAAATTAATTATTTTAAATAAATTAATTAAATTCAATCGCGTTATATTTATATGTTACAACCAAGTGTGTGGTCGACATAAATATTAAATTGTTGCGATCGCGATCATTAAATGTTCCATATGCCTTCTGGTGTACTATATAAGTTTATAATTTAAATTAAATGCAATTTTTCATAATATAACATCTCTAAATTGAAACAACTTTATCTAGGCTCTCTAGCGTCTTTATGATGATGATATCATTATAAGGCGAGAGACCCCGAAAATTTAATACAGATTAATTAGATTTGGTTAACAAACAAACATAGACATATAAGTTTCGGCTTTGATCAATTGAAAATGTTAAAATATTGTTGTTGACATTTTTTGTTGTTGTTGGCAAAGGAAATTATAAATCAAAATTTA
The DNA here is from genome assembly GCA_947310385.1 of Nephrotoma appendiculata. Classification (NCBI taxonomy): domain Eukaryota; kingdom Metazoa; phylum Arthropoda; class Insecta; order Diptera; family Tipulidae; genus Nephrotoma; species Nephrotoma appendiculata. The sequence goes on along the minus strand of OX371225.1, from coordinate 214,814,476 downwards.
TTCGTTTTAATTGCACAATTTACACACATATATCTTATTCTATACACCCAACATAAAAAATGTACTTGAATACAAAACTATTATATTGTTATTGATCTGTTTCTTTACCGACATACCGAGTACTTAAGAATTAAATGGGATTGCTAGACAATACAAAATACTTATATGTGTAATTCCAAATATGGATGACCCATTAAATGTATTAATATTGCACAATATACTTGTATATTTAACGTTTTATGGGTAGACGCGTAGGGCTTTGTTTTCAAAGTTAAATGTTTTATAGTTTTATGAAAAACTGCGTAAAGTACCTTCCAGACAGCTCTCTCCGTAATAAGAGGGCATCAAATTCAACGTCGTCCATTCATCGAATAGAGGGCATCCCGTTTTATGGTACGATTTTGAATACGAAAAACGTGTCCTTATCATCTAAGTCTTGATGATTTAATTGTTCCATTTAGATCGATGCGCAAACGAAATACTTTAACGATAGTTTGAAAACTATTTGGGCTATTGGGTCTCCTCACTCATTCCAAATGTTTTTTCGAAAGTAAATAGTTTGTCTTCGATTATCACTTTGCATTAAGAGCCAGCCAATGCCCAAATATGACAAAACACTCCATGTATGCGTCTAGCAGGGTTCGCAAGTACTTCTACTTTCGCGTGCCAAAAAATAATTTTATTTTAAAATGGCCTATTTCGCGTGCCCACCAATTTCATAATAACATAAAATAAAATAATTTTTTAAATAGAAAAACTAGTTTTATTTTTAATTTAATTCATAAATATGTTATTCCATAACTGTCTTATTTTAAAATTAAGCACCAAGAATAACTTAAAATAAAATTAATAGGAACCAAAAGTTTTTGTTAAACTGACGTTCATTGTGAAAATGGGAATTCGCAGTAATAAGTAGATGGAAACACAGATAATAACGCTCTTGCCAACTTTCTTAGAGATGTGAGATTGTTTGGAATACTTTGTCACACTTTCAATACCGCATCATCAATATTTCACGATTTATTATCGTTCCTTATACCTTTTTCAATAATGGTTCTTAAATTTTCAATTTATCCCCACCAAATTAGGCTACACTGAAATTCATGTAATTCACTATCCAACTCATCAAAATTCATCCAGGAAAATCGTGAAAATTACTATCAGAATGAACTCGTCGGGGTAGCGAACCAATTTGATAACGTTTTTAATTATTTTGACGTCTTTAGACCGAGTTGCGAAACATTCCTGTATTTGTATTAAACACCTCGCTAAATTGTGTAAATAGTTCTTGTGACTCTGAAGAAGTAACTGCAGCTTCATCTCAAAAGCGGTAATACGACTGAATAACATTTCTAATGATTTTCCGTTTCGCTGCATTTTTTGATTTAACTAATTTAAATGAGACTGAAGTCAGTCAGAAGCATTAACTGCAGTAACCAATTAGTATTGATAACCTCCGGAAATACTTTTTTCTTATCTAACAGAAATAAACGAAGTTCGTCCAAACAAGGAACAAATCTTTCCAATAATAAAGTTAGATTAAGCCAATGAACATGATTATACATCAGTAGACAGTAGGGTTTCATATGGTGCATTCATATCCTTCATTAACTTTTTAAATTTTCTTTTCGATAAATCACCAGCAACGACATTTTTTATAACTTTAGTAACCGTTTCCATTACATGGTTAAATGAAATAATCCATATTTTGCACATAAAACATCCAAATCGATCATACAATGGAATACTATTACTGGATGACCCATTTCTTTTCCCCAACAAAGTTTTAAATACAGACTCTTTGCCGTTTCATCTCTTGGACATGCATCAGAAAAAAATTGGACAAATTTTTCAATACTGACATTCAAATCGATTAATGTTTTTTTAACAACTTCCAGAATATTAACACCTCTCAGGTAATGTTCCCAGTTTCAACAATTCCTCCCGCAATATTCTAGGCATATAAGTTTGGGTCAGTACTTTCATCAACTGTTAATGCAAACATTTAAGCTGCATGGAGATCACATATTAACGGATCACTAATACTTTCGGTCATTTTAATACTCGGTCCTTTACTGTATTTGCAGTTATTGAAGGCCTTGTATGCATGTTAGTATTTTATCTTTGTTATGAAAATGTTTGGCTTTTTTATGAATAATATTGTGGCGTGCCGGCGGAACTTTTAAACGTACCAAGTTTGGCACGCGTGCCACGCATTTGCGAACAGTGCTCTAGATGTTGTCTTACGTCTATTGAAGAGTCTTATTGGATTATAAAAAAAAGTATGGTGTGTCCTCACTATCGCATTTCACTTTTGGTATTTATAATTGTTTTTTTTATTTTACCATATAAAAATTATTTATATTTTAAAAAATTATTAAATAAATTATTCCCAAAAACGCGCTTTTTTATTTTAAGTACCGAGTCTTGAGTGCTCGTCAACCAAAGAGTACTGTTTTTGTAAAACTTTTTATTATTTTTTATCTTTCTTATGACAATTCGCTTTTCTTTTTGTTCATTGGGTTGGTGACAACTGGGACTCAAACAGGCTTGATAAAACCTGGAATGTGGATTTGGTAGTTTAAAGCGCCACCAAGCTTTTAAATAATTAACAACCCAGCAGCTCGATTCTGGTTTTTCCTGTATGAAAAGGAATTAGGAAAAATATTTTCATAGTATTTTTGTCAAAAATATAATTTTCTGGCCTACTGAGAAATCATGTTTGATCTAAAATTTTATAATCTAGGAAATATTTTTTCCGTATCGAAATTGGATAGGAAATATATTCCCAATTTACTACTATGAAAATATTTTTCCTAATTCCTTTTCCTATCGGAAAAATCCGAATCGAGCTGCAGAAACCACTATTATTTTATGATATTTTTATTTTATTTTTTTGATTTATATTTTTTATTGTTTAAATTTTCATGGAAAAACAAAAACTAACTTTTTCTTTTTCACAGCTTGCAGCATTTTTTCTAATCAAAACCCGACGCATACTACAATATTTTACCAAGAGTTGGTTTATATCCAATTTATATGATGAATTTCGATACAAGGCGTGAAGACGCCACAATACTCGACCCGACCTTCTAGTTGTTTTAAGAGATGACGAAAGATCGAAACGAACGTTTTTTCGAACTTTTGGCTCCTCGGTTGGTAATTTATGTCCGTCAGCAGAAATAATGAGTTCTAGTTCGTGAGTCGGTTTCAGCTGATTCAGTCCAAATTGCTTTTGTTGACACGGGGAGTACCTTTTCTTTTAAAACGAACGAAACTGCATGTAATGATTCACATATCGCAACACATGTTCTTGCTTTGCTTAAGCGAAATGCAAAGCTGATGGAAGCTTGGATGTCGCCACTAGCAAGATACCATTTAATAAATTAAATTTAATATAAATTTATTATTTTTTGAAAATGATTATTGGTTTATTTACCTTAAGGTCAAGGCTTGTTTAATAGAATGAGAAATTGAACAACTCACGATGTTTTGTTTTGTTATGTTTGGCCCTACGAAACTCAAAAGCGTATCAAATGTAGCTGAAGTCATTCGAGTGTAATTGAAAAAAGATCACTATTGTTTACGATTACTCTTGTTTTTTTGGTACATACTTTGCTTACTGAAATTGACCAGTGTTGGCTTGGTAAAAGAATGGTCACAGTTGATAATTATTCACTTATAATTCACACTATTCAATTATATAAAACACAAAAAATTCATGATTTGCGTATTAATTCAAATTGTAATTAATATTTTACTTTACAATTAATATTAATCTGTATTTTAATATCAAAATTCGAGGTTTACGCTTAAAATCAATTATATTTCAAGCCACTAAAATATTCACATTATACATTTAAATACTTATTAACAAAATTAAAGATGACAATTGACATAAAATATGTTTTCAAAATATTAAAATCAAAAACGATCACTTTAAAAAAAAATGTTAAAAATTTTGTTGTTGTTTTACAATATACCAAAACAACCTCGAAAACATCCATGTAAATGTAGCATTACACTATTATTTTTGCCAGTAAATTTTACTGAAATATTTATTTGTTTCTCTCTAACAAGTAAAGGATTTATATTTTTATCTCGTGTTAATTTTACTGAAAAAATTTGTTTCAATGTGGAATTCACGCATAATGCTCCTCGTGGTGTTTCCGTTTTGCGTGTATATGTACATCTGTTGATGCATTTACTATGTTTGCACATACATACAATATAATGATGAATGATGAGTTAGTGATATGTTTGCGAGATGTTGAGTTTACGATATGTACGATTAGAATATTGGTTTGAATATTCTAATCGCTACAGTGTCGAACGAGAGCAAACAACCTGCTAAGTGGTCTCGTTTTGTTATCGATGTTCATGTCTGATGTCAGTTTTGTCTAGATCATTTCTGATCTCGAAAATCTTTATTTTACACATCCTTTTCTTTTATTTATGCGAATCAATTTTCATTCACTGCCAGTAACCTGTGATGCTGTTGAGAACAGAAGATTTTGATATTGGCGTACAATGCTCGAAACCCGACTGCGATTATCGATGTTATCTATAGAAACTGCATTTTGATCAGTTACCACCTATCCTAGATATTTATAATTCGTTAAGCTTTTTTTATTGTACGTCACCCAAAAAAATTTCTCCGCGTATTTACCTTCTTGCATTATTTGCCTTCTTGAAAACTCCTTTAAAGTAAATTCCAAGTTAGATTAATTTAGAATTTCGAAATTAGTTTACCTTAAGGCATTTCCGATGTTGTTCTGAAGGTCTCCTAAGGTTTTCCCTCAACCCAAATAATTCAAAACGTAACATAGCGTGTTTCTGTGGATGCTATCGTATAACGCTTGCTAGAAGTCTACAAATAAACAGGATGTCCTTCTCGTAACATTTTCCTATACCAGCACTAAAGCAAAAGTTTGATCGGATGTAGATTTATTTACCACTATCACCCTTGCTACACTGGCCAGAACCTTGTAGCCTTGTCCGAAAGGCTTTTCTGCGATAGTTATGACAGTTTAGCCGATCTCCATTCTTAGAGTTTGGATAGATTAGAGCTGTCTGGCATTCTTTTGGGATGATTTCAGTAGATCAAATTAACGATTAAAGTTAAAACATGCAGTAAAATAGATGGTTGTGTTTTAACATTACACATCAAATTTCTTCTAAACTATAGGTGTTTTTTTACATTTTTGATATCTCGCTGTGCAGCTCGTCATATGATGGAGGAAGTGCTGGAATTAAATCATTATGGGTGGTCTGTTTACAAGTTTTAAAATTTATTTTAAGGGCGGTTTTATAATACACCGATAGTTCACCTAAATTGATCTCTAAATGTTCCTTTTGATGTTAGGCACTTGTGTCTAGATTACCTAGAAAGGACTAAACGGTAATTATTATTGTAGGTCACAGATAGGCGGAAGGAATATTTCGCAACAACTAGATAATGATAAGGGTTTCTGTTGGTTCCATATTTCCTACAGACACTTTTTAATGGTAGAGTGTGACCTTATGGTTGGCTAGCACAGTGGTGCTTGTTCCGTTGTAGTTGGAAATAGAGTGTCCACTCCGATGGTACAACGATGTGCCCTGTCACCGTTTGCGATTTGAGCATTGGAATCGTTTAATATTATTTTGACGTCGTATTGTCTTATTTTGTTGAAGAATTTTCGTTGAAAGCATCCTTGGTTTGATCAGGCTTATCGTCACTTGCGTCATAAACGTTTTCAATCGAAATGTTAAGATGAAAAAAAAATAAACACACAAACAAAAAAACAAGCTTTGCATAAAGATTTAATTAAAAATATAATTTGCTACTTCTTGAATTGTAAAATAATTTATTATTGATATCCAAATAATTTCTTAATGACATTAGACTATCCTGCAAAAATTAGGAAAAAATATAGTTGTGTTTAATAGGCCTTAACCATGAACTTTATTTCGAAGATAAAACTCCGAATTTCGGAAGCTAGTTGTGAGGCGATCTTAGACATGTACATCAAATATAGATAAATATATTATTTCTGGTGAAACTACTGCTCTATGTCTTAATATGCCTCAGCTTCTTGTTCTGTCAACTCCCAAATCGAGGACGTCTACGTGCTGGCTGACACGTCGGCACAAATAGACAATAAGTTACCCATTCTCAAAGAACCATTAAAACGTTTACTTTACGTTCTTTCATTGAACTTTAATTACTGCAATAAATTTAATTTATGTTCTGTTTGTTTCTTTAATGTAAAATCAAAATGCGCTCGCTCCATCTATCGATTTTAACACAATGTCTAGCCTTTAGATCGAGCTGCGCAGGATACACAAACATTTTTCATTTTGTTATTATTATTAAATTAAAATCACAATTCTACCATTCATATGTCAATTTATTGTCTATAATCACTATATAAAAATATTGTAACAACACAGAAGCGAAAATTTTAATTGAACATGTACCTACAAAAAAAAATCTTTTTACGTTTAAATATCTGAAATATTCCCGCTTTTCCGTCCATATAGAACACAGTGCTGCGTGTATTTCAATTTTTTTTGCGCCATCATCATCATCAAAGTGTTATAATTTATCGGCGACTCGAGTAATAATCATATATATAATGTACCCACAAATTGTTTTATTGTGCAAACCATTATTGTGTTGATAAATAAACATACGGAAAGTAAAAAATATATAAAAAGTAGATTGACCCAATAAGACCAAATCGAATAAAACAATGCAACAAGCTACACCTCCGCACTACAATAATATGTTACGAAGGGCATCAGGCCCTGAGTTACAGACACGATATCAGAAAATGGTAAGAATCAATTATTTTTAATGTATATACGAAATATATAAATTTTTAACAACATTTGACATGATTCACTTACATCGATGTACGTGGTAGGCCTATTAAATTCTCATAAAACAGTAAATCAATCAATAAATGATAGAAAAATTCATGGATCTATGTGAGGGTTGATGTAACCTTTATTTTAAAACTGATCTTCGAACACTATTTTTAATAAATTGTGTCCGGTCATATGAACAGTACGAAAAGTCCAGCCCATAACCGTGTCCCAAATGATTTAAACGAATATGTGTGCCTACGAATTGTAATCAATTTGAACCTTGGACTCGTAATTACTTTATTTTTATTAGGATGTGTGCCATATTTAAGGTAAAAGTCAATTTTAAGTCAATGTTTTGGTAAATTTAATTATTTTTCACAAACTCTACGACAAACTGATCGAAAAATCTGACTGATTTTTTACCGTAGTAACAGATTTACCTAAGTTTGGCACACAGCCTTAATAATTGTAAATTGGTACGGTTTGTTAAGTAATTTGTACTAAAACTTTAAGTTCCATACGACAAAAGATTTACCTGAGATTTGGTACCAGCCAATCGATCAACATCACGTAGCTCACTTTTTGTGTCAGCTGAAATAGAACAAGTCTCAGGCTGCGTACCAATTGTCGGATAAAAATCAATTTTAAATAACTTTTTCGGTAAATTCATTTATTTTTCAAAAACTTTTTTGCAAACTAATCGAAAAATCTGTTCTAAAAGCGAAAAACGATTTACCCAACTGTGCGCAGCCTAAGACTACGGCTGATAGCAGAGCATCCTTAATATAAGAGCCGTAAGATTCCGCCATTTTTTCCATATGCTTTCCATAGAGGGGAAGCTTTTTGTACTTTTTCATACCAACCAGTGTATTTTAGTATTTTTTTAGAAGCTTTTTTGTATATAAAAACATAAATTCTTTGTTTGCATTTTCAATGTGAATGGTTAATTCAATATTCATAAGCATATTTTAATATTGAGTCATATTATGTTGAATTAACGCAAAAACATTTAAATTAGTTTAACACAATTTTTTTTTTTTGTATAAACAAGAATTTCTTTATGTGTATGTACAGAAAATTAGAAATTAGTATAGAGTGTTCCATAAAAAAGTCAGCATTATTTTTCCAAAATAAACGTTCGTTTCGTTAAAAAATGCTTTTGGAGTAGCAATGTAATATGGGGATTATTGTGTTTTGGGTTCTATTTCAACATTGTTGATGACAGACTTCGAAAACTGTTTTTTCGTTACTTGTTAAAAATTTGATTTTTCATCGCAACAAATTCGCAGCCTATATTGTTTCATCCTGTAATATAAACAAAACAGAGCTTCACCAAATAAAAATATTATAATTTGATAAAGCTTTTCGCAATTACTAAACCTGTTAAAAGATGTCGCTTTCAAATTAATAAATTAATTCAAATTACCCGTATAGAAATTGTTACACAAATTGAAAGGGGGTTTCCAGGTTAAGACGGTTGTAACGGGCGTGTCTTATAGCAGGCAGCTCGTTGTATAAACGAGTTCAAAGTACGACTTGTGCTTTAAGATTTTGTATCCGTATATGAGCCAACCATGCAAAAAATGGGTAGAGCCACGGGCCATTTATATACTCACAAAAACCATTAAGTTATTAACAGTATACAAAGGCTTTGGGTTATTTTATTGAATTCCACACAACAACGATCCCAGAAAACGTGCACGAACGAAGCTATCAAAATGAAACATGAAACATGCATAGCCTTTCAAGACCAGTAGATCTGCATAATCTATTGAACCAGCCGGGAATTACTACAATGTATACGAACTGTCTGTCATACACCTTAGCCGAGTGCCTTTAGCATCAAAAATCCTCAATAAATCCTTGTATTAACAAATTCGTGTACATTGTAAGAATTCCCGCCTGGATTGGATCGAAATAAAAAAGACGGGAAAGGTTCGGAACCGAACTCTGTAAGCATTTCTGTTGTCTATAAAGATGTGATGTGTGATTTGCGTATTTCAAATATCACGCCCACCCACATTCACCCACACCCACCTAACCGCCCTTAAACCCAGCCCAACGGACCTCAATCCACCGTAACTCAACCGACCATAATCAATCGCAAACGACCACACCTAAAAATTACTACCACCCCCCACCCACTATCCAACCCCTAAAACTCATCTCACCCGCACTACCCTATACCACACTATCCATATCAACACCACCTCCATCCTCTCTCCCACACACACATCACACAAACCCTCATTCATCAAATCGTAATTTCCACACCAAACCCAAAACACCTCATCCCATCCGCCCTCTCCACCCCCATACCACTACTCCTACCACCCCCATAACCACATCATCCACACAAACCCACATCCACACGGGTTATATTTTTATTCCACATTCACATGCTCTATAAAATCAAAATAGTATGGAAAATTAAAAAAAAATTCTTTCAATTTTAAGGAGGGGGGTTAACAAAACCCTTCGTATCTCCGAACACCCTGAACACATAAATGTCCCAATAGGGCACATTCCCATGAATTGTTTGAACTTTTAGTGAAAAAATTAAGTTGATATCTCTATCCGTTCTCAAGTTATGGTAGACATAGACGGACAGACGGCAAACCGAAACCATATAGCAGTGTTTTTAACAAAAATGCTTAAAAAAACAAAAATTTGGAAAAATTGTGACATTTTTCTATTATTGTTTTACAGCGCGCAGCAACTATGATGGTGACTATTTTACGACGAAAAGTTTTATTTACGCCAACCGAATAATAAATAAAATTTATAATTGTTTTGAGTTTTATTAATTATGTTAAATTATTGTATTAAAGATTTCGCACTTAACTTACAATAATAATGGTTTATTTTCGTAAATAGTTATTTAATTATTTTACACTTTTCTGTAATTTCAAGTAAATTTATTACAGAGACATCTGTAAACGGATTTTCAAATTACAGAAAGCTCGGTTTTGTAATCGAATAAAATTGAAGTTTTTTACGTTTTGTAATAATATTTAATTAAGAAAACCATGACAACGTTGATTTTTTGTATACAAAAATAATAATAGATTTTGTGGTAAAAATTTTATTATGTATATGAATAATATTATTGTTTCTACATGGTGATTCATAAAATTTCGTTTCAGCTCACGTTTTCTCTTTAATTTTGTTATAAATGGAGAATGTTTAGATTGCTATTAAGTGCATCATTTATCTCAAAAATTCTGAGGTGCATGGGACCAGAATTTACCAAATAAGTTACATTTTTATAAAACTAAATTTTAAATTGGGTGTAAAAGGAATCCGCGGCACCACCCTTTATTATCTTACTTTATAAACCTACACAACTAAACGGAAAGCTCATTTTTATAGAAAATTAATAAATTTATGCTCCGCTTTAGTTTAAATTTACCAAATAAATACTACATTATGATGGCTGATTTTCAAATATGTGTTCTTTGAATAGTTTACTAAAAATATAAAATTAAAATTTAGATGATTTGTTTAATTTTTTATTCATAAATTCATGTTCAAAAATTTTCCAATTACCACGGTTTCTTATAGTAATTCAATAAAAGCTTCCCCTCTACTGAAAGCTCTTTTTTTTAATATTACGGCTCTTCAAAATCATAGATGGCTCTGCTGATAGTCGGCGATCAGTTTGTCATAGAGTTTTTGAAAAATAAATGAATTTACCGAAAAATGTACTTAAAATTGATTTTTACCCGACTATTGTTCCGCAGCCTATTAGGCTGCGTACCAATCCAAGGGTAAAAATCAATTTTAGGTAAATTTTTCGGTAAATTATTTTTGAAAAACTCTATGGTAAACTGATCGAAAAATCTGTACTAAAATCGATTTTTACCGTAGTAAACGATTTACCCTTGGATTGGTACGCAGCCTTAAAGTAGTCAAAATAATTTTAATTTACTGTACCGGAACATCTGAAAATCTATTTTTCAAAATGAGTGAATATAGCGTTCGTTTCCAATGTTTTTTAATATAATTTATTTTATCTATTTACTTTACATAAATAAATTAAAATTTTCTTTTTTTTTCTTTGCAGCATCATCCCGCTCTACAAACACCACAAAAACAGGTTTGTTTTGTAATAAATGTTATTTAAAAACGAAATGTTATTTAAAGTCGCAGTTGCTCAAATTCGTTGATTCTGTTAATTTAGGATTAGTTCTGTTAATTCAGTGGAATCGAACCCCCGCCATTCCAACTAATAGCAAATTGCAATTCGCGCTTTGTTCACCAGATGGCAACTACTTTATTGGGTATCGCTAATATACATTTTTCCCCTTCCATAATTTTCAGAACATTAGTAGTGTGCTTTCGCTAATCCGCTTAGCTTAGCTAAGAAATGTGAAAGCAACAACTTTTGGCTTTAATTTTTTAATGCGTTTTAATTTTTCTGTGTTGGTTCATTTTCTTAATATTTATTTTAGTTGTTTTTATTTTATGAAATAGAACAAATTAAATTCGGTATTTTGCTATCAAATAACAAATGCTAAATTATTCTACAAGATAAATTTTTCGAGAAACACCAGGGTCATCAAGGTTGATTTGCCTTCCACAAGGTCGAAAGAGTATATTTGGTAGTAAATATCTGGTAGCGGTGTGGTGTAATAATTTATTAATATTGCTAAAATCGATGTTTTTGTCATAAATAACCGTTTGGGGTGAAATTTACTCTTAGTCAAGATATAGGGTTGATCTTGAACTATTTAATCAATGTAATTAGTTTGTAATAAATTCTGGTTCAAGAACCACCTCGGTATCCCAGCTACACCAAAAGTTACAATTTTGGCGGTGTAGGTTTAATTACAAGTTAAACCGACCACTCGTTCCTCGAAAGCGGTAACTGTAATAAAATCGGGAGTTGTTGTAATAAATTGTAATAAATGTGTAACAAATTATAGTACAGGTTTCATTGAGGCGGGCTAATTTGGTCGGTGCAGGTTTAGAGCACTCGAACACACCACTGATCTATATACAGATGGATACGACATGATAAAAACTTTATGGTAGTGAAAAAATAGTTCTACGTTTGTGACAGACAGAAAAATTTTCTTTCTTTTCTTGAATTCTGAATTTTTGAAAATCAAATTAAAGTAAACATAAAACTGGGCTGAAGTTTTCTAATATCACCATTTTTCGATAATTTACCGAAGTTTATTTCTCGTTTCTGTAGAATAAAATTTGTCTCTGTTTCATTTTTTATATCATTTACCAGCCTGCTAGATTGCAACATTGTGATTTTTCTACTGCGCTTCTACAACCAAATAATTTATTTTTGATTCTAGAACGAAAATAAGAGAAATAGATATTGTTCAAATCTATTCTAGTAGGTTGTGATAGCAATAGGGAAGAAATAATTGATAAACGAAAAATATAGAAAAATGGTGATGTTAGAACATCCCAGCTCTGGTTCCTATGAGTTTTTGACGTTTGACGTTTTGACGACATGAACTCTTCTTTTTTATTCGAATTGTTTGCAGGTGCATTTGAAATATCAAGGGAAATTGCAAGAAGAAATTTGTAAATAAAAGCGGTACCACATGAATTAAGTGAATAAAATTTGATTTCTAATTTAAATCATTTGAATATTATTTCTTGTTAAACATAATAGATAGATTGAATCTATCCTCGGTACGGTCCTATCTTTCGGAAATATTTTTTTAAAGCAAGAGGTGTATATAAACGAGCGATATGACTATAAGAAAGTGTTCCAAATGTATCAATGGATATAGAAAGAGCCATCTAATATTTTAAAGAGCCGTATTATTAAAATTAGAGCTTTAAATAGAGGGTAAGCTTTTATTGAGGTACTATAAGAAACCGTGGTAATTGGAAAATTTTTGAATATAAATTTATGAATAAAAAATTAAAAAATCATCTAAATTTTAATTTTATATTTTTATTAGAATATTAAAAAAAACATATTTGAAAATCAGCCATCCTAGTGTAGTATTTAATTGTTACATGTAAACTACAGCGGAGCATAAATTTATTAATTTTCTACAAAAATCAGCATTCCGTAAAATTTAGTTTTATAAAAATTTAACTTCTTTAGTAAATTCTGGTTCCAAGCACATCAGAATTTTCGAAATGAACGATGGATTTAATAGCAATCTGCACGAACATGTTTATAACAAAATTAAAGAGAAAAAGCGTGAGCTGAAACGAGATTTTATGAATCATGTAGAAACAATATAATTATTATTCATAGAATAAAAATTTTTCATCAAAATTTATTTTCTGGAAATGTATACAACATAGTTGATTTTCTTAATTAAATATTATTACAAAACGCAACAAAACGTAGAATGCTTTAATTTTATGCGATTGCAAAACCGAGCTCTCTGTAATTTCAAAATCCGTTTATAGATGTCACAAATGATAGTAAAAAATTTTATTTATACTACGGTTGGCGTAAATAAAACTTTTCGTCGTAAAAAATTCAACTTCATAGTTCTTGCGCCCTGAAAAACATTGATAGAAAAATGTCACAATTTTTCCATTTTTATTTTATTTCAATCCAATTCGCTCGTGTTGCGTTATTCTCACTTCCAGGAGATCTCCATAATCTATTGAACCAGGCAGTATACATAATAAATTGCTAAATTTTGTAAACAAACATTTGCGTTTTAATTAATATTCAATTTTTATTTCGATATTGTTTTCTAAATGTATACTTAGCGACATCTTTTGATTGGTTTAATAATTGCGAAAAGCTTTATAAAATAATGTTATGAAGCTCTGTTTTATTTATGATACAGGATGAAAAAAATATAGCCTGCAAATTTGTGGCGATGAAAAGTCAAGTTTTTAACAAATAACGAAAAAACAGTTTTCGAAGTTTGTTCATCAACAACGTTGAAATATATTCCAAAACGCAATAACCCCCATATTACATTGCTACGCCAAAAGCATTTTTTAAAGAACGTTTGTTTTGGAAAATAGTGCTGAAATTTTTGATGGAACACTCTATACTATAATTTCTTATTTTCTTTACATACACATATAAACAAATTCTTGTTTCTACAGTAAAAAAACAAATTTGTGTTACACTAATTTAAATGTTTTAGGGTTAACTCGACATAATATGACTCAATTTTAAAATATGATTTTCCTGAATATTGAACTAACCATTCATATTGAAAATTCAAATGGAAAAAGCTTCTAAAAAAATGTCGGAATCTTACGGCTCTTATATTTAGGAGGCTCTGATGTAGATCAGTGATTTACACGGATAGGAAGATCAAAAAACAAAATTTAAAAATCTAATAGGTATTGAAGCACAAAGTAAAATTCCCGTCATTTGCTAAGGTGTTTATTTTTTGTCAAAACTCAATTTCGTACTAAACACGTAATGTTAAACAGTTAAACAGTAACTAAACACAACTACTTTACGCACATTTGTAGTAATTTCGTTGCATCTTATTTTTCGGATATTTTGACAAATATTAATGATGGATGTATAAAATCACACAGTAGATGCGTTTCTACATTATGCTAAATGAACTCGAAGGAACCATTTGACCCCTCTTAATCACAAACGAAGAATTAATTAATTCGATTAGGTTGGCGTTGGGGCACTGGATCAAGAATACGTGAGCCCAACATTGTTAGTGAATTTAATGATGTGAGACATAAAAATATCGAAACAGATAAGTCTATTTAAAAAAATTTCTTTTATCCAACTATGTTTTTATAGAATAACGGCATATAAATCATTTCCCACTCGATCGCACCTCGTCATCTTGAAAAATGAAAATCACTTATTACCTCATTAAGTTTATAACTTTTATTACTAAACAGTATTAAAATGGTACATTTTATTTTAAAATTGGATGATTCTCGCTATATAATAAAATATTGGCAGTGTTTTGATTTTCCCGGAAATTCCCTTGCTTATTCAAAATCCAAAAAAAAAACCGTCGCGACTTTGCGACATTAACAACAACACAAAAGTTGATTGTGAGTAATTTAATAAAGACATTTATTTTACTTAACTCCCGAACGCTAATGTTGAATCATCTTTATTTATTTACTTGTTGCGATTACAAATATTGATTCGGGTTACTAAAATAAAAATCTGTCTGTTTATTTATTTATAAATAAAATGTCTCTACCTACCTAATGGCTATTTTTATTTTACACATTTCTGTGAAATGTTATCCCCAATTGGGCATAATCCACTTTAATTTTTATAAGAAGAAAGTCAAACTTAATAGTTGGTAACAATAAACAATTGAATAAAAAGCACAATTGAATTGCATGCACACGAACTATTAAAGTTCGATATAGTTGTTAACTCAGTTTATTACTATATAGAGATAATTAAGTTATGATTGTAGTAAATTCATTAGTCGACTGCTTTAAGTGTATCGTCTGGTGCCTTTAATACGATATTACCTTATTCGACTTTGGTTGTGACACTCAACAATATGTTTAATATGTAAAATAATTGTTTTTGATTATTCATAACACGTTTTAGTTTCATCATTTGCCGTTAGAAAACTATTAAAACTCAATAACATGCAGAATTTTTTTGTCATAAAATATTTTTTTAGTCGAGTGTGCGGTCCTTATATTATAGCCATCGTTGACCTTAACGCTGGGTGGTATCTTGATCAAAGAACAAAACCTCAAACAAAAGAAGTTTCATTTTCACCGAGATTTGCTTATTTTTGATCATAAGATAACGAGGCCGGGCCCTAGATTAGATAACCCAATTTTATAAATACCCCGCAATTATATTGAAAATCATAGGGCATCTTCAAGAAAGTAATAAAAGATTCTAATTAGTTAAAAACATATTTGTGGACGCGGAACAATGTATGAGGAATGCTGCCGAATGGCAGTGGCATCCCCAAAATTAACAACAGAATACATTTTATACAATTTTAAAATAAGTGAAGGAAGAAGGTAGAGTAGTTACTTTAATCTAGAAATATGCACGGGAACATCTGTGTCCCGCCAACAGCTGCTATTGGACGAGTTGAAAATCTTCCCTTTTCCAATGAACTCCATTGTTGTTTCCTTTCAGTTATTACCTAAGATTTTATTAGACTGCGATTCTCTATAGTGACTGTCGTAATCCTTTGAGCTCCATTATGGCATACTTTTTGTCACTCATCTGCCAGACAGAAAAGCAATTAAAATCATTCTCGCTATTACATACGCTGCATCTTCTGATGTAGCGCGAAACGCACAGATCACTCGTAACACACACCGTCGATATACTAAATTCATGTTTCGGATATAGGATTTAACTTTCATAGTGATTCTGCCCAAATGACAAAATGACGGATCTGGCAAAACTAGCCCACAAGCTTCGGTGATTTAGTTTAGACCCTGCCAACATTAGACATTAAATGTGAAAAGGCGGGACTTAATACCTGCTTTGTCACCACCGTACCCCATGTGCTCCTTGAATAAAAGCTTGACATCAATCATGATAACTAAATATTTGAAGAAAGGTTTGGAGACAATTTCCATTAAAGTTGCCCACAAAGATGGAGATTGTTTCCCACTCTTTTCTTCCGGTAATTAGTACTACCTCAGTTTTTATGCTAGACTAGCTGCAGTCCTAGCTTTGATAACCAATCTCTGGAGAATGGCTATTTACTCATTACAAATTTGCCCTGCTTCGTCCTTAAATTTAGCTACAACAACTATCACTATCCCAGGCATCCGTCAAAAAACCGCAGTATTCCACAATAATCGACCCAATACCGAGACTCGTGGAACGTCTTTGTAGGCCTTCTTACCCAAGACGATGTGTAAAATACTTCGTAAAATCCTATCGCTGATGTTCAATTTTTGTGAATACGATGGCGGACTGTGCTCGGATGTTAACGCACACTTTCAACTACAGCAGAAATATTTTCCTCGAACGAGCTGGACGGCGATTCCCGGCGAACTTGTGTTTTATCTATTAACATGCCAGTCGAACAAACTTTACTAACAAAGTTGGCGCTACATTTTTATTTGCCTATTTTCTTCATTCCCACTACTTTGGGAATAAGTTGACAAATGACATTGGAGCTATGAGCGGCAAAATAACCGCTAGTTTAAAAACGAACCAAAAGATACCGCATCCTTTAAATTTGCTATTGAATTAAGAGATTTTGCCATATCATTGATAATGCAACTTTACGAAGTTTATGACATCGTTGATATCGTTTCTTGTCCAACCATGCATCGGCGATCTCATATTTATGCGCATAGTACTGTAAGCCCTAATCAAATTAATGTCAATTTTCATTGATTTTTTCTCACTCCCAAAATGTTACCCTCATTTTTTACTCCCATTTTGTTTCAATGGAACACAAATGTGCTACTCTACTACTCTCTAATTTGTACTTTATTATTTATATTTGATTTTTAAAATCGATACTAATCAAATTACCAACGCGCCGCATATTTTGACAAATGACAGAAAAAAAT
The DNA here is from genome assembly GCA_947310385.1 of Nephrotoma appendiculata. Taxonomy (NCBI): domain Eukaryota; kingdom Metazoa; phylum Arthropoda; class Insecta; order Diptera; family Tipulidae; genus Nephrotoma; species Nephrotoma appendiculata. The sequence continues at coordinate 214,797,157 of OX371225.1, read as the reverse complement.
GGTGAATAGATTTATAACAACAACAAAATCGTATACTCCACCAAAAAACCTAGAGTATAGAAAATTGCCATGGGAGTAACAAAATATTACCCTCGTGGTAATATTTTTTTTCAATGAAACATTTTGAAAGCAGTTGGAGTACCATAGGGTACTATTTTTTCTTCAATGAAAATCGACATGAGTTTACAAATCGCAACTAAGCTTTTCAACTCTAAATTTTTTTGACAGAAACAAAGAAAAACAAAATTTAAATTTACCTAAGAAACCTAAAAATAATGTATTCAGCAACGGAAAAAGTTGTATTCGGCGTTATATTCAGCAGCTCATTTCATTGCAACGACGCGAATCACTAAATTTGGATGGGCGAAAAGAAAACAAGAGAACAAAGTTTCATAAGAGAAATGAAAAGTTTTTTTTTTAATTTTTTCATGGGACTAGAATTGACCCTTAAGTTTAATTCACGAGGTTGGAAATGTTTACCCTAGCTATTTTCCCCATGCTGTGAAGTTGCACCTATTGATTTTTGGTTAAAAATTTGGTCTACTTGTCTTGTCATTTTACTTGTCAATTTTTTTGAAATTTTTGGTTGTGGATCAACATCAAGATTTTATTGACTTTTTGTGCGATTTTTTTTAGTTTTTTATTGTAATTTGTTCCATGTATTCTTTTTATAATTAATTTGTGTTTTATTTTTCGGATTTTTAATTATTCATATTATAATTTAAAAATAAAATTTTTTGGGGTATATTATTTTTTAATTAAATTAATTTTTGACGCGTCTTTCTAACTTGTTAGCATTTTTCATTTGGGTTTAAGCATTTTGTTCAAATTTTTAAATTTTTTTTGTGTTTTTGTTTCATTCGGTTTTCTTTAAATTTTGAACGGGATTTGAAATATCTTTGTTAAACGGCGATCCGTTATTGTTAAACACTTTATATTAACTTTTAATTAATTTATTCACAAAAAATTCTCAAAACAATCTATTCGTAAAAACACAATTTCGCACCTATTACAACAAAAAAAATGAAATAAAGCGTCAGAAAAATAGCTATCAAATTATATTGAGCATAATAATTGCTTAATTTTTTTTTTATGAAATAGTTGGTACGATTGTCGGAAATTTTGCTCAAAGATAAATTTTTTGTATCTCGAGCACGGCGAAAAAGAGACGTTTCTTTGTGATTTGGAAATTTGTATTGGTTCGAGCTCGGAAAAAATAGCTAAGGTAAAAATTTCCGACCTCGTGAATTAAGGTGGATTTACATATGCGACGTGTGACGTGTGACGGGTGTCGATAACCAATCATAAACGACTATTTTGACATTCGTCACACGGCACACGCTACACGCCGAGACATGAACAAATTTTATCTTTTTCGTGACGGTCACACACACATAAAAATTTAGAAACATGAAAACAAATTTTTGATTGTTTTGCCACAGTGTTTTTTAGTGACAGAACACAATAAATATACACCACAAAAAATATTTAATTAGTGTGCGTGGCGGCATCCGTCGCAAATGTAAATTGTTGTTAAGAAAACGTCACGTTTATTTCGACTTGTCACACGTCACATATGTAAATCCACCTTGAACCTTTAGGGTTCTTTATTTGTGACTTCAGTCCCCTATGTAGTTTTTCCACTGTGTAGAAAATATAATTTTAATTTCATCTAAGGCTGCGGTTCAATTGTGACTTATTTTGTGGAGACTGACTTATTTGAAAGTCTACAATAAGTCTGCTGTCAAATAGACTTATTGGAAACTTGTTAGAATTATTGAAATACCAGTTAGGCGCACGCCTCGCATAAAATTCAAACAATGCTACAATAAGTCTAGCCGACTGGAGGTTTATTGTAGACTTTCAAATAAGGCAGCCTCCACAAAATAAGTCACGAATTGAAGCGCGGCCTAAATTCCGTACTACAAAATATCAAAAACACAAAAATATCAATTTTGGGCGTAAATAAATTTCTTTCTCTTTCTGATTGGCGAATATTTTATTTTTCTTTCGTTGTTTTGTTTGTTTTGTATCTTCAGTTTAATGTAACACGTATACTCGGTTTTGCGCGATTTTTATTTTTTATTGTGTTAACTTGTGTTGTTACTGTTTATTTGATTTAATCTTTAAATTTTTAAATAATAATCATGTTCGTGATCAATAAATTTGGATGTAAAAAATGGCACCCAAATGATTTTAACAAACGCAAATTTCCAACAAAAATCTATCTACTTTCCTACTTCTTGAATTTTTGTTTCCTTGTATTAGACAATGGTTCTTTCTTTGCACGCGAATGTGAACGGAATTTCGTTGACATTGAATATTGGGAGTTTATAAATGTTTCCATTGTTCAATTGAGGTGTCTTTTTTAAGTTCTTCCAAGGTAAACGAATTTGGTTTTATGTCGACATCATTACGGCCTCCTCTTTTAATATCGAATACCCTGCTCTTTCAATATTTCCTCAATTTTTTTATTTGTGGATTTTGTTCCCCTGGCAATTCCCAAAGTTCTAATTTTACGACTAAATTGATTCTTAACCAAGTCAAGAAAATCCTTGAATCTGTCGAAAACCTGTCGAAATCACCCCATATTGCTTTACATTTTTCCTTATACTCGTGACCGTTTGAAAGGTCTTGGATGACAACAATTTCAATACAACTTTAATTCATAAATCCACCGTTTAGCGATGATGCTTAATTTTTCCTTTATTATAGAATATGTACTTATCGTATCTTGTTTGAAAGATCTTGAAGAATGCCGTAAATTTTTCTGAACACCTTAGTACTCAAAACTACCGTTATGGTGCTAGAAGTAGTTACATTTTTATTATTCCATATAATAATGTGACATATCATTACTTGGAAAACGCAACAATTTTGTAATCAGTCAGCGGTTTATTTCATAAATCTACCGTTTTGGCGTTGGTGGCTAATTATTGATTTATTAAATAATCTATATATATAAAAATGGATGTTTGTATATATGTATATTTATATATGTTACCGTTTCACTCCAACACCGTTCAACCGATCGCCATGAAATTTTTATCATGTACAAGTTGCATATCCAGAACCAACCTTACGATATTTTGGAAGGGGCTGGACCCCGGGGTCTAGGGGCTGCGGTACAAATTTTTCCGAAAATTATAATTTTCTTTAAATTTTTCCACGAAAATGAGTTTATGGGGCTGGTTATATGAAATTACTGACATGTTTGAATCCGAGGGGCCCAGCCTTGGATCAACAATTAATTTTTTTGATACAAATATTTGATTATTCCAAAATGACTTCTCAGTCGCTCAACCGATTGCCATGAAATGTTTACCATGCAAATGTGGCATGTTCAGGACCAATCTTACGATATTGTGAAAGGGGCTGGACCCTGGAGTCTAGGGGCCATAGTACAAATTTTTTCAAAAATTAAAATTTTTTTACGAGAATGAGTTTTGGAAAGGGGTTATATGAAATAAGAGACATGTTCGAATTTGGGGGTCCGATACAATTATTTGATTGTTCTAAAATAACGCCTTAGCCGCTTTACCGATCGCCATGAATTTTTTACCATATACATGTTGCATGTTCAGAACCAAGCACACGATACTTTTGAAGGGGCTGGACCCCGGGGTCTAGGGGCTGTGGTACAAATTTTTTCTCAAATTTCAATTTTTTTAAGATTTCTTGACGGGAAGGACTTTAGGAAAGAGGTTATATGAAATTAGTGACATGCTCCAACCCGGAAGTCTACCCTGGATCAAGAATTCATTTTTACATGTATAGATACAATTATTTAAATGTTCCGAAATAGCGCCTTAGCCGCAAATTTAGACACCAAAAAGGATATTTAGCGTGCGATTGTTATACACAAATCATACCTCTACTATAATTGATTTAATTATTCAAATTAATTTTATTAATTTAAATTTAATACAATCTTTCATTACTTTAACTGAAGACAAATCTCTGAACACTTATATTATCCATACTAATAATCCATTTTTACTGGTTTGACATGTACTATTTAGTGATATCCTATTTATCATATCCTGTTTTGAAATGTACCATAGTCAGCGAGTTCTAATTTCCACATAACCTCAGAAATAATTAACATTCTATTTTAATCCACTATTGCAACTGGCGGCTTTTAATGAAAATAGTAGTTTCATATTAAACGCCAATAGTTTATTACTTTATTTAGTTTATTACTGAAATAATCAATGATTGTTTCATAAATACAATTCTAGGAAAGGTACTAAAAATATTGTACGTATAAACTGATTTACTTTAAAAAGTACTAGCGTTTTATATTTGAAAATAGCATCTTCTACAAGAAACATCCTTGGATTCAAATTATTGTACGTGTAAAATTGCCTTAGTTTGAAAAAACTTCTTTTGTTTTTCGAAATGTCATTTTCAACCACCAGTTCGCAGTAAAACCTATCGAAGTGGACGTAGTTTTAATCGTTTTGAATAAATTAATATTAATTTGTGTTTCGGATGTCGTTGTTCTCGATTAGTTAGCTATATAGCAATAAAATAATTGTTGGTGATTATTTTCCAGGTATTAAATATTATTTCAAGTGAATATACATTCTTATTAGATTTAAGTTTTCAGTTTATAAACGTGTTAATCTATGATTACTTTTTGATTGTAGATAACATTTGATTTTGCTTAAAAAAATTCCGTAAAGACATTTTCAAACACAGTTTGCGGTGAAACGTATCGAAGGGAACATTAAAATAGTTTTGATAAATTAATACTAATTTCTGTTTTGAATGCCCGTCATTCCTGATTAATTAGCTACACGTTTCAGTTTTGCTTAAAAATGCCACCGAAAAAAAGATCAATTGGGCAGGTAACTGCAAAGTCGAAGAAGATTAGGGCCGCAAGGGTGGCTGAATTAAACAAACAGTATGAAACACGACTTGCAAACGTTCGAAGCAGTACATCTTCTTCTAGAGCTAATGAAACAACTAAACAGCGCGAAACACGACTTGCAAACGTTCGAAGGATGTCTTCTTCTAGAGCTACAGAAACCATTGAACATCGTGAGGCCCGGCTGGAAGTCGATCGGTTACGATATGGACGATTAATAGAAAGTTTTAGAGGTGATTTAAAGCTAGCAGCATTCAATTACGAGAAAGACTATAGCTGTGTTCCAATGGAGAAAGCAAACTACTCACAAGTACTTGTATCTACTCGCAGCTACCCATGCTGAAATGGTGGTGTAGATGTTGAAAGTAGTTACGCATAAAATTAACGGTAGGTATTTTGGTTCAAAAAATTCTAATAGATGGCTTTGTGAGGGGTAGGCTATGTTTAAATGTCAGGACAAACAATATTTTTTGTTTACTTCTGTGAAATACCAAAAGATTTTTGACATATTTTTCTTTTCGGCCGGCGTATATCATAATGAAAGCGTTACCTTCATTATAAGAACAGTTTTTACTCATTTTTGAGATTTGATTGTGGATTTTAGTAAAAAAAAAAATAATTAATTTTCCAAAATAGGACGACAGCAAAATTATACACATAGCTAACTTTGTACACAAAAAACGTTATGTTTTACTTCTGTCATAGTTTTAGCTCGTTCCATTGGTTATCTACTTGCAAGTACTTGTGAGTAGCAAATTTGTCCCATTGGAACACAGCTTATGATTACAATGTTTCAATTGGGCAAATGGAAAACATTTCTTTGTATTGTCATGCTTTAAAGTTTCACAAAGAATCGCCTGGAATGTGTTGTTCAAATGGAAAAGTGAATTTGCCTCCTCTGAATGATCCACCTGAACCTCTTCTAGCTTACGTCTCCGAAACTACTGAGTTATCCAGACATTTTCTACAACATATTCTAAAATACAACTGATGCTTATATACCTTCCGTGCAACGCCGGGTAACTCAGCTAGTATAATATAAGTGTCATGTCAATAAAAAAGGTATTAAAGATGTTAGAAATTTACCTGAAGCATACTAGTACTCCAAATTACCATTGTGGAGTTGTTAACAGATACGTTTTTGCTCATTCTGATATGATAATGGGGCATATCGTTTTTAAGAGTTTGGACATAGGAAAATTTTTTATCAGGAATTTATTTGGCAAATTCAGCGTTTGGCGGTGGTGGCAAATTTTCCTTTGGTATATAGAATATAATTTACATATCTCATAACATTGAAAAGATCTTGAAGAATGCCACAAAATAACCAAATACTCAAAACTACCGATGTGGCGCTGGAAGCAGTTACATTTAGCTCATTCCGATAGAATCAAGAGATATGTAAAATCAAATCGTTGAAAGGTTAGTTCATAAGTTCCCCGCTTTGACGCTGATGGTAAATTAATCCTTTGGTATAGAATATATAATAATACTATAATAACACATCGCATGAAAAGTTTCCGGTCTAACAAAGAAAACACAATTTTGTTGGGAAAAATACATTTTATGCATGAGTAGAACACCTCTCTAACATTTCAATGCCTTTTTTGTAGCACGATTTATCTTTGTCTTCAAAATGAGCTTCAGTTTCGTCAATCATTTCTTCATTGGAGCCAAATCTCTTTCTTTGGAGTTGGATGTTTCATCCATTGTCACAGCTCGAAGCCTCGAAACATCATAGACGGAATCATCAACACGTTGTCGTTTTTGCTCCATTGTGAGAAAACGGTGTTTGTGCAAAATATGACCAACACATTCCATTGAAATTTTTACAATGTAAGCTATCTCAGGCAACTTCACTTTACGGTCTTACAAAACAATTTTGTGGATTTTTATAGCATCATTTGAAGGTTGGTAAAATTTAAAAATCATTTCGTTAGTTTTGAATTTGTGGTACCATATATATCTCAGACCGGGAACTTTTCAGGCGATGTAATACAACATGAAACTTTTAAAAACAAATTTTTTACTAAATCAATGAAGATTCAGACAATTTTTTGAGTCGTTTTGTGAAGAATTTTTTTATTCGAAATTTTCGTTTTTCATTTTATGTGAGTTTTCCGGGTTAGTGAAATGGTAATTATATTTTTTTTACACAATTTGCCGTAGGCACTTTGCAAACACACTTACACTTAATAAACACATTTTATAAATACTTCTTTTTCTATTTTGCAAAAAATTATATTTTTGAATATTTTAATTAAAAAATTTGTTCAAAAAGTTTAAAAAATCACTCGATCGATTTCGACTTGTTAAGTCATCATCAGGAATATCTACTGATTTGTATAAGTATAAAATTTAATTATATATAGTAGAAAAAAGGCAGAAAACAAATAAAAGGGGAGGCAAAAAATAGGCAATAAAAATTATTCTATTGATCGTCCCAACCACGTGTTGTTTATACGAAAAAATTAATAATAAAAAAAAGAGGGTAGGAGGATAGCAGGTAAGCGATTAGTCATCGGCTGAGTAACAAAATTCAAGCTATATTTAAGTTTATATTATGGGCGGGATCCGTAATTGATGAGAAACGGATACTCTGTTTGTTAAGGATATTTTGGTTATGGAATATGAATTTTCGAATTTTGTAATATTCTCAAGTATCTAAACGTAGCTGTACGATTTTCTAAAGCTAAATGATTATGGAAAGTTGATTGATTGCAACAAGATAAATGTTCTTTAGCTCTAACTCCAAAATTGCGCCCAGTCTGTCTAATAATTAATCCTATAAACACCATAATCATTTTTCCGTATAAACAACAATATTTTTTGTCTCTCCTTTTATTTATTTTCTGCCTTTTTTCTACTACGAGGGCAAATCAAAAAGTCTTGCAATATCATATGAAAAAAAAGAGTGAGAGAGACAGCAATATTTTTATTTTTCGACATAATCTCCTTTAAGGTTTATACATTTGTCACATCGATCAATTAACTTACCTAAACCCTCTAAAAAAAAAGATTTCTTTTGCTCCATAAAATATTCATTTACAACAGACTGTACTTCATAGTCACTGGAAAATTTCCGGCCCCTTAGTGTTTTTTTCAAATTGGGAAAGAGAAGTAGTCACTGGGTGCCAAGTCTAGACTGTACGGTGGATGCGGAATTTCCACGAAGCCGCAGTCCTTTAATGCAGCTTGAGCAATATTAGCCTTGCGCACTGGTGTATTGTCGTGAAGAAGCAAGATTTTTTTCCTAACTTTCCTTGGCCGTTTTTCCCGGATCGCTTTTTTCAATTTTCGCAAAACCTCTGCGTAATATATGCCTGTGATTGTGGTTTTCGGTGGCATATAATCGATTATCAAAATTCCTTCAGCATCCCAAAAAATTGTTGCCAAAACCTTACCAGCAGACGGTTGAGTTTTGAATTTCTTTGGTGGTGGTTCACTACGTTTAATCCATTGCATCGATTCTTGTTTGGATTCCAGATCCCAGTGATGAAGCCATGTTTCATCGCCTGTTATTATGTTACCCAAGAAATTTTCTGGATCTGCTTTGTACATATCTAAAATCGCCTTTGAAGTTTAAACACGCATTTTTTTTTGTTCAGCATTCAACAAACGGGGAACCCATCGCGCACTTACTTTCGACATGTGAAGGTGGTCATGTAATATAGTATATGTGGTACCGTATGAAAGAGAAAGTCTCCACGCTAACCGCGGAACAGAAATACGCCGGTCCTCCAATACAATAGAATCAGCCAAAATTACGTTTTCATGGCTAATAGCATCTGCTGGCCGACCCGAGCGGTTATCGTCTTATAATGACTCCCAACCACTTTTGAATAATTTTACCCACTTTGTTACTGTGGCATATGATGGTGCAGATTCGCCGTAAACTTTTGATATATAGTTGAATATATAAATTGCATTTCGTCCATCTTTATAGAAAAATTTAGTAACGGCGCGATATTCAATTTCATTCATTTTAAGAAAAATTCAAAACACATGTTACTAAATTGACAAAAACAAACGAACCGTAAAATTTACATCGAAATGTTCTTCTAGAAGTTTCATCGTGACAAAAAATGGTTTTGAAAAATATATTGTTGTCTCACTCACTCGTTTTTTTCATATGATATTGCAAGACTTTTTGATATACCCTCGTATATATAACTAAATTTTTACTTTTACAAATCAGTAGATACTTCTGATGATGACCTAACAAGTCGAAATCGATCGAGTGATTTTTTAAACTTTTTGAACAAATTTTTTAATTAAAATTTTCATTAGACTAATTTTTTGCAAAATAGAAAAACGAGTGTTTAATAAAATGTGTTTATTAAGGGTAATTATATTGTTAAAAAATGTTTTCTTGGAAGGATTGGAAGGAATCGTGCATTATGAGGTGCTGTGACCGGGCTAAACGATTGATTCTAATCTTTACTGTCAGCAACTGACGCGTTTAAGACTAGCAATTCAGTTAAAACGTAAAGAATTGATCAGCAGAAAGGGCGTTGTGTTCCATCATGATAACGCTAGACCACACACATCATTGATAACCTGGTATAAACTGAGAGAGCCTGGATGGGAAGTTTTGAAGTTTTCTTGCACCATCGGATTGCCATTTGTTCCGGTTCATGCAGAACCATCTTAGTGGTTTTACATTAAATTCAAAAGAGGCAAGCGCAAACGAGTTGTCTCGATTTTTCGCCGCTAAACTAAAGAAGTTCTACAGTGTTGGGATCATGGCTATGACTACCAGAAAAATGGCAAAAGGTCATCGATCAAAATAGCACATATTTGGTTTAATAAAGATCATTTGAAATAAGAAAATTCTTTGTTTCAATGTCACCCAAAAAAGGCCATGAAATTTTTTCCCTAACCCATTATTTCTTAACAATGTTTAAGCAAATCAGAACTCTTTTAACTTATCGATTCATTGTATTATCGTGAAAACTGTTAAAACTTGTCTTCAAAATCAATGATGATCGTATATTAATAGTATGGATTTCTGAGTCATTTTGCGATCAATTTTCTTACTGGAAATTTCCGTTGTTTCCCAATTTCCAGTCCGAAGTGGTGTACGACCGTTTTGTTCATTCATATTCATTTTACTTCATTAATATTTAGCTCATATCACTTATTTCATCGTTGTTGTTTCAATGTAAATTGTGATAATACTGTATTACTCCAACTCCCGACACCCCGATACCTTCTGGCACTATCAAAATACAACACTATAATAAATAATGATTTTATTTGAATTTGTCCAACATTATGATTGTCTCGAACATACAAATCATCTATCACAAAACAGCTTCTGTTTTTCTTTTCATAAATAGATCTCATTTACAAATACAACAATTACAGTAATTAATCGAATTTGTATATTTAGCATAACTGATGCACGATTTACATGTTCCAATTTTTTTTCCCAATTTATTTTTTACTGAAAAATAGAGCTGCACGCAAATAACAAAAAGTTAATAGTAAAAAAGAGTCAGCCATATGTAAACAACATTTGCTCAAATTAAAAAGAAAAAAATCCAATTTTATTTTACTGGAATTTGTTTCGTGCTCCTCTCGCAAACGAAAATCGTAATATACTTAACCCTTCATTTTTTACTGGAAAAATAAATTGGAACATGAAAATCGTACATTAGTTGCCTCTAAAAGCAATAATCCATTTATTTTAATGATTTGAAATTCCTTTGATCGTACAACGCGCTTCTTCTTTTTCTTATTTAACAAAAATGAAACTACAAACAATTACAATTTATTATTATTATTATGTGGTGTAGTAATATAGAACCCAGTTTAATTGCATGACTTAATTAGACGATGATAGATTCAAGCATACTAAACCCGGAACAAGTATTTGAGTTTTATTGTTTAGATTTGGAATGTAAAGTAGATCGCCAGAGATCAAAACGCAATTTCACGGTTTTACGGAAAGTAAATTTAACGCCAATTATTAGTTATGTACATATAAATACAATTGCCAGTGGAGCAGAGCAACAACGATTAAAAAATAATTAAGATACATAAGTTTTAATTAAAATTTCTTATTTTATTACCCTAATAAAATGTATGCATGCTTTTAATTAAAATAATCAATTAACGCCAAACTATTTCATATTATAACATGTTTTTAAATTGACATTCATTGATGAGGAGTGAGTGCGTTTAATTATAAATTACAACTTAAAGAAGAGGTCATTAGCCACACACACTTGTTGACAATAAAAATGAAAACAATAATTTTCAATTGCATAATTTGTTATGTAACATTTTTATATTGATAATAAATAATGAGATATTTTTTTTTTTAAATATGAGGCACCCAGACAGAATAATTTGTAATTATGCTTGAACTATGTAATAAAATCTTTCCCATACATAAAACTTAAACTAAATTACTTATCATTCTTGTTAAATCTTAGAAACATATGATAATGATTATTGATGTAGAGTCAAAATATTATAAATTAAAAATAACAAATAAAAAAATTAGATTATGTCTGGGATGTCGACATATTGTCTATTTTTGTTATTTAAAGCGAAATACGATATCGAATTTGTGATCGCTGGAAAGAAGAAATTTTATCACACGCATATAGAATTAATAAGCCATACTTACAGTGTATCATACTTAAAGTTGGGCAGTTAATATTTTGATTGGATTTTGATTGGTACGGGGTACGGGTATGATAGTCTTGCGGATTAAAATATAGATGACGCTACTATGAAGCCTTCCCGGTTGTTTGCGTTTAGAAACACCATATTTTTATTTAATGTTGGAAACATGCTAATCTAAATTAAAAATTAAGGGTGATTATCGTTTAGAATTCACTAAATAAGATTTTGATTTTTGTGTCCAAATAATTAAGCTTCAGATTATGGCCAATATATCAACAACTCCCACAGCTAACCAACAGGTACGATTCGTAGCTATAAGATCATGCTGAGTACATGTGGAGTTTTTGGAAAACTTATCGTAGTTTTTCGATTTTTTGCTTTCAAATAAGTTCGTTTTGATTTTTTTGCAATATAATTAAAACACCCACATGATAACCAATATGTTTTTCCAATAGCTAAGGTGATACTGAAACTGCATGATAAATCTTCCCAGAATTATTTCCTACAGGATTTTGCAAATAAAACACTCAGCGTTTAAGTTACACATTTTATTTACGCATCAAGACCACCCATAACTTCCTTAAAAATTCACTATTTCATTTTTAGTCTTTTTTACTTATTACATATTAGTGTTCTCTGGTTAAATTAGAGCAGTCTGTGCATAGCAATTTGCTCGCGCTTATATACTTGTCCATCGCTGTTCGAGATTATTCCATTTATTGTATCTAGCGATGTGTGCATATTTCCACATCACATATTCTCCTGTCTATGATGATGACTAACGCCTTTGTTAATTCCAGCATTTTCTATGATGACTATCGCCGCCGTTTACAATTGTTTTCATTATTTCCATATTCCTCTCCACATGGAATACTATTCTAACATCGAATTCCCAATCAGTATTGGAGGAATACTTGATGCGGCAACATCGATGTGTGTTAACAATAATAATTGCCATAAAATTATGGACTCCGACTGGATTCGAACTCGTTATCTTTGGGTTGATAAAAATTGGTATAGTGTTCGTCTTTACCACCACTAGGTGTCATCCGTGAGTAGAGTAAAATTTGTAGCACTACTCCACCTTAAATCTGTCTGTTTCGACCTTTCCAATCTTATTATGCATCTTGAGATCTACTTTCGCGCTTCCTGAAATTTTACAGCCCCTATAAATCACCTCGTGGGAAATTGGTATATCTCTCACGTTGGTCGTGTGGCTTGTCCAATGTATCCCTCGTGCTCGTAATGTTGCTCTTGTTTACGGCCTCTAGGTTAGGTTAGGTTAGGTTAGAGTGGCTGCTATCGCACACTTAGGCCAGTATTGGCCTATTGTGATACCACAGGATCCTATCTCCCCTTTACTCCTGCTGAAACCATCCAGAGCTACTTATGTAGCGTAAAATATCTCGTATTCCAAATCCCGCGAGTTCCGAAAGGCTGTCCATACCGTACACACCTAAATATTTATGCCTTCTGTATGATAGTGCCGGACACGAGCATAGGAAGTGATCTAGCGTCTCTTCCTCCTCTTCGTCTAAACAACTTCTACAGAAGTCATTCGTCTGTAGACCCACCTTTCTTGCATGTTCCCCAAAAAGGCAGTGTCCTGTCAGTATCCCTACGACCAATCCTAACTCTCGTTTTCCCAGGGATACTAGTGCTTTGGAGCGCCGCAAGTCCAGTTTTGGCCAAACCTGTTTTGCTACTCTGCACGTGAGAGTGTTGGTCCACCTCTCATTTGTCAAGGCGATTGCCTTTTTACTGAGCGCCGATCCAAGCGCTGCTATAGGCCTCCCCAGACCTACCCTTTTCGGTTGCATCTGGAGAGTCGTACCGTACCTAGCTAGTTCGTCCGCCCTGCAGTTTCCCGTGATGTCCGAGTGACCAGGGACCCAGATTATCTGGATACTGAAATACTCGCTCATCCCCTTAAGAGATGATCGGCAATCCAGCGCCACCCGTGACTTCAGACAAACCGCCTCTAGCGATCTGACCGCCGCCTGACTGTCCACATAAATCGCGATATCCCTAACGGATACCACGTTATGCTTCAACCATGTGCCGACTTCGCCTATCGCCACCACTTCAGCCTGGTACACGCTGCAGTAGTCAGGGAGACGAACGGAAATATTAACATTAAGCTTCTCACAGAAGACTCCGGCTCCTACTTTGCCGTCTAGCTTAGAACCGTCCGTGAAAAATTGCAGTGCCTCGTTTTCCAGTATTGATTCGTTCCTTCAGGATTCTCTCGAAGGACAGATGGTCCGGAAAACTTTATCGAAGCACAACGTTGGTTTAATATAATCTAGATTCGCCAGTTCTTCCCTTAGCGATCTAACTATCGTTGAGTGTCCCGCCTGAAGACACTTCCACTGAGAGACAGCCGAGAGCCTTGTAGCCATATTGGCTGCCATCTGCTTACCAAAAAATTCGATTGGAATAAGGTGGAACATAACCTCTAACGCGCGTGTAGGTGTTGACCTAAGCGCCCCGCTTATAATCATGCAGGCCATTCTTTGCACCTTCTCCAACATCTTCCTATATGTTACCTTCTCCAGAGCTGGCCACCACACACCCACCCCGTACATCAGCACAGGTCTTACCACAGTGGTATAGGGCCGGTGTACCAGCTCTGGTTTTAGACCCCATCTCTTCCCTATGGCGTTCTTACACGAGTAAATTGCTACATTAGCCTTATTAACTCTTTCTACAATGTTAGGCTTCCAGCTTAGCTTACAGTCCAAGATTATGCCCAGAAATCTCGCTCTGCCAGCAAAAGCCAGTCTAGTGCCGTTCACGGTAGGAGGACTAACTACCGGAATTTTATATTTCTTAGTAAATAGTACCAGCTCTGTCTTGGAGGGGTTAATCCCTAATCCACATTTGCTGGCCCATTTCGTAACGATTAGGAGTGCATTCTGCATAACATCCCTAATCGTATCCAGATATTTGCCTGAGACAGCTATCGCTACATCATCCGCATACGCTACAACCCCTATCCCCTCTCCCACCAGTTCCAAGAGCAATCCATTCATCACAACACTCCAAAGAAAGGGGGACATTACACCTCCTTGCGGGGTTTCTCTAACCACCCGCCTTCTGATGGTGGCCTCCCCCAGTTTCGAGGTAATAATCCTGCTTATCAGCATCTGATTTATCAACCTAGATATGGGGTAGTCCACGTTCAAAAATAGCAATCCTTCCATGATCGCCTCCGTTTTAACATTATTAAAGGCACCCTCAATGTCGAGGAATGCTACCATACAGAACTCTTGCGAGTAAATTGACTTCTCAATCATGCGTACTAGATCGTGCAGAGCTGTGTCCACCGACTTTCCCTTACAGTACGCATGCTGCGACATTGCCCAACTCCTGGGCTCAATTTTTGATCGAATACCTATATCTACCAACCTTTCCAAGGTTTTCAACAGAAAGGATGATAAAGTTATAGGTCTCAGATCCTTTGGATAGGCATGCGAGCTTTTCTCGATTTCGGGATAAAGACCACTCTGACCTCCGTCCATTTTTAGAAATATATACCAGTTTCAGACATCCAATGAAGATACCTTCCAGCCAGGGGAGGATGACTACTGAGTTTCTCTGGATCTCTGCTGGTATAATCCGATCCACGCCCGCCGATTTATAAGGTTTAAACCCGTTCAGCGCCCAACGGATTCGCTCCTTATCCGCGATGCCCTCCATCTCTATTGAAGGTGTTACTCGATTAGCTCCATTCTCTGTCGAGTCTTCAAAGCTTCCCGGAAAATGGGTCTCGATGAGGAGCTCCAATGATTCCGCACTTGAAGTTGTCCATGACCCGTTTGGTCTATTTAAATAACTAGGACTGGTTGGGTTAGTAGCTAGAATTTTCCTAAGGCGAGAAGTCTCAGAGACCTCTTCCATTCTACAACAGAAGAGTCTCCAAGACCCCCTTTGTGCCTTCCTCAACTCTTTTTTGTACTTTCTGAGGTCCTCCTTATAGGAGTCCCAATCCCGAACCTCCCTTGTGTTCTTAGCTTTATTAAAAGCTCTCCTACACACACTCCGATAGGTTCCCAACTCCTTGGTCCACCATATCGGTTTCTGCCTACCCCTAGGCTTTATTAGGGGGCACACAGCATTAAATGAAAGATTGCATGCCTTTGTGACAATATCAACCATGCCATCTAATTCCTCTACTGTCGCCGGAAGTCCAGGAACCTCCAGCGGCAGTAGTTCCTTCAACACCTCTCCATATTTGTTCCAGTTTATCCTTCTGGGATTTCTGAAGGATTTCCAGGTAACAGGTTTAATGTCGAGGTTATAAATTACATATCGATGATCAGAGAATGAGTGCTCTTTCGCCACTCTCCACCCTCTGATCATATGAAAGATCGTTTCTGACACAAAGGTGACATCTAAAACCTCCTGTCGATTTTTAATAATAAATGTCGGTTCTCGTCCAATATTGCAAACTAAAAGGTTGGTATTTAATAAATAATCAAAAAATAACTCACCCCTCTCGTTGATGTCTGTGCTTCCCCAGATTGTGTGATGCGCATTTACATCACATCCGAGTACAACACCTACCCTTCTTTGATCTGCTTCCCGGATCAGTTCCCCCAGGTTGTCCGGTGGAACCTCCTTCTCGCGATCCATATGGTTGAGGCTAGCCAAAGCTTCCCACAGCCAACCTCAGCGCTCACCGCTCTAACGTCTCCGCTACTAAATTGTGGAAGAAGAAAAATATTCAAATTATTTTTCGCTAAAATACACGATCTGATCTTCTCAGAGTTGCTTGAGTATAGTAATTTATACCTTTTTATTCTGAGGCCACAGATCCTGTTATTGTTAATCCAAGGTTCTTGGATTAACACTAAATCCTCATCTGACTTAGTCAGTCTGAGAACGAGAGCTGCCGAGGCAGCCTTCGTATGATGTAGGTTTATTTGTACAATGCTAACCATTGTAGTCGACCTTACTCACCTCTTCCTGCACTCCCTGCATCAGGATAATGCCATCTACCTCTTTGTTACGGCCTCTAATGCGTGCCACCTTAGCACGTCATTCCTAGCGGCCTTCTGGATCATGTCTCTTTGATGACCAACTCTACTGCCTGACTCATCCCCAACAAATGTACTGGAATACAAGGCCCCCTCCGCCAAGGATATTTCCTCAGCATTTGCCATTGGTTTTGGTTGTTTCTTAAACGCTCCGTGGTTTTCCGTATTCCCCATCTCTGTCCGTCTCGCCAGTTTTAATGTTTTTTTGCTCAGGAACCCGATTGCCGCGGAAAACAATCATTCGATCGTTGCGTACAGTCTCCCGACGCCAATACTTCATTCATGGTTTGACCTTTAGTATTGATTCTCACTCTATATTTTTTTCAGGATCTCATAAAAATTATTCAAAAAAAATTAAGAACCGATCGTAGGCCGTCTTGGACTATTTTCTGCGAAGAGATTAATAGTCATGCTGGAATCGGCAGGATCAATATAGGTCTCTGGTGGTCTTCCAGCAGACTTACGACTTCCAAAACGCGATTTGTCGAATCACTGCATTCTATGTAATTCCCGGTTGCGACGCTACCAATCCTGATTTTGTTGCTTCAGAGCAATCTCACAGTACTGCTGTTCCCGATTGGGACCTTGCTGGTAGGCTTGCCACTCGAGACATATTACGTTGGAGTTTATTCTCATTCTCACGCTATAAATCAGGTAGTCCGGATGTGAGCACTTATTGCGGGTGGGTATTGCGGGTGCTTTTGATAGTACACATTTTTCTACCATTACTGAGACCTCGCATTGCTGTTGCCGAGGTGGAATCTCTTTCCAAGTTACCAAAGGCTGTCCCATTAGGTATCTTATCACCTTTCTTGTAATTATTGGTTATTGATGAAATGCTTGTTAAGTTGCGGCAATCTGGCTTTATTCCGGATTCATACTTCTTCGTTCATTCATTTAAACAATTTTTTTGACCAACCATCTCTAGTGAAAAAATCGTCATTTTGGAGCAATATGATTGGTCGAAAAAATTGTTTGAATGAAAGATTGAACGAACGAACGCAACACTGATTCCGCCTTTACTGCTCAGAGCTACGCTGATGACTTTCACGTTTCGGTTGCGGGTAAACACCTTAATTTACTATCTGATTTAATGCAATATGCTCTTCAAGTTGTAGAAATCTGATGTCTTATGACATCACGACTCGTACGTTAATACATCTAAAACTAGTCTAATCTTTATTAGACGCAGTAACATTGGCGAACTGTCTGCTCCTCTTTTTTTGGGGACACGATCGCCAGACAGTAAAACATCTTGGTGTATTTTTAATCAGTAACCTTTCCTGGAATTCATTTTGAAAGTAAAGCTCAAAAAGCCACTCCTATTTTTTGGCATAGTTGGATACTAATGTTCATCTACAAATCTCGGGTTCACCCATGCTACACAAAAAGCACATTTGATGTAAATAAAAGAACCGTAAAATCAAATGAAATCTAACATGAGTTTTCACCAAAAGAATTTTTATTTAATTAAAAAAACATTTTACTTTTGTTTTAAAAATCATTTAAGAATTAAAAACTAGTTTTTTAATTCAAAAATTGTCGTATTCAAACCAAAAATTTGGCTTTTCAAATCAAACTTGTTTTTTTTTATTTCTTTAAACTAAGAATCACATTTTTTTTTGTATAAAAATTCTAAAACTTTTATTCTAAAAAAATGACATTTAAGGTTAAAATTAAAATTTTTGTTTTAAAAACGTGAAATTTTTAAAGTAAATAAAGCAAAGTTTAATTCAAGTGACATTTGAACTAAAAAGTAAATTTTTAATTTAAAAGCTTTGATAATTGCCCCAAAGATTTTAAATTTTAAATCAAATGTTAAACATTTCTTAAACCATAACTAAACGCCTTTGAAATAAAATACAAATAGTTTAATCCAAAAACATAGCGATAAGGGGAAGCCATAGGGAGAAACTTGTTGAAATGAGAGTCATTATTTATTATTTTTTATTCAAATAAATTAATTAAAAACTTACCAAAATAATTTTTCTTTGCATCATTTTCTGAGGTGATAAACGATGAAGAAACACAGAAAGTGGCCATTTCGATGAACGATGAATTACTACGGCTTGATTTGATGGCTGATTCAGTAGAAAAAATATAACTTGTTTAAAGTAGCGACAATGTTTTCAATAGCAGCAATGAATGTTAAATGCATGCGTATTTATCGCCACGTATCTGAGGTAAGCCGAGATATATCTTGTAATATTGTAAGCCGTTCTTTCACCAAAAGTGCCAAACATTGATTGTCTTCGGTTCTCGATCAATGGTTACTGAGATATATGAATGTAAAGCCATCTACAGGGAAAAAGGCCACGAATTTTTCCCTACCTATTATTATTGAAGTATTTTTTCAATTTATTTATTTTTCAAAATAAATCTCATTAATGCCGGACTGGACTGGGGGTTTATTATGAAATTTTTCCGTCTCGGATTTTTCTGTTAACGGATGAATCCTTGGTATTATGAACTTAAAAAGTCAACTCGAATCGGATTTTTCCGAACACACAGAAAATTGATTTATATTTTAATAATATTAATAAAATAAATAAATTAATAACATTTTAGTAATTCTAAATAATTGAAAATCAAAAATGTTTTACAAACTCGATAATTCGAGCGAATCGATTGCGGGTTGAAAGCTGCATATAAAAAAAAATTAAAACCGATTGCTATAAATCAAAGTAGCCTGGAAAATATGTATTAAGTTCCACACGATCCCCGTACAAACGCAATAAAATAGCTGCGGATCTAAAACAAATTTTACTTTACTAATTGAATCAAAATCCATAGGAATTTCTAAGATACTATGGTTTACAATTTTGTTTCATATTTTATTTTATATGCCGTTTTCGATTCGCAATCGATTCGCTCCCGCGAGTTCTGTAATCGACCTGAAGACACGATAATAACAATGACATGACACTTTATTGATTTTTTTTTCAATTACAATACAAATTGTCCACCAACTGCTTCAAACGTTGTACAGGGTTATCCAATTCGAGGTTGATAAAGTAGAAATCTGTATACCGACATCTGTCATAGATAAACGTCAAGTACGCTGTCATTTATTTAGTTGACATTCTGCCATTTAAGAATATGGAGCATTTAACAATCGACCAACGCGTTAAAATTATTAAATCTGATTAAAGCTGATTTTTCGAACAAAATTTTCTTCAGTGATGAAGCTCATTTTTCGCTTGGTGGATACGTTAATAAGCAAAACTGTAGAATTTGAGGCTCAGAAAATCCACAATTGATTGTAGAGAAGCCATTACACCCGGAAAAAGTCACTGTTTGGTGCGCATTGTGGTCTGGTGGTGTGATTGGGCCGTATTTTTTTGAGAACAACCATGGACGAACCGTTACCGTCAATTCTGAGCGCTATGGCCGCATGTTAACCGATTATTTTTTTACGAAAATCGAAGATTATGATCTTGACGATATGTGGTTCCAGCAGGATGGAGCAACCAGTCACGTAACACGAGCAAATCGAGATCTTTTGCAAGAGAAATTTCCTGGACGTTTGATTTCGCGATTGGCTGATGTCAATTGGCCTCCAAGATCCTGTGATTTAACGCCTTTGGATTTCTTTTTGTAGGGCTACGCGAAAGATCGTGTTTATGCAAACAATCCTCAAACTCTTGACGAATTGAAAACTAATATTCGTAAGGTAATGGCCGAGATACCGCCCGAACTGTGCCGAAAAGTCATTGAAAATTACCTCAAAAGAATCAAGGCCTGTAAGAAGTCCCGTGGAGGACATTTGAATGATATCTTGTTTAACTAAAAATGGCAAGGATCAATCTGTAAAATGAAATAAAAATTACAATACATTCCGAATATTTTGTGTGTTTTTTTTAAGTTTACTTTACCAAGCTTGAATTGGATAACCCTTTAGTTACTCTAACTTTATTTCATACTCTTTTTTTATGTGATTCTTTTAACAGAGACATCTATTATCTATTTCCTCTATTTATATTAGTCAAGACTCAAACAATGGATATAAAATAAATTCGATTATGACAATTCCGCCATCCTGTTTGGATGACAGTGAAACAATCTCGTATGTTACTTTTCAGAACTTAATTTCATCAAACGATTGACGTAAAAATATTTTACAAAAAAAAACTCAAATTACACGTTTATTTACTTACATCTATGAATTATCAACCATAAGTTTTTAAGACATCGAATCTCCAACTCCCTGGGTTTTCTGTCTATTAATTTCAACCTATGGATGGCTACTGTCGCTTTGTACATTCGACTGCTTTGCCGTTCATCTTCTATATCGCGAATGAAATATCTATCGTTGCCGATACATTTTACAACCTGATACGGTCCTTTATTAGTTGGTAATAGCTATTGATTTTTCTCCTGTTGCTACCTTCGGTGAGTGCACCATAACTAAGTCTCCAATTCTTAATTCTATGGGTCTCTTTCGTTTACGGTCATAATATTTTTTTTATCCGATATCGGCTTTGGTCTAATAGTGCCGTAACATACCTACCTACCTATTTATACATTTTAATTCTTGTTCTAATTGACTAACATTTCTAAATGGATATCGGAATATGACCTCGGAGGGAGTTTTTTTTGTAACACTGTGTACTGTGTTGTTCAGACCTACTTGTACCTCAAGTAACTTCTTGTCCCATAATGATAAAAATTTTACACCGGTACTGATTTAGACACTTCGTTACTTGTTTATTCACAATCTGTACATGCCCGCTGGACCGTGCACTACCACGTATCACCTTTATATGCTCAATGTTCATGGTTTAACAAAATGTTTCGAGCTTTGAAGCAGTGAACGCCGTGCCACGATCAAGGATTATCACATCGGGCTTGTCATAATTACTCAAAGCTAATTGAAAAAATGATATAGTATTGTTTATCCGTTTTAAATCCATTCATGACTCCAACAATCTGATTCTTGGCTGTACTCTTAACATACGGGCTCACATGATCGTAATGAATAGTAACGAAAGGTGCATTACCTTTTTCCAAAGGATAAGGATATCCTGGTTGCTTGCCCGCGGTTTTCTTATAGTGCAGACGTTTTATACATCTGATCACGTACTTAGTGAAAAAGTCTCGCATGCTCGGAAAATAGAAAGACATCTTCAAATTTTCTATCGTTTTGTCCATTCACGCACTATATCGTAAACCAAATTATGCGGTACATATAACCCCCCACCATCTATTCTTAGTGGTTCGGCATCACCCAATTCTAAAAGATCTCTAACCTTCATGATTCGTCCGTAATGCGCTGTAATGTGGCGACCCAATCCGTATTCATACTGATACCATAGACCTTATTCATACTTTTACTAGCCACGGATTTACGACTTCACGTACACATTTGTGATTATGTAAATTCGGACAATCTAACAAACCATTTGCCCACCCTTGAGTTAAGATCTTTCTTTTTTGCCAACAATTTTATACTATTGCAATAGGTTTTTATCGTGAATTATACGACAAGCAAATATACACGCCATTTCTTTAAACATGCTCTATAGCCAATACTTCTAATTCTACAACTGAATATTTCGCCTCCTCCGGTATAGTTTTACGACTGTAATAACTTATAGGTTTACAAAACGAAGGCGCCTGCTCTTGATGCAACACTCCAGCTAAACCAACAGAACTTGTATCTGTATATGCACTTCTAATTGCTACCCGCAACATACATGCGCCTAATACTGAATTATTTGCCATCTCTTGCTTTATTTTATTAAACGCTAATTGTTGCAACTCGCCTCATCTAAATACTTCATCTTTCCTAATTAAATCTGTCAATGGTCTAGCAATTATTGCATACCCTTCAATGAATCGTTGGAAATAGCTAGATAACCCAATGAATGAAAGTAAATCTATGATGCTTTTGCAAATCGGAAATTTTCTATTGCTTCAGTTTTCGCACGTCCGGCAAACTGATAGCATCCGCTAGCTAGGTCTAAACTTGAAAAATGAATATTACCTCCTAATCGGTCTAACTGATCGTCTACTAATGTCAACGGAAACTGCTGTCGTATAGTCGTTTTATTTATAGCTCTATAATCTACGCACATACGGTATTCCCCTTATTTCTTTTTTACTAATAAGATCGGACTTACATAATCGGATGTTGAATCATCTACAATATTAGCCTTTTTTAATTCCTCTATATGGTCGAAAATAAACAGGTACATCATCTACTAACCTAACCTTTCCCTTCTGTTAGTCCAATATTCCCCAATTCCGTTGTGGTTCGATCTCTATTCACAACAATTCCTACCATCTAATTCGGTTGTCACTAATTCCCCCTCGATTAACTACTCAGTGTTGATTTCATCAGCCTGCACTATTGTACGGATGCTGGTGTTTTCGGAAATACCACTTCATCCCGGACACGAATATCACTTCGGGCCTCATTCTCCGCATGAAAGTCATTTTTGACCTTGTGTATGTGAACTCCGCTTTTGTCACTAAATGATCTCTATATGTGATTCGTCTGTGAACTGATGCCCCTCTAATAATGGGAAACCCTGCGATTCGCCCGGAACAACGTTGATTTCGCGCTTTGACTCTACACCAGTGATTTTTAAGTCACACATAAAAATTCTAATTGGTAGGTATAACATCTTCCCACCACCATAACCCATTACAGGTGGAAACAAATTTTCGAAATACGTAGCATCACATGCGCGAATCAAGGTAACGCTACTTTCATAATAGATGAAACATTGAATTGGTTTATCGTGAATGTAGTATGCCGCTTCATGTGTACCTCCAAAGATGTCAGGCCTTTTGACGCTTTCGACTTCATATGATTTTGATTTTCTCCAATGTCGATCACTTTACTCTGCGCATTACTTCGTCATTCGAACTTTCCTTTATTTACATTGCCTTGTGCAGAATACTGATTTTTGTTTGATATCGCCTTATGTGCTGCATCCATGTGTTCTGCTTCCCGCAAATCCATTACTAACTGCGTTGGAGTTTGATATTTCGACAATTATTGCGTTATTGCATAACGCCAACTTCTTAAAATAGTATCGTTGAAGATCCGTATTATTTCGTTTGGCTGCACATTTCGTTCGGCAAATTTTCGGCTGCATGACTTTTTGAATTATGCTTCCACTGGATGGAAAATTTTCTTTTAATAGGGCCTTCCATTGCCCCATGTTTTGTTTATATTTCTTACACTGTCCCGCCATTCTCTTGTCACATCAGTCATTTTCAGCAAACCATAATGTCGGTTGGTGACGTCATTCCATTCGTACATTACCCCAAATAATTCTCTCTTTTCTATCCATCTAATGCACACTTTGTATATGGTCGATTCCATCAAATGATGGCAAAAAATCCACTATTTGTGCATAACTTTTACAATACGTACGTTGCGTGCGTCCGCGGAAACTAACTTCACTTCCATGGTTCACCTCCTCTCGATTATAGAAGTTATCTATTATCTTCCTCTGAAGTAGAGTATTCCATCCAATTATTTCCTTTTTTTATTGCCTCGTTACTTTTTCCATCTGAACCATCGCGTTCTTTATCAATGTCTTCAATCATTTCTGTTTTTAACAATGACTTGACACTTTTGATTTTTTCGATTACAACACAAATTATCCACCTACTGCTTCAAACGTTGTAGTTACTCATTTCATACTCTTTTTCTATTTCATTCTTTTAGCAGAGACATCTATTATCTGTTTCTTTAATTTATATATGTCAAAACTCCAACACTAGGTATAATAAATTTGATTGGCACAAGTTTCATAATAGGGTAAATTCGTATCGAATCGACCATTAAATCCGAGACGGAAAAATTTCATAATATACCACCTGAGTGAGAGCCACACACGAATCTTGTGTAATGTATTCAAATTCTTATTATTAAATTCTGACTGTTGCAATACGTCAGCAATTAAAGATTAATAAAGCGGCCGACCAAATTAATTAAAATAATTCAATTCATTTGGAGTTTAATCGATGCCATCTCTTTCGTTCTGGTTTTTATTATATTTAAAGCAACCAACTATGAGCAATTAAACCCAACTATTGTTTTTACTAAATTAGCTTGATGGAGTGTCACCTCAGGGACGGTAAGAAAGTGGCCTTCAATTACCTCTCTCATTAATCAGATGACACCTCCTTAATCTATTACAGTTCACGCCAAATAACCGGAAATAATTTTCCAGTCACGTAATGATAGACGTAACCAACCTTATTCTTACTAGAAGATTAGTCGCAATTTAAATGGCACACAATTTCACACATTTTCGCAACAATATTAAATAGAACTGGGTACACGTCGCCAAGATTTCTTAATAAATGGCATGAGATAATTTTTTTTACTATTTGTGTACCCTGCGAAATAAACTTACCGCAATAATTATATTTTTATTATTAAGCCATATAAGTAATCCTTTTGAATCTGGTTTATATACACTTTGTGTGATATCTGCTGGACGTTGGCCTCCTAAGTACGTGTACAATGCAAGTTTTAATTTTGTTGTTGTCATCTTTTAAGAAACATAATACGAGAAAAGATTAAAGCCAGCCCACCATCCTGACATCCGGTAGAATTACTTATTATTTGCATTACTTGTCTTTTTATTAACCGTGAAACTAGTAAAACCTTAAAATGGTGTCAATAAACTATTAGTCATGTTGTTATTTACGTATTATAGGTGATAGGGTGTTTTGCAACAAACTTTTTATTTTATTTGCATATCCCGCTATAAAACGGAAATATTTATGAATTTTATCTTAAATTATATCGATCGATGGAATGTGGGGCGGCAAATTTAGATTTGGTCCAAATGATTCACACGGTAAAATATATAAATTATTGCGTTTATAATAGACGCACGTAACTAAAAAGAACTCCCAAAATATTTTAAAACCAAAAACGTTGAATCACTGCAAAATGCGCGATTTATACTTTTTCATTCATAAAAGCAAAAAATAAAATTTTATAGTACGAAATTCCCTTTTCCCCAAAAACACAGCAAAAAAATGATAAAATATTTTAGCCATGACTATTGGATAAACGGTTTCTTATCATACACGCAGAAAACACACAAGCCGAAAAGAAAAGAATTTTTATTTGAAACCACAATTAGTACACGAGGATGAATCATTTTTGTGCATTTTATAAAATCTGAAATGAATTTCAATTTGTGATGCATTGTATCGGGTTTGCAGAATTTCAATTGAATTTCCTGGAAAGTTGATGTACCGAAGAAAAAGTAAAGTCCGCATTTAGTTCATCGTGGTTATATCATTTTTGGTTATGTACATAATATGGGGTCTACTGGTTCTTAGAATGACACCGCACCATTCAAAAGACGAGTTAAATTTTTCACACAGGTTTAAGTGTTTTGTAACGTTTCATAATAACTAAAGTATGATGAACGTATGATGAGTTGAGTTTCATGCAAATTCTCGCGTATATCGTGTGCCAAAAATTAATCTTTTTTTAATGTCGTGTGTCTTTGTACGGTTAGGAGAAATTTTTCTTATTTATTTATGTTAATTTAAATGTTTTTTAATGAGTTTTCGGAAAATGATCGAAAATACACACTTTGCAATAACGCAAGGTAGGTAGTAGATACAAAATGTCATAAGAGCCGAAGACACATAACAAAGAAATTATTAAAGCTACCTGTTATCAGCTACGGGTTTTCTCTGAGACAACACATAACTAACGGACAAAAAAGGAATTGTTTTGATATTCGCCGAAATTTGAAAGCAGAACGAAATCGGACTCCCTCTAGCATCATCTGAAATTGCATCAACTTTACTCAAACGAATATTGAATTTGAATCGAGCAGATAATTATTCTTGCAGCAGTCCTCGAATTCAAGGGGCGCTTATTGAATTCACCAAACTTTGCCTGTCATTCCACAATGAGAACATGTTACGAAAATCTATAAACATGTGTTACCAAAAAACCTTTGCCGATCATCTTTTGGATATGGGTAACGGGAAATTTCCATTTTATTACGTTTGAAACAACTCCAAAGATTAGCTTTGCGATAGTAAATAAATAATGAAATTCAATCACAACTCCCCGGTCCACCAATGAAATACAAATCTATATTGACATAGTTATTGATGTGGCTCCAGCTGAAATTATACAATAGAGATGCTGTAAATATAGTGGAAATTTGACAGCGGAAAATAAGAGTAATTACGCTACTCGCCGCAAGTGGCAGCACTATCACTAAAGAGATTTTATTTTGTTATGTACCAGCAGAAATATTTTATTCATTATGTATCACTTTTCTACTAAATAGAATATCTCAGCGGAATAAAATATTAAAAGTGATCCTTAAAATGATCTCCGAAGTAAAGGAACTCGGTATATGGAATCTTGAAATTTAACAATATTCCGTCTTTCTGCCATTTCTTAACGAATTCTGATAAAATTTGGATAGTAGTATTGATCAGGGATTTTAAAGTAAGTTTTGGGCAAAATTCTAGGATCTATTCGTGCTGGACTATAAACTGGCCATTTTATAACCAGTCCTTATGAAAAATGGTATCTGTACATTTTACACGATATAAATAAATTTTAAACTGGATGATGGCCATATAAGTTATTTGCAGTTTTTGGCCAATATCCCAAAAACTTTCACTAGTAACGAATAATTTTGGTTGTTTTTTAATAGTTAGGTAATAATAAGATTGCATGGAAAATTTCGGGAAAATTTATGGATTAAAATTTTCACTATAATTTTTTGATTTTTTTATGAAGATTCTAATCCATAAATTGTCCACAAATTTTCCATATAGTCTCTACTAGTGGAAGTTTTTGAGATACTAGGCAAAAACTGAAAATAACTTACATATGTATATAGCCGCAGAAAATCTAAAAATTTTAGTGAAAATTTTAATCCATAAATTGTTTCCGAATTGTCCCTTAAAGCGACGCAATTTTTACAAAATGTTTTATTTAGTGGAAAAAAAATTCCGAAAATATATTCTCTTTAGTGATAGTGCTGCCACTTGCAGCGAGTAGCGTAATCTCTTATTTTCCGCTGTCAAATTCTCGCTATCTTATACAGCATGAACGATTTGTGCGGCCAATTATGAATCATGATATTAAAAAATTCGTCAACGACCAAAAATTCACCGGCACAATAAAATGTTTTCTTACATCATGCCAAACGAGGTTTTTAACACATAAATATTGATTTAATTAGTCCACTGCCTCCGTCCGCGAATAATCGCTATTATTTAACCATAATAGACTTTGTCGAATGTCTCGATGGCCTACTGCGATTTGTTGAATTGTTGACATGACGGCAGAAGCGATTGCTGAATATTTGATACCAGAGTGGATACAAAACTTTGGCAAAAAAGTTTAAATCTCAGCGATTTAAGGAACTGAACCAAACATTAAGAATAGATTTAAGGCTGCAATAAAGCGTCAGCAGGGCAACAATTGGGTGAAACATTTGCCAACAATTTTATTGGGATGCAGATTGTCATTAAAAGAAGATATTGGTGAATTCATCGAAGAATTTCGACAGCATTTGAGTCATATTCCTCCAACAGTTATATCTCATTATAATACCAGTAACGTGAACGGATAAATATTTCGTTTAGGGCTTTAAGGACTTTATTTTTGCCTCGAAGCATCTGACAAATTAGCCGGTAGCAGTGCTGAACAACACTAGCTAATGCCAATCTTGTTTTACCGAAGCAACTAATTCAAACATCGCATTTCTCTAAATTGGTAGTGTGGCGACCGTCTATTTTATCAGGTTACTGGATATGAGGTTGAAATGTAGTTATTTAGATGTAAACAAGCGTAAAAATAGTTTGCTAATATAATTAAATTATTACATATTGTGCTAAATCGTTTCACATACAAAATACCCACAGTACCTAGCCTCCTAGGATATCCAGGTTATGTCTAAACATTCAAAGGGAACAACTGTTGTATTCTAAAACACGAAAAATTTTGATTTTCGACTAAAGGAGCTTCTTGATTAATGTTCAGAGTATGCAAGTGGGTTGCTTACAATTATAGACCATAAACGCAAACGTGCACACGTGTGACAACTTCAATCGATTGTTTAGCGGCCTTACCGGTCAACTAGGTCATGGTCACATTTTTTGGAAAAGTCCACATCAATTACGATACTGTTGTGAATAATGAAGGCGTCCACCATTTTTTATTGACGCGAATAACCGGTGCAGTGCGTGTACATCAATATCGCGACTGATTTATCTTATATGTTTTGGAAAACTCATTTATAAATAAATTGATTTATGCATAACGTCTCCGAAATTAACAATATTTTGGTTGACTAAATCGTTAACATTTTAATTAAAATTAAATGAATCACTTTCACAAAATTCGCAACAAGACGTAACTTATTATAACTGTCATTATAGTACGATATACGTACGATTCCCATATTCATATGTTTTGTCGCCTGTGTCATCTATATTTAGAAATCAGTATGTATATTTGCAGAAAACCCTAAACCTTCATGGTTTATTGTACATATGTACACATGTATGTTTTATTTATAAGGCTGTGACAAAAAAAGACCAAAACAAAATGTTATTATTAGAACATAATGTTCGCGTAACATATTTGCGTTATTATAAATATGGCGCCATAATTTTTTTTGTTTTAAATTTGCAAATGCAAACAACATAATAATTTTACAGAAAATGACTTACACAAACAACAAGAACGTAACTGTAAGAAATATATTAAAACTAAGATTCAGAAGTAATTTGAAGAAAATTTATTTATGTTTTGACACGGAGTACGAACGTATATCATTGGTTTGCAGCTATAAAGTAAATTAAGTGCTGAACACGCGGTCATTTCGTGGGAATAATATTTATCTACTCGTATATGTAGTTCGGCCGTATGCCGCTTACTCATCGGATCTAATTAATGATGGCAGAAAATTGGAGGTCTCGAAAAATACAATATCTAGGTTTGCATCATATAGATCAAGATGAAAATTATAAAAAAATTACACTGTTAAATTTGTTACTTTTCCAACTGGATTTTATTTTCAATAAAGAAATATAAAATTGGACACGATTCTAATTGGTGCGCCATTGACACCAACAGCTGACATTTTTCGAAAGGTAAAGCATAAACCTATTTATAAGATTTAAGTAAAGTACCTGGAGATGTGCACGTGCCAATCTACTGACGTTTTACTATGCCCTATAGATGTTAGAAACTTCACAATTTTGCCGAATATTTCAAGGTTTATAGTGCGCGAGCTAAATATATTCAAAGGAATCGGTTAGTGTTTACATATAGATCAGACAAACCACTACTCTGGACCTCTGGAGGTGTCCAATATGGTACCCTGAACGCCTTTTATTCATTTTACACAAATTTTAACGGTTTCATAATTTTTGCCTATGCAAATTTTTTTTTACCGCGGATCCTATACCATGTTTCCATGAACCAGGTTGGAGTTAGGTTGAGTTGAAATTAGGTTTTCGAGTAGAGTAAGGTTAAGTTGAAATTTTGATAAACGCTTGATAAATTTAATTATTTGAGCCTAATAATCCTATATGTATATTAGCCCTGAAAATTATTTTAAAATATTTCTTTCTTTTAAATATACATATTGAATGACAATTTTTCCTTGCCGCCATTTTGATTTTCAACTCTACTCAATCTCACTAGTTTCGTCGAGTTGTGTAGAAACTGGATTTAATTCCTAATAAACACTTTGTTATGTATTTGACAATTTGAAACATTAAACGGAACTTGGTTATTTTCAAAAATTTGTACCGTCAATGCGGGAGAAGTTCACGGGTTGGAACCTACTGTTTCCACCAGCACACTAAAATTGTAGCGAAAAAAGATTCTAGCAATTTCTCCAATTTTATTATTTTAAATATGCTGTATAAGTTAGCGGAAATTTAACAGCTGAAAATAGGAGATTGCGCTACTCGCCGTTAGTGGCAGCACTATCAGTAAAGAGAAAATAATTTGTTATGTAATTACCAGCGGAAATTTTTTATTCATTATGTATCACTATTGTCAATATAACGGGTGATTTTTTAAGAGCTTGAGAACTTTTTTTTAAAAAAAAACGCATAAAATTTGCAAAATCTCATCGGTTCTTTATTTGAAACGTTAGATTGGTCCATGACATTTACTTTTTGAAGATAATTTCATTTAAATGTTGACCGCGGCTGCGTCTTAGGTGGTCCATTCGGAAAGTCCAATTTTGGGCAACTTTTTCGAGCATTTCGGCCGGAATAGCCCGAATTTCTTCGGAAATGTTGTCTTCCAAAACTGGAATAGTTGCTGGCTTATTTCTGTAGACTTTAGACTTGACGTAGCCCCACAAAAAATAGTCTAAAGGCGTCAAATCGCATGATCTTGGTGGCCAACTTACCGGGCCATTTCTTGAGATGAATTGTTCTCCGAAGTTTTCCCTCAAAATGGCCATAGAATCGCGAGCTGTGTGGCATGTAGCGCCATCTTGTTGAAACCACATGTCAACTAAGTTCAGTTCTTCCATTTTTGGCAACAAAAAGTTTGTTAGCATCGAACGATAGCGATCGCCATTCACCGTAACGTTGCGTCCAACAGCATCTTTGAAAAAATACGGTCCAATGATTCCACCAGCGTACAAACCACATCAAACAGTGCATTTTTCGGGATGCATGGGCAGTTCTTGAACGGCTTCTGGTTGCTCTTCACTCCAAATGCGGCAATTTTGCTTATTTACGTAGCCATTCAACCAGAAATGAGCCTCATCGCTGAACAAAATTTGTCGATAAAAAAGCGGATTTTCTGCCAACTTTTCTAGGGCCCATTCACTGAAAATTCGACGTTGTGGCAGATCGTTCGGCTTCAGTTCTTGCAGGAGCTGTATTTTATACGGTTTTACACCAAGATCTTTGCGTAAAATCTTCCATGTCGTCGAATAACACAAACCCAATTGCTGCGAACGGCGACGAATCGACATTTCACGGTCTTCAGCAACACTCTCAGAAACAGACGCAATATTCTCTTCTGTACGCACTGTACGCATTCGTGTGGTTGGTTTAATGTCCAATAAAGTAAACTGAGTGCGAAACTTGGTCACAATCGCATTAATTGTTTGCTCACTTGGTCGATTATGTAGACCATAAATCGGACGTAAATCGCGAAACACTTTTCGAACCGAACACTGATTTTTGTAATATAATTCAATTATTTGCAAGCGTTGCTCGTTAGTAAGTCTATTCATTATGAAATGTCAAAGCATACTGAGCATCTTTCTCTTTGACACCTTGTCTGAAATCCCGCGTGATCTGTCAAATACTAATGCATGAAAATCCTAACCACAAAAAAATCACCCTTTATAAAACATCTCTAACTTAGGAAACAACTCGAATGGGTTTAACCCATCAAACGAAGCATGTTTTGTTCCAATGTAGATTTGCAATTATTCCACTGTGTGGATGACGTATGCAATTATTCCACTGTGTGGAATAATTGCATACATCCACAATAATTGCATACATCCAGTATGCAATTATTCCACTGTGTGGAAAAAACTGCTCAAATGTCGTACAAAATTCCGTACTACAAAATATCAAATACACAAAAATATTGATTTTGGAGAAAAATAATTGTTTTTCTCTTTCTATTTCGCGGTAATATTATTTTCGTTTTATAAGTTTCGATTGTATCTTTTATTTTCAGTTTCTTCTGACAAGTCGACGTGCACGGTTGCACTACATAATTAGTTTTTTTTACTTTAAAGTGTTGTGTTTCATTATAATGTTTTTCGATTTGTTAAAGTAAATAATTTTAAATTTAAATATATAATAATAATTATTAACTTATTTAGTGATCGCGATGTGCAAATTTGGACTAAAAAGGTAATAGAGATCTGTCTCACAATGGCGTCGTCGCGAAATACATTTACGTAGTAAATTTTCAATGATTTTTTTCTTCAAGATCTCGATATGCTGGCGGATGCAATACAACGTAGCGGATGCAATACAACGTGGCGGATGCAATACAAAACTCAATTTATGAAATTTAAATATGTAAATAAATTTTCTATGTTTTTTTGTACACAAATAAAAAATAATGTGAATAAAAAATTAATATTTATTTTATTATAAATGGAAAATTTTGTTTTATTTCAAATAAGAATTATTATTTGTTCCAATTGGAAAATATATACAAACACGTGCTTTTTATTTCTGTGGTTTTTTTCTCTTTTTAGTTGGGATTCACACCGACACCGGAATTTTTGTGACACTTTTCTTTGGCGGGGAGTACGAATTTCCGCGTGATACACATGGTTCTTTCCATAGAAGCAGTGTGGTTTTAGAACGCGAATGAAAATGGAATTCCGTCTGCATTGCATATTGGGAATACGTTTTTTCGGGCAAACTTTTCATTGGCTCCTTATGATTTTTGAGAGAATCTCATTTATTCTCACAATAACAGACATTCATATATGCAACTGATGTTGATGGCTGGCCTGGATCAACCATGATCATCATCATCATGGTTTTCAGCCTGGACATAGGTCGTCCTCAAGACTAAAATTGCCACCACGAAACCTTGCAAACCACATTTTTACTGTTGAATGACTCACATAATGTTCACTCTAAGTCGAAAGCAGAATGAAATGCAATTACGTAAATGTTGCTTATTGACATCCATCTCTTAAAATTGATGTACACGGAATGATATCTTGGCTTGTAAATGACTGAAACTTACCCGACAAACAATTTTAATAATTGAGTCCAAAAATTACCCAAACATGGACTGACGACCGAGTCGGTGATTGTCTGACAACGGTACCATAAAATACCTGATTTCCGGAACACCTTAGTCAGGCAAAATATCCGAACGAAGTCCGATGTGGGTATTTTACAGTGTTTTATCCCGTATTGTGTTACGCTTTATATTAGCGCATGTTTTGGTTATTTGCTGGACGAATCCACCAACAAATAATTGGTCAATATTGAAGAGATATACCCGTCAAAAATAGGTTAATTTAAGTGTGAAATTGTGGATATTATTATTAAGCTTAATAATAATATCCACAATTTCACACTTAAATTAACCTATTTTTGACGGGTATATCTCTTCAATATTGACCAATTATTTGTTGGTGGATTCGTCCAGCAAATAACCGAAACATGCGCTAATATAAAGCGTAACACAATACGGGATAAAACACTGTAAAATACCCACATCGGACTTCGTTCGGATATTTTGCCTGACTAAGGTGTTCCGGAAATCAGATATTTTATGGTACCGTTGTCAGACAATCACTGACTCGGTCGTCAGTCCATGTTAGTGTAATTTTTGGACTCAATTAATAAATTGTTTTTCGGGAAGGAGATTTCAGGTACCATGAAATACCTGATTTCTGGAACACGTTAGTCAGGTAAAATATTCGAAAGAAGTCCGATGTGGGTATTTCACAGTGTTTTATCCCGTGTTATGTTAAGCCTTATATTAGCGTATTTTTCGGTTATTTGCTCTACGAATCCATCAATAAATAATTGATCAATATTGAAGAGATATATCGGTCTTACTTGAGGGATTTGTCACGACTAATATCGAGATTGTTTCTCAAAATATTCGGTAAATTTGAGCGAGCACTTATTGTGAGCAAAACTAGACAAAATATTTTAATTCAATTATTAATTCAGGTATTTATTATTAAAAAAATTATTATATGTAAGTTACAATTGGCATGAAAAATATTATATGTGAGTTACAATTGCCCTGTACGGGATTTGTTTACCGCTGATCTTTTCAGATATTCCTGTATAGCCTTTTTAATTTGCACATGGCTAATTTGTACATCTCTTGCCATGTAGTTGACCACGAGTTCTATTAAATTTAAGAATAAAGAATGATCGGCAAAAATCAGTTTTGATACTTCTGAAAAATAAATATATATATACATGTATTAGTATATGTAAATAATTTTTTAATAAATAATAAACGTCTTACTTTTTTCGAGCCCTGCTTGACCCGACCATGAATATTTTTTCAGCAAACTTGCTTCAAATAGATGCTCAAAAATATACTTTACTGTTTTATTTAAGGATGGCGACTTAAATTTAAAAAGTCTTACAACCTGTAAAAAAGAAATTATAATTATTATTTCAAGATAATGGGATAGATACTCGATCGGCTGGCAAGCAAGAAATATGCTGTTTGAAATTCTGGCTTGGCTACTCAATCCTTGTGAAATCATGTGACATAAACATTAAATTTTAGTTTATTTTTGCGACTGCTTCTGCCGTAAATTTGCGACTTCAAAAAATAAACAGCAAATTTTTGTGTTGTTTTACTGTGCAATTGCAAAAATAAACAAACATTTTATGAACAATATAATTTGAAATTCAAATTTCTTTGGTAAATGGATTGAGTAGGGAGAATTTCAACTAGCATATAATTGCTTGCTTGCTAGCCGATCGAGTATCTTCCCCAATATTTCTTTCATAGCATGTTATATCTATAAATAATATATGCTCCCATCTATATATAATATATGCTCCTAACAAGCCGATAACGATTAATAATCGCGGTCACTGCTAATAATAATTTTCACGCGTCAGGTAAATCTATGGAGAAATATCCGATATTTTCCTTATGGGATCTAAAAACATAACCAAAACTATTCTCACATTTAATTATTTTCTGAAAGAAATTACTCGATAATTAAATAGTTTGCCAATGCCAACAAAAAACAGTTATACTATCTAGTCCTAAATTTTTTACAAACAGATTAAAAGTGGCATTCGTTCGGGTAAAATTAAATAAAATTTACCGACAAATACCCAAATACTCATGTTAGATATTTGGAAAGGATTTCACTACAATATCTAGTATGTATGAGTACTTTTAATTTTCCTAAATTATAATTATGTATTTTATTTATAATAACTTTACATCCCGACAAACATAACTAAATAATTGATCACTGTTAATAATAATTTTCACGCGTCAGGTAAAACAAAGGAAAATTATCCGATATTTTCTCTATGCTCTAAATACACTACAAAAGCTATTTTCTAAATATTTATTTTTTTTAAAGAAAACACGCGACTTTAGATATAATTTTAATTCCTTACCAACAAGAAACCAATTATACTAGGCCTAAATTTTCAACAAACGATTGAAAGTGAAAAAGATAAATAATCGGTCACTGTTCATAACAATTTTCACGCGTCAAGTAAATCTATGGAGAAATATCCGATATTTTCCTTATGGGATCTTAAAACATAACCAAAACTATTCTCACAATTATTTTCTTAAATTATAAAAACCGAAAACTCACCTTGGTTTGAAACACACAACAATTACACTTTAATTTCTTTAATTTAACTTAAATCATTTTTTATATACGTTATAAAAATATTTATAAAATATTTATAAAAATATTTAAATCACTTAACCGCAATTATGCTTTAATTTCGCTTTAAACACTTTTTTATATACGTCCGCTTAGTATATATTTTGAACTGCATCTAATTAATAAAAAAAAATTGTTACAAAATTCAAACGGCAACACACACATACATTTATAAAAAACCAAAATTTTGGTGAGATTTGTATGTTCTTATGTTTTCTGTTATTAAGAAATCTCAAAGCATTTCAAACACCTGTAACAATAAAAATTTTGATTTTGTCTCGTCACGTTTCGTTTAGAAACTCGTGCATTATTTTTTTTTAAATTTTATCCGACTGTCGGGTAAAATGGGACCGACGTAGCTTGTACGGTGAGAAATTGTTTGTCGGGTTATATCATAAAAACAGTCATGGCTAAGCTACATATATTCAAAATGGCGGGGAAAAAAATGATGAATGAAATAATTTTCCTGGTCGGATTTTATGATCCCGTTCTTTTTCAGGGATTAATTATTGATTGTTTGACTTTGTAGTGGGCTTAATATTTATATGGAATTCTCACCACTAATCTCCGTAACTTCTCTTCGACGAAAAAGCTTCTCGCAATCAGGAACCGTCATTGCAGTCTACATATGTTTATTTCCGGTCCCCAGCATAGATATGTTTCTTGGCAATGGATAACCATCACCTTTGCGGTTTCAACTGCATGCTCGTGTATGTTTAGGGTTTTGGTGAAGGGTGGTGATGTTGGGTTTATTAAAATTTGTATACTAGCTTACTCCTTTTAGGCCCCCGAGTATAGAAGAAAATATGGTCTTCGCTATTTAGTATTAAATGGCACTAAGTACTCAGAGGGCTACGCCAATGACCGGATGTTGCCAAATCGTCCCCCAGTCTGGAATATCATCGGCTCGAATCGCTTTCACTGGAATAAGTGTGAACATTTTGTAGAATATTCTACATTTGATTGTCACTGCTGCGGATTCACTGCTTCCCAAAATTAGATTTTCGATTTTTCGAAATACTGCGGTATTTTATCTCATTGTTTAAAAAATGCTTTATTAATGGGAGGGTAGATAGTTTTAATTTTGTGGTAGGTTGTTGTGGTTAAGTAGGTGGGTGCTGGGTAGGTGGGTTAGTGTAAAGTAAGTAAAATCATAAATCCTTCGCACCAATTTAACACTGGCAGACGAAAAGTGAAAATGCGCATAATAGAAAACGCTCAGCAAGCATAGTACACAGACAATGAATGAAGCTGGGTTTGAAATATTCTGTCAAATACAAAAAGATAAATAACTACTATTCGACTAAATTTAAAATCAATTTTTATTGCTTACATTTTTACATTTGGAAGACTTCGCGGAAAACGATGTTTCGAGTGAAATGACGTTCATCTCACAGCAATTTCCCATGTTGAGGATTTTTAATTATGCAGACTTTCATTTGAGCAAAATTTCTACAGCGTGACAATGCAACGTACAGCTGTCCATGCGAGAAAACTGCTGTCTGTAGATCAATTCCGACATGATCGAAAGTTTGACCTAGCGATTTGTTGATTGTGATGGCGTATGCAGAAGTGATCGGAAATTGTCGCCACTTCAGTATAAATGGCAATGTAGTGTCTGATAAAATTGCAGGTGTTAAAAAGTTTCGGTGCAGCTTCTTAACAATCATTCGAGTGCCATTGCACATTCCTTTGTGTGTATTTAAATTTCTCAGCAACATTATAATTACTCCAGGCTTCAGAAGTAAAACATGAGATGGCATTCCTGACGGCGTTTGACCATGGAGAAACTCTGCTGAATAATTTTGTACATCATTTGGGTCCTCTGAGATCACCGAATCAGTGTAATAAATTTCAGCTTGTCCTGGCATCATGTCGATGATCTTACGATTAATCCTAAGAGTCTGTTGATTTGTCGGTGCAACAATGACGCGTTTTGCCAACTCCTGCACATATATTTCAGAAATATTTGTGCCAAAAATACTTTTAACCACATCTCCAGTTTCGATCATTTGCTGAGGAATTCGAACTGTGCAGTCATTGTTGATACCTTTGATAAGAGGATGATGCGACAATTGAAGAAAGTTTCTCCATAGATTGCTCGATTTTATAGAGCACTCGATGATGTCAGCTTGCGTTCCTCGAAAACCTTTAAGCCGAAAGGCATTTTACAACCCATTATTTCACGCAACAGCTTGTCAATGCAGTGGAGTCCGTGCTTTGTCAGCATTGAAATCTCATCAACAATAATAAGTGAAGCTTCTCGCAAAATATTTGCTTCGGGTAATGTCAATCGCATCGCAAAGGCAGAAGTGTCAATCAGCGGTACTGCTAATTTAAATCAGCTGTGAATTGTTCGACCACCCCTTCAGCAACGCGATTCCCGTTGTTGCAAATGGAAGCACAATTTTTCCTTTTCCCCGGATGAAGGCCATCAGTGTTGCGTATAGGAACGTGTCCATCAAGTTAGAAACTTTGGCT
Source organism: Nephrotoma appendiculata (assembly GCA_947310385.1). Taxonomy (NCBI): domain Eukaryota; kingdom Metazoa; phylum Arthropoda; class Insecta; order Diptera; family Tipulidae; genus Nephrotoma; species Nephrotoma appendiculata. The sequence goes on along the minus strand of OX371225.1, from coordinate 214,758,731 downwards.
GGGGACATTTTCATTATCCACTGTACCAGTTATTTTATGAAATGCATCCAACTGTTTTTCGTTTAGCAGTTGAATTCGTAATTCAGCTTCTTCGGCTTCTCGAAATGGATCGAAGACTTCCACTTCTACAGAACTTCCCGATGGAGTTGGTAAGCCGATCAAAGCGCAAGAAAGTTCGTGCTGTATATCAATTATGTTGATATCGTGGAGAGCCAAATGTTTTGCTACATTTTCAATATGGTGTCGGCTGTAATCGAGAGTCATGTCATCTGCATCTTCATCCAGAGATCAAGAGGTTTTGAATTTTGACAAAAGCAACAAACATAAGCGAAAGTCTCTCGAAGCAGTCTTGGCATTTAAAAGACTGCTGCTTCTGTTAAGCAGTGATTCCATTCATCATCGTTTACTAAAAGGCGCCGTGCAGCTGTAGCTTCTTTGAAGGTCTTGTAAATAACACCATTGAATGTTCGTACAAATTAAAAGCTGGTGGCACCTCGAGTATGCAGCAAAAGCAGCAGCAGAAAGAAACGCTCCTCATCTCTCAAGTTTACTGTATACATTCGTGCATACAACCTTCTCTCCACCTCTTTGTCGAAGTTGCCATTTACCGCGTACGTAAACGTAATGTTGGCAAATGTCAGTATATAGCAAATAACGTGCGTTTTGATCATTGAAGTTGAGCTGAAACCATGACTCAAGCTTCGTTCGGCCAGTTTGTGCTGCAAGTAACGCTTCATCTTCATTGCCTGCTTTGAATGTAATTATTTGTTGATTCACGACATAAGATCGATCATGCATTTTCGACTCGATAAAAAATAATTTGATATATAACAAATTCAGGGTTTTAATAAAGCAAACTCATTCCAAACTCACATAGCATCACGCAGACAGGCAGGCAGTCAGGTTGGGTTATTATATACATATAGATGATATGTACCCTATTAAAATTGGCCGACTTCAGCCGAAAAAAACTTAATACAGATACAAATTTTATGCCGAAAGTAATTATTTATATTAGAAATTTTTATTTTGATCTTCCTAAAATCAACTAAAAAATTTAAAATAAGAAATTTTCTTTCTAAACAATAAAAACTAATATACCAAACTAAATTTCTGGGGAATATTTTAAATAAAATGTCACCTAATATTTATTATTTATAGGTCAATTTCCATGTGGAGAGTCCGGGAAAACTCAATTGAATATATCGCACACACAAATTTTGAAAACTTCTAAAAATTGACTGTTTAAAGTGTGATGGCTGGAAATAGATTCAAACGAAAGGTTTTATTGATGCTCACATCTGGAAAAATTTCACGTCAATTTTCATGTTGGGAGTCCGCAAAATTTCGGTTGAATAAGACATGTAAAATGGTTAAAAATTGCACAGAAATATTCAGCCGAAAAATGTCGATAATGCAGATTAAATATAAAAAGATTAGATGACAGCCGAATATTGTCGATAACGATACAAATTGTATGTCGAAAAATAAATTTTTTAGACCTTTCATTTGAATCTATTTCCAGCCATGACACTTTCAACGGTCAATTTTCAAATCTTGTGTCTGCGATATATTCAATTGACCTTAAACTTTTGAAGTTTTTCTTGACATATGCCATTGAGTTTTCTCAGTATTAAAATGTATTTTTTATTATAGTTTTATTGCATTTAATAAAAAAGTTTAATTTTGAATTATTTACGTTGATGAACCGAAATAAACATTTTTGATTTAAAAAGATATTACTGTAAGCACCAAAATTATTTGTCTACTTTATCGACATTTTTCGGTTGGCTATTTATCCAAATCTACCTTACCGATATTTTCAGGCGAATAATATAAATTATTTTTGAATCTGTATTATCGATATTCTCGGCTGATAAATTTTAGTTATTACAACCGAATCTGCATTGTCGACATTTTTCGGCTGCAGCGAGTCGGCTAACTTTAACAGTATATAATATGTATGTTACAACCGGAATATAGTTTAAAAAAAACAAAATAATGACATTCACAATCCATAAAACCAAAATAAAATGTTTTTTTTTGAAGAAATGAGTGCGTTATATACCAAAAGTATCAAAATTAGGTTTAAAATTAGCGCCGTAGTACTCAAAACTACCATTGTGGTGCTGGAAGCAGTTACAAGTTTTGCCATTATCATATAATCACGTATATCGTTTAAATGATCTTGAAACTGGCAAAAATTTTATTGTCAGCCCTTTAGTTCACAAATTATCACATGTCATTGAAAATGTCCCGAATTATGCCACAAATTTGGTTAAAACACCTTAGTACTGGGCATTGATGGCAAGAACATTTATCTCATTTAATGTCACGAATTTAGTTGAAGCACCTTAGTACTCTAAAAGTCTAAAAAACCGTCTGCTCATTCCAATATAATCATCTGACATATCGTTTGAAAGGTCCTATTCACAAATTCACCGCACGTCGCTGGTGACAAATTATTTCTTTCTTGTGTATCACTGTAAATGTTTTATAAAATGTTGCAAAGTCTTAAATTTAAAAGCCACATCATTAGACAACGCGGTGACATAAAAAATTAAAACGATTAAGGATCGGAAATGTTTACTTGAAATTTGTATTGTTCTTACATTTCCAGTAATTTTTCGCGGTTTGTCTATTTTCGAATCGAAGTTCAGATTGCCTCCCTGGGACTTCTTTACATTTTTGAAATCATCATGGTTTGAATAACTTGGACTTACTATTGAGAAGCTAATGCATTATGCATTTTTAAAAGGCTAGATTCGGAAAGATTTCCATTTGAATGGTTCTAAAACAGGAACCAAAACTTATCGTGTCAAATATAATAATTACGAAAATAATGCGAAGTGAAATTTTGGTAAGTGTGTCGTTTATGCTCTAATTCTCAGCCGACGATGTTTGTGCTTTAATTTAACTTTTTGATTGCGGGACAATTTATTTTAATAGGAACAAAACAAGTAAGGGAATTCATGTCAGTCCGTGATCCCATTTTAAAAATTCACAAGTTCACAAACAAATGAATAATGCTGATCCAAATTGGTATAAATATATATTAATTGGAAAAATACAATTTTACGCGTGTGTCTGGGTTACAAAATATCCGTGTCGCATTTTAAATAGTTTTATATTTTTAGTTTTCAAAGCACAAACTGCATGCAATTTTTTCACAGCGCAGCAAAATCACCTTATTAGGTAAAATTAAAAATAACACAAATTAGTACGAATTACAAATTACAATTTACTTCTGCTGAAGTAATTAAAACCAATTCATAAATTAAAAATTACAAAATCCATTCACAAATATTTGTTTATATTTTTTTTTATTTTTATTTGTTAATTATACCTTTTTGGTTAAAACAGAATTATTTCATCAAATTAGTGCTAATCGCATGTCATATATCTATCTACTATATATACCCGATTCTGCCGAAATGGCACAAAATTTTATAATTTGTGGGAAACGTGCGGCTCCATTATAACGTATGTAGCACACATGACAGTGTAGTTCTACTTAGATAAATATCATTTCGGTTTCTTACTCGTGTACGATCGAATACAGCATTTTTCATTTATTATAAAACGATCTTTAAAAATGATAACTTCTTAAATTTACATAAAATAAAAATCTTCATCGTCATAGACGTATGTACAATTCGAATATACAAAATGGCACGAGACGTGCCCAAAAAAAATATAATAATAATAATAACAAGTAATTATGTATTATGTGATGATAATAATTCTCGTATGTATGCGGTACAAAAATTTTACATATGGCGAATTCGAATACACCGCACATACGTAAATCATACGCCGACATCGTCATTTAAGTTTTATATTTTGTTGATCTTTTGATTCACAGAATTTTTATTTTTTGATAAATTATATTTAGTTATTTGTTTTAATTGTAATTAGTTTATTAACAGAAAACACATTAAAAAACCTAATCGTGGCGCACACTAACACAACGAAGGGGAACGTGTCGGTTTTCTTTTTTCTGTGTCTCTTACTTCACGAAAATATATAAAAAATCCATAGACGCGAGTTTCAATTAAATTTATATTATTGTGTTTATTGCCACACACAGGGTGACCATAACCAATTCCAATTAGTAACATATTATGTGTCGATAATTGATGAGCTGCTCCGGAAACATAATCTGTAAAAAACCACAGTGATCTAAATAATCTTTTTCGCTGTATTGTTCAGGTAATTCGGAAGCGCTGTTTTAGTGTATAGAACTAATTGACTCTAACTGCCGGTTCATACGACCTCCGTGAAGCTAGCCCGAAATTTAAATTTTTTACTTATGGCAATACAACTTCTGTCATGACACAAAATATAACCAAATTATAACTATAAACCAAATTTGTGTCACACGCAAATAATAACTAGTACTGACACTTGACCTATGTATATCACCGGAATTGCTAAAGTTTTGACTAGAAACCGACAGAATTTCGGAAAAATTCTATCGGGAATTATCTGGATATAGTCGTTTGAATCTCGCCTCTCCGGCGAGTTTCAATGCTAATGTTTTAGTTTGTATAGTCAAAACGTCAACGAATCCGGCGGTAAATGCCAAGTGCTATGAGACGAGATTCAAACGACTATATCCATAAACAACAAATTAAAATTTCGGGCCGAAAGTTCTTGCTAGATTCATTATAATGTTCAATCACGTAATGCTAATTAAGTTTCCGCATTGTCGTTTTCAGGTTAGCTTAGGGCTGTCTAGGTTTCCAAACAATTGAAGGGATAATTAAAAAATACGTAAAAATTATATTTATAATTTCGGGCTGAATGCTCTAAGTGCGATAACAGATTACTATGACACATTTTACTGTCGTGACAGTGATACTTTTTCAGGCTGGAATATAAAACTTTCTCGATATTTATAGTTTAGTATTGCTAACGGGCTTTTTGAACTGATTATCGGGCTAGCTTCATTTAAATGAAGAGTTTAGGTCTGACCAGGCTATCAAGCAATAGTAAGAATGGGCCCAATTCTCGTGGCATAAAATTGCTGCTATTTCCCCGCTTCCAATTGAATTTTTTATTAAAAAAATAAAAATAACATAACATAACATAAAATTTTAGATCCCGGAATCGACCCCAATATATCTTAAAAATACATAAAATTAATTTTAAAATTTCGGGCTGAATGTTATAAATGGCATGACATTATTTACTGTCGCGACAGTGACATTTTTTCTGGCTGGGATAGTAAACTCTTACGATGGCGCATGTTTTTTTATATCTGAACTTTTTCAACATTACGCCACAGTTGCCATTATTTCAAGCAAGCGTCGATCTCATCAGCGTACGTTGAATGTGGAATGACGGAAATAGTTCATCTGAAATCATCTGAAAGGAGTAACAGGGTGTTCTGTTAATTTTTGAGTGTTCTGTTAAACGCCTCAAGAGAATGTTTGTGTGCTATAGTGCATTCATCCTATCCAATAAAGTTGCTGCAATGCCAGATGATGCAGCATTATTTGATCGTATTTCGGTGAGAATTAGCGAAATGAGAAATGTTTTGCCAGTTCCACCTGGTGGGTGCATCCCAAAAAAAAATCCACCTTGTCCCGCCGAAACTGCCAGCGTAATGCGGGCGTAAATGATTTGTTGCTCATGAGAAGTAGTGGAACATTGCGAGTAACAACTGCTGCCATTTCTGCAGTATAGTACTGCAGTTCACGATTCATTTCGATGTCCGCATTAAATCAGATGCACTTCGATTTGGCAAACGCATACCGAAATGACTGAGTGATAAATTGGCAATGAGAACGCAAAGATCCTCGATAGCAATCAATACTTCATTGTACATAGCGTCGTGGGATATAATCGTTAGATCGTTGCACCGTGTATGAATTCGATGCAATATATCGTCAGTTATTGAATTTTTGTGCTTATCCCACAACGTGTCTACTCGTCCCGGGAAACATGTAGTCAACACTATAGCGAATAGTAGACGAATTCGTGTTGCTGTACAGCCCAATGCTGCTTCGGCAAGCATATTGTCCCAGTGATTGTCGTCTTCGAGCAAACCGAGTGCAAATAGCGTGGTACTTCGGAATATAGTAGTGTTTGTGCAAAATATTAACTTCTTAATGGAAATTGAGATTTTAGATATTGGTCAGTGGTCTTTACAATAGTTTTCTGATAGTTCAGACCCTAACCATTGTTAGTGCAAAGTTTCAGAACGATCTAATTGGGTACCTCATAGCTAGAACGGCCAATATGTAGCCGCTTTAAGAACACTCAATATTGCTGTATGTCTCAGAACGATTTTCGGCTAAATTATGAACTAAACTTTTTGCGGTGACCTTACGCTATTCGCCGCCAAGTTACAAACGAAAAATCTCCTCGCGAGGTAACTTTTCAATTTAGTTGTCAAATGTCATTATTTGACATTATTAGTAGTTTATAATAACATTTGCAAATAATGCAGATTCCTTATCATCTTCCATTATTTTAATTTTACTTAATATTTTCTTTATCCACGAAAAGTCGGCAGTTCAGTATTTCGAATCGTCAGGCACAGCTTGTTTTGTTGATGTTACTGCCACCTATGAATGTTTATTGTGAATTACTGAGGAATTTAGTTTAGTTCATAATTTAGTCGAAAAATCGACCTCAAGCACACAGCATATATCTTATTGGTAAAGGTACCAGAACTACTCGAAAATCATATTGAAATCGATGACCAATACCAAGATCTCAACTTCCTTTAAGATATAAAGCTTGCCCTCAAAGCGGCTATATATTATGTAGTATAAGAAAGCAGACATTTACCAGCGGAAAATAAGAGATTACGCTACTGGCCACAAGTGGCAGCACTATCACAAAGAGAATTTCTTTTGAGAAATTTTTTTTATTTATTTTGTACCTCTTTCTTAGAAAATAAAACACTCCAGCTCCAGCTGTCACTATTCTGGCCTTCCCAGTGAATAGGGAATTGGGAAAAATATTTTCATAGCATTTTTGTTCAAATTAGAATTTTCTGGCCTACTGAGGAAACAAATATAGTACAAATTTTTCTAAACAAAGTTATTTGGGAAACTTTTGTTTCACAAAACTTTTATAGGAAAAAATATTGTCCCATTTAACTTTGTTTCGAAAATTTTTACACCAAACTTATTCCTTCAGTATAGGCCAGGAAAATACAATTTAAACAAAAACGCTATGAAAATATTTTTCCCAATTCTCTGTTTCCAGGGAAAGCCAGGGGAGTGACACAGCTGAATAAAATCTTAAGTGTTCCTTAAATTGACAAATTAATTGAATTCCGAAGTAAAGAAACTCGGTATATGCAATTTTGAAATTTTACAATGTTCTATCTTGCTCCGCCATTTTACTGCGGAAATTACAATTTTTTAGAAAAATCTCTTTCAATTTTTTTGGAAAGAATATCATTTACAAGAAAAACGGTTATGAACTGAAAGATTCTAAATTAATTTTGCAACCATTTCAGTTCAGGGCAGTTTTCAAAAATTGAAGCGAAAATGACGATTTTTGACAAAAAATGATTTTAAGTTAAATCTGGCTTCTATACCGCCCAGAAAGATTAATTGATCGGGATGAAACTTTATACATAAGCGTCTTCCGTAAATTGGGACGTAAATTTTTGAAATCGCTTGACCGGAAGTGGCATTTTTCATAGGAGCTTTTTTGAAAAGTATAGCATTTACGAAAAAACAAAGAATACCTATATATTATTATGTTGCGCCGTTGTTTTTGATAACTCGTGGCCATTTAGAAGGCAAATTCTAAAACGGCAGCTATTCTTAAACGCATTGTCTCTATTAGCAAAAAACCGAGATAGCCAGTTTTCAAAAGCCTCTGTTGAGGCTATTTTTACACCACCAAGTGTATTTACCATCGACAAAGAAAGAAAATAATCGCTTTGTATCTGGTTCGGACTATAAGATGGATGCATAATAACCTCCCAACCAACCTCCCGGAGCTTCTGGCGGGCCATCATGAACTATGTTGTCCTGATGGAACAAGATGCTTCCAGTCGATTGCTGCCTTCAGTCGGTCAAATTGCATGGCAGTAAAGGTTCAAATTCAGCGTTTGGCCATTGGGCAGCAGCTCGTACTAGATGATTCCCTTCTAATCCTCATCCCCACCAAACACAAAGCAAAACCTTCCTAGCCGTTAATACTGGTTTGGCCACAATTCGAGCCGCTTCGCCGTCCTTCGACCATAATCGTTTCCATTTGAAATTGTCGCATGTAACCCATTTCTCGTTGCCAGTCACCATCTGCTTCAGAAATGGCTCGATTTCATTCCATTTGGCCAAAGAGTTGCAGAAGGAAACACAGTCCATAAAGTTTTTCTGCGTCAACTCGTGCAGCAAACAAACATCGATATTCTTTTTGAAGCCCGCCTGAATGGTTCAAAACTGTTTTATGCTGCTGCTCGCTTGCCGGTCTACTACGATATTTTCCATTATTTTATCGACATTTTCGGCGATAGGCTTTCCAGTGCTTGGTGTATCTTTGATATCGAAATTACCAGAACGGAACCGATGAAACTAAAATTCCGCGTATTTGGTTGTGATAGTATAGGGACCATAAAGCTAGTTCCCATGCACAATTTGAGCTGCCTGACTTGCGTTTTAGCCTTTATCGTAGCAAAATTGTAAAATACAGCGAATTTTCTTTTTGTTTACCTCAGCTTGACACGCTATAACTGACGACTGAATCGATCAATTAAAACAATTACAAAATAATTTATTAATACATGAATCTCCCTAACGAGATCAGTATGGCTCACTGTAACATATACATCACGAGATATACGCCACTAAAGCCGTCTAGCGAACGAATAATGGATTTATTTTTCCCCAACCCATTATATTAAATTTTAAACAAAATTATTTCATATTATCTTTTAAATTGCCGGAAAAAAGGAGAAATTTTTTTTTTATTTCTTGAATGTAGAGAACATTTTCCCCGCTTGTCATATAAATCGAAGAGACAAGGGCATTTGTGGCAAGACACTTTGTCTCCTCCTTATTAAAAATAAAATGCTTTGTATAATAAAATATACTCTTTAGACTTAATCACAACTCATCAGTTTATCGGAATATGAAGCTCAGGAGTCGAAAACAAAACGTGAGTCACATTTAAAATCCCCAAATAGCGTTCCACAGCCCAATTAGCGCACCGAAAACGTTGCCGATGGTTATTTTACTTCAGCTCCTGCACTAATTGGTCTTTGTACGCCTTTATACTAAGGTCTTTATGCAAAATTCACATCCCAAAATCGCATGAAATGTTCAATTCTTAGCCACGATGTTGGTAACAACCCAGTTCCACAAACTTTCTTCACAGATTGTTCCACAGATTGCGCTGTAGGCACTTCCTTTGTACTGGACTTTCTACGTATACATTTCTTACAGTTTGGGTAGAAGCCTCACCACTTTGAAAGAAAGTTTTCAATATTTCCCTATTTTGTTCAAGCGTAGAGCGACCCATTTCGTAAATGTCAAACTGATTTTCTGGGGTTTGTACTTTTTTCGACAACTGACGGCTTAATGGCATAAAAACGGACGGAGTTTAAAAATGTTGCTGTCTAGAAAACAATTAACCAAACTATATTTAATTTAAAATTTAAATTATTAATTTAAAATATATTTAATTTTTTAATTTTTGCTGGGTGGAAAAATTTTGTAACTCTTGTTATATAAAATATAGTTTTGCCTGGAATTTCCAGCGGCCCGGTCTTTTTTCTTTAAAATCATTTCTTCTTATTACAACAATAAAATCATTTTTTATGACAGATCGAAGTATAACCATTTTAATGGTCTATCGAATCACCTTTTAAAAGACCAATCAAAATATGCCAACATTACAGATTTCACACAAAAAAATATCAATCGAAATTTCAGTAAATATGTATTTTTTTATTGTATTTAGTTAGTAAAAATCTTTGGTTGGGTCAAAACCCCAAAAAATGAAATAAGTTCTTCACGAATTCACACTTTTATTGTTGTATTAGTTTAACACTGTTAAATTAAAATCTATTTAGGAAACATGACTTTTCCTATACGAAATTTAGTACGAAAACCAATTACGTCAGTGTGTACTAAAATGTTATCCAATTGAATGTATTTATAGACAAAACTAAATTTTTGTTTTAAAATAATATACTGATTGATCAAATAATATTTATCTTCTGTCGAGTAGAAGGTTAAATAAAGGATACTTTATAGTTTTTATTCTAGCTGGAATTTTTCGTACTATGCCAAGCACTTACCTATTCTTCTTTTAAGAATAGGACTAGGAAAAACTAAGCGTTTATTCCTAATGAATGATTAAAAAATAGAAAAAATGGTTTCCATTTTATACCTCATGTTAAAATCTAGTATTACGTATAGCATTCTGGCTCGAGCAATTAACTAAGTTATTAGACCCCGACCCCAAGATCTCAGGTAAGGTGTATTAACCTGAGAACTATCTGAACCTGTGTCAAGATCTCTGGTAAGGAGTGTTAATGGCCATTTTCATTTCTAAGAAACTCGAACGAACCGTGAGAAAAATTTGGATTAACGATAATTTTTATTTAATCAACACACATATAAACAATATATTCATATTATGTTAAATTAAAATAATCACATTATCGAACTCTACCAAATTCTAAGTAAATTTATATTTAAATTTTACTTAATAATCCTTACTTAGTTAATTTTATTGACATTTTTCCTGAAAAAAAAACAATTATTTTCATAACAGTGTACACAGCACTAATACATTAATAAGTCAATTAGAATTCAATTGGATTTTACGTATTCCAATATGATTTGCATACGTGTGAAAAACATCACCCGCATGATTTTACTACATAATTATCCAGCCTGTGACACATAGCTACACTAATTATCAGCGATACATCAGGCAGTCTTATAGCTTTTATCAATGATATTATTTCCGTCTTAAATAAAACTACTAAGTAAAATTTGCAATTGGATAAGGTCGCGCGTATGGGGTGACTGGGAAAATTCTTAGCCCAATCAAATTTTCTGACAAACAGTCCTGCCGGCCACAGAGTGGAGTTGATGGTACTTTGAGAAACTTCACGTGAAATATTGATTTTATACGATACGTAATCATATTTCAATCCACAAAGCTTGGTTTCGGCACCATGCTCTGGACAAATAGATCGTCAGTATTCGCAACCGTCAGTACTTTGCGGAACTCTTTATCCATTCTTGTTATACATACTTTTAGAATATAATTATTATTAGATCGTAATTCACAAATTCATAATTTTTACCTTTAAATTTGATGCCGCCGAATTATTGTCAACTATAGCTATAACCCAACGAATTACCGTGAGTGACACTGACGAGTTCATCTTTACGGCAAAATTTGTAAAAATGTGTAGCATTTTTAGACAAGCGTTTTGTCCGAAACTTGACATTACTAAATTAGCCTACTTTAATTTTATTCTAACATTCTATAAAACAAATAAATACACGGCACACTAGATTGCACAATATTAAGCAATTTTTTGACATATTTTACTGATGTCATTTAAGACCACAATACCATAACAGTACAGTTGCAATTTCAAATTAATTTTGCCTATAAATTTTTTAATTTACAATTAAGAAAATATTATTGATTTAAGATATTAAAACTATTAATTATAGCCCGTGCGTCAAATCTGTTTTTAAAATTTGTAATGATATAAGAGCCAAACCCATTTATGTTATCATATGGCATTCTTTCCCATATCATCAATTTAAAAAGTGACTGTTCAAAATTAAAAACACTTTAAAAAAAATATTTACACACTGATATTAATATATGTACATATTTAAGGTCAGTATTATTTGGATGCCTATTTATCGTAAACATAAACAATGCTACTATAGAGATGATGCTACTATCTGCATGAGAAAAAAAAAACAGTGACATTTATCATAATATATAGTGATAATAGAAGTACTGCGTTGACAAAGCATGACTGTGTGACGTTACGTATAAAGGCGTACTATCGTTACTGTTACAGGGCATCTTTATCCACCATTCTATAGTATATGACATGAGCGGAACGCGTAAATTCATGATCGTTTTCGTTTTTTGTGTTTTGCATTCTGACTCACCCTCTAAATTGAAAAAAAATTCATAGTAACTTTATAACTTTTAACATAATAATAATAAACAAATATTTTAATATAAACGCGAAATCTGTACATACATATACGTAACATATATACTCGTACATACATAGATATTATTTTTAAGTTTTTCATTCTCCTCAACGTTTTTTCATTTTTACTTTCGTAAAAAATATATACAATCTACACAAAAAGTTTTATTCAACAATTCAGTTAAATTTTAAACGTCCGATAAATAAGACAGAAACAATCTAGTTGAAATCTGTTAGAAAACCAAAAAAAAAAAAATAATAACAGTAATAGTTTTTCAAAAATAGAAATTAAATTCAAAGTGGATTTTCTCTAGTTCTCTAGTATCGAGCGTACTTTGTGAAGAAAAAATAAATTAATAATCAAGTTCTTAATACTAATGTAAACAAAATATTAATTCTAAGAATTATTTTTTGTTTTAAATAAGAAATGTAATAATCATCCCAATACTATACTAATATATTATAAGAAGTTTGTGTGTGCTTTCTTTTATCAATCAGCTATTGAAATAAAATTTACGATCAAGTGATTTATAATAAAAAATGTATGTTTCTGTTATTTTTTTACGAATACGTTTTTCATGTGTGATCATTACAGATCTGCGTGCGTATTTAATATATAGAGTTCGCAAAATAGTGATTCTTAGAAATTCGCAATATGGAAAATTATAAAATAAATATTTATATCTTCAACAAAAATAAATAAATCAATTATTCCAAACACGATCGTATATATCAGGTGTGAATAAACTAGAAAATATAATATTATTAACTCCACTGGAAAAATAGCAAAATAAATATTATTATACATGATTTTATAGCTTTATAGATTTTTCGATGAATCAAGAATAATAAGTGTATGTGTAGGTTGATCACTTTAGTTATAATGATATTAAAACTCCCATTTTGAGATAGTTAAACAAAATTTAAATCCATATCAGTATTTTATATTATACACACACATATACAAAACTAATATTTATAAATTGCAAGAAACGATCGATGTGACGTCTTGTCGTGAATAACCGGTATCTTAGTATTATTTACACTTAATTTAGGACACGCAGAATGTATTGATCGCACACTAATTTACGTTACGACAAATAAATTAATATTTTGTTTTTATTTAGTTTTAGAATTTCAATAAAATAATATACGTATATATTATTAAATTCAATGAACAAAATAAAAATTAAAATTCATAATAAAATTGTGAAAAAGAAATAATAATATTTAAAAAAAAAACATTAAACATCATAATTTTATAGTAATAATAACAACGACAAAATGGTGGTGAATCGAAATCCACCACTTCCAACTAGGACACGATTTTTATATCCGAGAAATAATCAGGTTAGTATTCAGTTTTGTTTTAAGTAAAAGAAACGTTAAACGTAATCCGCCTACTCGAAACGATATCGGAATTTCTATTTTTTGATTATCAAAAAAAAAAAAATACAGAACTGATCGCAACAGACACAAAATAATAATATTAATTAATTATTTAGAAATAAAACCGAAAAACTTGAATTTGTTGAAGGCAAATTGTTTTGTTAATATTCCTTGAAGGTTATGCGAGAACACACGACACATACATACACGCATACATACCCCAACTATATATATTATATAAATTAGTGTGATTACAACTATTAATTATAAATAATAAATTTTACGACTATTTTATTTTTGTTAAATAGTATAATCAATCAAAAAAGCACACAACACAAAATATAAACCTAAGCATAATGATTTTTATCTTGTTCTTAGCGTAACAACAATAATAATATCATAATAGTAAAACTAAAAATTAAGTCCAATAAATTTGTCTCTTAATTAACTAGGCGACTCGACAATTTATTTTCATTCTGATATTTAAACAGATTCGCACTTCGACCTTTGCCACTTTGCCTTTTCTTTAAATATGTGTTTTATTCCTCTTAATTCAATTCCATAATCAATTGTTATGATGGTGATGGTGGTGGGGGCGGGAACGCAAATCTTAATTTCATATTTATTCCTGAACTCTATATCAATACTGAATAGTGGCGTATGACAATTTGAAGGAAATTAAAAAAAATGTTGATCAACAAGTAAATTTATCATGATGACAAAAACCAAATAAATGTTTTGTGTATATACAATTTAAAATGTCTTTTGGATCAAAATAATGAATTTTGTTGTCATTGAAAATAAAAATCGATAAGTTATAATGCTTTTCACTTTATTGTATAATAGTGATTTCCGCGTATATAATGTTCAAGTTCTTATCGGAATAATAAAGATTTATCGTTATTGTAAGTAGCACGTACTGTCCCATTTCCTTATTATTTCACACAAAATCTTAAATTTTTACCGGTGTTCTCTATAAAAAAAAACTTGTGAAATAATTATTGGTAAATAACAAAAATTAACACATGCAGAATTAATTGTTGAAATACAGGGGCCCATCATGAATTCCGCTATCGAAAAGACTTTAACCGCGCTCATTTAATGTCATAAACGCACTCATTTTATGTCACCTGACTTGACGTTTATCAGTGTAAACAACATTACTTTGAGATTAATTTTGACTTTTAGATTTGTTATTTTTGGGTTATTTTTAATATTTCTTCAATAGAAATGTATCGCATTTCAATTGATTCATTTTTGAAGCAAGTGAAGAAAAATAAATGAATGTTAAATTATGAATCGAACGGCGCATTTTATTTAAATTCCGCACTGGGGGACCCTCAGCATTTAATTGAGTTGCCAATTCATTCCACAAAGAATTTGATTTTTCTTTGTACTGTGTCCTTACTAATTATTTGTAGCCAAATCTCTGGGCATCTCCATAAAGTCGACCATAACTTCGAACTGCTTAGAGTTTATTTTGTAACTTTTCCTAACACAAATTTAAAAAAAAAATTATCATAAAAATCTAAACATCTCTAAGGCTGCGGGCCAATAGTCGAGTAAAAGTCAATTTTAAGTAAATTTTCCGGTAAATTCATTTATTTTTCAAAAACTCTATGGCAAACTGATCGAATAATCTGTTGTAAATCCGATTTTCACCATAGTGAACGATTTACCCGACTATTGGTCCGCAGCCTAAGGCTGCTTACCAATCCAATGGTAAATCGTTTACTACGATAAAAATCGATTTTAGTGCAGATTATTCGATCAGTCTACCATAGAGTTTTTCAAAAATAATTGAATTTACCGAACAATTTACTTAAAATTGAGTTTTAGCGTTCGATTGGTACACAGCCTAAATATAAACATTTTTTTTATTATTACTTACATTGTTTATTATAAAGTTTTATTATTTGAAAGTGCAAAACACAACAAACAGTTACCAACACAATAAGGAATTTGTGCTATAATGGTTGAAATCAATTTTTTACCTTACTGTTAACTTATAAATTTAAATTAAATTGCTTTATTGAAAACACTTGTAAAATTTCCTTAGAGTGACAATATTTATTTAAATAAAAAATAAATATTATCACTCTAAGCAAATTTTACAAGTGTTTTCATTAAAGCAATTTAATTCAATAAAGAATTGTCAATCGAAAAAATATCCGCCACCTTTTTGATGACGGAACTTGTCTCGCTATCGGATAGATGGCGAAAGGGTATTGTGTTTGGTGATACCAAATCCACGATATCGTGTGAAATTGTTTCGCGGCGGTAATCAAGATAGTTCTACTATAGTTAGAGAAATATTGGTGTCGAAAATAGCGTAAGCAATTCATTTTGACGTATACAATGTCGAGTATGTAGAATATTTGAAGATTATTTTTCACGAGGTTGTCATCTCACATACATGTTTGTAATGAAAATTGCGAATCGCCAATATTGTAAAACCTATAATTTAGTTTTTTCGAAACAAATTTGTGAGGTTAGTATATGTGTCCCCACATTCACCAGCTCCACCTATTTCCGGTAATTCAATACACACTTTCATTATTTTGCTTAGATCTATCTGCCTGATGATTACCATTTTCTTATTCACCTCTTCAACTTGGTTTGGTACGCTATTATATGTGGCACCACTTTCAGCAATTGTTTACTTTCGATATCGGGTATCTGAACGCAAATTGTAAGACATTTTCATAGACAACTTCACAGAAACCCTCCAAATGATCACCAATGGTATGATTAAAATTGTATCCAGCTATATTTGTATACTTCTTGCTGGCAAGGATCAATATCTAATGATTTTGCCTAAGATTATCCATTTGATGTGCGGGATTGTGTTATGTTCCAATTCACGTTTGTAAGCCAATGCAGCAGTAAAAATTGATGATTTGCTTATAATAATAATTCCAATGGCTAATTTCCCCTCCCTGACCGTACGCAGGGAGCCGCTATGTGCCACAAGCAGCTGAACTAAAAAAATTTATTGAAAATTTGAGAATAACGATGAACTTTAATAAAAAATGAAACAAAAAAAATATGCTTAAGTGATACGAGAACAGCATGAATGATACTTTACTGCAGCAAGATGAGAGAAAATTGTCAGTTGTGCCTATACTTAGTGCAAGCAGTTTGAAAAATAGGAAACGTCAATAGTGGAAAGTAAAAAATTCAGAATTCGTACCTTAAAAGGACTCTCGTAAGGTGAAGTGAGGCCTATTTGTGTTTTATCCACGCAAAAAAAAATAAACTCACAGCTATTTAAGTTTTTGGGAACAAATATATCAGACTGTGTCGATTTTCGGGTATCGACTGGAATGAAATATTGCATATTTGTTCGAAAATTTGTTATAAAATCGTCAGTGGATGGAAGAGGTTCTGAACCGGGGCCTAAAAATATATCGCCAGGAAGTCTGAGGCTTTCGCCATACACTAAGTCTGCCGCACTACATCTAAGGTCTTCTTTTACACATGCTCTGATGCCCAGCAAAATAATTGGTAACTCAGAACTCGAATATTTAGTGTTTTCTCGGGCTTTAAGTGAAGTTTTTAGTGTCTTGTGAAAACGGTCCACCATACCATTCGCCTGAACATGATATGATGTTTTACGAACCCAAGATTTTTGTAAGTTCTGAGAAAATTTTCTATTCAAATTTCACTGCCTTGTTCTGTCGATATCTCTAGAGGGACACCAAATCGTGAAACGTATTTCTCGACAAACGTCTTCTCAATTGTTGCAGCTGTCATGTCTGGAATTGGTTATGCATCCGGCCAACGGGTAAACCTGTCCACGATAGTTAGCAAATAACGGTTGTTATTCGATGGTGTAATGAATCAAAAACTACACGTCGTAATGTTTGAGGAATGTAAACTCGTTGATTAACTGTGGAAATTTCACAATAGAATTCGTTGCCAGCGAATTGAACAAGTTCAAGTTTGTATTTTGTATTTTTCGAGATAGATTTTTCTATTTATCAAGGTTTTCAATTCTTCGTCCATACGTTGTAACTCTGATATTTTATGAATATTTGGAATTTCGCTGATGGAGGGCGCTTGTGGATCGCATGAGCATGGCAAAGTGTGTCCGACCACAATATGTTCTCCTGAAATGTAGCGAATATCAGTTGTAAATTGGGACATGTAGTCTAAATGTCGGTTTTGACGTGGATAACGATTCGTCTTCGAGTAAATTGCGTTTATCAACGGCATATGGTCCGTGAAGATTGAAAACGTGCGATATTCTACGAAATAATGAAAATTTTTAAGCGCTAAGTAAATAGGTAACAATTCTTGGTCGAATGCAGAATACTTGGGTTCAGTTTGCGAAAGTTTCTTATAGAAAAAGACCTAATGGTTCCCAATTACCTTTATTATATTGTTGTAATAATGCAGCTACGGCATTATTTGATGCGTCACATGTTATATTGTATTGTTACGATTTTGCCTTGTCAATCAAGGTTCAAATCACTGGATTGTGAATAAATACACTGCTTCAAATTTGAACTCACACAATTTATTTACACAACACAATTTATTATATAACACAAAATTCACAATTAATTATTATAATTATAACACACTTTTTAATTATCACTTTAATAATCGCTTTAATAATCACTTTAATAATCTTTCTATTTAACCTTCACTGTATCACGTTTAAAATAATACTCAGCATTCCACGTCTACGCGCGCCTTTATATACCAAAATATTTGTTTCTAGAATAATCCTAAATGCGCATCGAGCAAATATGTTAGTATAGAAATACGCCTAAATGTTGAGTATAAATTATAAATGTAATTGAACAATTAATGAAATTAACTTATTCTATTCTATTCTAGGTGTCACCGTAACAGTATTGAGAATTTCATAATGTCGCTTCAGCAAGCGCTCGTTTAAAATTAAAAAACTGCGTTTAAGCATTCATCAGGCCAATCAAAATTCTTGGCTGTTTTGGGCTTCTTTTATAAAAGTGCTAACTGCGCGTGAATCGGTTGAATAAATTCGGCTAATCGTGGAATAAACCGATAATTAAAATTCACCATCCCGACGCATTTCTATACGAATTGAATTTGGTTGGAATACCAAAAACACATTTTGATGTTTTAATTTTGCCATAGTAATTTGCAAGTGTTTCGAAAACTTGTCGTGCATACTTCATTCATAAAACGCTGAAACGTTTGAGCTGTGTTCCGAAGTCTAAAAAGCATTCGTTTATAATCAAATAACTCAAATTGCGTCGTAATGACCGTTTTAGGGACGTCTTCGGAAGCTACGGGTATTGCGTGGTATAGGTCAATTTAAAAAAAACGGAAAAATTATGGAAATGTGGTATCGGACAACGATCCGGACAACGATTCAGTAAGAGTCGGAAATTCCTTTAATAGTAGCTGTCATTGCCGAGACCGTTAATTTGGTTGACGGATCTAGAGTGCGTTTTCCACGCAATTCAACAAGAAGACCGAATTTAGTTAAAAAGTCAGCACCGATAATTGGTCGGTTAACTGACGCTAGCACAAAACGATGGGTATTGGTGCGCCGAAGCCCAATATCGACCGAAAGCAATTTAGTCCCAATATATTAATAGTTGTGCCGTCCGCTGCCGAAAGACACAACACTAGATCGAGAGATCGATTACCTGGGAAAAATTTATTTGGAACAACGGAAAGGTTGGCCTCAGTATCTGAAAGGAAAAGGAAATTATTATTTTGATCTCTAAGCAAAGACGGCGATTCGTATGCATTCGACTATCTGCCGTAAAGACAGTCGAGCTTATTCGTTTAAACGACTTGATTTTGTAGATATATTATTTTGCGAAGAAAATTCGCACGGTTTTATTATACATTTGTGTGCTCTTCCACCAAATTTATAGTGATACCAGCAATATTTATAATTAGTGGAAATTCTGCCGCTTCTTGATCGACATTTTGGCGCTATTGAAGATCGCGGGCTTTTAGAGCAGTGTTTAGAGCAATTCTGAAATCTCTGAAGGATAATTCGATTAATCCAACTTAAATGATTTTTGGCATTGTCACCCGCTAATCTTTTCATGTTCCAATTTTAAAATATTTTACAATATTTTATTTTGGGGTTTTTGACCGACCACAGATTTTTACTAACTAAATACAATAAAAAAAAATATATATATATATATATATATATATATATATATATATATATATATATATATATATATATATATATATATATATATATATATATATATATATATATATATATATATATATTTACTGAATTCTCGTTAGAAATGTTTTTTCGTTAGAAAAGGTGGTTCGATAGATCATAAAAATGTTGAAACTGTTTCCTCTGTTAATAATCAATAAATTACAATTTGTGCCTCTTACGAATATCTTTTAACGTGTACATCAATCAACCCATCTAAATGTATCAGAACACTTGAGACTGGGTTTTACTTGCGGAAATAAAAATTGACGCACTCGCTTCCACACTCAAAATCAAACAAATTTCGTGAATGCTTTATGGCCCGCATACTTTTCCACACTCAAGTAGAAATATTTGTGACTTTGTTGTTGTTTTAATATATTTCGTGTGATTCTGCAGAAATTTTTCCTCAATCGCTACCGCAACTATAAGAAAATGGAAACATTAATTTTATAGTTTGCTTGTCCTGTATTTTCCAATAATATTTTTGAGTTTTTTCGATGCATTGCTCCATAAATGTGCGATGGTCTCCATGTTGGTAGTTTACTCATCGATACGCGGTTGATTTTTTCACACATAAGGTGCCAGCCTCCATTGTTATTATACAAGTCAGAAATTTACTTTTTGATGATATCAGCTTCAATTTTCTATACATACAGCATTTTTAGTAAGACTGTTAAGACATATAATTAATTTCCGATTTATTGATAACGGAATTATTTTCATATTTATATACTACTTGCGTTCCCATTTTGAAATTGATAATTCTCGAATTGAAATTGTTCATTCCTAAATTGAAATTATTGATTCCCAATTTGAAATTGTTTAGTCCCAATTTTAAAATAAAAAAGTATAGAAAACATAATACCTGATCGTACCAGAATAAACTGATCGTTGTTAAAGGCCAACCAGTCAAGAATAAAAACTTAAAAAAGAAATTTAACGAAACCAATCGTTTTTCTGTTTTTGAAGTTCCAACCATGCACAACTTATAATTCTTAAGTAATAACAAAATCAGCACGATGTTTATTTACAACTTTTATGAATAAAACATGATTAAATTTTTATGTATTTTGATTAATTTATTATAACAAACATTTAATAATAGAAAAGCAGCACGACTAATATTTAATTTTAACGTTTTTAAACAACGTGCACAATTCAATCTAATTTGTAGGTAAAGTTTCATAAATTCAAAAATTTTATCATATTTAAGTGAAAATTGTTGGTTTTGAAATTTGGAAGTTGTTTAATTTTTGTACAAGATAAAATAATAAATTAAATTATTTTGATTGATATATGTTAAATTCATGTTTTATTTCATACTTTAAGAAAAAAAAATAAACAATAAATATAAAATTCTTCTATAATTTGAACTAAACCTCATTGGGATAAATATTTTTCGCAGAGACAAAATTAGAGAGACAATTTTAATATTTGGTACGTCCACCTTTAACTTTAATGCTATTCCTTTCGGTAGACTGTTGAAAATATTCTGTAATTCGGATGCCTTAATGTTGTACCACACACTTTCAGTCCTTTCCCACAATTCTCGAAAATTTTTGGGTTCTGTAGTAAAAAGACTTAACTTTTTTTTCAACAATTTTCCAAACATGTTCAATTATGTTTAGGTCTGGTGATTGTGGGGGCCAATCCAGTACAATGACATTATTATTTTCGAACCAGCTCATAGCAATCCTAGATTTATGTTTGGGGTCATTGTCCTGTTGGAATATAATTTCCTCCTTTGTTGCCCCAAACATCACCAAACTGTCCAAAAACTGGGTTTGTAATATATTTACATAGCCTTTCGAATCCAGCCGAGATCATATTAACTGTAACTTTCCTAGTTTACAACCTTCCTTGCATCCCCATACCATTATATTTCCGCCTCCTAACTTTACTGTTTTTTCTAAACACCTTTCTGTCCACTTTTCACTTGGCTTCCTCCATACCTAGTGCCGACCATTTGAACCACATTTATTAATTTTTGATTCATCTGTGAATACGACATTATCACAATCTTCCAAAGTCCAATCACGAACTAGTTTAGCATATTCTAAACGTAGTTTTTTGTGCCGTTCCGTTGAGAGGTTTTTTGGTTTTTAGTCTTGTTCTAAATCTCTCCTTGGGCAGACTATTGTGAAATGTTTCAATGCTTCCATGAATTTGTTGAGTTTCCACAAGGTGTCTATGAACCTGTACAGAATTGTCCATCTGACCCGATTGACTAATTCTTCGTTTGCGTCGGTTTTGTCCAGGGGAAATAATAGCTTTTCGGCATGATTTAACATTTTCTTTATCAAGTAAATACGACCTTAGCACTCGATTGACACTTGAAAATTTTCTTGTGTCAACAGAACATTGAATTAGTAATTTGGTTTTGTTTTATTCAATATAAGTGATGCTGGGATGTTCTAACGTCATTTTTTCGATGCTAACTATCGAAAAAATGTGACGTTAGAACATCCCAGCAGCACAGATTGAATAAAACAAATCCAAATTACTAATTCAATGTTCTGTTGACACAAGAAAATTTAAATTGTTTTTTAAATTCAAAAGAAAATCACATTAGTTCAAAATCCACTACATTACATCCCACATGTTTTAACCGATTTTAATTTTTCCTCTACGGCACTGTTTTTTTGCAGTGTGCAAGTGGCAGGCTTTTGAAATACATTACACATGAATCAGATATATCTGGTCATGTAGCTTTGCCTTCACAAACAAAATTTCACTTTACTGGTTTATGAGATCTAGAGTAGCTGCTATGTATCAACAATTTTATTTATACATATTTCTACGTGCGTAAGAAACGAGAATAAATGTAAAATCAATTAAAAATTGAAATGAGAAAAATATAAATATGACGTGTTTTGTAAATTTTGACAACTATATTCAAAAAGAAAGCCTACTATTTTAGTTTCGCACGAAAAAAACTCAATTCACAGTAGTAGGAATTTTTCGTATTAAATTTGAAAAATTAACCAAGTTTAATAAACTTGAGAATAATTTCGATGTCTTTTGCAATTTCTAATGAACCCCTATACAAAGATTGAATAAGTTATTTATTATTTGATAAAAACCTCGATAATTATGACTAATCCATATTAATGAAGTCTTTTATGATTTTGTAATTGTGACGATATACAGTAATTCTAGCTTGATAATTTGAGAATACCAGATAAGCCAGTTTTGTATCTTTGTCAGCACCAGCGTGTGTATGTTTCTTCTATTTTCGTTATTCCCTTAATAACTTCCAAGTGTTAGCACGTTGTGTGTAGATTGCGTAGTTTGTACGCATGTATAGATTTTTCTGGTTTATATTTGCCTGAAAGTTGACATTTGATTACGATTTAAATTTTTTACAATTTGTGTAATTATTTCTGATTACCGTTACATTTCGAAATTTTATATTCAGCATTTCCGTTAATTGATGAAACAACCACATGTGGCGTTATATTTGCGTTAAATTTGTCAAAACCGATTACTGAACCGATAACTGAAAATTACAAATTTTCATAAAATAGAAAATAGAACAAGCGATTTAATTTTTCTATACAGCCTTGTAGAATCGCTAATATAATGTTAGATAGTTGATAGCAAGACAATATTTTCTATGCTTAATTTGCAATTCATTCGTTGACAGATGTCTCGAGTGCACGACGATATTTTGTAAATTCGATATAAATTTTATAAATAAACAAACATCTCGTATACAATATTTAACCTCGAGTGTTTGTTTACACAGCGAAAAACTTTAATTTTCTGTGTACTCATGCTCTCGTCTTCATCTCTAAGACAGTATTTTTTATACATATTTTTAACAGTTATTTATATGATGTACAATTAATAATTATATTCATTTATGAACGTAATGTAGAAAAAAAGAACACAAAAATTCTAAATTTAATGATGTTTGACCTTCACTATAAAGGTGGGTAATACAAATTAAGCGAAACAAAAAATAAAATTTGGCGTCTACCTTTTTGGATACAGCTAAAAACATGTGATAACAAAATTTACGTACGCAAATTACTATTATTGCTTATGGGTACAGGGTGCTAACGTGAATATATAGCAGTGCAATGATTTTACGTTCATATGAGGTTTATTTTGTCCTTTACCTTCTTCCATTTAGGAGCATGAGGCGTTTACTATGCTGGATTATCTCACTCGGTTGTTTTACCACGTTGTTTCGCTACAGCTAGCACCGTTCTCTTCTAGACGATTGCTAATATTCGTACTTTCGGGTTCCATTCTAAAAACAATCACAGTCTGTGACTATTCCGCATAATGTCTATTTCGCATTTGAAGCTCACGACCATTCTTTTGATTATTCGATGATGATGAGAACGTAGTTTTAATCTGTACAGCTTCCGCTTGGTCTTGTTGATTCCTTAGATGCTAGTTGACTGTTGGTGACATTCGCTCACGAATGATTATTGCTAATACTTTTATTATACCGTTGAGGATGGAGATTCCTGACCAGTTCTTGCATACTCTAAGGTAACCTTTCTTCGGTATTTTTAACTTTTCATTTCTTTGGAATTATATCAGTATTCCATAAAACTGCTAGTAGTGAAGTGAGAGTTTCTAGATAAGATGGCTATTATGGTAGAATGACAATTCACCGAAAACGACAATTTACCGAAAAGCAGTTTACCGAAAACGATGGTTTACTGAAAACGACCATTCCCCGAAAATTACAATTTACCGAAAACGACAATTTAACGAAAACAACAATTCACCGAAAACGACAATTCATCAAAAAGTTAATTCAACGAAAAATACTATTCCTTTGTACAATCTTCGGTTTTTTCTTTAAAAGGCGGAGTTTATTAGAATTTAGAAATTATTCGCTTTAATAAAGGGATTGTAATGAAAAACCGACGACTTAAATCCCGAAAACGTAGAACAGAAAAATCCAGCAAAAATATTTTGCAAAATATTAAAACAAAAAATACTGAAAAGAGAAATCTCGAAATTTAAAATACTTAAATTCCTTTGCAACAGATTATTTTTGAATATAATTATAACCGTTCCAATTAGTGAATCTGGTGTCCCTTTTATAGTTGTCAATAGCGCCAATTCTATATTCGTGTCATGCACAAACTGAAGCTAAAGGAATATTGCCTATAAGTACATAATATCATTAATTTCAAATTTAAATAAAAAGTGAGAGTATTTTTTTCTTTAAGTGATAATTTATATTTATTTTTAGTCAGTATAAATAACTGGGGAAGAGATAATTCTCAAGGAAAAACATATTTTCACTTTGAGATTATTATTTAATTTGAAATTAAATCTCGTGTTAAAAGTGCACAAAAAATAGTGGAAAATAAGAAAATAAATATATCTGTACTTTCAAATTTAGAATTTTGTAGTGTTAATCACAATTAGACTTGAGAATATCTTAGTTGTTGGATCTATTACGAATGAATATATATTCAAAAATCAATAAAGTTTTCCGGTCCAGCAATACACAAAAAATTACCAGAATCACTAAAAAATTCAATGAATTTTCATTATTTTAGGGGGGCAGCACGAAAATTCACCGAAAATGATAATTCGCCGGAAAGCAACTCACTGAAAACGACAATTTATTGAAGAGCAAAACACCAAAATAGCATAACACTGAAAACGGCAGTTTATCGAAAACGACAATTCACCGAGAAAACGACAATTCATTTAATAAACAATTCACCAAAAACTCATCGAAATATAACTAATGGCGCCCCTCATTGAGAATACTGTTTTGGCCGTTGCTTTACCATCATGTGTTGCTGAAATTCCATTTTAATCAGTTGGAAAATAAACGACTCGAGTTATTATGACGATGCAGAATAACCAATTTCAGTAATAAAACTGTGACAAAGTTGACAATACGCTTTTGAGAATTTTTTGGAATTTTTTGTTAGAAGTTTTTTACCTGATACGATTAGACCCTCGAAATGCATTAAAAAGATACACGTTAAGCAGATATAATCTATGTGATTGGGTTGTGTAACAATAGATTAAGTGATGAACCAACGTAAAAGTATGTGATTTGGTTGGTCTGTTGTCAATTCCTGTTAAACTCCGCATCTATGAATTAATAATTTTAGTAATTTATTTTAAAATTTCATTTCCATCCAAAATAAACAATTTCATCGGTAATAAAATTGACTCTTTCTGTCTCAGTTTACCATATTCCAGTATTAGAGTCACATTTTTCTCCTACATTCCAGAACTTCTTCCTAAAATTAGTTTAAAATCTCTTCTCTATCATACATACCCAAATTGATTATGATCAGTTAGGAATGGCTTAGTTACGTTCTAGTTAGCCGTATTTTGTAAATTTTTCTAAAAAATATTTTAGAATTCCATTTCCATTCTACAAATTTAAGCTACATTTGAAACTCATATTCGAATACAACTTTTGCCATATAAAACCACTTTGATCACGAACAAAAAAAAACAGAAAACTAGTGCCGGTAAAAAAAAGAACCTATGAACAATCGGGTCGGGGGAGAATTTTTAACAAAATTAGGACTCTTGCTCTTCGAACGACTAACTCAATTTTTCTCTGAATCAATCAACAGAAGTATGATACAAAATGCAAACCAAAAGTAACTATTCATTTGACATATTATCGGTGAATTGTCGTTTTCGATGAATTGTCGTTTTCGATGAATTGTCGCTTTCAGTAAATTATTGAATTTGAATAATCAGCCGAAGCGACAATTCTCCGAAAAACGATAATTCACAGAAAATGACAAGTCATCGAAAACGACAATTCACCGAAAACGACAATTCACCGAAAATGACCATGATTCCATTCAGAAACAATTTGATGTGTATGGAGACCTCAGAATTTATCCCAAAGACCCAGTACATTTTGCTATATTTGATGTTTAACTGCATGTTACATATGGAATTTGGTTTGAGTTGAGAACCACGGGAATACAGTTTACATTTGGATTTGTAAAGTTGACGAGTACTGATTTGACTTCATTTAATAAGATGCGCCATTTTTTAGTTAAGTTGCTCATTGTGTTAATTGCATTTTGAAGTTTGCTTGTTGCTTCTGATAAATATTTTTCAACTGCTAGGATAGCTGTATTACCTTGAATATTCGGTAAATCTCATAGATAATCAGTATAGGTCCAAGTAGACTGCATTGTGGTATACCTGCTGATATTCTTTTTAGTTCTGAATACTCGTTTTCAAGTTGACTCTAAAGTGTCGATCTGCTATATAAGATTTAAGAATTTAATAAAATTGCCTAGGCAAGTGTCGATGCAGTTTAAATTCAAGCCCTTAATCTATACAGTGTACTGTGATTACCTGGTTTAGGCATCGTAATTACTAGTACCATTTTTCAAGAATACTGCATTAATTATTTAAACTAATTTACGCAAACCTTTCTCGGGAATGACTATCACAATTTACCCAGTAATTAAGTCATAACCTGTTGAGTTGTATTTTAATTTGCTGTTTGTATCGGAAACGGTTGAAAAGCCTTTTCTAAATGGCCAGAGACTTTCGGTTTGTATCTTTTCGCCCTAGATCCCTCATCATTTTTAATAGGTGGCACATGCATTTTGGTTCTTTTTGACCCATTCGTTGCTTTTCAAATTGGATATTCGTTATCCATTAGTTCAGACAGACCCCGAAGTCGCTTATTTATGCTTTCGTTCTTTATTTCCTTTATTTGTTGTTTTAATTTGTTTAACAGAAAATTGAGGATAGTTTTGTGTTGCGGAGCTCAAGTCTGTTGCCAGATAATACGTGATTTCCGTTTCTCCCTAACTAGTCCTCTGACCCCAAGAGGTAAGTTATGTTTCCTTATGGAGTTGGTATGAGAAATATGGTGACCTTTCCCCCAAACTGCTTGTTGGATAGTATTATTGAATGCTTTGTTTATTTTCCAGCTGCATCTCTGTTCTAATTAGTTCGCAGAGATTTGTTCGCTCTTCCACTAATTTCTTGAACATTCGCCTGCAATAACTTTTGGTGGTGTTAAAGCCTTGGCATTTCTTTCATTGAGATATTAATTTTTTTTTTCAGTGGCGCTATTTTAATCCTCATATTGAGAATTGCTTTGATATTAAATATATTTTCAATATTTTTGGTTTTGTTGAATGTGAGTATGAACGACGGAACCCATATTTTAATGATCTTGGTTGTTTTTTAATTAGTAACCAAATAAATATTTTAATTACACAACACAACTTGCGAGAATGACAAGAATGACTTTTTTCAATTAACTCAGCAGTTTTTTATACATCAGAAAAGTAACGAAAAATTGACAATTACGAAACTGCTAGAAATTGATATGCGTGAAGTTATACCAATTTCACCCTAGTTAATTTTTTGACAGATCAATACAACAACAAAAAATTTGATTACTGAAAAAAAATAATTGAATGAAAATTAAAATTCCTTAAAACTAGTCGATCGATATTTTAATGCATTGATTGGAATAACACGGTTTTCTGCCTTGGATGATTTGATCTTCTCATTTTTGTTTCGCATTGTAAACTTGGATTTTCATTGTGTTATGTTCTTGAAAGTGTTGTTGTTTGTGCCGTATCGTGGTTTACAATCTCTCGTGGCAATTCCCAGTTTGTTTTCATTATCACACACGATTGTTGCCGCAGGTGCTTGTTGTGATTGCACATCATTTCGCGATTCTTCTTGCACGTCATTTGGCATACGATTCTCATTGAACAAAATTGGTTGATGAAGATTTTGTTCTGTGGAGAAAGAAAAATTAGAAAAATGTACGTTTTACTCGCCTTGTTTTCCAATTGTTTTTTATGTAACGATTTTTCATAGTCATCGGTTGATGACAAAATTCTTGGTCGCAGTTGATTTTGATCTCGTCTCCAAATACCATAGTTTGTAGCAACAAGGCACATTCTTCTCTCCAACGATTTGACGATGTAAGCTTTTCTCCATTTTTGTGGACTTCTCGTTGAAAAATCTTTAGCGTAAAATTTGTCATCGACGTTGTATTTGGTCAATATAGTCGATACGGATTAATTGATGACAGTACAGTGCGACCATCGTAACAGTTCCGCGGGTGATTTGCCTACATTTGTTAACGGTGTAGAAAATAAGACGAGAAAAACTTCAATAGTGCATTGTCACCATTGGTGCCGTTATAACAAATTTTCTTCATTGCTGTTTTGAAAGTTCGGACCTTTCGTTCGGCTTCGCCATTCGATTGTGGGTGAAAAGGTGCTGATGTCAATTGCTCGATGTAGTTCATACTAAAGAATTTAGCGAATTCTGCAGACATAAATTGAGTACCATTATCACTTACGATACGGTCGATGGTAAACCTTCGATTGCGAAGATTTGTTCTAATGCCCGAATTGTGAGCGATGATGTTGTTTTCGTCATTGGTACGACGAATGGAAATTTGTTGTATGCGTTCACACACAAAAGAAACATTTTGTTCATAAATGACCCCGCGTAGTTGATATGAACTCTTTGCCATGGTTCATCTGTTGTTGGCCATTCGGAAAATTCTTTGTTCGATGACGATGCGTCACAGTCGATGTCTGGCCACCAGCAATGTCGACGAACCAATTTCTTCATACGGGTGACACCCCAATGTCCATCATGTAGTAACTTCAGTGTTTTCCCTTGTATGCTAGAGGGAATGACATATCGGAAATGTTCTGTCTGTATAAGAAAAGGATACCATTAAACTTGTTCAAGCTATGATGATGCTTAAAATAATCTGAGTAAGACGATTCAGACATTTAATTTGTCCGGCCACCCATTTATTACGTAGGGCTTCACTTTACAAAGTAGAGTGTCAGAGCGAGTGTGTTGTGCTAGTCAATTGTAATCGATTGGATAATCCGGTCCACAAGGTAAACGTGATAGTGAAACAGTAAAATTTCACGTCCTGTCTACGTAGTTGATTAAGCGGTGCAGCTACCTGAGATAAATTATTGGTAAAACGATTATAATATAGTTCATTTTACTAATAAAAGATTCCACCTCTTTCACGTTTCTCGGTCGTCGTAAATTTTGTGTCGCTTCGACGTTGGACGAATTCCGTTGCGGTCCATGATATGACCCAAGTATTCGATTTCAGGCTTCGCAAATTCGCAATTGTTTAGTTGTAGTTTGAATCCATTTGAGTCTAATCGTGATAATAATTGTTCAACATTCTTCATTGTTAGCGCCAGATATAACGAGATCGTCTAAATATACTGCACAAAATTCTAAATCAGGTTGGATTGGCGCCATCGTAGTCTTTCAAAAATATCTGGTGCGGTAGTGTGTATTACAAGGGCAATTTTGTAAAAAATTGACCACCTTGTAACTTGTGAAATAGCTCTTCAATTCGAGGGATTGGGTGACGATCCATATCGATTTGTGGATTGCGACCGTCACTTAATAATCGGCGCAAATTCGTATTCCTCCATTCGGTTTCTTTACTGGTACGATTGGAGTAGCCCATGACGAGGTTTGGATTTGTTTTAAAACGTTTTGTGAGACCAATCGTTGCAATTCATTTTTTACCGCTTTTCTTATATGGCGAACGGTAAAACTCGTGGCTTGAAAAATTTATGCTTTGCGTTTTCTCTCAAACTAATGTCTGCTTTGTACGTCGTACAATGACCCAAGGTTGACGAATCAAATAGTTTTGGATGACGGTTACAAGACGAATGACGGACGAGCTGTTGCGACACTTAGATCGTTGTTGAAAATTTGAACGACCTTTACGTTCCACCACGTTATCGTTGTGGCAATATGACCAAATTTCTCGCATCGATCACACGTAGCTTTGTAATACAGACAATTTGGACGATCATGATCAATTTCACATTGCGGACGTGACTTCAACGATCTACGAAAACGATGATCTCTTCTTGGGTGATGATTATCGACCTTGAATACTTGCGATGCAGATGAACTTTCACGTTCGTTTTTTCATACGCTTTTGCTATTTCGAGTATATCCTCAAGCATTGGATTTGTTTTCTGTAGACACATTTTTCGTACCTGTTCGTGAGAAGATAAAATAACGATAACGTCGATTAGAAAATCTACATATGATTGAGCGCAACCGCTTTTTGTGCAGACAAATTTACAATTTTTTGCGATACCACGCAAATCAGTCACGCACTCAAAATAAGTTTGGTTACGTTTCATACCTGTTTTGTGAAACACATACCTTGCCGATACAATATGAGTTGAAAAAACGCCCTTTTTTGTCATCGTCCTCCACGCCATTTGCCAAAAAAAGCTGATTGAGCTGCATCCGATAATTGTCCCATAAAGATTTCCCGTGCTCAAAAGGAAGAGATTACGGCACGTGTTTTGTTGTCGTTGCTAATGCCAACTGATCCAAAATTTTATTTTGATTTGCTAGTAACTGGAGGATAGCAGATTCTTTGGAGTCCCGCCCAGGACTTCGTGGCATATTATCTTCGATTACAGTATTTTCACACTCCGATCTATTATCGTTATTCCTTTCATTTCCGGCTTTTTTGCTCGTTGTAGCCTCTAACATTGAAGGTACGACATTATTGTCCTCCACTATATCCTCGATATTATCTCTGTTATTTTTAACATCTTTCCCAATACTAATCATTTGATCTACATGACGTTTCCAAATATGTCCGTCATTCAATTCTACCAAATAATGTAATACCCGAAAATTTTCTATAACCGTACAGAATTTCTATTTCCTCTGTTTGTCCAAATATTCTCTACAAGCAACCCTTTGGTCTAAATAAAAACTTTTAAATTTTTTGTTTGAAACTGACACCTTTTCCTCCGCATTTAAGTTTTTTGGGACCATTAAATCGAATCGAGATCTAATTTGTCTACCATATACTAACATCGACCGGTGATTTCCCCATAGACGGATGTAAAGTTTTTCTATAAACTAATAATGTGTTGTAAAGTTCCTTCTTAAGTGTCCACTGATTGCATTTCAATGTTTCTAATTTTGATTTAATTGTTTGCACTGTACGCTCTGTACGATGTACTATACGATGTATTATCGACGGCGTCGATAACTCGTTAGTTCCGTATCCGATTTTTTTAACTCGATTTTTGAAAATATTTTATTGAATCTTTAAAATTTATTAATGACACCGGAGGACCACTATCGATTTCGAAATTAATATCTTTATCGTTAAATTTAAGAGTTAACCAAACTTTAGATCTCCCTTCTTTTGCACCATCTAAGTTACATAATTCTTCTTTTTCTTTGTTTTGAGCATTATAATCAATGTTACAATCTACATCTACAAGATTCTCATTATCATCTATGAAATTTCTATTATTCCTTGAGATTTGGCCTTGAAGCACATTAGTTTCAAATGTCCTCGTGTATTACAATATGAACAAACGGAACTAACATGAAAACATTTGTTTGCTAAGTGCGATGTTGTAAACGTTCGAATTTTTATCAATTGCCATTGCAGTTTTTTGAGCAGTTTCCAGGGTAAGATCCACTTGTTCCCAATAGACGGTTTTGAATCTTCTGGCTATTTAATCCGAACACAAATTGATTTCGCAACGCTGTATTTAAGTAATCCCCAAATTTACAATTGATGGATAACCTTCTGAAGTTCCACTAAAAATTCTTACTATTTCCAACGGTGTGGGATTAAAGTGTTGATCAAGCAATTTCGTAATCTCTGCAATACGTTTTAGTCTTTGGTTTTTCCGGAGCCATTTTATCACTCAATATATTATACGCTGTTTGCCCCATATAATGGAGCAGCAAATGTAATCTAATTTTTCCATCCGGTATAATTGAACGCCACTCTCTAAACGCTTCACCCAGCACACCCACGTAATTTCATTTTTGTTGAATGGTTCTATTGCAAAGGTTGATAATTGCAATGCAGCCATCTTGACTTAATTAATTCACTTAATGCCTTTCACCCTCGTCGCCACTTGTTATATCTCTTGCATATTACACGCCCATAATAAAATTCACGGTCATTTATTGCGAGTTTTACTGCGCTTAATGCTGAATACATACTTGTGGATTCGATTGCGGCAAAAATTCTCCAGTTTTGAGTTGAAGTTAGTCATTGCTCAAAATATTAGTCTATTTGGTACGTCATTTTACTTGTCAAATTTTCCATTTGTATTTTTCGCTTGGACGGTGAACACGCCATATAAATATTTCTCAGCAGGCGTAAATTTTTTTATTAGTTTGACGTTTCAATTTTCGGAGTGAAGAATTTTGTCTGTGTAACATCTTTATTTAACATTTTTTTTATTATAATTCAGACGACTGGTTGATATTCATGTCGGAATCGAAAGAGATAGTTAAAACTGATTATGGCGAATATTGTTACAGGTAATTTTACTATAAAATACCCTGAATTCTTTATTTCTATAACTATCTATATACAAATATTTAACTTAGGCCGAAGTCAATCAAATTTACAGCAGAAAAATTGGAACTGCTTAATGACCAGTGTGTAGTTAGATTTCGTGAGAACATAGACGGTAAATACTCGGGTATTGAGGCCGAAATTGTTGATAGTGTGATTCAGATTATAAAACAGATGACGGAAGAGGCTTAGCCTGTCGCAGAATTCGCGTTTCAATATGCCAAAGACAATCGCACAAAAGTGATTGCGGTACATAAGGCCAATATTATGCAAATGTCTGATGGTGTTTTTTTCGCTGCTGTCGTGACATGGCCGTTAAATATCCCGAAGTGAAATTTGAAGATCATTATTTGGATAATGTGTGCTTAAACATGGAGCTGGATCCACGTAAATATGATGTGCTTGTTATGCCAAATTGACATTTGTTTTGTATGGCGACATTTTGAATGATATGTATGCTTGTCTAGTTGGTGGTTTAGGCCGCAACAGATATAACCAGGACCGCTATTGCGTAGACCGACATTTTGTTTCCTACCTTATTTTTTTTACAACTATGTTATGGATTAAATCCAAGAAATTTTTATCCTCTTAAAATTTAATAAAAAATTTGAGTTTTTATTTGTTACTTCATATCAACTACCGCCCCTTCATCACTATCGTTGATTCCGCGTGATGATGAATCTAGATGACCATTTCTTCATTGAATTGTAAACACTTCGTAACATTAGAGTACCATCTTTACCGGACACAACTAATGATAACCCCGAATGCAGCAATACAAAATAGTGGCGTATTTGCCGAATATGCTTGCCGTAATCGGTTTATAATGGCCATTTAATCGTGCAGAAAATTAAGTTCAGGCATATTGTATTCGACGAATAACGACGATGGAGTTGGTTGAATTTAACCGATGGTGGCTAGTCCAGTTAGTCAGGGTGTCAGCGAACATGTGTTGCCATTCAGAATTATTGTAATTTCCGTTTCGCTTTTACGTTGCTTCCGTAAATGTCCTATCTCTGTTGTGTTCACTGGATCGGCCAGAGACACATCATGACATCATTTTATTTCAATCAATTTTGTATTTTGACCTAAGACTACTTGTAGTTGCGTTTGAAGAGCAAATATTGTCTAAAATTATAAAACTATACATTAAACTGTTACAGAAATAATTATTTAAAAAACCATTACCGTATAATCAATTTTACTAGTGTCGTTTGTTACACAATTAATTTTTGCGGTCATCATATTGATCTTCTTGCGATTATTATTATCAGTTTTTAGATCATTCTTGATTCGGGACAGTTTCCTAGATTTCATACAAATTATTCTCAAAGTTGACTACATCCATCTCCAGTATTTGAGCTTGAACGAAATTTGCTTGGCCCATTATATACCAGTCCGCAACACTTTCTACTACCATCATCTGGTTTCACATCTTCGGCCAATAATGATTCCAATCGCTTTTCAGTTTCAGTAGTTTTTCTTTTTTTCAAAACATGCAGTTGTTCATCGTTATAAGTTAGTTAACGAGTAGCCAGATGACGAAGTAAATGTCTCCAGGAATCACGCAATCGCTCAATTGCGGTTTTCGATTTTTCTTTTGCTCGGGTTCGGCACGGACATCGAATATTTCTGGTCGCATTTTGCCATTCTCGCGTTAGCATCTCATCAGTTATTGACTTCGAATAGTTGTCGCACAGGATTCACAACCTTATCAAAATCCACTTTTAATTTTACCACCTCCTCTTGTGAATATTACAAGATTTATTGTAATATTCATCCTGTTTTACAGCCAAATATGTCACACTGTTTTACACATATAGACATAATTCTAATAATAATATTATTATTAAATATAAAAATATTATTATTATTTATTAATATTATTAGTATAATTATATAATATGTAGTATTATATAATATTAATAATATTATTAAAATATTTGGTTTTACATCACAGATACATATGTCAAATACATCTATATTTTCTGTCAAATTATAGCAAAAATAAAAATGGCGGCTTACAATGAGCACAAAATTTAGTTCCTTTTGTATTTTTTGATTGGCAAGCTTGAGGAAACCATACCTCAAAATAGAAAATATTTCAATTCGATTGCGGCAATAGTAGGCGAGGCATAGAGCATTTCACGCAATTTGATTAGGTTAGATTGCGGGAACAAGTGCGGCAATCGTTGTATCCGCAAGTATGTATTCAGCATAAAAATCTAGATGACAGCCGGTTTTACATGTTCTTCATAATCACTATGAAGTCTGCCGCCATTCAGTCCAACACCCTAAGAACCGATTTATGTTAGGATATAACAGACAAGAATGATTTTTAACACTTAACTGAGCAGTTTTTATACATTAAAAAACTGCTAGAAATTGATATGCGTGAAGCTATAAGAGCTAACTCGTCTATTTTCAATTTTCTTCCATTTAAGAATGTTTTCTGCTTTTTAAATTTGCAGTTCTTTTATATTGAGGTCTTCTATTATGTCCCCTTCTTTGCAAGTGGAATGAAGACCTCTGGCCAAAACTCTGTATGCATCGTTTTCTCTTGTATTTATCTTCAAAACTATATTGTTTAGTGCCACTACTCTATACTCGTTATTGGACTCCTAGTCTTCACTGCTGCCAGACACTGGTTCGTTAGTTTCAATCGGGAACTCCGTTCTTCGTTTTTTCCTTGGTCTTTTTTTTTGTTTGTTCATCAAATCCATTTCTGTTCGTTATAGCTAGTAAGAGGAGTAAATGAGAGGATTAGTTATATAAAATATTTTGGCAATATAAAACACAAATTTGCAAATTCACAAATTTATTAAGCCTAGTTTTACACAATGGTTAGATGTTAGATCAAATTAAATGTCAGCACGACGAATATATCAATAAAAAGATAGTTTAAATGTCACTCACTTCGTGCGCCACTTACGAAATATGTTCACACATTACCACCCTGTACATTTTTATGGTTGATTAGTGGACAAATTGTTTGCTACGATAATTTTGTACGTATTTTTTACGTAGATAATGGGTTTTTCGCAGTTCACCTGCAAAGTATATTTATCTTCAAAAGTATACGTGTTATGTATGATACATTCACAATACGTGTTACGTGTTTAAAACTAATGAAACACCAAATCCAATTACATTAAAAAAATATAATTATTGTACACATGTACAGCGCTAAACACTTCTGTGTGCAATGCTTTTTAACCTTTCTTAATGTTATTATCTAACGTTCAATATTCTCTGAGAAAATATAAATATAATAATTGTAATACTTATGCATAATATAAAATTTATTACAATACATAAAAGAAATAACCTCGACTATTCAGACACTAGAGTATTAACGTAACGTGTTTTACTTATTAGGGATCAGCCCCTAGCCAATAAACTATTGAGCATTTTTGTACTTTCGTTCGAATTGTATAAAATATAAAAAGACGTGTGTATACACTAACCTATGTCAATAAAATGGTAAAATCACCTCTTGGGCGTGTGGTAGTATGGGTTTCTTATACAAAGTTACTTTTTTTTTTTTTTTTTTTTTTCTGTAAAGAAACCAAAACAAAGTACAGACACGAGCACAATGTATTTATTAGTATGGGAAGCAAATTGTATTTAAAATATGAATACACAATAAAATACTGTTGGCGTATTGATGGTGCCTGCCATTCTCTCAGAGAACTTATATATACTTATATGTATGTACATATTTTACATTATTTTTAAATAAAAATCCAACGTGGTTTTTTCTATTCCGAAGCACACACAATGATATTGAAAAATTAAAAAAAAATTGTTAGATTCAGTCAGTATAAGTTAAGCGACTACATTTATACAATTTTAGTTTTCGTTGTTGTTTCTAACTGAAGTGATGAATGTAATTTTTCATTTGGTTATATAAAAATAAAATTCTATTATACTCGGTCTATTATAATATTATATTATGTATTATAGTTCGGAGTCTGATAATAAATTTCTCGCGAATACTAGCCAATCAAATAAGACGTGTCTAGAAACAAAAATCGAAGTGTTTTTCAAAAAAATTGTACAGTAGAAAATTCAAATTTTAATGGAATTTCCGTATAATAATAATAATATATTTAAATATGTAATAATAAAATAATTCATAAAATATCATGTTAATAAAAAAGAGTTAAGTGTTTGTGTTATGTTTTGTGTGGTGTGCTCAAAAGTAATAAAAATAAGCAAAAGCAAGTAGCTAACAAAAAAAAAAAAAAGTAATAGATATAACAACAAAAAATGTATATCAAAAATAATTTTAAAATCCGGTTCTAATCATCAAATAATTAAATTATTTTATTTTATTTTTAAATGAAAAAGAAAAAGAAAAAAATTTTATAATTATTTTTAGTCTCTCAAAAAATAAGTAAAATAAATAATAAAATGAAAATTGTTTAAAAATAAAACTCAACGTGAAAAATTAGTTACGTTAAAAAAAAATTCAAAAAGAAATTAGTTGCCAATAACAACAAAAATATAATCACCCAAAAAATCGATTTTGTATTGTATACAAACAAAGCATGGAAAATCAGGTGACGGTACGTTCACAATAACATACTATATTTAATAGTTTTCTACAAAGTATTAAACTAATATTAATAAACTCATCAAGGAAGTTGGGTGTGGAGTTCCATTTAACCCACAAATAATATAACGTTATGATAAGAAAAGCAAACCTTAAAAAATAATAAAAAAAAAAAAATATTTTTAACCATAAAAAATTGTGTGCTAATGTGTTTTATGATTCTTTCTAATTCGAAAACTTTTTATTAACGAGAAAAAAAAACAAGGACACCACAATCACGCATACAAAAAACAACTTTTCACTTTTTTTAACTACAGCAAAAAAACATTAAATAGTGATGAGTACTCTACCTATATGGATGAAGAGTATTTTAAACTTAATTTCAACAAAGAATTCTATACTTAAATATATACATATATGATATTTGATCCTACGTGCTATATAGATCAAAGTCATATATAATAACAAAAGAAGTGTAGGTTGCAATGATCTTGAATTTGATTAATTTTATTAAACGCAGTTAAATATTTTAATATAATAATAATAATAATACATTATTCTATTATTTTGATTATTTCCGATCGTGTTGAATGAATAAAAACAATTTTAATTCAAATTCAAAAAAAATTTCGTCAGTACGATCACTTTCAAAAAAAAAAAAGTTTGTAATTCTTTAAATGTCCGCACTAACAATTGAGGGCAATGTGCAT
The DNA here is from genome assembly GCA_947310385.1 of Nephrotoma appendiculata. Taxonomy (NCBI): domain Eukaryota; kingdom Metazoa; phylum Arthropoda; class Insecta; order Diptera; family Tipulidae; genus Nephrotoma; species Nephrotoma appendiculata. The sequence goes on along the minus strand of OX371225.1, from coordinate 214,720,337 downwards.
CGTGAACAAATTTTAATCAATCATGTTGAACATATGTCGATATATGGATTTAATAATGCAAAGCATACTTAGTGGTCCAGAGCCATTATATTGTCTGTGGAATACAATAATCCAAGCATGTATTGGAAATCACACTGTCAAGATAATTCTTATAAGAAAATCATAATTGTTATTAGCAGAATATATTTCTATTTTAAATTATGTTTTAATTAATTTATTTAAATTAGCCTACCCCCACCTTGTACAAAACAATTGTCCGGCTATCATCCAGAAGAACCAATTTAAAAAATCGCATGTGCGCGCTTAATACATTATTCAGAGATTACAAAATGTTCAAATGAACAAATATTATTAGTAGTTTAATATAATTCGCTAAGTCAAGTTGTGTTTGTTTCATATAGATACTGTCATGTTTATGTTCTACATATAGGGATGATATTGTCGAAATTATAGTACTTTTTTCGATATTTCGGCTGAATTAAAAATTCTTCGGTGCTTTCTTGTAATTTTTATTTTTGAGATAATTCAAGAAATAACACCCGTAGTTTGATCATGAATGAATAATGATACAACTTTGGTAGAAGAAAATATTAACAATAAAACAATCCATTGGGTTTGAACTACAAATCTGGATGTTCAATATTTGCTCAATATTTGATTAAAGCTACTAATAATGTAGCTTAATATTTTGAGCCAACTGTAAAGTTTTGTAAAAACCTCATGAGAAACGCAACTCTTTTTAATGGAACTATGTGGAATTCTAAAACCCAGATAATAAATTTAAAATAATAATTCTCGGCAAATTTGCTTCTCGAGTAATTGATTAATTAAATACTTGTAACGATTATGTAAAAGCACATTTGGGTTAAAGAAGTTTTAGTTTAAACACATTTCGCTAACAGATCGGGGCAAAATTTATCAAAATAGCAGAACTAAAATGTCTCTTTAATAAAAAATTAAATGTTGTAACTTTGGAAATATTAACGATCCGTTTTGAGGAGATATTTATATTCAAATTTGGGTCCCTTAAATTAGGCGCGAAGCCCAGTATCATAGAGAAAAGTAATATAAACGGAGGTAAAGCTGCATACAAAATTTTGACACAATTTTTTTTATTCTAACCCCAAAATACAAACTCCTTTTACGGCTTAAATAATAAACTTAGAATATCCAACGGTAATTTTGGCGGTTATCAAATAAGCGTAAAAATTTTGTATGCAGCTTTACTTCTGTTTATTTTTTTCTGTGCCAGTAGCTTCGCCTGACGGTCACTAAATTCAATAACTTTCTATTAAAATTGTTGTTGTCGGGACATGGTATTCTGATAGATCTATTCTAGCCAAAGATTTATGTTTATTCAGTTAATTTTTTTGGCTCCTAGCACATAAATTCCTAATATGTTTGCATCGTTAAGCAAACTTCTTTTAAACAGTCGGAAATCTTAAAACTGCACAAAAATGTTCGAGGCGAAATTTTTCGATCCCAATCCTTATTTGCGTTAGTCATTCATCACGTAATAATTTTCAGACACAGAGAATGACAAGCCCGAGGCTATATATTAAATTTATTTTGAATGTAAAGAACTTAAATTTGATGGCTCTGATGATAACAGCCAATGGGTATCTATTTGATTTTAAGACTATATATACGTAAAAATGATCGTATGTACTTACAATTGAACTGAATGTTCAAGTCCCAAGTTGAGATTACGGTAAGATCTTTAAGGCCAAGCAATAAGAAGGTTTAATAAGTCTTCAAAAGCAAATACATGTAATTAAATTACTACAGTGGTAAATGAAGAACAAGGAATCGAAAAACGCAGTTAAATTCCTTATGTAAAATCGAGCGTTGCGATTGGCGCAGTTGTAATGATTTTGACAAGTGTTCAATAACAGCTCCAGGGGCACTCAACAGCTAAAATCCCTCGTTAAACATTACTTTTAAAATGGGGTTGTTGGTTGTTCTTGGTTTATATTGAAATAAACCCGTAGAATCAAAATTACCCAAAATTGCGATAGATTTGCAAGAATGACATGAACTTGCTCGAGATTATTAATATTGATTTAACTTAATGTTGCCTAACCTATGCCTTGCCAATCTGTTGCCTTGTAAAGTTGCTGAAATATTGGTGAAGTCAGTAAAAGTTCAGAAAGTACTTTCAAGCTGAATTATGTACCTGTTCCTAAAAATTTCAGTACTTTTGTTTTTTTGCCAATATCATCACTAGAGTGGTACGATTTTGCAATGGAAATGTTTCCAATAACATTTTTAAATATTTGGAAATAGTAGAAAAACGATTAAACTCGGTTGGAAAACTGACAATATTTTATGTTTTGAACATTTATATATGTAAGTGTTTCTTTTCTAAGTATTAGCGACAAATTTTTTTAAACGTCGAATAAAAATTTTAATGTATCAAAAAATACATGTTTTAAACATTTTTTACAAAAATAAATCAGAATCATCATGTGTTCAGCCCAATTTTCTAGCGCACTAATTTAAAATAAAAATTATTATAGACGAAGCGAAAAACTCGTATGTCCGGTTGCACAAAAAAAAGACTAACGGCACAGGTTAGTTGTGCGCCAGTTAAATGTTTTATATGAAATCCGTTCTCGCAATCAGAAAAAAATCAATGCAAACTTGATTAAATATATTTTATTCCACGGAAATATAAATATTTATACACAAGCTAACTATTTCCACGAAATAAAATATTTTTAATCAAGTTTGCGATGATTTTTTTCTGACTGCAAAAAAAATATTCCATATAAAACATTTAACTGGCGCTCAACTAACCTGCCGTTAGTCCTTTTTCTGTGCATAAATAAGTTAATTATTCTAATGCTTAACCTGATTTCCATCCAGGTAAATAACAACACTGAAAAAATCTATATATGAAAATAGGGCATATTTAAGAGATATTTTAACCAGAGATTACAAAATGTTCAACAATTATTAGTAGTTTAATATAATTCGCTAAGTCAACTTGTGTTTATTTCATATAGATACGTGAAGTATTCAACTTAATTTTGTAGCTTGCGGCCACTACAAATAGCATTTTAATTTGTGTTGTGACGAGACAATCGAATTTTTTAATTTACATATAAATTATTATGTTTTATGTTGGAAACGAACGTGCGAAATTTCGCATGCGGATAATTTAGAATCCACTACTTTATATGAAATAATCAGTGTTGCCATTTTGACTGTTTTCCAGTTAAATTTGACTGGATTTCATTGTGTTTAGCTGGAAGAATTTAAAAAATCCAGCCGGCTGTTTTTTTGACTGGATTCAGTTTTTTTGACTGGAGTCAATGTTTTTCCAACAGTCAGCTTAATTTAGTGAAAACAAAATTACGGAACAGAATGCAAATCCAATTAACAAACAGTATTTTAATAATTCCAAACCAAATGAGATTTGGACTTTGCTGTAACAATTTCCCTATACTAGATGAAATTATTAAAAATATTGGAACAAGTGCAACGTATGACATTGGTAAAGCTGATGATGAAGATAAGAATGACGCTCAATTAATTGAAACATTAAGGGATATTAATATTTAATATTAATATGTTATCCCTTTTCCTGCTAACACTTTTTCAACCAAAAAAAAAATAAAAAATGGCTCAATTTAAGTCCAAACTACACAAATGTGTGAATAAAAATCATAGTATGTAATGGCGTTTTTGATAAAAAAATTTGCGTGATTTGAACAAAAACCAACACAATTGTATGTATCAAAAACGCCATTCCCGACTCACACATTTGTGTGGTTTGGACTTAAATTAAGCCATTTTTTATTTTTTTTGATTGAAAAAGGGTTATTGTAGTAAATTAATATTAAATATAATTATTGTAGTATGTACTACATTTAATTATTTTATAACATAAATCATAATGTTTTGTTTCCTAATTTTTTATTATTTAAAAATTGAACAATGAATTTCATCGTTACTCGTAAACTGACTGTGAAGACGAATTTAATGATATTATTCTTTAATATTTACAGTAAGGAATATTTCTATAATTTTATAATAATTTATTATTTTCATATTTATTTAATGTTACAAAAATCAAAATTGGTTGTTCTTTAGTTAATAATATATACTTATTATAATAAAATCTGAATTAAACCACCTATTTTAAATTTTTCTGTTCGTCGTATTTAATTAAAATATAATCAAATCTTTTTCAGCTGGTTTTTTAGCTGGTTTTAATTTAGTTTTTCTTTGACTTGAATTCTAGCTGTTTTTTTCATTTTTAGCTGTTTTTTTTCCAGTCAAAAATGACTGGATTTCAAATTTTTAAATGGTAACACTGGCAAATAATACTTATTTCGCATAGCATCATAGCATGTGTTATTTCGCAAGATGTCTCTATTTCTAAAAAAAAAAAAATGCACCGCAGCCGAGTTGATATTGACTACACAAACACAACAGGGTATATAATGGGTCTATTTTTTAATTGAACCCGAGCAAGCAGGCTTACCCCGGGTAGTGTACACCGAGCAAAGGTTGTACTGGGTAAAATTATCCGGTGCGCATAGAGTAAAAAAATTGTTTTTTACTTTGCACACTCTTCGTACACCGACATTATTTTCATAGTAAAATTTGAAGAACCGAGTAAGCTCGGTGTAAGCACAGTTCACAAATAAAAACGCAGTGTGCAGAGTAAAATTACTCAGGTTGAATAAAAAAACACAGAGTATTTTTTGACAGCCCACTCACTGCTTGCTCAGGTTGAATTAAAAAATAGGCCCATTGTCTATACGATAGTATTGTAGTATTTTCGATGCTTTGATTTTATGAAAAGTACTTCGAAACAAATTTTGTCGAAGATAATTGAATAACAATAACGCAAATCCATTGAGTTTCATCTAGAGATCAGGGTGTGCAACAACTCTAACTCCTATGACTAAGATATTTAATCAGTTTTGTGATTAAAGCTACTAACGTAGTTTAATATTTTGCGAATGCGACTCTTTCTAATGGAACTCTCTGCCATAACAAAGTTTTAGTCTTTTATTGGTTTAAATGATTGGTCCAAAATTCCGATAATAAATTTAAAATATAGAACCACGTTAAGGGTAATGAAAGGTAACGAAAGAAGTCATCCTTAAGTGGTCTTGATTGGTTTAATCCCATTTCGTTCATACAAACTAAACGTTTAATTTTGGAAATAGGGGATCAATACAAAATAGCGAAAATGCACCATCAGTTTTTGAAGATATTCACATACAACTTTAGGTCTTCTGACATTGGTCTGAACGATCATTAAACTTGTTACTTTCGATTAGAAATGTTATTGTCGGGGCACGGAGGTTTGCATTCTAAAAGATCCGCTCTACAGCAGAATTTGTGACATAAAAGAAAACCCAAAATGTCTACTAGTAGCCGAAATTCTTAATATTTTGACTCATCGTTATTTTTCGGAAAATTAAAAATTATAAACAATTTCACGAGACGCGATTTCTCGATCCAGACACACAGAGAATTAATGGCCCTAGACCATATATCTAATTAAGAATGCAGAAAATTAATATTTGTGCAGCGTTTTCAACAACTGTAATTTGTGGATTAATGCCTTAGAAGAGGTTTCCAGTGACAGTTGCCATGCCAAAATGACTTGGGGGCGAAAGAAACAATAAAAAACTGTAATTTTGTGTCGAGTCAAATTTTCAATCAGCTGAGAAGGCATAAAATATGCCGTTTGTTGCTTGAAATGACTACGATAATATACATATTCGATATTTTTGCAAGGCAGCCGACTTTGGGTTCATAGTAAATGAGTCACTTGAAAAGACAAACGAGGCTGTAAAATAAGTACTCAGGCAAGAAACAAAAAAATGAAGTTTAACTCCTCAAGTAAAATCGAGCGATATGATTGGGGTAATTTTAATGTTTTTCCTGATTTTTATTTTCCAAAAAAGCCCCAAAATCACTCAACAGTAAAAATTCCACTGATTATTAAACCAAAAATGGTGGAACGTAAAACATTTCTTTTAAAATGAGGGTTATTTTAATATTTATTTATTGTAAATCTATCGTAATGTTGGGTACCAATATGTTCATGATCAACATTAAGATAAATTGACTTAACTAATCTCTTCGGTGTAAGGTCCTGCAAAATGCTATTTTGATGTGAATCCGGTGTACTTTCAAGCTGAATTCAGTACTTTGCTTCTCAAAAAAACACTACTTTTGATTTCTTGCCAATATCATCCCTGCCACACAACAACAAAAAATATCATGAATAACACTCTTACATCACGACGGCTTTTCAATGTTTTGACAGAAATTAAAACAAATTGTATATTAAGCGTATTTCATTTGCCAAATTACAACAACAATGCTATGTATTCAATACCAATTTGGAATTCGTTGAATACCTACAGAATTGATGGTATTGAAATTCCAATTCTATTTTTTAGTTACTGTGCTTGTCACTAGAATTTTCTCTAGAGAAAAAGATGAAATAAAAGAAATAAAACACGGGAATTCATTTGTTATTTCTTTTGACCAAGAATTGAATTCCAATTCCAAATCCAATTCCTTGGCAAATGAAATACGCTTATTGTGTATTGAAAACTCTACCGAAAAATAAAACGGCAATATCAGACAAATCCGCTCTGTTTCCAGCAATAACATTTATCAGTCTTTGAACCAAACAGAAGCTACCAATCACTTGATAATCAATGGTAATCTGGCTATAATTTCTAAGTAATAAACTGTCTATAGGCCATGTCCCAGCGGTCTTCCCAATTATCAATTTTTTAGTTTAATTTGTAACAGGACATACAAAAATTGTTCTCTACAGATAGGTACAATACCTTGTAATGTATCCAAAATAAACAACTAAAGTGGTAAAATCAATTTATTATTGTCTTATTTACTCAAACACATTATAAAACTTGAAACAGACAATGAGGGGAATAATAAACCATGTAAAAAGAAAAATTTATTGGATATATCGGTATCGGATTTATCAGATATATCATCGGTAATTTTTTGTAGGTGTACTATTTTTTCTATTTTTTTAAACAGCCACTAAAAATATAATGCACGACTGAAGACGAGAATAGCGAAAGATGGAAAAATTTTAATCTGTTAGGTTATAGGAAATTGGTAAAAACTGTATAATTTTGGGATGCGGTTTGAGTGAGGTTTCAAACGCAATAACTATTAATGTTCGTTGCAGCTGAAATATTCGATACATTTTAGTAGGTATTTCCGTCGTACTTCACCCGCCGTATACACGATATTCTGATGTAAACGATCGAAAGACCGTAAAAGAAGGAAAAACCCACAAACCCAATAAATTAAGAAAATACAAGCTCTATATTAAAATTTAGGTGAAGGAGAATATTATATGCATACTAAATCTTCAAACAATTTGTAATTCCAATAAAGATAAATACCTTTCATATAACATACCTACTAAAGTTTTTATATAAAACATGTAGAAGAAATTTGTCTTAATCAATTTCATTTCATCAATTTTATTCCAAATCGTTTGTAAATTCAACCCTACCATAGGAATATGTCAAAATTTGATTTTAATCGACTAAGAAATAGGAAAAGGTCTATTTATTTATTTGGCTTTATCCTAGAATTTAATCCAAGAAACGTTCAAAAATTTCATTCATGTCAAATTTCATCGTGTTTCGTTAATAAATAATCATACCTGTGGCCCTATTCTGGTAATTCCCCGAGAATAAGGAAACGGGGGAAAGATTTTACATATAATTTGTGTTTAAATTATTTTTTTTTGGCATACTGAGGTAAAATGTTAGTGGTAATTTTTTTTAAAACAAAATAAAACTGAGAATAACTTTCCCTGCCAGCTTCGCTATGCAAATATTATCCCCAATTTATGAAAATTTACATCAAACTGTTTTCCTCAGTAGGCCAGAAAAAAATAATTTAAACACAAATTATATGTAAAATCTTTCCCCAGTTCCATATTCCCGGGGAACTACCAGAATAGGGCCACTGTTGGTTATATAATATTCCAGAAATTAATGAAAAGATAATTCTAGATTCATAATCGATTAAAAGATTCAATCCTACCTTGAAAAATGCAATTTTAAATTATGCCGTTCTGAACATCCTTTTTTAAATGTGTATTGAAAAAGTGATTTCGCCAAAACACGTATATAATCGCGATAACCGGTTTCTATTGAGCCTAGCTTATATTTCGACTAATATTACAAAGATCACCGAGTAAAAGAAAAGTGGAGGAGGTAACAAAAGCTCAGTTACATAGACAGTTTATTACTTAGAACGAAAGCTATTTTTACCACCTGATGACGTCTTTGAAGAAGCCCTCTGGGGCCGTATTCTTGAAATCGGTGGAAATTTCCCCAATCAGAATACAATTTGCTTTGAAATTTTCTATATTATGTATTCGAATTTTCCACCGGCTACTTTAATCATTTTTTTAAATTTCTTTTTTTTTTTTAAATTAAGAAACATAATTTTTTCCCCCCTACTAAAGGAAAAATTCCGACTGGGTAAATCGATTAGAAATTATTCTCTTAGATTCCCTCAAATATAAGCAAAAATGAAAACAAATTTGAAAAATTGATTAAAGTTGGCGGTGAAAAATTCGAATAATGTAGAGAATTTAGAAGCAATTTGGATTCCGATTGGGGAAATTTCCACCGATTTCAAGAATACGGCCTCTGATACTCATAATATCAGTCGAAATAATTATAAACTACTTAAACAGGGCCAAATCGGCGTGCCATACAAATTAAATTAAGCATTTAGAATAAGGAATTGGGAAGACCGCTGGACATGGTAAATAGGCGGTTTATTACTTAGAACTTAGATATATTGTAACCTCTTGATGACGTCATTCAATTTCTGAGATGTCTTGTTATTCGCTTAAATGAGATTCACTAAAAAATCAGGGAGCCATTGAGAAGTTTGTTAATAAAAAAAAACCCGTACTAAGCAAGTCCCCATTGAAACCAAACAGTCCTGTTTTTCGCATGTAAAATATTTTTTTTTTTTTTTTATAAAACATAAATAAGTTTGAAGTAATTCAAACTTCTAGCTGCCCTTATAGCGACTTGTATGTTAAGTTAATCTTTTGGCTTCTTTCTCAATGACTGTTAGAAGATCAAGCTTCGTTCAAGTTTGTTACCATGCTCATTAAATTTAGCCCCTGTGCACCTTTATTATCAAAATATTTTATATACACAATTTATCATTTAATCAGACCGCACCTTACACCGGTTGGATTATTGATATCATTCCGCAAAAATTGCATTTTTTTTTTTGTTTGTATTCTAGCTAAGGGAGGTGTGGCCAGGCTGCAATTTAATATATTGTCAATTTATTTCCAAAAAGCATCCACCCTGTATATTTTACATGCCAGATTTATTGCTGTACGCATACTCTAATAAAATATAATTTTATTTATCAATCTCTAAAGTGTGTTGAATATGTTTAAACGTCATCATAACATATAATAAATGATACGGTTTAAATATTGATAAGAAACAATCGCACCACAATGTCAATATACATAATATTCATTCGATTTAAACAAACATTAAACAAACAAATTAAATGACATTGTTTTTGCAACAAAAAAAAACTCAATCAATCAATTAACTGAAATGTGTATTTCCTACATACCTATCTGTATAACAAATATATACATTTTGCCTTAATCGCAAAACAACACACAGCTGATAATATTCATATACGCAGACGTATTGTACATTCTGGAACAGTACAAAGTTAATTAATAACAAATATTATAAAATGACAATTATTTGGATTATTGTATAGATAAATCAATTTACTTATGTTTGTAGCGTATAACAATTGTGTACACTACATACTACAGACAAGTGTTATTAATCCTTTTAATGCAGAAAAGTATGTGGCACCATTTAATTGACAGATGAATTATTTACAGTGTGACCTTTCACTGCAAGTGCATCACTGAACGTAAATTTGCATGAGACCATTTTGATTGACACAACACATCATGGCAACAGAAAAGGCGCATTTAAACGAGTGTCCGCCATAATTTTATTATTTTTTAAATTGTTTGGAGTTTGTCATAGCATTGAACAATACATGGCCAAGTACACGTTATCTACTTTACATATACAGCAAGTTTTGTGAAAAGCCCGAAACAATCTAGTAAATGGAGTAGAGTGGGGTTTATTTTATTTATTGTTTATTTATTTATATTGAAAAAAGTCTACAAATTTGACTTGAAACATATTAATTTAAGAATATAAAATAAAATAAATCCACATTGGATTTGAAAATTTGAAATATAAAAGTAAAGTAACAAGTAAAAAAATCACTGAGAGGCATAAAATTACCTTAATCTACTTTTAAAATTATCTTTTGTTAAACAAAAATCAAATAAATAGTTAATTCTATTGAAACTTTTACACATCATCTTGATTGGTTCGTTATCGCCATAGTTGGTTCTGTGTCTATCTAAGTGGAGGAAGCCAGGATCTCCTAGTTGTCTACCAGGAACCTTTATTTTAATTGACGTCGATTAGACCTAGTAGAAGATTACCAATAAATGTACTTTTTAGCAATTCGAGTCTATTTTCAAGAGTTGTCAAGTTGTATGACTTGCATCCGGTTAAATATGGTGGTTGCCGCTGTATGTTTACGTGGTATGGTAGATCATGGTCATAGACCCATCCGTCTTTTCAGGCCGAGTAATTGGTAATTTCCAACGTTTGACAAAACCGAGCATGGAGTTCGCCCTAGCGATGCACAGCTCAATGTGCTTAGTAAAGCTCATGTTTTCAAGGAGTACACCATTTATCTTGTAGCCTTGTGTAACAGAGTTGGTTTTTCGGTGAAATCATAGAGATTTGCACTTTTCAACATTGAAACTCAGAGAATTAAACTCGCACCATAACGCTAGGTTGTCAATATCTTCCTGTGTTTATTGGCATCGTCGACTGACTCGATGGCTTTGTAGATTTTGAGGTCATCTGCGAACATCAGAATATTGGAATTTATGAAGATTGTGAAAATTCATGGGCCAACGTGAGAACCTTGTGATACACCAGAGGTTGCTTGTATTCTATTTGACGTTTTATCTCCTATTTCAATATATTGGATTCGATTACTCAAATAAGATTTGAACCAGGCTACGAACTGGCTAGAAAATCCGAACTTGAAAATGTGTTCCAAAGTTTTACAATGGCTGATGGAGTCAAAAGCTTTTCCAAAGTCGGTGTATATTACGTCAACTTGTTTGTGCTTCTCAATTTCTCTTTCTTTCTTTTATTAATAGAATAGCTAGTAAATTCTATGAGATTTGTAGATACTGATCTCTTAGGCATAAAACCATAGCAAGAAACATCATTTCTAGATCCAGTTTTGAAAATAGGCGTCACTCTAGTTATTTTCCACTTTTGTGGAAAAGTTGCCAATTTTAATGACTGATTGAACAAAATGCTTAGAGGGATGGCCAAATTTTTCGAATTTTTAAAAAATGAAGCAGGAATACCATCAGGACCACAACCTTCTCCGAATCCTACCAATGCTCGCTGGATGTCTTCTGGCTCGATGTGTGGAGTAAATATGAATGTACTATATTCACTACAGGTTGAATCTTTATAATTATCAATGTTTTCCGCTTTATAAACAGATTGGAAAAACTCAGCAAACATGTTGGTTATGACCTGTGGATCACAAGACTTTTGATAATTAAATTTCATCCAGGCTGGCTAACCATCAATTTCGTGTTTGGATTTAAAAAAATTCCAAAAATGTCTGGGATCGCCTTTTATTTTATCCTTTAGATTACGAATATAGCTTCGGTATCTCAGTTCAAAATAAGATTCAAAATTTTGGTTCTAAGACTGATGAGTTGATCGTCATACCATGGAGGATATTTGTTCGGTTTGCTCATAGAGACGGGAACGAATAAATCGATTCTTTTAAATAGATGTGTGTAAAATGTTTCCACGTTTACATCTATGTCATCGCTGTTAAACTCGGCATTCCAATTTATTTGCTCAAAATATTGTTCGAATTGGCCTTTCTGAAGTTGTACTATAGTTTCCGGTTTTGGTAATTTTGGAACCTGCTATTCATTTTCGTTTCCAATATTATTTCTATTGCTTTATGGTGAATAGCATTAATTACGAAAGGTGTTGGTGATTCTTCTATTTTTAATAAAACTGGTTTATTAGTAAAAATAAGGTCCAAGGTTCGGTCTCGTCCATTTTTTAATTCGCAGATTTGACTCAAATTTGAATCAAATATGGTGTCGACAGAGAGATTAAAATCCCCAGTTATTAAAATTATGTCTGATTGATCGGCAGTATTGGTAATTTCCATAATTGTGTCGCAGCACTTGGTATACGATGATGTAGGCGATCAGATGGAATATACGCCACGTAAATTCGTACTGTTTTATTATTGATGACAATTTTAACACATAATTGCTCGATCGATGGATTCGTTAAACCTACCAATTCATTAGGTAGTGATGTATCGATAGCTATGAGTACTCCGCCACCGGATTTTTTTATGTTTGTTTGTGGTGAGCGATCACATCTATAAACCACATATTGACTAGGGAAGAATTCCGAACTCAAAATTTTATCGGGCTGATTATAATTTTCGGACACATCTGGTTCTAGCCTTTACGATTAAGAAGTTTCAGGAGGTTGTGATGGGGTCCTTATACCGAGAATGGCCTATATTCGACCACTAGAAGAAATGAAGAGAAGGAATGAAGATTTTTGGCCTAATAAAAGTGTTTACCAAAATTTTTGTAAGTGGTAATTCTCACCTTAGAAATCAAGTATGATTTATTCGAGATTTACAATGTGTGCATTCGTTTTAAAAGAAAGTCGGGTGCTGTTTCATATATATTAGGTTTGCAAGTAGCAGCTCTGGTTTTTTCGGTCAAATTCAACTTTATTGGAATTATAATTGTTACAAAGATTAATTATCGAAATATTCGCCATTATTATATATGATCTTTTGTCATTTATCAGGTAGATGATGAATACCTTCGCGATAGAAACTTGGTGGTTTCGAAGCAAAATAGGCATCGAGCCATTTTGGTACATCTTCAATTTTCGTGAACCAATGGTCTTTCAAATATGATGACATCGATGTGAATAAGGGGTTAGAGCGAGCCAAGTAACCAGATGATGTACGCCGCTTGCTATAAAATGTTCCACCCTAAGGAGAAAATGAGTTCCTGGGTTGATTTTACTGTATGTGGAAGAGTGTTGTCATGCAGCAATATCACTTTCCGCCATTGGCCCGTAAATTGTCCTTTTTCCTGCAAAAAATACCTAATTTGATCAATTGGGCCTGGTCGCGTACAGGTGTAACAGTTTGTCCAAGCTCCAGAAGCTCGTAGTAAATGACTCCTTTCCATTCCCACCAGGTGCACAGTAATACTCTCCTTGCATGAATATTCATTTTTGCAACTGATGTTGATTGCTGGCCTGGATAAGCCCTTGGTTTCCTGCGTTTAGAATAATCGTATAAAATCCACTTTTCATCACACACAATGATTTTGTGCAAAAAAAATCTTTCTTTTGTACCTAGAAAGCAAATTCATTCAAATGTTCCTCTTCGATTTTTGTTTTCTTCGGTCAATTTATGAGGAACCCAATTTCCTTCCTTCTATATTTTCCCCATTGCATGCAATCGAAGTGATATGTCTTGGTGATTAACTCGTAACTGTTCTGCGAGGAATTTGGAGTTTATTTTGTTTTACTCCACCTAGACGTGGCAGACGATTTCGATGCTTTAAGTTTAATTTAACGCAACCAACTTCAGAGCCGAGCTTCTATACTTGAACACCTAATATTTCAATAATTTAATTTAGATTTTTTGTTTTATATTTTTTTGAGTTTTTTTTTATTTTTAATATTCCATTAAATTCCATTTCCATTAACCCATTAAATATAATGGTTGTTCGCAAAGCGGCTAAATTTAGGCCATTCTTGGTATGAGGACCCCATCACAACCTCCTGAGCACTTCCTACTCGTAAAGGCTAGAACCAGATCTTTCTGAAAATCATAGTGAGACCGATGACCAACACCGAAAATCTCAACTTCCATTACATATTATGGTTGCAGCGGCCGAATATAAGTTATTCTCAATATGAAGGTGTATAGTATTATATGCATATTAAAATAAAACTTAATGAACGGATCGACTAGTCGTATTTATATATGAGGCGTTTATTAACAAAGGTTGATGTACGTCATAGATTTTTTAGTTTTGAAAAATTCCAGAAAATTCGATTTTCTTAATAGAAGTTTACATATTTCGAAGATAGTAAACAAAAGTAAATAAATTCCGTTTATATTCGAAAAATCGATAATATTGGCGTATATCCGTCTTAACAACTCGAAGCCACATATTATTCTTCCTTAAAAATAATATTTTCGTGAACCAATTTAAAATAATGAGAATTACTTCTTGGCTGTTTTACATTTATTATACAAGATCACATTGGTTCCTTTAACTATAAAAATTTTAATTTTGGGCTGAGTGTATCCGATATAACTGTCACGACAATTGTTACTGTCATGATAAAAAAAAATTTGATCTGAATTCAAAAATCTATAACGAAAAATATTTTTATTTTTTGGGGCTGACATCATAAAAATGTCGTGATATACGATTTTTTTGGGCTGACAGTTCACACGTGACAGAAATTATAGTTTTCATGTTGCCACTGCGTTTTTTTGGGCCAACTTCACATACATGTTTTTTGAGGATGTGACAAGGTTTGGGTCCCATGACTACATTCCGAATTTGTGGCACTATTTTTCCCAGGAATGAAATTAGCTACTGGATTTGGTGGCGCGTATGAGCTGGCCGAAAAAACGCCTTTCTTTGACCCCAATCAAATTCTTGGACAAACACTCCTGCTGGCCACAGAGTAGATTTGATGGTGCTTTGAAAAACTTCACCTGGAATATTGATTTTGTATGATACGTAATCATAGTGCATTCCAAAGCTTGCTTTCGGCACCATGCGTTGGGCAAACAGATCGTCAGTATTCGCGCTTTTTGTCACTAGTTTCCGGAATTGTTCATCCGGCACTGAATTATGTATTAGGCTAACGAAAAACCGTTTACAACGAATGTATACGTAGATTTCCAATGCCCCACACTAGTTTTCTAAAAGGAAAAATTTAGCTTGCCGGAGTTTTGGTAAAATTGTCTGGTATAATCAAAAAACGATATTCCTACATAAATTTCATCTTTAAATTTATTTGAATCATTTAATATTTTGTTGATTTTTGTAAATGCTAATCTTTTCAACACTTTTGCAAAAATATAAAATGCGGCCATCGAAGCTGCCACTTCCGGTACACAGATGTCCACAAAATGTTGCAAGGATCTCTCAATTAATGGAAAACGTTCAAATATGAAGTTTGATTTCTAATAGTCAGGCAGGGCGGATTGACCTGTAGAGATGTCGAATTTTGATGAAATAAATTTGTTTACAAAACTTGTTTTTCGTAAATACTATATATTTTTCAAAATATTTACAATAAACTATAAAGCTGCCGCTTCCGGTGGCAGATTTATCGAAAAACCTACAAGTATGAATTGTACATGGGCCGAGTTTTAGGTGAAAATCCG
Organism: Nephrotoma appendiculata; assembly: GCA_947310385.1. Lineage (NCBI taxonomy): Eukaryota > Metazoa > Arthropoda > Insecta > Diptera > Tipulidae > Nephrotoma > Nephrotoma appendiculata. The sequence goes on along the minus strand of OX371225.1, from coordinate 214,704,701 downwards.
TTTTCTGTCAAAAATCGTCATTCCCGCTAAAATTTTGGAAAACTAGTTTGGACCGGTATTGTTGTAAAATTAATTTAGAATAGTTAGAACAGCTGAAAATCACTAGGATCTCTTTATTTATGTGGAAAGCTTAAGTACAGGATTTCCACTCGAAAGGTTTACTATTTTTTGTTTATAGAACTTTTTTAAATAAAACAAAGTACCCCATAAAAAGTAGTCGCTCGACCGTGGAAGCCAATCCACATCAGCGGATTTAAATAAATATCTGTTGTGGAAACATTTCTCGTAACAATTCCATGCTTTCTCTAGCAGTATGTCATGTGACACCGTCACCACAATTTTGGTCAAAACAAGTGCTTTACCATATCATAATAACGTTCGCCAGTGACTAACAGCTGAACCGTTCCAATTTTGGTCCAAAGACCCCTCCAGCCCAATTTGCACACCATACCGTCACTTTTAAGTTCACTTTCAAGTTCGAAAAGTATTTAACAGATGTTAACGTTGTGCACCAAGAAAATTAAACAATTAAATGATTAATAGTTAGGTGGTTAATTGAAAGATCAATAATTAATTGATTAATATGATTAATATCGTAACCATGATTTTGCGGGTGATATGAAAACACCACATTTCCGACTTGCAGTGGCATCTGTTCAAAAAACAATAAATTGTTAATATTGTACGCTTCTCCTCAATATTAATTTACATATAAAACATAACCTTCATACTCGCACTTTAAACTTTTTAATTAAAAAAAAAAATACATTTCAAAATATGTTCACCAATCAATCAGCATCGTCAATGTAGTCATCAATTTCAATTTACAAACATTTAGATTTGTTACGGTTGATGTAATGCATGCTAGTACGGGTTACCCATTAGATTAGTCGTTTTCTAAAACGACCATGGTCATTTTGTAATATATTCGAATTACTTTACACAAAATTAAAAAATGTAAATATTAATTTATCTTTAATTTACATAAATTAAAAAAAACATTTCATGTATATTTCTGCTTAGTAGATGCCGTATCTGTTGTGAAACGTTAATTTAAAACTCAGTACTTACTAATCAACATAATAAATTGTATTGTCATGTAAACATCTCAAAGACCTCTGAGCTGATGCGTTCTTATCAATATGTTATTCATGCAAATCAGTTGATTCATTCAGTGCGCAAGTGTTTACGCAAAGTCAAGGCAGATAAATCTTGGGAAGAGTTATTGTCGCCCTGGTTGGTCCTTAAAGATAATTAAGTTGGCAGCGAAAGAATGAGTAAAAACAAAAAGTATTTTGCTAAAAATAATGACAGTGACAAATAAATAGTTTTATATATTATCAACAAATAGCACGTGCAAGCACGTATAATAATCAGACCCGCCTCTGTTCCCGATATTTATTTCGGAAATGTTTCTCGCTTAGTCACAGTCACGTATCACAATCACTAAAATGTGTCAGATACGTGATATATTTCTCATTTCTGACAATTTTTATAATAAAGCAAGCGGAAGTGTCAAATTTCACAAGCACTCAAAACAGTTTCAATATAGCATCAACTATTGCTTAATTCAAAATATAGCTCCAACGATAAACCTCTTAAAGAAAGTTTTGTTAGTCCATAGTCCATACCTTATCTATCTAACTTAGAAATAGAAATGACATGTTCCGATCTTAGACTATTAAATAATGTGGACTAATAGCGGCGCCTAATAGGACTAATAGGAGGCAGAAAACTTTCAAAATGTGAATCATAAGTAATATGTATCGTTGTAATTCCGTATAAATAATTCCGTTGGTTGACGGCACTATATAATTTTTCAGCCGGAACCATACCAGCCGGATTCATGCTAGCCTGATTTGAACCAGCTGTGGAACAAGTAGTAATAATTTTAAATCTGGAACTATACTAGTAGCATCCAAACCAACTATGGCACTAGTGGCACAATGCACGAAGGTTTTTGTGTTGCTGGAACCATATGGATCACCGGATCCTAGAGATGATAGTAAGAACAATTCGGACCATTACACAATTGGTACGACTCGTTCTAAATTATTATCCACTATCTAAAATTTCCGCCGCGACTATAGTTTTACCAGCCGGACCCCTTTAGCTGTTGTCCATTGAATCGGAACCAATATTCCAGCCTAAAGCACATAACGTCATAAAATGTTTAATGTTTAAACGCTTTCAGTCGGAACCATAAAAACATCTGCCAGGCATGCTACCACGCCAGAATCAGTACATGCCACCCGGAATCATATGAAGTCACTGGGAATCATAAAGATTGATGTATGTGAAGATAGCCCAAAAAATCCCCGAAAAATGCGATGGCAACACTAATTATTGCTATCATGACATTTTCTACTCTCAGCCCAAAAAATCCCGACATTTTTACTCTCAGCCCCGAAAATAATTGCTATCATGATAGTTAAAAAATGTCATGACAGTTGAAATTTTCGGGGCTGAGAGTAGAAATAATACTGTGTGTTATCGTCACAAAATAATTACATGACTCGGTTAAAATACACAAATTTATTTGTTATTAAATACATCAGTGCATATTATTATTATGATGTTCCGTGTTATTTTGCCGACGACTGTACATTGCAGTTTGAAAGAAAATCGTACCTGATAAGAAATAAAATATGTATGTCAATTAAAAATGTTATGTAAAATCACTTATAATATGTAATCTAATTAGGATACTTATCTTTAAATTCGTAAAATAATTATTTAATTTAATATTATTGTAAGATTTCATAAAATTGTTGTGCTTACGTAAACCAAGTTTGACAGAAGAAATAAACTTCAAAAGTCGCCCTTCACCTACGGATGATGTCATCTACCGGAATATTTAAGAACTATTATATTTGCTAAACAGAAAGGAAACTTGATTTACGTAGTGCTTATAGAAAATAAATAAAAATTAACAAGCATTGTAAACTCAGTTGTTGAGTAGCCGCTGTAGAAGAATAACATAAAAAATATATTGTCTGTAAAAAAATCGGAAGAATAAAGTTTTCAATATTAAATAAATCAAGAGTATCACTGTGAATGTTTAAAGAGCATGAACGATTTTTTTTCTAGCATTTTCTATGAACTAAAAAATGTCGTGACGGTTGAAATTTTCATGGCTGAGAGGAGAAATAAAAATATGAATGTTAAAGGAGCGTGTATGTGATTTTTTTTAGAATTTTTCTATGTATAGGAGTAGAGATATAGTCCATAGAAGTCAGGAAATATTCGTTAGACCAACTAGCGGTGCACATTGTTTCATAGGTGAATGTTTAAGGAGCATATACGAATTTTTTTAGATTTTTTCTATGTATAGGAGTTGAGATATAGTCCATAGAAATCAGAAAATATTCGTTGGCGCACCTAGCGGTGCACATCGTTTGATAGGAGAATGTTCAAGGAGCATTAAATTTTTTTTTTTTTATTTTATTTATAAAATTTTATACTTGTATATCAAGTTTTTGACTCTCAGCCCCGAAAATATTTACTGTCATGATAGCTAAAACTATCACGACACAAACATTTTTCTGGGCTGAGAGAAAAATATTGCCTTTTTGTGAAGGAGGAAGATTCAAAGTAATTTTTGATTTTCGATGTCAGTATGTATATTTCTTGGAGAGTAGAATTTAGTTGTTTTTGTTTATTTACACATTTTATCAGAACTTTTTATTGTTTTTATTAAACTCATAACATTTTTATTTATTATTTAGCTGTAATTCGGAAATATTTATACCCGAATTTAGATTTATTGCTATAATTGTTAATTAAATGTCGCAATAGTATACATAAACTTGTATAGTATTGCCATAAGCAACTTTTTCGATTTTCGGGGATAGAAATTTGGGCTATCTTCACAAAGGTTAATTATTGGTGACATATCTAAGTGAGTCCGCATTGTGGAAGCATCAACATAGTCCGGGCTGGTAAAATATGGTTCCAGCTGGTATGACGGACATAAAAATAATTTCACCCGTTAGGAGAATTATGATATGATTTTTTCTATCTTCGATTTAGGATCATAGAGCTATGCCGACTTTTGCCACCACCACTTATATTATATCATTTCTAATGTCAATAGGATCTTTAATTTCATGCTCAATTTAGGGTTTAATTTTACTACCCCAAAAATTATTCATTTGTAGTGTTTATCTGGATCATTTTAGACGCTATATTATCTATGTGTGTTTCTATATGTTTGACATCTTTACAGCAACACTGATTTTACATAGCTATTTCATATTCCAGATCTTACACGAAGTATAATGAACGTACTTCTACCTTTTTTGATGCCTTTTATCGTACCACCAAGGGAGGGATGTTGGATTGTCTACATAGATCTTTCTGGCCTAAAGCCTACATGTTGGCATTTGGTGCGTTTCAGATTCAAGTTTCTTTATAAAAAAAATACTTTACAAAAAAAAATATTTTTAATCGGAATTTCATCGAAAGCCCAAAGCTCAAAATCCCGAAACAAGAAAATCACGAAATTCCGAAAATTAAATGTTTGAATTTACGAAATATATTAAAGTTAAATACAAAATCTCGACGATTGTGGCGACCAATATTTTTGTCTAAATTTTCGAATAACTAAATTCTTAGTGCTCATTATTCAATTTCTCATTATTGATACCAGTCATTCATAGATGGCATGAAACAAACTGCGTCTTATATTATTTAAAATTTGCTAACTAATTTTAAATGTATATCTTCCAAATATTTGTAATCGAATATTGATAAAATATAAACTTCGTTTACAGGTTAGAACTGGATTATAAAGTAAATTTTGGTTCTTGAACTTTAGAGACATCTATCAATCACTGGTATGAACTAACAATCAAAGTTAATCGGAAAGGCATACGGTATTATGCTGGGTGCTTGGCGGCAATTGTCTAAATTTTCAACTAACTAAACTGATGATTAGCTTTCACCAGTTATTCATAGGTGTCTCTAAGGTTAAGAAAGCAAAATGTAACTGATATTAGGTTCAAACTTGCAATCTTAGTTCAAATCTATCAAAATGAAAATGTCTGGAAAACAGAAATGAAATTTCATTAATGAAATTGATCTGTACGACTAATACCTCAAAATTACAGTAAATTGTTTCAAATATTTGGAAAATATGCGAAAAAGATTACGTTAATAAAGATTTTAAAGATTTAAATTAAAGATGTTCACACCTTTGTAAGTGTGAAGTGTACTTATTATCAAGGCCCTATGTTTGGTAAACTAGTAAATTGGCGGTGAGAAAACGTTTGTTTGAGAAATTTGTTAGTAATAGTTTTTAAGTTATGAGTGAAATTTGAAATTCAAAGTGACTAATTTTACAGTCGAACCTTAATTATCTCTATAACAATTACATATAACAACGATATATGAGGGTTAAATAAGTTATAACACGATAATCAACTTTTTTGTTAAACATTTCTAAAACCGAAATTTCATATAGATTTACTGAACTTATTGAACCGCTATCGCATTTAAAGGCGGATATTGGTTTTTGTGCGACAATAAGATTCCTAAATTAGTCACTATTTCAAATATGTATACACCATAATACCTCCGACACACCACAAGCACATTTTCGGTTGTAAAGAAGATAATTATGCCACAAAACCGATTACATTTAATTACAAATTTAAATTAACATAAACAATTGCACCTATGGTTCCTTGAATTCTTTGAAATAATTTTAGTCTCATCTAATTGAAATAAAACTCTACTAAACTTTTAGCTTTCGATTAATGACAAGATCATTAAAATAACCGGCAAATCAAATAATAAGCCAGTTTTAAAAAATTATCCCGTGGATTGTAGGTCATTTTATGTAAAAGGTGTTTTTCTAATATTTACATATTCCATCCAAATTATACATTTAATTTTTTAATTAAGGTAATTTGTCTTATTAATTATTTTTTACGATAGAAGAAACTTCCTGCAAAACTGTTCCATAAACAATTATAAAGTCATATGAACCGCTACCGTTTAATTAAATTATAAATGTACTATTATTTTTGAGTCACTAGTTTAAGCTAAAAATAAATCGCACGAAAACATGATAATAGTTTTAATACTCGTCGTGCGAGTGCAGTATTGACGCCAAAAATAAACCTTATCTTTCAGGCTTCAATATATTATCTTTTATGGATAAAAGTTAGTCATAAAATTTACATCCCTTGTCAAATTCAACATCCCTTCTTTCAGATATCAATACTAATGAGCCATTCATGGCCACCAACTTTACTGTACGACTGTGTTTATTTATTTATTACTAATAATTTTATACTTATATACAATTTGGTTACAATTTCAATAATACACTAAGAAAGTAAAATTTACAAACATGAAAAATTACCAATAATTTAAAAGAACATTAGACATTAAATTCTTAAATGCATCCCTAGATAGATTAAAGTCGAAAGCCGATCGAACTTTATTGAAAGAAACAGTAGATTGATAAACAGGTTCATATTTACCGTAGTTATGCCTAATATAAGGCAGCTTAATTTGGAAATCTCTAACGCAAAGGGTCCGTAACGGAGTATATATATCGTACAACACCAAAATCTCAGGACAGTCAATTTTAGACACCAACAAGTCTCTAACCAATAACGCGCCAATTTCGATTCTGCGGATAAAGAGCGGCTCAATATTTATTATTTTATATCTACCTCGATACGGTGGGAGTATAAAAGCGGGTAGGTTCCTATCTCTGGGCAACATTCGCAGAGAAAACCTTAAAAAGCGCTTTTGAACCCTTTCTATTCGGTCTGAACAGTTACCATAAAACGGGTTTCAAATTGCTGCACCATACTCCAACAACGAACGCACAAACGAGATATATAATATTTTAATAGAATAAGGCTCTTGAAAATCCCTCGAAAACCTTTTAATAAACCCAAGCATGGAATTCGCTTTAGAAATGCAAATATCTATGTGCTTATTGAACGATAAGTTCGACGTAAATGTTATACCTAGATCCATAAACGTATCAACATTATCAATAATACAGCCATCCAGGAAAAAATCAAAACATACTGAAATTATTTAAGTCAGATTGGAAGTCTCTTACGTCCTTCGTGCATGAAATGGTTTTAAAAATTTTAATGTTGTCAGCATAGATGAAAATGTCGGAATAACTCAAACAATCCACCACGTCGTTGATGAATAGTATGAAAAGCATGGGACCCAAACTTTGAGGCACTCCCGAAGTGACATCAATAACTCTGGACGTAAAACCACCAATCTTTACTATCTGAGTTCTGGAATCAAGATAAGATCTGATTCAGTGGGAGAAAACTACAATGCAAGGAATCAAGTTTCTTCAACAGCAAGTCATGAATAATCTTTTATAAGGCCTTACAGAAATCAGTGTACACAAACTGCACAATTTTATTCCTATGCAAGGCATTAGAGACACAATTTGTAAGCAAGAGTAAGTTAGTAACAGTTGATCTGCCTAGAAAGAAACCATGCTGTTTTTGAGTGATAAAAGTTTTCACGTGAAAGAATAATTGATCTTTAACAAGTTTCTCAAACAACTTGGGTAAGACTGAAATTTTACAAATACTCCTATAGTTCTCAATATTACCACGAATCTCGGATTTGAAAATAGGTTTAATAAGCGATCGCTTCCAAAGAGTAGGGAAATATCCCTCTCTTAAACTTCTATTAAATCAAAGCCGGCACTATGGTTAATGTCAAGATTTGACAATTCCGATAAGATTGTATCAATTTCCAAACGAAACTTTGAAAATTTCTTATTACTCGTGACATTGTTCAAGCTGCAGAAATTAGAACCTGAATCTGGATTACAAACGCTCTCAAAGAAATCAGCAAACAAATTAACCTTATCTAGAATGTTATCACAGAATCGGTCTTTCAAATACATTGTGGGCGGGTAACCATCAGATTTTCTTTTATAGTTAACAAAATGCCAAAAGTGATTGGGTTTCGATTTAATTTGTGATTCCACCTCCAAAACATAATTACTGTAAAGAAATCGGTTATTTTACGTAAGACCTTAAATGAGTTGTAATTTACTGTATTCGGAGATAGTTTATAAAGTTTATGAGCCTTATCCTTTCTATTTTTTAAATTTATCAATTCACTGTTATACCACGGTTCTTTCTTGGCGCCTGAAACAACCAATCTAGGAATGAATGTTTCAATGCCCATTTGAACAATTTTATAAAATTCGTTCAACATATCGTCTATATTATTACAATTATAAAATGAAGACCAATTATACCCATCAAGAAATGCACTTAAAGAAACATAATCGCCCATTATAGATAACAGAGTCGGTATTATTTTCGATTAATTCACTGTATTCAAACAAGACGGAAATATTCAGCGGCAAATGATAAATACTTGAAGATCCAGCTAAATCATCACAGGTCGTGACGGTCATCTCATGATCAATTGGCACAGAGGCTAGGTCTAACATGTTGTGACTGCAATTCTTGACATTGATACATTGTTTCAGTCCCAACGAAAATATTTCAGATATGAACTTTCTCGCATCATCGTTCATGTTTATGGGAGTATAATTGTTATCCATATACTCCCATACAATACTTGGCAAGTTAAAATCACCAAAGATAAATAATCGGTCCTCAGGTTGAAGGAGTGCAGTAATGTTAAGTTTCACGGTGTCCAAAAACGTATCATAAACTGCAACGCTTGAATGACATGGTATATATGTGACACAAATGATCAGCGAATATGAATGAAACCGTAAGCGCACAGCAACAACTTCAGTACCACAGTTGGTTAACGTTATGGGCATAGATGTGTATTTGTTAGAGACGGCTATTATAATACCACCCCCCCCCCCCCACGGCATAAGTGTCCTGCTGTAGCTGTCTGCCTCTCCGATAAACTGCATAAGTTGGCGGAAAATACTCGGTTCTGTAGTGGGCAGTCAACCACGTTTCTGTGATGCAAATAACGTCGTAATTCTCCTCCAAGATTGACAGATGTAGAGACTTAGATTTAATTCGAATGCCTCTCGAGTTGTGGTAATATATATTTAAGAATGAATAAGGCCGGGGATTTGTTCCGCAGTTGAGAGGCTTAAAAGATGGTGTGATGGCAGGCGCAGATGTTATTGTTTGGTTGAGAATGTTACCCCAGTCCAGCGTTCTACACTACTCTTCAGTTGCTTATTATTCATTTTCCGTTCATTTTTAAATGAATTGTGTTTACGCTAATTTCTCTTCGCTCATGAATAGTAAAACGAAATTTGAAAAATATTATTCAGTTATAAACCAATAGTGAGAGAATAATAAAAAAAAACTAAAATAATTGAGATTTTTTGTTTGTGTGAGCGAACGGGATCTACTACTCTCTTGTTTTACTTTTCTATTCTATTTGAATAACAAAGCGAACATTTATTGTGGAGTAGGGATTTAAGGGAATAGATAAAATATATTATTCTCTGTATTGAACGATCGAATAGAGAATGTAACTATTCTTTATACACTATTCTTCATAAATGAATAGTAACACAAAATATTTTTGTTTACTTTTCATTATTCACTGATCAGTATTACAAATACAAGCACTGTTCGATCACTAAAGAGCGAATAATACATTTTAGCGAGCGAATTTTTAAACCCTGCCCCAGTCCGGTTTTTTGCCAAACGTGGATAGCTGGTAAATGGCCGAATTATTACCCCAAGTGGCCAAGCCTCAGAATGATTGAGCATATTGTAATGGTTTTCCTTCAATCTGATTTTAAATGAGATGAATGTTAGTGAGTTTTCGATAACACGATCCTTGGATAGTAATAATTTACATTCAACGTCCTCTGGTGAACAGTCCTGCAGTTTGTCTCCACAATTCGATCAGGAATGACAGATGGATCAAAACGATTAATATATAAACATTTTTTGATGATGGTTTATTAGCAATATCAACAGTATTTTTATCCAGCAAGGCATTGATTAATTTACGGTTTTCAGCAACCTCTGTTTCACTTTTTTCAAGTTTTTTTTAAGTCCAATTTTTCGGCACTTCTGTCAACAATCACGTCAATTTTTTTAAGAGCTTTATGTCATATCCTTATTCATGAACCAAATTTTACAGATATTGCAGAAGTAACATAAATTTACAAACTTTTTCATAGAGTTCATAGCGGCGCGATCAATTCCACAACACTCGTACCAAAATTGTACGTCACAAAGTTTGCATAGAACGACATCAGGGATTTGGCCGCCTCACATGAGGTTTCATAATCATATTTTCATTTCGGATAATGACTGATTAATTCATTGATCCCAAACCAGCAGTGAAATTTATTTCCTTGTCACCGTCGGGGCGATGATTCACACTGCCATCTTCAAAAAAATAGTGAAAGCCTCATCATTGGTTTCTCCTTTGAACTTGATACTGATTTGTTTACTATTGCTGAATACCTTAAAAGATAAAATTGAATTAAAGCAAAATAAACTATGTAGTTTCTGATGTTGTCCTCAAGATGGCAGCCGAAAACACAAAAACAGTTTGTTTTTAGAAGAAAATTAGTCATTAAGGGGTATAAATGAAGAATATTGTTTAGTGACTTCTGTTAATTTATTATAAGAAACAAAAATAAGTGATTGACTTAACTAAATGTTTGATACTCGTGATTTCAGTATACAAATCTAATATGTTTGAGCACCCCAGGCACGGGTAAATGTATTTTTTTAATTTAAAGTTACATTACCGACCGGTTTCTTTATCTCTTTTTGTTAACTATTGCACAATCAATGTTTCGATCACTTGATTTTGTACCCCCCACGGCCTAACATATAATTATATTAAGCGAATAATTAATGAATTTGTGTCACACCAGCAAACAACCTCGAAAAGATAATCGTTGGTCTCAAGGTGGCTGCTAGATTGAGGGCAACTAAAGTCCCCTCAGAGACGTTTATGAACAATTTTTCCAGTCACATTATAAATTCTCTTGGTTTCGTAACTTTTAGGCAATCAGCAATGCTTCGGCTCTGTCCTCTTAACTACGGCCTAAAATATATATTTTACATACATGTAGGATTTTACTTGTAATCCTCTTAAAAATGAAACGCGGAATTAGTTTTTGTTTTTCGACACTTTCTTCGTTGAATTATCACAGCAGACTGTCTTTACGAATAATCATTTTATTACAATTTCAAAAATAATAACAGCACAGATTACAGTACAAAATCATACGATCGAATTATTGGTATTCGTCTACAATAGTTGTAATAATAAACAGTATTACAATACAATAAGCAATATTAATTAAAAACCCGGCCCGGATAAATTCACAGGAGGGGTCAATATCATCATCCTCACTTTCGTCGTCTTATATACCAGTGTAGTAAGGCTTGATTAACTCTGAACTCGTTGAAGTCATCGCTCGGCCCTCGGATGATGTAGTTTTTCTCACGTCGTATCTATCGTACAGGTTCACTTTCATGACTTCGTACGGTCCCAAGTACTTGCGCGATAATTTGGAGTGTGTAGTAAATTGCGATCTCTTGATCATGACCAGATCGTCTACTTTATATCTCATAGCCTCTTTGCGCTTTTTGTGGTACGTTTTGCGGTTTTACATCGCATCTTCACGCCCATCAGAAGTTCAAAGGATGTGATTGCGATACTGAGCTGGTAGATGTTACTGATGAACATCTGTAGGCGATTTTTATGCTTGTACCAGTCATTCGGATTCGCTAGCGAAAGTTTAGCTAGGGATGGTATAATAACCCTATTCTACTACTCAACTTGCCCATTGCCTGTTGAGAGAGCTGTGGTTATATTCGTGTGTGCAATCTGTTCATCAACACAGTATTTACCAAATCCTTCAGAAGTGAAGCACGGATCTCTGTGGCTCACAATATGCTTTTGGTTCTCAAATATTGCCTTTTTGATGTCTAGCTTCTGAATCACCTCGCATATGTCTGTCGTCTTGGTGGGGTAAATCCAAACGAATTTGGAGAAACCATCAATAACGCTGAAAATGTGTAAGCAACTCTGGCAATTTCACCCTGCCGCTCGCGCAGCACAATCCAGGCGGTTCTTTCTCAAATTTAACTGCAATGCAATGCTGACAAACGGCACACACGAATTGAACTGATGCGTGCGCACTGTATTGAATTTTTGGCTCATATCGAAAGGCTGCACGTTCAATGTTCACCGGAATTTGTTGTTGTCGACGTTGTCGTTCAATAGTCGCACGTTGTGACCTTGCTGCATTTAATTAAAATTTTTGAAATCAACTGGGAAAACAAAACAAATCGATTACCGAAATGGGGTTAGGTTTTCGCCGACACACAAAAACAAAGAACTCACTTTTTAGAGATCGAGATATCACTCAGAAATAGTTGATCCACAGATTTGCAATGATATATTTCGTAAATGTAAACTATTTCACTCGAAAAATCAATGAAAAATTATAAAAATATCGGAAAGTCAATTAGCCGTGAATAAACAATATCTCTGAGCTGTCAAACGGAATAACCGCCTACAACGTTTAACTACCTGTTGAACTGTAATTGAAATGAACTGAAAAACGAAATGTGCGCCTGCAGCGTCACCTGTTGAAAATTTTTCGACTTTTTTTCTTTTCCTAAACCTTGAACAAACCCGCAGTAAGGAAGTATCCAATTTGGTCCAGTCGTTTTCAAGTTTTAAGCATCCGAACAAACCACGCTTTATTTTTATACAGGGTGTCCTAAAATTGGCTGATCAAACGAAGGGTAGCTCATTTCCAACAAAAACAGCCATGTAAAGTTTTTTCGAATTGTTGATTGTGCAAAAGTTATTCCACTTTTAAAGTTTTTTTAGTGAAATCCCCCACCAAAAAATTAATTTAAAAGAAACCAAGAGTTCTTTTGTTTAACCTTCTTTTTAATACGATCCAGAAGAGTGTGCCTTTCCAATAAAATCATTTTTATAAGCTGCATTATCTTCTGTCAAATAAAAACTTTGGTTCTGTAAATTTTTTTTGTTTCTCAAAATTGTTTGTTGATTTTAAAATGGTATCACACAATGGGCAATTCACAATAAAAAGTTTTTTATCAATTTGTTTCACAAAGTAAGTCGTGTTTATTAAAAAACGCACTTAACAAAATTTCGAGTTCTAAAATAGATGCTTTGTCAGAAATAAAACAAAATGAACGAAATAAATTTTGTTTACTAATTTTAAATATTATACGGATTTCCTTCAAATTTCCCGATTTTTTTCCGGATTTCCACAAGATTTCTCGGTTTTCTTCCGGATTTTCCGAATTTCCACCGAATTTCCCAGGAGTTCCCCCTGTTTTCTCGGGTTTCTTCCGGATTTCCTATAAATTTTCCACAGATTTCCAGGATTTCCCTCGGATTGTTTCGGATTTCCCTGTTTTCTTCCGAATTTCCCGGATTACCGGGAGAAACCCGGTGGAAATCCAGTGGAAATCCTTGCAAAATCCAAATCCTGGGGAATCAGAGAAAAATCCGGGAAATTCGCATATTTTTCTGATAGTGGGTAAACTTTCTGTAGTACATTCTTTTCCCGCAGGTGTCACTTAAACATCAACAAAAAAATTTGAGAAACAAAAAAAAGTTTACAAAACCAAAGTTTTTATTTGACAGAAGATTAATGCAGCTTATAAAAATGATTTTATTGGAAAGGCACACTCTTCTAGATCGTATTAAAAAAAAGTTAAACAAAAGAATTCTTGGTTTCTTTTAAATTTATTTTTTGGTGGGTACGCATGCTATTTCACTAAAAAACAATAAAAGTGGAATAACTTTTTCACCATCAACAATTCGAAAAAACTTTACTTGGCTGTTTTTGTTGGAAATGAGCGCCTCTACCATACTGCTTCGTATGATCTGCCAACTTTGGGACACCCTGTATCTATAGATTATAGACAGGCAAAAGTGGATTTAATTAAGCAAAACATAATTATTATAAAGTATAGAAAATCTAATTACGGAAAGCGAAGTATAGGGTAAGAGAAAAACGAATCCCCATATGCACCGCTACCGCCTAATTAAAATATTATGTAAATGCTATTAGATATTTGAGTCGCTAGTTTGTGCTAAAATTAAATAGCATATAGCTCTACATGCATACGGGATTTAATTATACAAATTAGATCACAGAGCACGTCATATAATAAAACCAGCACCGCCTGCGGTCAATTAATATAATCATAAGCTTACAAGTGTTACAATTAGATTATCGATACATAAAGTTCTTTGAAAAAAATTAACGCTTATGACGTATGAGATTAGGCGTTATTCCTATTTTATACTAAGTGACAATATATTTTATCATGAAAGTATAATTACGACAAAATAAATTTATTAATCATTTAAAAAGTTTTTTTTTGAATGAATGAATGACTAACTAAATTGTGGTGAGCTCGTTTCTATACGCGTGCCATTTAATTAAAAAAAAAAATCTTGATCCATCGTCACTTGGTTTATTACATCACTCTTGGAGTAAGTAGTACACTCTAATGTCGTGATCGAATATTTTTTTTTTTTGTATTGTAAACAGTAAATTCTTTAATATTGTGAATGAAATAAATACAATGAATCATAATATGCACAACTTAGTAGCAAAAAACCAACCACCATACAATTAAAAAAAAAAAATTTACAACCGGCAAATTTACAACCGGCAAATTTACGACCGCTGCGACACACAAACACTTCGAACATATATTTTTGAGTATGTGATGGCTGAATCTGTGAAACCAAAACACTTTTATGCATAAATTTAAAATAGAGGAGCGACAATAATACCTAACGCTTATATAACATTATATTTTATTATTAGTTTGTAAATTTTGCAACTATAAATAGAATAATCATAAAGTGTACTGTATGGCTTGTTACGTTAGAAAAATATTAATCGCGTCGTTTCATTACAATATGAGCGCATGACTCATACGAGTATAACACAAAACTTTAAGCTGCTTGCTAGTTTGTTGGTATAACATGCCGCGTACGTGTATGACGACATTTCGCCACACTGACTTATCAATTACTTCAGATTTTCTACGAATTTATTTATGTGTGTGTGTATACGTATTTTATATTTTGTTAGAAAATTTAATTGGATACATCCCGCTGGATAACAGCATCACAAATATAAAATTTTGAATCATCGCGCTAAGATGATCGACACTTTACATAAATTATGTATATAATTAGTGTATGGAATCTCTTAAGCATGCTTCGTTCATATCCGTTAAGGGCGAATTTTTTTCCAGAGAGCGACGTTAAGTCTGGCGTACTGTACATAATAAATTTTAAGACAGTGCATACGGAAATAATAAAAGCACGCGACTGACGCGTAACCAAATACGTAGTCATCGCAAATTTTACAACGAAATTATATATAAATCTGAGTGTTGATGTTGATTTTGACGTCAAGCCCTATTCCAATATAAATGTTGTATATTATGTTAATAGTCGTATAGATAGCCGAATAATATAGAACAGATAAGGTTTTGCTTTCTTCGGGCAAAACAATTTTTATTGATGAAATCATACGAAATTATAGTGATTAATCATTATTTAGAAATATTTATTATTTATTAATTAAACAGAAGATGATTTTACGTTTTATATTGTGAAGGATTAAATTTCATTTTAATTTACTCTATATATACGTAAATAGTCTAAATTTATATTGAGTGCATGCAAAAAACGGCAATAATTTTTAATTAAATTTGTATTTTGAAATTAAAATTGGCGATAAAATAAAATTCGCGATAAAAGTGTTTTTATACATTTTGTACCCCGACCCAAAACAAATAACTTTATTATTCGAATGTTGTAAATAGCATTTCATATAATATATAGAGATAGTTCATATATGAATTACAATAATATTCGTAGGTGAACAAGAAATAAATATTTTTTATAAAACATTTTATTGTGTCTTTATTATATGTGTATTAATAGGGTGATTCGTATTTTTTTTTTTTTTTGTTTTCAGATGTCTGAATTTCCAGATACAACATCACATGTAAGTCCAGAAATGGCGGCGATACTGGAAAATTTACATAAAAATAAATTGTCATCCGCAACATCATCAACATCGTCGACAACGGGAACGCGACAATTATCGAATAGTACGAGTTCGAGCGTTAAAGAAAGTTCGTCTACATCACAACAGGTAAATAAGAAATTGATTTTTTTTATTGTTTATGCGGAAATGATATTTTTTTTTAGTAGGAAGTTGATTATTATTGGTGTCTAATTTACTACTAAGTTGTAGACGTGTAATATGCATAATAGCCTAGTGAGGCCCGTCATCGTTCAATTGGTCGGGCTAAATTATATTGATTAGCTAAATTATCCGGCGTTGCACGAGAGAAATTCGAATTAGCTTCAACTTCGGATATTTAGCTGGAAATTTGTACACGCTACTGCTAAAGGCTTTATTCTTGAATCTTTCTTTATACGAAACTAAAACTATAATTTTTTTTAACTTAAGCCTTAACCTATGTTAATGCTTAATATCATTATGCATTATTATCATTAATTACTAAATTTTAGTGTGTTCGATCAACATGCGTGTAATTATTAATTATATTTCTTAGTTTATTAAATCTAGAGGATCTGCCCTGCGAAGCCGTCTGTATTTCGGTTGCCTTAGTAGTTCTCTAGCTTAATCGTTAGGGCGTGATTCCAGTTTCAGTTAGTATTTTAGACTGCATGATTTAATTGTCTCTTTAACAATTTTGATTCCTAGGTCTCTATGCATGTTGCTGTTTCGAATATACCATGTGGCATTTGTAATGCTATACGAAGTATTTTTGCTTGCGTTCTTTGTACCATATCTATATTTGATGCACTAGTTGAGCCCCATAGTAGGATACCATATGCCCATATGGGGATTAGGATCGCTTTGTATATAGTAGAACCTTGCAGTCTAGAGAGAGTTTCGATTTTCTTCCGATCATCCAATATTTTGCCAAGTTTTTTACCAATCTTCTATTTTGTGTAGATGTTGTTGTAATTCTCTCGATGCTGTTTGAAGATTTTTATGTGAAAACAATATAGCTGTGTCATCAACAAAAGTGGAAGTGCTTATTTGTTCAATTATTGGTAAGTCAACTATGAAGCTGCCTTTATCTCGGTTAAATCAGTGGTGGCCGTATTTTGTTCCACCTGGAACATCCTTTGGGCTAAGTAGTTTTCCAGAATTGCATGAAATTGTCTAGGCAGAAGAGTTTTAATTTTGTAATTTAATGCTTCATGCCATACTTTGTCGAAAGCTTGCGCAATATCCAAGAAAACTGCCAAGCATTATTTCTTTTCTTCGAAGGAAAGCTTAAATGTATTTACAATTCTGTGCACCTGTTCTATTGTGCCGTGCTGCTCTCTAAATTCAAATTGGTGATGTGGTATAATGCGACCTTCAGATACTATAGCTATTAGTTCTTGTAGTAGCATCTTTTCATGTAGACGTTGTAGCAACTCAATTATTCGCAAAATAATTGATTCTACAAGCTTTGACGAATACGACATATAATACGCGACACACAACCGTGCGACATACAGTTAATTCGATAACGAACTGATCGACAAAAAAATAAATAAACTTTCATAATCGACCGCGCACGAGCTTACGACAATTCAACTTGCCACATACACACGCCACGCAATCAATGCTGACAACACACGAAAACCAAATACGAAAATAAAAAACAAAATAAAATTCTCTCTCTATTACGAACAAGCTGTCAATTGTCATAGTGAACACGCGCGGCATAGTAAAAAATCTTTTTTTCCATCAATAAAAGCTATTTTACGGGAGAAAATATAATAAGTATAATACTGTAATATATTCCGAAACACATACGTGAAAATAATAATCAAATAATAAATTATAATAAATATTTTGTAAATACAAACGAAAAATATAAAATGTATTATCACAGAATATATCAGAAACGACAGTTAGAAACCATTTTTTTTGACAATACTCCTAAATAAGTTCCCACGTTCGCCAATAGATGGTTCTAAATTTGAAAAAAAAAATCAGTTTGTAAACATTAAAAGTTTTAGTAGTGGAAAAATAAATTCTCTCTCTTCGACTTCTGTCAAATTGTTCGCGATCATTTGGCAAACAATAAGCATTATTATTAAAGAAAATGATTCGGTTACGGGGAAAAATTTAGCACGGGCACAGAATATACTATATTCTTTGGCACTGGTATCAAATATTTTTGATCGAATATGACCAGTTTGAGTAAAAAATATTGTCTCCACGGATTACGTGATCAGAATCTACCACACCGACAGCCCATCGTGATTCAATTCAGCCGAGGCAAACCAATTATTTGAATTCGTCATCAAGCTATATCAGAATGAATTTAATTCATTGGACATCGGCATAATTGCCCCTTGCACTGAACAGTGTCGCGTTCGATGACTGACATGAGAGCCCCAAAAGTTGCGTCTCGTAGAATTCCAGGGACAAGACACATTATACTCATTTCAACCGTACGCTGAATGGATTTGTCGATGATTAAAGCGAATCAATGAGGCGATTTCACTTACTCGAGCATTACTTGAAATCTTTGGTAATTCTTACTTATTGTGCATCCATCAAAATTGGCGGTAGTTATTGTGTTCAGAACACCATGTCAAATAAAACAACTGTTGATTAATGGAAATTTCTGACGTTTTATTAAATTTAGGATTCTCAATTTTATCGGGTGACTAAAAAGAAAAAATGTTTATAGATTCCACAAATTGCTTAGTAGTACTTTCAATAATTTTCACCACTTTCTTGTGCTTTAGCTTGGGTTTCTTTCTACAGTACCAGTGAGAGCTTCCGAACGAACCCAGAGCGTATCAATTACTTATTTCAAATAGATGTTGATATGATGACAAAGGTTGCGTTCCCATTATAACATGTCCCAATTTCAGTCAATTTTAGCATCGAGTCCAGCATTACGAATTAAAGTCACAATCCAGCACTCAGCTTCCTCTGATTTCATGTTTAATTTATCATCCAACATACTTATGGTAATGCCAATAATACAATGATCGGCCGAACTATTTCTAATATAATTTCGTGTGTGGTGTTAAATTGAAGGCTATTTGGAAAACAAGTTTGTAACAATTGGTTGCCTATGCCATGTGTGGTAAAACACTTCTTGAGCTGGGGTAGCCTCTTCCGGTCTAACGGGGTTCAAATTACCACACAGATGTCGAAATCACCAATGTACAACTAAATAGAGAAGTGTTTTAGCGTAAGAATAACGTACGTGTATCGCGAGCGGTACTCTCGGCCAATGAGATTAAAATCACACGATCATTTCCAGTGCCAAGAATTACGATAACAACAAACAAACAACAAAAAAAAATAGTAACTTTTCACAGAATGAGTTAATGGAGTAAATCAAATAACTCGGTTTTGATTTGAAATGAAATGAAAATAAAAGAGAATCCCTTCACATAAACATAGGGACAGGAGAAATTATGAATTATCAATAAATTCCTTAATACTAAATTTTAAATTTGAAAAATATTAAATGACTAACATTAATTAGATACGTCACCAAAATAAGATTTCATGTTGAATATGATGGTGTCCTTGATTTCATCGGTGTTATTTCCATATATATATACAGCATAATCACGTTGGTTAACAGCGTCCGATGTATCCAGTGGTTTCGTATATTTCGTTTTTTGTAGAGTGGTCTATGTTGAATTGTAGCCAGCATCCATTATTCATTCAGCAGCATTTAGTATGCCCAAAATTTTATATCTGGCGTTTGCATATCTTTTATATATGTATATAAATTATATGCTATATAATTATGGATTTATGTCACTCCAACAGCACAAAAATAAATTTGGAAATTAGAAATACACTTTGCGTAGCGGATTTTAATAAAACACGATATTAACAATATTCGTACTGATTTGTTTTTGTTTCTGGTTTTATTTACATTCTAATTATACAGTTTATTTATTTTATCATTAGTATACATATTTATGCAATACCAAATATGCAATTTATTCACAAACAATATTCACTATTCTAAAACTTATGGATTTTTTTTTTTATTTTTAATTTTCTTTATTTTAATTTTTTGTTTTTCTTTTTTTTTATTTTTGTTTCATTTCCATGTGCGTACTAAACTTTTCTGTCCCCGGCTGATATCGAGAGCTTTCTTATATAATTTTTTTTTTTGTTTATTTTTTTTTTGTTGTTCTCGTTGCTAAAATTACACCGAATTATGGTATAAATGTCCACCATAATTTAGTACATAACTTGACATGATCGACCGGTTGAAATACAATTATCCCAATACCGAGTGCTCGTTTCTGGCCGTTACAAGTTTAGTATGCTTGGCTATATATTGTGTTGTTGGCCTTATTCACATTAATAAGACAATTCACAGCTTGGCCATATTAAACTCGTAACTAGAACATAAAAATTATGAGAACACACATTCATTAGTACATATATAAAATCAGGACTTACGTAATATTTTATCGGGCAAACATTTGATTCAGAGTTCCCTTGGATAACAAAAATCGCGGTCACAGATTAACAGCGTTAGAAATCCCAAATTCATGAATGGTGTTCCAGGTTTTAATATAATTTCGATCATTTCACATGCGACAAAATAAAATAAAAAATTTGATTTATAGTCGAAAATTCTCTGAACTCAGGGTTCATTTATAACATCAGAAATATTTAAAGCGGGTGGGTAACAGTATTTATTGATAGCGAACATCATCTGGCGGTACAAGAACAAATAAATTCAACTTACAACTGTCCAATTTAAAATCAGGATGTAAATCATAAACATAGATTTTCGTTCAGCTAATAATTCAGCTCCAATATATGAACTTGCAACACGACTCAACATTGCGATATTCAATTCATAAATTTATAATGATTTTAGATTGTCTGGTGTTGTTTCTAGTATCTGACACAATTTAACTTTAGATTTTAGGAGGCTATCTATTAAATGGGACAAATAACCTCATTTCTAGATATATAGTGGATAAAATTACAGTATACATCCAAGAGCATATCAATAGAATGCGAGCATTTTATATAAATCGTGGCCACCATTACATAACATTTCGCAGTTTATCGCCAGAAATTAAAAATATTTCGGCTGACAGCCCCGCTGATTCCCATTTCGCCATCATACGAATTACCTATTTGCCGCATAGTTCCGTCCAAACGGAACACATAACTAAAAATAAATCAATATTAGAATATTTAATTCATTTGTAATAAATTATTGAAACTCACTTCTGTGCTGGAACATTATCATTTGTTGTAATTTCCTTTTATAATAACAATATGCATATAATTTAAAAATAAAGCACACAGGTAGATTAGAAGTGATTGAAATGTATCACCACTTACTATATAATCCATTCGACGATATTCTTATATATAATTTCATTTTAGCACTGAATGCTGATTCTTGCATGGTATTGTTATTAATTGTTGATTGCGTATCACTCAGTCTCATCAGATTTAAATATAAAGAAATGTTTTAATTTTACCAATTAACACGTATTGCTGTTGATGTAGCCAAAATCAAAGTGACATTTGTTATTGAGAGAGCTCATTGAGAGGAAATTTTAGTTGTACACTACCATAGAGCAAAATATACATAAGAGAGCTCATGTAGACTTTCCGAGGTTACTCTATTTTACCATTGGCAATCTATATAAGCCTAACAAGAACAATGAACTATAAAATAACTATGCCGATATGTTTATAAGATTCGTATATATGGATTAAATATAGAAAAAAAATTAAATTTGTGTATATATTAAAACTATAAAATAAGATTAACCTCGGAAAAATCTGCTTATAAAATTTTCACTACTTTGCACTACTAGTGCTATCTATTATCTACCATTTAAACAATTTTACCACTCCTGTTTTGATTAAAAAAATCAAATATGTATTTGAGTCGAAATAAATTCATATAAAAATGGAGCTATGTCGCTTCCGTATATATTCTGTGGTATTATTTACAAACATCGCCAAACGTACAGTGGTGACCCTGACGTGATCTGAACAC
This sequence comes from Nephrotoma appendiculata, assembly GCA_947310385.1. NCBI lineage: Eukaryota > Metazoa > Arthropoda > Insecta > Diptera > Tipulidae > Nephrotoma > Nephrotoma appendiculata. The sequence goes on along the minus strand of OX371225.1, from coordinate 214,682,631 downwards.
ACAACCTTCTGATCTGGAGCAAAAAAACATACAACTAATTGGCCTGTACGACGAGACTTGGGTTTCGTCTTTACCTGGCTTAGGAATCATGATAATTTGAGATTCATATTTTCCATTTATGGGGAAAGTATCCACATCTCATAATCGCGTTAAAAATATATACGTTATATATTTTATGCATCTATCTGGTAATTCTTTGATCATTGTTCCAGTTATTAGATCATGGCCTGGCGCTTTCTTAGGATTTATACTGTTTTTGATAAGCGTTTTGACGCATTTCTATTTAAATTTTACTGGATTTGGGTTCGACTCGTCCCTTGTAAACTGTGGTAGTATGCAGTCATTATTTTATTCGTTTGGGAAGAACACTTTTTGTAGATGGTTAGAGAAAGTCTTTTCTAAGTCACATCTGGCCCAGTGACCATCTGGTTTCCTTGTCGGTGGGTTTGATAGCTCTGAGTAATCTGTTTTTTCTGTTGCTGTGAGCGCACTTTGGTAATTCTGTATTCCTAAGTTTTGTTCTTCCCGTATTGCTTCTCTCAGAGCTTTAATAGCTCTATTTAATTTCCATTTATACAAAGTAGATTGGTGAAGCTGCGATAGCCGACGAATTGCCCGCTTCCCTGCCAATAACTTTTGAATATTACTTGAAAGCTTATTATTTTTTTCTGAATTTTTGTTCTCCGGAATAGCTTTTTTGCAGCCATTTTCATTATTTGTCTTAAGTTTTCTATCGCGGCATCAATGTCTTCTGGTGTGCGAAGTGGGACATCCAGATGATAATAATCTAGGTTTTTCTCGTTTATTGCTTCGTAGAGTTGTTTGCTCTTCGGTGATGTCAACCTCGAAACCCATTGCACATGTTTAGCGTTGTAATCACCCCCTGCTAGAAATTTGATTCCCAACTGATTAAAGTAATCGATAGATTGCTGTTTTTTAATTGCGCGTTTCGGTGGACAGTAGGCAGCCGATATTAAAAATTTCCTAGACCATTCTTCTAAACAAATAGTTGTAGCTTGGATGTGATCTTTAGCATATTATTGGAGCTCATAGTCTTCTTTTAATCAAGACTGCAGTGCCGCTGTGTGTTTTTCCATCCAGATGTTTCGTGTCATATAAACGGAATAGCCGGTCCGGTAATATTAAAAAAAATTGTTTTGTGAAGCATGTTTCAGATATTAACATGATGTCTATCTTTTGTTCAATAAGAAAGGTTTGCACCTCAGCTTTATGTAGCGAGAGCCCGTTCGCATTCCAAATAGCTTTTTTTAGAACTGTCATTTTTGATTTTTGACTATAATTTGCATAATCGTATTCATATTCCATCATCATCATCATGAAACTTTGGATGGTCTCGGTTAATTTATTTACCATGGTATGAATGTTTAGGTCCTCTTCATTAAAATGAACTTTGGGTTTCGGTTTGTTACCTTTTAGGATATTTGTGAAAGAAACACTTGCAATAGCTGTGCAACACTGCTGGAAAATGTCTCCAAGTTATCATATTGTGTGTTTGCACTCGTTGCTTTTGTGACTATTGTAATTTTTGGTAGCATGGCCCTCTGATTAAATTGCATATTGACCATCCGTTGCTCAGCTCTCATTTTAGGGTTTATTTTTCGTTTTAAGTCCAGATACACTGCGCAACCCTTGTAATTTAACTCTTCTATTTTCTTTTTCACATGCTCTTAGATTTTAGTTTCGCGTCTAGAGTCATGCCTAGATATTTTGCCGTGTTTGCTTAGGGACCTTTTTTGTTGTTTTGATCTTTTTGTTGGTAAAGTTTACGTGAACAGATTTTGTTTCATTAAGTTTTATTCGCCATCTCTTCGTCCAGGTGCTGACAATATTAGTAGCTCTTTGCAATTTGCTTGTGGATTCTTCTATGCTATCAGTGCTAAAATGGTCTTTCCATCCGCAAACATCGCTATATTAGTCTCCTCTATCGTTGGCAGGTCCGAGGTGTATAGAACATATAAAGTTGGTCCAAGAACGCTACCTCGTGGTACTTCTGCTGATATTTTCTTTATTTCTGAGTATTCGCCATCTAATTTAACACGAAAGTGTCGGCTAGATATGTAAGATTTTAGAATTTCATAAAACTGATTTGGTAAGTCCCATTGTAGCTTATATTCCAAGCCTTTATGCCATACTCTGTCAAAGGCCTGTGCAACATCCAAGAAGACGCTTGAACATATTTTCTTACTTTCAAGTACCATATTCAATTATGTTTGTAATTCGGTGTACTTGTTCTATTGTTGAATGGTTTTCTCTGAAACCAAATTGATGTTGAAGAATAAGATTTCTTTCTCGAATATTTTTGAAATTATTGGGAGTAAGAAAATCGGGCTATACGAATTTTTGTCATTGAGTGCAACAACTTTTCACTTAAATTAGAATAAGTTTATTTAGAAAAACATAAACTAGTTAAACATTTTTAAAAAGGTGCGATATTTCTATGTAAAACGCCCAATTTAATTAGATTATGAGATAATAAATATTTTTTGGATTGAACAACTGTATATTCATGGCCTGCAATAGTTTTACGGTACAAGCTATAATAGAGTGATCGGAAAATGAAAATATGAATTTAAGTATAAAACAACAGTGAACCAATAAATGTTATACAGGACGTTAACAAAGCTAACTCTATGTCAGGTTGATGATCATGACAGAACAAACCTTAAGCATGTTCCGGTGAGCCATCAAATTACACATATAATGTGTGTGAATGTTTCGTAATCTCATAATATCAAACCGTATACGCATAATATCAAACCGTATACGTATATAGTTGTCGAATTTTCAGTTTCAATCAAATTGTATATTTTCATAGTGCCAAGGCTGCCAACCGAGTCCCATACTATTCGTTTGAGTTTAATTGAGGTTTAATTTACTCAATTCTCAAAATTACAAAACTTGAGTTGTACCTCGAGTTCTGTAATTAGAACTCATCACAATCGATTTTTCGCACTCGAAAACCAATCTCACCTATTTTTATTAAAAGTCGTTCGATCCGAAAAACCCTAAAAGAATTTTTCCAAAATTACATCTCATCGCAATACATTCTGGCATTAGAAAATATTTATCATCGATATTTTTATCTAAATCGAATAAAACTTAAAAAAGAGTATCGGGTGCCACTAAAGGATTTCCTAAACGAATTTTCCCGAAATTACCACCCAATTGATCCCTAGCATTTGATTCTTTGGTATTCCTTTCTGCAATTTTTATTAAAATCGTGCTAGCCAAAAAACAATTAAATAAAGAGACTCGGCCGCACCAGACGACATCAAAATCGTTTGAGTCAGAACAAAATGTGAAAAAGGGACCAAAGTCAACATGTTTATTAGATAGCGAATGCGACAAATCAATATTGTTTCTCATAACATTCAACATTTTCAAAACGTCGCGATTAGTGCAATTATCTAATGAAAAAGTAACGCGACCAACATAAATTATATATAAAACATAAACACAAGACACAACACGAAGCAACTTGACGCAAAATAGTAGAAAATTGCACAGCAATGGTGCAGCATCACGAAATATCGGAAACATGACGCAATATGGTGCAATATCTAGCAACATCCCACAACATGATGCAACATTAAGCATCATGCAACATGGTGAAACATAACACAACATGGTGCAACATGACGGCCTATCTGGAGGACTCCTAAATGAATTTTCCAAAAACCAGAACTCCTTGTAACCATTTCCTTGCATTCAAAAATGCTATCAAGCAAAATTTTAACACAAGAAGGAAACCAACATGATGCAACATAGTGGAACATCACACAACATCCCTGAACAACATGCATTGCAACGTGGTGCAATATAGCACAACATCCCACAACACGCTGCAACATAACGCAACATCATGCAACATTGCGCAACATGGGACAATATAGGCAATATGGTGCAACAACATGCAACGTCAAGCGACATGGCGCAACATCATGCAACATAGTACAACATCAAGTAATATGGTGCAACATCATGCAACATAGTATGGTGCAACATGGCGGCCTATCCAGGGAATTGTCCAGAAATCAGAAATCCTTGTAATCGTTTTCTTGCATTCGAAAACCCTGTCCCGCTAAATTTTATCAAAATCGTCCAAGTCAAATAAAATGTTAAAAGAAAGCTGCAAGCACAAAAAAATATAATCAATAAAACGGGAGAACAAATACTGTATGTACTCGGAGAGTGGTCATGACAAAACTAGTTATTTCAAAGGGCACTACCGAGGATACAACAGTGCTCCAAAAGATACTAACAAGCATGGAAGCTCTTAACATTCGTCTAGCTAAACAACAGAAATACCTTCAAGCTCTAAGCAACAGGTTAGATAAGCCAGGCTCTCTAAATGAAATGAAATCCCTGCTCTATTAAAATGATGCGAACAATAAAAAATAAAACATTAAGAATAGTAACCTGGAATGCTAATGGACTAATGCAACATACTCCAGAATTAGAAATCTTCCTAAATACTGAAAAAATAGATATATATGCCTTGTATCGGAAATCCATTTGGAGGGTAAGAGGGCAAGAGGAGGATCGTCCCTGTTTATAAAAGAAAACACCAAACGCTTTATTTTCTTAAAATTGAAGAGGAATTTATACAAGTAGTCATTTTAATGCAAAAAATACCTACTAGTGATTTAGAGTAACCTATAAAAAAGTAAGAGAGCTGTATGCAGGAGGAAGACTATGCAGATTACGATTTTCATTCTGGAGATGAACCAATTTATTGACCTACGGATAGAAAAAAAATACCCGATATCATTGACTTCTTTGTCACCAAAGGTATATAGACGAAAACTGCATATACCTTGAAAGCAACGAGGGGATTATGTCGGATTAAACTAAAACAAACTAATAAAAAAACCTGCTGGGAGAAATTCCAGAAACTAGTTGATGATAATATTGATTTTCAGGTGCAAATTAAAAATCCGATACAGCTAGAAGAAGAACTAGAACAACTCAACAACAGTATACAAGAAACGGCATGGAATAGTACCCCCTCGATTTCAAAGGGAATGCGCTGAAATGCTATTTACCCTCCGGAAGTTAAGGAACTAGAATATAAAACAAATCTAAATTTGTTGTTCAATAAACTAAAGTTGCTATAATAAATACCTAAGTGGCCTTACTGGGGAAAAAGATACCGAAAATACTCCGTTTCGAAAGCAGGTGTTGAAAGCAAAAGTTTTAAACGACCTAAACTACAAATTCCACCAGTTAAAAATGAAGGCTATAAGTGCAAAACAAAAAAGCTTCGTTGTTTGCAACCCACCTCGAGAACACGTTCCAACCTCTACCTAGACAAACTGCAGAGGAAAACATACCACCAACAATCAATCTTAAACTAAATACAAAGAAATCTCCAGGATATAATTTAATTACAGGTCAAACAGTAAAAGCTCTTCCTGAAAAAGGACTACGTAAACTACTGCAGATAATTAACGCAGTTTTCAGATTTAAACACGTTCCAAACTAATGGAAAGTCGCATGCAAGTAAACATGATACCTAAACTCAACAAACCACTCAATCACAAAAATTCGTATATGCCGATTTCCTTACTCCCAATAATTTCAAAAAATTTCGAGAAACCATTCAACAATAGAACAAGTACACCGAATTACAAACATAATTGAAAATGTACTTGAAAGTAAGAAAAAATGTTTAAGCATTTTCTTAGATATTGCACAGGCCTTTGACAGAGTTTAGCATAAAGGCTTGAAATATAAATTACAATGGGACTTACCAAAGAAGTTTTATGAAATTCTAAAATCTTACATATCTCGCCGACACTTTCGTGTTAAATTAGCAGGCGAATACCAGAAATAAAGAAAATATCAGCAGAAGTACCACAAGGTAGCGTTCTTGGACCAACTTTATATGTTCTATACAACTCGGACCTGCCAACGATAGAGGAGACTAACATAGCGACGTTTTCGGATGAAACGACCATCTTAGCAGTTGCTGATAGCATAGAAGAATCCACAAGCAAATTGCAAAGAGCTACTAATATTGTCAGCACCTGGACGAAGAGATGGCAAATAAAACTTAATGAAACAAAATCTGTGCACGTAAACTTTACCAACAAAAAGGTCAACTTGATTCAAACATGGCAAAATATCTAGGCATGACTCTAGACGCGAAACTAAAATGGAAAGAGCACGTGAAAAAGAAAAAAGAAGAGTTAAACATGAAATACAGAAAGATGGATTGGCTGTTAGGAAGAAATTCTGAGCTAACTCTACATAATAAATTGCTATTATAGCGGCAATTCCTAAAACCTGTGTGGACTTATGGTATTCAGCAAAGTAAAGTCCTACGTGGAATAGTAAATGCACCGTGGTACATAAGAAATGACAACCTCCATAGAGATATTAAGATGGATTTCATTAGTGACGAAGTAAGAAAACACATCCAACGTATTAGCATACACCAAAATGCTGAGATACGTCGTATGTTGGATGATCCAAACCCAGTAAGACAGCTGCGAAGGAAAAAATCGCTTGATCTACTACCGCCAATCAGGATTGACCAAAATTATAATAAATTTGTAAAGGGGTCTAGCCAAAGTATTACAACCCCCCAGTTGTAATAAATTAATAAATAAAAATAAAACAAAAAAAGTACAAACGGTTGTAAAAATAAGGTTCGAATTTTAGAAGCAGTTAATCGGCACCCAAACCAAGGTTCATAGTCAAGGTACGAGTACCAAAGTTATGACTATTCTACATGAATGTTCAATCAGATCTACAAAGATAAAATTAACGATATTTTAAAGAATATCTATTTCGAAAATCAATGATTGCTTTCTCTTTCCCATTAAAAGACGTGTTTTCTCGTAAGGTTGATGATTTACGTCTTACACAGTTCAATTTAAAGCTAATTCGCCTACAGTCATAGTCGATCATAGTCTGAGAAATTGACTTGTGCAGCAATGACCCTATTTCTAGAATGGCAAGCAAAATTACGCTACTGAAAACCAGCTACTTATTAAACTTCCTACATGCGCATATCGTAATGAAAACGTGATTTTTTAAACATTTTTTTGATTATTATTTTTGTAATTGAATAATATTGTTAACACATAAAATAACAAACCATATGAAAAAAATAAAACAACATTAAAATGTAGAAGCGCCTTGAATTCCTTTTATTGTTTTGTGCACACGTTAAAATAGCGTAAATGAAAATATAATTAGTAGCTACTTAAGAGATGCCGGTTGCCCATTATTATATACATAACCGGAATTCGCGGTCCAAAACACACACACACACACACAAATGACGGGGTATGTAACAGGAAATATGCAAAATATTTCCTTAGCTAAAATAATAGCAATGGAAAGTTCAAAACCTTGAAATTTAAAATTTCGAGGTTCAATCATTTTATGAATGAATTTTATTATTTTATATTATTTGGATTAGAATATGTAAGCGATTAAATACAAGCGAAATATTTAAGACAACAGTCTTTTGTTGTGTGTGCACACAACATTATTTCGTAGATCGCGTATTTTCTTACGTATGTGTATAACATGATCATTAAAATATCACCCAACGATTGACGTATGTATTATGAGTTTATAAGTGCAAAACAAAAATCTTAACTATGTATGTATGTATGTATAATAATGTCCGTCTTGATTCTTTTCCCATTAGTCACATTGTCTAATTTTAAGGTATTCCGTAACGTATACGATCGAGATAAAGAAGACAGATAAAAACAATCAAAAACCGCGGATCAATTAATTCTTTCATTTCTATTTATGTGGTGATTTCTTAATATTGATTTTAAAAATTTACTAATTTGACGCCTTTTTTAAAATGACATATAGCAAATATAATATATGTATGATGCAAGCTTATCAATTTTTATAGTTTCAAGATAATTCGTAATGTAAACAGAATAGCAGATAACATACACACATATGTAATATTCTATAAAACAATATAAAATTAACCCATGATGGGTCATTAGCGTATTTAAAATATAAAATTTTATTGCGTACAGGGTTAATATTTATCTTATAATAATAAGACACAATGAGCTCACTTCACGATCTTTACCGTGTAGCCGAGCAACGACTCTAATTATATTATTTTATATTCGGATACTTTAAGAAAACCACAAAACGCTTGTTCAGTACGATATATCTTATTAAACGAACGACAACGCACGACAAAATAAAATTTTTGATTTTATTTTGTGTATAATTTAATTAAAATTCTAATTTGGTTTATTTATTTATTTGTTCAATTGTGCTTTAAGTGGGTGACTCGAACATTATTTAGAAATTATATATATATTCTTACATTTCTATAAATTTTTCATTAAATGTGTAATTTTGATAAAAAGGTAAAAACATGATGAATTTCGCAACGAATCGAAATTTACCTAATAAAATGTGCAAAATAAATAAAAGAAAGTGGGCAGTTTTGTGTCAGAAATCAAAATTTACAATTTATGGATAGATAATCTCGGTTCTAATTACCATGAATCATAATTATATATCTTTTTTTTTGTGTGTGTCTAATTCGGATAAAACTACCTCCGTTATTGATTCACCGGCACACTAATAGATATTTTAGTAACGAGAATTTTCACAAGAAAAATAAATAATTAACATGTTGAAATTAAGTGGAAAACACTTTTCATGTATAAATATAGAACCTTAAAATATATTGCATTTGTAAATTTAGCGGGAAATAAAATAAAAAAAATTTAATTTTCTTTTTTTATTTGTGTTCATTTTACAGGTGTTAAATAGCAGCAGCACAACATCAACAACAACCACAACATCACGAGTTGCAAAATCATCAACGTCGTCACGTTTACATCACGTTACATCGTCTACATCAACATCGGAAATGAAGGCGCACGCATTAAAACGTGATTTGAACGATATAAAAAATTCAATGAGCGAAATTAATAATTTGACATCGATGGGCCGAACAACGCCACAGCCACAAAAATTAAACGATTTAAAATTAACAAATAGCACAATGAGTCAACTAAAAGAAAAGTAAATATACTTTATATGACTTTTATATATACTATATACATGTTTGTATAGCCTGCATATTTTAAATTCTACATTTATTTATAGAATACGATCGTCACTAGAAAATTTAGTAGATGAATCTCACCCGGTTGTAACATTTCCCGATGCCGATTCACCATCCGGCGATTTACATTTAGAATTATCACCAACACTTCCAATGCCACCGGAACATTTAACCAACGGACAATTAGTTAATTCGTGTAAGTGTATATCTAAATTATTGGTATTAAACTGTATATTATAGTTTGATACTCTTACCTAATTGAATTTAATTTTAATTTTATAATTTAATTTCGATTTTAGCGTCTGATACAGTTAAATTTGAGGAAAAACGAATGACATCAGCGTCTAAGACAAAAGTTGTTACGGACGGTTTTAGTAGTGAACAGGTGCGATAAATAAATATATATATATATAAAACAAATTTTAATTAAATTAATTATAAATTAATTAATCGGACAGGCAACATCAAATTCAGCCGAAATGAAAAGATTGCAAGCAGGTGATTTACATTATAAGGAAGAAAGTGCTGCAGCAGCAATGCGTAACCGTGTCGAAATTGATGGAATATCAGCAGAACAAAATGCTGCTCTAATTAAGGTAACTAATAATAATTTGTTGTGTATAGAAATTTTATGATCGCGTGACACCGCGCAACTTTGAAATAATTTCCAAGAATTATAATCAATATGTGTATACCACACCATGGATTTCCAAAGGAATTTTTTTAAATCTCTTACCAAAAAACCGAAACACGAATATATATAAATTTTCTTTCCGACGATGGAAAATATTGTATAACTTGCCATGCTCCAAACTTTATTGTATTTGTATTTCAAGGATATTAGTTTACTCCTCCTTTATTTTTAGTTTTTATTTTCGTTTGGATGGATTCAGTTACTCTAAAGTACTCTTCGGGTGAAAAGTGAAAATTTGTGTCCTTATTTCGACCCCTAATTAAACTACTATCTACTGCATATACATATAGCAGAATAAAAAAAAATGTTGGCACCGAAATAATATATAAAATTTTAAATGTTTTAATCACATACAATAACAAACCGAAAAAATGTTAATTGCGTCAATTTTAATCAAAACTGTAAGGCCTGCAGTTTGTGGTACGATATTGGCGAGACGTTTTCTAGCCGATTCGAGTAAAATGAAATATTTAGTTATGGTAAGAAAAATATGTGTAGAAGACGCCTCCGCACTAATAAATTTTATACGTCGTCTTCATCATTAAGTGCTTACGAACAAATTTTTTATTATGATGTCATTCTTAATATGTGTCCGCGTTACGATGGTGATGATAACAATGGTGATGGGCTGGGAATTTTCAAAACATAATCAATAGGCGAAAAATGAAAAGCAAATATATATTTGTGACGTAGTTTTATGTACACACACACGATATGTGAGATTCGGTGTTTCGGACGTCCACGCACCACGAAAAATTTTCATTCACATTCTTATCTCGTCGTATGTACACATTTTGTGATCTATTTACACAAAAATAAAAATAATCACACCGCGAAAATTGTATAAAACGATCGCTGAAATTCGGTTTCTAGGAATGAGAAAAAGATCTTGATGATCACCAAATGATGATCATCTCACAAAAAAAAAAAAAAATTATATGTAGTACGTTCTGTTCTCTACAATTGATAATCGTATTTTTAGTATACGATCGACTTTTGATTTTGAAACAGAATATTAAAGAAATAGCTAAAAACTATTTTATTAATATTTTCTCGACTACTAATTAATAATAGTGTTTTGTTATTAGTTTTTTATCATTAGTGTTAATAAAACAAACGAAAACGTTATAATTTACAATTAAGTGCTATAAAATACAAAATTTATTCGCGCCTCTAAATGAAAATAATTACGAACACTACGCTAACGTACGATAAAGAAAATCTTTGTAGTTTCATGTGTTCTGGTTGAAAAAAATAAACGCAAAAAAAAACTTTGGGTCGAATTTTTTTTTTTTTTTAAATAAATATTTGTTGTATAATATTAATAAATAAAACGACTCACCGCAATGTCGAACCATGCCCCGTGGCCAGTGCGTAGAGGAATTTTTCGTTCCACCGGGCAATCTGATTTCGTACCAACCCGTTCACCCAGCCCAATCGTTGAAATGCCAATGACACCGAAAAATACAATGAAAAGTCCGTTTAGTCCAACGTCGGTAATGATGGAAAATCCATTGTCTCCGCCGCCCGTGTCGTCCGCCCGCTCTTCAGCATCACCATCACCAACGCCCGTGAATTTAGTTAAAATCCGTGAAATTCCCATTACCGAGGTACCAATTTTTTTGAATCTAAAATATAAATTTATTTAAGTTGAATGGAAATTTCAAAATATTCAACAGATGTCTGTCTCTTTTACATTCTTTTTTTCTTGTTAAGAATTTATTTACGAAAATTTATTTTTAATTTTCTTTTTCATCGTTTACGTCAAACCAAATATATTATTTTTTTTTTTGTATTTTTATTTTATTTTCGAGAAAGATTGAAAAAATTGTATCTCGTATTTTAATATAAGAATACGCAGATAAATTAATCAAATAAATCTAATTTTATGTTGATAAAAATGTATGCGCGTTTCCACCCACCCCGTGTGTCGGTTTGAGATAGGTCAAGTTATAATTTAATTAACTAATACTAATTTTTGTTCTTTGCTTATATTTTTTTGTTCACAGGAAGCCCGATCAATAAAATCCAATGATATGCAACAACAAGAATCAAATAATGTCGCTGCGTCTAGTATTAAAATTCAGAGTGATTCGTTCACAGCAGAAAAGAAAGCAATCGCACAAGCACAGCAACGACAAACCGTAACCTCAACCGGAATATTTAATCAAGAAAAACATGTCGCCTCCTCATCCCAATCGAATTACACAATAACGAAAAAAGGAGTGTGCAGCACCGGAAGCTCAATGATTTCATCGAGCCAACTAAATCAATTGAATCAAGCGATGAACGGAGGCTTTCTAAGCGACGATAGTTTTATGTCGAATTTCGACGATTTAGATCGTCTCTCGTCGAACAGCAATCCAAAGGACGTTGAGTTTGCGATCAATAAATATTCACGATGTTTAAAGTCGTATATTGAAACGCTGCAAACGGAACAAATTACGAAAGCACCAACCGTTTTGGATAAAATAAACGAAATTATTAAACGAGCATGGGCTGTACCAACGTTTGGCCACGAATTAGGGTACAGTTTGTGTAATGCGTTACGGGATACGGGTGGATTAGATTTACTTATGAAGAATTGCGTTGAAAACGATAAAGATTTACAGTTTTCTTCTGCGCGCCTATTAGAACAGTGCCTAACGACCGAAAATCGGTCGCATGTAGTCGAAAAAGGTTTAGAAAAAGTTGTAAATGTTGCGTGCGTATGCACAAAAAATACGAAAACAGATCATTCACGCGTCGGCACCGGTATTTTAGAGCATCTATTCAAACATAGCGAGGGTACGTGTTCCGATGTAATTCGATTGGGCGGTTTAGACGCTGTACTATTCGAATGTCGTAAAAACGATGTTGACACGTTACGACATTGTGCGGGCGCACTAGCTAATTTATCATTGTACGGCGGTGCTGAAAACCAAGAGGCTATGATTAATCGAAAAGTACCGATGTGGCTATTTCCATTAGCCTTCCACGACGATGACAATATAAAATATTATGCATGCTTAGCGATTGCCGTACTCGTTGCCAACAAAGAAATCGAAGCAGAAGTTTTAAAATCGGGCACATTAGATTTAGTAGAACCGTTTGTCACGTCGCATAATCCATCACAATTCGCCAAATCAAATTTGGCGCATGCACATGGCCAAAGTAAACATTGGCTGCAGAGACTGGTCCCCGTGTTGAGTTCAAAACGTGAAGAAGCTAGAAATTTGGCCGCATTTCATTTTTGTATGGAGGCCGGCATTAAAAAGGAGCAGGGCAACACCGAAATATTTCGTGAAATTGGTGCGATCGAAGCACTAAAAAATGTAGCAAGTTGTCCGAATGCCATCGCATCTAAATTTGCGGCACAAGCGTTACGTTTAATTGGGGAGGAAGTGCCACATAAATTATCGCAACAAGTACCGCTGTGGTCGGTCGAAGATGTTCGAGAATGGGTAAAGCAAATCGGTTTTGCTGAATATGAAACTAGTTTTTATGAATCACGCGTCGATGGTGATTTACTATTACAATTAACGGAAGATAATTTATGTTTGGATATTGGTATTACGAATGGTATTCGACGGCGTCGATTTACGCGGGAATTACAAAATCTTAAAAAGATGGCGGACTATTCATCACGCGATATAGCCAATTTAAACACGTTTATGCAGACAATTGGACCCGAATTTTGCATTTATACGTATTCAATGTTAAATGCAGGCGTTGACAAAGAATCACTTAGAAATTTAACCGAGGACCAATTAATTGTCGAATGTGGCATAAAAAACTCCATTCATCGTCTACGTATCCTAAATACGATCAAAGAAGTTGAATCGACTCTGTCATCACAATCGCAAGAAAGTATGGAGAAATCATTAGACGTATTTGTGAGCTATCGCCGCAGTAATGGTTCACAATTAGCGAGTTTATTAAAAGTTCATTTACAATTAAGGGGATTCACAGTATTTATAGATGTGGAACGATTAGAGGCTGGTAAATTTGATAATAATTTATTACAAAGTATTCGTCAAGCGAAACATTTTATACTTGTTTTGACGCCGAAAGCATTAGAACGGTGTAAAGAAGATGAGGAGTGTAAAGATTGGGTGCATAGAGTAAGTTAAAATTCGCTTAATATTCTAAAGTTTGTTATCTAATTTTTGTATTTTATGATTTTTTAGGAAATAGTAGCGGCTATAAACTCGAACTGTAATATAATTCCGATTTTTGATAATTTCACTTGGCCTGAACCAGAAGAATTGCCCGACGACATGCGAAGTGTATGTCATTTTAATGGTGTTCGCTGGATTCATGATTATCAGGATGCATGTGTGGACAAATTAGAAAGGTAAGATACTCATTAAAATTTAAACAAGTTCTCGAAACGTACAATCCCCCAAAAAAAATTCATGCAAAACATAATCCCGAAATTGATCGAATAAATCAGGAAATCGCTTTCAATTTTAATATTATTATTCTAACTTTATTATTCGCAATTCGCGGTAAAATTATTTGATGGTTTGGAACTTTCAATGGAATCGTATTGAAAACCCGAAACTTAAAATCTCGAAAGCAAAAAATACTGAAACTAAAAATCTTAAAAATCATAAAATTTAAAATACTTAAACATTAGAGGGTGGGCAGAGAGATTTATCTTATCGGGTAAATTTTTTTAATCTGTCCAAAAAACCTGTGTAATCCTCTGCTAGTATGTCGCGCTTGGCTAGTGCTAAATTCCGTAAAAGAAATCATTTTATTCTTATTTTTTTTTTTTTTATTAATAACTATGCGATCTGTTTTGGGGCTCAAGGCTCACCCTGCTCTTCCGCGGTTATGTTTTTTACGTTCTTACTTTACGCCTCCCGGCCAACTCGAAGACGTACGGCTAGGCTATAGAACCGATTTAAGACCATCTACACATTACAAGCTCCCATGTCAGCCTATACTGGCATGGAAGATAGGTCGGCCCATGGGTTTTGCATTCCGACAGGGGGTCATAGATGTGTTACATTGAACCTCACCACAGATCGTAATCTGTTGATGAAATTTCAATTTGCATCGTGCCCCTATCGGGATTCGAACCCGCTACCCCCCGATCCAAACGCCAAAGCTTTAACCACTGTGCCATTTGATCGGTACGAGTCTTCTTTATGTTAAGAATTTTGCACAGTTCTTGAAACACGGGCAACTAGAAAATTCTACCTTGTATTGGCTACTGTCCGGGTTTCCTGATTCACAATCTGATAGGTTTCTACTAATTTGCTGTTGTAGTCAATACACACCAGTATTTGTCGATTACCATCTTTTGTTTCTGGAAATGAGCCGGCGGTATCCATTATATTCGTTCAAACCGTATTGCTACATCCTTCCTTTCGCCCGAGCTGGCAGTCCCTTACTCGCAGCAGATACTTCACACTGCTTGCATTAGTCTTCAATGTCCTTGCGGCAATCGATCCAATAAAACAGGTGTCTTATCATATCCAAGGTTTTATTCATTCCCAAATGTAATCCGAATCTTCCACCTTGTTTTCTAGTAGAACTTCTTGTTTCCGATTGGACAGTACCGTAATTTACTGTTAATTATTGTCGCCCTTAATCGATTCCCAGTTTCTTACCAGTATTCTGCCATCTATTCTCATCGAGTGCCACTGCTTTCAATAACTTTAACAGTGGCGCCTTGATATGCAGTTGCATGCCAACGCAGTCGTCTGCCTTCTACCAGCCATTTCCTTTTTAAGAAGATATCTACGCTTTTCTCAGCCTGTCCGTTTGAACGGGCATAGTACGCATTTGACGTTTTTATTTTAAAATTCCAGCATCTACTAAACTCCATCATTTTTTTAGAAGAGAACGGCATATTATCAGATATGATAGAAAAGATAGATAGAAAAGATCGAAAAGATCTGCTTGAGATGCTGTATTATTTCAAAAGATTGTTTAGATCGTAATGAAATTATGTCAATCCATTTCGAATAGTAATCAGAGAGAATTAAATATTCCCTCACATTTAAATGTGTGTGACATTAATGTCATGATATCTAAGGCTATTTTTTGAAACTGCAGGTCGGGTACCTTCTGTGGAATTAATTGCTCATGGAAATTTGATCGTTGAAATTTCTCATAAGTACGACACCGACTAATATATTCCTCAACGCCACTGTCAAAGCCGACCAGTATAAAATTTGCCTTGTCCTCTATTTCGTTTTAACTGCTGCTTAAATTCATCTGCTGGTTCGTTGTTGAGGGACGATCGCGATAAATGATCGGAAACGTACATTTCTTTGCCCGGTATATACTATATTTTACGGTCAGGTAATAAGAAATTGTATTCGCATTCACTTAAAACGAGATGAATTTATCTTATTTATTTGCTCATAAGGCTTACTAAAGGCTTATGATCTGTGTGTAATTCTACATGTCTGCCAAAAATATATTTATGAAACTTAAAACAAGAATAAACCATCGCCAACAATTCCTTCTCATCCTGTGCATAACGAGTTTCAGATTCGGTTAAGCTTCTCGGTGCAATAAAACACAACCAACTCTATTCTGACTTGCGTCGGTCTGAATTACCTACCACACTTTTCTTTACATCGAAGGGTTGAAAAATAGGCAAACTGACGATCATATATTTTAATTTTTTAACAGTGTTTTTATGTAGTTCCAACCATTCAAACTCAGTATTTTGTTTAGTCTGTCTTTAACTGTCTTAGTGGATCGGTCAATTCGGATAACTTTGGAATAAAACTTCGTAAACAACCGACCATTCCTAAAAAAACGTTGAAGTTCTTTTTTTGTTTTAGGATCTTCCATCTCTGCAATTGCCTTTATCCGGCTAATCTGTTTGACTTTAAACTGTAGTTTATCCACATTCAATTTAATGTTGAGCTGTTTGGTTCTTTCAATTACTTTCATTAAATTTTTGACGTGTTCACTTTCATTTCGGCCAGTCACCATTATGTCACCATTATGTCATCAATATAAATGATAATCCCTGGAAGGTCGCCGGTTTTCTCATTAAGCCGCTGGATCGTTTCAGGGGCTATGTTAATACCGAATGGTAGTCTCTTAAAGCTGTAGCAGCCAAATGGAGAACGAAAAAGAACAACTTACACGATTCTTCGTCAAGCTGTATTTGATAAAATCCATCTTTTAGATCCAATACGGAAAAGTACTTCATTCCAACTAATCTGGTGGTAAGATCCTCAAGCTTAGGTATTTCATAATAATTCTGTTTGAGCCCCAAAATTCAAAAATTTGAGGTCCAAACACAATCTTAAGGTACCACCAGCTCTTTCACTCTTTCTATTATTCACAAGACTGTCGATAGATAGTTTCACTTTATCCTTCGCAATCGCAAATAGTATACGACGTGGTGTGCGAGACACTGATGACACATTTTCCTTTAAAAGTAACTTGAGTTTGTCTGGAAAAGTTTCAAGCCCTTCAAATACAGATCTGTTTTTACTAACAAAATCATACTTTTCGGTGGCTATGGATTCGATGACTGACTTATTTTCTGTTTTAAATATACCAATCAAGCCAAACCTAATTAATGCTAGAAGACTGAAAATTGGTGTAACATCCTCCTTAACCAAAGCAAACTTCTCATAAATATTGATGCCTTTAAAAGAGATACTTTTAAACCTCCAAAAGAATACAGAGAGGAACCCGACTTCTGAACTTCATATTCTGTGTTTAATCCGTCAAAAACTCGCTTTGGCAAAACATTTGTATCAGATCTGACAGGCTTAAACCACCCACCTGTTTTATTTTGCTCCGTCGTGGCAACTTCAGTTTTGGCTTCGTTGCATTGTTGTGCAACAAACCCTTGTCCATGCAGATTTTTGTGAAAATGTTCAACACTGTCAACCACAGCCAACAGCTCTCTGCATATTACACCAAGCTTTATGCTTTACTGTCGCTTGAACCTGGACTTTAAAATTCCCGAATGGGATCTCGTCATCAACTGACGGATGTTTTAAAATCCTCTTGAGTTTCCTGCAACTTGTTCGGTTGAAAACATTTTATTTAGCTGACCATCTCACTGGGCCTTCACTTGCTTATGTTTATTTTCAAACTCCTGCCTGAGTTTTCCTTTAAATTCCTTGAGTTGGTAGTCGGCTTTCACCTCTAGACACTTTATTTGTTCTCTTAGCTTAATTTGAAGATCTTGGGCAGCTGTACTGAAATTGTTGTTTCTACTAATACGAGGATGTCACCCTGTTAACCTTAATTTGTGAGAAAGATATCGTGCAAACGAAATTATAAAACACCAAACGCGCTACGAATTGCACAGAATTGATCGAGGTGGAGGTTTCGAATCAACATTTGATGTTAGAAACCAATCTTATTTTGACGTTTGGGATTGCTTTTCACATTTGGCCACACGTAGGAAACTGAAAATTAATGCCCAAATGAAAAATTCCCAAACACAATCTCATAATTTTAATCTGATTTTTAATTTATTTTTTCCAGGTTCATGCGTGGTGAATTACCGAGAATGGATAATTCTCAGTCTCGCAGCGTAGGATTACATGGCGGACGGGGCGATTGTACACCAACAACGGCTTCGACCATACGATCAACACCACCAATTTACCAAAGAATGCACAGTAACGATTCCGGAAAATTAAGCGACAAAGATAACGGTTCGGTGCACGGCCGTGTTTCAGAATGACTAGATGGCCCCTCAGTTTCACAATCAGCTTCTACAACACCCAGTCCATTATCACATAGTAAAATAATGAAATTTCCAAAATCTGCGAGTCCCGGACGACAATGGTTATCGCCAGGACGAACAGCCGCACCGCTTCCAAGCGCAACAAGCACACTTATACCAGGTCACCGTAATAGTAATCTCAATTATCACAATCGAAGTATTAACGACGATAAGAATAATTTTAATAAGTTTGGATATAAAAATGGAATTTCGAATGCATATGATGGTATACGACGGGGATCAGCTGTAGGAATCTCACATAAACCACCATTACCGCCAAGCATTGAGACACGTAGTCACAGCTTGGACGGTTTATTGGACACAGCCACCAACGACAATGTGAACAATAATATGTTGAGTAATATGGACCAAAGTGAAACTGAGGGGGTCTCGGAGAAAACAAATAAAAATGGCGAAGCACAAACCAGCAAAGAATCGATAAACAGTCATCGACGGTCGAGAAGCTTAGAAGATTTACTAGATTCAAAACAGCATGGTGACGAAACACCAAACAACAATAATCTATCGTGTAGCATGGAAAATTTAATTGAAACAAAAATGTATCAAACAACTAAATCAAATGAAAATAATAATAATTGTGATAATTTGGATGATTTAGAAAAACCTAGAGATCATGAAACTATGACGGTGAACGATAGTATCATTAAATGTAACGAGCAGCAAATCGAACCAGAAGACCACGAACCGGACAGGACCGATAAAGTGATGGCGTCCGATATCGATGACGATATATCAATAAATTCAAATTCGAAATTATCCTCGTGCAGTCATAACGATTCAACGCGATCACTGTCGACAACGTCAAATGAAAATGCGAGCTTGAAATCAAATAAAAATTCGACATTTCTAAATCGTTACGTGAAAAAGGTGAAAAATTTAATGAAAAAATGATTATTGGAATTATGTTGTTGTTGTTTAGTGTATAGTATGAATGTGATATAATTAATTTATATTGTTTTAATTATTATTATTTTTTAATTATTATTTTAAAATTATTTTTATTTTTTTATTATTGTTGTGCTGTTTGTGCATCCGTCCGTGATATATAACGAAAAAATGCGAGTGAGTGAATGACAAACTTAATTATTTTGTATATTATATAATGTTAGATATTTCTTTATTTTTTAAGAAAGATTTAATTCAAAAAAAAAACAAAAAAAAGAAAATTTTCTAGAGATTAGAAAATATTTTCTTTTCAAAGTAAAAATTATATTTTAATATAACCCCGAATAATCGACATATTTTTATTTTTATTATTATTATTATTTTAAATTATGGTTTTGTTTACAGTATTAGAGAAAGAGAAACGGATTTTTAACTATTTTTGTAATTTTCAAAAGACAACACACTTATTAAATTATTATTTATATTTATTGTTGTTTCACGATCCAGTCCCCATGACTAAACTAAAACATAAAATCTCTTTCGGAAATCGAAAAAATAAATTTTATTAATTTATATAATTTTTAAAGTGTCTTATCTACAAGTTTCATAAATGCGCCCCTCTTATTTTTTTTATTAAATAAATTAAACATTATATTAATAAATAATAATAATTAATTTTATTCTTATATAAATAAAATTTACACACACAAAATAAACAATTATTTTTTATATTTGTGATTCTGTGATTGAATTTACAAAAGCAAAAAACAAAAAAAATGTTATTTAAAACAGATAAATAAATAAACTATTTTAATTAAATTTAATAGTTAAATAAATAAATAAAAATTGTATCATTTTATTTACATTATATAATATTATTATTATAAATTATTATAGTAGCAAACTAATTAATTATTATTAATAAAAAAATAATACAATGTTTTTAATAATGTTCTTTTAAATGTGCGCTTTATTTTTGTCTTAAATTTATTTAATATTTATAATTAATCAGAATATTTTTTTTTTTTTTTAATTAACTTAAATAAATAATTAAGACAAATTTAATATTAAACATATTTATAAGGAATTGTATTATTAAAAAAAACAAAACAAGAAAAAAAGTCGTTAACGAAATAATTTTAACGAAATTCTGAAAAAGAAAACAAAACACACTTATAAAAAATACAAAATAAAAAAGAAATTTTGTATTTTTATTTCTCTAAAATATTGTTTTATTTTTCAACCTTATCCTTATTAACCAACCTTATCTATTGGATGGACCAAGTTTAGAACCTCCTCGTCACATCAAAGTCAGCCGATTTCTTATTTACTTCAGTTCGTAGCACTGTTGCGCCGTATGATCAAGCACTACCACTAATTTTCACAACAACGAATCTCGAAACGTAGCACTAAATTCTCACAAATTTTAGAATTTTATAATCTACGCCTATTATGGTTCTCACCTCACTGACAACTTGCCCGAGTATTTAAAAGTCGTGCGACTATTAATTTAGTATTATGTTTCTCGATTTTTTTTTGGTGAGAGTTGTGCGCTGTAGTTTTATGTATTACAGAAACAAGAACTCAAGCATTTCTTCGCTGATTATGTTGGGATTGGGTGTGTTGGATGGAAATGGGATTCTTAAATTATTATTGAATAAATTACTGGAATATGGCCACCTGGGACGGAACTCGAACATGGGATTCTTAAATGATTTTTGGAAGAAGTTCGGAATTAGGCCAGTTGCGACGCAACTCGATCAATTCGTATACCCCTATTATGGTTCTCACATTTAAGTCACTCAGTGACTTCAAGTCGCCAAATTCAAATTTTAGTATTATGATTCTCGCTGTGAGAGCGCGGTGAGTGAGAGTAATGTCAAAATTGCTCACATAAAATTTTCAAGTGACTTCATAGTAAATTTTTTTTATTTGTTGTCAAATACAGAAAAACCTCGATTTAACGGACTAATTTGGGAGTCCATTAAATCCGAATGTCCGTTAAATTCGAATGTTTTTAAATTTAACAGACTATAGATTTTGCACTTGTTCTGGAATATGGCCACCTAGAACAGGGGGTCTATTATGACATTTATCCGTCTCGGATTTTTCCGTTAACGGATATATCCGATTCGACACGGATTTACCCTATTATGAAACTTGTATTATCATTCATTTCTTAGCCGATTATGGTGGGGTTGGGTAAGCTGGATGTAAATGGGATTCTTAAATGATTTGTGGAAAATTTTTTGGAATTTGACCGCTTGGAACGGAACTCATTCAATTCTTAACCGCTTATGTTGGGATTGAGTATGTCGAATGAAAAAGCAACTGTTAAATTACTTGTTTAAGAAATTCTGGAATATTGCCATGAAACTCGGTAATTTAAATTGGGGCGGAACTCGATAATAAGCAGGCGTTTTTCTTGAAGCAAGCGGTTCGTGATGCTAACATGTTCCTGGTAAGTCTGAATGCCTTAACATCTATCACCTGTACGTAAGCCACTCATGGAATTAGTGGGTTGAGCGGCAGGTCAACTACTAACTCTCACAAAAAAACACGCTATGAACCCTAGACAAAGGGCTCTGAAAAATTTATATTATTTTTATCAACAACGACCTCGAAAATTGGTCACGAGAACATGGAATATAACATCTAGATCATTAGATCTACAGAACCTTTAAAATCAAGCAAAAATTTACACTTTTGAGGTACTTGCAATACAAGAGCGCATAATCCATATGGCCATATTCTAGAACTTCTTCCAAAAATCATTTAAGAATCTCATTTCAATCCAACATACCCAATCCCAACATAATCGGCTAAGAAATGAATGAGTTCTGTCCTAGGTGTCCATATTCCAGAACAAGTGCAAAATCTATAGTCGATTAAATTAAAAAACATTCGGATTTAACGGACATTTGGATTTAACGGACATTTGGATTTAACGGACTCCTAAATTAGTCCGTTAAATCGAGGTTTTTCTGTATTTGACAACAAATAAAAAAAATTACTATGAAGTCACTTGAAAATTTTATGTGAGCAATAAAAACATTACTCTCACTCACCGCGCTCTCACGGCGAGAATCATAATACTAAAATTTGAATTCGGCGACTTGAAGTCACTGAGTGACTTAAATGTGAGAACCATAATAGGGGTATTCATAAAAGTTAGTCTCGCAAAAACTCGAGAACGACACGACCGATTTGGATGATTCTTTTTTTGCTTTGTTCGTCTCAATACAGTGGCGGCTTAGGAAAAAAGGAAACTTCGAAAATTGCGTTTTGTATAGGACTTTGTTTTATCCCTTTTTCAACCAAGAAAACAAGAAAATTGGCTTAATTTTAGTCCAAACCACACAAATGTGTGAGTAATAAACCATAGTATGTAATGACGTTGTTGATAAAAAATTTCGCTTGATTTGAAGTAAAACCAACATAATTGTGTGTATATGTATATGATATAGTGTTTTTTCGGACGAAAATAAGTTTAAAGGGAATACACAAACGTGTAAGTTGGGTCAAAACACATACAAAAATAAATTTTTGACATGGTACTTTTGCCATACCCACACAATTGTGTTAGTAAAACACAATAGGGTTATGATATTTGAATTTTGTGCATTGCATCCATAAACGGTAGCATTATACTACTGTGGGCAAAAAGTAGTAAGACATTTTAATTTAAATTTCGCGCGGAAAACCATTCGTCGAAATATTTTTTTTCTATGTTGGTATGACTGTCAGTGACATATGTGCCAAATGTCACATCAAAATAATCATTAATGTTTAGTATACGCTCGTCTTTCTGAAGTACAAAAAGTGCATTCGGCGATGAGAAAAATTATTCAACAAAGAAGTTCCATTAAATTTTGTGTGCGGAATCAATTTTGTGGTGCCGAAACGTTCAGAATGTTGCAAAAGGCCTTTGGTGATAATTGTATGTCGCGAGCAAGTGTTTTTGATTGGTACAAATTGTTCAAAGAGGGTCGAGAATGTGTTGACAACGAACCACGTCTAGGGCGGCCATTAACATCAACTGATGACCAACACGTCAATAAAATCAAGGAATTGGTGCTCGAGAATTGACGATTAACATTTAGAGACCTTACTAGCATCGTTGAAATATCGGAAGGATCAGAGAAAACCATTTTGAAAGATTATTTTATCATCAATCATTTTCATCATCTCGTACTGCATTGGTTTTACGTGATTTTTTCGCCAAAAATTCCACTCATATCGTTCTGCAACCACCGTATTCACCTTATTTAGCTCCATGTGACTTCTGGCTGTTCAGCAAACTCAAACGACCGCTCCGGGGAAATCGTTTTGAGTCAATTGAAGACATTAAACGTGAATCGCTCCGCGCATTGGAGGCTATTCCGGAAATTGACTTTAACAACTGTTTCGAGGATTGGGAAAAACGTTGGCACAAGTGTATTGTGACCGGAGGGGATTATTTTGAGGGGGACAAAATAGATTTGGAGAAATAAATAAAGTCTTACTATTTTTTGCCTACAGTAGTATTACAATCATATGAAGTTCGGTGTAATTTTTGCGATTTCGATAATTTTTTACAGAAAATTGTTTTATTATAAGTTCCTTCAAATTTATTTCGTTGGAAATTCCGAAATTGAACTAAGATTCCGTATTGTGTGTTTCAATGCGTCAAAACGAGAGATAATCAGAGAACTTCAATGTCTTTTGCATGAGCACAATGCGCTGGTTCATTTGTTTAAAACTACTTTGGAGACAATGACTTCCGATGATCACCAAATAATCACCAGAGCAGACAAAAAACCAACTGGAAGCCATGTACGTCAGTATAATGCTTCCACTATTGACAAAGTCGCAGTTGTGATCGTTGGCGAAAATGTGGAATCGCGTGATATTGTGATAAACTGGCATGATGACCGACCAGTGCAGCACATCGAGTTCGCACTGCAACATCAAATTATGAGCTTGAAATGAACGACGAGATACGCAAGGAAGCTTGAACATGATCGAAGACATGTGCGTGCTTATGTGCGGCAGCTATTTGTCGTAATTGGGTATGCCAGCACCAATTCGTTCGATACACGACGCATTTAATCGTGAATTGCAACGAGAGTCAGTGTACGATCGAAATTCAATGAGCCAAATAGTACGAACGAATGCTCCCCTTTTGAATGCAGAGCAAAGGAACGTGTACGACGCATTGATGAAGGCAGTTGACGAAGGAAACGGCGGAATATTCTTCATCGATGCTCCTGGTAGAACAGTCAAAACCTTCCTGATTTCATTGCTTCTGGCCACAATTCGCTTGAGATCTCAAATAGCGTTAGCTGTTACATCATCGGGAATTAGTGATTATTATCACTTTTGCATCCTGCCCCTATCGGGATTCGAACCCGGGACCTCCCGATCCAAATGCGAAAGCTTTAACTACTTACCATTTGGTCGGTCAAATCTGTATTCTTACGAATTTTGTTACCTAAAACAGCGTAATCTTCTCTTTTTTTCCTATGTACTTGTTTTTTCCTATGTAATTGTACATACAATAAAATGGAAAGTAATAATGAAATCAAATATAATTGCAGTGTTACTTAAACTATATTAAATTGAGGTTGGATTAAAACAGCACCAACTTATTGAAATCCTGACAAAAATTATTTAGGTTAATTCAAACCGACTTTCCCCCATTTTGTGAATAGTCCAAAAAACTTAAAAAATAATATGTCCGTCGGTTTGGATGTCGGTATGTCCAGTGGTTCGGGTATCTGCCATATTCAATTATCCAAAAAATATGTTCATTACTAGGTGTATTATCATATTTGATGGACTATGTTGCCCAATTCACCTTTAATAAAGTTTCGATTACCAAATTTCCAGATATTCAAAGTATGAAAACTTCCAATATCCGCACATTTAACCGGTAATGAACTGTCTGTACAGAAAATGTACAGATAAGTAAGGATTTATGGGGCCGATCAAGATTACCAGAGAATATTATGGAGAGATGACCCTGCTAAGCCTATATGACTACCTGTAGATTGAATACAAAGCATCTGTAGAGGGGTGATACACGATCCCTTAGGTTTTTACGCTATCGGATAGTTTGATTTGTACGTTGCCTCTATGATGTAATTCGCCTCAGATGCGTTCTAAAATTTCCTCGGAATTAGAAGTCCAGTGCCAGTTGCAACAAGGCTCGTACTGCTAGGAAACGGCTGTAGTTCCATAGGTAACCGTATTCAATCTGTCGGTAGCCATCATAGGCTTAGCGGGGTCGTCTCTCCATTATATTCTCTGGTAATCTCGATTTGCTTCATGCATCCATACCTGTCTGTACATTTTCTCGATATCTGCACTCTGCAGTCAGTACGAATTTATACCGTCGTCAACGGAGCAAGATATTCGCAAGATCCTGAAGCATCGATCACAACTCGTAGTTTGGTTTTTGTACTGCCTTCCTTGAGCACACCGTGATGTGCTATGTAATAGTTTTCGGAAATCAATTCACTTTGAGGTCCAGGTATTCCAGAATGAAATGGTGTTACATCTGCTTGAATGAGGCATCCTTTGTAAATTTGCTATTGAGCTGTAGCAATCTGGCTACGGCCATTTTTCTGGATTCGCCTAAGTTGTGCTGGCTTAATTTAAAAGGAATCCTCACCATGTACCTTCCATCTGAATTGCGCTTCCATTTACTTTTGTCAATGTTGGTTTCAGGAAGCTGTTGAGTGAACCAGTCTAATACAAAGGCGTCAAAAAGCATTGAAAACTCTCCAGAAGATCTTCCTCGTAGCTTGATGTTGATGGAGTGTCTGCAAACGCCAGCCTTGTTCCCACCTACGCCAGCAATATTCACGTTGATTTTTCTTTTGTTTGCATTCAATAGATGAGCGGCCTTTGTTGATATTAAGGTGGCTTGGGATCCTGAGTCTCTGAAGGCCCTTAAAGTAGCGACCTGTGTAGTGCCTGTATTGCTCTGATTAAGGTGGTGGGTAATAACACAGGTCCTTGTTGATTGATCAGAAAAGTTAGACTTGTACTCTTGCTTGAAGATTTACACTGACCCCATTTTGTTGTGCGAGGCAATGTAGGCAACGGTTGCAGTAACCTCCTAGCCTCCTCTGATGGCATTTTCCGGAATTGCTCGCATTGCTCTAATCCATGACGTTCTCTACACGTTTTTAACCCAACAATGGAGGCTGATAGTAGCGACATGTATATACGTTTTAATGAGGACACAACTGGTGCTACGTTAGGTGCTCGCATTGCGGTCGATTTTGTGCTGCCCATTGCTTCTAGTGACTGAACCTTCTCTCCAAGAAATCAAAATACTATAGTATTTTTGGTATTTCCCTTGGATTGGATACCGTTGATTCATACAGCCTAGTAGACTCTGGACGTCTTCTAGAAGCCCGATACGAATGAGTTGTTCCAGCGACGGGGCTGCAGCTCTAAGTGTGAACGTTATTTACATCTGTATAGTTGTTGTTGTACATTTTAATGTGTTGTTGAGTGTGTACGCCGTGCTATCCGGCTCGAAGGACCAATGAAAATCAAGCCTCTGCTTTGATTTAGTGAAGTAATTATTTATTCGGATTACCACTGGTGAGGTCCGAATTAATAGTTAACTATTGCATGTTAACCCTATGTGGAAACATGTGCTGTTAACCCTCTATGAAGCAGCATGTTTAACTTGCTCCGACAGTCCCGTTTGTTTCATGATTAATGCGCAATCATCATTATCAACCGAAATTATCGCAATAAAATGTTTTTAATTAGCCTTACCGATGATTAGCCTTACTGATTTTTGCGAATTATATCTCATGTCGATTTGAACGATTTTGATCGTTTTGGTCAAATTGGAGAATTCTGATTTGGTCTACTGAACATTAAATTATTTGATTGGAGAAATGAAACAAAAAATTAAAGAAACTGGATCAAAGGATAGACTTGGGAAATGAAATGATGACGTAGGTGATAACAGTTCACAAAACAGTGGGGAGAAGATGTTGGAAATGGCCACTGGTAATAAGGTGGAACCAGATCATGAAGATGGTGGACTGGGTGATGTTAGTTATGAGGAGCCATTGGGCTCTGTGGAATCGAGTAGTGGCTGGAAAACCGCAGACATATGGAGAATCAGCTGAGCCAGCTCGAAAATGATGAACAAATCTACCGGGATGTTGTAACAGTTCAAGATGAAAGAAACAAACCACTCGGGATTTTGGATGCAGGATCGACGTTTCATAGTGAGCCATTTGTTGGTCAGTGGGAGCACGGAGAGGTGGCCATAACACGAACGAAATCTGTTGTGGAATAATCCAAGCGGTGATTTGCGATTGGCAATTCACAGGAAGGTTATCGAGAGGGTGCATTGTGTGTATTGCAACGGCCCGTGGACGAAAACGAGATTTGTGCAGAAGTTACAAAAATGATAAAAGGATCCTGCGCGTTTTTACGAAGGATGAACGTAGCTTTTACATAAGGAGAATACCGTCATTAGGAAAATATGAGGAACTATATGTCAAAATTGTTTGAGGAACATACAGAGAGCAGTGACAGACAAAACCCATGTGGCGAACGATCAGCATGATAAACGGCCTATGGCAGGGATACACAGACGAAAAGGAATTAGGCGGAGTGATAGTGATATTCAATTGAATTGCGATTAGTCACATCTAGGTTTAAGTAATAGCATTACCTGTGTAGTTTTATTCGAAAAAACACTATAGAGGTAACCGTAACTATATAGTTCAAGCGGCACAATTGTGGAGGTTTCGCAGTAGGAAAGTTGTTGATGACACACTAATGACTCATTAGCGACAGTCAAGCATAACACGTATATAGACATTTATCACCAGCCAATTTGATGTCTTTGGTAACATATCTTGTCATTGTCTCGAAGAAAGAAAATATACTATTTCTCGAACGTATGAAAAAGAGATAAACAACACTAGTAACATGAAGGTTACATGTCTTTAGGTTGTCTTTGGTAATAACCTTCTAATAACATGCCTTAGCGTAACCTACAGCGTTCTTAACGATGAAATTTTAAAGTAAATTTAACAAGTCTTGTGGTGAACTTCTGCCTGTTACAAACAACAAGTACATCACATTCATAGTAAATTAGTTTCGGTCATTGCAACATATCAATATGTGTGCAGCGTTCCTAGCAATTAATTTAAGGATTAAAACTTACCGGTTGAGACTAAGTTTTACGGGTGTCTTTTCAAAAGGACTATTTAGTTGATTCATGTGAATAAAATTAACACAGTAGACAGTTGTGTATGCGGGTCAGGAAAGGATTATGCAAGACAAGCACTACCCATGTAATTAAAGAAAAACTCGAGACATGTCAGCTAAGAAAAGTTAACAACTTGTTACCTTATACAAACAACGGATAGGTTTCTATAGACCAATTATAGTAAACCTGTTATTTAACACAACCTACTGATATGTGGTCAAGTGAAACCATAAATTATATTACGCAAGATACGCCACTGATATGTTAATAAAGATAACCACTACTACCACAACTCATGATCTCTAAAGACTCATTGTCCCAATTACACGGAGTTGTCTTCTGGATGACTTGAGCTTGTTACTCGATTAGACTTGAGTTTGTCGTACGTTTTTACTTCAGACACGTTTGCTGGGAAATGGGACTAATTTTCGTTTGTTACATGTCTGAGATGAATCGTATGTGATATATCTGACATGAATGAGTTTCCTGAGATTAATTTATGTATGTATTTATATGGAGATAATGAAAACATTTTATTTCGATCTTCCTAATTTATTTGAATTTTTTATTTGAACTATACAGTACAACTATACTATATACGAGTACAATGTTATGCTGTGGCCTTAAAAAATATTACAATCATCTTTCCGGTTCCACTGACTTTGCAATTTCGTTGGGTATAAACAAAATTTAAAAAATTTAATATGTTCCAAATTTTAGAACAGAAACAGATGAGCACGAAATGAATTCTAATTTTTTCATTTCTCTCGATTGTTTACCTATACATCATTTTAAAACTACGTCATAAAATGAGAAACGTCGAAGACATGTCATCCATGTTTCGCTTAAGACATTGTTATGAAAGGAGGGCGGTTTTAGGACATGTCACATACTTGTTGTCTACCATGGACAGTAATTGGACGATTCATTCATTTGGGAACCTAATGTGACTTGTCATAAATTAGTCATTTAGCTAACATACCATCAAAAATCGACAAAACACTATTTTCTTTCTCTCATACATATTTAAAAAAAATGTAACTAATTTCTAAAGGCATGTCTTTCGACAACTTTCCAACTGGGTTGATATTGAGATGATAATTTATATGTTATCAAATTATTAAACTTTTATCAAAAAGGATTCCGATTTAACTAACGACCGTTAAAATCTATAAGTTTTGATAAAAAATATTTTTTGAAAGAGCAACCACATATTTATATTCTAAAACATGGCGCCATACCGTATATTACAAACTGTGGTTATTGATATACACATTTGTGTATAATGAACTTTATTGCGGGTACTTGTTTTTTTTAACTCGAAGGGGATAACGGTATTCACAATCCAGTGATACGAACCGGATTTGACAGGGCAAATTCGAAATAATATTTTACACCGCCACAGCTATTGGCGGCGAGCATAAGAACTAATAAGCTCAATTGTGAATTTTATAGCAAAGACGCACATTACAATTTTATAGCAAAAATGTCAAAACAATAAACATGGACCACATTAACTTTGAACAACGAAAGCTTCTTGAGTATTAATTTGAATTTACTACTAATATTAAAACTAAATTAATTAAATTACTAATTACAGTGGAAAGGAATTAGTTCAATGCCGCATCCAAGAACCAAATCTTGTGTTGCCAGTCCGTGGACAAAAAGAAACAACACGTAGTGGGACTGAAGATGAGCAGAACAGTTTGGAAAAATTATATTCCGATTTGAAATTTTTTATTTCTCTGGAGAGAGTTGATCGGCAATGTAATCGATCTCAAGGCAAATGGGATGCGGAACTTAATGCAATAGAAGTGACAAGGCAAGAAGGAAATTGGAATATATTTGGTTATGTTAAGGACCAAGTTCAGTATTTGAAGCCATACGAAGGGCTTTATTTAATGGAAATTGTAATTTAATTATTTTTTAAATGCGTCAAATGTTGTATGATCTTATTGCTGTAATTACAGAATCGTCTAGAAGTGTATTACAACTCAGTAATCGTTTCGATCGAACAGGGCTATCATATTTTCTTAAATATTCCCGAAAGTCTCGCTCTGGAACAATACATAGTTTATGCCAAACTAATGAGAAATGGTTACATTGTATTTCGCACTATAGATTGCGAAACAAATAGTCAAAGTGGTGAAACGAAAACTGATTATATTTGGGTGTATTTAAACGAATTGCTAACCAACACCAGAAACAGCAAGTTAAGTAATAATAAAGAGTATGAAGAGGTAAAGAACTCCATGAACGCTGTAATCGAATCCACCAAAAACGCGGTGTTTAATGAAGAATCGGATATGGAAGTAGTCGAGTGGCATCAAGTTACACAACAAAAGAAAAAACGAAAACTTGAAACCGACCTGTATCCAACAAACAAAAGAATTAAAACGGATTTGATTGAGGAATGCCCTCCAGAGTTCAAAAATATTTTCAAAGAAATAGATTTTATCAAATTAGCCAAATCCAATTACGAGCTCGAAGAATCTAATTTAGAATTTACATTCAATCTGTATCTACCGAATCGCAAACATTTTAAAAAGTCCAGTTTAAATCGTCCCGATTACAGAATAATTGTGTGGAACAACGATAAAATGGAATTACCTAGTAAAATACAATTGGAGGCAATTTATTTTAAGCAAATCTATCGAGTGCCTATAATTGTGGTGTTCATATCAAAAAATTTTAATTTTAATGCATATTTTTATTATTTCTCATAATAAATATTCGTTACACTGTGATTTCCGTTTTTTCTGATATCCAATCAAGGAAACTCGTAACTCTCACAAAACCACCTGGAATACCATAATCACAACCGGACGCATGTCCAAAACTGGTGACTCCGATTAAAACAGTTTCATTAGTAGCTGCATCTTTTACAACCAATGGACCTCCCGAATCTCCGGAACATACGCTTTCTTTACGTTCACCTTTGGCACAGATTGTAGACGAGCGCACAACCATAATCGAGTAAATGGCCGCACATTCAGCATTCGAAATAATTTGTAGTTCGGCAAATTGTAATTGACGAGCAACACTTGGCGCTGAGGACGATTCTAATCCCCAACCACTAGCTATTGCCGTAAACTGTTCATAAGTAGCTTGTGATTTTTTTGGTAATCTAATCGGTTTAACAAAATCGCTGAACTTCGCCGAAGCCGGTAACATAACTAACCCAACATCATTGTTCGCCGTAAATGTGTTATAACGCTCGTGTGTAATAAATTTGGTTGAATAGAAGATTTGTCGTCCAATTTCGCTGAGATTATCAAAACTTTGTGCTCCTAAATGAATTTCAGCTTCGATCGCTGAAATTGTACAATGAGCTGCACTGATCACCCAAGAAGCACTAATTAAACTTCCACCACATAAAATTCGGCCACCATTAACATCGATTAGCAGTAATGCTTGATATGGTCGATCACCATGTTTCACCGTTTGACCATTTACGATACGCCCGGTGAAAGGAAAACCCAACGGAACAGAATGCGCGATTTTTAATAATCCCAATAGGACACAGGTCGACCAAAAATTCATTTTGAATTCGATTTGAAAACTAACTGAACTTTTTAATTGATTTTACTATTTATACGTTGTAACTACAAAAGACAGTGCGCACACATTTGCAGATTACGGTTTTTCCGAATCTTAAGTGGTCGTAAACTGTGCTTCGATTGCTTTATTTAATTAGTACAATAATTAATGTTGTTTGCTATTGATAAGAAACGTGTGCTAATTTATTAAAATATTAATTTATTTAATAGAAAAATAGATTTAGAATTTGTAACAATACTTATGATCTACCTATGAACTATTTTAAAGATTTAACACCTAAATATTTATTTGTCAAAAAGTCGTATTCCTCCCGGCTGGAAATCGCATTTTTTACATCGTTAACTTGTATTTGGGGTGAACTGGAAATAATTATAATTATTTAATACTATTTAATGGCATTCAATTATCTTGGTTCTTACCTATCCGTTGTGTTAAGCGTTTTAACGGCACACGACCTTCTCAGTATATCTTCGATAAAATATTTCATACAATGAATCAAAATTCTTTGCGTTGCGGGGTACAATATCCCATCAACTATTTCTTCTGAACCTAATGTTATTCCAATATCGCTGCAGGTTTCCGCTATGAAACTGCCATCCTCATTTAGCGTTTTATGCAACGGGATAAACAATTTAAGACGATCGGCTTCGGTAAATGGCATCTCGTTATCATTATCATGTTTAGTTTCCAACGGTTCCGCATTATCATCGATAATATTAACGATAATATCGTCTAGCGGTGATACATTCAAATTGCATTCATCGAGATATTTAAGGATACGACTATTTAACGATAATGTGGATGTGTTATTGTAATTCTTTTTACTTATTTCTTGTTTAATTATGGCCGACATACTCGTATCGAGATTTTTTGATGTTCGATCAAAAAATAATTCTTGATCGGGTCGATAACCATGATACCGTGAGAATTGAAGTACTTCCTTGGTAGTCCAAATATTCGTTTGATATTTTTTCCTAAGGAGATTACTTATAGTTTTGCATCGTGACCATTCGTAGCTGGCCCGTTTAACTTTAGTGAGTTTAAAAAAGTTATCGATTTGATCCTGGATAAAAGGATACGATGCTCGAATGAAATTGCTGTTTTTATCGTTGCAAATCAACGGAAGTTTTTTCAACAGATACTCGACATCGTACCGTATATCCGTTTCTAGATTTAATTTACTTAAGAATAAATTTTCTAGATATTTTTTATAAGTAATATTTGTATTGTTAGTGGAGTTGTTTACAACAGTTTTCTTCGAAACGATTAAACTAGTTTCATTGTTAATTTTCTTTTCGATGCTAGCCACCAAAGGTTGGATTACCGGTAAACTTCTAGTAATGGCGCTTATTAATCCAGGTGGGGGTATAATGTATTTATTACCGAGGTAGTCGTGATCTGATAAGATATATTCCTGTTTTGGTTGATTCATCTGATTCGATTTTAGAAGTGAGACCTGATTTCGATTAGAATGCTTATTAAGTTTTTTATTGGGATTTATCACGTAGATTTTCCCATTCTTTTGGATTGTGTTTAAGGATTCGATTTTACCGGAACTGATTGGGATGGGCGATGGCGAAATTACATCCTCGCCTTTTCTGTCTTCCTCCATATTCGATTGGGTTATGCTATTTTCTACAGGCTCTTTAATTGGCTCAATAAGAACCTCTTCTTTAACAATTGTATTTTCTAAAAACGGATCGACTCTTTCACAGACCACTTCATTACCATTTACTCTCTCCTCTTGTACAATCGGTTCGTTGCTTTCGACAGACGCTAACCAAATTTCCACAATGGTTTCGGCACCCATTGTCTGAAGTCCGGTTAATTTTTTATCCAGTATTAAATTATGAATGATTTGGATTGGTTTTTGATTGAACACGGGCTTAAAGTAAAATTGCACTCGCACAGGAAACTCTCCCCAACCTCGGCGTGACAACTGAAACGGCGGACTAATAACATCAACTACGTCGTTTGGTTTGTACGATGGGTGAAGGAAAAACCGCACTTTATGTATAATATCGTTGACGGGCACATCCGATTTTGCTCGTATATATACAAGCCATTTGTGAGTTACACGATCTTTCGACTTTTCGTCACCTACGTATTTCGATGTGTTGCCCACTACTATTAAGTGTCGTGTTTGATTTCGTCCTCGAGACGAATTTATTATCGGTATTGGATTATTCTTCTTTATATGCTCTATATATCTCGGCACTTTAGTCCCACTTTCAGATCTCTTCGGTAAGTCGTCTTTCTTTTTCTTCTGTAATTTTTCTCGTATTGTCGTTTTCGCAGTCTCGGCTGCTTGCCGCGTTGGAGTGGGCCTGTACCTCAATAATTCTTCGTAATTAATCGGTGATTTGCCAATTAACTTCTTTAAACTTGGATGGATTGGTAGTGGCTTTGGTAGCGGTGGTTCCACACCCGGTTGATTATCGCCGGTAGAACTGCCCCCGCCGGTAGAATCATTTTCTGCACTTACCGATTTTTTACTATAGAAATTTGCTACAATAGCATAACGCAGGCGATGGAAAAGCTTTTTACATTGCTGCAACTGATTATCGACCTTAAGCATTTCCTGCTCTTTCTGAAGCAATTCGTTTTGGAATTCACGCCGGACGATTGTTTTGATTTTTTCCAATCTTTCACTTTCACTCAATTCCACTCGACTTTTTTTCACTACACAATCATTATTCGTTGTTTGATAATCTGGGTCCTGGTACTCTTCAAATTTTCTTTTATTCGACATGATCTTTTATTAAAATTAAAATACATTTGTTGATTTCGAGTAAACGCACAGAAAAAATATTCACGATTCGTTTATAATTTATTTTTTGACAGATTCGTTTGACATTTGTAGGTATATTCATGTATCGCACTGTACAAATTTAGCTATAAAAAATTTTTGGTTGCAAGTAATCTCCAAAGTATGCAACCAAAATTTAGATAAAAATTTCGTTGATTTAAATTCTACAGTTACGGGCATATAATACAATACGAACAATTTTATAACTTCTACTGGTGAACAAAGGTTTATAAAAGTTGCACCGATCAAAATAGACATTTTCGGTTGATAACGGGTATGGAGAATTGGTGAGGCGGCGATTACACTTGTTACTACGCTATATATTGCAATAAACAAAGAGTAGCTACATATATTAAACTATTCGTTCGTTAATCTATTGTTTCAAAACGCAGAAATTGAACTACTTCTAAGACCAATAACGTTTATTGGCAACTGATAAATAAATTCATTGTACCTGGATTCCGTGGCGTTTCTAACGGTTTGCATAATATCTCTCGTCCCTAAAAATAAGCTCTTAGGTCGTGTTTCAATTGGTTTAAATACCGCATAAAAAGTTAAAAAGTTAAAAATTTATTTTGTGGTAATTTTTTTTAACTTTTTAACTTTTTATCTGTTTCAACTGGTTAAAAATTTTGACACAAGGTTGCTTATTTTATGTGTAATTGTGAACATATATAGCTAATTTAAATATGAAAAAAATGTAAAATAAATACTTTTTAAATATATATTAGTCAATTATGGTCAGTTTAAACATATATTATAAAGTATATATATACGCTACTAAGTGGACCAAAAAAAAATTTGACTCTACCCTTATTGATTGTAAAAAAGTTCAGTGCACAATATTTTTCACTACTATATTCTACCCTTTTCCATACAAATCAAGGATAACAAAAACGGCCGAAATTCCATACAAATCAAGGATAACAAAAACGGCCGAAATTTTTCCATAGAAAACCCGGGTTATGTCCCTTCTGTTTGTATTCTATATTCTGTGGTTTAAATATATATTATTGCAATTTTTCTCAAAATTTGTACATGGAAAATTTTTGTTTACAAACAAATATTTTTGTCAGCCAAATGTTTTCTATATAAAAATTTTATCAGCTCTTGAAGCAGATAAAAAGTTTGACATTTTTATTCACCACAATTTTTAACTTTTTAACTTTTTATGCGGTATTTAAACCAATTGAAACACGCTCTTAGTCGCAAAATACCTATGCCTAGAGTTTACACGGATGTCATTTTTCGTTCGTGCGAACTTTCTACGACGGCGTTCAAACCAACACATAATTATGTAGGTGCTACTATTCTATCATCTTGAACAATATGATTGGTGCTATATACAAAGTAAAGCTTCCCGAGATTCAATTCAATACTTGTCAAATATAGGTTCTACATTCTATGACATCCAGAGAACATAAACATTCCCAGATCAAAATTTTATACTTAATTTATATGATATGAGCAATCAAGGAATTACACAGTATGAAGTTCAGTGAATTTCAAGATAGTAAAATAATAGTTGGTGAGGTTTGCTGGGCGCCATCGAAATTTCGAAAGAACAAGAAGACAAGAAAGACAACTGAAAAAGTTCCGTGACTTTGAAGTAAACGAATAAAACTTATGGAAGTTTAAATTTAAATAAAAAAGCAAAAAAGGAATCAAAAATAATAGTAAGAGTTCCCGTGTTATTTTGATCATTCGTGTGATATAATCGAAAAAATGTTGTTTACCTCTACACAACCATAAATCCTGGGGGTAATTTAGAGCCTAGAAATATCAGCAAATGTCGGAGTATAAAAAGAAGTAAAAGCCTTTCATTTAAAAAAAAAAAAATGTAAAACGTTACAAAGGTTCAATTCATTATCGCAAATGCAGCATTTCACGGGCGAAATAGTTTTCATATTGTTCCGACTTCTTTTATTGAACATAAACTCAGAATGGATTGGCTGGTTGGGTTCGGTGTCGGCTCAACGCGGATTGACCAATGAAGAGTTGAAAATATAATGACATTTATTAAATAGTGACATTTAGATGTGAGTAGAAGTAGTCTACAAAGAAATTCCACGACAATGACTTTCTAGACTACCTCTACTTAAATCTAAATGTCGTTGCTTCTATTTAAATCCAAGGGGACTATAGAATCATCTGTACATAAATAGTGAAACGACGAAAACAATCAGTTAGTTCTAGTAAACACGCGTCTTGTTTCAAGTGAAATTAGTGGTGATTTAAAGAATCTGTAAATGGCCTAAAGTGGGTTAATAAATAATTGTGGAAATTATTGTTGTTGCGTTTTAGTGTTAGTGGATATTTAGAAAGTTATTGTAAGGACGTTTTCTGTATTTACGCGAATATTTCAGTAGCCTTATAAGGTAAAATAGTTGTTGTTGTAAACTGTCAAATTTATAGTGGTATTTACAGTCCAGAAGGATAACCGGATTTTATAGGGCTCTTTCGTAATAACCAAGCAAACCAGCAAACGACAAAAAGTCGTACAGGCTAATTTAACTACTTCCTGTCGTTTCAAAATTGTTTGAAAACTTACTACTCAAAAGGCTCAAGCCAATAATAGAAGAACGAAATTAAATTCCACCACATTAATTTGGATTTAGTGAAAATCACTCTACGATAGAACAAGTTCACAGAATAACGGACATAATAGAAGAAGCACTTGAGAAAAAGAAAATATATTCCAGTATCTTCTTAGATGTAGCACCACAAGCTTTCGACAAAGTTTGGCACCAAGGACTTCAATTTAAATTGCATCGAGATCTACCTAAGCAGTTATTCATAAATCTTACATCGCAAATTCTTAAATCTTACATCGCAGATCGGCATTTCCGTGTAAAATATAACGAAGAGTACTGTGAACTAAAGAGAATAGCAGCAGGCATACCACAAGGTACTGGGTGCTTTATTGTATATCCTACACCAAATATATGCCAAATACGATGCTATATTTGCAGACGAAACAACTATTCTGACACCTGGAAAGTGTATATCAGAAGCAACGACAAAACTTCAACAAGCAACTAACTTAGTGAGTAGACGAACAAGGAAATGGCGCATTATCCTAAACGAAGCAAAATCGGTTCACGTAAACTTTACAAACCAGAAAGTTAACTGGATTCCAGTGGAACTTAATTCAAGGCAGATTCCAAATGCCTTAATTCTAGGCAGATTCTCGACTACAAGTTTAGATGGAAATATCATGTTAAAAAGAAAAAAGAAGGATTGAACATCAAATATAGGAAAATGTATTGGCTAATACTTTAGGGTTGTACCAAGAAGACAAATACACAAATGATACAATATTTTCAAAACAAAGTGGTGCGTGGCATTGTCAACGTACCATGGTACATCAGAAATGATAACCTACATAGAGACTTAAACATGGAATATGTCAGTGAAGAAATAAAAAAAGCATGAAAAGAAACACATTCAACGGATATCTCGGCACCAAAATGCAGACATACGATGTTTGTTGGACACTACCAATGCAGTAATAAAACTTCAAAGGCAGAAACTCTTAGAACTGGGCAGTTGTATTTAATTATGTCCGAGAATTATAATAAGTTATGTAAATTTAAACGGGAGTAACCATTGGGTTACGGCCCGTCAAATGCCCATCAATTTCTACTAAATGATTTGTAAATCAGTTGTAATATAAAAAATAAATAAAAATAAAAAAACATTCGTAGCAATTTTTGTCAGCAGTGGGTTTGTGAATTTTAGAAGATGGGTCTAAAATATTTGAAAGTCACGCAATTAAAATTTCAATAAACAAACACAAAAATGTTTCGACTATTAGAGGCTATGGAAAAGCGAGAGTTAGGACCCAAATAAATATGAGTTCGAAGAGGTAACAGTGAAAAAATTAAATGACAAACATGTTGTAGTACTTTTGATATGACGCAATTATTGACTGTTATAACTCAAAAGTTTGATCAACAAACTAAACAGACGCAAAAAATGAAACAGTTACAGCAAGAAATGAAATAATATGGTTTGACGGAACAAATGTTGCAAAAATTTTATCAACAAAATCAAAACCACAGAGAAATGAAACAAGAAATTAAATAAATAAAAATAGGCAAGGTTTCTGTATGTGTCGAAATGGAGAAAATACAAACAGAAAATCAACCTCAATTCGTGATTTCGAATGTTCAGGAGATTAAACAATAGTTGCAGTCTGAGGTTGAAAGTCTTAAGGAAGATATTCTCTACTTGAAAGCAAATGAGAGAAGCTGCCACTAAATACAGAAACAATTATTTAGGGAAGATTGGAGCAAGGTTCTGGTTCACCCAGGCTGTGGAATGTAGAACCCAATGAACCGGAAAAACAAATTATACAAGTACTGATAACAGTCTTAATACCAAACAACGGCAATAGAGTTCCAATTAGAGCTATAAATTTTTCAGATAAATCAAAACCATTCAAGAAAGGGACATTTATTGATGATTATGGGACTAACATTCATAACGTTAGTTCTTCATGAAATTATGAATGTGCAAGGGGAGATCAAGGGGTTTTTACACGAATCAATTAATTCCTCTACCTGTATATCAGAAAATAGATCGTCTTCACAATAAGCACTACGCGACCAATGGTCGCAAGGCAAAAACGACGCTAGTAATAACGTAGATGATAAAATGTCGACGCAGTCCCATTATGCGTCAGAAGGTGATATTGTGTGAATAAAAAGGTCCGAAACTACTCTCCGAAATGGCACCCTACTTAATTACAAACATATCCCGCTTCGAAGAATAATACTTACTACTATTAATTACTAATATTCATAAATATACAAGCAATGACAGACCTCATTAATTTATTGATTTTACTCTTGAAGGGCAGCAGTATATATACATAATTTTGAATTTGCTATTAATAATTTAATATTTAACAATTTAATATTAATTTTTATTAAAACATATTTATGCCCCCATATATTTTCTAACAAATCACCATCCAAGTGGAATTTCATTTTGAACCACAAAGTTTTCCAACCAACTGATAAGCGGTTGATAATATTCGATCAAAGCATCCGAATTAATTTCACGCTCTCCAGTTAATATGTAAAGTACTTCCGTCCAATGAGTCGATGAGCCAAGCGACAGTGCCTTTCTGCAAAAAAAAGAAATTTTAATATAATTTTAAAAAAACATTTTCTTAATTGCATTTTATATACTTTAACAGTTTTCCGGCTCGTTTTGATCCATAAATATCGCAACGATGTAATGGCATTGGCAAGATTTCATTAGATTTGACAGTGCCAAAAACTGTTGCTCGGCACAGACCCCGAAATATTTGAGTCTGCAAGAAACTTGCTAGAAAATATCGGGTGTATGGTATATTATAGGCAAAATGAAATTTTGATCCGATATCGAAAAATTGTTCCCGGTTTAAATTCCCTGGTGGCATGATCCCTTGTTCGTTTAGTAAAAAATTCCAAAAATAATTGTTGGCGTCGTTTATATCGAAAACGCCACGAAAATAGTCCAAACGAAATTTATCCATTATGTACTCGAACGGTATTTGTGGAATTTTCATTAAGGCCATCCGCAACAGTAATGTTATGTCGAATACGTTCATTTTACTATTTTCATTTTCTGCGGTGCGGTCTCGTCTCCATTTTTCACGTCGGCTTAAATTTTCGATTTTAGGATAAGTTTTCGATAAAAATTTTATATCATCGACTTCAAAACCTACATTTTCCACCGGCGGGTAATAATTTTGAGACGTAAATTTATTCGGATATAAAAATTTATCGGGAATAATCCGAATTCGATTCAAATGTTGCGGTGTCATTAATCCATAGAATATGGCATCACCAATAGATTCCTGAAATGCTGTGCTCGCAC
The DNA here is from genome assembly GCA_947310385.1 of Nephrotoma appendiculata. Classification (NCBI taxonomy): domain Eukaryota; kingdom Metazoa; phylum Arthropoda; class Insecta; order Diptera; family Tipulidae; genus Nephrotoma; species Nephrotoma appendiculata. The sequence goes on along the minus strand of OX371225.1, from coordinate 214,641,748 downwards.
CATCTTGAAATATTGGTGGCTGTTCTTCACTTAACAGGTAATATTGAATGTGTCCAATTTCGTGCGTCATCACATAAAAATCGTTAACAGTTTTTTTTGCACACATTAACATACGGTAATCCGATTGGCCTGCAATATCGTTCATATTGGCGGCTGTTCCGTGGCATGACGTTAAATTATCGTTGGATTCGAAAACCGAATTTTCCCAAAACAGATTGTTCATTTTTTTCAAGCCCGTCGACACATAAAAATCATCAACATCTCGAACCATATCATAGATCGACCAGTTTTTGTTCGCAAATTGGTTGTCCAAATTAATTTCGTTATTAGGAAATATTTGATCGGCGTATGTTTCCCAATTTGAAGACCACATGTTGCCGAACAGATGGGCAGGTACAGGACCATTGGATTGGAATTCGACTATGTTGGGGAATTTTGATTTTAGTAGGGATCTAATGACTCCGTGTAATAGTTTATAAAAAGGTTTCACAGAATTCCATAATTTTAGCGATACCTCATTAAGATTTGGGAGCTCATTTTCCTCGATCCACGTGTCACCGATATTGTTGTATCCGGCGTTCTTAGCACCGATATTTAATAAATTCGTAGATTCGGTAAATAAAATCGGTACTTTAGAGGCAATCGCCATACGCCAAGATTCCCAGGCCCAGCGAAATACCATTTCCGAATCAAGCGAGCAATCGATCCGTGCAAAACCCGAAAAATCCCCGGTACTCATAGCTTCCAAATCCGGTTCAATATTCAAACAAATAAATTCGGTATTTGGATTAAAATTTATATTCTCATCATACACATAGTAGTCAGGGGTGAAATTCATCCGGTTCCGATAAAATTGATTTATATTGTTCACTTTATAAGTCGACGGTTTCACAAAATCCAAAAGCAACGGATAATAATCACCTGCTGGTGTCTCGACGTATGTTACATCCCAAATAGAATCGATACTTTTACACACATCGAAATTTTTTGGCACACAAATTCGTGTTTGTGAATAAAAATCACTCATTTCGCTTAGCACTTTATTTAACTGTTTGGCCTGGTATTCAGTAAAGATGGGGCCGCGACACAACAAGAACAGCATTCTCAATTTTAAGTTCGTTTCATTCGAAATTTCTAACGTTTTTAAATAATTTGCAATCGTACGACTTTCACTACATCGCAAATTTTTCCACTTCAATTTAATTAGATCGAGTTCAACACTTTGATCGATCAACGGTTGATTATCAACCGAGTTTAACATTAATTTCCAACCGATTGCGGACGATTCATATAGCAATTCCTTATATTCCACATTTAATTTATTAAACCATTCGTTGATGGTGCTCATATTATCATCACTAGAATTCGCTGCACTCGTTTTACTGTTATCGTAATTACAAAAAATTAACAAAAATCTGTTATTAATTATTAAAAACGAAATTAAACAAAAACACTTTGTAAAAAATTTCATTTTGCGCGCGACACGCTTCTCGTTTCGTTATCAGAATGTGACTGAATGTGGCTACCGTAATTCTAACGAATTTATATGAATTTGATGAATATACTGCAAAACCGTGGTATAATAATATGTAAGATGTGGGTCGGTGAGGATACAGTGTACACAACTTTTATGTAACATAATATAGGATCATGCGTTTTGCATAATTTATGATGTCACTGTACATGTATAAACATCAAATGAACATAAATGAATTTCGGATATTTTAAAATAAATAAAAATTACCTAGATTATTTATCTTGATCTGTTCTTCAACCATAAACAAGAATAATAGATAAATAATGTTAAAGCATTTAATAAAGAAAATAGAAATCTTAATCAGGATCAGGAAGATTTAAAAAATTTAATTAACTTGTTTAGCTTGAAGCCGTTAGAGAAAATACAGGAATGTTATTGTGCATTTTCTGCAAACAACAATAACAACAACAAATTATATTTTCCATATGAATCCGCATCATTAACATAATATTATAATACAAGAGAATAGAAAACCGTCATGATAACAGTGACTGATTGTTATCGCATTACTATATGTCAATACTGTATACGTGTGTATTTTTGTATGTAAAAATGTTTTTATGTTTTCCACGCCGAACATCAAAACACAAATCAAAACAGCATGTAGATTATAATTTAAGTGATATTTTGTCGATTGTCGTACAAATTTATAAATATAAATATAAATTTGATTTGCCCACATGTTCTAGTCTAGCTACTCGTTTGTATATAACTAACCGTATATTCTTCATACACGCACGCATAAAACTATTAAAGAAAATACGTTACAATTATTTTTTATCAATTTAATTGAAAATAATGAATTTTCTTTTATCTTTAATCTGTTTGGAAAAATTTTTTATGAATAAAATAAAATGTGTTCGTTGGATAGGAAAATTAGGCTGTCATTCAACAGAACAGGTAAATTATGTTGAAAATATATTCTTAGCTTTAATAATCAGACCTAATTGATTGTTGCACTTGAAAGGACTAAGTGCAAAAAATACGATCTGAAGTTTGCAAATCCGAAATGTTTGTGAATGAAGCAAACCATTTACCTGGTATATCGTATATAGTACCTGTAATACCGCAAGGATACCTCGCTATCGTGGGTAACTGCAACAGGAAAATTTTCGAATTACAAAATGAAATTTTGAATACCGATTAAGCCCAATTTGTGCTAATTAGTGCTCACAGGAAAAAATTAGTGCTAGTCCAGGAGCCGCAAAACCGGAAAAAGAAAATTTCAATTTTCGCCTGAAAGACGAAACAAATAAAATTCAATTTCTAGAAGAAAAAAAAAACAGAAATTTAAGCCTAATTTTAAAACTTTCCAAAGGTGGCTACACCACGAAATTTTTGCTTATAATAAAAATATGATTTTCATACATTTTCATTCATAAATTGAGGAAAAACAAAATAGCCCCTAAAAGATACTATATTAATCAAACTAAATATAGAGGATATACCGTTCAATAATATTTGTGTTGAACAGCAAATTAAAAAATAGAAATAACATATTATAAAATACAAGAATAAACAATTCAGATAGCATATTCCTACAAGGCATGTTCATTGCCATTCGAAAAATATAGTGGCTGAATTTGTGGAAATCCAGAATTGGCCCAATTCCATTGAACAACAAAAACCATTGAATTAACAATTTTCTAACAAAAAGTGTTGTAGAAAGCAATGAACATACCTGATGGGAATATGCAATCAGAAAAGCCAAGTTCATTGGTTTCTAGAACACGTTATGTCAGAAAATCATTAATTCAATGCTATTTGTTGTTCAATGGAACTGGGCCAATTCTGGATTAGCACAAATTCATGTAAATTAGCACAGATTCTGGATTAGCACAAATTCGGCCACTAAATTTTTCGGATGTCATATGCAATCAGAAGTGCTAACTTCATTGGTTTCTAGAACACTTTATGTCAGAAAACCATTCAATCAACGGTTTTTGTTATTCAATGGAATTGGGCCAATTCTGGATTACCACAAATTCTGCCACTGTATTTTTCGAATGGAAACGAACATGCCTGACAGAAATATGTTATTTTATAATATTTCATTACTGTTTTTTAATTTGTGGTTCAACAAAACTTTTATTGAACGGTATCCTCTGTATTTTTTTTGATTATATAGTATCTTTTAGGGGCTATTTTATTTCTCCTCAATTTATGAATGAAATGTATGAAAATCATATTTTTATGATAAGCACAAAGTTCGTCAGAGTACCCGTCTTTGGAAAGTTTTAAATATTAGGCTTAAATTATTTCTGGTTTTTTCTATAAATTGTGTTTTATTTGTTTCGTCTTTCAGGCTAAATTTGAAATTTTCTTTTCCAGTTTTTTCGGCTCCTGGACTAGCACTAATTTTTTCCCGTGATCACTAATTAGCACAAATTGGGTTTAATCGGTATTCAAAGTTTCATTTTGAAATTCAAAAGTTGCCCTGCTGCAGTTATCCACACGTGGTAGTCCCGTAAAGATATTATCTATTAGCATATTATGGTGAGTGAGACCGCCTTAAGTGAAAGAAGTTGTCGGAGTGGTTTCAAAACTTTAAGAACGGTGAATTTGATATCGAAGACAAAGAACGTAGCGGAAGGTCGAAAGTGTACGAAGACTCGGAATTGAATAGAATTGAAATTTTTATTTACCATTTTAAAAATTTTAAAAATGTAGAATTCTTCAAGATTTTTTGAAGTTATTTTTCCATAAATTAAAGTCAAATAGGTCATCGACGATGTTGAATGATTTAGTAGACAATCTAATAATGGGGTTGATTTCTCCATAGTTTGTAGAATGGTGTTCTAGTACTAAAAACTCATGGTTTCGAAATGTTCTTCATGGTACATGAATTGATGTTTCCAAAATAAAAATCACGCCCAAAATAAATCGCGTATTTTAAAGCGTACATATTTTGTAATCCGTAACCAGTCATAATCCCAGTCGTCTCAGCCTAGGGTACTCAGAGGGCTCTGTGTACACCTAGGTAACACCTACCTAGCCGCGTTCACGTTTAGGGATTAAATACCAGTATTGAACCACCTTTGCGGTATTAGGTGATAAACCAGCAAAGATGATGTCAAGTCCACACTCTTCAGAGGCTGAGATGGACCAATCATTGTTTAAGTCATTTGGACGAAGCTCCAAATTTTAAAGATCACCAAGATCTTAAACCGGTAATAACTCCGTGCACAATTAAGAGAAATAAAGGAGTTTACAATTATATTGAAACAAGAATTTACAATTTTAAAGAAAGAGAATGAAGAACTCAAAACAGCAGTTGAAATACGTGCAACACTTGGGACGACATCAAACTCTGCAATCGATGATGACATTATCCATTCCATACGGAGAACTAGAAAGAAAAGGGCCGAAATAAAAGACCAAGTAAGAAAAGGAAAGCTCAACACTCGTCTGAAACGGCAGACACCTTATACCATTAACTTCAAAAGAGGTTTCTAGAAACCCGTTAATCATCAAGAGACAACTAGTTCTAGAACAACAACCCGACAGAGATGTTAACTTGGTTACTTGTGATCCAGGATCGATTAGTGCCCTGATGGAACTTGCTAACCATGATCTCTCTAATGTTGATATGCTTTTGAACTGCTGACATTGATTCAAGCTGTGACATTCCTTACAGCTTGCTATCCCAATTTGTTCTGGTTAATGTGACTGTGTACATCCGTTTTAGCGGAGATATGTATGTACTGTGGTCGGCTTATCGTTGATAACCCGATGAATTTGAAAACATCTTCTAGTTGTGGATTATCTCTGGGTTTTTCTATGGATGGTTCATAATGCCTGAAGGATTCTGGGTCAAATTTTTCGTTAACATAAAGCGTACGAATGACCGACCAAACGGCACAATGGTTAAAGCTTTGACGTTTGGATCGAGAGGTATCATTTTTTCATCATCAGATTACAGAACTCACGGCTGACCCATCTTCTATACGAGTACTACACGCTGGCATGGAGCTATGCAATGCGCCGATGGTTACACGAAAATTGGACCTAACGCCTTACTTCCGAGAATTGGTTGTTAAACGGTGAAAAAGTAAGGACGGGAAAAGCGAACTACGAAAGAGTTGGGAGTGCCTAGGCCCTAGCACAGATTAAAGATAAATAAATAAAAAACAGATTACGAATGCTTCAAAAGAAGAACTTAAGTTGAGCCGATGTATGTTATGCAAAATTTCTTTTGTCGTATCGTGCAAATTCCTTAATGCTTGTGCGAATGCCATTTAAATCCCCATTAGTGACAGAAGTGTTTAGTAATTGTCAACCTGTTTAGTAATTGTCAGCTGCTGTTGTTAGGTGACCGATGAGTTGAGCTGCCCTTTCTGTAAGTGTGAATTTAAATATATCATCTTCACTGTGTCGGATATTTTGTTGTTTTGATGAATCATCTCAATGAATATGTTGTTAAATGTTTCCCGTCGTTCATACTCACCGTAAAAGACTCATAATTCTACTTTTGGCAGTTTCAATTGTACCTGCTTCTGGCATGGTTTTTTATCGCCGTCGTTACATTGTTGCAATTTGATCATTGTAGTTTCTGTTTTTCTTGTTCTAGCCAAAATAATCTTTTTTTGATCTTTTATTTTTCCCCACAGCACTTAGATTTCAGAGCGAAACAGTTAGATTATATATTTTTGATAAATCATTTCCTTGGCAATAAAATGATCTAATCTATTAGTCTTTATTAGACGTAAAGATATTATAATGTAACATCAGACCGACATCGTCAAACATCTTGGTGAATTTTAGACAGTAAACTTTCGTGGAAATTCTACCTTGAACATTTTGGAAATCCTGGAGCTTGTTTGGAGGCGTGTGGTTAAATTAAACTCTGTCACTGCGAAACTTAACGGTCTACAAGGTATGGTATACCGTGCTATTACCAATGATACGTCTTCCACACCTGCATTGCAGACAATCTTATTTCTGCCTTCAGTGCGCAGTCGTTCATCGTAGGCACGGCTTGCTCCGCTGATTTTCGACTGCGGTGCAGGGCATAGACAAATTTACAATTTATTTATGTCATCTCTATTGTTTGTCGATGGTTTATCTATCGAGAGACTCATGGATGTCTCAACTCATTTCAATAACTGGGTATCTGAGTCATTAGTGTTTTTAAAGAGACGAGCATGACGAGCATATATAAAAGTTATATAACGAGGGATGAGAACATAATATTGAAGTTGTATGAATTGATTATATTGAATTGCGAGATTTTGACTTGTACTGACTCAGTACCTGACTTTTTCAATTTAAAGTTCAGAAAAAATGTTTAGTTCGCGAAATTAATCAAAGTAGCCAGAGCAATAATAGTCAAAATGATGAATGGCAACATTTATGTTTGAACAAAAAAGTTTATTTTAATAATGTCTTTAATTTTATATGTATATTTTTCAATTGTGTTGTTATTTAATTTTACGAGCATTATTTGTGATCAAACATCGGATTATGAAGTGGACAATAATCAGGAGAGTTTGGACGATTCCTCGCACTTTTTAGAGAACCATGTTGATCTTAATTATGATACTTATGTGGATGACGCTTCGGCGATGGTTGATGATGTGGATGACGCTTCGGCAATGGTTGATGATAAAAATGAATATTCTGAAGCAGCTGAACAAGGTGGTATTATCGATAAACTGAAGGGTGTTTGGAATAAACTTCTACATCCTAACAAATATGATTCAGCAACATACACGGATACTTTGAATAATTTTCATGACGAGATTTTTAAATTTTTAAATGAAGATAAAGTGCCGAGGTCCCTTCAACCAGTAAATCTACAGTGCCAAACTACATGTAATTCATCTAATTCCCAAAAAGGCAAACAAAATCAAACCATAACTGCAACTGCATCAAGTGTCGTCAAACAAAATGAAACAGTAACACCATCAACTAATCAGACTAGTCAAGATCCGCCTGGTCAAGCACCGCCTGGCCAAGCACCAACTGATAAACCGCCTAGTAAACCGCCTGCTCAGCCACCACCCGGTAAACCGTCTGGTCAAGCATCACCCGCTAAACCGCCTGGTCAAACACCACCAAGTAAACCGCCCGATGAATTACCGGCGTGCGCATCATATCTAAATAATTTTACAGTTGATCAATTAAATTATTTGAAAAAATTCTTAAAATGTATGCAGCTTCAGCAGGGTAATTTAGATAAAAAATCCAATGATACTACTACTAAGAAACCTGAAACATGCTCGACGTGTGGCGATAAATCGAAGCAGGCCAACGTTACTTCTACACCTGCAACGACGAAAAAGCCACCCGCTGCAAAAGCAGCATCGAGTAAAGGAAAACCAAAACCAAAAGTAGAGAGCGGGAAACATGGTCATGAATTAAATAAACCTCCAATAAATCATACGGCGCTCGAGGCAGGTATGTATGGTTTATTCTTTCTTATGTTTGAATCCACAAAGCCAATCAAATTTCAGATAATACACTATTAAGTAGTTATAATATATATCTAAATAAATTGCAATTTCTGGCTCACTTACACCATACTGTTTGTCAAGTAGGCCAAAAGAAATTGCAACCCATAGATCTCAATTTGGTCCAAAAGTTAATCGACGAAGCCAAAAGTAAACTGCAAATAGCCAATGAATCGTTAAGTACGTGTAAAGCGCGGGAAGATACAACGGTGGTGAAGCCAAATAATCCGGATGTAATGTTTCCATTTTTTAATCCGTACTATACGAGAAAGAAACGAAACTTTCGGGGTACTGATTCCGATATAAACAATGTAGTTTCCATGGTTCAGGAACAACTGAAAAAAAGTAACTCGGGCGCGGCCAATGGGGTAAGTGAATATAGTAAAATACTGGGAGTTAGAAAATCAAAAAAAAAGAAGAAAAAGAAGAAAAGGAAACGGAAAAAACCCGCCAAGAAATTACGTGAGAGCGAGGAAGGTGCGGAAACTGCAGGTAACGAATATATTTTTAAAACTTTAAGCGCGGCAAACTCTTTTAATTTTTTTATTTATATTTTCCTTCGAAGGTAAAATGCCAATGAATGTTAATATTTCGAATTCAATATATAATAATTTTAATGCAGACTATAATAATTTGAAGTTTAAGGTATCGCCTGAACAAGAGGAAGATATAAATAAATTTTTAAAAAATATAAACGAACGCCCTCAACTCTTTAACTTCGACATTGAGCAATATTTAAATCCCAATGTAGTAAAGCCGATCCGCAATCCACAGCCCAAAATAAAATCGTATTTTGAATTTAATACTGATGCCAATGAACATCATCCGTTCAAACGGAAACCAGGGCAATTTTTTGTTTTTAAGGATGAGGCTAACGATCATCCGCCCGACCCTTTTATTAAATCTAAACGTGACATACTAACGCAACGTATCAAAGCAATATCAAATAAAATGCGAATGGCTTCATTTCTAGAACATCCGGAACTGCATTTTGATGAAACGCAGAAAGTTAGTCGAAGTAGCGCACCCTATCCACCGCCACGGTACAGTACACCATTAAATTTGGACCAATTCAAAACGGATAATGATTTTGTCGATAAATTTTATCTGCTGAACGATGGCAATCCAAGTGCGCCGAATGATGATAAAACGACTAAGGAAAATGAAGCAAATAATATCAATTCGATCGATCTTGGCATCGATTTGGATTTGGATAAAAAATTCCGTGATTTAAAATGGGAAACTGATCGAAAATTCTATTCGGATATGGTGCCAAACGGAGACGATTCGAAAAAGAATGTAGACGACACGAATAACGAAGCATCTGATATTTCTAAAAATGATGATTTTATATTTTATAAATAATAAATCTTAATACTTTAAATTTGATTTTAAATTTAAGCTTTATTATACGCTTTTTAACTTAAATTTTATTTTATTAAGAAATACTCAAAAACTAGACATTGTTGTGGAAACACTTTATAGCTTAGTTGGTAATGCCCTTCCATCACTTATCTGAAAATATACGATTGATATTATATAAATCTACAATTTTAAAGGCGGGTTTCGTGTGACCTACCAAATTTACTTCTTGGTCATTTGATGTCTGACGATTAGGAAGGGAGCGCCTAAGCCCGATCCGAAGAACACAATAAACAATGCTGTTAGTTTATATTTATTTTCAAGTGAGAAAGGTAGATTCTGTAATATAAAAAGGAATGTAATATAATAAATTTGACGGTATGTATATAAAATCATTAATATAAAAATGATAAATATTATAGGTTAGAAATTATGTAACTCGGAACAAAAAAAAATTAATCAATACTCACAGCACCAGGTACACCACCATGAGAACCGTGTCTCACAATTTGTCTGGATAGATTTTGTGTAAGTAATCCCGATACACGTCCCAACATTTTATTATAATATTGATTTTAACTTTTTACTTAATTAAAAATAAAATTTTTCTCGATTACACAAAAATAGTGTCGACTCAAAATGAAAAAAATGAAGTGCTCGAAATGTCATATAAATTTTGTAGTGGGATTCTAAAATTGCAAAGAAAACGAAATGTAGTAGTGACATCTATACTATGATAGAGTATCTCGGTCATAAATTTACTACCACACATACGTAATTTAATTAATTTTTATTTAATCTACAGTACAACACGAATTGGTGATTACTGTTTGGTTTAAATTCAATGACGTCATATATATATACATGTTTAATAATCAAGCGAATTCCAAGATAATACAAAAATTTGTAGTGTGTTACGACAGTTTCGGTAAAGTAAAGTAGAACATCATGTTAAATAATTTAAAAAATACATTAACTTCGCGTATTTTAATTAAGAATTCATTTTGGAATTACAAAAATGTTGTGGCAGCATTACATATCGGTGAAACTAATGTTATACAAAGTCAAGTTGATAAAAATGCTGTAGAATATAAAGTAAGTGTACTTAAGTGATTGATCTTTAAACTTGGCATGTACGTCAATTCTAATGTCATTCCAATAGGAAAATGTTACCCATATGACCGAACTTGTAAAAACATTACGTAAAATCACTGATAATGTGCTAACAGGTGGTGGCCAAGAGGCCATAAAACGTCATACGTCGAAGGGAAAATTATTGGCGCGGCAACGGATCGATTTGCTCTTGGATAAAGGATCACCATTTTTAGAATTAAGCCCCCTTGCTGGATACGAATTATATGGCAAAGAAATTGTTAACTCGGGAGGCATTATTACCGGAATTGGTAAAGTACAAGGTGTTGAATGTGTAATTGTTGCAAATGATGCCACGGTTAAAGGTGGAACTTATTATCCAATTACGGTTAAAAAACATTTACGAGCCCAAGAAATTGCAGAGGAGAATCTATTACCATGTATATATTTGGTAGATTCAGGTGGTGCTAATCTTCCACGTCAGGCTGAAGTATTTCCGGATAAAAATCACTTCGGACGAATATTTTTCAATCAAGCACGTATGTCGGGTAAAGGCATATCACAAATTGCAGTGGTAATGGGTAGTTGTACTGCCGGTGGTGCTTATGTCCCTGCAATGGCAGACGAAAGTATTATCGTTAGGAAGCAGGGAACAATTTTCTTGGCCGGGCCACCACTAGTTAGAGCCGCAACCGGAGAAGTAGTATCTGCGGAAGATTTGGGAGGAGCGGATCTGCATTGCAAAACTTCAGGAGTTACTGATCACTATGCTATTGACGATCAGCATGCGCTTCACTTAGCTAGACAAGTCGTTGGAAATTTAAATCGCCCAGCCGCAAACCAATACAACGAAAATTTACGATTAACTTCAACAACATCTACTAATTTTAATAGTATTCCCAAGGTTGATGGACCCAAATACAATCCTGAAGAAATTTATGGCATCGTTGGTTCAAACCTAACGAAAACCGTTGATATACGTGAAATAATTGCACGGATTTTTGATCGTAGTGAATTTGTCGAATTTAAAAAAATGTACGGCGAAACTTTGGTCTGCGGGTATGCACGATTATATGGAAATTTGGTTGGCGTAATCGGAAATAATGGCGTCCTATTTTCTGAAAGTGCCCTTAAAGGTGCACACTTTATTCAATTGTGTGTCCAACGAAACATACCATTGGTGTTTTTACAAAATATTACTGGTTTTATGGTTGGACGAGATGCTGAGGCAAATGGTATAGCAAAAAATGGAGCAAAATTAGTGACGGCCGTTGCATGTGCCAATGTACCGAAGTTAACATTGATTGTTGGGGGGTCGTACGGTGCTGGAAATTATGGCATGTGTGGACGGGCTTATTCACCTCGATTTTTGTATATGTGGCCAAATGCAAAAATATCGGTCATGGGCGGAGTACAAGCAGCCAACGTATTAGCCCAAGTTGCTGAAGATCAGCATAAACGAAGTGGTAAACCATTTACCGAGGAGCAAGCCAATAAAATTAAACAACCTTTAATCGAGCAATTCGAGGCCGAAGGTTCAGCGTATTACAGTTCAGCTAGGCTGTGGGATGATGGTATTATAGACCCAGTTGATTCCCGTAAAGTATTAGGTTTAAGTTTAAAGGCGGCACTAAATAACGCTAACAACGAAACGAACTTTGGGGTTTTCCGAATGTAACCAAATGATGATTTAATATCGTACCAGGAATATTGCATTTAAATAAATTTTAACTGGTTTTTATTAAACAAATTGTTTTTATTCGCAGAAAAAAACAATTCTTAAATAAGAAACTTAACAAACTAAATATATTTAAAATTTCCCTAAATTTCTTTCTAAGAAACAGTCTAACTAAACGAACCTTTTATTGGGACATTGCACTTATAATTCTTCATGATCATTTTCATCATCTTCTTCCATGTTGTACTCTTCGGTTGGCAACTCATTACAATATCCCGCTATTTCACTACACAATTTCAAATCAATATCGGTTTGGTTTTCATCCATAAATAATTTGGTAGCTATTTCTTCGTGATCATCGAGAACCTCAAGGCACTGCAAAATATTAAAGAAAATAGTTGGTACCATCGATTGTGTAACAAAAAGCAACGTGTTATTTATGTATTTGATAAGGAAAGTATGACATGAATCAATTAAAAATCGAAAGCGCAATCTAACCTTGAATGGGAAAATCCAGTCAAGTAGTTTCTAGAAATAATCATACTTACAAAATGTTTTAAACTTTTATTTAAATCACCATCTTGAACAAAATCTACTTTGCTCATGAGTGGATTCATGCCAGCCTCCGTGATCATTTTAAGTACGGTAAATCTACCATTCGATTTAAATGTTGCCTTTGCATAATCATCCATCTTATCACCTAGATACAAATGATACCTGGTTTAGGGATGAAAATTACGAATGTTTCGGTTTTTATACTCACAAATGGATTCCATTAAATCGGTCAAATATACTTCAGATCTCCGGTACTGTATCTTATTACTGACCGCATCGCCAGATTTGTCTATTCGGAAACCACCAACTTCTACAACTTTTTTGGGATCTACCTTGATGATTGCCGCTTCTATTTCATTAACGGTGGCCTTACAGACTACAAATTGGCAGGATCATTAATAAAAAAAACTACTATTTTATTTTACAGGAATATTTACCATGGCATTTAACTTCCTTTGATGTGAATCCCTGTGCACAATAAACACTAACTAGTAGTAACAATAATTTATAAATTACTTGCATTTTAATTTTATTTTTATACGAGGTTTTGGTACAAACAAAACTTAAGTAATAACTTTTTTATAATAAATATATCACAGATATAGATGTATTTTATATAGATGTATAGTCTTGGATTTATTGATAAAAATTATTTATAATTTAACACGTTTCTAATCACTGATTGGTTAAATTTTTAAAATAGATTTGTTTATTTACTAAATTGTGTGTGTGAAGAAAATCGCAGATTAGTAATGCCACCTGAGCCTGTTCACGAGATTTACATTGTTACAATATTGTTAACAATGACAGCTCAACACCGTTCATGAAACTACATTGTAACAATGAACACGTGCCTTTTTCGTTCACGAACTCTACATTGTTACAAACGTCATTCTCAACCCAACTCGAGACTGCCTCTACAAATGTCATTTTTAATTGTGTAGGTATCAGAAGCAACATGATGATTGTGTAGGTTTGAAAAATAAAGAACAAAATTCAATTTTTAATATATTTATTTTAAATAAATTTGTGTTTTACGGATACACTGATTATTTTGATGCTCCATAATACTATGATTAGTTCGTACTATTGGTTTATTTTTTAGTTACGATTCGTACTTTATAGGGGAAAAAAAATGGAAAAATTGTCCTCTAGGCAAATCGAACTTTACAAAATCATAAAACGTGCACAGTAGATCGTTAGGAATCTTAAGAAGTCTAATAGTATCTTGAACGAATGCCGCATCATCTTCTGTGATGTCACAGTATTATGCACGATTTACATGTTCCAATTTTTTTTCCCAACAAATTTTTTACTGAAAAATAGAGCTGCACGCATATACAAAAAATGTTACGAGTTAAAAAGAGTCAGCAATATAAACAAATAAGGCAAAGCTATAATTTTTTTGCATGTCCCATAAATTTTGACAGTTCGAACAGCTTGCGTTTAAATTAGATAACGAACAACATCGAATTAAATGATGTTTATGGCTGCTTGATGTTTATTTGAAACTTTATTGAATTTTTTTTATTTTACTGCTATAAAAATACTCGTAGAAACTATATTTTATGGCAACATTCCCAGTTTTATGCCAACATTTGCTCAAATTAAAAAGAAAAAAATCCAATTTTATTTTACTGGAATTTGTTTCGTGCTCCTCTCGCAAACGAAAATCGTAATATACTTAACCTTTCATATTTTACTGGAAAAAAAAATTGGAACATGTAAATCGTGCACGGTTTACATGTTCCAATTTTATTTTCCAGTAAAAAATGAAGGGTTAAGTATATTACGATTTTCTTTTGCGAGAGGAGCATGAAACAAATTCCAGTAAAATAAAATTGGACTTTTTTCTTTTCAATTTGAGCAAATGTTGTTTACATATGGTTGACTCTTTTTAACTAGTAGCGTTTTGTTATTTGCGTGCAGCTTTATTTTTCAGTAAAAAATTTGCTGGGAAAAAAAATTGGAACATGTAAATCGTGCATTAAACTGCGACACGAGATTTTTTGGCAGCTGCCTCGGCTGCTTGATATTCTTCAATCTATAAATACAATTTTTATTCTAGTCTTGTATTTTGTAAAGGCCGCTCGGTCTTACCGGTTTGGTGAGTTTGCGGTCACGTCGTCTCTCAGCACGGATTATGCCATCTGTAATAAGTGCTTTGCCACCATCGACATTAGTGGCAAGATCGGATAGCGTAGCGTAGACCAAAGCAGCAATTTTAAACTCAACATTTAAGTTTAATGTCTTGTTTACAACCTCTTGGGCAAACGAACGACATGCCTTAGTCTTGTCGTCTGCATCGGCTGAGAGTACGGCTAATGCAAGAACATATTCCTGTGCATATGGTTTGTCAGATGATAAGACAGGTGGTAAATGAGCTAAACGACTGGCGGGTAATGTCTGAAAAACAATATTTAAAGTTAGTCTCCAGTTTCGATTCCCTCGAGATTAATCTAATTAAATATTACTAATTTTTTAAAAATATTGCAATTCAAAATAATAATTAATAGAATCTGCCCCAGAATTGCTTCTCCGTTTGAAACTTATATTGAAAATTCACAATTAACTCCTTCGTACTACAATAAAACATTGCATTGTCAGAAAGTTCATAATTTATTTTGTCTACACAAATCTAACAAATTTTACTGCAATCTCAGTTTTAACAATAAATTTTTTTATCTTAATTCTGTGGTTATGTTTTTAACAATGTTTTGACACTTGGGACAATCTCATAGTTAACTATTACGTCATTTCTACAATGACAGTTGCTACGATATTGTAACAATGTAAATATCGTGAACAGGCTCCCTCACAATTTTTTCAGCGAACCACATTCCAGTACTTTTTTATGCTTTTTACAGACGCCACAAATGTACCCTATGAACCGTAGAGCTCGATTTCGATCGAAAATTGTATAAGGTGTTGAAATTCTTTTGTGCCAGCTATGCATATCCGTTTGACGTACACTTGCTTGATTTTAAAGTCAAAAGTTTTCTGTTGGGGATGCGTGTTAAAGCCACTTACACATCTAATTACAGACGATTCGTGCGTAACTTTATTATGCCTCGCAGCCACATACAAGAAAAAAATACAGACGATTTTTACAACAAAAATTCTTTATATTTTGTTTTGGACTGAATGTTTACACCGCCATTTCTTTTCATTTTAAAATTAAATAAGTTTACCATACCATATTCATGATGAGCTTTTAATAAAAATATTAAATTAATGAAAAATAAATTTTTCTTTGAAATTTTTGACATTGTTTTAAAGTAATCAAAGAAAAACACAACAGAGAAAAAATCGTTTAAATTGTTTTGATGAGTTCGGAAATCGTTTTTAGATTTTTGTGCGTTCGCTAAAGAAACGGCTAAATAGAAAAATGATTATATTTTTCAATTAAAATTATTAAATAATTGCAGTTTTATTATTTTGGCTACTAGTTTAAGATATTTTACATATTATCTCATAAACTTAAGTCAAAAATATACTGTAATTAATTCATAAATACCAAATCTGTTTTTAGAAGTCGTCCGTAGATATGTGTATGTGGCATCGCTTTTAATCAAAACCTAAAATAATTAATTAATTCTACACGATCCCTCACAATTTTACTTTGTTAATCATAGGGATTCTTAAGAGTAAAATAAATAATTAATATTTATTCTATATTATATTTATAATATTTTTATAAATTTTCTTTTTTTATCACCATTTAAAATATATTATCATAATTTATTCACATTATGTTTTATACGCCAGTTTAAGAATAATACTGATTTGCAAAAAAAAATGTGCAACTGTTTTTGTATGAGAGCCCCCCCCCCCCCCCCAACACTTTTCCTACCGTCGGCCTTGCTTTTAACGATATAAAGAAAAACTGGTGCTGGTGACCGATTACAGGTGCTTACCTCTATCAACTACAATAAAAACATTCCAAAACTAGAAAACAGGGAAATTATAATTCACCATGGCAATACTGCGGGAACGACCTGAAGTCCGGTTCATAACTATAAATAAAAATCCCATATTCCCACATCCGAGATTTTTTTCAACTCTTTTGTATGAAAAGGAGTGTAAAACTTACGTGATTTAATTGGTTATAATGATGGGATGAAAAATCCGAGATTTTTATCTAAAGTTATGACCTGGACTTGAACTGAATGTTGCTCCGAACGTTGGTATTGCTTGAACAATATAATTGGTTTGCGCCTCGTGGATTTGAAGGTCAATTTAATGAGTTGTTGTCGTCACCTTATGCTATTAGTTGGTTTGATTTAAATAATATGTGGCCTATATTGAGCTATGGAATAAGATATTTTAAAAATGAGTTAAAAAGTATATATTTCGTTTTGAAGAGATACATAATCAAGATCATACGTCCCGACCACTCGTGTTGCTTGGTGTAGTGTCGTACGCCTGTCGATACTTTTCTCTAATATAATTATAAAAATGAAGGTCTGATAGGTTGCTGATCTGGATTTCACTCAAATCTAATTGTTTGTGGTGAAGTTCGATTTAATACAGAGGAAAACAAAATTCCGCCACTGAACTGTCATGTCGTTGTTAAGTGATATTTTTTCTATTTTGTAACAGGTTTCGGTGGCATGCGATATCTATTCTCGAATTGGTTTACAACCACTTATTTTTAGTCTTTGGTGACGTTCATCTAAATGTTTACTTGTTTGTTGTTGTTTACTTGATAGATACTGCCTCCGTGAAATCAGCCAGCGTCTAGTTTTCTAAAATGCCCCTGATAGTGTTTGCTCGTAACTAGTTTGGTTAAAAAGTTTATTGTTCCAACGTAGTTTTTTTTTTTTAAATAGGGAATAAGTTAAATGGATTTACTGTCCTAATGTCCT
This sequence comes from Nephrotoma appendiculata, assembly GCA_947310385.1. NCBI lineage: Eukaryota > Metazoa > Arthropoda > Insecta > Diptera > Tipulidae > Nephrotoma > Nephrotoma appendiculata. The sequence continues at coordinate 214,624,204 of OX371225.1, read as the reverse complement.
TTTAAGGTCAATTAATACTCCCCTTTTCATTCACGCACTCACCCACCCATTCACCTAGTCACACATTTTGCACCTGCACGTTGCAAGCTCCATGTCAACCTGCACACTGACATTGGGGTGGGTCGGCACTGAATTCTGCACTCCAACAGAGGGTCTAAGTTGTGTTTATTAAGATCACCGATTGTAATCGATGAAGAAAATTCGCTTTACCTCTGGTGGGATTCGAACCCAGTACCTCCCGGTCCAAGTGCCGAAGCTTTAACCACTGCGCCACTTGTACGGTTGGAAGCAATGGTTGGTTGTTGTTGATAATAATTGAAAAGTAATTTTGCAACTACCAGAAAGCGGTCGTGTCGATGTTAGCTCCGCGTTTTGTTTGTATGTCCTTAATACTGGAGAAACTCTTTTGAATATAAGGCGGATGTGATCAATTTGGGTAACCGTGTTCCCCTCGTCTGATTTCCATGTACTTGGAGTTTTCGTGGGAAGTCCGTGCTGGTGGCCAAACTATGCTACAAAGCTAATTCCGTGGTGCATCACAAATAATTCACAAATATCTATTTTTATTTAGAAATACCAATCAAAGTGTAAAAAAATGTAAAGTTAAAAGCTAATATCAACAATAATCAATGAGAACCAATTTAGATTTTTCTCCAAAAAAGAGACAGAATATGTGACCTCGCTCGTAATTACTTTTGTGAATAAGTTACAGGTTCATAAATACATATTCGTTTAGAGTAGGGCCTAAAGCAATAATTCGTTTCATTTTATAAAATACAAAAAAATTGTGCAAACAGTAAATTTTAACTGTAACAAATCTAAAAAAGTCTCTACAAATATTTTAAAAATTCTATATGTTTTCTATATAATTTCTAAAATTTATAAGATATTATTAATTTTAGTCCCTTCACTCCATTTCGATCTCTATCTTTCAGTATTTGGGAAAAATAATCATTTATCATCATTTTAAATAAATAAATAACTATTTTTAGTGAGGCCTATCAAATTTTATATGAAACTTTTCTTTGTTTGTAATGAGAGCTCATATGCCAAATTTGCTGGACATCCCAAATTTTTATGATACAAATATAGCTTATTTCTTTCAATTATTCATTCAAATTCATTCGATAAAGATAAATATTCCAATTTGTTGTAATCTCCGATTTGTTATAAATTGAATAGCTTCAAGTCTTCGTAACTGATATGTTTTTTATGGCCTAAACAAACTCGACGCGCAAAGTAAATATATGAAATTTTATGAACGAATATATACTAACCGCGCGATACGCGCGTAAATATAGGTTTCGACTCTATATTTTCGTTGTTACACATCCAAGTGTCATCCAAAAGTGTGGCGGATTTTTTCTGATATAATGTGAATATTAATAATGAGTAATTATATTCCTTTTCCTGCCTGCCCACACAATTGTGTGGGTAGTGGAAAACAATTATGTCAAAAATTTATTTCTGTTTGTAGTTTAGACCAACATACACACACACATTTGTGCATTACAATTAATTCTTTTTTGTCTGAAAAATATCACTATAACTACATATAATAATAATAAAATAATTAATATTATCAAAAACAAATAATTAATATGTTATGTAATTTATATGTTATCAAATTACATATAATGTTTTTTTCAAAAATAATTCCGATTTAACTAAGATCTTTAAAAATCCCAAGATATTACAACCTGTCTTTTTTGATACACACATTTGTGTTGGTTCTGGTAGAAAAAAGGATAATATAGCAGCTTTTTGAGGAACAGCCAATTTGAAATCAAATTAAACTGAATTGGTGACATTGTATGAGAAAATAAAAAACGCGCGTCGACGTTGTATTACAAAAAACCTCAAGACGACTGTATGAGTGCGAATTTTTGTGTGAATATTTAGAATCACTTTTTAACTTTAAGCAAAATATTCGCAGAAGATCAACCTAATCATAAAAAAAATAAAATTATGATCTACATTGTGCCTAATTAATCAATAGAAAAGTGTGATTCGCACAAAAATTCGCACTCAAACAGTCTTGAAGGTGACTGTTTGAGTGCGAATTTTTGTGCGAATCACACTTTGTGCTTCTTTGACAGTTACGCGAGAGTCGCGCGTCGAGTTTGTTTAGGCTATTAGTTACGCAAAGCGGTGTTGTTTTGTTGGTTGGGTACATGTAAGTACTTTTTTATCGTTCGGTCGTTCAATTTGCTCTGCGCCCTATGAAACATACGTAGTGCACTTTAAACAGTAAAATTAATATAAATAAATATAAATAAAATTCTTTTATAAACATTATAATTAATAACATCGTACAGGTACTATTTAGTTTGAATAATTTTACTCGTTCTTTGTATACCTACGAATACGATACATATCAAATAAACCGAAATGATTACCACACTTTTTGCGTCAACTGTTTCATGTTCGCGTATACTTTTTTGAAAGGCAAACTACATAACCTCACCACAAAAGTTGATGCGCGTAAATTTTTTCATAAATATTTTTATTTGTCATATGAAGTGATCAGCAAGGAGAAGTAAAAAACGCTAGTAGTTCATTGTTCAGTAGTAATTTGTTTAAATTATAGTTTTTTGTGGTGAAATGTTCATAATAATTATAATTAACTTTTAATAAAAAACATTCGTGAAAAAAGTTTATAACTAAGAAGATTTATCAAACAAAATAAAGTTAAATTTGATTTTTTTTTTGGTTTCTGTAAATTTGGTATCAAATAAAAAAAGTAAATAAATTGAAAATCTCGAATTGCGTACAGTAATTTGGTTGATTCCATTTTAAGTTTTTTTTATATATATATAAATAGGGGAGTTTGCTACTAAATTTCGAAAATAAAGCTTTCTCTCGTTATAAGTTCTTAATATTTTATTTAAAATACACTTAATTTCTAATAAAAATTATATTTATTTTATATTAATAAAGTTTAATAATCAAAATATTATAAACTATAAAAATAAATTTGGTTCATAAAATTGTAAAAAAATGGAATTGTATGGAAATAATAATAATGAACTCGACCAAACAACCGCGCGCCATATTGCTTCGCCAGTCTTGATCCGGTCAGCTGCGGAGAAAGACGTTATCTAGAAGATGTGTCATTATTTTGTGCATAAAAAATTTGTTTTAATATATTTAATTGTTAACTCTTTGGAAAATATATTATTGTGCTCATTTTTATCATATTGTGAATCTATATTACTGTGTTGTTATTAAGAAAAACATTAATTATAAAAAGTTATATCGGTAAGTGATAGCAATTTTTTTTTATATTCTGAAATCATTTTTTTTGTATTCTGGTGATACTCTATATTGAAAAAATCGTAAACGAAGCTAATTTTAATAGTTTATTTTATCTTGATAATATGGATCACTTTTAGTAATAATTATAAATAATAAATAATGACGTAATATAATTAAAATAATGTTTTATTACCATACATATACAAGCGTCGCGTTTTTTCTTTGTGCAAAGGCATGAAAGCTGGTTTTTCTTTTCTTGTTCTGTGTATATCTTACAAAAAAAATATTTCAATCGCTCAAAAAATAAAGTTAAAGGTATTAATTTTATGCACCGTTTACACATATACAAGATTTTTTCAAAAAAATTTCCTATTCAATAAACCTACCTATGAAAAACTGATAAAAAAAGTTCTTTATTATTTATATTCCGCAACGTCGCATAATGTTCACGGAGTGTACATATATGTATATAAATAATAAGAAAATAGTAATTGTATGTGATAAAATGTTACTAGAGAAGACAAAAATGAAAAGCGTCGGTTTTTAGGAAAAGAAGTTTTCTGATTCACTATATAAAATTATATCGAACGTGGTTTATTTCATTAAACTGTACATAACTCATCATAATTAGTACAAATTTAATAAACGTTGTTTTTGTATATAAAAGATTAGATGTTACGTTTTAAGGTTAGGATTTTGTAGTTCATCCGATTCTGTTTAAAGAATTCGCCTTCAAATCATTAAAATAAAGAAAACACAGATTTTTAATCGTTTTTCACATTTTATTTATAAAAATACTATTAGATTTACAATATTTTCTTGTTTTACAAAATGGTGTTTTCAAAAAAAAAAAAAAAAAACCTGTGCTGAATTTTTATTTTATTTTTGACTGATATAATATAATACAGGCGTATATTATTTAACACACACTCACATAAATATTTTGATATTTAAAAATTTTATTACATACGAGAAGTATATAAAAAAAATTCTTAGTGTGAGTGTAAATATTTTAAAATATGAATTTGAAAAAAAACAAACAAAATATTTTTTGAGAACGTCACTATCGAAAACCAAACCACTACACACCAAAAATCCCGAATTAAAATATTCCGATATATTTTTTTATTTGATTTTCAGTATGTTCCAAAACGAAACAATTCGAAAATGCGATTCAATTTTTTGTTTTTTCGTTTGTATTTGTTTTGTAATCACTTTCGAATATATATACGATTTTTATATATAGATTTACAAACACTATCAAAATTATAAATAAATAAAGATATTTTTTTATCCGCCGAGACTACGCGACTTATGTGCGCTTGCGCGGTTTTATGAATTAAAAAAGAAATAAAAATTATTTTATTTTAAAATAACGACAAAACATACTACAGTCTTCCAAGCTTGTTGGAAACTATTTCAACAACCAATTTCGTTTCAAAACGATTCTACATTGAAACTTAACCTAAATCGTATATACAAGATATAATTATGTGCCTGTATAGAAAAAAATTCACACATATAAAAATACTGTCAGGTTATAAAAATATAAAAAGAAAATTTTGTGAACATAAAGTTTTGCGCATACAGAATTTTTGTGATAGCGCTTTATGTATGTATTTACTTTTTTAATAATATATTTTAAAATATAATCACCAATTATTATATTGAAAGCATGCGGTTATTTGGTTATTTCCGATATATGAATGACGTTTACGTTTAAGGATAGGTCGTAATTGGAAGTAATGACATTCGATAGGTTATAATATACATATTTTAAAATCACTAAAATACTGGTTTTATACCTTTAGGAACCCGTAGCATAGTTACACTTTAGTACTAAACCGCCATGAAAAAATATTGAAAGGTCAGTGATTAGTGTGCTTGTTGTTTTTATTCCCCCACACTTCATTCCACACCACAATCCACATACACAAACCCGATTCGTATGCAAAAGATGTACTCGCGCTTCGCTAGCTTTGCAACGCAAACATGATACAACTTGTTCAATTTTATTTGGATTATTATCAATACATACGAATATAACAACACATATTTATAAACACTATTTATTATATTCAATTGTTTAGTTTTCTTTGATGATTCATAAAACTATAAAGCTGTCAATTTAGTTCATACCTTTTTAAGAATTTGGAAGTAAACTACATTTTTAGGTACATAATGCATTTTAAATAATTACTTTTCTACTCGGCTTATTATATAATATCGTACAAATAAAAACTATATACATAACACTTTTTAATCATGCGCACTTGAAATTATTTTTGTAGTTTTTAATTTTTTTTTATAATATATTGATCGATATTATTCTGCTTTGTTTTTATTGTTGTTGTTGTATTTTGGAAAAAAATAAAAAGCCGAACCGTGTACTATCTACTAAAAATTGCGTTTCGTACACCGACATCGGGTTATTTGGAAGTGGAGTTTATTTTTTTATAGAGCGAGATGTATATATAAAATTATTCGTTCTCTTTTTCACGTTCTTGAAGTTTTGTTGTGTTTTTTTAACATAGCTAAATATACCCAATACAAGTGTACACCTTTGTGAAAAGAAGTTTATATTTTATTTTGTTGAAGGAAAGTCAATAAATTTTCCAATTTAATTTTAAATAATTATTATTATTAAAACTATTTAAATTTTAATGTTAAAATATAATGGAGTGTGTTTCTCAAAATGAAATAATTTTCATTAAATAAAAGAAAGTATATATATAGAGGTATCTTTAGGTGTGATTGTGTGATTAAAGTGAGTGTATTGAAGTGTAGATTAGGTGAACTCTTCATATTTTTAGAACTTTCTTTTTAAAATGTTTATGTTATCTATTATTACGATTTCTGGCTACAGTGTTCCAATTTGTCGTGTGTAAACGTGAACTGACGCGATTTTATCATACGGTATGTGTACTGTTGCTAAGAAATGACGTAATGGAATAATTAGGCTTATATCATGAACTGAGGATTGTTCAATCAAACTTGAACTCACGATGAAGTACATAGGCATCAAGTTCTACATCAACTTTGTTTTATTTGTCATATATTATACATATTACATAGCATAGCTTCGGCCCCTTCTTTTATACAAAATGTTATTATTTTGTTTTAAACCAAAAAAGAAAATTTTTTGATTATGCGCATAGTTAAATGCCCTTTTCTCTATTTAAAATTAAATAACAACATGTATGATGTACCTATTTACATTTATTATTAAACATTGTTTAATAACTTCGATAAAACCAGATTACAACAAAAAATGATTGAACTTTTCACACAAAAATACCACATGCAATGAATGATATACTATAACTATACACAAAATCTTACAAAAATAGATTTGTTTTTGATTTGTCATTTGTGTGGCGTGAACCTACTTATTATAATACAAGACAAAATATTTTATTTCATTTCAGTTATACTAATGTGATTTGAGATGAAACGGGTTAGGGGAGACGAAACCCAATTTGGGAATCGAACAACTGGTTCATCAACATCAAATAATCGTATATTAACAACAACGCAAACAAATCAAGGGCCAACAGTTCAATATCAAATGGCTTCGAGTGTATTACGAGCAGGTAATGCTGGTAATGAGAATACTGGAATGGGGCAAGGTCCGACTGTGCAGTATACAACAAGTGTGTATTATTTTATCATAGTAAAATTTTTAATAGTAATTTAATTATGTTTTCTGTTTAATGTCATTAATAGCGTATAGCAGTCCATCATTGGGTGGTGGATCTATATCACGTACTATTACGCCATCTCAAGGAAATGGACCACCTTCCACACACGTCCAAGTTAATACAACTGTGAATTCGAGTAATGCAATTCGACACAAATCTGGACAGGCCGGTGGTACGGCCGGAACAATACCGCCATTCGTAAATGCTGCAGCCCAAGTAGGGCCACCAGCGCCAGGGCAAGCACAATTTCAGCGCCTTAAAGTGGAAGACGCACTAAGCTATCTGGATAAAGTAAAATTTAAGTTTGAAAAGCAGCCACAAGTTTACAATGATTTCCTTGACATTATGAAGGAATTTAAATCTCAGACAATTGATACCCCAGGTGTTATACAACGCGTATCGAATTTATTTAAAGGACATCCTGAATTAATTGTCGGCTTTAATACATTTTTACCACCCGGTTATAAAATTGAAGTACAAGCGAATGATCAGGGTTTCGCTTATCAAGTTTCTGTATCATTACCACCAACCACATCGAGCGGAATGTCACAGCCAAGTCCACCACATCGCGCTCCCATTCAAATGGTTCATACAATTCCAACTGCTGTTAATTTAATAACGCATCCTATACCCACTCCAACCAATTTACATACTACAACCCATCAGGTCACACCAATTCCTGTTCCGGCTACAACACCAACAATTACGCAAACTTTTACACGGGAGCGAACCATATCAGGAAGTGGAACGAGTTTAAATAGTTCTGCAACCGGTACTAGTTCCGCATGTTCAGTAACAAACAACACCACTCTTACTGCAGCTGTTATTGCATCAGGTCTTCGTACCAGTAACGATAATGAATTTAATCATTTACACCATTTAAGTCATCCTTCAGTTATTGCGCCTGAAGTAAGTGCAGCCAATAACATTACGAGTGGCGGTGGTACCAACGCAACAAGTGGCGCCACACAAAATCAGCCCGTTGAATTTAATCATGCGATCTCATACGTAAATAAAATTAAGAATCGGTTTCATAATCAACCGGAAAAATATAAAAGATTTCTTGAAATTTTGCACACCTATCAGAAAGAGCAAAAAATTGTTAAAGAAGTTGGTACAGCAGCAACGTCGCCAAATAAATTACTAACGGAGGCCGAAGTTTATACTCAAGTAGCAAAACTATTTGATAAACAAGATGATTTATTACGGGAATTTGGACAATTCCTACCGGATGCGACAAATCACTCTGGCATACCGTTTCCTAAAATGCCCACCATGAATGAACATAAAAAAATACCTAGTGGTATTGTAACGGGGCCACATGCTAATTTAAAATCATATGGTAATTCAACTAATAATGTGTCACGTATCGAACGAGATTATCATGCCACAAATGAAAAAGAATATCATCATCCGCGTGAAAAAGAACGAAATCATGTGTCTGGACAAAAATTTGGACATAATAGTTCGCAGTTGAAAAAATCACCATCATATAATGCGGTGCAGGTGCCTCATATCCGGGATCGAGATGCCCCACCACCAATGAAACGACATAAACCAATATGCCGCGATGTTACGCTAGCCGAAGCGTCGAAATACGGTTCACTACATGATTATGCATTTTTTGATAAAGTACGTAAAGCGCTTCGTAGTCCGGAAGTGTACGATAATTTTTTACGTTGTCTCACTCTATTTAATCAAGAGATTATTTCCAAATCGGAACTACTAAATTTGGTATCACCATTTTTAAGTAAATTTCCGGATTTACAACGATGGTTTCAAGATTTTATTGGCCCGTCTACAACACCGGAAAGTGTTCCATTAGCATCAGCACAAAGACAGGAACGTACCCAAAGCGAATTAGCCCAAGAAATCGATTTGTCTGCATGTAAACGATTGGGGGCGAGTTATTGTGCCCTACCGAAAACTACTGAGGCGAAAAAATGTTCAGGTCGCACGATTCTCTGTAAAGAAGTACTAAACGATACGTGGGTTTCATTTCCAACATGGGCCGAAGATTCAACGTTCGTGACATGTCGCAAAACACAGTACGAAGAGATTATATACCGTTGCGAGGATGAACGTTTCGAATTGGATGTGGTAATTGAAACGAATAGTGCGACTATACGTGTACTGGAGGGGGTCCAAAAGAAATTGTCTCGCATGTCACCGGAAGAAGTGTCTCGATTCCGATTGGATGAATGTTTGGGCGGCAGCTCGCCTACAATACATCAGCGTGCGATGCGTCGTATTTATGGTGATAAGGCAGCTGATATAATACAGGGTTTAAAGAAAAATCCTGTGGTGGCGGTTCCTGTCGTATTACGAAGACTGAAAGCTAAAGAGGAGGAATGGAGGGAGGCACAAAAAGGTTTTAATAAGCAGTGGCGAGAGCAGAATGAAAAGTATTATCTTAAATCGCTGGATCATCAAGGTATTACGTTCAAGCAGAATGATATTAAGGCGCTACGCTCAAAGAGTTTATTTAATGAGATTGAAACGTTATACGATGAAGTGAGTTAATACTATAATATTTTGGTTAATTATGAATTTACTAATTTTATTTTGTTTTGTTGGGATTAGCGCCACGAACAAAACGATGAAGGAACAACAGAAAATTTCGCCGGGCCGCATTTAGTGCTTCAGTACAAGGATAAAACGATTCTAGAGGATGCGGCCAATTTATTGATTCATCACGTAAAACGCCAAACTGGTATACAAAAGCAGGAGAAGACTAAAATCAAAACAATCCTTAGACAGTTTATTCCGGATATATTTTTCGCGCCGCGGCAACAGCTAAGCGACGATGAACGGGATGAAGATGATAAGGATATGGATGTAGATAATTCCGATAACGATGTGAAACCAAGCACACTGCATTTGAATGTTGCGAGTACATCTGTAAATAGTGGAAATTCTAACAACAATAATAATACTACAAGTAGTAGTACAACAATAGCTGATGTAAAAGACAATATAGTTTCTTCAATACATTCGTCAAATTTACAAACTTCCATTTTATCCCAAATTCCATCGAGTTTCAACACGCCAGGGGCAACCTCATCAACGCAACAGTTACTAAGTAGTTGTGATTTAACCGGTATTAAAAGTGAAAATAACAGTGGTAGTAGTGATCAAAGGACTCAAAATTTATCAAGTAATGATTTGTGCAATTTTAATTCTAATAATAATAATAATAAAAATAGTGGTAGTATAACTGATAGTGTAAATAATAATAGTAGTAGCTTAAGAAGTGATGGTACTGTTGTAAAAAGTGAAATTGACATAAAAATTGAAAAATTGGATACAAATTTAGGTGAATCATCATCGACGCAACTTCCAGTCCATGCGATAAGTAAACATGCGGTAAGTTTTAGATTTTAGGTTAGCACGTGTCTTCTTACTTATTAGTGTAGAAACTGTCGACGTAAAAATATATACATATTATATATTCTTAATTTAGAAATCGACGACTTAAGAACAAAAATGTCATTGTAAAAAAATGTAAACTCCTCTCATTTATTTATATTTTTATTTATTTTTTGTGTAGGAGGAAGCGTATACACTTTTTTTTGCAAATAACAACTGGTATCTATTTTTACGACTCCATGCAATATTGTGCGAGAGACTGCGAGCAATGTACGATCGTGCACAGGCGCTCGCCCTCGAGGAGGCAAAATATCGTTCAAATCGGCGGGAAAGTACGGCAACCGCGCTCCGTTTAAAACCGAAAAGTGAAATACAAGTGGAGGATTATTATACAACATTTTTGGATATGCTGAAAAATGTACTCGATGGGAATATGGATGCGAACAGTAATGAGGATAGTTTGCGTGAAATGTTTGGAATTCATGCATATGTTGCGTTCACCTTGGATAGGGTAAGGATTTTGTTTTTATCTACAATTTTTGTTTTTGCAGTATATTAAAATGTATTTGTACATAGGTTGTTTCTAATGCGGTGCGCCAACTCCAGCATTGTGTCACTGAACGTGGTGCTATCGAATGTGTAGATCTATTTCATCAAGAGCAGCGTAAGGGCGGTGCTGGTGGTATGTGCAAACTAGCAAGTAAACGAATGGCATCGGAATTGGGGTACCAGAGGAAGGCAGAATCGAGTCTACAAGATGAAAATTGTTTTAAAGTTTATATTGTAAGTATTACATGATGCATTTGAAAATTAATTCGAGATCATTTATATATTATTATATATGTGTATTATATTTTACAGTATAAAATCGAATGTCGTATTACGATAGAATTACTCGATACGGAATCGGATGATACGGAAAAATCAATTGCAACGTCACAAGCATGGAATAATTATGTTGATCGTTTAGCAAATCCAGCAGCGAATTCATTAAATCCGAGCGGTCGATTAAATGATGGCAGTATCAAATCTGATAGCGTAAATGATCGTAAACAAGATAAAGATGAAGAGTTGGTGAGTAGATAGGAAAACTGAGCTAAGAACAAAATAAAAAAAGATTTATACAAAGTGTTATGCAAAGCAAACCGTTCGTTCTAAATAAAAAAAAAATATTCTAATGTACCAGGTCAAATGCCATTTATTAATAATATAAATGTGATTATTAACAATTGTTTTATTTTGTTATTTAATTTATAATTAATTGCAACGAAATTTAACACAATCTTTAAATAATTCACGCTGATTATGGCATTATGAAAATATATTTTCCTCTAAATAGATTTGTGATATAATTAATATTCGATTTTTCTCTTGTCTCTTAAAAATAATTAATGATTAATTTATAAATAATAAGTGTTTGTTATTAAGCTGGAAAAGTTAGGAAAGTAGTGTATAAAAAAAATTAAGAAATACATTTTCTTAATCATAATTATAAATATGTATTAATATTGATCCTTCCAATAATTTTTTTTTTTTTTTTGTATATTATTAAAATACATAATTTGTGTCATAATTCTCATACAAGAATATGTAATTTTAAAAATTATATAAATTAAATTATTTTTAACATAAATGTAAAATAATATATTATTAATTATTGTATTTTTACCTAAAATTTTTAAAAAATATTAAGTATTTTAATTTTGTAACTTTCCAACACAAAAAATAATATTTAATAAAAATTAATAACTAAAACAAAAAACATATAAATATCAATAGCTTATGTATTAACAAAAACCATTAATAATAATTAGTTCATTTTCTCAATTTTTTTTTTTAAGGAAATTTGTAAAAAAAAAAATCTGGAATAAAAAAAAAATTAAAAAACGTGAAAATAAAAATGAAAATTTACAAAACAAATGGATTTTTTTTAATATTTTTATTTTAATTAATTATATATTTTTATTTTCACTATTTATTTTTTTGTTTTTGCATTTTTGAACCAAAAAATTATTTTATTTTAACTACACTACTTTTTAGAATTTGTTTATTTATCTTGTGCTTTTCAGTGTGTTTTCTTATTTATTTATTTTCTATTATTATGATTTTCAAGTGGCCTGGTACAATTATTATATTTATATACAATAATTAAGAACTATGTACTCAAAAAAAAATTAAAATTATTGATGTACGATAAAATTTAGTTTATAAATTTTTTGCATGATGCTTTGTATAAACCAATATAGTGTGGGTGTGTGTGTGATCTTTGGTTTTGTTCTTTTTAGTTATTTCCTTTTTATTTTATATTATTTTATAATTTAGTTTTTTATTTGTGTTTAAATTCCAATCAAAAATGATTTTCAGATACTAAGTACCGGCCTACGAAAACCATTGTTTTTACCCCGGAACATACGCAAATATAATGTGCATCAAAAACATTTTCAAATTTTAAATCAAACTGCTAAAAGTGATGAGCCAACGACGACGGATTTGGTTGAATCCGGTGTGGGTGGTGGTGGTCCAGGTGGCGAGGATGGTGGTGGTACTACTGCTGGTGGTGGAAGTATTAAAAATATCGAGGAACCGATGGATACTACCGAAATAGGAACATCTAAAAATATAAATAACAATTTAGATAAAAAACAAATAATAAGTTTAGAAGATAAATTGTGGTCGAAAAATTTACCGGAACGATTAGGTGGGGGTCCATCACCACATTTAATAAATAATGCGTATGTGCTCGATGATAAGCAAGAAGTTAAATTAAATGCGAATTCATATCGTATGATCTATATACTAAATAAGGATGGATTCTTTTATAAACGTAATTCTCTGCATCGTGCTAAAAAAGTAAGTTTTTTTTTGCTTATAAATATTTAAATTTTATTCGAGATTAACAACCAAACCGATCTTTTACAGACTCATCCGAATGTCACAAAATCAAAACAAAAAAAATTCTACACCTTTGTAAAATCATGGCTCGATAAAAACGTGTCGGAATACAATAAAGTACAATGTTCCGACTGGCTTATGGGACGATTATCCGATTTAGTTCCAAACATAACAACAATACAAAATGAAAATGATCTGGCGAAGACACCATACGTCGTTTATAATCGTTACAAAGTGGAACGATTAGATAGCTAATGAAAACATTACTACAATACTATAATTAAAAAGTATATAATAATTAGTTTTTAATGAAATAGTAATTATAGATTTTAAATATTAATAATACATAATATAAAAATAAAATGAATATCAGTGTTTTTAAAAATTTAAATTTTTATTTATTTGACCTAAATTAAATGTACATAGTTTGGAATATAATTCCTGGTTGTATTACACACAAAAATAAATAAATATTGTAAATTATATACAAAGAAAAGTACAAAAAACTAAAATTTTTGATACAATCAAGATATCATTATTATAAAATAAGATTAGGTCTATAAGAAAATAGGTGGCAAATATTTATTTTATCCTTTTGAATTTAATTTAATTCCGTTAGAAATAAATATTATATAATAAGGTGCCATCTATAAATTAAAATACAGTTAATTAATTATTATTTTATTTTTGTTCACATTCCTCATGGAATATATTTTTTTTTTTTAATTTGTGTGCTATTTTATAAGAACTATGTTTAATTTATAATTTATAAAAGTGATTAATGTGACTATATTATATAGATATTGTATAATTAATTTTATTTTTTAGTATTACACAAATAAATGTTTATATGAAGACTTTCTTAATAAAAAAATTAATTATTAATTCAAAAATATTGTATTTAACAAAAGTTTAAAATTCGGCTTGTTTTTTTTTATTTGCACGGTTAAAATAAATTTGCTATTCAAATTATCGTTGGAACATATTTATTTTATGAACGAGAATCCATACACTGGCAGCCAGATTGTTGGATGAGAAATAATATAAAATTTACACATTAAAACGAGATGATGACGGTTAATACGATATGTAAGTGGCTAGATTCACGTACTTAGTTGAGAGCAACTGCTTGCATCTTTAAGACTAGATTTTAGTTTTGGCCAAACTTGCCTTGAATAAAGTTATAAGTAGCTGTGTTTAATCTTTAAAAATGTGTTACTTTCGAGTAGAGCAGTTCCTTGTTATTTTTCAGGGGGTCTATTATGAAACATTCGAATCTTGCTATTATGAAAAAAAGCGAATCGTCCATTTGTTGTGAACCTGTCAAATCAATTATATTATTAAAATACATAGGTTATTTTTGTAGTAAATTATTTTACAACTTACATGTTGATAAATGTGTCTATTGATATTTAACAACAATAATTATAATTGCATTAATTAAAAAATATAAAAATACACGACGACGTCACATTTTCGTTTAATTCGATTCGTATTTTTTTTTGTTTCATAATATTATGGCGAATTTGTCGATTTCGAATTATTCGATAAAAAAAATCATAATACCAAAATATGCCGTGAATCGAATTTTCCGAAATCGAATAAGTTTCATAATAGACCCCAAGTAATCGCCACCGTAATCGTCAATCCACTGCCTCAGCTTAACAATTCTGCCCTTTAGTATATGATTGTTTATATTGAGATTATTCTGATCGCAAATATTTCCGCTGTAAAAAGAAATAAAAAAAAACTGAACTATTTTGAGACCGTATTTGCACGTCCTACTTAAAATGAATTTAATTGTGTGAAGTTGCTCTGACAGTTCGCATACACAGCCGAGCTAAAAGCTCTGTGCATGTGTGTGAGTGTCGACTTGAACAGAATTCTCAAGCAAGAGCGAATTACTAATTTCAATACTCCCACTTTTTGTTCCAAGTCAATGTCAACATTTAAAATAACAACTACGTTAATTCTTTGGCATGACATTAATTTACAGAACAATTGATGCTTTGGTTTTGATAGCACTTTGGTTATGATGTCCGCTATCTGCTCATCTGTTTGTACATACTTCAGTTCGAAAACTCCTTCTTCAAATTTTTCACGAATGAAGTGATACCGCACGTCGATGTGTTTTATGCGCTCGTGGAACTCCGGATTCTTCACCAGTCTTATTGCACTCTGATTGACCATAAAGAATACGGGTGTATCAATCCCGATTTGCCGAAGTTCACCCAGCAAGTTTCGTTAGTTCAGACCAATTCCTTTATTGCGTGTGATGCTGCCATATATTCCGACTCCATCGTCAAAAGTTCAACTGATTTCTGGCTTTCCGATCCCCAGCTGATGACGCTACCTCCAAACATAAAAACGTAGTCCGACGTCGATCGTGGCGTTTGTGTGTCGCCGGCGTAGTCCGCATCGCTGTATCCGCAGAAGTTCAGATCGTTTTTGCCTTCGAAGCGAATTCTCGTGTCCATCGAGCCTCGTACTTCAGAATGCGTTTTACTGCATTCACACGTGCAGCAGCTGGCTTTTCAAAGTATCGGCTGACACTTCCAACTGCGAAGCTGATATCTGGCCTGGTGGCGACCGCCAAATACATCAGACTTCCGACTGGTTCTCGATACGGAAAATCCACTTCCTCGTCGGCCTCAAATTCCCCAAAGACTTTGTGAATTGTCCAATGGAGTAGACACTGCATTGAAATCCGTCATGTTGAAACGGTCGATGACGTTTCTCGAAATCCTTTTTCAAATACTCGATGACCGGCGTAATGTTTTCCTGTCTCTTCGCTTCAATCAAACCGTCGTCGACATAAATTGCATGGATTAACATACCATTTTTCCCACCGCAGACGGAAACACAGTAATCCGATTCACTCGCTCTGGGGGTCTATTATGAAATTTATCCGTCTCGGATTTTTCCGTTAACGGATATATCCGTGCTATTATGAAACTAAAAAGTAAAATCGATCCGGATTTTTCCGTTCACACTACAAAAAATCCGACTGCTATTTAGTTGACTTATTTGTATCCGATTGATATCATTTTGTTTTTGTAACCTCAAATTATTTTTAAAAAAATAATGTTGCTAACTTCAATTTGTTTATTACCAATCCGATAATACAAGTTTCATAATAGGGTAAATCCGTGTCGAATCGGATATATCCGTTAACGGAAAAATCCGAGACGGATACATTTCATAATAGACCCCCTGGTCGTATGCGTCCCCGGTCCTTCGCTGATTACCAACATTGTAATTTGTTGCATCGATGAAAAAATGTTAGACGCTTCACTGCCGTGATGGTGCTCCGATCGCGCAATCGTCCATTGACAACATTTCTGTTGTCAAGATTGCATATCGGGCCACGCTGTTCACGTCGTTCTGGCGCGATGAAATCGCCTGCGTCTCCATCATCTGCACTCTCGTCACTTGCGCTTGCCTTTTTCTCATTCGCGCCAGCTTTTTCTTCAGCTCCGATGTCGATTGTTGCCATGGATTTCTCCAACAAAAATACCACATCGCATGATATTTCAACTTTTCTTGTCTTTGGATTCCATGCTCGATATGCCTTGGAACGACTGTCGTATCCAACGAAGATACATTTGATGGCCTTCGCGTCGAGTTTTTCGCTTTTACTTTGGAATGTGCACGAAGACTTCCAAATCAAAAATTCGCAAATGGTCAATCTTCGGCTTCCCTTTTGTGCCACAATTCATACGGTGTTTTTCCGACGATCGTGCTTGTCTCAGTTCGATTTAGCACATGGACTGCTAAATTTACCGCCTCGGCCCAAAACTTCTTTTACATTTGCTTCGCCTGAATGTCCGCATTTCTCGCTCAGCACACCCGTTTTGCTCAGGTGTGTACGGCACAGTTCGTTGGTGATGAATGCAGTTTTCGTCGAAAAATGGTTTTAGTTCTGCATTCACAAATTCCATGCCATTGTCTTGTCAGACCTGGCAATACGAAGTTTGTGCTTATCGTCCTTCTGTATCAGCTTGACACACTTCTTGATGCAACTCGCTACTTCAGATTTTTGTTTTGTTTTATGAATTTTGGAAAAATTTAGCGAGTTTGACGTAACTTGTTCTGGCTGGTTGTGACTTCAGCATGTTTGATAAATTTGAGATTATCAAATGGGTTTTATAGAAAAAACCGCTGAAAATGAGATAAGGCGGCGCTATAAAAATTTCAGGAAATTAGACATCAAGATAGTCATTAATTACTATACGTCATTTGATGGTACACTTGGTTATATGGGACCAGTGGCAAAATTACATAAAATGACAACAACTTATTATCAACGTAGCAACCATTCTTGGGTTAATACAACTTATGGTTACCGCATGGGAACATTTTAGAGTTTGCTAAGATTCAATGGGCCAATCATTCATTAATCGAATTCAAAATATTTCTAACAAGGCATACTAGAAGAATATACTAGTAAAAGTGCTACTCCCAATTCTGTACAGCTGGAATTACACATTCTATCGAAACTGGACGTTTTGTATCATCAAAGAATATGAGGACAAACAGAATATTCCAACTCCTTGTAAACCCACGTTTGATAGTATAGGTCGTCTCCGATTTCTGACATAGGTTAGGTCCGCTTTTATTTAATTTGCAGTTACTAACGCACAAAGAAATCAAATGAGGACCTCTATTGATTTTTTTGTTTTTTGAGGTGATCCAATCACGACGAAAGCATTATAAAGTAAATATATACACTACTAAGTAGTGCTCAATTTTTTTTACCACTACATTCTACCCTTTTCCATTCAAATCAAGGACAAAACGGTCGAAATTTTCTCATACAAATATCGAGTAATGCCCCTTCTGCATATATTCTGTGACGAAAGAATCAAAGTGTGGAGAGGCTCAATGGTATACACCTAGGATACTGAATATTTTTTCACCTTCTTGCTGCTTGACCTGTCTGTAGCATCAAGGATTTTTGCATTTTTATATGAATAACATGTGACATACTACAATAATTGAATGAGAACCAAAGCAGTATTTGTTCTAGTAGATAACAATGGCCGTGTTGTTATAAGGCGTAGTAGACAACAGTAGCGAGTTGTGGATACAATTTTGTACCAAATTTAAAAGAAGTGAAAATTAAAACTTCCTATTTGTGAGAATGGTAAAATTGCTATAAGCTAAAAATTAAATTTGTGTTTATTGGCTTTAAAACTAGCATAAACAATTAAAAAATTAATTGAGGTGAATGACAGCGCATTCCTAATAGATTTGCTTTTATTTTTTCCTTACAGAAAAGCTTTGACTATACAATTAGTATAGATCAAGATATAGGCATTACCTATATCAATTACCTATAAACAATTACCTATATCTTGGTCCATTTTGGAGTCAAAGATATAGATAAACAATTTACATTAAATGAACATAAAAAATATGTAAGAGAAAAATTATTTTACCCTTTGGGATCTATAATTTCCAGCCAATCTCAAATTTTTGTTGTTATATTTTGTTGATCTACTATCTATCTGAACATAATCCCTTTAACACATTTGGGGAGAACCTCATGGTATAGGTAGGGGGTATGGTACATATTTGTACTAATCGTATTTTTATGTGGTACACTATAGTACCAGCAGTGCTGTAAGTATTGAAAACTCATACAAGCCACTAGTAGTGTACCACATAATAATACGATTGGTACAAATATGTACCATACCTCCCTACCTATGCCATGAGGTTCCCCGCAAATGTGTGTAAGTGATAATGTTCAGATAGATAGTAGATCAACATATACCAACAAAAAATTGAGATTGAGTGGAAATTATAGATCCATAACGAAAGGGTTTTAATTTATAAAAATGTTTGTTGTCACCATCGAGTTTAGTACTAAACTGAATTGCACGAAGAGAAAAAAATGTGACAATTCTCGTAAATTACCGTTACATTTTCCGTATAGAACGGGCTGGTACATTGCTAATGCCATTTAGAGCAAGCAGTGCAGTTTTAAACATCTAGTGGTACAAATGTGTACCAGCCGTACTCTAAGTATATGGTACAAATGTGTACCACCGTATCGAAAGGGTTAAATATATTCATTATATGGGACAATAAAAAAGTATACATATATCGTTTTTCTTTTGTAAAATTTAACCTATTTTGTTTTGCAAATGTATGTTTAAATTCAACGTGCTTTTTAGTTCGATAATTCCCCACGGGTAAACGAGAGCGCTGCTCATGTTGGATTCATGCATGAAGTTAGCAACTGGCAGTCCATACTAATTGAGCTAGTTTACATCGCTAAAAAATTTAGTGGACTGTATAGGAACCATGCGCAAATTTTAGCGAAAAAAAAATTCGATATAATTTCTTGTAGTTGCTAGAAAAACGCACGTTCAATTTTGAATATTTCATTTTTTGAAGCAGACGTGTGTGCAACGTATGTTCATTTTGTTTATGTTTACATAATTCAATTTGACGTTTCGCATTGGCGGTTAAATTTTTTGTTGTGTTTTAAATTTAATTTATCTTAACACACTTAAATAATTAAAAAAGTATCTAAGTTATTATTTTATAAACTAATATATTTAAAGCCTATACTTTTAATTTAATCAACAAAATTAGTGTTGTCCATTTCGAGTGCCATAAATATTGAAATATATCGCATGATACATTGAATAATTTTACTAAAAAGGATGTGAGCTAGATTAAACTCTTTCGATATACTGATAAAAAGTAAGATTTTAATTTTCATTTCAATAAATTTATCTGAATATGATTTCCATTTTTTATTAGTTTTGAAGAGATGTACCGTATCCATTCAATTAAATGTGACTGAAAATGTAATTATCATGCACACGATTTTCAAATGTCATTTTGATTCTTGAAAAAATAAAATTAAATATAAAAAATTGTGTATTTTTAAATAAAGTTTATATTACGTTAGTATCGAGTTTTTATTTTTTTTATCAACCAAAATAATTTTTGCTTTGAAAATAACAAATTTTTTTTTATCTGTACATGTACTGATAAAATTTTTGTCTAAATTTATTGTGTTTTTATGTTGGTTGCATACACAAAATTTGTATAGTAGTTTGGCTGCAATCATTTATTTTTATTTAATCGAAAAAAAATTATATCTATTTGTATGTGTTCAAAGTGAATAGTTGGGGAATGTAGAACGTCCGCAAATAAAAACTTATATTGTACGGAGTATAATTGTGCCCAAGCTGATTCACCTTGAAATATTATAGATTTAATAAAATAAAAATGCAATATATAAACGTAAAAATATATGTACAAATTTATTTTAATATGTAGGTGTTGCTGCTTCCAAAGTTGAAAAGGTAAGAGAATGATTTTACAAAATTGGTTTTTTAAGTTGACATAAGTTTCGGAGTTTCGGAATTACCTAACTCACCCTATAAACAATTATCTTAAAATATATATTATTTACTTATTATAATATACCGAATACAATTCGGAATAAAATTGATTTGACGTATGTACTATCTACATGCAGTGTACAATCTACTTTACCTACATTCGGAGTTGAATAGGTTCAATGGGTATATTTTGGTATGAGTGTACGTAAGTGTCAAACAAAATGATGGAAGTGTCATCGTCTCGACAGTCCCATATGTAAACAAGGTAAGTAATTTTTATTTATTCAAGTTAGATTCTGTTTAAATTCTAAAGTTATAATAATTATGTTTTTTATAGATAATTATCCTGCCTGTGATTTATAACAGATAAGTATTTGCATATAAATAATTGATAAATTCTAATATTATAATTTCTATTCTAGGAACATACAAACTGGAAACAAATACTGGATAACAGCAAGTTTTGTGTAACTATACATTTAACAACAATAATAATAGTAAGAATTTGTGTATAAATTAGTGTAAACAATAAATTAATAAAGTTTTGTATATAAATAATGTTTTAAATTTAGTGTTTTACTTTGGAATTATGTGTTGTTTTGTGTTTTGTAAATTTCAGATTTTATGTTTTATGCCGTGTAAAATGTTGCGCAAGTTGCGTAGCAACATACTCCCCCGGTTAAGCGATGATTCGCTTAACTAGTCTATTGTCAGCTTGCATAGATTCGTGATGTGAAGAGCAACGTTGATTGATTTAGATGCAAGACGTGCTTGTAGTGTAAGTGTTTCATGATTTTCCCTTCTAATTGATGGCGCCTAGGTAATACAGCAAGGTGTTCCTTAGAAAACGGGATGTTCGAATTTTGATGGCGACCACCCACTCGTAATGTGCCATTTTCGTCTATAAATGGATGAAATGAGTGGGCTCTCCGTCTGCTATCTCCTTTGATCGATGCGTGTTTCTGCAACTGTTGTATGTCGTCACGGAAGCTATCATGTTGTGACATCTTCATAAACTCTGGACCATTCCAACAAATTGAATGTTTTAGGCGCTCACTAGGTAGAATTCCCCGACTTGTGCAATCAGCTGGATTGAAACTGCTAAGTACATGATGCCAGTTATAGTTCGGTAATTTCTCGATGATGAAGCTCGTACGATTTGCTGCGAAACAATTCCATTTCCTTGGGACATTTGAAAGCCATGATAGTATAATGCTCGAATCAGTCCCTGCGTACAATAAACCAATTGGAACTTGAGAAATGTCTGAAAATTTATAAAATAATTTAGTTAGTAGTACAGCACCGCAGAGTTCCAATCGTGGAACGTATAATTGCTTTAGAGGAGCAACATTTGTTTTCGAAGCGATTATGAGAACGAAACATTCTCCATCAGTGTTCGAAGCTCTTATGTATACTTCTGCTGAATACGCCCTTTCCGAAGCTTCGCTGGAACCCTGGTACTGAATGATATTGGTTTTTGGTTGCGTTAGAAGATATCGTGGAATACACACAGCAGTAAGACTGGACAACTCGTTGCGGATTGAACACCAAGTCCGATTTACGCCTTCTGGAATTGGATCATCCCATTCTATCTTTGTCAACCGGAGATATTGCAGCAAATTTTTGAAGTTGATGAACGAAGTAGTGAACTTGCTGGACGATATTTCTGCAATGTTGAACGTAAATGCATCTTCATCGGATAAACATGGTTGGTCAGGACTTTCTTCACTTGTGTAGCACCCAGTAACTGATTTAATACTGTCGTCAAAAAACCCTCCGATAATGCAACCGAATAGGCTGTCTATTACATGAAGATTGTGTTGAATGGATATTCTTCTCTCCTTGACGATTTCATAAAAAACATCGATTCCGAGGATCATCTCTATAGATTTCGATTCATTGAATGTAGGATCAGCAAGGCGATAGTAAGATATTTTACTTGATAAATGTTCACAAAAAATAACTGATTGTGATGGTAAGCTAGTTGTTAGTTTATTGAGTATCAATGCATCAACGAAGACAAACTTGGAGCAATCGAATGTTGACGATAATTTTAAATTGACCATACCAGTTGTTCGACCAGCTGCGATTGAAGACCAACCGTTTACAGTGACACCGGCATGTTTACGCTTCAGCCCTAATTTCTTGGTAAGATGTTCGGTGATGAAGGTGGATTCTGATCCTGAATCTAATATTGCACGTATCTGGTAAATTTTGCCTTTCGATTCGGTGGTTGTTATTACAACTGTTGGTAGTATTGACTGCTTATTGACATGCGATGGGCTTTTCGTTGTGAACGAGATTAAAGTGGAACTATCTGGCTGAGACTCTTCTGACTTAGTTGCGCATATACTGGATACATTGTTGTTAGTCTCCTTAGTGTATGAAGGCTGCTCGACTGGATCTTGTAAAATGTAGTGAAGTTTAGCTTCAAACAAGTCTTTAAAGGATGGCCACTGTGTATATTTGCCATCGAACGGTGGAATATTACTTGTAGGACGTTTAACATCACTATTTTCATTAATGATTCGATTGAACGTTTCCAAAAATGCCCTTTGTTGATAATAAATATTGCTAACGGTGGCGTTCAGATCGTCGTTTGGCATGTTTGGTTCAGCAGGATTTCGTCTTTTAATCTCTTGTATCATTGCACATGTAGTTTCGAAGAATTTTTCCTCAAATTCATCGGATTTGGATGTTTGTTGTGGTAACAATAATAACTGATCCTCTATATTATAAAATGATTCCCACCACGATTGTACCTTCAGGAGCCTAGCTTCAATCTCTTCAGTGAGTATTTCGTCGTGTACGTTTTTGATAAAGGAAGCCGCATTTATTAATGAGCCGAGTATGCGCCCACGTTTTTGTATAAGCAAAGCAGCGTCCATTTTGGTTTGATAAAATATAACGCGTCGAATTAGGATAGAATTACACGAATCACGTTCACACTTTATTCACACACTTATTTTTAATAGACTGATAACTGTTTATTGTTATAATTTAGTTCACTGTTGAAGCACTGATATATTGTTCGTAAAAGTTGATTACTTACAGTTGTTGCTACTTAGATAATTTGTTTTGTAGTTTGATACAACGGAGGGTAGCGTGTACTGGATATCGAAATAATTTACTCGCTCGTGCAGGTAGTATTTATCGCCGACGAGAAGAAATTAATAGTTGCGCCCGAGTACTAGTGCCGATCCGGCTCGAAGGACCATGTATGTGTTCAAAGTGAATAGTTGGGGAATGTAGAACGTCCGCAAATAAAAACTTATATTGTACGGAGTATAATTGTGCCCAAGCTGATTCACCTTGAAATATTATAGATTTAATAAAATAAAAATGCAATATATAAACGTAAAAATATATGTACAAATTTATTTTAATATGTAGGTGTTGCTGCTTCCAAAGTTGAAAAGGTAAGAGAATGATTTTACAAAATTGGTTTTTTAAGTTGACATAAGTTTCGGAGTTTCGGAATTACCTAACTCACCCTATAAACAATTATCTTAAAATATATATTATTTACTTATTATAATATACCGAATACAATTCGGAATAAAATTGATTTGACGTATGTACTATCTACATGCAGTGTACAATCTACTTTACCTACATTCGGAGTTGAATAGGTTCAATGGGTATATTTTGGTATGAGTGTACGTAAGTGTCAAACAAAATGATGGAAGTGTCATCGTCTCGACAGTCCCATATGTAAACAAGGTAAGTAATTTTTATTTATTCAAGTTAGATTCTGTTTAAATTCTAAAGTTATAATAATTATGTTTTTTATAGATAATTATCCTGCCTGTGATTTATAACAGATAAGTATTTGCATATAAATAATTGATAAATTCTAATATTATAATTTCTATTCTAGGAACATACAAACTGGAAACAAATACTGGATAACAGCAAGTTTTGTGTAACTATACATTTAACAACAATAATAATAGTAAGAATTTGTGTATAAATTAGTGTAAACAATAAATTAATAAAGTTTTGTATATAAATAATGTTTTAAATTTAGTGTTTTATTTTGGAATTATGTGTTGTTTTGTGTTTTGTAAATTTCAGATTTTATGTTTTATGCCGTGTAAAATGTTGCGCAAGTTGCGTAGCAACACTATTTTTTTTCGCTAAAATCTGCGCATGGTTCCTATACTGACCTAAATAGCGACCCATTTTAGTCCCGTTTACATCACAAAAATTATAGGTCACATTTGGGTCACATAACGAGATTTATGTACACCATCTATTGAATAATACTAAAAGTATTGCTTATATTCTCATCGCAATTCATAATTTTCTCATAAATAATTCCTGTAACATTTTCGAAATTAAATTCTTTCATTTAATTGTTTTAAATTTGACTCATTTAATAACTGTAATACTAAATTTTATGCTGATATGTTTAATTAACATCAATGCCACTACTGACATCTATTTCATGATACGAAAACCCTTTAGGTCGGTATCGTTTACATCACATTTTTGATCGACCTAATTTAGGTCAGTCCAAACAAAAAAGTTACCCAACCTAATTTGGGTAACTAGCGTTTACATCATGTGTTTAGGTCAGATATAGTGTATAGTCCTGGACCAAATATGTCGATGTAAACTTACTCATTGTGTAGTCAAAGCAGAAAAATAGAGTTACATTAACTAGAGCAGCAACTGTTTTTTCCCATATAAAATCAATATAATATTTGCTATCTCTTTTGAGTCATGTGGGAACAGGATCGTTATATAAAAAATGCATATGGTGGTTTCAGATGTCAAAGAAAAAGCTAACTAGACAAGTTTTTGTTGTTGTAAAAAGTGACACGCTAAATTTTGTGTTCTTAAAAAATCATGATATTATTAATTTAAAAAAATAAAATTTTATAAAACAGTTTGTGTATCGTTATTTTGTGTAGTTTGTGAATAAATATTGAAAACTTTGAACATTAAAATATTGCAATGAAGTGCCTTGTGAAGTGTTGTCAAAATGCGCCTCGAAAAATTCAAAAAGGAATTTCTTACCATCTGTAAGTGTTTATACAAAATAAAATGTAAATTATGTTAAAAGTAAAGTGATTTGTGATAAAATTATCATTAATTTAAGTTATAAATCAAAAAAATGTAAGAAGCGAATTTTGGTTGTTGTTATGGACTTTTTCTTTTTGTAAACATAATAGAATCATATGTTATATTATAGTTTCGCAATTTTCTTATTACTACCTTCATATTCTACGTGCTATTTTTTCATAATTATTTTTTATTTTGGAATACTATTTAAGTACAATCTTTTACCGTTAATAAAAACAATTAATGCGTACTATATTGGAATAAAAATAATTGTGAATTTGTGTAGTTTTTAATTTCGATTGAATAAATGCTAAATACGACCCGTTGATTTATTCGCTTTCTCTTTTACCCTCCGAATTTGACTCGTTTGACAGCTGCTGTCATTCATTCTATATTTAATTTAAATTCTTTGAGCAGAAAAGTATGAAAAAATATGAGAAAACAAATTTTTTTTTCTCAAATTTTTTTTTCATGCTTTTCTGTAAGAAAAAAGTAAAAGGAATTCTATTGATGCATGTTAAAAATGGTCAACATTTTATCTTCTTCAAAAATGAGTAACATTTGGTTGACACAAAATACTAGCTTGTAAACCGAAATTTGTCATGTACAAATTTAGAAAAAAATCGCAATTATATTAAAGACTTTCGATTGACCTGAATTAACAGAATTGCAATTGAGTTTATATTCAGATAAATTGAGTTACTATTCACTTAATTCAGCTACTGAAGTTAATTGGGTGTTAGATTCTCCCCTCTTCACTTCAGATAAATGTCAAAATAAATCATTTTATATATTGGCTTTTGTTGATTATAGGGCAACAAGTAAAAAATCCTGGTCGTTGTCGAAACGAGCATATTCTAAAAATCGTCTTCTAACGCCATTTTTAATAACCACACTTGAATCTCGATTATCCGGGATCCGATTATCCGCGACCTCGATTATCCGGGATTATCCGCGATTTTTTAGTTTCTTGGTTAATGTGAACTTCATCTGATTAACCGGGATTTTTTTAGTTCTTATAAAAATAATTCGTTAACCGGGATATTTGATTATCCGGGAAGTCCCACTCATCCTGAATAATCGAGTTTCAAGTGTATTTCATTAAGTTGAAATGCTTAAAATAAATTTTACGAATTATTTTGGTGTTTAATTTTAATCGACCACCCGGTATTATTATTTGCCAATGCCAATTGGATATTGTGTTAGGTGAAACCGTGTAACGTAACATTTTGTTTATAGGGAATTTTAGCGAAAAACGTGTGGTGGTGTGGTACTCTGAATTATTTAATAAAAATTTTACTGAGAAAAAAATTTAATTTATTAGCCACGTTAGTTTAAAAAACCCAATTAGTTTGCATTTTAATACTTAATACTGAAGTTATTAGTAATTTTTACAAATATGATTATATATACAAACGATGGTAATCCGCTAGGATTAAAATTATTAATTTGTGCCAAACTTGCAAAAAAAAATGTTGAATTGAAAACAATTAGCTTAAATGGTAAATAAATATTTTAAAAATTGTATTTACATTAATTAGTTTTAGAATTAGTTTATAACCTCAATTATCTGTGCCGTCTAGATACCCAAATCGTTGAGCCCCGACATTTACCAATTCTGGAACTGGATAGTGGCATACAATTATTTTCAAGTGATGCGGCCGCAAAATATTTACTCAGCAATGAGGAACCGGTTGGGCAGCGTGATAAATGGTTAGAATTTTCGACGGCACGTTTAGCACCCGCTTTGGCACATCATATGGCCATATCTTCAAAATCGGATCCAAATTCAAAAATGGTGTTAAATTCATTTGTCAAGAAACTCGATAATGCATTAAAAGATACACCGTTTTTGACAGGGGATAAGATTACATCTGCGGATGTCGCATGCTGGAGTTTATTGGCACCAGACGGTACTCTAAAAGGAGCTCACGATATTGATAATGTTTTAAAGTGGTATCGTACAATCGCCGCTATGGATGAAGTTAAATCGGCGCTCGAAACGCTCCCAATAAAAAATTTGCATTTTACTTCATTGCAGCATGCTAATCAATATGGTGGATTATATCACATCCCATTAATACCACACATAGGAGAAGCTGAATTAAATTTGCTCGTAGAATCGCCTGCAAATATTATGGACACGATACTACCAGAAGAAATCGAACTGGCAAAACTTAGCTTTGTGTACACGGCCGAACCTGAACGTAAAGAACCGCGGACCGTGTTACCCAAAGCTGGTGAAAGAAATATTTTGATTACGTCAGCTTTACCATATGTCAACAATGTACCACACCTCGGTAATGTTATCGGATGTGTACTATCGGCAGACATTTTTGCTCGGTACTCCAGACTCTGCGGTTATAATACCCTATACGTTTGTGGCACAGATGAGTACGGCACGGCGACCGAAACGAAAGCGATAGCAGAAAATTTAACGCCCAAAGAAATTTGTGATAAATATTTCGAAATTCATAATTCAATATACCGGTGGTTTGGCATCGGATTCGATTACTTTGGCCGCACAAGTACTCCGGAACAGACCGAAATTGTGCATGAAATATTTTTAAATTTGTACGCTGGCGGCTATATTGATACACAATTCGTTGAACAGCTACTGTGTGTAAAATGTAATCGATTCCTCGCGGATCGGTTTGTTGAAGGTACATGTCCGCATCCTGGTTGCGGTTATGAAGATGCGCGGGGTGATCAGTGTGATGCGTGCGGTAAACTTATAAATGCAAACGAGTTAATTCGGCCGAGGTGTAAAATTTGTTCTTCAGCCCCCGTGGTACGCCAGTCAAAACAATTTTTCATAGATCTACCAAAAATCGAACCAAGATTAAAGGAATGGATCGATTCGGTCGAAATGGGATGGACGACGAATGCTCGAATGATAACACGATCTTGGATCAAAGAAGGATTAAAACCGCGGTGTATAACTAGAGATTTAAAATGGGGTGTTTCCGTTCCCATTGAAGGATTTGAAGATAAAGTGTTTTACGTGTGGTTTGACGCCCCAATAGGATACATATCCATTACCAATAAATACACTAAAAATTGGCGTGAGTGGTGGCAACCATTATCCCCCGACATAAAAGTTGAATTGTTTCAATTCATGGCCAAGGACAATGTACCATTCCATTCGGTATTGTTTCCATCATTCCTAATTGCCGCTAATGAGGGATACACGTTAGTATCGCACGTTATGGCTACCGAATACTTAAACTATGAAGATGGCAAATTTAGTAAAAGTCGAGGTATTGGAGTTTTTGGCAATGATGCCCAAGACACTGGTATCGCACCAGATATTTGGAGATTTTATTTAGCTTCAATCCGCCCTGAAGGCCAAGATTCATCGTTCAGTTGGACTGGTCTAGCGACGCGAAATAATTCTGAATTGTTAAACAATTTTGGTAATTATGTGAATCGGGCACTTGCATTTTGTGAGAAGAATTTCAATTCAATCATCCCAAATATGCAGCTTAACGAAGAAGATTTCAATCTTATCGCCTTAATAAATCGGGAAATTAAGGGCTACGTGTTATCAATGGAAAAGGCTAAATTTAGAGACGGTATTCGGCATACATTGACTATTTCACGTCATGGTAATCAATACATTCAATCAGAACAACCATGGGTCTTGATAAAAGGAAATGACGCCGATAAGGCACGGTCTGGTACAATTATCGGCCTATCTTGTAACATTGCTTGTTTATTGGCCACTTTAATATTCCCGTTCATGCCTAGCACATCAAGAAATTTATTCGGCCAACTTAACGTATCGTTGTTCAGCGTTAATCCGGATAAGCCCCAACTCAAAATGCATCTTAAACCGGGCCATAAAATAGGTAAACCGGTACCATTGTTTGTAAAAATCGAGCAAGCACGGGTTGATGAATTGAAAAAGAAGTACGCCGGTACTCAAACTGAGCGAAACAGTGTTTCGCCAGATAAATCGTTGGGTCCCAAAAATGCTGCGGACTTAGAAAAAATGGTAGCAGACCAAGCTGAAAAAGTGAGAAAATTAAAATCGTCCGGAGGTGAAAAATCGGTTTGGGAGCCAGAAGTAAAAATATTACTTGAATTGAAGAAACAATTAGCCGAACTACAAAAAGGAAGCCAAACGTCAGTGGGCACTGGCAATACATCTACCTCATCTGCTGATTTCAACCAAATAAAAGATCTGGAAGATCAAATCACACAGCAAGGATTAAAAGTAAGGCAGTTAAAATCAAGTTCAGAAAAAACTATTTGGCAGCCAGAAGTTGATATTTTGCTGAACTTGAAAAAGCAACTGACGGCGCTGGTTGGATCAGCATCAGCCCCTGCAATCACCTCATCCGGTAAAAAAAATAAAAAGAAGTAAATATTTTGCTGTGGTATTAATGATGCTTGATGTGTACTGTTTCCAGCGCTACGTTTGTTTTATGCGTATCCAACAGAGAACAGACCACGTTACCTCCTCTCAAAGATGTTTATTGTGTACGCTTTAATTTTTTTTCATTTCGTCTGAATCCCATACTTATTTAATTTAAATAAATTAATTTGATTAAACATTAAACAAATAATTTTATTCAACTTTCTGAATCACTGGAGGAGTAATTTACTATCAAGGGTAGTGCGGTACTAGTAGTACTATTGTTTTCGGGTAATGCCAATTGGCTAGAACTAGCTGGGAGGCTCGAAAGTGCCGCCCTTTTTGATGTGTTTCTTATTATACCAAGCCTTTTACGTTTTAATTTGGTCACTGTTTTGGATGAATTATTATCCGCTAACATTATCGTCCCAATTTTTTTTATTGTTCCGGGCAGCGCAGCTTCATTTAAAATTTTATTTTTCTTTTCGGTTTCTATTAACGTTGATGATTTAGCCGATTGGAGTTTCATTAGTGCGGCCATTTTTTTGTCGTCGTCGTTTTCTGGTAACAATTTTATGTCTAGACTGGACCTTGATAGGATAGCATCGTCTCGATCTTCAATAGCTTTCAACTCCGATTTACGTTTCTAAAAAATAAGAAAATGTTCGCATAAATATATGTAGGTATGTATATATTTGTATATTACATACCCGAAAAGAAGCCCGAAGTGCAGAATTTGCGGTGTAGCAATCACTCCAACATTCTTCATTGCGTTGGTAAAGCCGAGAAATTGCTGGTTTAACCTGTTCCAAAACATTAAGATCTTTGGCCGTGTGTTCGAGCTTAAACATGGCATCGTCGAATAGTTTCTTCTGGGTCTCCTTCGTTTCGGGCACAATTTGTTCATTTTGTGTTGGATCCCAACGATTTTCTTGTCTCCGTGCCCCAGAAACTATCGCATACTCTAAATTTCCGGGATCTGTTTTTATTTCGAAGTAATTATCACATAAATGGCATTTCATACGAAACTGGTATACAGGCGTAGTATAATACATTCCAATCTTGGTTTTCTCAGCATTGTAGCGGACTCCCATTCCTATGTGGTTATTGCAGCCCTCGCACCATATGTTATAGGGCATTTCAAATCGGATAATGATGATCCCCATATGAATTTTTCGGGCCCTTTCACGTAACGCATGTGTTCCAAGAAATTTGTTTAAGCCACCGGATTTTGGATCATAATCCGGTGGATAATATTTATTTTGGCCTTTGCGTTCCCCCATTACGAAGCAATAACAATTAAAATTCAGAATATAACTCGATATTCCACAAAGTTTATGACTTTTCTGACGTTCGATACTACGAAAATATAGTGAAGTTAGCCGCGATTTGAGTTTTGACACAAGTATCGCCGGTTTTAAACTATAACCCTCTCAACAAAAAAGTGTACGTAAACAATATACACATGACACGCAAACCACAAAGTACTTTCTCTCTCAGGGCGGCGCACATTGGGAACGAATAGCAAGAACGATTTTTTTAATTTTACGAAAGCTGTGTTTCTTATTTAAATCCGTAGACCGACCAGGGGTGGGATGTTGTAACATCACTTTTTTCGATACTATCGAAATTTACATCTCTTTCATCACGAATAAAATTTAGGCCCGTAAGTTTGAACGAAGATTAATCCACATCCGAGGATTTACCCTCGGTTTGGTAAGTTTAAACGAGATTATTTGATCCATGGTTATTTTAAAAATCCACCGATTTCGATGTATTTTCTATGATTTTTTCGTCCGAATTTTTTTCGAATTTTCGAATTGTCATTGTCAAATTAACTTGATTTTATTTACTCTCTGTAATTTTTTTTAAAATTATTTTACAAAATGTTCCTGTGATTTTCTAAATATGTATGTATATCGCGATTCCAATTGTACCTTTAAATCAAATTGTACGAGATTTCCGAAAAGAAGGATGTTATTTTAAGATATGTGATTTTACGAATTGGATAAGGATGAACAACAATATATTGTGATAACAATAGTTAATGCCCGGTAGATATGTAGTTATTTAGCGGTTAGTTCAAAATTATGGCCAAATTTGTGCACAATAAAAATGGAAGATCGCGTGAAATTTGTATTGAATGTGCACAATTGCGTATATAATATAGATTTGCTCGAATTGAACCGTGAAATACGAATTCGGACGCCGACCCATGCCGAGGGAAAATTTATAGTGACATATATAGGCCCGTTGGAAGAGATCACTGTATGATATTACATTGGTTTACAAATGAAGTTATGTAATTGTTTTAACATCCTTCTTTTCGGAAATCTCGTACAATTTGATTTAAAGGTACAATTGGAATCGCGATATACATACATATTTAGAAAATCACAGGAACATTTTGTAAAATAAATTTAAAAAAAAATTACAGAGAGTAAATAAAATCAAGTTAATTTGACAATGACAATTCGAAAATTCGAAAAAAAAATTCGGACGAAAAAATCGTAGAAAATACATCGAAATCGGTGGATTTTTAAAATAACCATGGATCAAATAATCTCGTTTAAACTTACCAAACCGAGGGTAAATCCTCGGTTGTGGATTAATCTTCGTTCAAACTTACGGGCCTTAAAGTTTTTTCATTTATCAATTGCGTTGTTTCTATTGCGATCTCTATTTATTCGAATGAAACATTTGCTGTGTTTTAATATTGGAGCACTATCCGGAGCCAAATGGCAATTTTCTATTGAAACTGCAGCTATTATTCACTGGTGTCGCTGTACTTTAAAAATTAAAACTAAATTCATCAATAAAACAAACATTTATCACCTGAAATATATTAATTGACATTTATTTTGACATGACGTTATAAACAAAAATTCATTTTGCTACGTTTTAATTTTTTATTGTAAGATTTAGTTTCTAATGGTTTCAGGGGTTTACAAAATTAAAAGCCTTTTCAAATTTCCCATTGAAATGGATAGCGCTCCCGATAGCGGCTCCCGATAAATAAGTGAGCCGAGATATTTTTTTATCAATTTTTAATTAAAAAGTTGAATGAAAAATCTTAGTTTAGATTTAAATAAATTAATTAAATGCAATAATAGCGCGCTAAATATAAGTTTTCACATAGAAAATTGGCTGCTCCGGATACAGCTATCGGGCGCTAATAAAAAAACACAGCAATTATGTCGCTTTACTCTTATTCCATCACCTACGTTTTTTATGAGTAATATTTTATCGAAAAACAAAAAAGAGATAAATAAACAATTTATTCTAGTAGCGTGCGATCGCAAAATAGAAAGCAAAATTGAAAAGCGAAATAGCAAGCAATTTTATTTTAGGAAAAAGAGATATAATGTTCGATAAATATCGAAAAAAGTGATGTTAGAACATGCCACCCCAGGGATTTCGGTTTAGTGAAATTTCTATACCAGCAAAAAAGTTGGTTTAAAACAATTCCAATTTGGAACTACATATATGGGATTATGTTGTTGTAAATTTCTCAAAGTATGACCGCATATATATAATCACCGGTAAAAGTGAATAATTTTAAAAAATAGCATATTAACTGACGCTGTTGGTCATTATGTATAATAACCGGTAATTATATGTATATCCCTTTAGTGATTTACTAACACAATTGTGCGGATAGGGCAAAAGTACCATGCTAAAAATTTAGTTTTGTGTGTTTTTTGAACCAACTTAAAGCGGAACCAGTTAGGAATAAGAAAATAAAAAAATAATAGAATAACAATGCGATAAATGGCATTTCAATGTTATTACCCAGTCAAACTTAATGTTCATGTAAGAAGCCGAATTTCCCCTTCGTAAAATTTTAGCTGTCACTTATTAAAATAATAGTGTGCGCTATTTCTCGCTCGAAAATAAGAAATACTTAAAAATACGATTTGTTGTTGTGTTTTATACACAGCAAAAGAAGATAAGTTTGTGATGCGGGGAGTGGAAGCCATATTTATTTTGTGTACATTTGTTTGTTTACTATTTTATTTATTAAATAAAATTATTTAATATTTTTTCATATTATGTGATTATTTTTAATAATGTGCGATGAAGTAAAAATGGTGTTTTAGTGAATTTTGTTAAAAATTAATTTGTTAATGGTATGATATTATAGTCGTAGTGTAAACGCTATATTACTACTATAATATTTTAACTTTGTTTAGTTTATTTCCTTTTTTCATTGTGATGTAAAAGCATCTCGTGTATGTGTACATTTTCAAGTACGAATTTTATATATAAAAATATATAACAACATGAACAAATATGAAATTTCTCTAAAAGACATTTCACAATATAAAACAGCTGTTTGTAAACCAACAGCTGTTACTTAAAATTATTATTTTTGGCTGGTTCGAATGTCAAAAAAAAAGAAAAACAATTGGTTAAAATTCGTTAAAATTCGTATTTTTTATTTTCTTATTCCTCACTAGTTAAGGCTTTACACATTTGTGAATTCCTTTTTAACTTAAAGCGGAACCAGTCAGGAATAAGAAAATAAAAAAATAATAGAATAACAATGCGATAAATGGCATTTCAATGTTATTACCCAGTCAAACTTAATGTTCATGTAAGAAGCCGAATTTCCCCTTCGTAAAATTTTAGCTGTCACTTATTAAAATAATAGTGCGCGCTTTTCTCGCTCGAAAATAAGAAATACTTAAAAATACGATTTGTTGTTGTGTTTTATACACAGCAAAAGAAGATAAATTTGTGATGCGGGGAGTGGAAGCCATATTTATTTTGTGTACATTTTTTTGTTTTCTATTTTTTATTTATTTCGTATTTTAATATTTTTTCATGTTTTCTGATTAATTTTAATAATGTGTGATAAAGTAAAAATGGTGTTTTAGTGAATTTTGTTAAAAATTAATTTGTTAATGGTATGATATTATAGTCGTACTTCGTAGTGTAAACGCTATATTACTACTATAATATTTTAATTTTGTTTAGTTTATTTTCTTTTTTCATTGTGATGTAAAAGCATCTCGTGTATGTGTTCATTTTCAAATACGAAATTAATATATAAAAATATGTAACAACATGAACAAATATGAAATTTCTCTAAAAGACATTTCACAATAAAAAACAGCTGTTTGTAAACGAACAGCTGTAACTTAAAATTATTATTTTTCACTGGTTCTAATGTCAAAAATGTTATGACATGTCTCGTGGACATAGTAGGATCGTAATTCGCCGTTGTAATAACGCCATAGGATTAGGGCTGATAAAATCTGATAAAATTAAAAAGCTGACACATTTTTGGGGTAGTCTGATTATTTGCAGGTCATAGTGTGTAACTAATCATTTTGAGTAATATATCTATCGGCCTCAAAATACTTTTATGGCTGCGATAACAAAGACACTATCTTAATATATAAAAAACGTTGGTGCGTATGTATGACCGACAATCACGCCTGAACCGCTGAAGCTATCTAACTTATATTCACACCATATGTTTGTGTGGTGCTCCGGATAGTTTTTGTTTGTCTTAGACCCCCTAGGTGCGGGGTGGGGGTCAGATTTTTCATTATTCTTATTTATGGATGAATTTGGCTCAAATGCACACCATATAATATTTAAATAAAATCAAAGTCTGGCAAAATTTGGACCCGATAGGTGTTGCTGAGATGGAGATATTTACGAAAATGTAGTTTTCCCTGTATATGATTTAGAAATTGATGGATATCAACTATATCGTTGATAGATATAAACCCAGTTTTTGTTGTCCAAAATGTTAATGAAAATTACGAAGTTACGCGTTACCAAATGAGCATATATATATATATATATATATATATATATATATATATATATATATATATATATATATATATATATATATATATATATATATATATATATGCATTAATGAGCCAATCGGGCATATCTTATCCTTTCCTATTCACGAAAGAAATCCAGCTGTCACTCATTTGGCCAACCATATTGAAAATGGGCAACGTGTTTACTTCACAGAAGAAAATGCAGTTAGTCGAGCAGAAGCACCACCAAAAACAACCGTTAACGTAATTTTTCAAATTATGCCAACACCAAAACGATTTTGGATGTTTCGCAAAAACCATCCTTATTCAGACGTACCAACTTATTTTTCATGGAATACGTCTAAAAAACTTGGGAACCTTTAGCTCTTCTTTATCAAGGAGAATCTCATTGGGATTCGACTTTTACCAATGCTGTTGTCGGTTCTACTCCTCATCAAATTCGTGCTTTATTTGCACTTATATTGACAACATGCATTCCAAATAACACAAACGGATTATGGGAGAAATTTAGGAACGCCATGAGTGAGTTGAAATTTTACCTGCATAACGTACAATTCATACAAATCCATTTTTAGATTATACACCAGCAATGTATAATGAAGTATTAATAAAATTGGAAGACTTCCTGATTATTTCAAAAGAATCACTAATTACATTGGGGTTATCATCACCCAACCGTCCGGCAAGTGATTTATTTAATCGAGATTAACAACGAGAACAATCATGTATTATTGATGATGAATATGAGTATATTCAAACACATGAACCACAATTATTGGCAGAACAAAAATTAATTTTTGATTCGGTAATGCTTGCAGTTACTGCAAAAGAAGGCGGATTCTTCTTTTTGGATGCTCCACGTGATACTGGCCAAATATTTATAATTTCCCTCATCTTGGCTAAAATACGTTCTCAGATATTGCTACTATTTTATTGGATGGCAAAAAACTGTTAATTCTGTACTCAAATTGCCGTTAATACACAGACAAATTAAAATGCAACATGCAACATTAAATCGTATTCAGGTATGGCTAATGTGCTTAAAAGATGCCAAATTGCAATCTGGGATGAATGTAATGACACATAAACATTCATTCTTTAAATCGTACGTTGAAAGAGTTGAAGGGCAACGATAAACTCTTGGGCGGTACTCTCATTTTGGCGAAATAACGCCTGTTTCGAAGCTTCATCACTGTGGAGCGGTGTTTACAAATTAAAGTTACTTAATTAAATACGCGTGTCCAACTTCAAAATGATCCAACTTACCAGATAATTCTTGCATGATTGTGTCATCTGAGGCTGCGCGAAAGGGCAATTTTAGCAGCAAACATATTGATGTCACTACCATAAATATCTACATTCAAAACATGTTGGAATCTCCGTCATTTTCATTTGAGTCAATTGATACTGTGGTAGAAGATGATGCATGAGTTAATAATTTAATTACACCACATAATTTAATTTTGAAAGTTGGATCACCAATCATACTACTATGAAACCTAAATGCACAAAAAATTATGAACGGAACGCAGGTGGTTGCCAAGAAAATATTGGAGAACATTATTGAATCGGTAATTATAAATGGCAAGTTTAAAGGAGAACATATTTTATTACCAAGAATCCCGTTGATTCCAAAAGATTCTCCAATTGCATTTAAACGCTTACAATTACCAATTCGTCTGGCATATCCAACAATAATCAACTAATGTCAAAGCCAGCTAATGCAAGTCTGCGGCTTGGATTTGAAAAATTCATGCTTCGCTCATTGTCAATTATATGCAACCTGCTCCAGAGTTGGTAAGCCCAACGATTTGTTTGTATACGCAGAAAATGGAGAAACAAAAAATATTGTCCACACGTTGACTTTACAATAAATTATTATTTACTAAGATCAGACGAACATTGTATGTGAAACAAAATTGAATTTTTTAATCGAAAATAAAATTTGCATTTAAAATAACAAAATGGATTTCATTCCATTCTTATTAAAAAAATTCCTACTGTAAAAAAAAACAAATCTTGGAATAAAATAATTATTTTAGGCAGAACTACGTTTGCCGGGTCAGCTATATTTATATATTTCAATTTTTCGGTGGAAAGTTTCCTTAAGTTTTGCAGGGTATTGTATTGTATGTTGTATTTTTGAAATTTCATTTTTAGAATCATATGTGGATACTCGATTTTAGAACTGAAAAAAGCAGAAAAGCAGACTGCAACGCTTCCGGCTTGTGCTTGTACCACCATATATTTTAGGCTTGACCTCATATTACGTACATTAAACATGATAACTACATACGAGCACAGATTTAAGTTTAAAATTGCACACAAAAACAGCAAACGGAACAGGTGAATTTTTATTTTTAACCTTATCGATTTTAATTTGAGTATTTTTTTGTCTTTTTCAATTTTTAACAATTTAATTATGCAGGAATGCTCAATTTAATTTACAGCTTAAAAAGGTACCTAATTGCAGCTATAAAAAACCGGGTACACGGAACCATAATTAAGGTGATTATTATTTTGTTTTGTATTTTCGGATGATTAATACATGCCAGTATATGAGTATAGACGCATAAGGCTTTTACATAACATTGCGCGTACCAGGATGGAGAAAAGAAATTAAAATTATTGCACAACAAACCACTTTGAAAATAAATAAAATACAAAACATTTAAATTCCATTAAACTTGATTTTGAAATAATGTGACGAATTATGATTCATAATGGTTCGAGTATTTATTTGTACGTTTCACATATTATTGCGGTTTGATATTCTCCTTCATATACACGGGTACACCATTTCTCAGATCGTAAAGACAACAAACCAAATAATTTTATTTTATAATAATAGTAATATTGTAATTGTAAATGTCTTTTACGCCATTCTTTAAGATCCGGAGAAAGTGTATTTTTTGTATCTCTTTGTCAATCTAAAAACCTATTGTGTACGTCTAATTGTTGTGTACCTTGTTTTGTTACTTCAAAATGCATAACGTCAAATTATAAAACACATACATACCCATTGGATTGGTTGGGTTCCAGAGGAAAGTCTTGATCTCGACTTAAATATAAATTAATTCATGTTTCCGGTAAATTATTTCCAATCGAATGCTTATCAATTGAAATTTTGTTAATTTATACCTTAAAGAAATATATTTGTACAGACCTCATTATGGTGAGTCGTGTCTCGCGTATGTGATATGTTTTTTACTTGGAATTATACATGCGCTCGTAGATTAAGTAACCATTTTCAAAAGGGAAAGTTATGATATGTTGAATTTAGTTTTTAAAACGATAATGAAATATTTTTTATTAATATTATTGTTAAATTTCGTACAAAGCAAAAAAAAACTAATAAAAGTAAAAGTGTGCAATGTATGTACTCGTATACGCTTCAGTTTATTAATTTTACGATGGTAGGAATTATGTATGCATTAACCATAAACATATCAATCATGCAAATGTACAGTGATAGTACATATTTAAATTATGACTACGGTATACCAGCAACTTTATCGACTTTCGTTGGATTTCGCCCGAAACGTTTCTAATTGGAAATCGGTGAATGTGAATTAAATTTATTTATGAACACCAGCTTGAACTAATGTGATACTTAACAAAATTAGTTTAACTCGTATATGGAAAGTCGTGAGGTTTTAGTGTACGCGCGCATCAGTGGCATATCTAACGGATTTCAAGTTGCTAAATGTTTGTTGGTGCTATATGAGCAGAGTAACGCAACAAAGTGTATAACCTACGATATAACGTTTTTTGTATTATAGAACTACTATTCTATCCACTGCTACAGGGTCTGGTAGGTCAGTCTGGTTTTTTGAAGCTTGGTTTCAAAAATCAAGTTTCAAATGACTGGTTTTCAAAATTCTATCCAAATATTTTGTATAAAACTTCATAATTACTTATAAAGGTCAAGATTATAGGCAATATTTTAACGATAATCCAATTTGCTTAAATTATCTCGCTAGTTCATAATATTGAAAATTTTCTTATTTTTAATTTGCAATTTTCGTTTGTTTATGGCTTTTTGTACTCCCGCTCTCATTTACGCAATTTTCGTTTTACCCATTATAAACATTTCCCCCAATTTCGATATTAGTTGATAAACGCCGATATGTGATTTACCTACTACCACCTTTAGTCTTCGATGCCATCCTTCCACAGAATTTTGTGTCCTAGGTATAAGTTTGCTTTAGAATTATCCCAAACAGACCACAAATTTGGAGAGTACCGCGGTTTCGAGTGTCCGTCACGTAAGTGGGAACCATATCAGCCGGAACCAAACAGCTATGGCATAAATAGCACGATGCATTGTGCATCATTGTGCGCTATATGTTTTTTCAACCGGAACCTTATAATTCCAGCCGAAACCTGATAAAGCCAGCTAGAACTATACAGCAGCCAAATCAACTATGACACTAGTAGCACGATGCATTGTGCATCATTGTTCACTATAATGTTTTTCAGCTGGAACCTTATAAATCCAGAAATATAAGATTTTTCGGAAAAACCTTTCAAATTCAGCCGGAACCATACCCTCTACAGCCAAACTAAGTGATAAAAAGGGCATAAGTAGCACGATGCATTGTGCATCATTGTGCACTATATAATTGTTGTTCAGCCGGAACCTTATATATCCAGTAATATATGATTTTTTGGTAGAATATTGTAATGCCAGGCGGAAACGATGGTATGATTATATACCAAACTAACTATCACAAGTAGCACAATGGATTATGTATCATTGTGCAATTTATGCTTTTTCTGTCAGAATCATTATAATTCCGGCCAGAATCTGGTAAAGGCTGCTAGAACCATATTACAGCCAAACCAACTACAGCACAAGTAGCACGTGCACTATATAATTTTTCAGCCGGAACCTTATAAATTCAGTAAAATAAAATTTTGCTGGAATAAAACCTTACAAAATCAGCCAAAACCATACCCTCTACAGCCAAACTAACTATGGTACAAGTAGCACGATGCATTGTGCACTATATATTTTTTCAACCGGAACCTTATAATTCTGGACAGAACCTGATAAAGCCAGCCAGAACCATATTACAGTCAAACCAACTATGGTACAGGTACCACGATGCATTGTGCATTATTGTACACTCTATACCACACTAGAAAAAACCTTACAATTTCAGCCGGAACCTACAGCTAAACTAACTATGGCACAAGTAGCACGATGCATTGTGTTTTTTTCAGCCGGAACTTTATAACTTCGGCTTGAACCTGATAAAGTTACCCAGAACCATATTTCGGCCAAACCAACTATGGTACAAGTAGTACGATGCATCATTGTGCACTATATAATATTTCAGCCGGATCCTTATAATTCCTTCTAGAGCCTGATAGATCCAGACATAATTATATTACATCCGGAATCTTATAAATCCAGCCAGAACCTGTTATTTCCGCCATAACCAACGATGCAATAAGAGGCAGGATGTATTGTGCATCGTTGAGTACTAATTGCTTTTTCATCCGGAACCTTATAAATCCATCCGGAATCTAATAAAGCCAGCAGGAACAATATCCTCTTCAGGATATTATGGTTGGGTAGGCATTGTAGTGCATTTTGATTGTCCCGAAAACCTCATATAACGCACTATCATCCAAATTACACTGCGACCAAAATTATTTATGTAAACATTTTGTTTTGACTGGATCTTAATGGTTCTGGATGGCATTATAGTTCGGATGAAAATACTTATAGTGTTATAGTTAGTTTGGCTGAAGAGGACATGGTTCCGGATGGCTTTATTAGATTCCGGATGGATTTATAAGGTTCAGGATGAAAAAACAATTCAACGATGCACCAAACAGTTCAACGATGCACAATACGGGGGGCGAAGTCCGAGATTTGTACCTTCTTGCCGGTGCTTCCTGGGTAATGCTAAATAAAACAGGCGGTGTAGTGGAGACGAGCAGGGGACATCCTGTTTATAGTCATGGACACTACATGTCAGGGCCGGTTATTGGCGCCCTAAAACCAATACCAAACCAGCGTCTGTTTTCCAGGTTAGGAGCGGCTGAAGCGGGCGTCTGTTTTGTATCAAGCGGCTCGCTATATAAATGTGTTTCAAGGTAGGACTGGATGCCTTATGATTCTCACCAGTACGTGACCCACACACGTAACAAGCGGGTTGAGCGGCAGGCCAACAACCTTCCCTCATAAAAACATTTAAGTTATGAACCCTAAACAAAGGCCTCGGATTACCATATCGGATTCATTACATACTCGACCTCGGAAATTGTACAAGGACAAAACGCTTTAAAAATGGGAAACAAGGTCCCCACAACAACGGATGACCAATAAAGTGTTCCATCAACAACCAGCCGGTGTGTGTCGTAGAGGAAGACCCGACTGCGCTGGCGTACGACGACGTCGAACAAGATCTACATGCACTAGGATGTCGAAACTGGAGGACGAGAGCGATGGACCTAGATGGATGGAGGACCATCGTGCGGGCGGCAAAATCCCTTCATGGGATGTGAAACTAGAGAGAGATAGAGATGCACAAAACACCGTGCTTCTTATGTCATCGTTGGTTTGGCGGTTGTATAGATCTGGCTGGCTTTAACAGGTTCCGGCTGGATTTATAAGGTTCCAGATGAAATAAAAACTAGTACATAATGATGCACAATACATCGTGCTTCGTATGCTATAGTTGGTTTGGCGGTAGTACGATTCTGGCTGCACAATACATTGTGCTTCTAGTTTCATAGTTAGTTTGGCTGTATATAAGGTTTCTACCGAAAAATCTTATAGTGCTGGATTTGTAAGGTTCCGGTTGAACAATTATGTAATGCACAATGTATCGTCCTATTTGTGCCTTAGTTAGTTTGGCTGTAGAGGGTATGGTTCCAGCTGAATTTGTAAGGTTCTTTTCCGAAAAATCGTATATTTCTGAATCTATAAGGCTCCTGAAAAAAACAATTAGTGATCAATGATGCACAATAAATCGAGCTATTTGTGCCATAGTTGGTTTGGCAGGAATATGGTTATGTCTGGATTTATCAGGTTCTGGCTGGAATTATAAGATTCCGGCTAGGTTAGGTTAGGTTAGAGTGGCTGCTATCGCACACTTAGCCCAATAATGGCCCATTGTGATACCACAGGATCCAATCTCTCCTTACTACCGCTGAAACCATCCGGAGATACTTATGTAGTTTAAAATATCTCGCACTCCACATTTCGCAAGTTTGGAAAGGCTGACCATATCGTACACACCCAAGTACTTATGTCTTTTGTATGCCAGTGCCGGACACGAGCATAGGAAGTGATCTAAAGTCTCTTCCTCCTCTTCGTCCATACAGCTTCTACAAAAGTCATTCGTCTGTAGACCCAACCTTCTCGCATGTTCCCCAAAAAGGCAGTGTCCTGTCAGTATCCCTACGACCAACCCTAACTCTCGTTTTCCCTGGGATACTAGTGCCTTGGAGTGCCGCAGGTCCAGTTTTGGCCAAACCTGTTTTGCTACCCTGCATGTGAGAGTGTAGGTCCACCTCTCATCTGTCAAGGCGATTGCGTTTTTTCTGAGCGCCGATTTAAGCGCTGCTATAGGCCTATCCAGACCTGCCCTTTCCGGCTGCATCTTGAGAGTCGTACCGTACCTAGCTAGTTCATCTGCCCTGCAGTTTCCCGTGACGTCTGAGTGCCCAGGGACCCAGATTATCTGGATACTGAAATACTCGCTCCTTTCATTAAGAAATGATCGGCAATCCAGTGCCACCCGTGACTTCAGTGAAACTCTCTCTAGTTACCTGAGTGCCGCTTGACTGTCCACATAAATTGCGATATCCCTCACGGACACCACGTTATGCTTGAACCATGTCACGGCTTCCCCTATCGCCACCACTTCAGCCTGGTACACGCTACAGAATCAGAGAGACGAACAGAAATATTAACATTGGGCTTCTCACAGACGACTCCGACTCCTACTTTGCCGTCTAGATTAGAGCCGTCCGTAAAAAATTTCAGCACCTCGTTTTTCAG
The DNA here is from genome assembly GCA_947310385.1 of Nephrotoma appendiculata. NCBI lineage: Eukaryota > Metazoa > Arthropoda > Insecta > Diptera > Tipulidae > Nephrotoma > Nephrotoma appendiculata. The sequence goes on along the minus strand of OX371225.1, from coordinate 214,580,354 downwards.
TATATGTAGATTCGTTCTTCCAGGATTCCCTCAAAGGACAGATGATTCGGAAACCTTTATCGAAGTACAACGTTGGTTTAATATAATATAGATTCACCAGTTCTTCCCTTAGTAATCTAAGCATCGTCGAGTGTCCCACCTGAAGACACTTCCATTGAGAGACAACCGAGAGCCTCGTAGCCACCTTGGCTGTCATCTGAGATGATTCCGGCTAAATAAGCATATAGTGCACAATGATGCACAATGCATCGTGCTACTTGTGCCATAGTTAGTTTGGCTGTAGGTTCCGGCTGAAATTGTAAGTGTTTTCCGAAAAATCGTATATTTCTAGATTTATAAGGTTCCGTATGAAAAATATATAGTGCTCAAAAATGCACAATGCATCGTGGTTGCATATGCACAATGCATATGGTTCTGGCTGGCTTTATCAGGTTCTGGCCAGAATTATAATGTTCCAGCTGAACAATTATATAGTGCACAACGATGTACAATGCATCGTGCTACTTGTATCATTGTTAGTTTTGTTTGTAGAGGGTATGATTCCGGCTGAATTTGTTAGGTTTTTCCCGAAGAATTGTATATTACTGAATTTATAAGGTTCCAACCTAAAAATTATATAGTGCAAAATGATGCACAAAGTATCGTGCTACTTGTATACCATAGTTGGTTTACTGTATAAGGTCCCGGCTGGCTTTATCAGGTTCTGGACAAAATTATAAGGTTCTAGCTGAAAATCATATAGTGCACAATGATACACTGAAAAATCATGTATTACTGATTTATGAAGTTCCGACTGAACAATTATATATTGCACAATTATGCACAATGCATCGTGCTAATTGTGCCATACTCAGTTTGGGTGTAGAGCGTATGGTTCCGGCTGAATTTGTAAGGTTTTTTTCTTCGAAAAACGTATATTTCCGGATTTATAAGGTTCCAGTTGAAAAACCTTATAGTACACAATGATGCACAATAAATTGTGCTACTAGTGCCATAGTTGGTTTATCTGTTGTATAGTTCTGGATTTTTCAGGTTCCAACAGGAATTATAAGGTTCCGGCTGAAAAATATATAGTGCACAATGATGCACAATGCATCGTGCTATTTATACCATAGTTGTTTGGTTCCTGCTAATATTGTTCTGGCTGAAGTGACAAACACTCGAAACCGCAGTACTCTCCCAATTTGTGGTGTTTTTGGGATAATTCTCAAGCAAACTTACCTAGGACACAAAATTCTGTAGAAGGATGGCATCGAAGACTAAAGGTGGTAGTAGGTAAATGACATATTGGTGTTTATCATCTATAATATGAGAGAAGAATAAAGAGTTTATAATAGGAGTATCAAAGCCAAACAAACGAAAATTGCAAATTAAAAATAAGAAAATTTTCAATATAATTGGTTTATTATATTATAATCATATTATCAAGATGAGATAATTTAAGCAAAGTGGATAATTTATCTTTATAAGTAATCATGTTGTTTTATACAAAATATTTGGTTTTATAATTTCTAGTGAGATACGTGAAATATTTTTTTAATTTATATCCAAATTCTGTCATACTTGGGCCATACAGATAAGACCCTATAGCGCCAATCTCAACATGCAAATCAACTTGGGATTTTTAGGGTAAGCAACTGTCATTATAGTAAGTCAATACGAACTAGTTCATTTTCCGGAACTAGTGGTTCCATTATTAAAAAACAGGTTCTCATATACTGGGCCATAAACATATACGCCTATAGCACCAATCTAAACAAACAGATCTCCTTGAGCCTTTTATTGTGAATAGTCGCCATATTCAGATTGGCGCTATAAGGGTGCGAATATTATAAAGTTTTAATTTTTTTTTTATTTACCTAGTTACTACGTACGTATATATGTTAAAGTTTTTTACCATTTACATACATTTGTAATCTACAAGTATTTACGTTATATAATTATATTTAGGGATGATGTGCATAGTTATATGGTAAATAATAATAGAAAGTATAAACGAATCCTGGGCTGCGATGATAATGCTGTTTTAGTGTTGCCTGATGACATTTTTTAATTTTTTTGGGATGAAATCCTGGGCTAACTTCACAGATATGTATATTACAACTATGTAATTAGTCACTTCATTAATCATTAATATTTAGAATTTACAACTAAAAATTAAAAAATAATGAAATAATGCTATGTTAAATCACAGAAATCCACACAAAATTTTGAGTTTGGCTCAAAATATTAAGCTCTAACTAGTACGAGTCATAACGGATTACGAGTGATAATTGGATGCTTCATTTGCCAAAACGATTAACTCCATAAAACAAGAAATTGGGAAAAATGAGAAAATACAAAAATGGTTTTTTTAAATTCCTTGTAAATTTGCAACTTTGGTTACTTTTAATTTTGACGTTTAGTGGTGTTAACACTTATTATTACAGAAATTTGTTTTGAATATACAGGGTGTTTGGCAGGTGGACCGACAAACTTTTTAGGCAGATTAGGGGGTCATTTGGAAGCTTTCATCCCATGGAACTTATGTCCTGAGCGTAACGATAACTGAGATATGATATTTTTAGGTTTTTTTTAATTACCCTTTAAATGGTCACAACTTTTTTCTTTGTAGTCTAAATAAATCATTATTTAATACAGTTGGTTTAAGAAATATGAGTTATGGGCTTCTAAATCCTAAAAAATCTATTAAAGTATAAAAAATGTCTACCTTCTAAATGCATTTAAAAAAAACTAGAGGTTGTTTGTTTTGATATTACCTTTGTTTTAAAAACTTTTCTAGTTTATGCCCTTTCCAATGGTATACTACAGCCATATAAATCATCCATTTTGTAGTCAAAATAAGAGTTAATATTTTGCCGGAGCTAGGTTTAAGGATATACCTTTTAAATTATTGATAAATTTTTAATCAACTTCATTTGTTAGGTTTTGTTCAAAATGAAGTCCTCCACTCCGTATGCATGCAAGATATCTTTTTCTTATCTCCACGGTTTTTGTGCGAAGTTGCATTTCATTCTAAATTTTTTCAAATGCGGCGCTTATCATTTCAATTAAAATTTCTCTTATGGGTAAATTTGTTGCGTACACCAATTCCTTAGAAAGCTGGGGACCGTGCTAGCCAAGGAATAGAGCTACCTCTACCAATCCACGAGTTTGGAATGAATCATCTAAGAATTTTCTTACCGTTACAGTATACAGTATACTTACTGTATACAGTTAAGTGCCAATCTAGTGCTTTGATATTAAAATTTATTAAAATCAAAAAACGGAGCCCACCCAATTTTTGATTTTTCTCAAAAGTATACTAATCATTTTCTTGAAAGTATCTAAAGATTTGTCACATAGATTGTGTGAACGGAGCGCATAAAAACCTATATATATTGGTTCAAGTTGTGCTCGCGCCCAACATGCACATATAAGTTAATTCTGAAATTTACATTTACCATTTTCAAGTTTCACCTTCTCTGCGTTTTATACGCGATGGAGATGGTATCACCTATTAAATATAAGTGTTATAAAAAAGAAGAAGATAAACAAGTTAAAATACAAACCAACAATAAGACGAAGTAATTTTTATAAGCGTACGAATCGACAAAAGTTTGTTATACTGTTGAGTGCTTAATTTGTGTATAACATTATCTTGTTTTCTACCCCAAGGTCAATCATTAGGAAAACAGCTTGAAACACAACATGAAAAATCTGGGAATATATAAAGTAAATTTAAAATACTTTAAGTTATTTATAGAAAGTCTAGTTATTTTTATCCTATTACGCGGGTGTAGATTATGAAGATTATTGACCGTATCCAATGCAGGTTAGAACAATTACGATAGGGTTGGACTAAAAACGAACTACAAAAACGGAAAGTTAAATTTTTATATCTGATTAATATTTACGGTTCGATTTCGAAATCGTAGCAGAATATATAGCATTGACATGCGGATATGGGTCGTTTCATGTGTTGTGTGTACTCTAATAGGGTTGTAATGTAAAATGTTTGATTTACTTGATTCAATTATTAAACCCAGCTGGAGTAGTAATTTTGGAAGATTCACAATAATATGTTGCGATAAATTAGTAGTTTAATACCCCGGGAAGTCTTTAAAACAATAATGAACATTCCAACCAGACATAATAAAAGCATTCATAGTATTACATGATCGGCTTCGGGAAAAGCTTGGTTGATAATAATGTTGATGAAAGTTATTGACCAGGCACGTACCGAAGAGGAGAAAGCATCGCAATACCAGCTATTCGAAGAGTAATATTAAACACTTCTAGCCGAAATGCGAATTAAATTAGAGATGTTTCGGCGACTTGATGTACTTCCTTGGCGCGTCCTTCCACATTGTAAAATAGTTTAATATAATTCATACATAATAATATCAGTATGCGACGATGTATATTGCAACCATTTGTATGATAACACTTGCTGGTGGTGTACAACCAGTCGACCAGCCAATGTTATACTGTTCTGTAGTGAAATTCATCACAGAACTCACCCCTAACGTCATTCTGTTTGTCCAAAAGCAGACACATTATCGTATCGATTCTGTCTAAAGTTTTCATGGTTTTAACTCTACCTCCGAGGTTTTATTGTATCCGATTTACATCGTCGCTGATCTTCATAGTAATTTTGTATGAACCTGTCCAATTTCATCGTACTTCGGAAGATGTTCCTTTTGTACATCAAATCACTTCGCCGAAAATCAGTATATCTCCTTGCTGGTCGTTTTGCTTCTCCGTTTCAACCTTGGCGTTCGTGAAGTTGTGCTATAAATTTAGTAATCAGTATTGACAGTCCTCAATTTATTGTATCAATTAACCATTAATACTAAGTTATATAAAGCGTGACATTTGGTCACTTGTTAATGTGTCACATTTGGTCACTAGTTAAAAGAATGTCAAACGACAGACATGTTCTTTCCATTCATCTTGTGTGTTATAAGTATTATTTCAAAGGAGAGTTTTCAACAGGTTATGTGCCCAGAAGACGCCAAAGTGATTGAAATAATTATTAACAAGTTGTAATTAATCAAGCTCGTGTTTGTCGCGAAATAAAAAAAAAATTACTGGTTGTGTATGCGTGTGACGCAATAAAACAAGTGCATATTAGCGTGCGTCGTTGGAGAACAGTTATAATTTTTTTAAGTCGATTTTCAATTATCGTGTGTCGATTAAATAAATACGACGAACTAATTTGATTAAAAGTTTGTTTATTAAAAGTAACAAAAATGGCAGACGATGGTGCGTGGAACGACGGCATAGAAAAATTACGTGGTAGTAAAAATCATCATACATGGCAATCTTCAATCAAAAAGTTGCTTGAATTGAATAGTAATGCATCGAAACGGAACAAAAGCTGAAATAGACGAAATACAGAATAGAAAGTTGCAAGATCTCTGCAGCTGAAACATGGATGAAATTGAAAGACTTATATGAAGATCGTGGTCTTTCGCATCGTATCAGTTTATTACGTCAGTTGGTGACAATACGTTTGGAAAGATGTGATTCCATGAACGATTATATTTCACAAGCAATGAACTGCGAATAAACTGAAATGTATCGGTTTTTCTGTACCAGATGCGTAGCTAGTAGCATTTTGTTGGCTGGTTTACAAATAACTTGTCTACAATAACGGCAGATTCAATCAAATCAAAATTATTAGATTGCGGTTATGGTTCGAAATCGAATGGTCAAGGATCAGTGATCTATGGAAACAGTAGGAGCAGCAATAAATCAAGGTCATCGTTAAAAATCAAAATGAAGTGTTTTAATTGTGGTAAACGTGGCCATATGGCTAAAGATTGCTTTTCGCCGGAATGTGAGAATAAGTCATAGCGACAATATAATAAAAATCAAGGCCCACAAGCAAAAGCTGTATTGTTATCAACGGTTCAAGATTCGGTTCAAATTACAAGCGGAGCATATACATATAATTATATATTTATAAAAATGAAATAAAATTATTCAAAATTAGAGAAATTACTACGGAAAATTTAAGTAAAGTTCCAGTGAAAGGAGTTGGTAAAATACAAGTGCGTGTAAACAATTTCGAGATAGATTTTAATAATGTTTTGTGCGTTCCTGGTTTATCTACGAACTTGTTGTCAGTACCTAGCACAAATGATAAAAAATGGCAATGAAGTCATATTTGATCAAAATGGATGTAAAATTTTCAATAAATTAAAACAATTAGTGTGTAACATTAAATCAGATAATGGTGTATTTCAACTTCAGGTACCACAAATCAAATGTTTAGCATCCATGACACAGATAAAGAGTGGTTTATTGTGGCATAGAAAATTGGGTCATATAAACCTAGCAGACATGTGTAAGATGAAAAATGGTTTGGTAAATGGTATCAATTTTAATGATAAAGACGCAATTGTAATTAAGAATTGTGAGATTTGCGAAGAAGTTAAGCAGGCTCGAAAACCATTTATTAATAGTACATCGCGCACCGATAACATTTTGGATTTGGTTCATTCCGATTTAATGAGACCAATGACCATTCATTGGTCCCATTAAATCGGTTTATAGATGACAATTCAAGAAAGATTTTCGTATGTTTTTTAAAAGAAGAATCTGTAATTGAAAGAGAAACTGGAAGACAAATAAAAGCATTAAGATCAGATAATGGGCGCAGAGTAGATACATCAATCAAAAGTTCGAGAAGTATTTTATAAAACGAACGAGTAAAATGGTATCGCCAAAAGAACAAATCAAAAATTGGTGGAAAAGGCTAAATGTATATGCTGTTCGATTCGAAGCTGGATGTCTCATTTTGGGTGAGGCTGTTAACATGGCAACATATATATTAAATCGATCAGCAAATGCCACATTAAAAACAACAACGTAAGAAGAAGTTTGGCCAGGAAATAAAGTTGATGTTAGTCATCTTCAAGTATTTGGTAGTCCGGTCATGGTGCACATCCCAAAGCAAAAACGGAAGAAATGGGATAAAAAGTCAAAGAATTGCTCTTCGTGGGATTTTCTGAAGAAAGTGGTTCTGATCAAGTTGATGTAACAGAAGATTTAGCAGATTAAGAGTTTAAAGAGGTACAAAATGAAGTGAGGGACGACGAACAAAGTGTTTCCACAAACAATAATGAATTCGTAACCAATACTCCTGCAAAATCATCTAGTGAGCCCATCGAAAATGAAATACAAGAAACATTGGTTTCATCTGATAGTTCAATTTAAACGATATATGATGACACAAATGATAAAACCCATGAGCAAAAAGTAAACGTAATGAAAAGTGTGAAAATTGGAAATCAGCCATGCAAGAAGAAGTTAACTCGTTAGTCGAAAATGAAACTTGGCAGTTGGTCGATTTGCCAAAAAAAACGCAATCCGATAAAATCAAAATGGATTTTTAAACTTAAGCGTGACGAATCTGGAAACGTCACTCGATTTAAAGCAAGATTCGATTATGAAGAAGTTTATTCAGCAGTGGTACGTTACTCATCGATTCGTTTTGCCATCGCATTTGCTGTCAAAACTGGTTTAAAACTTCATCAGATGGATGCAGTCATAGCATTTTTGCTAGAGAGATTTAAATGATGACATATACATGGTTCAACCGAAGGGCTTTCACGATGGAACAAATAAAGTCTGTAAGTTAAATAAGGCGATATATGGTCTTAGGATATTAAGATATCTAAGAGGAATAGTAGATTACAAACTGCGTTATTCAAAATCTAACGTAAAACATTTAACTGGTTATTGTGATGCATATTGGGCGTCGACAAGAGAAGCTCTTGTACTGGTAATGTTTTCCAACTAAGTAATGGGTGCTATATAACCTGGAATAAGAAACGGCAAAGCACTATTGCACTTTCGAGTACGCAAGCTAAATACATAGCCGTATCATGGGCGGTTAGAGAAGCGATTTGGTTACAAAAATTTGGCCATGAATTAGATCCAGACATCGCTCAACCAGTCCATATTCAAATGGACAATCAAAGTGCCATACATTTATCGAAATCAGATGGCTACAATCAAAAAAAGAAATATATAGACAGGTATCAGATGTTCTTACCAAGGCTCTTTGTGGACCAAAGACGAAATTACGCTCAGTAAAGATGGGAGTAAATTGATGAAGCAATGAAAATAAATGAAATATAAATGTAATTTCATATTTAATATTTTATTGTGTGAGGGTGTTATAAATCTAGTATTTAGTATTGTCAGCCTACGCTTAATCTACAACTCTCCACTATGCGACTAAAATTTGTCGTTCGAACGCGTCTTCTTAGACGCTCTAAGCAACTAACTCATTCTGTTCTAAATACTTGCTTTTGTGACTAGGAATGGCACGTTTAGCAAGTTATTGGAAATTTTATATTTTGAAACCCGAGTAAATTTTATAACTGTTCCGCATCTACAGGCGAATATGATCACTGAATGCGGGAATTTAAACGCAGATCCACTCAGAATTCTATAATTTTGCCAGAAAATCCGAAACTTGCAGGATCTGCGATAAAAAATTTATCCGCGTAAACAATTATGTGTTTTTATATCGCGATCTCAACCTCTTGATATATAGTAATTGTGAATTTCTCTCTTTTCTAGATTTCGATAAACGTATCACGAAAAAATTATTTGGTGATAAATAGAGTCGATTAATCTAGTAGTCTTGGAAATCGTAGAAAAGAAATAGAGTGTTTTATTCGAGCAAGCTGAGAAATCAGCTAATTTTGTAAATGAAATAAGCGCGATTTAGATGATGAAAAAATGTTGGCCCAGCAAAATGTTTGCTGTGTGTTTAGAGGTCTACACACAATATAAATTTTTCGCGTTAGTTGAATTGAGAAAGAAATATAAACTGCCATAAACAATATTTGTTGCCATAAAATATACTCGGGTCGATTATATTTTATGGCAGTATTTCTAAATAGATCTAAATCGCGTTATAGACTGCAATTTTACTCGTAAAAAATAACACATAAACTAAATCGATAGTCGAAAATAGTGGTGATAAAACAACCCAGCCCTGGCTTCCTTATTAAGTTATGCGCAAGGTAATTTATTCTTCGACTATCTTGAGGAAGCAATAACTATGAACAGCGAATATTACATGGCTTTATTGGTGCGATTGAAGAAAGAATTTGCGGTAAAACGATCCCCACGTTTTCACCTAGACAATGCACCATGTCACAAGTTATTAATTGCTTGAATTTGCTTCCGCATCCCTCGTTCTACAAAAAAGGTCATCGAAATATTAGAGAAGGGTTGGAATCGAACATATCATTCTTGAAGAAAACCATGTTAGTTAATGAGTTGTTGGTCTCCCGATAAGGATGCGCGATTTTTAAACGCAAATAAAACAATTTGTGTGTGAGATATCATTTTGTTTCTATTTAGAATATTTTATTGCATTAAGTATGAAATATAACGTTGTTCAAATGTTTGCCTCGGCTTTGCTTAGTGACACGTATTCGGGAGTTTCAATTTTCGATGACTTTGTCTCATAAATCTGGCTGAATTTCCTGATGGCGTTCATCATGTTGACTCTCGGTGATAACCATGCCCTCAAATAGCTCGTGCAGGATGTCCATCGTGGTATGCGCTGTGTAGCAAGTAGGGCCGTCCTATTAGAACCACGGTTCCAAAATTTAGTTTTGACATATTTTGCGAAATTTAACCCTAGCGGATAAATTTTACATAACTGCTTGTAGCTACTCATCAAAAATAGGTATAGCAGCTGCGAGTAGTTAATTTATCGGAGAAAAAACCATTAGTACTTACAAGTTACAAGTACTTGCGGTGTGCGATTGGAAAGCTATTAATATACTACTAATGTTAATTATAATTTTGTATTTTCGGGGGTATGTATTAATGAATTTTAAAAAGCATCCTGTTGTACACCAAAATGTCCACAGTATGAATGCCAAGTTTTATTCTTCTCTTTCTCATTTAGATGCTTATGTAATGTTTTTCCATCGATAATTTTTTTAACGGAAATTTGGATTATTGATGAATCGATTGATAACAATAATACTGATGGTTCTGATTTAATTGTAAACTGTAGTAAAAACCAAAAGATCTGCTTGTGTCGCTGTATATATTTCGGATTTAATTGTTTAAAATTATAAAGTTACATATCTACACACTAAAAAAATTTCGGATATTCTATAAATTTATTTATATTTTTGTTCAGATAATTTATATTTATATGAAATTCTATATAAAAATTATAAATATTGAATCTATATAACTCATTTATATAATTCTGTAATATATTTTATACAAATTCATAGTATACATATAATTTCTATACTTCCATATGTATGCTTTTTATAACCTACTGTATAAAATTTCACTGTTTATACCTTGATTGGTATGAAATTAATATATTTATCATATACAAATTTTATTTTATACGATTAGTTTTATAAAATTAATAGAAAAACGAATATTTTTTGTTAAAAACGGGATTTTTGTACTGTATTGTCGTTTGATATTTTTTTCAATTCTGTGGATATCGTGTAGTGAGTGAAGTGTTTTTAAGTTTCATTGTAGATTTGTGAAGTTGTTAATAGTGTCAATTAATATAATTTGGTAATTGTATAATGGAATGTCATATTAATAAATCGAATAATTAACTATTTCAATTGTTGATATAATGTATGTATATTATATACCAATGTATTATGTATACACAATCTGTGCTTAATCATGTATATAAAAAATTTGAATAAAAAAAACGAATATTTTAAAAATTTAAATAAAAATCAATGGATTTTAAAAATGTTTGCAGAAGCGTAGCAATTCGCCAACAACAAAAGTTTTCAACTCTTATCTGATAAATCGTTAAATACATATATCGTTTAGTAATTATAAAACACACTTGCTGTGTTTTTTTATAAACGCCCGATAGCTGTATCTGGAGCAGCCTATTTTCTATGTCAAAACTTATATTTAGCGCGCTATTATTGCATATAATTAATTTATTTAACTCTAAACTAAGATTTTTCATTCAACTTTTTAGTTAAAAGTCGATAAAAAAATATTTTGCTCTACGTATTGTATTTATCGGGAGCCGCTATCGGGAGCGCTATCCATTTCAATGGGAAATTTGAAAAGGCTTTTATTTTGTAAACCCCTGAAACCATTAGAAACAAAGACTGTGTGCCTGAGAGCGATTTTTTCGACTAAATTGTCGATTAAACTAAATTAATGAGCACTTATGCTATTAGCCACCAGGTTTTATCATTTAGACTCCTGCTGAGGTTGCTTGACTATTTAGTTGTCATTTTCATTTTTTGTTTTTATTATTTTTTTATCGTGTGCATTCGAGCAAAAATGTCTAAAAGGAAATATTGAGATTCTTAAATTTCGATTGTAATTTATAATCACATGCATGAATAATGCGATTTCCATATCCACATTTGTTTTATTTTTGCTATTTTTTTGATTTTAAATAATAACAAATCTCGGTGTTGTTGAAAACAATATGACATATGAAAAGTCATAATTTAGTTTAGTTTACAATTTAGTTTACAATCGGAAGCACAGCATATTTAAAAGATACTAGTGCCACCTTTGAAATAATGATATGAATCAGTCATTCATTTAGTTTAGTCGACAATTTAGTCGAAAAAATCGCTCTCAGGCACACAGTCTAAATCATACAATAAAAATTTAAAACGCAGCAAAATGAATTCTTGTTTATAACGTCATGTCAAAATAATGTCAATTAATATATTTCAGGTGATAAATGTTTGTTTTATTGATGAATTTAGTTTTAATGTTTATAATACAGCGACACCAGTGAATAATAGCTGCAGTTTCAATAGAAAATTGCCATTTGGCTCCGGATAGTGCTCCAATATTAAAACACAGCCACTATCATCATTAAGTAATTTGGCAAAGATTCTTCAAAATGGGGTACATTTTATGAGATCAAGAGAAGAAACTATAAGAGGATCAGGAAGATACCGCCTTGAACAGACCGGGAAATTACTCAATCGGCCTTAAACAAGGGCAGAACAAAGACAAGCGAGCTACAAAAGCACTTTAGTGAAGAAGGGATAAATATATCAGTGATGATATTGCAACGAAGGCTATATGAAAATAATTTGAAATCCTCTGGAAAAATGCGGAGAACGTCTTATTTGGAGTAAACTTCATAAACACTGGAGAATAGACGACTGGAAGAAGGTAAGTCGGATTTTTAACACTCATTATATATTTTCAAAAATAAAATAAAAAAAAAAAATCCGAAATTGAAGAGTTTTTTTAAATTTATAAGTTATATTTAGTGATGAATGCAGACTAGAGGCCGTTACAGAATCGGCCTAGTTCGTCTGAAGGAGACCAGCAGAAAGATTTAGAAAGAACTGCGTAGTCATCAGCATAATACATCCGCCATCAGTAATGATATGGAGCTGCATTAGTGGAGATGGACCGGAGGAAACCATGAGGAATGAATAATATCAAAAGGTGTTCTTTACAGAAGTCTTATTTCCTCACGTGAGATCGCTAGCTCAAGGCCAATATTTTTACACTTTTATGCAAAGATGGAGTTCCTTGCCATAGCACAAAAATCATAGAGAATGTCCTCCTTAAACAAAATATTGACATCCTCTATTGACCTGGCATTTCTCCGGAATTAAATTTTATCGAGCATTGTTGGGCCTTACTAATAAGTCCAACGTATATAAAACCCCCAAAACTACAGTGGCAACCCTAAAAAAATATTGAAAAATTTGGAGAAATAGTGATGAAATTCGCAATATGATCAATACTTGTATAATGTATTAATTTAACCGTAGCTATTGTACACTTTTGTAAGTAAAATTAAATAATCATAACACTTAAAAAAATAATATGATTTTGATAAATATATCGAATTTAAAAAATAATCTAAAATTGTTTTATTTATTTGGCAAAAATGATTCAATTTCATCAGTTTTGAAAACTGAGTTCAATTCTAGCATATATTGTAGAATTTCCAATTTTCTATACTAAAGCAACTAAATTTTATACGATAACCAGATTGGTATTTTCTATAAGTAATTTATATAAATTTGATAGTAATCCCTTATAAACAAAAATTAACATTTAATGGATGAACTTTATATTTTGCACTATATACAGATATTTATACGTCGGAGTATCAATTTTATACCAGTGACCTATTAAAATAATTATATGGAGTTAATATAAATTTTATACAACATTTTATAACATTCCGTTATAAGTTAAACTAATATAAAATCTATAAAAAAATCGTACGGAATTATATTTATATTATAAGTGTATTCATTTTATATGTAAATTTTTTGGTGTGTATCATTTCATTCCGCTAATGCTATTCGTCTGAATTTCTGAGACCAACAACAATATTACTCAATTATCTGTTTAAATCAACTTCACTCGATTCTCAGAGCCAAGAAGGTAAAACGTTGGATATCCAATGAACTAAGTAATGAAATTAAGAAAAAAATTAATTTATATATATAACACAAAACCCATCCACAAAATAAAAAATAATAAAAACTAAATAAGACTTATTGTGATTATCTGCCTGTCACTGTTGGCGTACCACAGGGCTCGGACCAATTTTATTTTTAATTTACATAAATTCCATTTTTAATATCAACCTTCGTGGGTACCCTGTGGCGTTTGCTGATAACACTGCCTGTGTTTATTGTAAAAATGACTGGTCTGATATTGCATATGCCATACAGAGTGACCTAGCTCAGTTCAGGAGATGGTTTAGTTTGCATTATATGATATTTAGCCCAAGAACGTCTTTCCAATTATAATTATTAGCCATTTTTTGAGTTCTCCACTTCTCACTGTAATTTTAAATGTTTTGAAATAGAAATGGTTTCCAGTTTTAAATACTTAGGTATTATTTTGGACAGCAAATTGAAATTCTCTGAGCATGTTATCAACATTTATAAGAAAGTCCGGGTTTCACTTCGCCAATTTTACCTTCTAAGGTCAATATGTCCTCAGCGCATGCATTCTTAAATCCATTTACTTTGCATTAGCTGCTTCGAGGGGACTTTGGGTGGTATTTATCTTCATAATTTGAATCCTGTCATAACTTTACAGAAATGTGCCATTCGAGTCATGTTTTTTTAAAAGTCAACGGTTACATCATTTCCATTATTCAAGTCAGCGCAATTTCGACCGTAGTGTGGTGACATCTATTGATCAGTATGATTTGAGAGTTAAAAATCTATGTGTTATTAATTTTACTCGGAAGGAATACTGTCGTAGTTTTTATAGTATCATGATCCCCTATCTATTTAACTTACTACTCAGCCAAGTAAAGTCAGAAAGAACAATGGCAAAATTTTTAAAAGAATTGAAGTGTTGGCTTTTTGGTTTTCAACACAGCAATCATTTGAACACAGCAATGAAAGGGGTGTTATATTTTGATTCTATTATGATATTGATGTTCATAGTTCGTCCCACTTTTTCTTCAACTCATTTTTTCATTTTATCCACATACATTCTTTTATCTCGTGCAATTTTTTTGTGTGTTTGTTACATTTTCTTTTATCCTTTTATTTTTAAACTGAGCACCTCACGCTCTAATATTTCTGTTGCAATTTAACATAATCACTTAAGTCGAGATAAGTAGTTATGTTATATTCTAAATAATCGATAGTATTTCTCGTTTTTTCTTTGCTTTCAATTTTTCATCAAAATCCGACTATTTTTGACCGAGATATAAGCAAAAAAAACCACTTATGTTTATTGGTATATTTTATTGGAAACCACTTACATGATAATTTTTGATATTGTAGCATGAAATAAGTGATATTTAAAACAATATTTTAATTTGTAAAATAAGAAATAAATTTAGAATAAACACTTATCTTGAAATAAGTTTTTATTTTGAATTTAATTTGGCTTTTAGTATTTACTTAAATCGATATAAGTGTTTTTTCTAAATGCTAATAGAAAGAACAAATCTAAAATTGTGACTACCTTAGTTTAGTAAAAGTTAAGTGGTTTTGTCAAATTATAAAACTAAAAATATAGTAACATAAATATAAATAAGTGATTTAGTTAAATGTGTGATTATTCAAAATTTTTGAGTTAAGTGGTTTTGCTAAAAGATTTGTTGACGTAATTTGTGCGAAAAAGAGATTTTATTATAATTTTTTTTTAACACGCTCGCGCAAATGACTGCTGTATCATTCAAATTTATGTTGATGTGTAGGAAAATGAATAGCAGTCTCGTTTTGATCCTCTTTATTCTGAGAATGTAAAGGTCAGTACATACCTGTGGCAATAAAAAACATCAAACCCGCTCCTGAACTAAAACCCTATCAAATTTCTTGAAATGCTTTCTGTCCCACTTACTAGTTCCACACTCGAGTTGAAATATTTTTAACTTTGTTGTTGTTTTAATACATTCTGTTTGATACTATGGTATTTGGCCGCCCTTACTCTACCAGTTATGTAAGTAAAAATCGAAGCTGCAAAAATAGAGGATAAACAACAAGCTATGAAAGCTGATTAACGTACTCACCATGCACTTAAGATATGCAGCTAAGAGAGCCGATAAATTACTTGATGCATCTTAAAACTCAATTAAAGTATTAACTTTTGATTTGCAACAATGCCCGCCAACACCATATATGAAAACGTCGGTGTCCTTTTATAAACGTTCATTAGGAATTGTGTTAGTGGTCAGCCAATATGCTTCATGTGGCATGAAGAAATTGGTGCTAGAAGAGGGAATGAAATCGCTTCTTGTGTTTATCAACGCGATAATAGAGAGAAGTCACCTCTAGCAAAAATACACCACCCGCGTGATTGGTTGCAATTTGTTTGAACTTGTGGTGAAAAATGAAAATTCATGGTATTTGAAATAAAACAACCTAATTTTTACACCTTTTCCTCAATTTCCAAAACAAAATTTACATGTAGGTATATAATGGAGGTAATATAGTTTGAACAAAGAGGAGCCATTTAAAATATTAAATTTTGGAAAGAGTTGTGTAAATCAAGAGGCGATGATTGAAGTATTACCCTGTTATCATTATCATAAACATCTTAAAAATAAGAATGAAAAAATAACGATCTTTTATCTCTACTTCCTTTAATAGACGGAGAATTTCATAATTTTTATCTAAATCTTCAAGCAGACGATGACATTCGAAATATAGATCCTGACCTCGATGACTATAGCTGTACCGATGAAACTTAATGTGAATGTGAATGAATTGAAAGTATTTATTTTTTTGCATTTTAAGATTGAAATTTTTTATGTTGCAGAATAAAATTTATTTAATGAATGAAGTCAAAATAATAACTTATCTTGTTTTAATTGTTTGAATGAATTCTACAAAACAACCTATTTGACGGTTGTGAATATTTTCCTAAATACAAAAGTTATTCCTAAAACCAACAACAACAAAACAAATTGTCTATGTATGTGTAAAAAATTGTATTATCAAAAAAATCAAATTAGTGCATATTAAAAAGTTAAAAATTAATTCAAAAATAATTAATGGGCATAAGTCTGTAGGCCTCAGTCTGACTAATTTTACGATATTTCCAAACTCGAAAGACTTTCTGTTAGTAAAGACCTAGAATATTTGGTCACATATAAATATACGATACATTAAAAACGATCGTTTTTCCGAGTTTTCCAATATTTCTAAACACCGCGCATATTAGCGGAAAATTGTTTTGAGTAGGTCTCAGTCTGACTAACTGGAAAATCATACACAATTTTCAAAAAGTAGCCTTTCTGGTAGTTAGGATTAAGGATATTTGGTCACATATAAATACGATACATTAAAAAAGATCGCTTTTATTATTAACAGAAGAAGCATTGAAAATATACATTCGAGTAATGGAAATCAAAATGAATTGGCGCTTCAAACTTTCCGCAAAGAAATCCAGGGTATATTAGCGGAAAATTCCTAAGGTATGGAGGAAAATTGTTTCTACTTTTTCGGGAAGTTGAGAGAAAAGAACAACATTTGTCAATACTGCAAGAGAAGAATACATTTGGATTGCGAAGAGTTTCTGCCCTATTATAATAATATTTGTATTTTCTGTAATTCACTTGATGAAAAATAATTTGAATAAAATTGTGTATATATTTAAAAAAAATTAAGAAAGTAATATAGTATATTGATTGGTTGGTAGTGTAAAATTTGTACCAGTGATTACTGGATTTCATTGTCCTAGTGCTGCATACGGTATCTAGTCCATTGTTGCGTTGTAGGATCGCTACCTTGCATTGCGTTTGGTTGATTGGAGTATATTGATAATTTATGATATTTCGCATAAGAAGAGTGTAGGTTGGAATACTTAAAATCGATTCACATTTTCTCTGGTTAAGAATGCAAAGTGTACACGCAGGTTGTCCAGTGCTCGAAAATCAGTAGAACTTATGATGTATGACTGAGTGCTTTAATAATTGATATCAATAATTTGAACATGAACGAACACAGAAGAATAATTTCCTATTATAGGCACGTGTTGCCGTATAGGCTATAGGCTATAGACGCTGGTTGCATAAATTTTAACTCTTCTGCTAGCTGACTTGGTATGAGTTTGGATGGATGTAAGATTTTTTGATGGACATGATAACGATTTTTGCGTATAACGGAGGCTCTGTCTTCAAATGTTGTATAATCTTGAAATTGCAATATTTCCTGTCGCAAACGATGTGGTCTCTGATTATGATTCATGATGTTCATAATGTTGTGGTAAGGTTTTTGTTAAGTTTTACTAAATTGATTGTCTTTCGACTATAACTGCTGAAAGTCATCATTGTTAATTTTTTAAAAGCGGGAAATAGACTGCCTCAGAATTTCCCGTTAATTATCAAACACGGCAGCAAAGTTTTCACCAGACCTTGCGTTTCGGTGACGTACGGGCGTTGCTCGATTATTTGTCAAACCGATTGATTCGAATCATTGACCTACTAGTATACTAATTGTTACTTTAGTAAGTATATGCATAACCTGTTGAGCTTGCCTTAACATATTCGCTGGCCAACTTTTGTTGTTATGGTAATCGGTCTCCTGTGTGGTTGTGCTCTGCGAGCGGGGCGGATGGACTCAATTGGACCAGACTGCGAGCTGCACTGCTGGTATTGTTGTTATAGATTCATGCTCAATGGGTAGTTTGCACAATTTCACAATGAAGCTCTTGTACACTGCGCCGGCACATGTTATGGTTGCTACTAGAAACAATCCATCCTCTCCTGTGTAGGTGTGGACCAAGTACCAACTTCCAACGTGTGGCGAGCAATTGTTCGTTCTTAACAGAACTAAGTCTTTGTATTGTTTGTGACGGAAGCATTTGATGCATTTCTGAATTACTTTGCGTATAGCCCTTTACCCATCTACAATCCAACATGTGCTAATTAGATATGCTAAAGTCTATTGGGTACCCCCATACAACGTTTTGCCGTGATTATCCTCTATGATCCGTAAGTTAACTATGTTATTCCTGGTTAATATTACAGGACCTTGTGCGGCAACTGGTAGGTCTGAATTTTGTAGTCGACCATTCATGCGCAACAGGCCGTGTACGTCAATCACTGGATTCAGAGGCAACAGTCAGCTTTTCCGGTTCAAGGTGTTTCATCCTCTTAAACAATCGATTTCGCAATTAAAATCTTGATGTGGGATGATTTAGCTGTCTGGTAGCTGTCCTTATGCAATTTGTGCTGAATGCACCAACGACAATACGATACAATTTGCTTTATTTTACCAAAGCTTGACTGTCGTTCGAATAATTTATTAAACGTGTTATCATTTGGTGTATATATCGTGTTATCTTTTAATTCTTGTGGTGGTAATTCTCCTCAGCTGCTTCTTTCAGCGGTGGCTGCATCGAAACTATCGTAAGTCGTTTCGAGTTGCAAGAAGTCTGGCCCATTCCACCACAAATTATTATTTGCCAAGGGTAATGGCGTAGTACTTCTGGTAACCAAATCTGCTGGGTTTTCAGCAGATTTCATGTGCCCCCATGTGGTTTCGGGCAAATGCCAGCCAGTGCTAATGTCCGCTACATGCAGTCGCATATGTGTGACACGTGTTTTTGACATTGATAAATGATGGTGGTGGTGATGTAGCCTCGCTCATCAGAGCGTCGGCAATAATTTGCTGCGGCATATGCTGACTCCGAAGCATCAGCGCACCCATGTAATTCAACATATGATTTCCTTGTGAAGCCAATCATCAGCCAATTAAAAGCTTCTTACATTTTTAATTTAGCGGTAATGCGTATTGGTGGCAACCATCCGATGGTGTTGAACAGTTTGGATGAGTCCGTAAATAATGCTTGCTTGATTTGTTGTCCATTTGAAAAGTATAGATTTGACACATCAAACTTCTCCATGAGATGATACTATACCCAAGGTTTGAACGCAATCATTCAACTTAATTGATAAGTTGACTGTTCGATGGAACTTGTTCGGATACATTGCAGGATGCCCCTGGAGTTGGATGCCCATTTGCAAAGATTTGAGCTATTCACGGCTGCTACAGCTTCCTCTAAGGTGTCGACTCCTGTCGACAAGTCCGATGATAAAATTATTGAAGCTGTTGGATAGTTGAAAGTCCCGATCATCTTTATGTATCCATACTTGTCTGCATATTTTTTCAATGTCGGCGGTTACGACAAACTTGTGCTTTCGCCATCGAAGTAGGATATCTGCGGAGTCTTATTGAATGTTAGGGCCACTCATCATTAAATCGTTCAATGATACCCGGCTGTCGTTTTTTGCTAAGGCATCGACTACTACACGGAGTTTAGTTGTGCTGATACTGTTTTTGCGCTCGGTGATGTGGGATATCATAACTTTGATTACCTACCAGTTGTTCTTGTTCCGGATACACTAATTTCCATATAATTGAACTGGTGATACATTTATTTAAACGGTAGATCCCTGACAAATTTTCTTTCCAGTTCCCTTACAGACGATGCATACGTTTGCCTTGCATATGCATGAGCCGCTCTTGTTGCTTGAAGCATCTTGCACAGGGGTTCGAGGTTTCACCAAGCTAGCTCTCTCCAATGTCATCATTTTTTGAATTGGCCACATTGTGCGAGCTGGTGACATTTAAAGCATGCTTTAACCCAACAAAGAGGATAAACAGTAGCAGCGTTGACTCGCTTTAAAGGTTGTACATCCGATGAATTGCCTGCTTCTAAACACTGGTTCTTCTTTTCAAGAAGTTGAAATATTCTGTTATTGTTGATAGCTCCTTTGGGTTGGGTAAACTTCATTCAAATATCCGAATGGATTCTAAACCAAATTTTCTGGATAGAATGAACGTTACAAGTGATTCAAATGTGAAACTTAGTTTTAAGCATTCGATGTTATGCAGCCCTTCTTTTACATTGGCAGGCTTGTTCCTAACTCCTCCTGGAAAATCCGCTTGATACGCAGATAAAAGCGAGTTGCAATATTTGTTCGCAACTAGCCAAGGATTGTTGCACCTGGCCTGTAGCAAATCTCGTGCTTTCTCATAAATTTCTCCTACGTTTAAGAGATGGCTGATGAGTTAAGGCGCGCCTTTCTGGTCGTGTGAGTTTAAATAAGTCCTTTTAACCGTATCCAAGATTTTCTTGATGAATGAGCTCCGTGAATAAACCGTTGAACGAGCTTTAGGTATATACAACCTTCGGTGAATGTATGTTTGTACGTCCACTTTCGGTAGATTTTTACTGCGCACCTCTTGCGGGTCGTATTTGATTTTAACCCAAGTCGCAATATTGTGTCATCCACCTTGTCCACTAAGGTACCGTAGTAATCCTTGAGCAAGTGTTCAAGTATTCGATCTTTCTCGTCTGTTTCTATCGTCGAAGATCATCGTATGCAATTGGTCGATCTCGTCCATACTTTTTTGCAGTATGATGATGTTTATCTATAAGTATTCGGGTAAACGAACTTCTTTATCCAGTTTTAACTCGATTTGATGTATATATTTATATAATTGACGCATGACTACGTCTTGCTTTTGAACAGTGAGTTATCAAGCTGATCGATCGATTCAATTCGAGTTGGCTTTGACCTGCTTTGATAATTACTGTTATTGTCTCGCTTGTTGGCACTAAATGATGACGATTCTAATTGACCTGACAGCGACTTACATCGCTGTTGTAATTAAGCCAGCAGAACTCCGTAATTTTCTGCTATTTGCTTCCTGCCTTTAATATAGGATGGTTATCACTCAGCGGCGACATCGCGATGTTTTTCTCGTCGGCTGAGATGAATTTTGCATATAGCTCCTTCAATTTTGCAATACGTTCTTGTAGATAACTCTGACTTTTGCGATGGTCGCCGTCTATTCCATAGTTCCGCCTCATGGTGGATATCTTCTTGGAGATGACATCTTGTTGTTGTACGAATTCCACTGTTTCGAGAGTCATGATGAGTTATAGATGAAAAACTGGTGCGCTTAGTTGTGATTTAATTATTTAATCTTTGTTGTTTATGCACACAAACTGCTTCCAATAGGTGTCGTTACGGTAGAGCTGCTACTGTGTGTTGTTGTAAAGACTGCTATGCTGATCTCGTTGACGCTGAGATCTTTCTCGAAGGACAATGAATATTCTAATCCAACTGTCTAGACTATATGAACAATTACAACTAGAGGTTGGAATAAGATTTTTTGTTATTGAATAGCTTTATCAAATGAGTAGTGCGCTTACCTCTGGTGGGAGCTATGGCCACTTTTCGATTCAAAACTTTATAATTTCAATTATAGAACAGAACAAGTAGGTTGGCTTTTTAAGTTGTTCTAATTTATTTTACCAATTTTCTTCGTATATAACCGACACACAAACAAAAATTATACTTAAATTACAGCAACAAATATTTAGTTGGTGAGCTAGCTTTACAAATTGCATTTAACAAACTATAGTTATTTTACATAGTAATAATTTTGCTGATCTTACAAATTTAACTTGTTTGCACAGCGGAATTCAGGAAATACAAAACCACAACAAAGTTTTTATTAACTGACTATGCCGATTCAATAGCCCATGACCATAGGTAGATTTTGATTATAGGTTAGAGGTGAGTCTGATGGGGTTATAGGGGTCAAATTTTGATTTTCCCCATTTTGCACGGATAACATCGTTTGTCATTCGAGATTACTGTACATAGTATAGGTTCATCAACCTACTATACATAACTTTAGTAAGTTATACCTGTTGAGCTTGCCTGAACAACACAAATTCATGCCTTTCTATTTTAACCGTCCTACTTAATAACAATAACATAAAATCCGGATTAAAAAATTAATATTTCTGTTTAATATGGATTTTGTATATTTTACACTAATACATTCTCCACTGTTTAGGATTAGGAAATTTTTCACAACTCTGGATAGAAACGTGAATTTTTTCCTAAAAAAAATTCTAAAAATATTTAAACAATTTTAGGAAATACTTCACGCCAACCCTATTTGAGATAAGTTCTTTAGATATCACAACACCGTTTAACAAAACCACTTATATCTAAATTTTGAGAATTTCCGGTGAACCCAGAACATGTAAATTTTAATTTGGTCCCCTGAAAAGTATCTAGAAAATAGATAAGTGGTTTTGTTGAATTGCCACAGATTTTATAAATTCATTTTTTGTTGGTAGAGTCGAAACAAGCTTAACTAGCTTCTGACTGTTATTATTTTTTTATTTTGACTTTAACTTAAAATGTTGTATGCTTAAGCGTAAACTAAGCGGCTACGACTGTGTAAACTAATTTAAATATCTGTCACTATCCAAATAAAAAAAAATTAAATAAATAAATAAATAAAATTATTTTCAGTATTTTCAGGAAAATTCTGGAAGTGTTGTAAATTACAAGAATTGTTGTTGTAAACCGCCAATTTTATAACTCTGTATATACAAACCGGATTTGACAATACGAAATGCGTAACAATATTGTAAGGAATTGTTTTCAAGTCGTGCGTCACGCGGTTAGTTTCAACAGTTCTTGCTTCTGTAGAGTATTTGAATTCTACTCTACACAAGCTTCTAAGATTATTTTCAGTATTTTCAGCAAATTTCCGGAAGTGGTGCAAATTACTAGAACTGTTGTTGTAAACAGAAAATTGTATAACTCTGTATAAAGGAACCGGATTTGACAGGGCAAATTCACGCGGTCAGTTTCAACAGTTTTTATAGACATAAGTGTGACTTACACCCCAAATCTGAAGCACAGTCACTGACTGAAAAATGGTATTAGGTAAGACTTTTTGTCTTTGTTTTGAGTTTACTCTTTATTATGAGACTTTTCGTATTCTGCGCATAGTCTGAGTTGGCATTGGTCTTAAAAAATAGTTTTGCGTAAGACATACAAATTTGGTGACCTTATTGGTCACAGACTACGCACAGCATACGAAAAGTCTCATAATAAAGAGTAAACTCAAAATAAAGACAAAACGTCTTACCTAATACCATTTTCAGTCAGTGACTGTGCTTCAGAATCGAGGTGTTCTATACGAGTACATAAAACTTGACCTATAATGACGAAAGAAAAGAAAAAATTAACACCAAATTTAAATGTATTGACCTAAGACAATCCAGAATAAGGCCCGGCGATCTATAGTTACTTCATCACTGCTATATACAAACGCACCATTAATAAATTTTAATTTAACCACACAAAATAAAAAAATAAAAATTAAAAGATATAAACAACACAACACATTCTTTTGAAGGGGCCCTGGATTCTTTCATTTCTTTTCTGTTTACTGTTTCTTTTTCTATCGTTTCGTTTCCTACCACTTTTTCTTCAGTGTGTGTCGTGTCGTCGTTGCGTAAAGAGTATTCCGCGTCGATATACAAAGTGCTGTGAAGCAGCAAAATAAGTAATTTGCAATAAAATATTTCTTGTGATGATGATAAATAATAAAAAATTAGTTTTTTGGACCTCACCGTCTAAATAATTTTAAAAATTTGTAATAATTATTTAATCACAAAAATTTACTTTTATTTATATATACCTAACATATAAAAGTTGCATTTTCTTATATCAAGAAAATGTATAACATATAATCAAGTAGTTATATACATTATTTTTAGAAAGTGTGTCATCAATATATATAGTATACTTTGTGTGTACAGTATAAAAAATATATTTATAGTTAATAATAAATTGGTTTTGGTTATAATATAATATTATCTGTGCTTTAGAACTGTTTTGATACGTAGTTCTAAGTAAAACGATTAATTATCAACAATTACAAAAAAAGTAAAAATAATTTGGTGCGGTGATCTACATTTTTTTTTTCTTACATTGAGCATAACGACAAGTGATATTGAAAAAAGTGTGATATTTATGCGGTAGAATATTTGGAAGGGATCCAGTGATGCGTTAAGCATAAATGTTTTAGGCTTAAGATTTATAAAATATATATCTATCTAAGATGTGAAAGTACATATACCTATACATATACACAAAAAAATTAAATCTCATTAGTTAATTAATTAATTTGTTAAGTGTTAAACGCATAATTAATTTACGAGAAAATTTTTGTAATTGGTATACGAGTACAAAAAAATATTTTATACAAAATGGATAAACACTATTATGGATTACTATTATTTTTAATGCTGTTGTCGTCGGTAATTAAATTTACAGGTAAGATATTTCAAACTCAACGATTTCTTCGTATTGTGTAAAGAGTGTACCGGTATATTTGGAATACCGCTTTAATACTTTGTGCTAAAGATGAAGAAACTATAAATTATGCTGTATTCTAATATTATTCACTTCTTATATCCGAAGACGATATACGTTATAACAATTAATAATTTATGTTTTTCTTATACCTCCTAACTGCAAATTTCTTTTTTTTTTGTGTTTTCTTGTATTGTTGCAATCGAAATGGAAATACTTATGCACTATAGTTAAATATATATTACTATATTTCGAATAATAGTTTTAGTTCATTCATTCATTATTTTTCTATTTTTTTGAAACCTTATCGCGTTTAATGTACAAACTTTCACCTAATTTGTTAATTGTTTTAAATGACTATAAATCGTATACATGAGAAATCGGTTTGGAATAATTAAGCCCGGCTTTTTTTATCCTTGACATTTATTCAATTTAATTTTAATTATTACACATTAATAAAAGCAAAAATAAATAAATATTGCCCCTCTTGATGGCCAACGGTAGAGAATCTCCATGAAATTTTGCTTTCTTACTTATGGCAATGTCACTGCTATCATGGCACAATATACACGAAAATTATAACTTTAAATTAATTGTGTATTAAATTACCGTTGATTAATCGTGACTTCTAAATTGTGTAGCTAATGAAAACAAATTTATTATTGTTAAAACATCAGAGCAAAATAAACTAATAGGTCAGATCAAATCATTCGAAAAAAGTTTTCAGTGGAATTATCTGAACTAAATTCATGATATAAATTGATGCGAAGTTGACGTAAATCACAAGATCCGATGAGATAAGTATATAGTTGGATGATGGATGGATAAGTATATAGTTTCACGAACACTTGACGTATGTCACCGGATTCGTTGAAGTTTACTTTAAAACTGAAATATATCCAAAAAAAGCTCTTTCTGGATACATTTGGATAAATATCGCCTCACAGGCGAATCACAAGAATTTGACGTATACCACCGAATTCGTTAAAGTTTTCACTACAAAACCGAGATATTTCCAGAAAAATTCTATCTGAAATTATCTTGGTTGCACATCGTCTCCGCATCTCCTCAAATCATATTATTATTTAGTAACTAAGTACTTAATTCGAATGGGTCCAATATTTTAAATTAGATTAACCACAAATTTTATGAAAACTTTCCAGATATAGTAAAAGGCACTATTCAAGCAAATATTGTGGCTCTCACTTTTATGCTTTTAGGGTATTTGTAGAATTTCAAATTATTTCTTAACAGAAATTAAATATACCAATAGATGGCACTATCAGGGTGTGTCTATGGTACAACACTACAGACACATTACTAGTTTCGTAACTATAATTTAGAAATCATGATTTCCTAAATGAGAACTCAAGATATAGCCGGAATTACACTATAAAAGATCTTTGACAATAATATTTTATAAAATTTTTGTAACATTTTTTTTTTAAAACAATTTTGATCAAATAATTTTTAAAACTTACACTATATAAAAGATTTTATCAAAATTTTCTCAAACTTCAGTAAAAATGGAACAACAAAAGAATCTGGGTGAAACCCTGGTTATCGAGACGGGATTTAAGGGATGTCCATCAAAATCAAAGACACGTTCATCTACATAAAATATTGAAGGATGGATGACAATTCATTTAATTTTATTGTACACAAAATAACGCCGTTAATTAACCAACAGGCAACACACTTACGAAATTCATCAAGTGTGGAGGACAGACACATTTCGCTTTCTAGCAAAATGCATTCGCCTCGTATTCTTAAATTAATAGTTTTGTGGTTTCTGCTGTTCAATTATATTTGGTTGCCATTTTGAATAAGCAAATGTCAAAAATAATTTATCAAATTTATCTGCATGAGGCTAAATTACACATTTTAAAAAAGTGATAGTTTTATAAAACATGCATATTATATAATATCAAAGAAAATTGGTATAAATGTTTTATACTTTTATCAAAGATCTTTTATAGTGTAATTCCGGCCATAGTAAAAGGCAATATTCAAGCAAATATTGTGGTTCTCACGTTTATGCTTTTAAGGAACTTGGGGAATTTCTAATTATTTCTTCAAATAATTAATTATACCAATAGAGGGCACGATCTATCCAATAGATGGCATGACAATACGTAAGATGGGTTTTCGCTAATTTCCAAACCAAGTTTTTGTTACTAAGGGCCAAATCGACAGACGACAATTAATTCGCGGATACGACTAAATTGTCTCTTTTGGTATTTTTAAACCACAATAAATTGACCCTTTAAAGTGATGATTAAAGTTGTGGTCGTGGATATCGACGACTACAATCGACAATTCTATTGTGAATTTAAACTTCGAATTTCGAAAAGTTTTTAATTTATTAATCATAAAATTATTATTTATTTGTGTTGTATATATTCGTCTGGACATATGGAAATAAAAAAAGCAATTTTGCAAATTTTTTGTAATATGAGCCTAATTTTCTATTACGTAAAAATTGACACTTTTCGTTATGTTTAAAAATTACAATAAATTCGTGATTTAATTTGCAGTTATAGTGTGGATCAAAAATACGGAATTCGAACATCAATTTCGAAAAATCACCGACTACAACTACAACTTGTAGTTGCGTCTGTCGATATGACCTTTAGAGTGTGTTTCAATTGGTTTAAATGAAGCATAAAAAGTTAAAAAGTTAAAAAAAATTTAGTGGTAATTTAGGTAATTATGAACGTATAAAAGATAAAAATTGGAAAACAATAAATTTAATGCTATTACAAAATATATCTTTCAATTACGGTTGGTTGATAACTAAAAATACGATTTTTATTAAATTCAAACTTCTATTTACAAACAACTATTTTGTGTCAGCCAAATGTTTCTCATATAAAAATTTTATCAGGGCTGGGATGTTCTAACATCACCATTTCTCCATAATTTCTTTAGAATAAAATTTGTCTCTGTTTCAATTTTTATGTCATTTACCAGCCTGCTAGATTACAACAATGCGATCTTTCTACTGGGTTTCTATCACTAATAGCAATTTCTTTCCAAAAATAAAAAATAAATTGATTTTTTTGTATGTCAAAGAACACGATACACGATTGATTTTTTTTGGTAGTGTATCTGTGAAAAAATGACATTCCAGTTTGACTTGAGTTTACTGTCAAAAATTTTGATTGACAGATTATTGACAAATATTTACACAATTATTTTTACAAAATTATTAAAAAAATTATTTTAATACAATTAGTATAAGGCGAAATACAAATAATAATTTGATACAATGCAAGACAATTTTTATAGTGAAAAATAAATTTTGTATGTCAAAATATCACGGTCAACTAGTCAAAAAAATTATAATGTTTATGTTTATATTTGTTGAAGTGTTTATGTTTATATTTTTGACGTAAACATATTTATGTGTTTGTAAATGTCAATAAAAAACCTAACAAAATGTTGAGATTTTTCAAAATTGATTGCGATCAAAAAAAAAAATCAATTTTTTTACTTGGAAAGAAATTGCAACGGTATTTCGATCAAAAAATTTTGATCTCAAATCAATTTTTTTGATTTATAAATCAATCTTTTTTTGGAAAGAAATTGCTATAAATAATTTATTTTCGATTGTAGAACGAACATAAGTGAAATAGATATTCCCAGCAAACGTGTCTTGCAAGACAATTAAAAGACGACTCAGCAACAAGACTTGATAACAAGCACAAGACAGTCAAAAGACAACTCTATGTATTTGAGACAACTCGTTTCAAAAGACTTGTTGTTTGGTGTTCTTTGGAAACCTATATGATGGGTGTCATTTATACTGTTTATGTTGGAGGTTGAACCCAGGTCGAGTCAACTTGTAGTTATCTTTAGGCTAACCTTGAAGTTAACTTCTAGTGTTTATATTGGAGAGTTATCTTCAGGTTGAGTCGAAACCAGGTTATAACTGTCAAAATCATTCAAATTTTTTTCTTTCAAAAAATCATTCTAACTTATTCTTTCGAACTTTCAAAAAATAAAAAAACGCAAAAATCACAAGAATATGCTGCCGAATTTAGACACAGACGCGTTCGTACAAGAAAAATATAAAAAATCGCCATTTTTATTTTTTTACTTTACTGATTATTTTTTGTTGTTGTTTTTCGACTCGACTCTGGGCGTTTATATTAACCAGAGTTAACTCGACCTAAGAAATTTTTTGGATTGAGTCGAGTTAACTCCAAGTTAACCTTTGGTGTTTATGTTGAAGGTTCAACCCAGGTTGAACCTAGGTTCAACCTCCAACATAAACAGTATAAATTATACGTAGTAACTTGTGGGTATGTAGTGTTTGGTAACAAATATAGCAGTGGTCTTTGGTGACATGTCTGATGGTTGTCGTTAGTAATATGTATGGTGGTGGTCTTTGGTAACAAATATGGCAATGGTCTTTTGCAACATGTCTGATTGTCGTCTTTGTGTTGGTTTAATATAGAGAAATAAAACGTACAATAATATTATATTGTTTTAAATTTTAATTTGTTTATTTAAAGTAAATCTAAAATTAACTAATTATATTCATTATTTAGAATATATAAAAGAATTCATTTTATAAACTAATTCAAACATAAATAATTAAGTTATTAATTATTAATTCAATTCAAATATCAATCATAAAAAAAAATCAAACATATTATATCTATATAAATAAAGTCGTGTTAGTTACACCATTTATAACTGAAGAACGGCTGGACCGATTTTTATGATTTTTGTTTTGTTGGATTTGACTCCGTTCCGAATAGCATAATAACTATTAAAACATCGGAAAAATTCACCAAATAAAAATTTATCAAGAAAATTCATTTTCTCATACATTTAGTTCATTTTGTTTTTTTTTATTTTGTTCGTCTCAATACAGTGGTGGTTTAGGAAAAAAAAAAGTCGGAAAAACTCAAAAGGGATGTCCCAAAAATCTAATAAAAAAACATTTTTTTATATGAATTTTGTAGGTGTAGTTTGTATGTGACGAGTGGTGCAGTGGTTAAAGCTTCGGCGTTTGGACCGCAAGGTACTGGATACGAATCCGACTGGAGGCTGCATGCACATTTAACATTTTATTTTTTATCCAATTTTTTTTTATTTCATCTACTTATCTATATAAATAAAACAAAGTCGTGTTAGTTACACCATTTATAACTCAAGAACGGCTGGACCGATTTTTATGATTTTTGTTTTGTTGGATTTGACTCCGTTCCGAATAGCATAATAACTATTAAAACATCGGAAAAATTCACCAAAAAAAAAAGTTATCAAGAAAATTCATTTTCTCATATATTTAGTACATTTTGTTTTTTTTTTTTGTTCGTCTCAATACAGTGGTGGTTTAGGAAAAAAGAAAAGTCGGAAAAACTCAAAAGGGAAGCCCCAAAAATCTAATAAAAAAATCTTTTTTTTTATATGAATTTTGTAGGTGTAGTTTGTATGTGACGAGTGGTGCAGTGGTTAAAGCTTCGGCGCTTGGAGCGCAAGGTACTGGTTACGAATCCGACTGGAGGCTGCATGCACATTGCTACTTTATTTTATTTTTTATCGTTTCCTCTGAACTTTTGCAATTTTGTCTCAACGAAGGACGAGCTCATCAACAAAGTGTTCCCGAACAATATTACTAACCACAAAAATCACAATTGGGTGAGTGAACGAGTAATTCTTGCGGCAAAGAACAAAAATGGGGATCACTTAAATTTCACAATTCAAAATCTAATCGTCGGTCCACTTCATTCCTTCAAATCTATCGACTGTGTGACAAACAAAGACGAATCAACCAACTGTCCAACTGAATTTTTAAACTCATTGGATCTGGCTGGCTTGCCCCCGCACAATTTACAACTGAAAGTTGGTGTGTTGCTGGGAATCATCATGCTACGAAACCTGAATCAACTAAAACTATATAACGGAACGCGTTTTATTTTGAGAAATCTCAAGGAAAGTTCAAAGGTGAGGAAGTTCTCATTCCGAGAATTCTGATTAACCCAACCGATATGCCATTCGAGTTTAAACGAATTCAATTTCCGATTCGTCTTGCATTCGCCATGACAATTAACAATTCTCAAGGCCCATCCTTGAGTGTTTGTGGCCTGAATCTAGAAAATGGATGTTTCTCTCACGGCCAATTGTACGTAGCATGTTCACGTGTCGACATACCATCCGCTTTGTTCGATTCTCGCACCTGACAATAAAACAAAAAATGTCGTATATCACAAGATGTTTTACTGAAGGGAATCGATCCTATTGCAACCTACTCAGGAAATAGTTTAAAAGAAAGTAGTGCAACAATGCTACGCGAATCATTTCGAATCAATTCAATAAAACGAATTCCTTGCTGCCACGTGAATTACATTCATTTCAATGTAAGTAAAATATATTTCATTTTGATTGAATTTAATTAATTTGGAGTATTCATTTTATCCGCCCCGGAGGTCTCGGGTTCAATTCCCGGTAGTGACAAGGAAAAAATTGCACGGCTGGTTTAGGATCAATGAATTAATCACTCATTAGTCATTATCCGAAATGAAAATATGATTATTAAACCTCATTTAAGGCGGCCAAATCTCTTGATGGGGTATAGTGCCAGAGAGAGAGAGAGAGAGAGAGAGAGAGAAATTCATTTTATCTTAATAAAAAAACTCAATTTAATTAAGCTATAATAACTTTAAGCAACATTTATTGATTTTGAGGCGGTACGAAGTTCGCCGGGTCAGCTAGTAATACATAAAAATAAACATTATTAGTTTGAAAACCGTAATCGACTGTTACGTCTATTTTGACGATTATGGGAATCAAATATTTGTTTTTTAATGTTTTTTTCAAAATCGGCGTAGGATGAGAATTTCTCCTTCCAAGCATCTGTAATTAAAATGGAATTGATTAATAAAGGGTGATTTTTTTGTGGTTAGGATTTTCATGCATTAGTATTTGACAGATCACGCGGGATTTCAGACAAGGTGTCAAAGAGAAAGATGCTCAGTATGCTTTGACATTTCATAATGAATAGACTTACTAACGAGCAACGCTTGCAAATAATTGAATTATATTACAAAAATCAGTGTTCGGTTCGAAAAGTGTTTCGCGATTTACGTCCGATTTATGGTCTACATAATCGACCAAGTGAGCAAACAATTAATGCGATTGTGACCAAGTTTCGCACTCAGTTTACTTTATTGGACATTAAACCAACCACACGAATGCGTACAGTGCGTACAGAAGAGAATATTGCGTCTGTTTCTGAGAGTGTTGCTGAAGACCGTGAAATGTCGATTCGTCGCCGTTCGCAGCAATTGGGTTTGTGTTATTCGACGACATGGAAGATTTTACGCAAAGATCTTGGTGTAAAACCGTATAAAATACAGCTCCTGCAAGAACTGAAGCCGAACGATCTGCCACAACGTCGAATTTTCAGTGAATGGGCCCTAGAAAAGTTGGCAGAAAATCCGCTTTTTTATCGACAAATTTTGTTCAGCGATGAGGCTCATTTCTGGTTGAATGGCTACGTAAATAAGCAAAATTGCCGCATTTGGAGTGAAGAGCAACCAGAAGCCGTTCAAGAACTGCCCATGCATCCCGAAAAATGCACTGTTTGGTGTGGTTTGTACGCTGGTGGAATCATTGGACCGTATTTTTTCAAAGATGCTGTTGGACGCAACGTTACGGTGAATGGCGATCGCTATCGTTCGATGCTAACAAACTTTTTGTTGCCAAAAATGGAAGAACTGAACTTAGTTGACATGTGGTTTCAACAAGATGGCGCTACATGCCACACAGCTCGCGATTCTATGGCCATTTTGAGGGAAAACTTCGGAGAACAATTCATCTCAAGAAATGGCCCGGTAAGTTGGCCACCAAGATCATGCGATTTGACGCCTTTAGACTATTTTTTGTGGGGCTACGTCAAGTCTAAAGTCTACAGAAATAAGCCAGCAACTATTCCAGTTTTGGAAGACAACATTTCCGAAGAAATTAGGGCTATTCCGGCCGAAATGCTCGAAAAAGTTGCCCAAAATTGGACTTTCCGAATGGACCACCTAAGACGCAGCCGCGGTCAACAGTTAAATGAAATTATCTTCAAAAAGTAAATGTCATGGACCAATCTAACGTTTCAAATAAAGAACCGATGAGATTTTGCAAATTTTAAGGCGTTTTTTTTTAAAAAAAAGTTTTCAAGCTCTTAAAAAATCACCCGTTATAAGACATTTAGTTGTAATTAAATAATTGTCGAAGTACCAAAGAGAATCTTATTAAAAAGCGAAATGCTTTTTAATGTTAACTTTGAATTTATCCCCTCCCAATTATAATCTTTTAATAATCTATCGCTGATTATTTTGCTAAGACCGGTAGAATGATGTTTACCATCTACTGGTACATAAGGTGTTAAATATTTAACCTGGAAATAAAAGAATAAATAAAACGTTTTAAAATAATTGTGTGTAAACAAATGGTGAGTTAGCGTATGACAGCGTGAATTATCTTAATTAATTCAGTAATATTACACGGTGATTCCCATGTGCCTTGAGTAGCACATGCAAGACATATCAAAAATGAGTAATAGTAACAAGCCTCAGACGGTCAAAAGACAACTACATGTATTTGGACACAATTCCGAAGAAAAAGCTAAAGCACGCGCAACAATAATTTACGAATTTAATATAAACTTAAACACCAATAAAAAAATTCATATAAAACTAAAATAATACTTTACTCACAGTATTTAGATATATTGTAAATAAATCTTTGTTATAATGTTTGTTTTAATTTATTTATACAAAAAAAAAATCACCTGTATGAAAATTGAACTACATCAAACGCCTAATGAAATGGAATGATGCGAACACAACACCGAAACACAAAATTCAAAATGGCGATTTCATTAAATCAGGCGCCCTCTCAATCAAAGATTTTATTTTAAACGAATCTCGCCAGTAACAGGTGCAAGACAACCACAAGACATGTTAAATTTATTTTAAAATTCCACCGATTGGAACGCTGTATGTCATGCTAAGACATGTTGTTAGATTATTACCAAAGACTACCTAAAGTCATGTTGCATTTATGTTATTAATGTTGTTTGTCCCTTTTGCACATCAGAAAAATCGTATGTTTTTCTTTTTCCCAGACGATGGCAAGACAAGTTACTAAATACAAAAAATTTGCTGGGTTGTTCAAATATATTCTAG
Source organism: Nephrotoma appendiculata (assembly GCA_947310385.1). NCBI lineage: Eukaryota > Metazoa > Arthropoda > Insecta > Diptera > Tipulidae > Nephrotoma > Nephrotoma appendiculata. Next base: position 214,546,517 of record OX371225.1, on the reverse strand, counting down.
TAGGTTGTGATAGCAATAGGGAAGAAATAATTGATAAACGAAACAGAAGTTAAATTAGTTCTAGCAAAAAGAGACGTAGACTTCGATAAAATATCGAAACATGGTGATGTTAGAACATCCCACTCCAGCTGTTGAAGTAGATAAAAAGTTTGGCATTTTTATTCACCACAATTTTTAACTTTTTATGCGGTATTTAAACCAATTGAAACACGCTCTAACACTACAGACACATTACTAGTTTCGTATCAATTGTGGTCTTACCTTGGGAAATATTATTCATATTCGAATAGGAATGAGTTTGTGCCCAAAATAATGGCCAACGATTTTTTTTATACCTTTATCAGTTGGTAAAAATTTAATAAAATCAAAGGAAGCATGCGATTTACTTTTATGTCAGCACAAATTTTCATGAAAATATAAAATGCGTTTTCAACGTAAATATGTCTTATTTTTCAGATTAATTTAGCATAGGAGTTAATTTTTTTGTATCGTTGATTTAAAGTAAGGCGAAAATTTCGAGATCATGATTTCCAAAATGAGAACTCAAGTCATGCCATAGACAGACTACTGGCTTCATAACTATAGTTTCGAGGTAACCATGATTTTGTTGTAAGGTGTCATGCAAATTTCCTTTCAGTTTTCTATTTGTTTTAAATATTTGGTTGACGGGAACAAACTTTTTCTGTTCTATCAATATAAAAGTCATTTCAGATTATTTAAAAGTCAACTAAATGTCAATTTTGACATTCTTTAAAACGCCTACTCCATTAAATTTTAAAATCAAACGAGAAGACAAAAGAAATTGTAATGTGTCTTGAGTTCTCATTTAGGAAATCGTAGTCCCGAAATTATGGTTATCAAACTATTATATTATTCACGTGATGCGGAGTGGAGTGGACTGGATTTGTAAATCCAATCGTAGTATGAGAATTCACCTGGGTGTGGATCGTAGTCGTTCTACCATAACGTCTCTAGTGAAGACATGTTGAACTATTTTTTTGGCATATCATTTTTTTCCTGAAATTGTTTTGTTGTGACTAATGTGTTAAATGAAAATTATTATCTTTTAAATTGTTCGATTTAAATTGTAAATATCGAAAATATACTTAAAACAATCTTATTTAAAAATATCGTAAAACAAAGTTCAAGATTGGCGCAATTAAAAAAAAGGAAGAACTAATATAAAAAAGCTAATGAACAATTAATTTTACAACATCAAGCGTAGTTGTCAACATATTCATCACTTTGGTGCCAAAAATTTTTGTTAACAATAAAATTTGATTTTGGACAATTTTATATGAAACCTAAAGTCATAAAAAATGCATGGGATGTTGTTAAATTTTACGGAGAACCTGTGGATGAAGATCTTACACAAAACTAGTGCCACTGCTGCAAATAATCAACAAAGTTTACCGACAGAAAAACAAGTAGCAATAGCATTGTTCAAACTTGTTAGTTTTTGCGAGTTTAGAGTGGTTGCAATAATTTTTGGCGTAAAAATTTATTTATATGCCGAATGAAGAGGACGCGATGCAGAGAATACCTACGATTTTGAAGAAATCTGCAATATCCCACAGATTATAGGATATATTGCTGGTATCCACATTCCTATACTTACTGTATCCAAAAGATGGATATAGGGACTTCGTTAACCGCAAATATTGGCCTTCAATCAATATGCAGGCCGTTTGCAACGTATAATTTAGGGAACAAAAAACATTTTTTTTTCCTTTCAGAGATGTTTATCATTTCTAAGCAATCTGTTTATAATAAAAACTTAACAAAATATACCAAATCATAACAAATTTAAAATAGGCTTTTCTTATCAAGACGCCAACCCATAAAAATATAATTTTCGAAAAAGTTGCTCTAATGGTCAATAGGATAACTTTGCGTAGAATAATTGTATTCCTATTCCAACAATAACTTGGAATTAATTATAAAGGTTAATTTAAGTTAATCAAAGCTTTACACAAAAAATTATTTTTGTTGAGATGCCGAAAGCAAAAAGTGTTTGCTAAATCAAGATGTGTAAAAAATGTTTGTAATATAAACCAAGTTGTGTTTGATAAATTGCAGAATCGGTTTATTTTTGGAATTATAAACCAGGAGATTGCAGAAATTTTCCTTAAAATTAACAAACTGAACAAACTTCTTAATAATAAGATGCAATACATTAAGAACATCATCTCACCATATTTTTTTAGAAATTTTAAAACAAATTTAGAAAAAAATTTTCAAAACAGGTATGATTTTGTTAAAACTAAGCATATAAATAAATTTAATAAGATTTTACGTGATATTGATATTAATTCACATGACATCACAAATTTTACAAATGGAAATGTTGATTCTAGAAATAACAACAATAATTGGTTAGTAAATTTAACAAATATTGATATTCCTAATAATATAGTAGAAGTTCTTCAACTTGGTGATAAGTTTTGTCCACCTACAAAAGTAAAATCTGTACCGTATATTAGAATTATTGCAAATGTTGAAAGTGCTCTGAGTAAAGTAGATGATAATAGCATTAATAAACCATGTTTACGTAATGAATTAGTTAATATTTTAACTAATTTTAAAAATAGATCAAATCAAAGGAATTTTTTGTCTCTTTTAGAAACTCGATTTTTACATAACGTTAGTTTTACAAAGAGGTTTCTCCTAAATAATCCTAATATACTAGTTTCTAAAGCTGATAAAGGTAATGTGACAGTATTAGTAAGTAAATCGGATTATTTAGAGAAATTATCGACAATGTTACAGGATATTAGAATTTATAAACCTATTCAAAATGATTCAACACTGTCTATTCAACGGAAATTAAACAAGATGGTTAGTGATTGGGAAAAACAAAAAAAGATAACATTATATGAAGGTAAACAATTAAGAAGTTACCATGGGGTTGTAGCTAGACTTTATGGTTTACCAAAAATACATAAAGAAAATACTCCTTATAGACCTATAGTTAGTTCCATAGGTACACCTTTATATCAGCTTTTTTCTTTTTTATCTAGAATTTTGAAAAAAACTGTTGAGATATCATCTACATCAGTAAAAAATTCAGTAGATTTTAAAAATAAAATTAAAAATATAATTTTACCTACAAATTATACAATTTTATCACTTGATGTTGTTTCTCTATTTACCAACATTGATAGTAAATTAGCTCTGGAACTTTTAGCTGATAGATGGTTAGAAATAAAAGAAAATTCTAATACTAACTTAAGTAAAACTCAGTTCATTAATGCTATGAAATTAGTTTTAAATAATTGTGAGTTTTCTTTTAATAAAAAGATTTATAAGCAACTTTTTGGTTCACCTATGGGTTCTCCAATTAGTCCTGCTATAGCAGATTTAGTTATGCAATTTTTAGAATCTAGTGTTTTAAATTCTTTAGATTTTGAACCCGTATTTTATTATCGTTATGTTGATGACATAATTACCGCAATTCCGAATGATAAAATTGATATATTTTTTCAAACTTTTAATGATTTTAACCATAATATTAAATTTACAAAAGAATTAGAATGTAATAATAAAATAGCATTTTTGGATTTACTAATAATCCGTAATGAAGATGGATCATTGATAACAAATTGGTTTCATAAATCAACCTGGTCGGGGAGATATTTAAATTTTAATTCTCATCTACCTTTATCTTATAAAAGAAACACTGTTAAATTATTAGCAAATAAAATTTTCCAGTTATCTGATCCCATTTTCCATTTAGATAATTTACGACTTTTAAAAACTACACTTTCAAATAACAATTATCCTATTTCTTTTATCAATTCTTTAGTTAATCCAATTATTTATCAAAATTCTAGATTTTTTCAACCTGTCGTTTTTGATCCACCATTAAATAATAATGTTCTAGTTAATTATGTAACTATTCCGTATATTAAATCGTTACATGAACAATTAACTTATTGTTTAGGTAAATTTAATTTTAAAGTGGTTGGAAAAGCTCATCTAAATTTAGGTAGGTCGTTATTTTCACCTCTAAAAGATCCTGTAGAATTATTGAAGAAAAGAAATGTAGTTTATAAATGCACTTGTCAATGCAAAAAGTCTTATATCGGTCAAACTAAACAACTTTTGGGTACCAGATTTTACCAACATAAAAAAGATGCACAAAATATTACACTTAATAAATTAGATCGGAATAATGCTAGTGCTCTTTCTGTACATTTACATGACACTAAACACGATTTATTTCCTGATAATGTTGAAATTCTAGAAAATGAGGCAAATTGTTCAACGAGAAGGTTTTTGGAAATGATCCATATTAAGAAGGATGGTTATGGATTAAACAAACAAACTGATTGTATAACTTTGCAAAATACCTATAATCATTTGTTGTAAAAAAATTCCTAATCAGTTCTTTTAATATATTTATAATGTTGTATTCTAATTATAAGGATCTTTTATTGAACTTGTCCATTTTTTGTATGTCATGCGTTTATAATGTCAATGACGTTTTCTTTTTCTATAATTAGGTTTTTCCTATAAAATGTGTTTAGTTTTTCAATAATATCAAACCATCTTTTCTATTGTAAAGAAAAATTTTTTTCATAACAGTTTGACTTTTCAATTTTTTTGGTTCTGTTTTTCAATTTTAAAAAAAAGATTTTTATATATATTTTTTATAAAAATAATTTGTTCTTTATATAATTGTAAGTTCTTATTTTTTTAAATTTTAATTTTCTCATTTATTGTCAATTAATTAATTTTTATCGTTTTCATATTTGTTGTAAAAATATTTTAGTTTTTCGTCCTGATGATGCACAGAATATCTGTGTGAAACGTCGATGCTATAATTGTTATCAATTTTAAATAAATAGGCTCTATACCAGTAAACATCCGCATTTTAATAACTTGGAATGAATAAAACTATTCTGGTTGGAATGAAACGTATGACATTGTTGTTGTAAAGTTCCCAAAGTAAGACGCTATACAACTTCCTTTGTCTTCTCATTTTATTTTAATGTTTATCATTTCTAAGCAATCTGTTTATAATAAAAACTTAACAAAATATACCAAATCATAACAAATTTAAAATAGACTTTTCTTATCAAGACGCCAACCCATAAAAATATAATTTTCGAAAAAGTTGCTCTAATGGTCAATAAGATAACTTTGCGTAGAATAATTGTATTCCTATTCCAACAATAACTTGGAATGAATAAAACTATTCTGGTTGGAATGAAACGTATGACATTGTTGTTGTAAAGTTCCCAAAGTAAGACGCTATACAACTTCCTTTGTCTTCTCATTTTATTTTAAATAGCAATGGAGTAGGCGCTGACAATGAATGTCAAGATTGACATTTAACACTACTGACACACTATAGACCATTTTTCTTATCTGTCAAAATGAATGACGTTTTAAATGTCAAACGAGCATGTATGGCAACGAATGTTAAAATTTTATGTGATATTTACTGTTTATTTCATAACCAACGATTGTTTTCTTGTATATTTTACAAAAAAATTATGTTAAAATGAAATAATTTATTATTCTAAATAAATTTATTTATAAAACATTCTTTATTGCATTAAAATGCCCGTGACATGTTCTATGTTTAAGTGTCAACTGAGAGCAGCAATTTAGAATTCTGGAATAAAGTTTTTTACATGTCTTGCTATTCCAACACGATGTTTGAAGTACAAAATGCTTGCAGAACAACGGCAACGAGCATGGTTGACTGCAACATACTTAAAATATCATGTGCTGTTTGCAATCTGAAGCCTTCAATTATATTCGATCTACAATAAATATGCAAATATTTTATTCAAAATAAAAATTATAAACCGACTAATACTAACTGAATTCCATATTATAAACTGACTAATAATTAAATAACATTTCATTTCATTCCAAACTGTTTCGTTGCATCTTACTGCAAGCAGCGCCAAAATGATCTAAAGAGGAATCGATGAAAATTAATTGTTGTTTTGGTTTTTTACCTGTCATTTATGAAGGCGTAAAACCTTTAAATTTTTAAAAATACGAATATATCTTGTTACCTTTTATATTGTACATTATTTGTATTTATTTATTTTAACATTATGGAAAATAATATAAACGATAATAAAAAGAAACAGAAAATTCGAAAAATTTGGTCAGACAGTGGCACAAATGTATTTGGAGTGATTAAATTAGTGATCTGCGAAAGGCCAAGCAAGAGGAACGGACATATAATAGTGGATTTCCGGATTTCGTACTAGTTTGTCATGTTACGAGGGCAAATCAAAAAGTCTTGCAATATCATATGAAAAAAAAGAGTGAGTGAGACAGCAATATTTTTATTTTTCGACATAATCTCCTTTAAGCTTTAATTCCATGGATAACATTTGCTGACAGCAGTTTTTTAGCTGATAATACGCAAAAAAAAAATTTTTTTTAAATTTCATGAGAGTGACAAAGAACAGAAATATTTTTTATTTCATTTTATAGAAAAATTTTATGGTTGGCATAACCTAAAAATATCATAAAATTTTTAATTTGTACGTTTTCGCACAATTCGATTTTTTTTATATACTTTAATTTTAATATAAATATCACAAAAAACCACTAACGTTAACAAATTTCAACACAAAAAGAAAAAACAAATCGACATTTGGGTATAAAAATGGCGAACAACTTATTTTATAAGAGTGTGTGAAAAATTTCTACTCTACACACATTTTTTGTAGATGTGTAGAAAATGCTGCCATAAAAAATACTCCAATTTACATTTTTTATGGCAGCATTATAGCAGCAGACTTCCCCTATCACACTTCCCCTCTCAGCAAAATTTTACTGACAACATGTTTTGTTTCGTACACAACCAGTAATATCTATATTTTTTTCTCGCTTTTATTTTTGCTGACAGCAGATTATTTCCATGGAATAGAGCCATTATGGTTTATACATTTGTCACATCGATCAATTAACTTGCCTAAACCCTCTAAAAAAAAAGATTTCTTTTGCTCCATAAAATATTCATTTACAACAGACTGTACTTCATAGTCACTGGAAAATTTCCGGCCCCTTAGTGTTTTTTTCAAATTGGGAAACAGAAAGTAGTCACTGGGTGCCAAGTCTGGATTTTACGGTGGATGCGGAATTTCCACGAAGCCGCAGTCCTTTAATGCAGCTTGAGCAATATTAGCCTTGTGCACGGGTGCATTGTCGTGAAGAAGCAAGATTTTTTTCCTAACTTTCCTTGGCCGTTTTTTCCGGATCGCTTTTTTCAATTTTCGCAAAATCTCTGGGTAATATATGCCTGTGATTGTGGTTTTCGTTGGCATATAATCGATTATCAAAATTCCTTCAGCATCCCAAAAAATTGTTGCCAAAACCTTACCAGCAGGTTGAGTTTTGAATTTCTTTGGTGGTGGTTCACTACGTTTAATCCATTGCATCGATTCTTGTTTGGATTCCGGATCCCAGTGATGAAGCCATGTTTCATTGCCTGTTATTATGTTATCCAAGAAATTTTCTGGATCTTCTTTGTACAAATCTAAAATCGCCTGTGAAGTTTGAACACGCATTTTTGTTTGTTCTGCATTCAACAAACGGGGAACCCATCGCGCACTTACTTTCGACATGTGAAGGTGGTCATGTAATATAGTATATGTGGTACCGTATGAAAGAGAAAGTCTCCACGCTAACCGTGGAATAGAAATACGCCGGTCCTCCAATACAATAGATTCGGCCAAAATTACGTTTTCATGGCTAATGGCATCTGCTGGCTGACCCGAGCGGTTGTCGTCTTCTAATGACTCCCGACCACTTTTGAATAATTTTACCCACCTTGTTACTGTGGCATATGATGGTGCAGATTCGCCGTAAACTTTTGATATATAGTTGAAATTATAAATTGCATTTCGTCCACCTTTACAGAAAAATTTAATAACGGCGCGATATTCAATTTCATTCATTATAAGAAAAATTCAAAACACATGTTACTAAATTGCCAAAAACAAACGAACTGTAAAATTTACATCGAAATGTTCTTCTAGAAGTTTCATCGCGATAAAAAATGGTTTTGAAAAATATATTGTTGTCTCACTCACTCTGTTTTTTCATATGATATTGCAAGACTTTTTGATATACCCTCGTATCCTAATAGTTTCAAACTAAATTTGAACTGAGTTTCGAAATTAAATATTTTTTCTCATTTCGATGCATTTTAGTGCTCACAACGCCGAATGCATCAAAAATGGAGATTCCTGACACTAATAGTTTTGTTATGGATATTTAGTTGGCGGGAGCAAATTTTTTCCTATTCTGTCAATATAAAAGACATTTCTGACAATTTAAAAGTCAATTATACTACTGACACACTATTGGTTTCGTAACCATGGTTTCGAATCTTCTTTCTTTCTTATCCTTTCTTACCATTGACATACATCTGGTTTCGTAACTAGGATTATGAAACTATGGTTTGCGGGATGAAAACTCAAGACACACTACAATTTCTTTTGTCTTCTCGTTTGATTTTAAATAGTAATGTAGTAGCCATTGACAAAAATGCCAAGATTGACATTTAATTGACTTCTAAATTGTCAGAAATGACTTTTATATTGACAGAACAGAGAAACATTTGTTCCCGCCAACCAAATATCTCAATGACAAATAGAAAACTCGAAGGAAACTAGATTTGCTTGGTAAATTATTAGTGTCCGGAATCTCCATTTTTGATGTATTCGGCGTTGGGAGCATAAAAATGCATCGGGATGAGAAAAAATATCTCATTCCGAAACTATGTTTAAACCGAGTTGCAAACCATGGTTAGGGGTGACACATTAACAACGAAACCATGGTTAACTCGAAACCATAGTTATGAAACCAGTAATGTGTCAATAGCATTAGTTTCGCAAAATGAGATAGCTGACACGTTGGTAATTTCGTTAATCTTAGTTTCATTTGTCAATTTAGTTAGTTTTTTTTATTTACATAGAATCTAATTTTTCAGAAAAGGAATAATCCATCTGGCAAAGGAACCCGACAATTATTAAATCATTTCCGTGTACGTTCGACCAACCACGTCGACCACCCAATTTGGTGGGGCAACGTAACAAAAAAAATTTAAAAATGCATGGCAGGAAAAAAAATTGTCGTCAATCTTAAACAATCTTAAAAAAATAAGTTAGGGCTCACACCCTAAACGTTAAAAATGTTGTCTACTCATTTCTTCACATCTTGTGGCTTCTTAGCTCTTCGGTTTAACTCGTTCAGGGATTGGTCGTGGGGTTTGGGTTTGGAGGGATGAGTAGGAATCTAGATTATCGCAAACACCACAACAATCAAACTCCTGGATTTGAAAATTATTTTTTTTCCAATTCCCTTCACTCTTTTCTGCCACACATGTCGCGCTAGGTGTATCACGTTATGTTGACAAAGGATGTTAGCCTGCGGTTGTTATCAACATCGAGAAAACTAAATTTAATTCGTTGGCTATATGAAAATGCCAATGAACCGATGTCATATGTCTGACAAAAAAGACAACACGCGACATGGTGACAGCCGAAAATGGAAAAAAGAAAATTTCTTGCGTTGATTAAGCATTATTTTTAATGTAAAAAAACCACCACCAAAACCAAGAAAAGCCTTGATAAATACTATGGACACTCACTCGACCATAAACGCAACCGTGTAACCATTTCATAGGAGTGTTTGGCGATGTTCAGCCGCAATCTAAACGAGTATTTGTGCCGTTTCGTAATCGTGAACAAAATATGGAACTATCACAGCACTGCACCTGCAGAGACCAAAGAACAATTAAGACAGTGGGTTTCTCCGCCTGAACGTGCACCAAAGAAAGCAAAGATGGGTCTGTCGGACAATAAGGTTAAGACCACAGTTTTTTGGGGTGCACGCGTTGTCATTCACATCGATTACTTTGCAAGGGTAAAACGATCACCGGCGAATACTATTCTGGGGTTTTGGACAAATTCGATATTGATTTGAAGCAAAAACAACCGCATTTGGCGAATAAAAAGTGCTGTTCCAAGCGAAACAAACGCCTATTTTGAGAGCCTTTAGAAAACCTATTTTTTGGAAGGAATACAAATTGGAAATACGCTGGACTAAATGAATCGAGCTTAAAGGAGGCTATATGTCGAGAAATAAAACGCCTTTTTGCCGAAAAAAATATCTTTTATTCAAAAAGTCACTGACTTATCAAACTGCCCCTGTCATACCTCAATTTGTAAAGGGTGTTTCATTTCGAGGTATAGAACTTTGAATTTAAATAAAACACAAACACAAAAAAATAATTGCATAGCCATGGATGTTACTTTATTTGTAAAATAGTTTTATGCCATTAATATTTGAATATGATTTTGGACATGGGGTGCCGCGGCTGGCAGTCCAATTTTCGATCACAATTCGCAGCATTTCCGGCCTTATTTCGGCAATAACGCGTCGAATGTCGACAAGTGCCACGTACTACCAAAGAAAATAGTCCAGCGGTGTTAAATCACACGATCGCGGTGGCCAGTTGAAAGGTCCATTTCTCGAATTTACTGAATGAAACATTTGATGGACGATTAGATCCTCGTTTTATTGGAACCACATGTCTCTGATTTCAATGCCATCCAAATGCACGATACAAAAAATTGAATACATTGCTTGTTCCCTATTTTAAAGCATTGTCTACGTGTACAATTTCCGAAGTACTCCGAGGCCTTTGTTTATGGTTCATAGTTTAGTTGTTTTTATGAGAGAAGGTTTCGTGTATATATGGATCACTTACAGGTGATAATCTCAGGACAGCAAGACTCATCTTGAACACATTTATATAGTGCGCCGCTTGATACTTGACAGATGCCCACTTCGGCCGCCCCTAATCGGGAGACCAAACGCTTATTTGCTATTTGTTTTAAGGCGCTAATGACTCGCCATGATATGTAGTGCCCATGATTATAAACAGAATTTCCTCAGGATCACCTACCATTTGTCCAGTTTCTTCTCAATATTTTAGTTGCTCATTTTTATTGCTTTAATTTCTTATTTCAATTCCACAACTGTGCCACCATTTCATGCGTATTTGGTAAATTTTGTAGACTTTATTCTTCTGGTATTCACAATCCCACAGCTGTAAATCCAAATAAAAAGGTCAACTAAGTTTAAATATTCGTATTGTCATAAAAAAGAATTGAGATTTTTTGCTAATTAGCATATAAAGCTAAAATCAAAATGTTATTTGTGTTTAAGATCTACAAAATTCAGTTGGTGGCTGATTTATTTAGTCATAACAGCTAGATATATCTCGTTTTCGCTCTGTCTCTGTCTAGATTGAAACATAACGGTATAATTTTAAAATATTCTTAAATTTGTTTACATCTCAAATCGTTCATGATGAGGTTATAAGATTAGCGATACAAAAAAAAGTATTTTTGGTAACAAAATAATTAGCAGGTTGGAATTTTAATTGAAAAACTATTACTATACGAGTACTTATATAAATTATATTTTGATGACCTAATTTCGTTTATTCCATTCCGCTGGGTAATTAGTAAGTATTTTGTGTATAACAACTTTCTTAAAGTGATGACATCAATCAATATTCTAAGATTTCGGTTGTATATTTTAAAATATTCCACACCTAAACATTTTAAATGAATAATCTTTATAGGTTTCTGTCCTCAATCGATATTAACGTAAACAGAAAATCAGTACAAAATATAAAAATTCTTCTTTCACATTTTAAAACGAAATTCCAATCAAGATATAATATTTTACATGTGTAATTATGACCTAAATTTTGTTTGTTTATGTTGTGTACCTGTGCCTTATACACATATCGTTGCACTTTGTAACTATAAATAACGTGATTATGTTGCTTATTTGGGGCAATATATATGCATAGTGATGGTGCAATCCCATCTGTTTTCTCTAAAGACTATAAAAAGATTATGTTTCATGTGAAAGTGGAATGTTTTCTTTACGCGCTGTCTGTATATACGAAAATGCATGGTCTATTTAACAATAAAATTAAATGCAACGAAAGAAATTTGAAGCAATTTGTCATTTCTTGCCTGAATGTACACATACGTATATGATACAATGTGTTAAATTTTCACTATCTAACGTACTTAATAAGCGTGTACATACATATATGTTAACATTAAAATGTAGGTCATTCCGATTATTGGTATTCGGTTTATATTGTACACATATGAGTACGCAGGTTATTATATTCAAAATACCAAAATCTTACTTGCCCCGAGGATGATTACATTTTCGAGGTAGGTATATATATATACAAATAGTTTTCGTGTCCTGATTTATAAACCGTAAAACATATAATTAATTCGTGTATAAGCTAAACCAACTCTTGTTTTCCAACATGTTATATACACAAGTTGTATCCTCTCTCTATATAAATATTATATTCGTTCGTCGAAATATTCTGTTTCATTATAAAGAGCCACATCTTGTAATAGTTGTTAGACTAGTTTAGAAAAGTATCCAACAACAAAATATATAATATGTAATTGATCAAAAACTACCTGTTAATATAAAATACTTACCCCATTTCATTATTTATTTTTTTATTTAACTCTAATCGAAATAAATCTAACTTTTATCGAATTGTCTAACGTCTGCGCTTGAGTAATAATATATTGTTACATTTTAAGAATTATTATTATTTACAGTAGTAAACTTATAGCGCAAATATTATATTTCAGAATCTACCGTAACAAAAATGTATAAGAAAAAAACTTGTTTAATTTAGTCATTCTCCAAAACATACTTACATGTTTTGTATACGTAATATATCGCATAATACATAAGTATGTACATATATACAATACCAACAGACGTTTATAATAGTTGTTAAATTGTACATTGTTTTGTTTATGGTCTTCTTCTTATTCTTGGTAATATAAGAACTTCTTTTTACTAAATACTTCCAAACGCGATTTCATAAATTCAATTAAAAATTGAAAAACGGTTTAATAATAATTTAATAATTTTAAATACTAACAGTTTTCGGAAAAATAAATAAAAACTATTTTTAATTTTAAATGAATTGCAAACACTTGTCTAGAATTATTTAATCTAATATTTTCGTAACATTATTTTTAAACGTTTCAAACAAAAAACTTCAACTTATCCGACATAGAAATTTTTATGAGTAAGCGACAAACCTGAAAAAAATATAAGTATGTGCATGAATTTTAATTTAGTTGCTTCATTCAAAACATGTCTATACTGCTGTATAGTATAATAAACAGATATGCATAATAATATTCGAAAATTTAGCTTAAGGCTAGATTTAATAAGCTAATTTGATGCGGATGAATTACGGTACGGCGGACGGGGAACTAAATTAGGTATATAGAGGAAAATGCTATAGTGAAGTTTATTCAAACTAATCCAAAAAATACAACAACCACAAACTTATTGTCATAGAATTGGTGTAAGTAAACATTCAGGCGAATTTATATTGTGTGTAATTTAAACGAGATGTGGTTTTTAATCGGCCTTAGGTATACATTCCAAAGTCATTCTAAGTATTTTCTAAGCACTTAGCACGAACTTCAGTGACTTTGGTTGGCAATCTAATGGCCATTAAAAAATTCACATTTTAAATCTCATGGAATACCCTGTCAGACCCATTAGAAAATCTTATAATTTACTAGGGATACTCGTTTTGGTTTAAGCTACCAATGTCACTAAAGTTCATGCTAAAATCTTAGAAAATACTTAGAATGACGTTGAAATGTATCTAAGGCCGATTAAAAAACCACATCTCGTTTAAATTACACACAATATAAATTTGCCTGAATGTTTACTTTCACTAATTATTATGACAATAAGTTTGTTGTTGTTATATTTTTTGGATTAGTTTGGATAAATTTCACTAGCATTAGAGGAGATCCAATCGTTTTCATTAGAAAATGATGCCGTCCAAGCGAGCTCGGATAATATGTTTCTGTCGAACCAAAAGCGAATTCATTAATGTAACACGCCAGCCCATAGAGAAGAATAGAATCAACTAGGGCATAATAAACTATCATCCGTAGGTATAACGGACAAAAGTGGCGTAAGACGCATACATCTTCTTCGATACTAATAATAGTTTATGTTTCAAGCCTTCAATGTGGGCCTTCCCACATCAAATTGATTTTCATCAATCAAAATGCTAAACATTTGATTTCAATTACTAAACTAATTTTAAAACCGCCAGTCGAAGTACAAGTCTGAGCTTTGATACAGCCAAAACTAAGGAAATAAAGAGCATCAGGTAGTTCTTATGGCTGACCCTAAAATGTACTATTTTAGTTTGCTCACTCAAAAGTAAGTTGAGCTTTAAGCATGTATGTGAAGATAGCCCAGAATTTCATCCCAGGTAAATAAAAAAAAATCATCGGGTAACACTAAAGCTGCAATGATATTCCAGCCCAGAATTTAATATAGTAATTTCGTTCAATGTCGAAATTTTATTCTAGCCCAGAATTTTATAAAATAACGAAGAGCCATTTGTTGTGCTATAAAAACTGATGATTTAATGATCAATTAAAGGCAATTGATTGAATTTTTTTCTATGCGACGCTGAATCGTAAGGCTCTAGTATAAAAAGGCAATCAAACAGGTTAGCCTGATCTGTCTAGATATATCGGTGGCTAGTAACGAAAAGCACTATTTTCTAAACAAGGTTGCACAGTTAGTTTTAATTTCAAATCGATTTGGATGTTGTGAACAGAGCTATGATGGTTTGGGTCAGTATGGTATCGAGTTCATATAATATCCAAAGGGATTTGATCTCACGTTAAACAAGCAACCCATTGTGAGAGGCAAAGGGACTCATGTTAAACAAGCACATCATCGTGTGAGCAAGAGCACTCACAAAAATTGTTAATTCGATCCCATGTCGAATAAAGTATTGCCGTTTACTGGTCTGCTGTAAACCAAGACATACCAGACCGAATCCCTTTTGACAAACCATCATATAGCTCTATTCACAACATGCAAATCGACCGTAAATCGTAAATTCGACCACGTTTTGTATAAGATACATTCCATTACTGGCTTCTGATACACTAAGAAATACCAGACCGAATCCCTTAGGATATTATATGAACTCGATACCATATACTGACCCAAATCATTCACAATATGCAAATCGGTTTGAAATTAAAACAAGAACTAAACTATATTAAATTCTGGGCTGTAATATCATTGCAGTTTTAGTGTTACCTGATGATTTTTTTTTATTTTCCTGGGATGAAATTCTGGGCTAACTTCACAAGGGTGCACTAAGCCATTCCGCTAGTAAATCTAAATGGTTTTCGATCCGTGATATGATCTCTGAACCAGAGTGCATAAACGAAAAGTTGTCAGCAAACGCGGTGAGAGAGCCTGCCAAAGCGCGTTGGAAAATTCCATTCACGTGAACAAGGAATGACAGCGTTCGGAACACCGACTGTTCTCCGCTTAGTTGGTGATTAACATGCACTACTCCTAATCGATCGGATAGTTAACAACAAAGCCAGCTATAGATCATTCCACGAAAGCCACAACAATAAAGTTTCCTTAAGAGAATCGGTCTACTCTATCAAAAGCTTTAGTCATATCGACAAACAGACCAGATTACTTGAGCCTTGAATCAATGCTGCCATAAACTTATTTGTTCCAGAACTGTTAAAATAGCTTGTTCCGTGTTCTTATTTTTCCTAAACCCGAATTGGATCGGAAACAGAGAATTATTTTTATTCAGAAAACGTACCATCCTACTTTTCGTGGCCTTTTCAAAATTTTTTGTATAAATGGAAAGAAGCGATATTGGTCGGTAATTATCTAAACTCGATTTATCATTTTTTTTTAAATTTACTGTTGTATTTACACATAAATTCATGCTTCACAAGATAACAAGCCATCTTCTTAACTAATACATACACTAGTTAGTTTTAAGCGAATTGAGAATTGCATATAATTCATCCGGGAAGATCGGGGAAAAATAAAAGTTTATTGTCGTATTGTAGTTGTTTGTCACCAATCTATGTTTTACCGACTCATCCAAAGTAATAGTCGAACAACTGGATTCACCTACAATTTAATTCTTCAATTTCAGCAGACTTATGCACCCAGACACAAGTATCAATTCATTTACTGTCTGTCAGTTTTTCCGGGCATTTGTGCCATTAGAATTAAACTGTTCAGCGTAATACTACTTTTTTGCTCTGGCTTATTTTGGTATTAATGTTGTCACATAGTTTGCGACTATAGTTGGCAAGCCGTTTGTCAGTTGGATTGCTCCTTGCAAGCTGGCATATTTTATTATGCGTATATTATTTATTAGGTACTGATCAGTCATCCAAGGCCTAAGCTTAACTGCTTTTCCAGCTGTAGAGATAGTTTTTGTGGAGCTTCTAAGATGACCATTCACAATATTTAGAAAATAACAATAAGCAAGTGACCCATTGGATTGACTTTAAATATCGCGCCACTCCTCCCACAGAAGCAGTTCTTACAGTAGACAATAGTCAACGCGGAAATGGGAGCACCAAAGAAACTAGTTTCTATTAAACAATTATCTTATTTGCCCAAGCCTAAACATTACACGAGGGACTTTGGAAGTAACTCTGATCAAACCTACAGAGTACGTTATCGATACAGGTTGCTGAAGATTTAAAAATCATGGTAGGTTCACACACAAGAATATCACGGCCGAAAGAAATTGTGAGGTCCTTGGCCACCAAAAAGCCCCGCGGATTTAACACCACTTCATTATTTTTTGTGGGGTTATTTGAAAGGTAAGGTGTAAGTTAATCATCAATTCACCAAGAATATTCGTTCTCAAGTTTAGGTCATTGATCCGTTTTGGAGAAAGTCGTCAACAAGTTTGATGTTCGGATGCAGGTCTGTAGACGAAGCCGTGGTGAGCACATAACAATATTGTTTTTCATACATAAATGGCATAGAACCAAATCTTTCCGCATAATGGCCCACCCTAATGGCTGTTGCCTGTGACTTCGTCAGCATTGTTTTTAATTTAATGCAATTTTATTATTAAACAATGAAATTTGAATGAAATAATTATTTTATACAGCCATATTTTTTATAGACTACTAGCTGACCCTGCGAACTTTGTCTCACCCCAAATTACTTCGTCCGAGCAAACACTTTTGACCTTCACGAAAATTTATTTTGATGCGAGAAAAATCAAACAACTCAACTCAATTCTCAATAGATGTTTGAGTTAGACGATTGAGTGGTCATTCCACTCACTTTTTCATCGAATTCAACACTAAAGGTAGGTTTATGGTTGCGTTCAATCGTTCGGTCATTTGTTCGACCAATCATCTTTTGTACAAAAATCCAGAATCGTCATTTTTGAGCAATATGATTAATGGAAAAAATTGTCAGAATAAACGAACGAACGCAACCATAAAGGCGGCATAATGTATTGAAAAGTGAATAAAAGGTCGATTCAAACTTAGGCATCTATCGAAAATTTAGTAGTTTTTTGCAAATTGACTTTGTGATTTGTTAATCGTCATAGCGAACGCCAAAAGAACGGGGAACTGAATGCACTTGTTTTTATATATATAGAAGATAAGATTGCCAAAATTCTACATAACTTATATTTATAGTAGTCCGCAACCAACGCCATCTATTGAAAATAATTCGAAGTGGCTATTTAAATGAATGATCATTAGCTGTGTTCCAATGGAAACAATTTGCTACTCACAAGTACTTGTGAGTAGATAACCAAAGGAACGGGCAAAATTATGACAGCAACATATTTTGTTGTACAAAATCAAATTTGTTTGAATATTTTCAGACAATTTGGTAATACATAATGTCAAAAATTGGACATACCATGAAGGCAAAGCCTTAATCTGTGCGTACGCTGGCAGGAAAGAGGAGTATTGAGGTTCTAATAGTGAAAATGTAAATAAAATTAATTTATATATATTTATTATAAAAACCCACCACTTTAATAGTCGAATCAATTTCATCAGTTTAATAATTTTAAATACGAGGGTATATCAAAAAGTCTTGCAATATCATATGAAAAAAAAGAGTGAGTGAGACAACAATAAAATTTTTCAAAACCATTTTTTGTCGCGATGAAACTTCTAGAAGAACATTTCGATGTAAATTTTACAGTTCGTTTGTTTTTGTCAATTTAGTAACACGTGTTTTGAATTTTTCTTAAAATGAATGAAATTGAATATCGCGCCGTTATTAAATTTTTCTGTAAAGATGGACGAAATGCAATTTATATATTCAACTATATATCAAAAGTTTACGGCGAATCTGCTCCATCGTATGCCACAGTAACAAGGTGGATAAAATTATTCAAAAGTGGTCGGGAGTCATTAGAAGACGACAACCGCTCGGGTCGGCCAGCAGATGCTATTAGCCATGAAAACGTAATTTTGGCCGAATCTATTGTATTGGAGGACCGGCGTATTTCTGTTCCGCGGTTAGCGTGGAGACTTTCTCTTTCATACGGTACCACATATACTATATTACATGACCACCTTCACATGTCGAAAGTAAGTGCGCGATGGGTTCCCCGTTTGTTGAATGCAGAACAAAAAAAATGCGTGTTCAAACTTCAAAGGCGATTTTAGATATGTACAAAGAATATTTAGAAAATTTCTTGGATAACATAATAACAGGCGATGAAACATGGCTTCATCAATGGGATCCGGAATCCAAACAAGAATCGATGCAATGGATTAAACGTAGTGAACCACCACCAAAGAAATTCAAACTCAACCGTCTGCTGATAAGGTTTTGGCAACAATTTTTTGGGATGCTGAAGGAATTTTGATAATCGATTATATGCCACCGGAAAATACAATCACAGGCATATATTACGCAGAGGTTTTGCGAAAATTGAGAAAAGCGATCCGGGAAAAAGGCCAAGGAAACTTAGGAAAAAAATCTTGCTTCTTCACGACAATGCACCAGTGCACAAGGCTAATATTGCTCAAGCTGCATTAAAGGACTGCGGCTTCGTGGAAATTCCACATCCACCGTACAGTCCAGACTTGGCACCCAGTGACTACTTTCTGTTTCCCAATTTGAAAAAAACACTAAGGGGCCGGACATTTTCCAGTGACTATGAAGTACAGTCTGTTGTAAATGAATATTTTATGGAGCAAAAGAAATCTTTTTTTTAGAGGGTTTAGGCAAGTTAATTGATCGATGTGACAAATGTATAAACCTTAAAGGAGATAATGTCGAAAAATAAAAATATTGTTGTCTCACTCACTCTTTTTTTTCATATGATATTGCAAGACTTTTTGATTTACCCTCGTATATATATTAGGATATTTATAATTGGTTCAATTTAATAATTATAATTAGTAGCTAATTGTAGTTTTACAAATTTTATTGCAATTTGATAAGTAATTTTCCACAAAAATCCCTTATTGTCAATCAATCGAATATAAACAAACAAAAAATTGTAATAAATCTGACATTTCAACATAATCAAACCATCACAAAGCCATCTGTTAGATTTTTTGAAACTAATATACCTACCGTCAAATTTATGCGTAACTACTTTCAACATCTACTCCACCATTTGAGCATGGGTAGCTGCGAGTAGTTACAAGTACTTGTGAGTAGTTTGCTTTCTCCATGGGAACACAGCTATTGTCAAAATACAATTTTCATCGGTGGTGTTAAGTGTATTTCCATACAAAATTGCTCTACAAAACTCAATTCTCGATTTTCCGATATTTTTTGATTTTTGGATTTCCATTTGGCTTCGATATTTTTCGTGTTTACGGATTTTCCTTTGAGTTTTTCCGAATTTTCTTTTTTTCTAAGCCCCACTGTATTGAAATGGACAATGCACAAAAAGAATCATTCAAATTGATCGTGTCGTTCTCGAGTGTTTGCGAGACTAACGCACGGCAATTGATTTTTATTTAGATAAATAGATAGAGAAAATAAATAGATAAAATAAATAGATTGGATAAAAAACAAAGTAGCACTTTGGATGTAGCCTTCGGTGGGAATCGAACTCAGTACCTCCCAATCCAAGCGCCGAAGCTTTAAACACTATACCACATGTCTCATAAAAAATATACACAAAATTCATATGAAAGTGGTTTTTTATTCGAGTTTTCAGGTTTTCCGACTTTTCCGATGGATTTTTTAAAAAATTTCTTTCGTAAGAACCATCTCTTGGTAATTGCGAACACAACAGAAAAATTGAGCCAAATCGGTTCAGCCGTTCTCAACTGATACGCACATACATTTTTTACACCATTTTTATAGATATAGATTTGCAAGAAGTTGGAGACAAAATCCAAAATATTATTTTGGATTTAGTAGTTGAAAAAATGACTCAAGTGGACAAAACCATTACTTTTAACTAAAAAACAGCTGTATAATGATTTTGGTTTTAAATTAAAAAAGATTTTTTGGAATTCCATTGCAAAGGAAGTAGAAAAATTATCGGGAATCAAGCAAACGGACAACAGTGTGACACAAAATTCAAATAATCAAATATCAAAAAGCGACCGAAGTGACTTGTAGTAGCGATTCATCTGCGAATATAAGGTCCAATAGACGTCCAACGGAAACCACCAACTCAAAGTCTGAGAGTCAATATTATATTTCACGTTATTCTCCAGAATGTAGAAAAAAAAGAAACGAATTCTTCATTTTAGCATTACTTGAGTTACAAGAAATATTTATGTTACATAATACATCCTGTCAACAAGTTGGTCTTTCAATACCATTGCATATACAAGTGATCATGTGATCCAGAGCGCGCTTTCTGTTTGAGATTTGAATATTTGACTTGGATACTGTGTGCATTTGAGCACGTGCTTGCCGTTTAAGATTTAAAAATTAACCGCGTATATGAATTTACTTACTTTACCGACTAAATACCGTTGGAATGTCTCGCCGTTCATTCAAAAATGCTATTTGAACTGCCCATCCAACATTTGCGGTACGATTTCCTCAGAACAATTTAACGCGTTAATATTCTCTTCGTGTTCGTATTCATTTTCCTCTTCTTCAGAGTCGATAAACATAATCATTTTAGCTCCTTGCAATAAAGTAAAAACTTCCTGTTTTTTAAATCGTTCAATTTAATCCAAACAATATGTAATAACAATTTATTTATTTTAATCGTGCATTTTTTGACAGTTCGAATGACAGTTGATAAGTTTTTTGATCTATAAAATCTGAAACCTGTTTCTTATTTCAGATCGGCTAGATCTATCTAATTTCATATTTCAAAATTTGCTTGATACGGATTTAAATAAGAAACACAGCTTTTGAATAACGAATATTTTTTTCCGTCTGATGCGTACACAAATAAATCAAAAATTTTTCCGAGACGTGAGCAAGCCACATACAGCTGTCCATGTGAGAAGCTTGGATTATCCAAATTAAGTCCACACACTTGTAGCGATTGTCCCTGTGCTTTAATGCACGTGCACTTAGTGACTGATTATTTTTCAAATTCTGTGAGATATTTTTGAAAATTTTAGGAAAAAATTCGTCTGTGGTTGCAGTGATTTTGCAGAAGTTTGTTGGCAATATCATATATTGTGTGGATTCATCGATTGCCATTTACACGCATAAGCTCATAAGTAACTAATGAACGTAGTATAAATGGTGATACGCATAATGGCAATTTCAGTGCTGAGTGCACTGTTCAACCACCATCTATAAATGCCACAATTCGAGATGATGCGATTGCGAGTGAAATGAGAAAAGTTTTGCTTGTGGTGATGACAATATGCTCTTTGCAACGTGCATTTTCTGTCATGAAGTACACGCGCATTATTCATTTTTCAGGTGCACTGCCAAATAAACAGCTGTTGGATGTCGTTCATGGATTGGAATTGATAAAATACGCCATACTGCTTCGTTGCTACTAATGTAGCGTCTCAGTTGATGTTGGTTGATTTTATCGAAAATTGCAGTTGCATTTCCCACTCCAAAAACTGCTATCAGCTTCCTTTGTTGACATATTTGCAAATTTATTTGATCAATTTCACGGAATTGCAATACTCGATATTGATGTGTGCTTTGTACGTTTTCGAGAGTAACGGTGAGTACGGTACAACCCAACGATTATCGACTTCAACATCATTGTTTCGATCTTTTAAAGTTATGAATTTGCCTCTATTTTCAGTCGATCGTCGACGATAGATTGGCTATCCGTCCTTGCCACTGATAGTCTCGAGAAAGGAACTATTAGGTATCATTTTGTCCTTTACCCGTCAGACTTGCATTGCGAATTGTTATTGAGTAAGCCACACGTTTTTGCTGAATTCTGAATCAATGTCTACATCTGGTATTTCAATTTTTGTTGAAACAAACGAAACGGTCTTTCATGTTGGCAGACAGTGTTTTGCTGCTCTATAACTACAACTCTGTAGTTAGCAGCTGGGGTATTTGATGATGAGTAAAAAATCATGGGTTCATCCAGGCAAACCATCCACATCCACAGCAAAATGAAACATTCATGGAAGTAAGGTTATGTTGTGCATTTGTTGGGATCAGAAAGTAGTGATAAGCTACTACGAGTTTTTAAAACCGAATGAAACTATTACTGGTGAACGTTACCAACAACAATTGATAGATTTGAACCAAGTATTGAACGAAAACCGTCCAATTCCAGCCAACAAACAGCGTAAAGTGATTTTGCTGCACAACAATGCTCGACCACATGTCGCAATACAAGGAAAAATACGCTGGAAGTACTTAAATGGGAAATTCTACCGCATGTTCCCTATTCAGATTACTATTTGTTGCGATCTTAGCTATCAAAGCGATCTTTAAGACCAGCAGTTCAGAAACCACGAAGAAATCAAAAAATGGCTCGACGAATGGAGCGCATCAAAAGACAAACAATTTTTTTTCGATGGAATCCATAAATCGCTGGTTGAAAGTCATAGATAACGATGGAAAATATTTTGACTAAAATAAAATTTACCATTTCTTAAAAATAAACGTGCTTTTCTGCAAAAAAAAACACAAAAAACTAAGTTATACTCCCAATAATTAAAATCGTAATGAAATTCATCAAGTTTTAAATCAGCTTGCATATTTCGTCTAGATTTAGCAATGCGTATCCGGATGGTTTTCAGACTTCCTTCCCGTCGCTCGTCTGTTTCAAAGTAATGGTCAAGCCTATTGCATTGTGCTCTCTATTGTTTTCAGGCTTTCATCCCGTTACTCACTTGTTTCTGAAGCTCGTGATGCCTTTTTCTTTCGTGCTTGAGTTTGGGTGGCATAATTGATGGCAATGCTTTGTGACGATTTAATACTTTCATTTGATTTCAAAAATTAATTAAAGAACTGTTTTATTCTTTTCAATAAAACATGTTTGTTTGTTATTATGGCTGGCTGGTTGTAGATTGGGTTGTTGCTCTTGCAAAATAGTATCAGATATTATTTTGATCTTTTGTTTTGCAGATTTAAACAGCATTCTGTTTTTGTAAGCAGAATAATAAATTTCTAAAATTAATCAAAATAAAATCTGCTATAAGTTAGTTATACAAATGCCACGATTATTTCATTCAACAGTAACAACTGCCACACCATCGTATATTAAATAATTATGTCTTGGCAAATCACCTACAGCACTAGACAGTACTGCTTGATGCGTCATGAAATTTATGTCGAAAATATGTTTTATGTATTGTAGATAATTTAATTAAATATACAAAATTAATTCATACCAATCGTCCGTAATATAATTTTTAATTAATATTATTGTTGAATTTACTGGTTTTATCACTGCGATTAACATTTCACGTAATAAAGGTTATACAAATAAATAATATTATTTATTTCATTACACTGCCATCTATAGTTAAAAATTGGACTCATCGACATAAAATGACGTCATGTAGAAAAATTGATACAGCAATGAGGCAATTAATATTCTAGGTGCACTGGCCCTAATTATCACAATATTAATTATTTAAATGAAGATGGCGGCCATCTTTGATCTGGTTGCAATATCGTGTTCAATTGTGTATCGTATCGCAACAGTATTTCCTTTTGGTCACTGGGGCGATTTCATTCATACTTGATAACATATTTGCATATAAAGGTTGATCGATCTGTTGAAAATTTAAAAGTTTTTAGTGAAAATAAAAGTTGGTTCTATATCATTTCTATTTTAAGTAAAAGCAGTTCAATGGCTTCAATTTTAGCTCAAATGTTTTTTCTGAAGATCATGAATTTTTTGTGGATCAATGCTATTCACTTTGCTTTTTAAAAAATAATAAAAAATAATCTAACGGTGTCAAATCGCATGATCTTGGTGGCAAATTGACATCAGAATTTCTTGAAACTATGCGGTCATCGAACTTGGTTGCCAGTAAGTCGCGTGTTTTAAGATTTGTGTGACATGTGGCACCGTCTTCTTGAAACGTGAAAATCAAAGTGTAAAATTTGATGTAAAGTGATTAACGTCACATTTAACTGTTGTAAACGGCGCCTCTAAGAGATGATTGGCTACGACCCGCAACTGATCCAGATTTTTCCAAATGTTCAGCAATTTTACGAGTTCCAGACTCTGGAGGACGTCCGCATGTTGACCGAAATCATCACGTAATTTATGAAATGTTAGCTTAGAAAAAATCAACAGATGAAACACCCTTTACATAAGTACCTATTTACATATATGCAATACAAACAGACATTTATAATATGTAATTGTTATATTGTACATTGTTTTGTTTATACTCTTCTTCTTATTCTTGGTGAAATAAGAACTTCTTTTTACTAAATACTTCAATAGACGCTTTCATGCGCGAGTATAATAAATTCAATTAAAAATTGAGAAACGGTTTAATAATAATTTAATAGTTTTAAATTCTAACAGTTTTCGGAAAAATGAATAAAAACTATTTTTAATTTAAAATGAATTGCAAACACTTGTCTAGAATTATTTAATCTAATATTTTCGTAACATTATTTTTAAACGTTTCAAACAAAAGACTTCAACTTATTCGACATAGAAATTTTGATGAGTAAGCGACAAACCTGAAAAAAATATAAGTATGTGCATGAATTTTAATTTAGTTGCTTCATTCAAAACATGTCTGTTTCTTTGGTATATATTATATAGATATGCATAATAATATTCTAAAGTTTAGCTTTAGGCTAAATTTAATAAGCTAATGCGTGATGGATGAATACGGAATCGCGGTCGAGGAACTAAATTAGTTATAGAGGAGATCCAGATATTTTTTCCCAAAATTTTGGACTTGGCTTTTTATATATCTGAAATTGTTGTGTATAACATATAACCGGGACAGCTGATATCGGTTTCTAATACTTTTCTTTTCGCAATTTAGTTTTAACTCGGAATTATTTTTGACATACTCTCGCGAATTTTCAAATTAACTAAACTGATTGTGAAATGCATATACCAAAAATTATTTCAATTGAATTTGTCTAATATCCATTATTGAAATATTTTAGTTAATCTTTAACAATTATATCCCTGCTCCTGCCTGCCATCACAATTGTGTGGTTAACGAAAAAGAATCACGTCAAAAATTTATTTTTTTATGTATTTTGAGTCAAAACATACACATTTGTGCATTCCACTTAATTCGCTTTCGTCCGAAAAATAACACTATAACTATATAATAATAGTAAAATAATTAATATGTTATCAAATTATAATGTTTTTTTTTCAAAAATAATTCCAATTTAACTAAAATTCGTTAAAATCCAGAAGACATTACAGCCTTTCAGTTTTTACACACACATTTGTGGGTGGACTTTAATTGAAGCAAAAAAAATTGTCTGGCCGGAAAAGGGATATTTGAGAAGTCGTTGAGTTCCCAATAGTATATCGCTGTAAAGATCAAACAATTTTGTAACAAACTGAGATAAACACGAGAAAATTGTGATAAATTTTACTAAAGGATATTTAATATTAAAGATATCTTTCTATCATGAGCAAGCCATATCAAATAGAAGATCAAAATTCGTAGCTAAAAATCTAAATTCGTGTAATGTTTGCATTAGGTGGTTTTAGTTAGGTGATTCAATAACCAACTTAAAGTATTAGACAGACCTGACTGAATTACGATCTCCAAAAAAGACCGATTTGGACCATCCAAAAACCTGAAGTTTCTCGGAGATCGTGATTCAGGTCTGGCTAGTACGTCAAGTTGGCTATTGAGTCACCTAACTGAAATCACATAGTGCTAACAATGCACGACTTCTGGCGTTTTGCTACAAATTTTGATCTTCTAGGTTTACTGATGTCATTTTTTACTAAAATTTGGATGCCCATTATTGGCCATTCTCAAAGTTCGTGGTTTACTTTTGGCTAGTACATGAAATTGGGTATAGGGTCACCTTTATCTAACTAAAACCACCTAGT
Organism: Nephrotoma appendiculata; assembly: GCA_947310385.1. NCBI lineage: Eukaryota > Metazoa > Arthropoda > Insecta > Diptera > Tipulidae > Nephrotoma > Nephrotoma appendiculata. The sequence continues at coordinate 214,520,158 of OX371225.1, read as the reverse complement.
ACTAATAATGCACGACAGCGGGTTTATGGCTATACGAATTATGATCTTCTAGGTGTTAGTCCAAGAGGCCAAAAAAGCGTCTGCATTTATTAAGCCTGGTTTTTTCTCAGGTGATTATAATCATAATTTACAATAAAATGCTGCGCTCAGTCAAATGGATATTAGAACAGGTGTCTCAGGTGAGCGGTCAAACATGTCGTGACCACCGACATAATAAAATCAATTTCTTAAGGCTGAAACTTTATGAACTTTTGTTTTTTTATATGTAAATCAAAATTATGATAGTCAGTCAACGTCCTATGGAGACACAGCTGGTCAATCAGCTGTAATGTACGTAGCGAGGTTTATAAGGGTGCAATTCGTTTATTAAGCGTGAAATTTTTTTAGTAACTACTACTGACTATTACATTGTGCTTGAATTTCAAACTTTATTTCGTGACAAGCTGGGCACCCGGGAGGTAAACCTAATTCGAGTACGCTGAATTCAATGGTGCTAGTCCTATTTCAAAGTTAGTCCCCATTTTTGAGATATCGCATTCGACATGTTTTGGTTCTGAGTCAAAATATACCCTCATTTTCACGTTGATAGCTCTTGAACCATTAAGATTTTCGTTATGCTTTCTTCAGCAAAGTTGTTGCGCAGGTGCCCGTAGGTACAACTTTGCCGAACATATCAAGACCGAAAAACCACATCTAATTTTTTTTTGCTTTTCATTTCGACGAAAAACACTGTTTTTATCATTTTGTTGAATATAAATCGAGTAGAATCGATCGAATACACATTGCATCGACAAATATAGATACAATAAAAACTATTTAAAAGAAAGTTAAATCGATTCAGTTGATTTTATGGTGATTTTACCTAAAAAAAAAATTCCCAAAAAATTAACATTTTTCTTCTCTTTGACAAAACAATGGCGTGCCGTTGCGATAGTGGATAAAAATCCTGTGGTGACATGTTGTAACTTCAAAATTTTCGATACTATCGAAAATTTTGATAGTATCGTTAAATTGCTATGTTACATCATTTTTGACCATCATTTTTCTCGAAATTTTATCACTATATTTTTTCTCATCGATACTCAGTGATACACAAATTTTGACATAACAAAAAACGAAATTGTGATGTTATTTTAATTTTTTTATTGAATTTATAATATGTATAGCGCCCAAATCGCAGAATCATGTGCCGATCCAGGATAGGTTGCACAAACCGATACTATTTTGAGATTGTAATTGCAAATCTAGAAAAATAATTAGTATACATTAAAAATAACGGTTAATTAATCGAATATAAATAATTTACCAATTGTACATTCAGTGAATTGTTCCCTTTCCGATTGATGAATATGTGCTTCTCGTTGTGCGGTGCAATTAGTAGTACGTGGGTACAATCAACGCATCCAATTATGCCAGTGTGGCTCGTCTTTTCAAAGAATACTTGTTTGTATTCTTGTTTTTCCCTGGCGTCCGGAAATTTTATAAATTTTCGGCATATTGAATTTTCTAAGATTTCAATAACTTCAGTTATGGCTCGTGACACAACAGATTGATCCATCGTGTGAAGCATGATATCACCGATTGTTTGCTGGTACGATCCAGTTGCCAAAAAATTTAAAACTACCGCTAATTGGGTTTCCAGTGGGATTTTGGTTATCCGTTCGCCTTGGAGAATATGCGGCCTTAATTCATCAATTAAATATTTAAATATGTTTTTATTAATTCTGAACGATTCAATAAATCTAAAATAAACATAAAATTCCATTACACAAAATAATGAACAATTTAATTGACTCACTTTTTGTCTTCCATATCCATTATGTCGTATCTGTCTCTAAGATACCTCCTCTCAACAACATATTCCAAATTTAGCTCATCCTCGTCTTCAAAAACATAGCGAGATGAAGCTATAGCCCCAAAAAATCCGCTACAGTCCATTAATAAATTATAAAAAAGCAAAGCACTTAAATTTCTGTTATTTCTTTGACAAGAAAACAAATGAATTCAAAATGTCATTCCAAAAAAGTGTTGCCAGCTGTAAATATTTATTATATATCGAAAAAGTTATAACATACTATTTGTCGTTATTTTCGATGTGACCGAAACGAAAAATGTGATAGTTACAACATGTCACCACTGGATTTTTCCATCCCATCGTTTTAACCAACTACATCACGTAAATTATACACGTAAATTAAGAAACATCTGCATCAATATATCAACCATCAAATGTCACTGCGCCATTCAATCACAGAATTAACGTAATTTACGTGATGTAATTGGTTAAAACGATGGGATGGAAAAATCCAGGATTTTTATCCATTATCGCAACGACATGCCATTGTTTTGTCAAAGAGAAGAAAAATGTTAATTTTTTATGATTTTTTTTTGGAAAAATCACCATAAAATCAACTGAATCGATTTAACTTTCTTTTAAATAGTTTTTATTGTATCTATATTTGTCGATGCGATGTGTATTCGATCGATTCTACTCGATTTAAATTCAACAAAATGATAAAAATGATAAAAAGTGTTTTTCGTCGAAATGAAAAGTAAAAAAAAAAATAGATGTGGTTTTTCGGTCTTGATATGTTCGGCAAAGTTGTTGATCTTGACCTGCGCAACAACTTTGCTGAAGAAAGCATAACGAAAACCTTAATGGTTCAAGAGCTATCAACGTGAAAATGTGGGTATATTTAGACTCAGAGCCAAAACATGTCGAAAGCGATATCTCAAAAATGGGGACTAACTTTAAAATGGGACTAGCACCATTAAACTCAGCGTACTCTAATTAGGTTTACCCCCTGGGTGCCCAGCTTGTCACATTTTTCAACTAGCACAGTGTTATTAATAAATAAAATGGTCAGTCAACTATTCCGTAGAACAACGCCCGTGAGTCAGTGAATAAGAAATGAAATTTTATCGCTTTCTATAGTTGTTACACGCGGCTCGTCTTTTATTTATAATTTACTAAAAATAACATAACATTATCATAATCATTTGAAGTACGACATTTAGTTACAGCATAAATAGCATCTTCAATGAAAAATTTAACCAATCGACTTCGAGTACTAAGTTGATTTAGCGAGCGTTGACCACTTAGCAACAAACAGCAAAACTCCTTCAAAAAACTTGGACTTTCAGAACATTCGCCATCGATTATATTTTTTGTTTTTAAATTAGATGGAAGTTTATTTTCCTCAATTTGCAATATTCTTTTTCTTAAAAGTAATGCTGCTGACTCAATTACCAGAATATGGCATGACAAGTTTACAATTTTTAACAGAGATTATTTTTATTGGGCCTTTAAATGTTCCTAGTAATATTTTTTGCAGGTACCACGGTGCTAAATAACTCGGCGTAACATCTAGATTTTCTTTGGCTAATTCATTTTCAAGCTGCCCCATAAGCATACGTTGCAAACGCGAGAAGTAACAACATTCTTTTTCTGCAACTATGATATTTTGCACAAACGTACTTAGCTGTCATATGCTAACTTGTAGCATTTTCTGTGGCACGATACGCTCGTTTCCACTTTCTGAGCACGACGATTGCACTCGCTTTTATAATCGTTGATATACATTGTATATGATATTTCAAAATAATATTAGACTGCAACATATTTTCAATATTCTCCGACATGTCTAAATCATCTGTCATTGTGGCAAAATGTGGCAAAATAATTTACTGTGGTCGCAATTGCATCATATTGCGATGTATGCAACGTTTACCACCGTCCATTGTGTTTTTTCTCTCTTTGTTGCATATAAAGTAAATATTCAACTGAGAGGATTCCTCTTCATACGTTTCACCGCTAAAAAATATTGTTAAGTTATTCATCAACTCAGAAAATACAAAAATTAAAATAATTGCTACACTATTATAAATATGTATATCGTACATTACTGCAGAATCTGTTGGCTCTACGTCTACTCCCGGATTATTATCGGACTCATTGCAACCACCTGATTCCCCGTAAAAAAAATGAATTTTGTATTAAGTAAATAACAATTTTATTGAAGTGAATGAAAATTATTTTAAATAATTAATAATAATATATACCTTACTGCAGAAGACGTCGATTCTACGACTGCCTCTACATTTTTTTCGAGCTCATCGCCGCCAGCTGATTCCCTGTGAAAAAATGAATTTTTAATTAAATAAATAATACTCTAATTTAAAATTACAATGTATGAATAGCCGTTAGCTGTAAACAGGCGCACGCATATACACACACAGAATTATTATATTTATATAGAATTATATTTTATTAAATTCTTACCTTAATAACTCCTTCCTGTATTTCTTACTAAAAGCTGTAAACTTCCTATACTAACTTAAATGGTAGCAGTCAATTCGCCCTGGATTTAACGGGAAAGTTACACTTTCGTAAGTTAAATTATATTGGCTGTTGCTTTTTAAAACAGAAAACACAAATTTCGCTCATTTTGAAACACTTCTCTCGACACGGACGAATCTCAAACTGAAGATTTCGAGCTAAACGACCTTTCGTGGTGGGGGAAAAAGTAATAAAATAAATAAAATAAAATAAAGAACATAAATAAAAAATGAGTTGCCGCGTGTAACATCTATAGAGAGCGACAAAATTTCATTTCTTATTTACTGACTCACGGGCGTTGTTCTACGGAATGGTTCACTGACCATTTTATAAAACAAAAGTTCATAAAGTTTCAGCCTTAAGAAATTGATTTTATTATGTCGGTGGTCACGACATGTTTGACCGCGCACCTGAGACACCTGTTCTAATATCCGCTTGACTGATCGCAGCATTTTATTGTAAATTATGATTATAATCACCTGAGATAAAAACGGGCTTAATAAATTCAAAGACTTTTTTGCCTCTGCCTCTCCCCGTCTATGTACTGATGTCACTTTTACTCAAATGTGGATGACCATTATCGGCTATCCCCAGATATCGTGATTGATATCTGGCTAGTACATTAAGTTGGCCATTGAATCATCTAGCAAAACCACCTAGTGCTAATAATGAACGTCTTCGGATTTCATGCTAATATATTTGATCTGCTAGATATACTGATATCATTTAACCTCAAATTTGGATGACTTTTATCAGCCATATACGCGGAGATCGTGTTTCAATCAATATCAATATTGTGGAAACGGGACACGAATAACGATTTACACTATTTCAAATTAATAATTTTCAATTTTATTCTCATTTGGAAATTTTGGTCTTTTCGCCAATTGGAATTTTACCCAGTTGACATTTCTAAGTAAGATAGCCTATCGTACCGATCGAAAACGATTGGTGGCATTTGAAATCTCCCCTTTACCAATTGTTATCATAATCGTGCGTGCCCCAAAAAATTTAAAATGGAATTCGCCTCAACGGATGATCCACATCACAATCGGTTTTGGTACTCGAAAACGCTTCTCCAATAATTTTTATAAAAATCGTGCGAGTCTAAAAATATTAAAAACCCCAATCGGGGTTTCCCCCCCCCCCCCCCCCCAGGCCCGACTGGACGACGTTCTGAACGGATTTTCTAGAAATTAGCACTCCTTACAATCGATTCCTGGCACTCGAAAAAGTTTCCTGGGACGGAAAGAAATGGAGCGGACCCTTCCGTAGGATCTCCAAACAATTTATCAGAAAGCAGGACTCATCGTAATCGATTCCTGGTAAATGAAACCCTCCTCATAAAAACGGGAAAGTCGTGCAAACCGAAAAAATTAAACAGTGAAAATCCAACCTAAATAAATTTTCCCGAAATCAGAAACCGTTGCAAAACACCCTCTTCCGTAAATTTTTATAAAATGCGTACGAACAGAAAAAAATTATTAAAGAAATCTCAGGTCCCACCAATCGACGCCTACAAATCATTATTGTTACTGATAACATCCAACATTTCCAAAAGGATGCTATTACTTTAACCATACAATGTCACCGTAAGTGTAACGCAACCATACACAACATTCCACAATATGGTGGAACATAGCGCAAGATATTTAATTAGAAACACAAGACCGAACTCGAGCAACATGATTCAAAATCGCGCAACATTACGCAACATCGTTTCGTAAAGGGATGACCAAACGAAAAAACCAATAGCAAGTTCTTTCCAAAAATAAAACATAAATTGATTTTTTTTTATGTCAAAGAACACGATACACGATTGATTTTTTTTTGTAGTGTATCTGTGATAAATTGACATTTGATTTAATCAAAAATTTTTTGTTGGCAGTTTATTGTCAATAAATTATCAACACAATTTTTTGTCACAGTGAAAACGAAACAATAAAATTATTTCGAAAAATAAAATTATCTCGTATGTCAAAGTCTCACGGCCAACTAGTAAAAAAGTTATAATGTTTACGTTTATATTTTTTGAAGTATTTATGTTTATATTTTTGACGTGAACATATTTATGTGTTTGTAAAGGTCAAAAAAAAATCTAATGAAATATTGAGATTTTTCAAAATTGATTGCGATCAAAAAAAAAATCAATTTTTTTAGTTGGAAAGAACGTGCAACGGTATTTCGATCAAAACTTTTTGATCTCAAATCAATTTTTTGATTTATAAATCAATTTTTTTTTTGGAAAGAAATTGCTATAAAGAACAATTAAAGAACAGTAAAAATGTACTGTCAGTAAAAAATACTGAAAAACCAAAAGGAGAAAAAATGATATAAAATTGCATTGGAGTGAAGAAGACAAATGATTTTTTTTGTTGTTATAGCAAGATTTTATAGCTAAATTTTGAATTAAAAGAAATTTTATTTTAATTAAAACAAACTAAATTGTTAATTATGTTTAATTTTTTAATCGATTTAAAATTGTTTTCCACTGTTTTTGCTCACTTTGAAAAATAATATAACCAAAAATGACAGAAAAGAGCTTTATACCATAATTAATTTTAAAAAATTTGATGATACATGTGTGAGAAAAATATTTTCCATCGTTACACAATATTTCTTCATATGTATTGAAATGTTGTCATAAAAAGTACTCTCGATACATATTTTTTAAAATTATTATGGCAACATCACAAACACATACACAAATATTTTGTCAGTAAATTTTACTGATTTTGTTTTTTTTTCATTCTAGTATAAAGAATATCTATATTTTTATCTCGTTTCGTTTTTACTGACAGTACAACTTTTTTGGTGTAATAGAGGCATTAATCAGCTCTATTGTGGTTGTCATGACGATTTAAAAACGACATGACAATGTCGTGTCGTGAAGTTTTTTATTTTGTATTGTGTAAGATAAACGAAACGACTATAGACAACTGCAAGTGGATCTGTGCCCTAATTCTCTAAGCAGTAAGATAATTTGTAAACGTGTAAATGATAATTTATCTTGCCTTTTTACAATATTCGCATTCTTTAATTGCACTCCAAGATAATATTTAAAACGGTTATGATAAATAAATTTCAAAACTTAACACACTCTTATGATTTATGTAGATTCATGTTTAAACTTTGAGGGCCTATAACTATACCGTTCCCATTTAAATTTCAATGTTATTTTTATGGATATAAGTTATTGTAAACAGCATCTATTCACAAACAATAGTTGAGGTTGTTATGGGTTGTGGTATGGCTAATTTTACAGGTGAATATTTTATACAATAAATAATCTTAAAAAACAAAGATAAAGCTATTGACGTCAAATGGACAAGATAACAGTAATGCTTGGTTCACGTATGCGATCAAGAAATGATTTTATGATGAATGATTTAAATGAAGCATAAACGTCAAAATTATTTTATATCCTTAATAACTCAAAAAATACAATCTCTAGAAACGTAAATTCTTGCAAATACATCCAAGCCATCTAGAATCACACATAGCCCCAAAAATCATATTGAACAATAGCCGGAGTCGGGAGTTATTTGATATTCAAATCACGATACGATTAGATAAAGATATGAAGCAAATCAAATGTTTGAAAAGAACATTGCAACAGTCAAAAATTTCTTTACTTCGTTACCATAGGCGTGTTGGACATGCTAAACACTGTCAAGGTTATTCTTCATTCTTAGTACAAAATCACATTATTCTGTAATTATTACTTACGATATGTTTTTGAAATCCAATTGTATCTGTGTTAAGCAGATCTTAATTTTAGTGTATTTCATTGTTCAAGACGAAATGCCCTATTTAGCACTTTCTGATCGTGCGAGTTAACAATATATAAGTATAATAGTTGGATCTTGAAATCTGGAATATTTTCTGTAATCCCGGGATTGCCGTACTAGAATTTTAGCATTTCGAGTAGACTACAAAAAGCTATGCTTTTTAAGCAATGTATTAGTTCATTTAACAAATTAATTTAGTTAGTCACTGCGAGTTTTCCGAACTCCACGAGTTCCTCATCCAATAATTTTTTTGTGCCTGAGAATAAGTCCTCAATAGCATCGGAAATTTATTAATCGAAACCATTTCTAGTACAGTCAACTGTCCTATAACGCAATTAATTCGTATCGCGTTATATGGAAACCGTGTTATTAGAAACTCGATTGAAATTAAATGAATTTTATGGAGATCGCGTTATGTGAAACTGAGAACTAATATAAATTGAATGAATTCGTACCGCGTTGTATGGAATCTTAGAAATATAAATTGTACACAAATAAACCTAATCGACTACCATGCAGATGATGATGACAATAGTACGGGTTCGGTTGGTTGTTGTAACTCTGATGTTGATTGTTGAATATCGAGCGGTGTTGGAACAACGTCGTCATAGGGAGTTGGAATGATTAATGATGGTACTGATTGAACGCCTTCTGAATTAACAACATCATTCGGACGAACTGATTGAGGTTGTTCTATCGGAGTTATAGTTGTGTCATCCGTTTGTTCATCAGTAGTTCGACGTCGTAACTGATCAACATGACGTCTCATAGATTGTCCTTGTTGGGTCTCTATAATATATGAAACAGGCCCTGTTGTTCTGGTAATGGAAGCCGGTATCCATTTCGGACCCGACGAATAGTTTCGCACCCAAACTCTCGAGCCTTCAGATAGTTCTCTTGGTTGGTCGACCACTGGTTTAGTCTTGTGAACGCGAATATTGTCAGAATGAAGATGATCGAAGAAAGTTCGAATACGACGGTTAAATAGGAGTTTGGCGGGTGATCTGCCGGTTGTAGTTAATGGCCTTGCATGATGATTGATGATGGTGCGGGAACTTCGAAAAATGATGTTGAATATCGCCAGAACTCTCTTCAGGAAATATTTTGTTGCTTTGACCATGTACACTGAACGAATACCATTCGTATCACAGAACTGCCGGAATTCTGCGGAATCAAACGCTGTACCGTTGTCACTCACTATTGTCTCTGGAATTCCATGAGTGGCAAATAGCAGCTGACGTTGTGGTAACTTGGACTACTTCCAACCACTTGGAATACGAATCGACCAGTATAAAATAAGTCTTACCGTGGTGAGGTCCGGCATAATCGATATGGATTCTCCACCAAGGGTTTGTCGTCTCCTCCCATGAGGAGACACTTCTTACAAAGACGTACAACCTGTTCAATGTCCGCGTCTAGTTTGGGCCACCACACGTAATTTCTCGCCAGTGCCTTCATTCTAATACCTGGATGAGCCGTGTATGTAGAACGGACAAAATTTGTGCCCGGTGGCATGGTGGAATTATTACCCTCTAACCTCAAAGGAGGCATCCTGTGAGTGTGCTCACTTCAGCACGACGAACCCAAAATGGCTGGAATTGTTCAATAGGTTTATACACTGGCCATCCATTCAGTGTCCACTGAAGAATTTGCGAGAGAACCGGGTCTTTGGTTGTCGAAGTGGCAATGTCATCGGCATGAACAGACGGCTTGTGGACCGTATCTATAAGCAGCACTTCTTCTTCTTCTGTGACGATCGAACTGCTCGGAACTGGAAGTCTACTAAGACCGTCAGCATTCCCCACTTCCTTTCCGGCACGGTAGACGAGTTTGAAAGTATATGCGTTCAGGAAAGTACTCCAACGAATCATTCTCGGCGATAAAATCTGTGGAGTTGGAACATCTATGGTAAAACGTCCAGGTAGCGGCTTATGATCCGTCACAATAACGAACTCACGACCGTAGAGAAAATCATGGAACTTTTTAACTCCTGCAATAATGGCCAGAGCCTCGCGATCACCTTGGATGTATCGTCGTTCCGTTTCGGTCATCGTTCTCGAGTGGTGAGCTATGGGACGCTCTTTCGTTCCCACTTGATGTGACAGTATGACGCCAATTCCGTACGGAGAAGCATCTCATACAAGTATAACAACGGGTACGTCTCACTAAATGGCATTAGGACGGTTGCTGGACATCAATGCATCTTTAACTGCATCGAAACTGCGCTGCTCGATAGATCCCCATCTCCAGAAGACATTCTTGTGAAGTAACTGGTGCAAAGGTTCAGCAAGGGTTGCCTTATCTTGAATGAAAGAATGATAAAAATTAATTAAGCCTAGGAAAGCCTGAAGCTGTCCCTTATCCGTTGGTGGTGGGGTACTTCTAATGGTGTCAATTTTCTGTTGCATTGGGTGTAGACCTTCGGACTTGATTCTATACCCGAGTAAATCGGTAGGTGAACAACCAATTTGATATTTGTCTTGTTTCAGACGGATACCAGCCTGACTAAATCGTTGGAATATGTCAATCAACTTCTGGCGCAAATCGGTGTCGGACGATGCGATGACGATGATATCGTCGAAATACGATATAACTGCTTGAGTCCCTCGAAGTAGATTCTCCATGAAATTTTGGAAAATTCCTGGCGCGAATTGGAGTCGGTTGACCTTAAACGCACCCTTGTGTGTAGTAATTGTTTGTACTAGCGCAGATGCATCGTCTACAATGAGCTGTTGGTACGCTTGAGCGAGGTCGAGTTTTGCAAACACCGAACCACTTAGTATCGTCAACAATAGGTGATTTGCTCATGGAACCGGGAAACAATGTGGTGTGAGAGCTTTATTCACTGTTGATTTATAATCGCCGCAAATTCTCACGCTGCCATCGGACTTCGGAACAGGAACTATAGGCGTAGCCCAATCGCTGTATTCGACCGGCGCCAAAATTTCCTGATGAATTAATTTATCTAACTTCAACTGCTGCTCGCATGGCTATAGGAATTTTTCGTGCTCGCAAACGAATCAGAATGACTTTTGGATCCACTTGTAGAATATAGGTGGCCCACTGTACGAACCCAGCTCTTCTTCTGTTTAATGAACAGAATACTATCTGAAGAATAAGTGAAAAATATGAATATGTTAAACTGAAAAAAAAACGAAATGGAACAAACTACTGCTCTCTCTGCTCAACTTCAAACGCACGGAATGCATCTACCAACTCTTTGAAGAAGCACTTGAATACTTATTAAGCACATTAATTGACGTAATTTTGATGTTTCGTTTGCCAATATCTAAACCTTAAGCTAGAAACAGAACAAGAGCGACGATGGCGAGCGTCGACGAATAAATAAAAAATATCGCCGCGATATCGCTGTAGCTAACAGAACAAAAGCGTCAGCGTATGGCGATAGAAAAACAACCAAACGGCATAACCTTCTGTGTTTTTGACACATGACGTTGTGGCATTGGGCTACTAGATTGAAAAAAATGGTTAATAATATGACGGTTAATTGATGCCAACTTAAGTGTCTATTCCATGGAAAAATTTTACTGACTGCAAAAATAAAAGCGAGAAAAAAATATAGATTTACTGGTTGTGTACGAAACAAAAATTTTTGTCAGTAAAATTTTACTGAGAAAATAATTATCATTGTGGTAGTGTGCTGCCATAACGTGCTATAAAAAATGTAAACTTTAGCACTTTTTATGGCAGCATTGTCAACACATCTACAAAAAATGTATGTAAAGATAAGAAATTTTTTTCACACTAACACAAAATAAATCGTTCGCCATTTTTATAGTCAAATGTCAGTTTGTTTTTTTATTTCGATACCTAAAATTCGAGTTTTGTTTACATTAGTGAATATTAGTGTTTTTAACGTTTTTTTAGGTGTTCAAATATACAAACAAAAATCTAAATACTTGTTATAAAATACAAATAATTTTATATTAAACTACATAATAATAAATTAGGTAGGAAAATTACGGTAAGTTTGATTGAGCATTATTTTATTTGGTGGATGTAGCATCAAAATATTTTATTGTGTGTCGAAGAAATTATTAGATACGTGAGAACCATAAATTTTGCTATAAAAATGAAATAAAAGATATTTGTTTGCTTTGTCACTCTTATGGAATTTTAAATATTTTTTTGTTTTCGTTTTTGCAGTAAAAAAATACAGTCAGTAAAATTTTCCCATGGAATAGGCACTTTATACATATATAAAAAACAGTTGGCAACATTGTTTCGTCGGCAACAAAAATAGAAATAGACTCTAAAGCTAGAAACAGAACAAGAGCGACGACGGCAAGCGTCGACGAATAAATAAAAAATATCGCCGCGATATCGCTGTAGCTAACAGAACAAAAGCGTCAGCGTATGGCGATAAAAAAACAACCAAACGGCATAACCTTCTGTGTTTTTGACACATGACGTTGTGGCATTAGGCTACTAGATTGAAAAAAATGGTTAATAATATGACGGTTAATTGATGCCAACTTATACATATATAAAAAACAGTTGGCAACATTGTTTTGTCGGCAACAAAAATAGAAATAGACTCTAAATTTTTTTCAACGAAAAAATCGTCGTCGCCTGCGTTGATGGTTGTGTTTGTTTTGCATGATTTCGGTGTTTTCTAATATGACAGGCGATTTCGCTCGCCGCCTTCGCTCTTGTTCTGTTTTGAGCTTAAATTTTTTTCAACGAAAAAATCGTCGTCGCCTGCGTTGATGGTTGTGTTTGTTTTGCATGATTTCGGTGTTTTCTAATATGACAGGCGATTTCGCTCGCCGCCTTCGCTCTTGTTCTGTTTTGAGCTTTAAGTTTAGGTAAACTTGATCAAACTAGTCATGCTTTCTACAAACAACATCATGATAATTATCGTCTTGAGCAAAATACTACAAGACGACGTTAAGTAATATTGTTTATAATTATTTTAACTGCAAACCATTTCAATAATATTGAGACAGGTATTTCTTGAGTTCGTCGAGGATCAGTGAAAAATTATTACAACATTTAAAACCACAAACAAAAAATAACTGGATGGACGAAGAATCAACCAAAGCGTTTTGGAATAAAAATCGCGCACGTCAGTGAAATCTATCTCAAAATACAAAATAACTTCACCACTACTGCATGACCGCGAGGAAATTTTCTATCCGATTGTGCAGGCGGAAAAAGTAAAAATGACACAATTAACAAGCACTTCACATCGAAAATGTAAACATTAGATATCGATATCGCTGTATTTTGATACGACAAAAAGTGTTGGAAACTAATTTCGCTATATTTCGAGGACGAACGAAATCGTCATGGATATAATAATAAATCCAGGACAATTTCGTTCGTCCTCAAAATATGACGAAATAATTTTTCAACACTTTTTAACAGACATGTGACTGATGAACGGACGTTACTTCTTCAGTTCGATATCGTTATCAAGATAGGTGCTCCATCATATGACCAAGTGCATTGCATGACATTGTTGCGAAAAACTAAAACGTTGGGTGACTAGGACTCAGAATCATATTGGGCCAATAATTTAGACAAATTTTGCTTGAGATTAGTCGCCGTTGTTTCAATACTCGAACAATTATGAATGAAAATAGCCGTGTTTTATTACTTGAGCGCTATCCGGCGCCGAATGGGAAATTTCTACTGATACTGCAGCTATTATTCACTGGTGGTGTCGCTGTACTATAAAAATTAAAACTAAATTCATCCATAAAACAAACATTTAACAGGTATATCAATTTTGTCTCAAAATGTGTGAAACGAAATGAGTGTAATCGGAAATATTTAAGTTGTGTTGCTTTCGCAAAGGTGGCCATATTCCCATCATAATCGGTTAATAAATTACCGAGTTCCGTCACAGATGGCCATATTCCAGAACTTCTTCCAAAACTTCACTCGCTAAAAACGCGTTTTTAGGAGATCACGTCGCGTTATAGGATAACAGTTCCAATTTTCACTGCGCGCTATATGGAAATCGCGTTATAAAGATACCGCGTTATGTATTTAGAGTTGACTGTATTTGAATTAGGTCTAGAGTTATGGAGAGACGTTCTAGTTTTACCTTGACCTAATTTTTAATCTTTGTAAAATGTTTGGGTTAATCTGAAGGATCCTTACTTATTTAGTAATCTAAGTAAGGATCGATAACGATAGACATCTTGTTTGACCTTAGTGCTAGTTAACAGTTAGTATTAATGCATAATATAATTAAATTTTGTACTCGTTCATTATTTTTCGAAATTTGTCTTAATTATCAATTTCTCAAATACAAATTAATAAATAGTCAAGGATTAAAGTATTGTAAGATCTTAAAGATTGTTGAAAGCAACAATAACAACAATAAACTGAAATTTGTAAACTAGTTTGGATTTTTTATTGGTCGATTTGTTGTACTCGTCGGTTTTCTTAATTGTGCAAGTGTAATGATCAAGTAAAATATTACGAGTGCACACCAAGTTGAAAGCTTTGCTTGTTATGTGGAGAACTGATCCATTAGATGTTGTCAAATCAGAAGCTTAAACACTTGACATTTATATTTGAAAATTGAGCAATTAAAATGGTTTTTGCAGTAATCCACAGACAACCATCTTGTCCTGGGATATTCTACCTCTTAAATCATTTTCTAATATAAACAGGCACATTAATTATTGCCTGCTTTAAATATAAAAAATAAAACTGAGCAAAAGTATAGGTAAAAGTGAAAACCATCTAGGAAAATATTCGAATATTTAACTTTACTGAAAGAATATTTTCATTCCAACGATAACAGTCCATTTGTGAACTTATAACCAAATTTACATTCTAAATTGAAATAATTTTAGTACTTTTTTATGTAGGTTAGGTTAGGTTAGGTTTCAGTGGTTGCTATCGCACACTTAGGCCAATTATGGCCCATTGACATACCACAGGATCCGACATCATAAACCCCCTTAAACCCATTTAGTACTATTAATATAGCGTAAAAGATCTCGCACATTACAGCTTTCGAGGTCACAGAGGCTGTCCATAGTGTATATTCCCAAGTGATCATGTCTTCTACCAGCTAGCGCAGGGCACGAGCAAAGGAAATGAGCAAGAGTATCCTCCCCCTCCTCGTCTATGCAGGTTCTGCAGAAGTCATTTACACCCAGACCCAGCCTTCCTGCATGTTCTTCAAAAAGGCAGTGCCCAGTAATTATCCTCACAATTCTACCTAAATCACGCTTTCTAAGTGTGATTAAGATCTTGGAGCGATTCAGGCTCAGCTCAGGCCATACTTGCTTCGCTACCCTGCCAGTTGAACTGGCGCTCCACCTAGCATTTGTCAAGGCAACTGCTTCTCTTTGGCTTGCTGCTTTCAGCATAGACCTTCCTACACATTCTCTCCCTGGTTCCAGTTGGAGAGTCGTACCGTACCTTGCTAACTCGTCTGCCCTGCAATTTCCCTCAACGTCAGAATGGCCCGGAACCCAGACCAACTGGATATGTTCACTCATCTCGTTAAGAGAATGACAATCCAACGCCACCCTTGACGCCAGAGAAACTGAATCCAGCGAAAGAATGGCCGCCTGTCTGTCCACATAGATACATAGTGATATCAATTAACGATATTACATTATGCTTCAACCAACTCATGACCTCTTCAATCGCTAAAACTTCAGCCTGGTATACACTGCAGTACTCAGTCAGACGAAAAGATAAACTAACATTTAATTCTGCACAGAATACACCTGCTCCCACTCTATCATCGAGCTTAGAGCCATCGGTGAAGAATTTACCTGTCCCGGTCTCCATAATGAGACCACTATTCCAATCCTTCCTAGAGGGGAGAATCACCTTAAAAAGCTTGCCAAAATAAAACAGGGGTGTTATATAGTCTAAATTCGCCAGGTCATGCCTCACTGAATTGACTATAGTTGAGCGCCCTTTTGCAGGCACTTCCACCCCAAAATCGCTGATAGCCGGTCGGCCGTATTGACCGCCATTTGCTTACCAAGGATATCCAACGGGAGAAGGTATAGCATGACCTCTATGGCACAATGGGGGTTGTTTTCAGCGCCCCAATAATGAGCAGACAGGCTAGGCTGCCCGCCGCACCTACCCCATCATGTTCCTGTATGTTAATTTCTCCAGAGCTGGCCACCATACGCTCACACCATACAGCAGTACGGGCCTTAAACTGCTGTGTAAAGCCAATGTACCAGCTCCGGTTTCAAACCCCATTTTATTCCAATTGCATTTTTACAAGAGTAGAATGCCACAGTAGCCTTCTTAACTCTTTCTATCGTGTTTGGTTTCCAACTGAGCTTACTGTCTAGAAGAATCCATAAGAATTTCGCCTTTTCAGTAAGGACCAGTCTAGTATCATTCAAGCTTGGTGGAACCATTGCCGAAATTTTATATTTCCTAGTGCAAAGGACCAAAAATGTTTTAGATGGGTTAATCCCCAATCCACATCTACTGGCCCAACTCGCAGTGATTATAGCGCATTCTGCATCACATCCCTGATTGTACCCAGGTTCTTACCCTAGACAGCTATCGCTATTATGGTACGCATGGTGAGATTGTGCCCAGTTTCTGGGTACAATTCTCGACCGAATATGACTTTCAGCAGCCTTTCCATGATTTTCGGCAGAAAGGATGATAGAGATATTGGTCTTAAGTGCTTAGGATGAACCCCAGCTTCAGACACCCTTTGAAAATGACTTCCAGCCTGGGAAGCAAGACCTCCGAGTTCTTCTGAATTTCTGCTGGCACAATCCCATCCGGGCCAGCTAACTTAAAAGGCTTAAACCCTTTAATAACCCATTTTATCTTCCGTGTATTCAGAAAATCCTCTGTACGTAACAGATGGACCCCGCAGTCATTCCTAGGCCCACAGTCATTCAAAGGCCCCGAAGTTGATACTTCCTCACTTCCAGGGAAGTCAGTTTTCATCAAAAGATAACGAGTCTCTTCAGTAGAAGCCGTCCATTCGCCATCCGGTTGTATCAGATAGCCTGGAACAACTGGACTAGTGGAGAGAATCTTTCTTAAGCACGAGGTTTCTGAAACCCCTTCCATTCTTTCACAGAAGCGCCTCTACGATTTCGATTTCTTTTGCGCCTTTCTTACTTCCCTTTTGTAAACTCTGAGGCCTTCCTTATAGAAGTCCAAGTCTTGAATTTCTCTAGATCTTTTCGCTCTATTGAAAGCAGACCCGCAAGCTTTCTGGCACTCCGCACGTGCCGAGGTCCACCAAACAGGTTTTCGCTTCCTCCTTAGCTTTGTTAATGGGCAAGCTTTCCTCATAGAGATATTGCAAGCCCTAGTAAGAGTATCCAACATTGAGTCCAGTTCACTACCCGTGTCGGGGAGTCCTGGAACTCGAGATGGAATGATGCCCTCCAATAAGTCCCTATATACGCGCCATACTGTCCTTCTAGAATTTCGGAACACGTATTGATTTGTAATTTGAAGATTTAGTTTAAAAGTTAAGTATCGATGGTCGGAGAAGGAATGGTCCTTCGCCACCCTCCATTCTCTGATCATCGAAGAAATAAATTCAGAGACCAGAGTAACATCCAGAACTTCCTGTCTATTACTAATAATAAAAGTGGGTTCCTGACCTATATTACTAATAGTGAGGTTAGTTCTTAAAAGAAATTCGAAAAATAACTCACCCCTATCATTGATGTCCGAGCTGCCCCAGATGGTATGGTGCGCATTCGCGTCACATCCCAGGATAGCTCCTACCTTACTTCTTTCCGCGTCACTGACAAGTGCCCCAGTATATCTGGCGGCACTAGCTTTCCTTGGTTCATGTATGCAGCTGCAAGTCAGTATCTCCTCCCCTCCGTCTCTATGCAGACCGCAGTTATGTCCCCATTGCAATACTGTGGAAGTAAATAAGCATTTATATTATTAACTATAAGTATACATGATCTGCTCTTTGCTGTCCCACGAGCGTAAAATAGGGTGTACTCCGTCGCTCGCAGACCACAGATCTTGTTATTTTTGATCCAAGGTTCTTGGATTAAAACTATTTCGTCCCCCGACTTAGCAAGTCTGAGAAGTAACGCCGCCGAAGCAGCCTTTGTATGATGTAAATTTATCTGCACAAACCTGATCATTGTTAACAGAGTTCACATACCTTAATACGACAGCAGTGCTACATCGATTTAGTTGGAGCCGAAGGAGTCGACGGTATCCTCCGTCTCACTCCCCCCGCAGTCCCTAAAATTAAGGAGGTCTACATCTCCCCCTTCACAATCCGATGTGTCCCCCATCCCTCTGCCAACGAATAGTCCGTCGCGGAGTTCGCTAGTGAGCTCATCATTAGAGTTCGCCACTAGCTGTGTCTCCTCTGAAGATGTTCCACTCGTCGCGCTTCCTCCTTTAGATCTCTTCCTCCCTCTTTTTGGGCTGCGCAGTACCTGTATTAACTCCAACTTCGTCCTTTCTAAACACCTTTAGTGTAATAGATCCGTAGCCGAAGTTTATAACGCCTTTTGTTTTTGTTAAGGGAGCCAGGGATTCCTTGCCTTATTGATCACCAATATTGATAGTCTGAAGCTACCCTTAGGCTCCTCCTGCTTCACAATCTCCCAGTTCCCTGACGGAAGATCCGGATGACAAACCTGGATAATCCTCACGGATATTGGATTCCATTTGATTCCCACGAGTAACCGAGAAATGATGGTCCGCCCGTGCAGAGATCCATGTACACGGGTAAGGCTACATACAACTGGAGATCGCCAGATATCCAGAGGGCTCCGTTCATGACTGGGTAATTATTTTTAGATGTGTCCCCAGCCTAGCTGATCATGGGTATGGTTCGCGTAACACCTTGATCCGACACATCCGCCACCATTAAGCGTGACCCGCCCCACACCTACGTTACTTGTTTCACCCATTCCTGTTACCAAGATTAAGAACCTGGAGGCGGTGGCGCATTTGTGTATGTTAATTTTTATTTTCACAGTATGCCGTGCTTAAATTTCATGGAAAAAAGTCTCAATGAACTTATTTTTAATGCGCTAGATGTCACATTCCCAACTTTAACAGTCATCAATTAGTATTGACATCGAGCATAAATATATTGAGACTAGGGAAAGTTCAGAAAACGCTACCAGTGGAAAAAAAATGAAGCTTGCTTCAGATGCACCCGAGACACTTTTTCCATTTTTAAATTGATAATTTTAATATTAATTGTATATACATTTATAGTTTTTATATTTTAATGTAATATACAAATAATATTAAACTTTCCAAGATCACTTTTCATAAATAATTCAAAGAAAAAGCCGCGTAAACTCTTTTTCGTAGTAATAAATTTTTCCGCGAGAGCACAGGGGCACAAGTCTCAATTGAGGATTGTTAAAGTTAGCGCATTAAAAATAAGTTCATTGAGATTTTTTTCCATGAAATTTGATCACGGCATACTTTATGAAAATAAAAATTAACATACAAAAATAGACCCAATCAGTTTACACCCTTATTCCGCTAGTCGAGTCGGTTGCCGTTTCAAGTGACTCATTTAATATGAAACCAAAGGTCGCTGCCTTACCAAAATATCTAGTATGTATATTATCGTAGTCACTTCAAACGACCAACGACGTATTTTATGCCTTTTCTAGCCATTTCAAAATTTCACACGACTCAAAATGACAGTTTTTAATTGTTTCTCTCGCCTCAAGTCACTTATTGGCATGGCAACTGGTTAATTTTTCATACAAATAGCAGATTTTTATTGTCACTTGAAACGATAAACGACTCGACTAGCGGAATAAGGGTGTTAATTTTTTTGCCGTCAGATCTACAAACAGTTCTCTCTTCTCTATAGAGAACTGTTTGTAGATCTGACTGCAAAAAATTAAACTTATTGGGTCTATTTTTGTAAGTTAATTTTTATTTTCATAAAGTATGCCGTGCTAAAATTTCATGTAAAAAAGACTCGATCAGCTTATTTTTAATGCGCTAAATGTCACTACCCGGGACATTTATAGTTCTCAATAAGAGAAATCAAGTAGTGCACATTTTATAAGCCAATTTTTCCGAGGTAAATCTTCTTCATACATGAAGAAAACGAGGAAAGAGTCAGTAGTAGTAGTAATAGTACGTTTACACATCCAACTTGGCTAAGATTTCTTATCAAAAAACACAATGTACAACGAATCAAGTAATTGTAAAATTTATTGATAGCTATGTCATGTATAGATAATATGAAAATTCAACGCTTGCAGCTTTTAGTTAAAATTCCCACAATTTACGTCTAAACCACTAGCTTGGTGTGTACATTTTCAAATCATAAAATTATTACAAGGATAATTTTTGCAATAAAATTAGTTATACGAGTACATCAAATCTTATTATGCATTGTTCTAAAATTTCATAGAAATCATATGTACATATATATGTAATTAAGGTCACTTCTCTAAAAGTGTTACACAATTAGCCATGCTAGTGTAATTTTAATTAATCAGTTGATTTTGTGTGGGGAATCGTCTACATTTTGCTAATTCATTACAATTTTCTATAGTACATCGCTATTGTTTTGCTAATGGATATACTTTTACAAGAAAAATGAAACCAACCATGAATCTTGCACGATTGTGCCTATATATATATTTAACTAATTTAATTGACGCATCAAGCCATTTCCTTTCTTAACTTGCAGTTTAAACTATAAAGTGTTGTGAATAAAATTCGCATTCTTTTTTAATGAAATACCACAAGCAAGACATAACAAATCATAATTTTCACTTTTACGTGAGGCGTTTACAGTTTATTATTCATTGTTTAAAATATAAAAATTCGGAAAGTCAATTTATTTTGTAATCATTTATGTACCATCATGGTAAACATGACTTTACCTTTAAAAATATTTTAATAAATTTTATCTGCACATTTATCGTGAATAGTGGTGCTTAACGAGTTGAATTAAGCAATTTCACTATGTTCGCACGCATGGATAATTTATTATACTATATGTGATGCGCGCACGTGTGCGAACAAAAAGTAACGGTTAACCGATATAATTTAAAGGTAAAATTTACTAAATACTATTTTGACAGTTTATATCATATTATATCAATTAAAAATATATTGGTACTAGTACCTTTAATAAGCACAGATGTCGTAATTTTCTAACCATCGTAATTTCAACGTGAAGCGACTTTCTATATTCTTAACGCATGTATTGAATTTTTAATTCGATTTATTTATTTTAAAGTTTAATTGATGTGCTTGTACCTCCGTAAATTAAACCTTTTGTATATGCATCGAAAATCATTTCAAAACTCCTTTACTATATAAAAATAATATTTTTTATTTAATTGAAACGAAAGGTAAAACCGCATCGCGTATAGGTAATTTAAATAGACGTCTGATTATTTTTCTTACATTTCGATAAAATTATCGTATACTTAATAAGAAATTCCATACCCATCTACATACATACATATATTATTTAAACGTACGCGCAGGCATCTAGGAAGAATCGTAATCAATCATTAAGGTAAAGGTATGTAGAAATTCTTTTCAAATAATCCTCAATTCAACACACTGCGTTGATGATCAATTTTATATGGTCTACCTTTTCTTGTGTTGTAAATATTTTGTATATACGAGTACGTATTAAAGTATATGGCGACCGTAATTTATATGCCAAAAGGAATGAGAAATATACGAACTGGAATTTAATTTCGATACAAATTCAAATTAAAACCTACTTTTTACCTATGTGATATGTGTACATTACAATATATACATGTACTTGATATTCTCTGTACGTTTGATCAAATTCATGTTATTGCATAAATTATAACAGAATCTTGTACTTATGAAATAAATTTTTGTACAAAAAGTTATATTAGTCACATGTATCTATATAGGAATTTGAAAGTTTTTATTTCCATTTTGATTGCGGAAAGATTCACAAAGAATTGAAACATAATTGTAAATTAAGTAAGAATCTGAGGAATACTAGAAAAACACCATTTGCTCTTAAGTTTATGTGGTTGCCAGCATATAAGGTGTACTTGAATCATAACTGAATTCGGTAATTATTGAAGTTACAGAATCAACAAAGGAATTTTATATTTATAGATGTATCCGCGAATTTACCCAGAAGCTCTCATTTCTTAAAGACAAGACATTTCACTACTTTCTGAAATAAAAAATGTGCTATATAAAACAACTACTGAAACGATTATCTTCGAATTTGAAAGTTTGGTTGACCTGCGCATATGAATAAGTTCAATGCCACATCATCATAATAGGACCATGTATAGTGGTACCATCATGTGAAAAAAAATTATTTAAACAATCAAGTTCCAGATAGCGCCTCAATCGAAACTCGAAATTATTATACAATAATATTACTATTTTTTTTACTTTTAGAAATATTTATTTATTTATAAAAAATATAGCGAATTTTACGTCGAAAACCGACAGAAGCAAATTCGCAAAATCGTTTAAAATAAGAATAATAAATAGGAATTAAAAGATTATAAATAGTATGACAAAGGCCTTTTCGCAAACACCGACGTATTACAGACTTAATGACTTATTTGACGCCATCTTGAATAAGTCGATCAAGTCGTTCCATTTCATTATTGTATCGACTTATTTGTGACGTAATAACATAAAACAAAACCCAATTTTTATTACATATAAGGAAGACAATATATAACATATAGTTTTCCTGACATGTTGGTCGTTACAGTGCACCTAGAATACTACAGGCCACACTGCTTTAAAAATGTTGCTATTGACGTCAATTTATGCCTCCAGTTCTTTCTTTGGCTATTATAGGCAGCACTAAAATTAAAAAGATGGTTTTGAGTTTTTTTTGTGTTTAAGCTGTCATATTGATAAGAAAAAATTTGTAAACAAACAACAAGGAAAATATTTTAATAATATATTTTAAAATTTAATAAAAAGCTATTGGTAAATATTAATTCATAATATTATTATAAAATTATGCATTGTGTTAAATATGTAAACACGTATTAAATGTTTACACATCTCGTTACGAGAAAATATAACCTTATACTTTCAGCAATCGTATAAAAAAAAAATCTGTTTGTTTTAATTTTTTCTTTTTATGAACATGACTGCCATCTACAGGTCAAAGAATAAACTGTAGACATAAATTGAATGGCATCAAGCAGTGTGGCCTGTAGTATTGTAGGTGCACTGTTCGTTGCCACTAGATTTGGAAAAAAACACTGCATGCGCAGATTGCATTCTACCACATCAATTTCTTCAATTTTCGAATAACTCTCCTTCGAAGGTAAGCGAGACATAGCATCAGCGTTACCATGCTCTTTCGTGTTTCTATAGACTATGTCATAATCAAACGCCTGTAAGAATATAGCATAATGTTGCATGCGCATTGCAGACATTATTTGTAAACCCTTTTTCGAAGTAAAAATTTGAATTAACGGTTTATTGTCCGTGATCAAAACAAATTTCCGACCATAAACATATCGGTAAAACTTCTTAATGAAAAAAAAAATTGCATATGCCTCTCTGTCTATTTGTGAGTATCGCTGCATGTGATGCATATTGGTTGGGACGTTCTGTACCGTCAGGGTACATATGACTCAATACGGCCCGCATCACTCCATAAGGTGATGCATCCGTCGCAAGTGCCAGAGGTAACTTAGCACCATAATGGACTAAAAATTTACTTGATTGCATTTCAGTTTTAATTCTGTTAAACGCATCATCACACTTTTCATCCCGAACAAACTTAACCTCGTTTTTTAATAAATTATTTATCAGGTATAAAATAGTACTTAATTTTTTCCTATGAATTTTGTGTATTCCCTCTTTATCTATCTATATCATGTATCCACAACATTCTATTTCCTTTTCGAAAAATTTACACTTATCTGACTCGCATATTGTAAGATTTTAATCTAGACAAAACTTCTCTCAGTCTACTTAAATGAATACTATCGTCAGGGCCTGTAATTTTAATGTAGTCTAAAAAAACTGTAACTCCTGGTATATCCTGCAATATTTGTTCTATATGTCTCTGCTATATGACAGGTGCAGAAACGATATACCATACATTAATCTTGTTGGTTCGTACAGTCCTTTATAAGTGCTCAATGTCAGCTATTCCCTATCTTCTGGACATACTTCTAATTGTAGATATGCTTGAGTCAGGTCGATTTTGGAGAATTTCTCTCCGCCTGGCATTGAATCAAACAACTCCTCGATCGTGGATAACGGATGTTCATCCACTAATAAATTCGGATTGACCGTTATCTTGTAATCCCCACATAATCGAATCTAACTATTCGCCTTTGGGACTGGAACCATCGGTGTAGCCCAATGTCTATGATTTACCTTCCTTAAAATCCCATTTGCAACTAAATTATCAATCTCGGTCTCCACTAAACTATGAATAGAAAAAGGAATAGGTCGTGCCTTTATGAAAACTGGTTTTGTGCCTGGTTTCAAATTCAGCTTAGCCTGGATTTTGGAAATTTTACCCATCGTCTTGTCAAAAACCATACTAAATTCGTTCAAAATTATGTTTATTTTGCTCTCTTCCATTTGTAGGTTGGTGTAATTTAGATTATTCACTACTACATTTGTATTTAAAATGTTTACCAATCCAAACATAAATTTCGTAACCACTCGCGCCCAAGCAAGTGTTAGTAACACTATCTATAATTTTAGTGCTACATTTTTATTTTGATACCTGATATACACTTCCATATAATCGATCACTCTAATTCGATTATCGCAATAGCTAATTAACTCCGCATCCGTTTCATGCAAGGTTACATTCCCGAAATAATAATCCTTGTCACTTGAATTCATAATTTATACTGGCGATCCATTATCAATTTCGAATGTAAGTTCAATTTCATTTACGCTCAACGTTACAAGAAATTTTGATCTATCATTATTAGAAACTATACTATTTATTTCGTCTATTTCTACAATACTATATTCAACAGGTATTTCTTCAACTAAATTTGTATGTTTTTTGTTGAATTTGACCTTAAGACATGCATTGCGCAAATGTATTATTTTGTGACAGAAATTACATTTACAATTTCTATAGCAACATACATTTGCTAAATGGCCTACAACCCCGCATCGATAACACAACACTTCCTCATCGGAACTTTCCTTGTGTTTCCTGATTGAGTTTCCTGGAAACTGAAAATTTGATTTATTATACAGTGTCTCACAGCTTATTTGATCCAGTCGCATTTTATGAACAAAATCGTAAATATCTCGCGATCTCTTATTTTGAAGTTTTTTTTTTTTTTTTTTTGACAAGGAACTAATCAACAAATACTAGTTTAGAAAATATAGGAACTTCGATTGCAGGGTGTTATCGCATTAGAGTGTAATCGCATTACTGTGTTACCTCGCAATATCTTTGTAGCATCAAATTCGCTTGTGTATGACTAGGAATATGATGGAGGTTCGCACAACAATTTCTATAAATTGGAAGCATCGACTACCTATATCACCATTAGTATATTAAGTGACGGATGCTCAGAAACTTTCCTTTCATACTGTATGCAATTTGTTTAACTGTCTCGTGAAACCAAAATTTGTTACTTTTGTTGTACTCGTAGTGGAAATATTTTTCTTGGTTTTTATTTTTGTTTTGTTCTACTACGTTTTGTTTCCTATGCATTATATCGATACCAACAACAATAATGCCATAAAAACAGAATAATAAAAGTAATTTGACGAAATTTGATGGTATTAGTATGTTTGTGGCAGTGGATCCTTTAAGCTGTGAGTTGGTTTTGAGTTGAAATAATGAACTTTTTAATGTAATTTTGATATGCATTAGAATTTTTATTTTATTTTTTGTGTTTTGTAATAAAAATAAATATAGCTTTCATATTACATTTAGTTTTTTACAAAAAAAAATAAGACATCGCGAGATATTTACAATTTTGTTCATAAAATGCGACTGGATCAAATAAGCTGTGAGTCACTGTATGTACCTGTGTTTACCTTTTGATTGTCCTTTTTAGATGATTGGTTGTTATTTTTTGCCTGATGAATACTATTCACTCGTTGATTGTTGAGCTCGGCACCCCCTTTTGTATATATTTCTAATTAAAGTGCCAATTCAAAAGCTTTCTCGTATGTAAGACTTTTTATCTTCAGCAATCTGTTTTGTGTTTTTGACTTCGCAACCCAAAAACAAATTGATTCCTAAGTGCTGTACTTAAGTATTGATCAAATTTGCAATTTATCGCTACTTTACGGAGCTCTTCCATGAATTCGCTTACTGATTCTCCTTCGTTCTGCTTCCTTAGATGAAAACGGAAATTTTCAACAATTTCAAGCGGTTCAGGATTATAAAACTTTTCCAGAATGTCCACTATCTCCTGATATTTGTATTGCGGCTTCTTATGTGCGATTTTATCACATAGCACATCATAAACTACCTGCCCCATATAATGAAGTCTTTGATTTATCGAATGGATCGATTTGAAATGCTCCCAAATTTAATTTATTTTCGATATTTTCTACTAATAACGTAAAACTTACGATGATGTTCCAAAAAAACTCCAGCAATTAGGTTATGTCGCATTCGTATGTATAATAATCGCAATTGATTATAACTCCAGCAATGAGGTTATGGTTATGTGTTGTATTATACACTAACCGCATGTATTTTTACGTACTAGTTTTCCCTCAAGCTTATCTTAATTCATCCACTGTTAATTGGTATGCAATTTTTCACTTTTTTTTTATCCTCGTCTTATTATATTTAAGCACAATAAACAATACTTTATTATGTATTTTATTTCTTTATTTTAATATAAAAATGATCAACATCGGATGCATGTTTCTCAATTCAATCTTTTTACTCCAATGACATTTCTTATTGTTTTTCCCAACATGCATTATACCTCAACCAGTCAGACTTTAGAGCTTAAGTTACACACCGATTGCACCACTTCGGTTAGTGTTACAATCACCAAAATTTTACAGGCTCCTCATTACAACTGACCACTAAAATTTTGGTGGTCGTAGCGCTCTTCTAAGTGGTCCAAAACGGAGCACAACTTAAGCTTTTAAGTTTGACTGGTTGAGGTTTTAAAAGGTAAATTACCCTATAAGCGTATATAACAAGTTGTTTAAAGTTGATCAAGTTAAAACTTTCATATGGCAATTTTTGCGACCAAATTTTAGCATCCAATTACCGGACAAGTGTGCATTAGCAGCCACTCTAACCTAACCTAGCCTACCGGACAAGTGGTGCAGTGGTTAAAGCTTCAGCACTTGGACCGGGAGGTACTGGGTCCGAATTCCATCAGAGGCTAGATGCAAATCGAATTTTCATCATCGATTACAATCGGGGATGTTAATAAACACAACTAAGACCCTCTGATGGAGTGTAGAATTCAGCGCCGACCCACCGTCTACGTCAATATACAGGTTGACATGGAACATGCAATGTGCGCACTGTAGTTGTGTGAATAAGTGATCGGGTTAATGATGTGGCGTGAATGCGTGGTATCACAATGGGCTAAAATTGGCCTAAGTGCCAACCACTGAAACCAATCAACCCTCGAAAGGGGATGAGAACACTGGGTAACTTCAATTGAGCTAGCTTTAAGATTATAAAAAACAAGATCTAACACATTATCAGAGCAGTTAACAATATTATTATGTTGAAGTAATGGTGAGCGTAATCATTTCAACTAGATATAGTGCAGAACGACTTTCATAATTGACAGGATATAAACCATCATGACTAGAAGTCCAGGTGGTGCAGGGTAAATTGAAAACACCAATAACTAAAACGTTATGATTGGCAGCAGCTAAATATAATCGCAGATTTTTTTATAATGCTCATATTTAGTTCTTTTGAGAACCATCCCATTGTGCAAGTTGACGTGTCAGATAATGAAAAATCTCGATGTTTCCGGGTGACGAAATTATGATTCGCTGTCCAACAACATTAATAATACTTATTGGTTGTTATACTTGATGGCTTTCTGCCATTACTTGTATAGCTTCTGTTCTTTTTCAGTGTAATTTTCACGCTCTCTTGAGCAAGCATGTTCTTACCTTTTGATGACGCTATTACTGCGTTTTGGTGGGTGTTGTGTGCTAATCAGTTACGGTCTAACAGTGGGAGACTTTTGTTTCTCTCAGGAGACCTGTTGATTTCCAGTTGCATTGGAATGCATTTTGAGATTGATTTGTTTTTTGGTACAATGAAAGGCCTTTTCTAGAATCCTTATCGCACTGGAGTATCACTTGGGGTATTTTTTCCTTCAGTTGAGTTCATTACATGTTGACTTGTTGTTCCGCGATAGGTATTTTATCTCTTACCTTCTCTCCGGGAAATATCGAACAAGTTACGAAAAAAATTGTTTCCGAAGATTGTGATAGAAGGCTAAAAATTCCTTTCTAAATTGTGCGTTTAATACTTAATCTATCTACTTTATCTAATTAAGGTCGTATCAGCAATAATAATTAATCGGACGTGCTTTTAGAGCAAATGTATGTATTGGTGCAGTTTATGTATTAAACTTGTCGCTGTGTTGGAATTATCATAGATCAGTCCAATCGGATTTCTGTTCAAATAATTTGGTTCACCACAGGCTGAAATGAACGACACACACCAGTAAAAAAAATTTTATTTACAACTACAAGCAACATGGAAGAAAGATGCAAAAATAAAACTTAAAATAATTTGTGGTTTTCTTAATTAAGAGTAAAAACACCACAAAAATAATTCAACCGAAGAGTCTAATGAAAAGATTTCTAAAAATATGTGTTGTAAAAAATACAACATAAATTTAGTGTGGTCGTGATGAGGCAAATGAAAGTAAATATCGCTATAGAAAGTTAGAGCACGTGCTTCACGAAAGCATAACAAAATTGTAATTTACTGTTCAGCTTAATGTGGAGTCAGTTAATTTATACATAAAAATGGCAGGGCCGTTGTTTAACGAGAAAATGAGCTAATTCAATTAGGGTGTTCAATCACAGTAGTGTCCAATTAAAATTTTTAAGTACTGAATATCTTGATATGTTTCTGTTGTGAATTACTTTGACCCACTAACTCTGAGATAAGTTAATAATAGTTTCTAATTTTGTAACCAAGTTATTTCAACATACACTAATCATAAAATTTATTTTCTCATTGCAGCGTCACACGAAAGATTAGTATCCCAAATATCACCAAAGTCAGATAATTTGGATAATGACGATCTAGCATCTCTAGAAACATCCATGAATACAGAAATTTTAAACGAAAATACGGCTACAGTAGAGCACCAAACAAATGAAGCGACACAAATCAGGGTGGAAAGATCTGCATCTCCAATTATAAACGAAATTTCATCTAGCATCGTGTTTGAAAAAATTCCTGAATTTGAAGACAATAATATTGTGCCATCAAAAGCGGGAGCTGGTCGTTATATCAATTTCGACATAATTCCAACACGAACCCATTTAAATGGTTTAAATCACATTAAAACCGATTTAAATGGAGTATCAACCGATTTTAGTAATCATCGGACAAGTAAAAATTACGAAGGCGGTCCTTTTTTAGTGAAACGGGGTCCACGATTGGAGTCGGCATCGGGACCCCTACCAAATTCTATGAGACCAATGAACAGCAATGTAACGCGGACGGGATCGAATGTGAATGATCCAAGGCAAAATCCAAATCCTGATATTCAAGATATCATAACGGGTATTGTAAAATTATTAAATGGCAATGTTAATGTACATGCGAATACGCAGACGTCGCGAAGGCCTAGCCCGTCTAGAATAAATAATCGAGGCCCACCACGAATATCGGAAAGCCAACCGTTGCTTGATTATGATTTACCACCTACCTCTACGATTCGTCCCCCACCCTATCCATTTGAACGGCCCGAAGGACCAATTAGACCATTTTTAACGGGTGTTCCAATTCCAGAACAAATTGTCCCATCGATGCAACAAAACTATCGTCCCGGTTTTATTTCGCAAAATCGTCCACCATGGCAACGACCAAGACCTCGTCCACCATTTAGTAATCCACGTCCGCCACTACCATATAAACCTCTACCTCCCCAACCAGATTATCGCCCGCAAGAAGAAGAAATGCCCATCACAACTGACGTTGAACCTACACCAAACCAACAATTTAACGATGATATAACTACAACAACTACAAGCACCACTACCGAAGAAAATCTTGATCTTCATCATAATACCGAAAGCCATAATTATTATGTAGAAGAAATTGTAGATGATGAAGATGGTGATAATGAGAATGAATCGACCAAAGATAAAGAAGACGATACTAATAAACCAAATACAACGCCTGACACATATACGAACAATAACAACAATAAAAAGAAAGACGAATACATGAAAAAGAAGGAAAAATTACCAATAAAAATTTCAGAGAAAAAAACGATTAACATACCAACACCAGCAACAACAGCCCCAAATGAAATCGAACCAAGTGAAATTGAGAAAGACGTTCAACCAACAACGGTTGACACTGTTACTGAAGTTATTACCACACATCCAGAAAAACAAGTTCCATTGCAACCGACAACGGTTGAATCGTCCATTGGGGATTTAGAAGGCAGCATAGAACCAACTGTTGAGACACCCGTTTTACCGATCGTAACTCCGGTTGAACAACTTACCCCAACCCCGCTCATAACGAATACCATTGAAGTTACCGAAATAATTACGACCACGACGACATCGACGACTACGAAGACAACGTATACGGATGATCAGTCGACCGCGAATCCACAATATCATCCTCGGCCGGGAATTGTATTAGACGATCCTGAATTTAAACCAGGCGGTCAAAACAGACCTCAACAACCGCCGCGTATAGCGCCTCAGATAAAAGTAAGGATTTTACATTTATAATCTGTCAAAACTTTTATTAATATAATAATTTCTTTCATTTTAGCCAACCCGCCCTCCGGGATACGGTGAAATTTTTGACGTAACACTATCAGCAATTCAAGGCCCTGGTTCGGGGGGTGGTAATAAACAAGTGATAAATATTAAACCGTATGGTTATCCGTCTGGAAACGGAGCCCAAAGTGATATTATCGTATCTCCCAATGGAGATGACGGTTTTGTATCGATCGATGGCAAACGAACGTATATTAATTTATTCGGTGAACCAACTGATGCTCCCGTGCCACCAGAAAATATTCAGCCAACCGCAACGTTTACAAATAATAAAAATCCAAAGCCAACACAAATAATTCCACCAGGCGTTACAGGTACGGGTTATGCAGTTGCAGAAACCGAAATACCACCAAAACAATCTTCTAAACCTAATCGGCCAACTCACTATCGGCCACAACATCAACCACAACAACCACCAATTCGGATCGATACATGTATCGTTGGTGATGATTCGACATGTGATCAGGCGCAGAATGAAAAATGTAAAACCGATAATGGTGTATCGAGTTGCCATTGTCGCCCGGGTTACTCACGGCGAAAACACCGTGAACCCTGCCGAAAAATTGTCTCGATCGTTATGTCGTTGCGTGTTGATAAAATTTACGATCGCCGAATAGTATGGGACAATCAATTGCATAATACGGAAAGTGAGCCATACACACAATTAAGTTATGAATCCATTCGAGCTATCGATTCGGCCATGTCAATGACCCCATTCTCCGATGAATTTATGAAGGCGAAAGTAAATAAAATTTATCAAGGCGAGGCGAATGAAGGTTCGGCTGGGGTTTTCGTTAATTTAACGTTGCTGCTGGAAGAGAATCTGGAGACGTTGCGCCCTAGCTTAAAGAATGATGTGCAACGGCATTTACTCGGCGTAATACATCGACGCAATAATAATATTGGTAATTCAGCGTTGTTTGTGGATAGTCCACCCGGTGCGATATCAAAGATACAAGATTTGGATGAATGCACATCTAGCGATTTAAATGATTGTCATGCTGACGCTATATGTTCAAATGTGTGGGGAAGTTTTCGGTGTGAATGCCAAACAGGTTTTAAAGATCCGTGGCAAGATCAATCGACACGATCGGGGCGTGATTGTCAATCGTGTCCTGAATCGTATTGTAATAATCGTGGCACTTGTAATTATGAAGTGGGTGGTAGCCAAAAATGTAATTGTGCCGGCAGTTATTACGGATCACAGTGTGAAATTGATGGTGAAGTGCTCGGTGTTGCTATAGGAGCGTCCGTTGCTGCTGTTATAATAATTATTTTAACGCTCATTTGTTTAGTAATGTGGAGTAGGAGATGGCACCGAGAACAAAAGAATGCCATTGGAAGTCCAGTTTTTGGATATATGACAGCGCCTATGAAGAATGGTTCACTAAATCAAGGGCCGTACCAAGTTACGCTCGAGGATCGGATGAGATGGGCGCAGATTGCAGATGTCATGGCACAAGCTAATCATTACGCTGTAAGTATTTAAACGAAAATTTTTATTTGTAACAGATTATTTATATCTTTGACGAAGAATATCGCAATGAGCGAAAAATATTCTTGGCTAGGCTCTTAATACTCTGTCAGGTCGGTCATCTGAGTAGGTGTTAGAAAGTAATACTGTCTCAAATAATACCTACGCTGCACATTCCTTTGCATTCTCATTCTTCTATTCGTGTGGAACCTGTTACATACGTAACGTACATAATCGAATGAAATGTATGCAAGCGCCATTTTTAAATTTTGAAGCACACGACAAGTGCCCCATTTACATGCGACCAATATTTTTCTTCTGCAAATTTTTGTAGTAAATAAGTAGCATCCGCTATATATTAATATTTAATGTGAGAGAAAGAAAGAAATATATAGTAATGCCATAATTTTTTTATAGCATTATTATTAATTTATTTTTAATTAATTCAAAAGTGAAAGTTACATTTTTATCTATAGCGTCTGTTCTTATTATGAGTCCTTAACATATATAAATAAAAAAAAAAAAGAAATTGTTAATTTTAAAATTGTTGCCATAAAAATACTCGGATCGAATATATTTTATGGCAACATTTATTTTTATGGCAACATTTTATAGTGGTTTAGGCGGTGTAGTGGCTTAAAAATCTTCTGCAAAATTTTGTTCGGATATATTTCTTTTCTTGTCTCTCATGTGCAATAAGTTAATGTTATATCTCTTTCATTTTGAAGAAGAAAAATGTTGGTTGCATGTAGATGGGGTAAAATGCTACGACGAATGCTAGGTACTTACTGACTTACTATTACGCTAAATCTCATTAAGAAATTTAATCACCTAAACAGTATTGCTTCAGATAACCTAATCAGAGGCAAAAGGACGCCAGACACTGTGACGTACTGTGCGCAGATTCTATTCTCTGTCCATCCATAATAAGTGGTCTTCCTGAAGATTCTAAAATACACATTAAACAAGATTTGAGCAATTGCGTTGTTTTACCACCGACCCTTGCATTTTGATCCATTCAGTAAAACTTTTCACATAGAAATTAATTTTGATGGGATACCCTAATAAAACAGAACATCCCATAGCATGCTTTTCTGGGTGCTGTCGTACGCGAAACCTCTGAATTGTTTGTTGAAGAATTAAGCCTCGTGCCGGTAGAATTCGACCGGTATATGCCGGTATGCACTCGTTCCATAGGACAAACTTTGCGTGATCACGATTGCAGAAGTGTCTTGATAGGTGATTTGGAGTTCTCTCGAACTAAGTTTTATATCCCTTTTCCTGCCTGCCCAAACAATTGTGTTTGTTTGTTTTGAACCATCTTACACATTTGTGCATTCCTTTCTTACTTATTTTCGTCCTAACGCGATATTCAAAACGCCATATTTCAAAACGCGATACAGTACAAAACGCGAAATGGTACAAAACGCGATACTTCAAAACGTGATAGTTCAAAATACGATACGGTACAAAACGCGATATTTCAAAACGCGATACAGTATAAAACGCGTTATGGTACAAAACACGTTATTTTAAAACGTGATATTTCAAAACGCGATGTGGTACAAAACGTTAAGCTAAAAACAAAGAATTATTTAATAATAAAAAAAAACCTTACAAAATAATATATCTAAATGTTAAATCGATAAGAGCGGGATTATAGGACCGGGTTATGTCAGTTAGAATTTTTTTTTAGTTTATAGGAATTTAAAAATCGATAAGAGCAGGAGTATAGCATCGAGTTATATCAGGCGGGTCGCTACGCTCCCGTCGCGTCGCTCCTTAGGTAAAACAAAAATTTCAGTTTATAGGAATTTAAAAATCGATAGGAGCGGGAGTATAGGACCGGGTTATATCAGGCGGATCGCTGCACTCCCGTCGCTTCCCAATGCACATTCTGCACCATATCGCGTTTTGTACCATATCGCGTTTTGTACCATATCGCATTTTAAAATATCGCGTTTTGTGCCATATATCGTATTTTGAAATATAGCGTTTCAGGTGGATCCCCGTTTCTATAGTAGGCAAAGAAAGGAGAAAGAAATATGAAAAATGAATACATCGCTTGATTCATATTGTATTACCCAGAGGACACTGCTAGGAGGCAAGAATTTTGGGCTTCGTCGCCCGATCTGTGCCAATATTTAGACAAAACCCCAGCTGTTTACATCCTTTACCTGTATGTCTAGACTGTTCTTTGCCGTGTCCGATGACTTAAGTATAAAAAATACACTTAGAAGGATAAAGCGGACAAAAGCATTTCCTCGATTAAGTAGCTCTTTCAAAAACTTCGATTTATAATAGGTAGTTCTAATTGTAGTTCTTGTACCATTACTATTTATTATAAATTATCACACGATTTTTAATAACATAATGTACTGTTTTTCAGGCTGAACCGATAAATGCATCTCGACCACAATCAACGATGTTCGGATATCCAACTCTACAGACCATCGGAAATATGAACACCCTAGCAAATATAAGCAATTTAGGAACAATTTCAATGGCGGGCACCTTACCGATGCACAATGGCACACTACCTCCGGTACCATTACCCAGACTCAACATACATTCACGATCGAATGGAATGCGAACTTTAGAAAATTCAAGTTCGAGCGAGGAAGAAGATCGTACCGATCTATTGGGACGTAATTTTCATGTGCCCCGACCAAAAAGTCGTAGCAATGGTAGTATAACAAATCAATCGGGTATTTATTATGACGTCGATTATGAACCATCGCGAGGCGGTGGCAATAATGATAATATATATGGCGTTACAATGCAAACTAATACAGTTCCTGGTCCTCAGGGTATACCAATGAGTACGTATACCGCAGGAAAGGCACCATCATCGTACTATATGAAATAGGAATAATTTTATTTTATTGAGTAAATTAATGAAATAGAAAGGAATAAATTGTGCCAAGAACCCCGATCACTAAAATAAAAAAATAAAAAAAACTTAAATAACGAACTGTATCTAGTCGTGTTTTGTATCGAAATCGAGATTAACTTATACACAAACGAACGCGTGACTTAATTAAATTAAAATTAATTTATATTTAAAAGTAAAACCCAAAATTTAATTTTAACTCTATTACATTTTAAGTGTATATATTTATTTTCTACATGTAATTGTAATTACAAATTAATTTAGATATTTAGTTTTTATAATTTTAATTAATGTTAATTTGTATTGTTTTATTATTATTTAGACTGATTTAATTTTAAAACAGTTTTCTTCTTTTTGATTTCTTCTAGAATTAAATTAATATGTTATAAGAAGAGATAATTTAATAAAACAAAATAAAAAATATTTTAAATAAGAAAATTTAGCTCCAGAAAATTAAAGAAACAAATCTTGTATAATTTATATTAAGGTATATAAAAAAATAATTGTTATTAAATTATAGATTAATATTAAATGCAAACATTAAAAAAAATAATTAAAAAAAGAAAATATTATAAAGGCAAATTTGTGATTCTTATTTTTGAGAGGTTTATTTAAATTATTTTTTACCATAAGTTAACACCTGATTCTGATATTGTAGAGCATCGTGATATGCTTTTTTAACAGCTTTCTTATCGGTTGGCTTACGAGATTCCACTAGTTTTGCTTGATCTACCTGTTTGTCTAAACCGAGTAATTCTAATTTATCCGAGGGCAACCATTGCCATGTTCGTTTCACATCGAAAAATAGTACTAGAAACACTGGCTCATTGTAATTTTTCTTCAGCGCTAATACATCCTGAGGGGGTGCAGGTAGCGGTACTCCATTATGAACATATCCCTTTGGTATATCAGGATCGATAATAAGTGCAGGATACCAAGGATAACCACGACACTTCGCCCATACCAATTGCAGTGGCTTTAAACGCAATCGAATATCTGTTTTACGTTTCGTTACTTGAAATATTTTTTCTGATTGTGTCTCGGTGTCCGGTTCTTCTCCTGCTTCTTCCTCTGGGCTTCCATGCTCATCTTCATCATCATCGTCGCTTTCACCAGACGACGAACTAAACTCGGATCCTGATTGACTATCTGTAAAACTATCACTACAACTACTGCAGCTCGATTCAGTACAGCTTAAATTACTGTCATCAGAATCCGAGGCCACATCGACGTCTCGTTGTCCTCGGTATACTCGAAAACTGTCGGGGATCATTTCTAATTTTTTCTTGCTTTCGTCAATCTTCTTTGCGACCGGGCTTAACTTTTTCGGTGCTAAAGTAATTTCAGTAGGTTGTGCAACAGTGTCGTCAACACTTTTGTGACTCGAATTACGTTTTGTGCTGCGGACCTGTTTTTTGGTGGGGCTCTTTACACTCGGAACGAGATTTGATGTTACTGCTGCAGTATCGCATGATGAATTCTCATCTTTTAACTGTAGTTCTATCGGTTTTTTAAGAGCTGCCTGAGCTTTGCGTGTGAATAAAACCGCTGTTCGCCTATTGACACCCGACGGTGAACCACTATTATTTGCACTTTTCAACGGGCTGCACGGCGGAGTTTTCGTTTCATTTTTCATCGATTCACCATCGCTTTGCGAACTTTCTTCGGTAGGTGGAGCGGTATTAACAACACTTTGGACCTGTTTCAACGTATTTTGCTCTTTCGTCAGAAGTTTCTTCGTTTTACTAATTTCTCCCCGGATCATCTTCAATTTCTTACTACGAAGTAAACTATTTTTTATTGAATGTATTTTATCCGCCAATATTTGAAGTTTGGTCACAGTTTTCTCATTCAGTTTTTCTTCTATAATCGATTTATACTCATTTTCTATTTCTTGTGATAGTACATCATCCGTTTTGGGAACCTCAACCCAACCAAGTTCCTCTAGTTCTTTACGGGCCATTTTAAACATTTGATTGCCATTCTCTCGCATTTTAACACCGGCCCGATAAAATATTGTATCTTTATCGTTGTATGCCAAACAATTTCGAATCATCAAATCAAAATCTGACTCCATCTGATCAAGGGTGCAGTAAATACCCGATTTTATTTTTAATCTCATCGTACTCAAATCCATCGGTTGTTTTACGATATCTGTATAATCGGGTACTTCACTGATATCGACGGGCTCATGGAATATTTCAGTGGTATCTATTGCTTGAAGTATATCAAGCAGTTTGCCTAAAGCCGCTTCCAAAGGATTCAACTCCATCATTACGATTTGTTCGGTAACTTTGATTTCGAGAGATTTTGATTTTTCTCTCTTCCTCACCAATTCGCACAATAATCGTGCTCGTTCTAAGTCCTGGCGTAAGCATTGCCAATATTTTAATTGTTGATATAGTTCAGAGGTATCGGGTGATCCTTCTATTCCGCTGCGACTATTTAGGCTGCCGTGTGTTTGGCCTTGACTTTGTAATCTTCGTAGTAGCGGCACACCGTTCCTATACTGCCGCTTCAACGTCCAGTATGCGATCAATCTTTGGAGAAATTGATTTTTCTTTTGTATGGTCACCATCGCAGCGATTTCTTGAATTTTCTCTGCCGGTATCGTCGGGATTAATATAATCGGCACACTTGTTCGTTTCTTAGCCAATAATTTACGAGCCTGTTTCATTTTATTCCGATTTTCTTCTCGTGTTTTTTCTGGTGAATTTTCTGGCGTATTCTTGCTTTCATCGTGTATAGTCGCTGGGGAATGTGCATCACAAAACGCCGTTTTTTGAACAGTGATCGGTTGAGACTCGTTTCCGGTGCGAACTGTATCCATTCGCATGTGCAGTCCGGCCTGTTGAGCACAGGTAACATGGAATGCAGTGTAGCAATTGTTGCGATGACACTGAATACAAGCGCCAACATTTTTCTGCTTACATATGTAGCAGGAAAGTCTCCAACGTGCAGCCGAAATATTTTCAATAGAATCTATCGGTTCTAAGAAAACTGTATTTGCAAATCGAACTTCGGGTATCCACAGTGCGCACACAACGTGTGCCCAATCATTCCGATCGGTTTGTTTAAATGCACCACCTTTATTCGGGCATAATACACAATCAACTGGCCGGCTAGGACTTTGTAGACAACGGCGACATAACCATTGCCCTTCTGGTATATACGGAACGCCGTAGCAATCTTGATGTACGGCCAAATTACACATATCGCAGAACAAAATTACATTAGTGTTTTGGCATTCTCCGTCCATGCAAATACAGCAAACAGCATCATCATCAACTACATTACCACTTTGCCCATTGGCTGCCGCTTGAAAATATGATTCCTTCTCCAGGCGATCCATTAGCAGTTCTAGCACATCAACGCCAACTTCCGAAAGTCCTTGAGCAATGCGTTTCTCATTTATTATACTAAGCCAAGTTGTATCCTCTTCATCGACGTCATATTCGACCTCTATGTCGAGTTCTTCTGTTGATTTTTCGATAAAACGAATATACGCATTGGGTCGCGGTGGTGCATCACAAATATTATAATTTTTTATTTCACTGAACGATGCTTCGGGTAATTTGATATGTGGCTCTGGTGGTACTTCTGGAATTACGGGGCATTCACCGTTTTCAATTAGACGCGCATATTCTTCCATTGAAATTATTGGAATTTCATCTCCAATCGAAACTTTGACACTCTTATCTAAAATATCAAATTGTACTATTTGTTGAGCCTCAGAATATGTGAAAGCCTCTTTTGGTGGACTATTCATCAATGGTTGCGTTTTAGGTGTCAACGGATATATTCGCTGTCGTCCACGCCTTCTCACCGGAGTCATTTGAGGTGACAACGGCAACGGATTATCATGATCGAAATGCAACAAGTGATACTGTAGCCCAATCGATGATTTATATTCACGTAAACATTTTTCAATCGGACACTTGTATGGTGGCATTTGTCCTAACCTCACATTTTTACAATAATCGACTGCATCAAAATCAAGTCCCATTTTTGTGTTGCTTTTGGTGTTCAACAAAGCACTTGTAATTATAAACACAACCACATGACACTATAAGCAAGTTCAAAATAATTTATTTTAGGTTTGTTCAATTATAAATTGCGTGAAATATTCATAAACAATAGGCGGAAAATAAAAACTTTTAAATGACAGATGGTGATTGTGATTTGTGAAAGCGAACTGCATTATCGACTGCCTTAAAATATTTAATTTTAGGGGTACGAACTTATACAGGAAACCCTCCAAGAACACGATTAATTCGTTCCGTGTTCTTTAAAACCGTGTTGTTCGAAACTACAAAAACGCAAATAAAAAAAAGTTGTTCTATTTTATATTTTTTGTTATGGTATACATACAAAAAACAAGAATAACGAAAATCGTGTTGTTTGGAACCGTGTAATTTGAGGAAATGAGTATCATTGTTCTTCGAAACCGTGTTCTTCGATTTTCATATCCATTTTCTAGCTGATCACAATTGTATATATAAAATCGTGTGCGGAAGTGAATCATGAAGAAAAACAGAAATCATTACAAACTTTGGTTACTTACATACACATTTGTGGTAGAGGATCTAAATTGAAGCAAATATTTTTTTTAAAGGCCTGAAAAGGGATATCCCTGTACCTGACCGGTGACACAATTGTGTGGGTACGGCTACAGTACCATGTCAAAAATTAATTTTTGTATGTGTTTTGAACTAACGTACACATTTGTAAATTTATTTTTAACTTATTTTCGGCCAAAAAAACACTATATCTATACACACAATTGTGTTGGTTTGACTTTAAATTAACCGAAATTTTTTATCAAAAACGCATTACATACTATGATTTTTTCTCACACATTTGTGTGGTTTGGACTTAAATTGAGCCATGTTTTTTTGGTTGAAAAAGGGATATACGTAGTCAAAAGTGTTAACGCGCATCCCCAATAGAATTCCTTTACTTTTTCCTTACAGAAAGAAACTTTTGTTCTCAATTTTTTTTTCATACTTTTCTGTAAGGAAAACGTAAAAGGAATTCTATTGGGGATGCGCTGTTTTACATTTTGACAATAATAAATTTACCTCAAAATATTTAACAACATTTTTCACGTTAATCGAACTACAGACCTCCAGCAGTTTAGTCAACCGCTTTGATTCCCGAACTATTTGTATTTTTGAATTGAAAATGAAAGATAAAGTAATGATGTTGTAAAGAATTGTTTAAACTTCCTCTTTTCGTCAAATTTTTAAAATTATTTTTGGTTCGCCAATGAGCCGTTTCAGCACTGCCAACATGTTACCTATGAAAACAAGAGAGACCAAATCTGTTGACATATTTGAAATACACTGTGTATTGGTATTCTACAAGTTGCAGTATTTATTTTTTAACGACTGGCTCTTTCGTGAGAGACCAACAGAATTGTTGGAATACAGTATCTATTTAAAGGCATAGATTTGAGTATATATTTTTAGAAAATACGTATTTATCTTTATTGTATTATTATTTTTGTTATAATAACAATATTATTTTATTTCTATGTTCTTTGATGTTTGAAATTTGACATTTTATTTATTTATTTATTCAATGTCACGAACTAGCGCAACAACAAGGGTTGCTTATAAAAGTTCGTAGGTCTAAAAACTATTACAGCAAATTCTTAATTGAATATAATAATAAAAATACAAAAAATAAAAAATATACAATGTAAAAAATATAATGATAATGATAATGATAATGAAAATGAAAATTTTCATTTTGTTGTATAATTATTAATATTTTTTCTTATGTATGATTTAGAATTACTAATGAACAATGTTACTATTTACTTTGACTAGATGCTAATAATTAAGTGACCACAATATCACTTGTCAAAACTGATTAATTTTTGGGAAGCAAAATTGAACAAGATATTGTTTTGAAAAATTACCTGATATATTTCCTCATACTAGATGACTCTAAAATGAAATAAAGCTGTCATTTTAAAGACAATTTTGATTCGTCTTGCTTAACCCTTTTCCAGCTCACGATTACAATTGTGTATGTAAAATTCATGTACAAGAATCATGTCCAAAATTGATTTTTGTATGTATTTTGGACCACCATATACACATTTGTGCACACCATTTAAATTTGTTGTCATCCTAAAAATAACACTATAACTATAATAATAAAATAATTTATATCCTATCAAAACAAAGCATTCATAAATTATCTAATTTATATGTTATCAAATTATTATACTTTTTTCAAAAAGGAATCCGATTTAACTAAGATCCGTTAAACTCCGTAAGACATGACAAGCTGTGGTTATATATATACACATTTGTGTATATTAGTTGAAACAAAAATAAAATTGAGAACCCGAAAGGGTTCGAGGGTAATTATACCTACATGTAAGCTGCCGTTGACCATCCCCGATTAGTTAGCAGTGTATGGTCACCTTCATCATTCAAATTCAAATAGGTTCACATCCCCTACCAAAAAATTAAAAATTTTGACACTTGAAATTAATAAATAATCACAAAACAGAATTTTATACGTTTTCCAAATAAAATTTTTTTAATTTCCATAAAATAGAAAATACGATTTTAAAGAATAATGACAGATGTTGGAAGTGTAAGTACAGTAATTAATTAATATGAATTACAACATAAATTTCTATTTATGTTTTTATTATCAAATTATTCATAGGACCAAGAAACAGATAGCTGCACCGAGGAAGAGGAGGTTGAACCAAAATTAAAATATGTACGATTAACAAATGATCTGCAAAATATATTAAGTAAGGATGCTGTTAGCTGTATTGCCGTGCATTCGAAAGTATGTATTATGTAAAAGAAAAAAATGGATCACTGTTCTATATTTGACCCCGTTTTCAGTTTCTATGTTTGGGCACACATTGGGGTGCTGTTCACTTACTCGACCATTTAGGCAATACGGTCACTTTAAACAGTAAAAAGTCATTTCAAACACATATGGTGTCCGTCAATCAGATTTCGGTCGATAGTAAAGGGGAGTTCATAGCAACATGTTCCGATGATGGAATGGTTATTATTAATGGTTTGTACACAGAGGATAGTAATCAGAAGATGAATATGGGACAAAAAGTAAAATCAGTTGCATTAGATCCGAATTTTTATAAGTCAGCTAGCGGACGAAAATTTATTGTGGGCGATAACCAACTAACGATGTACGAGCGAACAATGTTTAAAGCGTTAAAAGCAACAGTATTAAGCGTGTCAGAAGGATTTGTTTCGACCATTGCATGGAGTGGTCAATGGGTAGCTTGGGCTAGTGATTTAGGTGTTAGGGTTTATGATTTATTAGAAAAAAGCTCATTAGGTCTTATTAAATGGGAAGAACCAAGAGAGTAAGTTACTACTGAGGTTTTTGAAATAGAATCCTAATAATAATACGTATTTTATATTTTCAGAGGTAACCTGGGTGATTACCGTTGCAATCTAAAATGGTCAACGCCAGCGACCTTATTAATAGGTTGGCATGATACAATTCGTATATGTATAATTCGGAAACCAAACGCACTTGAAGCTTCGACACGAAATATGCCGAATTATATTGTAGACGCAATATCAACATTTCAAACCGATTTCTATATATGTGGGCTAGCACCATTGGACACAAGCCAATTAGTGGTATTGGGTTTTCCAAAGGAACGGGATAGTAAAACAAATAAGGCATTACGGCCTGTACTTTCTGTATTACAGTATAAAGGATCAGATTACACCGAAATATGCACTGATAGTCTTTCAATTCGAGGATATCAAGAGTATAAGTGTGATGACTATCATCTGGATTGCCTAATAGAAGAAAATCAATTTTTTATCGTATCACCAAAGGATATTGTTGTGGCCAGCCAATATGATCGAGATGATCGTGTGGAATGGTTAATCCAACATGAGTAAGTATTCCGAGTGTTTTAAAGATGAATGAACTGAGAAATTTAAACGCGAATTTATTTAATGGGTCCACTTTGCGGAAGTACCGTTTACAATTCAAGTTTGAACGCGTTATGAAATTAAACTTGCCTACAGATTTTTGTTACAGAAGAGTTTCATCCTGCATATACACAATTGTGTTGTAAGCCAGTAAAAAACTGAGTGCCGTTAAACCTACTTAGCCATATTATTCCAAAATTTCTTGGAAACCTTTTTACATATGATAAGATCTCTTTCCATTTCTAATACTTTTTGAATCTGAGGGCTTACAGTTTCTCTGCAAGTATGAATCGCCTAATCGAATTGGAAATCTGATACGAAAATTTTGTGAAGTTCTGTGGAGAACCCAAGGGTGGAATCCCTTATTTCTTCATAAGTAAGGAAATACAATTGTAAACCAAAAAGTTTAACACTAGCGTTTCAGAAACTCGCATCATTCGTTAATACATAATATTTTTGTAAAATTTATCTACCGTTTTAGAAAATTTGATCAAGCAATGGAAGTAATAGCAGCCGAAGGTGGTAAATATTCTCTTACGAGTGTCGCCCGCCTCTATTTAGATCATTTGTTATCCCACGGCCAATATGAAGATGCGGCCAAGTTATGCCTGCGTGCATTTGGAAACGATAAAGTTTTATGGGAGGAAGAAGTTTATAAATTTTTGAAAGTGCAACAATTACGTTCCGTAAGTGCATACATTCCGCGTACGATTGAATGCAAGTTAAATGCCCATGTCTATGAAATGGTACTTTATGAGTATTTGCAATTGGACCCAAGAGGATTTCTAGAATTAATTAAGGAATGGAATCCCGCTTTATATAATACGTCTGCGGTTATAAATGCTATTCTGGACCATTTAGGCGATAATGATAAAAATATTTTATTGGAAGCTCTGGCAATTTTGTACTCACACGAGAAGAAATACGAAAAAGCTCTCGCAATGTATTTAAAATTACAGCATAAAGATGTTTTCGATCTAATTAAAAAGCATAATTTATACAATGTTATACATCGTATGATAGTACT
The DNA here is from genome assembly GCA_947310385.1 of Nephrotoma appendiculata. Classification (NCBI taxonomy): domain Eukaryota; kingdom Metazoa; phylum Arthropoda; class Insecta; order Diptera; family Tipulidae; genus Nephrotoma; species Nephrotoma appendiculata. Next base: position 214,475,747 of record OX371225.1, on the reverse strand, counting down.
ACTTATAAAACTGGATAGTGATAAAGCAATCCAAATGTTACTAGAAAAAAATAAAATATCGCCCGATGTTGTTGTCCAGCAGCTGCAACAGACACCAGAATATCTTTATTTGTATTTAGACGCATTAGACAAAGTCGACCATTCGGGAAAATATCACGAAGAATTAGTTAGCTTGTATGCGAAATTTGCACCCGAAAAATTATTACCATTTTTAAGGCGGTCGAATAATTATCCAATCCAGAAGGCACTCGATATTTGTAAAAAATCACTATACTACCCCGAAATGGTATATCTGTTGGGCCGAATGGGTAATACTCGAGAAGCCCTAGCAATTATTATAAATAAGTTAAACAATATTCATATGGCAATAGATTTTTGTAAGGATCACGATGATATAGAGCTCTGGAATTATTTAATTGATAAATCACTCGATAAACCTGAAATTATGACAAAACTGCTAGATGGTATTGTTGGCTACATAAATCCAGAAATATTAATAAATAAAATAAAAATGGGACAAGAAATACCAGAACTAAAAAATTCGATAGTAAAAATGTTATGTGATTATAGTTTACAAGTATCAATTCAAAATGGATGCAATGAGATTTTAGTAACGGATTATTTTAATTTACATGAAAAACTAATTAAGAATCAACGTAAAGGAATGTGTATTTCGAATGAGATTAGCTGCGAGTTATGTCGCCGCGATATAATTATAAAAGGTATGCAAATAGTTTTATACATGTAATGAACATAATTTTATTTTATTTTTGTTTTTCAGACCCACTTAAAACCGATATAGTTGCCTTTAATTGTCGTCATTTTTTCCATGAAACATGTCTCCCCGATAAATTTGATATCGATTATTGTACCGTGTGCAACTCCAAGAAAAAATTTTAAATTGCTTAATTTATTCGATTTAATAAATAGTGTCGTTTATTTGTCGTCCCTAAATTTTTAATTTTTTCCATTTCAATTATGAATACAGAAATATTTTAATTTATTATTTTATTAAATACAAACATGAAAATGTATTGGTATTTATAATTAAACGCAGAAATAATTATTAAATTTTTTATACATATATGTAATCAAAAAGGGCCACCGATTAATAATACTGTCGGCCAAAAGCAGTTATTTACATGCAAATATATTTTACTCTACAAATAGAAAATAAATAAATGCATTAAACAATTTATTTTTGTATTTTCTTTCAATCCATTTCTCAACTCCTCATTTCGTTTTTTTACAAGGCGACCTTTTTATTCGTGATATTTATTTATGTATCAAATCGTTAAAATCGACAGAAGTAAATATTGATGCTGAGTATGGTGACAACTAAGGTTCTCATGGTCCATTAAAATACGGATTTGTGTGTTTTCATTCATTAGTGCCGACTCTCAGGTTTTTTTGGTGGTAATAATCTGAAGGGCAATTTGTTGGCATGTTCATTCTACACAAACGGGTTCTATGTACTGTACGACCGCTTGCTCATATCATTTCTACAACATCGTCAGCGCATATAATTTACTAGGTTGGTTAACCTGTTTGCCGGTTTTTAATAGATACTAATGTTTTAGTCTTTAATAAGAATTATTTAATTGACCGAGCCTGTAATAGTCAGGTTGGAGTGCAGTCAGTGGTATTACCGCAGGAATCACATCTTGTGCCGTCTCTGTATGTAACTTCAGCAAATGCTCACTCCCCCCAAAAAAATTGTTATGAAACCAACAAACGCAAACCAACCAATCAACTCCGATTTACAACAACGGACTCGAAATAACGAACTTAAACCACCTGGAGCCTCCACCAACTCTTGGATCAGGAATCTCAGTACAAGCTCAATCTAATTGCTCTACAAAACTATGCTAATCGGCGACAACATCGTCGATCACAGTCGCCACGGATTTACTCTCTGTCAAAGCAACAACTTCGAAAGACAAGAGTTCGAAGTTGGTTTTCTGATCAGCAATCGTTTATGCCAATTCGTAATAGATTGTATATCCATAAACAACGAGATCTCATTTGTGAAAGTAGTTAGGCCAACGGAGATAAAATCAGAACATTGTAAAGACACTTTCTGCGACCACATCGAAAGTATTTTAAACAAAATTCCCCAACACGATGTAAAGATTGTTTTGGTTGACGTCAACGCGCAAATCGGCAATGCAAACAATGTTCATCGTGGTGCCATCAGCACAGATTCCCTACACCTGGCATCAAACATCAGCGGAATGCAGGTCACTGAGCCAGCTCTCCCATATAATCTGGTTTTGCACATTTTTTCGAAACGATTTATAATTAAATCGCCCACATCGTCGTATCCAATAGGCATTTTCATAGCATCAAGAGTATTAAGACCAAACGCGGTGCCAACATTGATTCAGACCACTTTCTGGTAGTTGTCCGTCCTGTGGCGACATCACCTATCTCATTCCCGCACATAAAAATCGTTAAGATATTAGAACTCAATTGCTTTTGACTTAACTAATTTAATGGCGAATTCGGAAAACCTATAACCAATCAAATACAACTTTAAAAAAACAAACCGTGATGGGCTACAAAGTTACCTAGAATCCATCAATATTCCAACTTTCTCTACCTAAGTGTCGTAAACCATAAAGTGGTAACCCTCAGCGGCTATAAACTAGTTAACTTAAAAAATCGAAAGCGTGCCGAAATGTTAAAAAGCCGGTTAGAAGCGGACAAACCCACGTTTCCACAACATATGTAACGAATTTGAAATTTATTTCAAATCAAAATACAAAACCATTTTTAAAATACTTTAGGAATAAACGCGAAGTTAAAGGATACCCAGGAAATATGGCATACCACAATACCAGCTGCCAAAGATACGCCAAAGATATAGCTGACATATTCGGGTCGTTTTTTCAATCAGTCTATGAACCAAGCGCTGATCGTCAATAAAATAAAAACTAAAGAATACTCTCCAAGTTTTAATAGAAACACACAAAAACCGGGCTTCAGACGTTTTTATTCGTGGATTACATGGAGAACTAACTAAAAAGTTAATCATTCAACGACCTCAGGTGCTACCACAGGCATATGTCTCGTGCCTGGAGTTTCAAAATTTGAACTTTAGGAATATAGCGCATTTCAACAAATTAAGGATTTACTGTCATCCACGGAAATACAGATTTTTCTCAACTTCGAAAATCTATTCATCTTGACAACATAGATGCCTCGAATACAGCAATTGGCGCTGTACTGTCTCAGATCATTGAATAAGACAGAAGAGATCTATGCAGTTAATGAAAAGGAGATGCTCGCCATTATCTGGGCTTTGGACAGTTTACGGAATTACTTATATGGCGCGAAAAAAATTAAGATTGCCACAGATCACCAACCTTTGACATTCTCCCTAAGTAATAAAAACAAAAACGCCAAACTAAAAAGATGGAAGTCAAGACTTGAAGAATATAATTACGAGTTAATTTATAAACCGGGTTCTATCGTTTTAAGCTACGAAGAAATAATAGATATAATTTCACCTGAAATCAACCGCATTGATGGAGAAAGCAACCTTAAACCCCAACCAATTATTATCGGAATTGTCAAAATACATGAACCAGACGATCAATCAACTGGATTGGGACAGCGTGGAAATGGATTGCAGGTTCACCAGATGCTACAGACTGGGACAAAATTGTCAACAATCAAAATGAAATAATCAACAATAATAATGAACAATACCAAATTAATATCGCCTTGATGAATACTGCAGAAAAAATTCTTAACGAATACAACAAAGTTGTCGACTCACTACACGAAGACTCTGAAGGACGGATCCCACAAATATTATTCAACCGGATCAATATTGTCAAAGAAGAAATCAAGGAAATAATTAAAGCCACACAACTGGCAACAGGCAAAATAAGTAACACGCATTTACTAGACAAAGTAGAAATCGGACGGTTGGTTGCGGAAATTGAAACACTTCCATACACAAATGAAGTAGCCGATGATGCTTGTAAAAAACTTTACCGTTCTTAGCTCCTCATTAACCAACACGAATTATTTGGAATCACTGGGACATGCAATTTTTTTCATGAATCTTCCATTTGCGAGATGAACCACATAGAAGAGATAAAGAGCAACCATTACATTAGCCAACTAATAAAAGGAACGCATGCAAAATGTGATTACCGATAACATACATCTGAAAGGTAACTTCTTAATACAATATATTAATGAAATCATTAAAATCGACAGCCAAACATTCACCAACCGAGAAATTAGAACCTCTCTCCAGTCCTACCATCAGGACTTATGGACCTTGGAGTTATAGCTGTGATTTGCATAGCTGTACTTATCTTCTCAATCAAAAAGACTAGTGATCATGATAAAATAAGGAGGAACAGATCAACTCATCAATAAGAGACCATCAATTCCAATGATATAAACGAAAATGTGGACAAATTTATTGACATTATGCTTCAAGCTTCGAACTTTATGTACCTATGAGCTGTAAACCACAAAATGCTCACCCTCATTGATTTGATGATAGACTAGTTAACTTAAAAAATCGGAAGTCGAAAGCGTATACCAAAATGTTGAAAACCGGGTTAGAAGCGGACAAAACTAGCTTTCTACAACATAGTAATGAATTTGAAATTTATTTCAAATCAAAATACAGGTCGTATCTTGATCGAATTCAAGACAAGATCAAAGTAAATCCAAAACAATTTTGGAAATACTTTAGAAATAAACGCGAAATTGAAGGATACCCTGCTAATATGACTTACAACAATACCTGCTCTTCAAACGCCAAAGATATAGCTAAAATGTTCGCGTCGTTTTTTCAATCAGTCTATAGACCAAGCGTTACTATAGTGGATTGTACGAGCAACCCAGCAACAACAACACATCAATAACTCCTCCTATTATTTTTGAGGACAACATTTTATCGGCTTTAAGGGGGTTTGAAAATGGTTTGACGATATACCCACTATACTATGCCCACTCTACTTCTATTCTGAAGGAGTACGCTGAAATTTTAGCAATTCCATTATGTTATCTAATCAATCATTTCTTAAGCACCGGCGTGTTTCCCGAAAAATGGAAAATTTTAAAAATTACTCCAATTTTTAAATGGGGTAAACGTGATGATATCACATTCTACAGAGGAATATAAACTACATCATCAATTCCGAAATTATTTGAGTTAGTATTATGCAACAGCTTTAAATCCACAATTGCACGTCAAATATCAATAAACCGCAGCATGGATTTATGCCTGCCCGATCCACATCGACTAATCTGGTTGAATTCATCAGTAAACTAATTAACAAGATAGAAAAATACCGTCAAGTTGGTGTAGCGTACACGGATTTTAGTAAAGCATTTGATTCTATCTGTCATCAATAAGCAATCCAGAGTTTATTCGATTTTGGGTTTTCTCTCGATTACATAAATTGGTTTAAGTCATAGCTATCAAACCGGCGATAACACTGTGCTTGAATCGCAAACTTTTTTTGTGACAAGCTGAGCACCCAGGGGGTAAACCTAATTCGAGTACGGTGATTTCAATGGTGCTAGTCCTATTTCAAAGTTAGTCCCCATGTTTGAGATATCGCTTTCGGCATGTTTTGGCTCTGAGTCAAAATATACTCTCATTTTCACGTTGATAGCTCTTCAACCATTAAGATTTTCATTATGCTTACTTCAGCAAAGCTGTTGCGCAAGCCAAGAAAAACAACTTTACCGAAAATATCAAGACCGAATAACCACATCTACATTTTTCTTTGCTTTTCATTTCGACGAAAGACACTTTTTTTACCATTTGGTCGAATTTAAATCGATTGAAATCGATCGAACAAACATCGCATCGACAAATATAGATACAATAGAAACTATTCAAAAGAAAATTAAATCGATTCAGTTGATTTTATGGTGATTTTTCCTAAAAAAAAATTTCTAAAAAATTAACATTTCGCACATGATATGGAAAAGTGACACAACTCAAAAAATGAACTTTTTGAGTTAATTCACTAGAAAGATGCGCAATGTTACATTTCATAGCCCACAATAAAACATTTTTATTTTTCCTTCACAGAAAATGATAGAGCGCGAAGTGTCATTCTTCGTTTTATGATTTTGTTATTAAATAACGTAATTAGTATTTTGTGTTTTTGCTCTCCTCAAAAATTTTAATTTTTGAGTTGTGTCACTTTTCCATATCATGTGCGATTTTTCTTCTCTTTGACCAAAGAATGGCTTACCGCTGCGATAGTTTCAAGTCGTATTCATAAGATGGATACAAATCGGGGATTTTTCCATCCCATCGTTTTAACCAATTACATGACGTAAGTTATACATCAGACACGCCTCATTTCATACAAAAAAGTTGAAAAAATTGACCAATATATCCAAACGATTTTACGAGATTTCAATGTGATTGAATGGCGCAGTGACATTTGATGGTTGATATATTGATGCAGATGTTTCTCCGGGTCCAGTAGATTAAAATGTTGATGGTAAATAATTAAATATTCTTCAGTTGGGATTGATCATTCCGGCGGTAGCGGTAGTTTAGCATTTGTCGTTGCAGTGTGTGTCAAAGAACCAATTTTTTTTCTGTTTGTACCGAGAATATAATTCATGCACGCATAATATTGAACTGGATCATGTTGTCCTTGTGGATCAATCCATATCATCGGGACACCAAATGACATTGTGACTCATGTTTTGCCATCTATGCAGATGGAAAATGCATGCCGTACAAACAAAAGACGGAGTCCAATTTACACCACTATTAACATTTTATGAAAAGTATATTCGATATAAATCAGCAGTTTCATCACTTATTTTACGGCGATTGCTCCTAAATGTAAATTTTCCACACGAATAACAAAAGCACTTGAGTTGAAAACACCTATCCATATTATTTATTTCATCAGTGCTGGGATGTTCTAACATCACATTTTGCGATATTTTATTGAAGTCTACGTCTCTTTCAGCTAGAATTAATTTGACTTCTGTGTCAATTATCAATTATTTCTTCTTTATTGCTATCACAGCCTACTAGAATATATATGACCAATATCTATTTCACTTATTTTCGTTTTACAATCGAAAAAACATTAGTTGGTGTTAGAAACACAATGTTGCAATCTAGCAGGCTGGTAAATGATATATAAATTGAAACAGAGATAATTTTTATTTTATAGAAACGAGAAATAAACTTTGATAAATTATCGAAACATGGTGATGTTAGAACATGCCAGCCAAAACTTCATAAGCCGATTTTCACTTTACTTTTTGTGTTCTTTTGTCAGTTTATATATTTAAATGAAAAACATTTTATTTTTAATTTTATATTGTAGTTTTAGTTCTAACTTATTGTGTCAATTTTTTAACTTTTTAGAAATATCGATTTCGAGAATAATCTCTTCTTCAGTTTATTTTTTACTACTATTACAAAATTTATTTTGAAGCTTTTTATATACTGTTGCTACTAGTGGGTGTGGCACCTCCTTTGTTTTTAAGTTATGGATAAAAGTCGTAAATTTTATTAAGTTGATTTTATCGTTAAGTAAATTGTTTTTTTTTGTTTTTGTATATGTTCAGGGTGTGAAACTTGGCCGCAATTTGACTCATGACTCATGAGAAATTTGTATACGTGCAATATACAAATGTCTCATGACTCATGAGTCAAATTATGTCCAAAAAATACCAAGATCTTCTAACCTGTCTAATTTCGGCCCTTTTTGAACCTCTGCAAAATGGTTTCGTTTTTATTGAATTTAGTGTCCCTATGTTTTTCAGTTTTTATGTGTTGTGCGAAACTTGATTTTATGTACATCTTTTTAAATTTGGTTATGTCATTGATGTGTTCTTTGTATTTTATTTGATATGAGCGTCCTGTTTCGGCCAAGTATGCCGACCACAAGTTGTATTTGGCCTTACCTGTGCATGCACCTCTGCACAGGTGAACCCATGTTTCAAGGTACGGAGACGGAGTCTTCTGTGAGGAGCTTTTGCCAAAACTGACAAGACCCTATGTGGAACATGCGAGAAGGCTGGGTCTATACAAACGAATGACTTTGTAGAAGTAGCATGGACGAAGAGGAAGAAGAGACTTTAGATAAATTCCTATGCTCGTGTGCGGCACTATCATACAGATGGCATATAGGTATTTGGGCGTGTACAGTATGGTCAGCCTTTCAGATCACGCTGACTGTGGAGTACAACATGATTTGCACTACGTACGGAGCTCCGAATGGTTTTGAACAGGGGTAAAGAGGAAATAAGTTCCTGTGGTATCACAACGGGCCACTACTGGTCTAAGTGTGCGGAAGCAGCCATTTCAACCTAACCTTGGCCTAAGTAAATATTTGGTGGATGTGGTGGATGTGGTTTTTCGGTCTTGATATGTTCGGCAAAGTTGTTGGTCTTGACTTGCGAAACAACTTTGCTGAAGAAAGCATAACGAAAATCTTAATGGTTCAAGAGCTATCAACGTGAAAATGAGGGTATATTTTGAATCAGAGCCAAAACATATCGAAAGCGATATCTCAAAAATGGGGACTAGCTTTGAAATAGGACTAGCACCCTTGCGGTTTAACCCTTGGGTGTCCAGCTTGTCACATTTTTCAACTAGCACACTGTAATTTGTAATAATCGGAAATGAGAAATCAAACGTTATTAAAGTTACATCTGGTGTTTCCCAAGGATCACACCTCGGACCTTGCATTTTTATTGTTTTCATAGACCGAATAACCGAGATAATCAAAAACTCAGTCGTGCTCATATTTGCAGATGATGTGAACATTTTTCGTACTAATAATGGATTGTTAGATAAGGAGAAACTTTCAAGAAGACTTAGATAGATTAAGTGAGTGGTGTGATCGAAACTCACTATACTTAAATATTAAGAAATGCAAAATCATGTCTTTCCATCGTAAAAGAAATCCGGTTATTACTTCATACAAAGTCAACAACGAAGTACTGCAAAGAGTGAATGAGATTATAGACTTAGGTGTTACATTTGTCAAAAACGCCAGTTTCAATAGGCATTTTGAAAATTGTATTGCGAAAGCGAATGCCATGTTCGGATTTGTTAAAGGATGGACAGGTGAATTTAAGGATATTCAAACCTTATGTTCACTCTATTTCAGCCTGTAATCCATACTATGCTGTGCACATAAAAAGAATTGAAAACATTCAAAAGAAGTTCCTGATTTTTTGTTAAAGAAAAGTGACTGGGATTACGACCACAACTTACCATTCCATGAAAATGTGGCGCGCTTACCTCCATACCTAACAAGATGCACGGATTACAAAATATGCACGCTTATACGACTTCTCTTGGGCGTTGCTTTTATTGGTAACGTTTTGCTTGGTCACGTTGATTCAGCTTACATCTTGGAAAACTTATCAATTCACGTGTCATGCAGAACATTTCGAAACCATGAATTTTTAGCACTTGAACACGATTCTACTAACTATGGAGAAAACAACCCCATTAATAGGATGTCTAAATCATTCAATATAATCGACGACCTATTTGACTTTAATTTATCAGAGGACAACTTTAAAAATATCCTGAAGTGAAGAACTATTTTTTAAATTTTTAATTGTTAAACCAAAATTTGGTTCATATTTTTTTGTTTTAAAGTTTTTTGTTTGAATTTTCTGTTTAAACTATTTTAAATAATCTGAAATAATACATGTAAATTACAAAATACATTTCTTTAAATAAATCACGTAAATCACGTCAATTAAATCACGACTCTTTACAACATGCCTTTAGATTTGCAACGTGCCACTTAATTTACTTCAGTGATACATGAAGTTGCACGAGTATCCGGCATGATTACTAAAAATTATATTATTTTATTTTGCTTACTGCAAATCTAATAATATAAATAATTATTAACATGCTTTGCTCCTCAATTAACTTTCTACCTACCAAAACGTAGCCTCATTATTTTAAAAATCATAAAACACTTTTTTAGAGCGGTTTATGCATCTTTCGTGTTCAGGATAATGAATTTGGTCGTCTCCTATCAACAAAATATTATCTGATAATCGGAATTACAACCAATGAACAATAAAGTACAAAAATTCTCTATGGATAAAATAAACGTGTTTTTCTTTCAAATTACATAAAGTAGGGTGGTTTATTCTAAAATGCCAACTATATTGCAACCCACGGGAATAGCCAATTTTGGTCATACGTTCGAATAGGCGAAATCGTAACAATATATTCGGTTCAATGAGTTTAAAAATTCTAATTTCAATTAAACAATCCTTCCCTGACGTGCAATTTTTAAGTCATTCAAGAAGCTGTTTGCCAGTATCTACTTCTATTGCCGTTAGATTCTGAATTATCGCATCATTTTGCGAGACTTTGCGGGTGGTTTGTCTTATTGTACATTTGTACATTTTGGTTTTGTTCAATAACTTTTCTGGATGGTGCATAGAAATTAAAAGATAGAAAAATGAAAATCGCCGCTACTGTTCACAATTTACAAATAAACCCCAATTTCTACGAATACAAACTGATTGGTTATCATTAAAACTATAAAAAAACTGTGATATTGAAAAAGAGTCAGTTGGGTCTTATTCGACGCACAGAGCACCTGAATAATGAGTGATTTTGGAAATGTAAGTAAATAAATTAAAATTTACAAAATAAAGTTTTTAAAACAATGCTTACTTATAGGACGTATTCAGGGACGAACCCTTTACCGACGATAGCTGCTCGGATGACGAGGATGTGGAGCCCAAGTTAAAATATGTGCGATTAACAAATGGGGAAACTAAAAACGATCTAGAAGATATATTGAGTAAAGATGCGATTAGCTGTATTGCGGTGCATTCAAAAGTACATAAACCTCTTATCTGCACAATTAGTAATTCATGGAATTATTATTAATTCGCTTTATTATGATATTTTAGTTTTTATGTTTGGGTACACATTCGGGTGCTGTTTACTTTTTGGATCATCTTGGAAATATCGCCTCATTAAATAACAATAAATCGTTTCAAACTCATACGGCTGCAGTAAATCAAATATCGGTCGATAGTAAAGGAGAGTTTATCGCATCGTGTGCCGACGATGGAATGGTTATTATATGCGGGATATATACAGACGATAATAATCAAAAAATAAATGTGGGACATAAAATAACATCAGTAGCTATAGATCCACATTTCTATAAATCGCCCAAGCGATTTGTGGTGGGCGATAACCATCTGACGATGTTTGAGAGAACCATCTTTAAATCGTTTAAATCGACTGTACTAAGTATTTCGGACGGGCTTGTTTCGAATATTGCATGGAGTGGCCAATGGGTTGCATGGGCGAGTAATTCAATTGTTACCATATACGATTTGGTTGAAAAAAATGTGTTGGGTCTTATCAAGTGGGAAGAGCCAATAGGGTAAGAGAAATCCAAAAACTTATATATAACCGATAATATTTATTAAATGCTTTTATTTATACATTTTCTTATAGAGAAAAACTATGTGATTATCGATGTAATTTAAAATGGTCGACACCGACTGCTTTACTCATTGGTTGGCTCGATACCATTCGATTATGTAGCATACGCAAACCAAACGCGCTCGAATCGTTAGCTAAAACTATGCCCAACTATATTGTTGATGTGAAAGTGACATTTCACACGGATTTCGATATATGTGGGTTAGCACCTCTCGAAACAAATCAGCTTGTTGTATTGGGTTTCCCAAAGGAGCGTGATTGGAATACAAATATGGCATTGCAACCAGTTTTGGCAGTGTTTGAATATACTGGGTCGGACTACACTGAAATTTGTACCGACAGCCTACCAATACGCGGATACCAGGAATATAAATGTAATGATTATCGACTTGATTGTCTCATGGAAGAAAATCAATATTTTATTATATCGCCAAAGGATATCGTTGTTGCCAATCAATACGATAGAGATGATCGTGTGGGGTGGTTAATCGAACACAAGTGAGTATTTTCACGCGCTTACGAATTATTTAATAAGAATATATAGTATTAATGTTTTAGAAGCGCTACATGTACTACGAGCAATGGTGGTCAAAATTTGATTCTAACTGAAATTTACTTTACTTTACTGCTGGTATGCAGAGAGTCTACTTAGTGGTTCGGTTTTGTATTCGTAGAATCTGTTCGAGCCACTTCAGTCAAAATGAATTTTTATTTTTTTGAGATGATTACATATCTACTATTTTCTTTTATTGGCCCGAGCATTATACAAATAATTATTTTACGTTCGAATACAGCAAGATTCTGCATATTTGCTGGTGTTAGCGTCTATAACTTACATTTAAAAGTGAGCACTGGTCTAATAAGCATGCTACTTTTTGTTAGACGACAGCTATACAATTCTTGATATTATATCTACAGACACTGAATTTGCTCCACTACTAGCAATATCAAATGTTCAACTTTTCTCACTTTCACGCAGTTGATTTTTCGTTTCGTTGATTTGAAGGCCAATTTGATGAGCTATTGACTCTAATTGTAGAGAACTTCTTTTGACGATGTTGCTGCCCAAAATGCATATGTCGTCACAGTATGTTTATATCTGACTTGATTTAAAATATAGGCAGCTGGACCATGTTGAACTGATGGACGACGTACTATATTCTAGAGATAAGTTAAAATTTATTTAGGCGATAGGATCTCCTTGATATACTCCTGATGTTATTTCAAAGGCTTTCGAGAGTTTGCCTTCGGTTTTCACCTTGCAGTTTGACTCGCGCAACATTAATTTGCACATAGAAAAAAATGTCCAACAAATATTCCTCTGCATGCTGTCATAAGCGTGTTGAAAATTTGCAAAGAGACTGTGAACTATCTCGTTTATGTTGCGACATCTATCTCTAAGATTCGAATTTTCTATGTTAAGCATGTAGTCTGCGGCCATGTAGTTGTTACGTGATTGTCTTGTATTTTGGGCTAGATTTTGCTTTCGTGCATGATCTTTTTCTCGAAGTTTTGCCAACTGTTGTTGTTGATGCTTCCGTAACTACAGTTTTTATGACATTCTACTGATTCTCTGCGGAATCGGGCAGTGGCTGGTTTTCAAAGATTCCTGCCTAGTACAAATATTTATTTTATTTTTAAAAAATTCTCTAGATGTCAGGCACTTTGCGTTACACAATAATTTCGGCTTTTAATTCTAAAACTTATCTGTGTAAAAGACTTATCCAATAATTCGCTAAATATATTATTTCTATTTCGCAGAAAATTTGATGAGGCCATGGAAATAGTAGCGAAAGGATACGGAAAATATTCGCTACTAAATGTTGAACATAATTATATAGACTATTTGATATTGCATGGCCAATATGAAGATGCGGCAAAACTATGCCTCCGCGCATTTGGTAACAACCAAATTTTATGGGAGGAAGAAGTTTATAAATTTTTAAAAGTTCAACAATTACGTTCGATAAGCGCTTACATTCCTCGTACCCCTGAATTCAAATTGACTGCACATATTTACGAAATGATTTTGTACGAATACTTACAACTAGAACCGAAAGGTTTTCTTGATTTAATCAAAGAATGGATACCAAAATTATATAATACAAGTGCGGTTATAAAAGCAACGCTTGATCATTTAGCGCATAACGATAATAGTATACTGTTGGAAGCGCTGGCCATTTTGTATTCGTACGAAAAGAAATATGAAAACGCCGTATCTGTTTACTTAAAATTAAAGCACACCGAAGTTTTTAATTTAATTAAAAAACATAATTTATACAATGTTATTCAACCGATGATAGTTCCACTGATGAAATTAGATAGTGATAAAGCAATTCAGGTGCTGTTAGGCACAAATTATATACCACCTGATGTTGTGGTTAAGCAGTTGCGACAGACTCCTGAATATTTGTATTTATATTTAGAAGCTCTAGAAAAAATCGACAATTCGGGAACCTATGATGAAGAATTAATTGATTTGTATGCAAAGTTTTCTCCTGACCGGTTGTTACCGTTTTTAAAACGATCGAATAATTATTCTATACAGAAAGCACTTAATATATGTAAAATGGCGCTGTACTACCCCGAAATGGTGTATCTTTTGGGTCGAATGGGCAACACTCAGGAAGCTCTAGCCATTATTATAAATAAATTAAACAATATCCAAATGGCTATTGACTTTTGTAAAGATCATGATGATATGGAAATGTGGAATATTTTGATTGATAAATCGATCGATAAACCGGAAGTTATGACCGTTGTACTAGGCAGTATTATTGGCTACATAAATCCAACAATATTGATAAATAAAATTAAAATGGGACAGAAAATTCCGGAATTAAAGAAATCAATTATAAAAATGTTATGTGATTATAGTTCACAATTAATTATTCAAAATGGATGCAATGATGTATTGGCGACCGATTATTTTAATTTACATGAGAAACTGACCAAAAACCAACACAAAGGAATATATTTATCGAATGAGATTAGCTGTGAGATGTGCCGACGTAATATAATTATAAAAGGTTTCCACAATAAATTTTTGAATTTAATTCGATAGTAGTATTAGAAATAATTTTTTTTTTAATTTCAGGGACACCTAAAACTAATGTGGTTGCTTTCAATTGCCGACATGTGTTCCATGAATTGTGCCTTCCTGATAGATTTAACATTGATTACTGTGCTGTGTGCAATTCTAATAATTCCAAGAAAAAAATCTAAGACGATCATTCTTTAAATATTTCAATCCCAAAAATAAAACATAATATCGCTACGAATTTGCCTTATCAAACTCGGTGGATTGTGAATACTTCTATCAATTTGACCGGATCCGCTCGAAACGCGATATTTTAAAACGTGATATTTAGAAACGAGATATGACAAAACGAGATATGATACAAAACGCGATATTTCAAAACGCGTTATGGTAGAGAATGTGCATTGCGAAGCGACGGGAGCGTAGCGACCCGATTTATACCGATCCTATATACTCTCGCTCCTATCGATTTTTAAAATCCTATAAACTGAAATTAAATTTCCCCTTCACCCGACTGATATAACCCGATCCTAAATTCCGGTTTTCTACCATATCGCGTTTTGTACCATATCGTGTTTTGAAATATCGCGTTTTAAAATATCGCGTTTGTACCATATCGCGTTTTGTACCGTATCACGTTTTGAAATATCACGTTTTGAAATATCGCGTTTCGTACCATATCGCGTTTTGTACTCTATCGTGTTTTGAAATATCGCATTTTAAAATATCGCGTTTTGATAATTCGCGTTTTAAAATATCGCGTTTCAAATGGGACCCCAATTTGACAGTTTAAAACAACAATTATATCCCCGAACATACCGGAATCTCACAATAATTACCAAATATCCTATTCGACACTTAAAAATACCACAATAATGATTTTCACAATTATTTATTAATGCATTTTACACAATAAACAATTACTTTAAACCACACAACTAATTTTACTTTAGTCACCATTAGCAATTCATCGTATACCGCATCTTCACTACTACTCCTCTTTGCGTTTATCGCACTAGAATTTAAATACCCTGGTGAACATGCAGATATCACCACAATGTGTGCAAAGTTTTGTTTTAGGCTAAAGGACTAAAGGACTAGACACACCAAGCGTCGACGGCGAGCGGCAAATTTAAAAATGCATTAATTTATTTATGTATTATATAGAAACGATAGTATAAACAATTATATACCAAATATTTATAAAAAACATTACAAACTTTGGATTTTTAATAGAAAAATTGTAATTTTAAGAAACTTTATCGAATGAAGTTGCATCCGCCGCCGCGAAATTATGTCCCACACCAAGCGGCCAAAAAAAATCGTCCATTGCCGCCGAACATAACCTAAAAATAATCATACTTCAATTGTGGTCCAAACATTTCTCATTCGTTATTCACGTATGCACTCATATTATTTACCAATGTTAAAGACTAATAAAACAACAATCTAAAATTCTCGAAATTATCCAAAACAAAAAAGACGCTGCGCCGCTCTTGGTATGAATGGATATGCGCGTCGAGTTGTATGGAACCTTTGGAATTTGACGCGCCGCGCTTGGTGTGTCTTGTCCTTTAGTAGACACACCAAGCGCGGCGCGTCAAATCCCAAACGATCCATACAACTCGACGCTCTCGACACTCGCAAGAGCGATGTAGTGAGGTTTTCGTTTTGGATAGTTTTGATAAATTTGGACTTTTGCTTTATTAATCTTTAAAATTGGTAAATAATATGAGTGCATACGTGAATGACGAATGAGAAATGCAAGGACCACAATTGAAGTATCATTCATTACTATTAAGGACTAGACACACCAAGCGTCGACGGCGAGCGGTGAATTTAAATATGCATTAATTTACTTATGTATTGTATAGAAACGATAGTATAAACAATTATATACCAATTATTTATAAAAAAAATTACAAATGTGTAATTTTTAATAGAAGAATTGAAATTTTAAGAAATTTTATCGAATGAAGTTGCATCCGCCGCCACGAAATTATGTCCCACACCAAGCGGCCAAAAAAATTCGTCCATCGCCGCCGAACATAACCTAAAACTAATCATACTTCAATTGTGGTCCATACATTTCTCATTCGTCATTCACGTATGCACTCATATTATTTACCAATGTTAAAGACTAATAAAACAAAAGTCTAAAATTCTCAAAACTATCCAAAACAAAAAAGACGCTGCGCCGCTCTTGGTGTGAATGGTTATGCGCGTCGAGTTGTATGGAACATTTGGAATTTGACGCGCCGCGCTTGGTGCGTCTTGTCCTTTAGTTTATGTTCGGCGGCGATGGGCGAATTTTTTTGGCCGGTTAGTGTGGGACACAATTTCTCGGCGGTGGATTCAACTTCACTCGATACAATTTTTTTTTACAATTTTTCTTTTAAAAATCCAAAATCTGTGATGTTTTTATTAATAATTGACATAAAATTGTTTATATTATCGTTTCTACACAAAACATAAATAGATTAATGCATATTTAAATTCGCAGCTCGCCGTCGACGCTTGGTGTGCCTAGGCCCTTTTCAAAACGAATACAGTGGGTCACAGCCAAAATGATGCAAGCAATTTTTATTTTGTTTAAAGTAAATATTCAAAATCAAAAATAAATTTCTATTTTTAATTAATATTTATTATAACCTTCAGAATTAATTGTTAATTTCATAAAACAAAACAAATAAAAAATTTCAATTTGTAACAAAATAGTACTAAAAAACAAAACGTCTACGCAAAAATATATCACATCTGAAATGATGCACTCTTTGTTTTGAAAATAGCGATATTTTTTCTACACAAAACAAAATTTTCAATGTAAAACACTTTTGAGTGCCAGATTCAAACAACCTTTTGTGTGATTATAATCAATGTAGTGTGTCAATATAGACATATAAGTGAAATTTTGTAATAATTGAGAAAATAGGTCGCCACACAAGTATTGAAACGCGTAGATTAGTTATTAAACACTTTAACTCTTATGTTTACAACCGCTTACCCGGGTAAATTTTCGTGTTTTATTACCCAAAATTTTATGGATTTAGGTGACTTATCAGCTTGAAATCTTTAGTAATTGTTATTTGTTAATAACAATTATTTGTTTTAGATTACATTTTGCCAAAATATATTTATCAATTTAAAATGAAATTACAAATTATCATTCAATACTAAATGTATGGAATTATGGACATACCCGGGTATGCTGGTTGTAAACATAAAGGTTAAAATGACAAAACTCAAAGAAAAACTGCAGAACTGATGAAAACAAGTTCTTCTACTGTTCAGCATATTATTCAACGCTTCATTTATCAACATCGTGTTGAAAATAGGCCTTGAAAAGGGCACAATGAAATAAATTTTCTTTCCGAAAAAAATTGTTCGATGGGTTATCCGAAAAATAAAAGAAAACCCCAAATTAAGTGCTCTAAAGTTGGCCGAAGAAGCTGAAAAATATTTACATAAAAATGACACCCAGAAAAAATACGCTGAATATTAAGAGAATCAAATTTTCATGGTAGAATAATGCAGAAAAAGCCATACATCAGTGAAGTTAATCGTATGGCTAGAATTAAATTGGCCCATGGTCTGACAACAAAGGTGAAACATTCTGGAACAGGGTTTTATTTGGTGATGAAAACAAATTTAACATTTTTGGATCAGACGGAAGAAACTATTTATGGAGAAAGACTAATACTATGTACTGTTAAACACGGTGGAGGTTATGTTATGTTATGGGTTTGTATGACATCTTCCGAAGTTAGAAATTTAGAGTTTATCATAGGCAATTTGAACAAAAATGTATAATTAGACATACTAAAAAGAAATTTAGAGGAAAGTGCTGAAAAGTTAAATTTTAAGGATCATTTTCGGTTCTACCAGGGACAATGATCCGAAACACAAATCTCGAATTGTTCAATGTTGGCTCATTTGGAACATTCCTCATGTCATGGAAACACACGCCCAGTCACCGGACATGCGCGAAATTAGAAAACATAAGATTAATAATGTAGCGAGCTTAAAAAAGGCATTGTTAGAAAAGTGGAGTGAAATAATTGCAGATTACACGACAAAAACTCGTAAATTCGATGCCAAAAAGACTCAAAGAAGTTCTAAACCAAAACAGGTGTCCTACCAAATATTAAAAAATTAGTTATACAATGTGATAATATTAGTTACAAACATATGAATTAATTTTTAATAGAATTTTTACAACTGCTTCATTTTAGATGTGACATATTTTTACGTAGACATTTTATTTTTTGTTACTACATATTTTGTTATAAATTGAAATTTTTTCTTTGTTTTATTTTATGAAATTAACAATTAATACTGAAGCTTATAATAAATGTTAATTAAAAATAGATATTTATTTTTGTTTTTTGGATATTTACTTTAAACAAAATAAAAATTGCTTGCATCATTTTGGCTGTGACCCACTGGACTAATTTGTGGAACGCGACGTATTCCGCCATTCCACCGCCATTCCACCACGTATTCCGCCATTCCCTTTGATTCTTTCATCGTGGTTCTTTCCTCGTTTCTTTCTCTTTCACCAACAAAGTAGCAACAGTTTGTTGTTGAAGAGAACACAGAAGCGAGGAAAGAATCATGACGAAAGAATCAAAGTGTGGAACGGCGGATTCAAATAAGTAGGCTTGCGAGGTGCTAAAGGCGGTGTCACCATACATGTACAGATTTTGCCTTAAAGGCATACAAATTATGGGCGCTGATTGGTTAAAAGTCGGCCATCTTGAATCATCTTATAGGCAAACATTTTAAATTGAACATTTCTTAATTTTGTATAAGGTAAATTTTTTTGCCTTAAAGGCAAGATCTGTACATGTATCACCGCCCTTATTTTTCGACCCTTTCTTGCAAAAAGATCTAATTTGGTTGTCATTTTTTTGTTGGTATTTACATATCAATATTTTTGTGTTGAAAATGAAAATAGTGGTGATTAAAAATAATTGTAAATGGTGTTAAGTGAATAAACAAATACTTGTGGAAATTATTTGTTTTGTTTTAGTGTTAGTGGATAATAGCGGGAAAATTGGGGTTATTTTTGATATTTTCGGAACCAGTAGTGGTAAGTGATCAGTAAATATTAAAAAATTATTCAGAAATTGTTTCCGATATATTTGGGAATATTCCGGAAGCGGTGTAATTTACGAGAATTGGTGTTGTAAACCGTCAAATCTATAGCTGTATTTAAAATCCACTGATACGAAACGGCTTTTGACCGACTATGGAACACGTTTCCATTGTTTACATTGGAATACATCTTTTATGCTGTTCCCACGCGATCACCTAAATTTGTATTAATCCAAGCAAAGCAACGGTTGCTCAATAGGTTTGCTCCTCAGTCGTATTTTTAATTTTCGGAAAAAATCACCCTTTCCTCTAAACCAAAATCAAGCGTTCCCGAAATATGTAGATCATCAATCAATAAATAAAACGGTCATTGAAACCATATGACACAAATATGTGTGATATACTCATAAAGACTACGCCGAAAAGAAAAGAATCATAACACAAACCATTCCAAAGTTATACCCATGCAAAGTTTCAGTAATATTTGTGATGTAACATGAGTGTTCTGGGAAAATTGCATGACACATGTGTCTTTGAGGAGCGAACGTGTTAACGATGATGTTGTTGGTATCGCATTATATCTCTATAGTCTCTACCACGCGCCCCCACTTCTTGCACTTTTATCAATTTGAAGAAATATAACAAGTTTTTACATGATATTGTATTACTTTAGTTTCCCAGTTTTACCTTGATCTTCAGAGTAGATGGCAACAGTAAATTGTACCTTCTTTTATTAGACATTTTACAAAACGTTTCTTAGCAGCTGCTTTCATCCGGATGCGCCATTGCACACTTTGATTCTTTCGTCGTGATTCTTTTCTCGTTTTCTTTCCCTTTCACCAATATGCCCGGTTTACACAAGACCAACATTTTTCTCCTGCAAAATGAATAAGATATAACATTTACTTTTTGCACATGAGAGACAAGAAAAGCAATATATCACGACAAAATTTTGCAGAAGAATTTTTGAGCAAAAATGACCATAAAAATGAAAATGTCGCCATAAAATATATCCGATCCGAGTATTTTTATGGCAACATTTTTAAAATCAACAAGAAAAAAAATTATTTCGCATTTATAAATGTTAAGGATTCATAATAAAAACAGACGCCATAGATAAAAATGTAAATTTCGCATTTGAATTCATTGAAAGTAAATTAATAATGATCCTATAAAAAAAATTACGCCATTACTATATATGTTTATTTCTTTCTCGCATATTGAATATTTTTATATAGCGAATTCTTTCTTATTTACCTGCAAAAATTGGCAGAAGAAAACAATTTTCTCGTGTAAACCGTGCAATAAACTAAAAAAAGATTTGTTGTTGAAGGGGAAGGAAAGCAGGAAAGAATCATGACGAAACAATCAAAGTATGGAACCGCGGAATTGCTATACAGGCATCCAAGAGGTTAACAAATTTGTCAGTACTTTATTTAAATAAAAAATATGTACTAAAATTGTTTGCAACCAATTCATAACACAATTTTGACAGTTCAAGTATGTCAAAAGTTCATAACAATAAAATGTTTCGATTTCACATGAGACCTTCAAATATTTTAATTTTACTTTTAACTCTACTTATTTTATGTATAATTATACTAACATATTCATCACTATCGGATAATAAGAATAAAGATCAAATACAAATGGACACAAATGAATATTTCTTGATAATTCTCATTTTATCTGCGCCCAAAAATATCGAGCACCGCAACGCTATTCGGGATACATGGGCTAATTTAAAAACAAATTTTATTAATAATTACGATGATTACAACAAGGAGCTTATATATACACCCGTTTACAATGAAGATAGTGCATTTCTAATTCAAGAGAGTATTGAAAGTCAACAGCAACTACTAGAAAATTATAAGGAATGGATGCTTGAGAAGTACAAGTTCAAGAAGAAATACTATCCGGAAATAAAAGTTAAACACTATTTCCTTGTCGGTACGGCCGATTTAAAACCCAGTGATATAAAATCAATCGAAGTAGAACATCAGGAATTTAAGGACGTCCTCATACTAACCGAATTAAGAGATCACTACAATAATTTAACGTTTAAGGTTATTGAAGGTATTCGTGAAATTGTAGATTCGCACAAATTTAAATATTTACTTAAATGCGACGACGACAGCTACATAAAATTAGATTTGCTAGTCCAGGATCTATATTTTTATAGTAAGAATTTGTATCATAAACATGCTGACGCCTATGAAATTGATTTATATTGGGGCTACTTCAATGGTCGGGCCCGGGTTAAAACAAGTGGGCCATGGAACGAGAGAAATTATCATTTGTCGGATAATTATGTACCATATGCGTTAGGCGGAGGCTACACGATATCAGCAAATATCGCCAAATATATTACCGCCTATCATAACAATTTAAATCGTTTTAATAGTGAAGATATATCAATGGGAGTGTGGACGACGCCATTCCGGAATATCCATAGAAGGCATGACGTTCGTTTTGATACGGAATACATGCCTCGCGTATGCCGAAATTATCATTTAGTTTTACATAAGCGTACACCAAAAGATATGTACGAAATATATAATAATAATTTATGTACCAAATCGAATAAGCAATTCAAAACCAAAGAATATTTTTATGATTGGATAAAACCCGTCGCAAAGTGTTGTGATACCTTGGTAGGGTGATAACTTATTTATTTTTAATTTTATGTAAATATAAGTTTCATGACACGTAAGCTAAGAGTAGCTTCTTGCCGCTACGATTCATTTTCATAATCAATTTTATCGTTCTGCCTAGGAAATTTGACCGTCAGGTCATGGAAGTAAACCACAAGGTAATATGTACATAAATAAAATTGCTTCATTCAACCCATATATTTCAAATCAAGCTGCAAACTAGTGCAGGAATGTACAGTGGGCGCCTTCAGTGAAATCATCGTCAATGTGCTAAACATTTTCAAAACGGTGGTCGCAATTTTACTCAACATGATTCTAACTGTTTGGTGTCCTGAAAGCGCTCAATAATACTTTTATCAACCAAACGCTTAAATATCTATTATTAAAATATAATTGTATACCACCCAATTTATTAACTTAATATTACAAATACATTATTTATAAATTATTTAATTTTGATGTTTAAAAATAAAAAGTCGAAAAATATATATAATTCAGTTCTTAATTCAAACTTCTTCGATTGCCAATGTACAAAGGCATTTGTTATGCTATGAAAAGAACGTAAAATCGTATCTGCCAGAGCACAGAGCAGACACAGTCCAATCTGCGCCATCGTATCTTGGTAGGTATCGTACCTCAAATCTCTAATCACAGTTGCTTGTGCACGTATATGATTCGTAGTCAAAAACTCGAAATACATATCAAGATGTCGAAATGACGGCAAATCTCGAGAACATACGCCAGCTCCACGGCAATTTATTGAAATACAATTCACCGAAAATAGTATGCAAGCGGTTAGGAATTGTTTAAGGTTTTGTAATTAAAGCAGCTATTAAAGGAATAGGGGGAATAAAGCACCGGTTCGGAAAATGTCCAATTTGAGTAGAATTGGGTCATTTTTCTACACAATTGAGATATTCTCCTATATGGTCTGTTTAGTGAAAATTGGGTTTCAAAGTTGCGTGTAGATTTGTCTAACCCTTAAATCTTGATGTAACAAATTTCATAAAGGCCTTATTTTCATAACCTCTAACTGATCAATTTACGATAAATTAACATTCAGCCCAAGTGACCAATCCGCACTGAATTGACGCCCACCAGACCAAAAGGTGAGACCTCCAACCTAGTTGCCTGTTCGCAACAAACAGGATCCAAACTACCGCCTTCATAGTTTAGATAGTATATCGAAAACCAATTTAACTTTATTACCTTTGTCCTCGCCTTCTCAAATTTTCTGGCATTGCCATCCCTTCCATGGGCCGCTATTCATGCCGATCGCCCTCCACGCGGCTTTTGGTCGCTGTTGCTCTTTGCTAGTTCCTCCAATAACGTTGAGATGTATGTTTCACATATTTTCCAGGATCCCTTTCTGATCTTTGCAATTTCTGCACAAATCTTCTGTTCACGGTTCATCGCTACCGGTTACTCTGGTTTCCCTCACAGCTTTGACAGTGCGTTTCGTATTGTATCCTCACTAACACAAACAAAACAAAAAAATGAGGATCAGATTTTTTAGGGTTACATTGTGCTTCATTACTTACTAGATTTCAATATGGCATGAACATTAGTTTAGACACGTGCCGCACTTGAATTTTGTGTGTAGGCAAGTGCTGTTTGAGTTATGTTTGAAAAATGCAGCGTGTGAACCTATACTAATAGCATTGAATGGATATTATCCAGAAGCGCCATTGAGTAGACCAAGAAAAAATTACATATCGATCATTTTCCTATCTTTTTTACGACTGTGAACTGCAGCTATTTTAATATTTATATTAATATATTTAAATTTTAATAATTTATTTAATATTTAATAATTTATATTTCAAATTTAAAACTCAAAAATAAAGTTTGTCCTTCTATTGCGAGTATCCTGCAAACAATATTTATTTTGACTACAGCATGACTTCAGCGATAAGATCACTTCAGTATTGATTCCATGGAATTTGAATATTGTAACATACCCCAATAAAACAAGAAAATCAAAATCCACCTTGCAAGGAAATTGTTGAACGTGAGAATCAATTTTTCATTTTTTCGTATAAATTGCTGATAATGTAGTAGACCTAAAACGACATATCAAATTTTAAAAGTAAATATTAAAATTAATACTTCTTAAAAATATTTTAAATATGAGAATAATGGAAATTCAAATGATTTCACGCTTACCATTTTGGAAAATATATTCGAGAAATCTACGAGGTGGAATGGGAAAATTGGCCGCGAAGGTGCATTCTTTGATGTTAGGTATGTGAAGATTATAAAATTAAATTTGAATCGGATTTTATGCTAGCGCTTCCAAATCTAAAATCAAACCATTTGGTGTAATGAAAGATAATTATCGTGAGATACGGTTTCTTTATAGCACATCTTATCGCCATGTAAAATAATATATCAATTTTTACAAATATGTACATACATTTATGGAATCCAAATGAATCGGTTCCATATGAATAAAAGTCGTTGAACAAGCGAAATAGTCGTGTTAAATGAAGCTAGAAGTAGCGCAACAAGAATCTTATCTCGAAGATATTTCCCAGTTTTGCTGTTTCGGAGTAACAGGACAACTTTAACATAACTCATTCATAAGAAAGATCTTCTCATAAACATTTCCTTATAAAAGTACAAAAACCCAGTCGAATTATAAGAGGAAAAAATTGGTCTAAACGTACATAAATTTCTGCTCCGTGGGCAAAAAATGAAAAGTTCAAAATTGTTAGTGCACTTCATGAACGGTTAGTTTGTAGCATTGTAGCAAATTTCAAATCATCATTATGACTTTGGAATGGTTATCACTACAATCGTTTCCACATCCGAATTTGTATTACCCAATGCCATTGAGAATCGAAAAGTGTGAAATATGCATTTCACAGCCGCATTTGACAGTCTAATCACATGCATGAAAAAGTAAAGTTCGGAACCGTTGCACTTCAAAAACTCATCATCTATGATGGCATTTAAGCTGAGTAGCCTCAGATGGAGCAACTGTACAATTAGTTGCAAGTATTGCAATATAAACTAAAACAAAGCTTTTTTTTAGGAAATTTATTAAATTAATCTCTAGGTTTTGCATCATTTTAAACTGTTATTCCAATGTTACTCTAACTATTCCGGCTCAACCGTTCAAGTAGATGCTCAGTATATTAAAATAAATAGTTAAACACCGATATATTTTCCCACATATCGGCAATTCTAATACAATTAATTATTAGAAATTCATTATTATAACAAAGTTTTTTGTGTGGTTTTACAAAATTGTTACAATTTCACCTATTGGTTTGGTGGGCACATGGTTTGATCACTTGGGCGGGAGATTAATTTAAACGTGAATTGGTTAATCAAGGGTTAGAAGTTTAATGAGATTTATGAAATTAGTGACATCTAGGCTGAAGCATATTAGAAGTAGTTTCATGACGGTTAAGGACTAGACGCACCAAGCGCGACGCTTGGTGTGTCTAACCTCAGTTTGTGTTCGATTTCGTTATTTTGATTTTTTTGTACAAGCGCTTAGGGTTACCATCTTCTGACAAAATATAATCAATTCTCTGAGGTTTTCTATAGGTAAAAGTAGTGTTTGTGTATATGAGGAAACAATCTGAGAAAAATTTTTATTGTTTGACTATTTGTATTAATTTGATATTAATTCTAATTAATTCGACATTATATACAAAATATTTGGTCGAATTATAATGTCAGACACTGCGTTAAAATGCGAATGTAGTGAAGTCGGGTAGAGGTAAGCAGAATGAATTTTCTTGTTTTAGATGTGGTAGAGTAGGTCATTTAAGCTGTGACAAGAATTGTCCGGCCCTAGGAAAACTAGTGCAATAAATGTAAATTGTTCAATCATTTCGATAAAGTATGTAGATCTAAGGTTAGGTTCTAATCGAGTCAGATATGTAGAAAACAAACAAGAAGACAGTTCGGCAGATAGTAGTGAGATATTAAAAGTCATAGACAGTAATAGCACGAACAGTGGAAATGTGATAGTGGTTTGTTTAGTAGGTGACGTCAAAATACACATGACTGTAGATACAGGTGCCGCGGTTAATATAATTAGTACAGATACTTATTTTAAGAAGAAGGATAGAAACATCAAAGTAATAAAGGAAGATAGTACAGTTGAAAGCAAATTGAAGGATTACGGAGGTAATAATATTAGTGTTTATAAAGTAATTCGAGCGAAAATAGCGTACAAAGAAGAAAAGGTCGAGACCGACATTTATGTTGTTAAAGGAAGTGGAACTTCATTGCTTAGTTGTAAAATTGCCGTTCATTTGAAGATAATATCTTTTGATGTAAAATCAATTCAAAAATATGAATCTTTGAGTGGGGCAGGAAGGAAAATCGGAAAATTAAAAGGCGGTCAAGTCGAAATCCACATCGACGAGTCCATTATTCCAGTGCACCAGCCTAATCGAAGGATTCCAAGTCCTTTGTGTGAAACGGTGTCGTATAAAATAAAAGAGTTGTTGGACAATGACATCATAGAATGAGTGAAAGGAATATCCGAATGGATATCTCCATTAGTAGTAGTCCCAAAGAATAAGAGTAATGACGTTAGGCTGTATGTCGATATGAGACAGGCTAATAAAGCAATTAAGAGGCAGGAACATCCTTTACCTACTCGATGATATTCTGCCTAGTTTATGAAAGAGTAGAATTTTTACAAAGCTAGATGTAAAAACCGCATCCCATCAAATAGAGATAAGTTCTCGATCTAGAGAAATAACGAGGTTTATTTCGCACGAGGGTGTTTATCGATTTAAGAGGTTAATGTCCGTAATGTCGTGTGCTAGCAAAATTTTTCAGAAAACGATTGAAAATTTATTGGTGGGAATAAAAGGAATCGTAATTTATATAGACATGTAGTAATAATCAAGTTTTGAAGCAGCAACCTCCAATTAACTTGAGGTAGTTTAATTTGTGGGTGTTTCTCATATTTTTGTGGCTCTCTCTCTCTCTTCAGCCACATACTACAGATTTCCTTCTTACATCACTAACATGCAATAATGTGTGAATGATGTTTCAAAATTTAATCCGTGAGATTTTGCGCAGTAAAATTTGTATTGCCGATTCCGTTCTAGTCTTAACAATACTTTCGATTTCGCATCCGAACTGTCTGCGGTTTTATTAGCTTTTTTTTTCTATGGATTCGCTCGATCCGATATCGTATTTATGTTGTTGGTCGGGATCTCCGAATAGCTTCGTTTGCCATCGTCTGTTGTCGAAGATCTTGACGGAATTGTTTATGGGATCTCCAGCTCCGACAGCCCTTCATTCAATTTGGTTCGCATGTTGTTAATAAATTCTGCGTAGACGTGCTTCAGCCTCTCTTCAAATTTAAAGTAAAAGTGGTTATCGCCTACACCTTGGAGTTATCTAATCTTGTGTCCCCTCGTTGAAATTAGATGCGAGCTAGGTTTTAATGTCACCGCCATTTTTGTAGTTTGCGTGCAAACTTTCAATCTGCATTGGAAGCTTTTTTTTCGTTTTAATTTAACGCAAGCTTTAAATTTGGCAATTATCGCTGTTTTCTTGTTAGTTGAATCGCTTCGTTTAAAGTTTGTGATGGAGCCCTAAACTACTGCTGTTTCTCCGTTCTTTGAAGGCTCGAAGCAGCAACACTGTTTTTTCCCCAGTCTGTGATATATCACTATAGTGATACTCGTAGAAACGCAACTGTATATTGTTATTCGGTTTGGACGAAGAGCAATTTTCGGAACATCAAACTGCACACTCACTGGACTCCACGTTTTACCAAGTAATTCTGACTAATGAACAACTCTTGATAAAACTTAGGTTATTTGATGGAAATAAATTTTTTTTTGGCCATGTTATGTTAATGAAACTCAATGATTTTTGGACCGTTTTTGAATTTGAACTTTTAAAGCAATCCGCTTTAGTTTTTGTAAATTCTGGAATACGGAAATGCTGACGGACCGAGATCATTTCTAACCGGATTATCTTCAAATTCGGTTTATATGATGAATTAGGAATTCTAGCGGAATTGAAACTTGACCATTTTTAACTGATTTTGATAAAATTCGTTTTGAACAAGGGAATTGCAAACTGTCAAACTCGAGCATTGTAATTTTCATTGCTACCAAACCACTATATCCATTTATTTTTAGGGCAGTAAGCCGGGATGATCAGTTTAAAGAAACCCTATATAAAACGAGTACGTACGTCTAATTATTTGACCTGTTTAGAAAGGGATTACATAATGCAATTTTTTATATCGTTCTTCTGTAAACGAACTTTTGTTGTAGTTGCGTACACTTTAAATGCACTACCTACTGTCCACATAAACAACGACAAGTAATGGTTGTGTTGCGCTTTCTATAAAATTTAATTGCTGACGATCGGAGTATCTCAGAGATTGTATAAGTGTATACGTGACACACCTCCGGACTATTTTTTTAAGTGTGTGCTAAGCTGATAATACACAATCATTTTCCTTTGCATAAAATTAAATAATATTTGTTGCCAACTGACTGAATATGAACAAATCTACACACTTGCCCAGAATAAAATACGAGATGTCACTTTATAGACACAAACACAGACGATTGTCTGACCTTGATTGATTCGTTTTTTTCTCCTAATTTTAATAAGACGTAACACCTAAGTAGCATGCGACTAATGCACATTGTAGTATTTGGCCTTCTTCCGTTTAAAAGGTAAGTACGGTGACACACCTCCAATTCGATTTAATTATTTTATGTGTTTCGTTGTACATATTATAAAATTTAAAGTCCAAAATGTTTTTCATATCGTGCACTCGTCTTATCACACAAATAATTAATTTAGCCAGTCATGTAGCAACAAGATCGGCATCGAATTCAAGGCAGTGAATATGTTAAGCTGGTATTTTATTTTTAAGTACAGACAGAATACTTATAACTATATTATATGTGTGTAGATGTGTTTGGGTTAAAATTATTTTTTTTATTAGATTTTTTTATCGTTCATATTTCGACAGAAATTAATTTTATTTTTTAGTTAACTATTGAAAGTTGTAAGAAATAGACTCAAGTTAATAAACAAGTAAGTACAGCATATTGTATGCTACAATTAAATCTTATTAAATAATTTAATAAAAAAAATTTATAATCGAAGGTTACGTTTTTAATATAAGGGATATTAAAATCTAGTAAAATGGGTGAAAGTGAGTAGTAACTTTAGAACCAATACGCTCCTTTTAGAGTGAAGTAACAAAATAACCACGTATGGCTTTTTGGTTCCTAATAGCATGATTCGTTTAAAGGTCATTCCAAGTTTGTTGTTTTCTTTTTAAATATATATATAGAATATTTCTTAGGCATAGCTATTTTATGATTGACCAATGACCTCTAATTGTTTGCGATGATCAAAAAAATTGAGAAAGTAAAATTTAGACGCGTGTTAGAAATTGAACACGATTACGTAAAAATAACATGGCTTTGGTAAACAAACTAATAATTAATATTATTAGTTGAACCGACAGATGCATGTTCGTTGATAAGATATTTTTTATCAGTAGAATGTGTTTGTTTTATTAAATTAGCTTTTTGCTTATTCTGTGCTCCACATAATTTTTGTTAACCTACCCTGAAAGTCCAAGAACAAACTTATCCATGCATTTTAATCTTTTTCTTATTTAGGTGCCGCAGACATGACACAAAAAGGTGTTACATTTGATACAAATTGCATGACCCTTACACGATTTGTGTTGCACGAGCAGCGTAAATATAAGCATGCAACCGGTGATTTGTCCCAACTCTTGAATTCAATTCAAACCGCTGTGAAAGCTGTTAGTTCAGCAGTACGCAAAGCTGGTATAGCTAGTTTGTAAGCAACAATCATTTCCTTATTGCATACTTGCACATTTGGCTAATAAATTGATTTTCTTTTCTAGGCATGGTATTTCGGGTGAAACAAATGTTCAAGGCGAGCAAGTCAAAAAATTGGATGTCTTGGCAAATGAATTGTTTATTAACATGTTGTCATCATCGTATACAACATGCCTATTGGTGTCGGAAGAAAATGAAAATGTAATTGAAATTGAAACGGATAAGCAAGGAAAATATATTGTTTGCTTTGATCCATTGGACGGTTCATCAAACATCGATTGTCTTGTATCGATTGGTTCAATTTTTGCTATATATCGCAAACCAACGGAATGTGAAAAACCTAAATTAGAAGATGTACTACAGTCGGGCAAAAATATGGTTTGTGCAGGTTATGCTCTCTACGGTTCAGCTACAATGGTTGTGCTCGCAATTAATTCCGGCGTCAATGGATTTACCTATGACCCTTCAATCGGGGAATTTATTTTAACCGATCCGAATATGACAATACCAGAAAGAGGCAATATTTACTCGATCAACGAAGGGTACAGCCATCAATGGGATAAATCAGTATTGGAATATGTTGAAAGTAAAAAAGATCCTGCAAAGGGGAAACCGTACGGTGCCCGTTATGTCGGTAGTATGGTTGCAGATGTCCATCGAACCATTAAATACGGCGGAATTTTCATCTATCCAGCTACAAACGCATCGAAAAATGGTAAACTACGTCTTTTATACGAGGGCAATCCAATGGCATTTATTGTTGTTAAAGCGGGCGGATTAGCAAGCACCGGAACTGAAAATATATTAGACCTTGTACCGACGGGCATCCATCAAAGATGTCCCGTTTATTTAGGCTCCAAATTAGACGTAGAAGAAGCATTAAGTTATAAAAAATAAAACATTTATTAAGTCAAATTCATTTATTAATTTTTATGTACAAAACAAAGTCTTAATTTCTAAAACGAATTTGCTTTGTGTTTTGGTAAAAATTGGAAACCTTCCGGCACGGGTCCTAGTAGCATTTCGCTCAATTTAATCCAATCGGCACAGTTTGGTGAGGCCATCAGTTTCTCCATCTCATCGCGATAATCTAGGCACTCGGCGCGTACATTAATTTTTTGAGGTTTATTGACTAGAATTCCATAAGGTACATATCGATAGAGGAATGATTGCCATTCTAGCAAAAATTTTCGAGTGTTTTCGACCCCTTTCGTGTCACTTCCCCAATGTTCTAAACCATAATTTACATATTTCTGTAGTAATTCAAAACGATCTTTACTCGACGGGTCTAAACTTTTTTGTTCTTTTATCTCCTGGAATATCCAAGGTTTAATTAGCGCACCTCGACCCAGCATTACTCCTGAAATGGATGGGGCTAATTTTTTGCTTTCAATGTAATCGTCATAGCTGAGTATATCGCCGTTCCCAATGACTGGAATATTTTCAGCACCCTTTGCACATTTCTCGATATAATTCCAATCGGCAGTTTTTGTGTATCGCTGTTCGCGCGACCTCCCATGTATTGTTACTAGACTCGCACCCCATTTTTCGAATTTCGGAACTAATTCATGTGCCACACTTTTATCCGCATAAATACCAGTTCGAGTTTTCACAGTAAATGGCTTATCATCTAAAATTCTTGAGCACGACTTAACAATAACTTCCAATTGGTTCCATTTGCGTAACAGTGCACTTCCACCGCCTTGTCTGTAAATTAAATCAATTGGGCATCCTAAATTTAAATCGATAAAATCCACTGATGCATTCTCCTTCAACAGCTGTACGGCATATGCAATTAAACTCGGTTTATTGCCACATAGTTGTACCCCAAAAATATCTTCTGATATATGACGTTTTGTAAGGGCCCATTCCGGACTGCTACCATTTAAAATTGGTATGGCACATGCCATTTCGCCACAAGTTACGTCCGCCCCGTATTCCTTACATATGCGGCGAAATGGTAAATTTCCAACAGTCGTTAACGGACTTAGGAATAGTTTATTACGAAAATCAATTACCTTACGTTTCGGCTCCACTAAATCTGGCGTACATCCCGATAAACTATCCTTTTTAGTTTTTTCTTCCTTCATTTCTGCCTCTATGTTTGTGATTATTTTCTTGGAGCTACCAAAATCGTAAGCTTTCTTGCGCAACTTTACTTGCAAATCATTCCCGATTTGATTAAACGTAGTTTGAGGTAGATTTTCTTGGTAATCGTCTGCTTTCATGTTGCGTCCATTTTCATTGATATGGCACTTTGAAAATCGGCAGGTAAGCCCGTACATACAGTAGCCTCGTGTCGTGTATATGTAACATGTATCGCCAATATTATCATGTTTCTCTTTTAAAAATTTCTCGATATCGTGCAAAAAACTACAGTTCTCGAACGGACAATCTTTGACATCGTCCGGATTTCCGTTGATAAGGGTTTTGCATAATTTTATGGAACGATCCTCTTTGTATGGCAGCGGGCGTGCCTAGTTTTGGAGGAAGATAAAGTTTTAACCTTAAAGTCAAATATATAAATCGCCTACCCTATTTTGACCACGCTTCTTTTCAAAACGGGGCCTTTTACATGGTGCTTCATTGTCACTGTTATTATTTTCTAAACTTTCTTGATTTTCTAAACTGGCCATTGCTGCGGCTTATTTACATATACGAAACGCAAACGAACGAATGTCAAACATGTGAGAAGTAGTACAATTTGGTGCAGCCCATCGTTATGTACTAAATAGTGTACTAAAGTAAAACTGTACGAAACCAAATTATTTGACAGACTTTTTTATGTCGATGACATTAGTAAAACTAGTGATAAGCACACACAAAAAAATATAAAAATACATAAATCTCCAAAAAGATAATTAAGTTTATTTAATGTTTACTATTTTAGAACTATTATTAGAAAATGGTATGTAGAAATCATATAATTTTTCCGCAATTATATAAATGATGATTTTTTTCTGTTATCGACCAACCTTCAGAGTAGTTATCAAGATGAGGAGGAACAGATGGGGTACCCAGGTTCATTCCCCAAAGATTTTGGTTATGGACCTTTTGAACACGATAATGTTGGCCAATCACCGAACGAGCAGAAACCACGCATATTATTAATGGGGTTGCGAAGATCTGGCAAGAGTTCCATACAAAAGGTTGTGTTTCACAAAATGTCCCCAAATGAAACCTTATTTCTGGAGTCAACAAATAAAATTGTGAAAGATGATATTAACAATAGCAGTTTTGTTCAATTTTCGATATGGGATTTTCCCGGACAAATAGATTTTTTCGATCCAACATTTGATTCGGACATGATATTCGGAGGATGTGGTGCACTAGTTTTTGTTATCGATGCCCAAGATGATTACACGGAAGCATTGAGTAAATTAAATCAGACTGTTACAAAAGCGTTCAAAGTTAATCCTCGTATTAGATTCGAGGTATTTATACATAAAGTGGATGGGGTAAGCGATGATTTTAAAATGGAATCTCAACGAGATATACATCAACGAGCCACCGATGATCTAACCGATGCTGGACTAGATCAAATACACTTAAGTTTTCATTTAACTTCGATTTATGATCATTCAATATTTGAGGCATTCTCAAAAGTTGTACAAAAATTAATTCCACAGTTACCGACACTAGAAAATCTATTAAATATTTTGATATCGAATTCGGGTATTGAGAAGGCCTTCCTATTTGATGTTGTTTCAAAAATTTATATTGCTACAGATGCGTCACCGGTCGATATGCAAAGTTATGAATTATGTTGTGATATGATTGATGTCGTTATCGATTTATCATGTATATACGGATTATCAGACAATACCGAGACAACAGCGTTCGATAATCATAGTTCAAGTTTAATTAAATTGAATAATAGTACGGTACTATATCTGCGGGAAGTAAACAAATTTTTAGCTTTAGTTTGTATATTAAGAGAGGATAATTTTAATCGCCAAGGTGAATAGATTTTTTGCCAAGCTTCAAACTAGAAACCAATTTAATGATTTTATATTTGCAGGCTTAATTGATTACAATTTCTTATGTTTTCGGGAGGCTATCACAGCCGTTTTTGAACTACGAAATAAAATACAAAAAATTGAAAATTCCGATACGAGCATGCTGGTTGGATTGACCGAGGAGGGAAGCTATAAAAATTCCCTTATCGTGACGAATGGTAATTCAACTGTAGATAGTAATTCAGCTAATAATTTTGTTGCCATGGTAAGTACAACGCATTGGGTTTTTTAAGACTCGTGCTTGTTTAACAATTAGGGCATAAATCAATTATAAGTTACAGCCCTATTATTCAAGTCATGGTGTTAACTATTATTAAATAATAACAGTTCAACAATTTTGGTCAATAAACAAATAAAATTACAATTTCCGGTCATTACACACAAACCAATTATGTCTCGGTATATAAAATTAGATTAATTCAGTAATTGAATCAGTTTTAATCCGAATATTTAGAAAAATTCAACAAAATGAAATTTATTTGGCTCGTGTCGTTTTGCTTTGGAATAATCCTCGTGCTGATTAAGGGCCAAGATACCTTGTAATTTTTAAACGTTTATTATCTTTCACTTAGGTACATTGATATTTTTCTTGTCGTTATAGTAAATTTGGATCTATATCTGCCCAACCAGCTGGTCCAGTGCTCGATCAATCGGCCAGTGGAGGTTCATCATACCAAAGTATGGATGATGATTCACTTCCTGAGGAATTCAAGTTGTAAATTTAAAATTTATTTTATATATATATATAATTATTATTATGGTGCATATATATTATCATTTTAATTGAGAATTAAACAATAAATTAAAAATGTAAAATGTATATACATAACAAATATTTTACTTTGCAAACACAACAAATTTGAATATTTTTTAAAACTGAATAAAAAAGTACTAAAAATATATTCACATATGGTTTTTATTTCTGTGCGTTGGTATCACTGATGTTTGACAAGTAAAAATCATCCAACAATTTTTTTTGTTTTATTGCTGCCTATTCGTAGTGGTTTGCATCAATAAATTGGATTTTCCTTCTATAAATTAGTAACCAAAAAATAAAAAAAAATTGTGTTTAAAAATTAAAAATAAATAGTTTGTGAAGTGTGCGATTAGAATAAAAATTTAAAATTTTGGTAAGTGATTCTATTATAAATCTAATTCGGAAATAAATTAACGTGATACACGGTGTTAGCGGAAGAAAATAGAAAATTTTCTTTGTCTGGAAGAATCGAAAGGTACCTCAAAAAATCGATACTCAAAGGATTTCACGTTATGAGTGAAGAAAATCTCGTCCAATTAGGTATAAAATAAAGCCGGATACTCTGATTTTCTATTTACTTCGTTTGTAAATTGGATAATTACGTTTGTTTTTGTTCATATTTTTAATGTTAGTGTACTTTGTACCTACTTTTAAAATTAAACCCGATTCAATTGAATAAAGTCATCATCATCATCCCGTGTATAGTGTTTTAAAAATCATGTCTGGGAAACGTTACAAAAAGCATTGAATTGTGTAAAATGGATTGTGTTTTATATCGATTTTTCAAAAGCGAAAATATGATATATTTTTCTAGTATGTAGATACGGTGGCTACAATTTACAATCAAAATGATAATAAATGAATCATTTGTAATGATATCGAGTTCATTGTGTTTATCAAGTTTTGTGATTGTTAGGATTTTAATCTGAAGCCGAATCAGATGAGGTAAACGCCCCATTTTATCATGGTATTCCTTGTCAACTCGTTCTAGGAAGGATGGCAGCAAAAGCATCGTTGGTTATTATATTACATCTAGAAAGAACCAGACGCAATATTACGACGTGTTTAATGAGTAATTCTAAAGTTTTATCAATAAATTGTATTGATCAAATTTAATTTAAGTTTTTAAATGGGTAGTAGGAAAACATCGTATCTGTATTCAAGATTAAGTTTAATACGATGTGATCGATCTGATTAAACTGATCTGAGTATTTGACCTTTACTAGTGGCATAGGAATGACCTTTCAAGACGTTAATTATGCCGCTACTAGCGAAGACGTAAGAGTTTAAGTTGTACATTTTGGACTATTGCGGTTAATGCTAATGATCAAAAATTTAAAGGCTTCTCGTCTCAAAATTAAACAACTTTCTCCTAAACTGTTAGTGATCGTAAACCTAAACGATCAAAATACAGTACTACGCGGTTGCCGGTTGAGGCTACTCTTTAGCCGTTATCGCAAATTAAAAACGCCTGTATTAATTTTAATTATTTCAGTACTATTTCGTGCCTTAATAAAATTCAACAATCAGATCTCTCTCTCTCTCTCTAGCTTCACATCCCATGAAGGGATTTTGCCGCCCACACTATGGTCCTCCAGCCGTCTCGGTCCATCGCTCTCGTCCTCCAGTTTCGACATCCTAGTGCATGTAGATCTTGTTCGACGTCGCCACGCCAGCGCAGTTGGGGTCTTCCTCTACGACGAACACCGGCTGGTTGTTGATGGAACACTTTATTGGTCATCCGTTGTTGTGGGGACCTTGTAACGTGGCCGAGCCATCTAACTCGATTGGATTTGATGAATCCGATAATATCGCAACCTCCAAGAAATTGCTTTATCTCGTGGTTCATGCGAATCCGATATTCATTGTTCGCGACTTTAATTCGACCAAAGATTGAACGAATGACCTTCCTTTCGAAAGTTGATAACAATATACAATCGTTAGTGGTCATGGTCCAGCTCTCGCTTCCGAAAGCCAGTACAGGTCTTATGAGTGCTTTATAAAGTGCGAGCTTGCACGACTGCGATAGATGTCTAGATCGCAATAATTTTGATTGAGCGTAGAAAACTCGATGTGCGGCAGCGATTCGGGCTTTTATATCTGCCTGCATGTCATTTGATGAAGTTATAACTGACCCAAGGTATTTAAAGTTTTCAACGCGATCAAAGTTATGGTCGCCAATTCCGAGATTTATCATGGAGATGTTCCTGGGTGTTGATACAAATTTGGTTTTGCTACTGTTCACCTTCAAACCAAGTCTTCTTGCGCAGCGATCGAGCGGCACGAAACTGTCTTTGATATCGCTAGGTCTTCGGCCAAGAAGTACGATATCATCTGCATATCCAAGAATTTGGCCTGATTTATTAAATATACAGCGCGAAGTTTCGATGCTGCTTTTTCCTCTTTTTCCTTTTTATGCACCGGACATATGAGTGCGGTCTTCCAATTCTCCGGCAACTCTTCTTGGTCCCAAATACATACGATGAGATCGTATAGACTTGTTGCAAGAGTAGCGCCTTCAAGTTTAATTAATTCTGCGGGGATTCCATTGAGACCGGGTGCCTTACCGTTTTTCAATCGACTAATAGCTGCGTCTACTTCCTTCTCTGTGGGATATTCGACAAAGACCTCATCACCTGGAGGAGCTATTGCTCTAATGGGGGTCACGTCGTCATTCCGATTTAGTAGATTTTGAAAGTAGGTTTGCCATACTGAGAGAACATCAGCCACGTTTGTTCTCAATTCTCCATTCCCGTCTTTGATGGCTGTACTTCTTGGGTGGAAGTCTTTAGTGAGATGCCTGGCATTAGCAAAACAGTCCCTTGAATTTCCTACTTCCGCTTGGAAGCTGATGTTTTCTATGCATAATCTCATATGATCGCGTTTCTTTTGACGAAGGTATTTAGTCGTGGCTTTCCTGTTGCGAGCCAACCATTTTTCACGAAGCTTTTGTTTATTTGCGACGATCAGCCGACATTGATCATCGAACCAATCATTGCGGGGTCTCGGAGGTGTTCTTCCGATAGTGTTTTGCGCCGCGGTGGTAATGGCTGACTGTATTGTGTGCCACTGCTCCTGGTGATGGGCCGCTCTAGATAGTTAGTGACATCTGATTGGTAACTCTGCAGTGACGTTTGGTCTTTTAGAGCATCAACATTCCATCGAACGGTTTTTTGTGCTTGTCTGTTGAACGTAGATGACAGTTTGCACTTATATTTAAATACGACAAGCATATGATCGCTGTCCATGTCTGCACCCCTGTAGGATCTAACGTCAGATATACTGGTCGAATGTCTCTTAGACACCATGACGTGATCAATTTGGTTTTCCGTTCTTCCATCATTCGATCTCCACGTTACTTTGTGGATTCTCTTATGAGGGAAAAACGTACTTGATACAACTAAGTTGTACATTAATGCCAGTTCGGTGACGCGTTGGCCGTTGTTGCTACTAGTTAGGTGCAGGCTGTTAGGACCGATGTGCGAAGTATTTTCTGCACTTCTACCAATTTTTGCATTAAAGTCGCCCACGATGATTTTAATGTCGTGGTGCGGTATGTTGTTGATGACTTCCTCGAGCTCGACAAAGAAGAGATCTTTCATGTCATCTGATTTATCTTCGGTGGGTGCATGCACATTAACGATCGTGATGTTAAATTTCTTAGTGCGAAGTCTGACCGTGCATTTCCGCATGTTGATGGGGCGGAAATCGATGATATGGTGCTTCACGCGTCGATGGATGAGGAAGCCAACTCCAAATTCTCCTCCGTTCTGATGGCCGCTGTAATGAAGAGTGTAACCATTGGTGGTGTCATGGATCCCACTCCCAGACCATCTAAGCTCTTGTAGTTGCACTACGTCTAAAGTGTAACTTTTTGCTTGGTTCGAAAGGTTCTGGAGATCTCCAGGTCTTAAGAGGCTAAGCACGTTCCATGTTCCCATTTTTACAGCGTTGTCCGTGTACAATTTCCGAGGTCGAGTTTGTAATGAATCCGATATGGTAATCCGAGGCCTTTGTTTAGGGTTCATAACTTAAATGGTTTTTATGAGGGAAGGTTGTTGGCCTGCCGCTCAACCCGCTTATTACGTGTGTGGGTCACGTACTGGTGAGAACCTTAAGGCATCCAGTCCTACCTTGAAACACATTTATATAGCGAGCCGCTTGATACAAGACAGACGCCCGCTTCAGCCGCTCCTAACCTGGAAAACAGACGCTGGTTTGGTATTGGTTTTAGGGCGCCAATAACCCGCACTGACATGTAGTGTCAGACTACCTGTTTATATTGACATGACTATAAACAGATTTTAGTCTGCTCGTCTCCACTACACCGCCTGATTCATTTAGCGTTATCCAGGGAGCACCGGCGAGGAGGTATGAATCTCGGACTTCGCCCCCTTCCCTAGACCCACTTGCTAGAAAAACTACCACTGCCACTTAAATCCAGCTCTCACCACCAATTTCATAACCCATCTGATGAGTTGGAGGCCAATTCACGGGTCCGTTTCTTGATATGATGTTCTCATTAAAATTGTCTTTCAATAAATGGTCTGGCCTGCTGTGTGGCGCGTTGCATCATCCTGTTGAAACCACAAGTCGGCGACACCAATATCTTGTATTTTTGGCAATGAAAATTCATTGACCATTGCTCTGTAGTTTGCCCATTGACGTTTACACGCTGTCCTTCCCCATTTTTAAAGAAATACGGTCCGATGATGCCACCTGTCTATAAACCGCGCCAAACAGTGCATTTTTCTAAATGCATTGGAAGCTCATGAATCTCTTCTGTCTGTTCATCAGCCCAAATACGACAATTTTGTTTGTTGACGTATCCATTCAGCAAAAAATGAGCTTCCTCGCTGAATACAATTTTTCGATAAAAAATGGATCAATTTGGATCTGTTCCAAAGCTCATAAACCAAATCGATGACGCAAAGGACGGTCAACCGGCTTCAATTCTTGAACAAGCTGCCTTCAAACCAAGATCTTTCTTCAAAATACGCCACAATGTACCATACGAAAGACACAGAGTATGAGAACGGCGACGAATTGATTGATTGTGGTCTTCACGTACACTTCTAGCCACAGCAGCAATATTCACAAAAGATCGACTTGTACGCACTCTAGTCGGTTGATATCCAATAATGAAACAGTGGTTCGAAATTTATTGATTGTTTCGCGAATAGTGCGTTCAGTTGGGCGATTATGGACACCATAAAATGGTCGAACTGAAATGGTTCGAGTACGAACACAATTTTTCACTTAACACTGATTTTTGAAATAAATTTCCGCAATTTGTAAACATTGTTCTCGCGTTAACCTATTCATGTTGAAATTTCTGGAATCCATCGACAAAAAATTGTCTTTTGATGAGATCCATTTGTCGAGCCATTTTTTGATTTCTTCGTGGTTTCTGAAATGCTGGTCCTGAAGATCGCTTCAGCAATCTGTTGGGTACAATCTGGTGACTAGGGAGCATGCGTTAGAATTTCCTATTTAAGTACTCCCAGCGTATTTTTACTTGTTTTGTGACATGTGGTCGAGCATTGTCGTGCAGCAAAATCAATTTACGCTGTTTATTGGCTGAATCGGACGGTTTTCGTTCAATGCATGGTTCTAATCTATCAGATGTTACTGGTAACGTTTAGCGGTAATAGTTTCGTTCGGGTTTAGCAGCTCATAATACACCACTTCTTTCTGATCCCACCAAATGCACAACATAACCTTACTTCCATGATTTTTTTGTTTTGCTGTTGATCTGGATTGTTCGTCCGAATGAACCCATGATGTCTTGCGTTTACGGTTAATGTAGTAAATCCATTTTTCATCGCCAGTCACAATTTGAGGCAAAAAATACCATCTTCGGTGTCTTGTAAGCAAAGAATTGCAAACCATTAAACGATTTTCAATGTTGGCTTCAGTCAGTTCATGTGGTATCCATTTTCCTTCTTTTTGTATCACTTTCATGGCATGTAAACGTTTGTTTATGACTTCTTGAGTGATATTTAACTGGTCTGCATTTTCTTTTTCTGTTTGAGCTGTTTTTCTTCAATAATGCTTCCAATTCTTCATCTTCAAATTTTTTTTGGTTGACCAGAACGTTCTTTGTCACTGACATCAAAATAACCACTTTTGAATCCTTTAAACCAGTTTTCGCAAGTCTGCACCAATGCATGTTCACCATAAGTTTCTTGACGCAAACGAAAACTTTCAGCAGCTTTTTTTCTTTTAATGAAAGCAAAAAAGTAATGCTGCCCGGAAATGTTGTTTTGTTGGTACAAAATTCAACATGTTTAAACGGGGTTAACAAATATGTTGTTTACGCTTTCACGAATAATGACAAACTAAATTTTACCCTGGAGATATACTCGACGCGACCGACGTGACTAAGTAAAAATAAAAGGTTAAACTATGAGAATTTATACTAAAGCAATTATACTTGACGTGATTCAGACGTGATACAAAAAAGTTGATTTACAGCTCTATTCTCATACAAGTGATAACTATCACATGATGTGATAATCGCATTTTGGTATTCTCTTAGTCGATTGAAGTGATGTTTATCGTTTGGTGTGATAACTATCACTTGTCGCCATATTCTCTTAGTCGTATGAAGTGATAAGTATCACTTGAAATGATATATTTCATCACCTACTATTTTTAAGTGATACGAATAACAGGCAAGGTAGATGTTAT
Source organism: Nephrotoma appendiculata (assembly GCA_947310385.1). Taxonomy (NCBI): domain Eukaryota; kingdom Metazoa; phylum Arthropoda; class Insecta; order Diptera; family Tipulidae; genus Nephrotoma; species Nephrotoma appendiculata. Next base: position 214,434,179 of record OX371225.1, on the reverse strand, counting down.
TAAAATGTAAAATTACGAATATACATATATATACATATATGAATATCAATGTATATGTATATTTATTATATTATTTTATTATTAATTAAAAAAAACATTTGATTAAATTAAATACATATATAAAATAATAATATATACAAAAATATTTAATTTTATCAAATAATTTTTTTTTATATATTTTTAATTATTAATATTTGTGTTATTTAAAAATATTAATAATTAAAAATATGAATAAAAATATTTAATAAAACGTAAAAACATTTTAAAAAAATATTCATTTTAAATATGTATACACGTATATTGCATGTATTCGTTAAGCGTCGTATCACATCTGTTCGTCGTATATCACGTCACATGAATCGGCTAAGAGAATAGCAATTTCATAGTCGCATCACTTCATGTGATGTGATAGCTATCACATCACATGAAGTGATGCGACTATGAGAATAGGGGTGTTAACTTTAACTTTTTGTTGTTGTTTAGTACTAAAGTGACATCTTACAGAAATTTTATGAAATAATTAGCCAATTTTATTTTATTTTTGTTACCATTTTGACCTTTTGAAAAATCAACTGCGCGTTTTTCTTTCAACTACTAACTTTTAATATTTTAAATTTTTATTATTTCGGAAAAAATGAGCAGCATTAATGTGGAATGCCAACACTTTAAAACGCCGTAGGTGTCATTGTAAAAACATGTTTAGTACTAAAGTTACGCCATCTCTTAGAAAATCCAAAAAATTAAGCCATACACCCAATAAATAGGAAGCCTTTTAGTTAAAAGAATAGTTTCCCATTAGGAAATACTCTAAATTTTATATATCTAAATCAAAGTGAATCGGTTTTTCTTGCTAAGTGTAATCAGCTCAATTCTGGCCTCAGTAATATATGATAATACTGAATTAAACTGAGTTGGTGACAGATTTGTTACAAACCTATAAAGTACCAACATAATTATTACGCATTATTGCGCATACATGAACATATAAACAATTCACAATAAGTTTAAATTCCTTGATAAGCTGTAACAGATGCAATTTTTCAGAACCAAGAAAATCAAATCAACCGCTTGATTCGCGATTTGAGTAATATTGTGGTTAAATTCAATTAGAACAATAGATTATCGTGGCTAAATATGTAAACAACTACATATTTGAATAAATTAAGTACATTCCCGTTGTGTTGTTTTGTTTATTATTTTCGAAATATATTAAAATTATTTTTGTAAATAACAATAATTGCTTATCACTATTTTATTTATTACTACTGCGGAGATAAATTGCATCATACCGCGTATGTAGATGACGTGCTTCGCTTATTAAATAATCTTGGCCCGTTCGAAGTTCAAATATTTTTGACATTATATTTGAAGAGGAAAAGTCTTAATAAAATTCTTAGAAATTTCTCTTCAGTACAAAAAACACACATATTAAGAATAACGCACGCAACAATACAATCATGCGCGATTTTTTTTATACCACACCACAAGGAACCTAAAATATCGTACGTTTTAAATTGTGATTATTATTTTATGTACAACAAATAAAATACGATTGGTAAAATATACTACACACGATATGACGTAAAACACGTTCGATGATCATTCGACTCATAATGTATCGCGTTTATCCAATGCCGTTTAACGTACTTGTATGTGTCTCATTTGCATATTTCTGTTTATATATCAAAACAACTTGCTGCGAAAATAAATGGCTTGCATATATCTGTGTACACAACAATCCACGTGAGTCGTAGAAAGTTAATTTTCACTCATATAGATCTAAAATTCCCTAAGTGCGCTTGTACCGCGTTGACCTTATTTTGCTCGGACCGATTAAATTTTTATCTGTGACGTCACAATAAAATGCCATTACACACATACGTACAAGGAAATTTTTAAAAGTTGATTAGATGCCGTTTTGTTGTTTATTTGCCTTTTAAAATTGCTACTATAAAAACAAGATATGAACGTGAAATAACAAACAATTTTGAAGGACATTACAATAAAAATATTGTTTTAATTTTGTTGAATGAGAGGCTTGGCACGATGATGAATAAAATACACATATGAAAAAAAATGTCTCGAGAATCTGTTTTTGTTTTCCTATATACGAGAATGTATATACGATTAATTGTAGTTTAAATCAATTTCTGAATAAGTAAACAAATTCATCATCGGCGGTTTATACCCAATTCGCCATGGCTGTGATGTTTTCTATAGTCCAATTTTATGCGACAAGTGATGACTGGTAATTGTACACATATCGCCACCCGGGTACTTAGATGTTATAAAACAATTTTTTAGTTACGATTTTTTATCTTAAAAACCTGAGATCTTTCCACTATGTTTCACAAATATGTACTTAATTTTTTCTAATTATTATTTTGTATTTAATTAAATTCGTTGACACAAGTAGTATACCTGTATTACTTGATGACAAGGAAAATTGCTTTATTATGAGGTTATACGGTAATAAGTTGCATGGTATAAGATATGTGAGGAAAGCAAAGTGAAATTGCATATCTATTATAAAGACCTTACATCTACGATTATTATAATCAAATATTGGTTCAATAAATTTAAACGTGACCGATCCATTGTTTGTTTGATAAAGGGCGCCCAGGTCAAAACAAAACTGGAAACGCAACTGTCTCAGATAACCTAGAGCATTTACGCTACAGAGTTATCTACATTAGCTGTGTTTCTTGACGCTTGATCTGATTCAGTCCAGTTCATGTTTCATGAAACAACACAAAGGCGCTTGCTAGATTTAAAATCAAAATTTGTGATCTAAAACAAAATTTGGGTCATGTTTTCCATATAAAATTTGAATTGATCCGGATCAATGAGCGTCAAGAAACACGGCTATTGTTGTTCAGATTTGGGCCCTCCGATTTCGTTTTGTTGCAAAGATGAAACAAATGGTTTGGCTAAAAATTTAACTTGAAAAGCAATTCAAATCATCGCGCTCCTCATACCCATTTGGTTATCTACGAAGACAGTTTAATAACTTCGCGAAGTGGCAATGAAAACAAGTATTATCAAAATATAATATAATTTTATTGTCAATCTCGCCTATAACACTAATTGGATCAATGTTCAACTTTAAAAATCTCCTCTTTATAATAACTTTTCAAAAGATCTGTAAAATAATTGTTTACAGTTGCTATCGACCCTTCATTTAATTAAAAACTCCATTATTTTTTCTTTAAATTTTGGGTCAGATGGATATCGGAAGGAGCCAAATCCGATGAATAGAGTGAATGTTCGTACTTTCAAGTATCGCATGTTTCCCATCGCCAGACATTCTTGTGTGCGTGTTTGGTGTAAATTTATTTTTTCTTTTGCAATCCCTTTTCTATTCTCCAGTTATTGTGTTACATTTTTCCAGATAATTAATAAACAAAATACCTTTTGCATCTGCCGAATAAATCATTTTTAAATAACGTATATTGTCAAGGAAAATCTGCCTGAATAACTTTCGCCACGGTAATATGGTTGGCAGAACCCTTTTATTGAAAATTAAAAACTGAAGGCAATTGATTATACAGTCAAACCTGTTTTTGTGCATAAATGGGGATCGCATAAAAAAAAATCTTCCAAAACTTCACGAATAGGTACAACAATAGTTTTCGCAACACATTTAAAAAAACGTAATACCTCGCAATGTGATGAAATATCAAAAATCGAAAAAACAAAATGGCCAACGACAATTAAGTAGTTCGATTAATCACATTCAATTATGTTCTAATTTGTTTGAAATTTTGCAAGGGCTTAAGTAGATTGTACTGAATGATTTTTTTTCATACCGCATAAAAAAATAATCGCACAAAAAAGGACCGCGCAAGAAAAAAACGCACAAAAAAGACCGCACATTTATCACATGCCCCACTTTTGTAGCAGTTCTCAATTTATTTTGTCAGATTCCTCTAATACATTCTTTTATTAATAACAAATAAAATACTTTTATTAATGTCAGAGAAAATTAGAACAACCTTGGCCAAGAATATACAGATGTGGCCAAATTATTATCACTTCATACGAAATTCATGGTAATGTGATTTTCAAAACCCGAAGTGTAACCTTTTGTATAGTTGATACGCCATTAATGCGGGAAGCTAAAGACGATTGAAAGTTATCCAGTAGTCCCTGAGGGGTACAATGCGTAACGTTATTGCGGAAATATCGGAGAGAACAGGAAGACGTAGACTTTTGAATATGGGCTATGTGTAAGACGACCTCACAAGAAGCAAAGGTTAAACGCTAGGATAACACAACAAAGAAAAACATGGGCAAATGGACATTTTACATGGTCTAGAGAGAACTGGGAAAAGGTAAAACAATAAAAGTCCTTCTTTTAATAATATATTAAAGTTACACTTTTTAATAAATGTCTCTGTCAACTTTATCTTTTTCTATTACTTGATTAGGTTGTATTCAGTGACGAGACTATGATGACTGACACTACTAATGTCCAGAACCGTTCGTAGATCAAAAGGAGAACAATGTTTACCTTCCTGTGTCCAACAGCAGGTCAAACAATCAGAGTCTTGGTTTGGTCAGCAATTTAATTCAGACTTTCTACTTTATGTAGTATACGGGCTATTGAATGTTAATCAATATTTTACTGTAGTGCAATCACAACTGGTACCGACTACGAATGAAAAATTTAATGGGCACGGAGTTTTTTTTGCATGACAATGCTCTGTGCCATACGGCAAAAAAAGTCACCGAATATTTTAGGACCAACGCATCCAAATCAGTGGTTGGCTCGCGAATAGCTCAGCCCATAGAAAATACCTGGGCTATTCTTAAAGAAAAAATAACACAAAAGTGTGTGCGCACCAAATCAGGGTATGGATTCTGTTGCCTTTTTACAATTCAACTTGAATTTTACCGAAACGTCATTGTAGTGGTGTGAATATTAGTATACGTTTTTTTTTTTGTGTTTTTGATGTCATTTAAGAACACAAAATAATATTAGGTACATAATTTGTGAATTTATTAAATTTCACAATATTACTTAAATTAATAAAGTGTTGTGTCGCTATTCCTATATAGTTTAATCTAATTCCTAGTAAATACATGAAAAAGTAATTTCATTCAAAAATAAAAAATATTTTTTTACGTATTTGTTCGTCTTTTATCATTACCATATTTCTACTAAACAAACAAATAACAAAACAATACATCGATGCGATCAAGAGACACGATAACCAAAAAAAATATGAATTATGAAATATGAAAATTAATTTTATTTAAGTTTTATCTAGATATAAATGAAAAATTCACAAAAAAAATTGAAATCGAATCTATTTTCTTATCATTTTTTCCTTTGCTCGCGAGCAGAGGAAATGTATTGTTTCTCTACCGATAGTATCATTTATAAAATCTGATCAACATTTTGGCGAAATTTCATGTGAATTCGACACACACACAATGATACAAAATGACAGCACACAATATTAAAAGTATATATTATACACTGTATACGTATCAAAATTCAACTTGAATTGAATTTGAAAAGGCAACAGAATCCATACCCAGAATTGATCGGAGCGATGAATGAAATGTGGGAAAATGACGCCGATCTACTCACCAAAATCAAAAATGCAATAAATGGAATGCCCCGTAAGATACAATTATTAAAAAATGCTAAAGGAATGTTCACCAAGTATTAATAAATATAGTTATCATAATAATTTAGTTTTTAAAGTAATAATCTTCCAAATATCTAAATGTGATAATAATTTGGCCACATCTGTATTACAATAATTGTAATTAATTTGATGCCAACTCTCGATTCTTCAGATACTGATTGGTTTGTTTCTTGAAGTGCTGTAAATTAAAGATCTTAGGAAAGCTTCTGAAGGAAGCCAATGTTGCCTAGAACTGAAACGAGTATTGAGCTGACCCTACTAACAAAAGCGGAAGGAACAGAGAATTAGTTTATGAATAGCATTTAACATAATAAAAATTGTAAAAAATACTTAGGGCATCCAAGGAAGGATATTAGGAACACCTCGATTATCATACGAACGACTCTATTATGAATTATATCACGACATTTCAAATTACACGGTGTAATCTGGAGTTGTAATTTTCGATCACTCCGCAGCATTTCTGGTATTTCAGCAATAATGCGTCGAATGTTAGCTTCCATCATGGTCCCGTCTTGTTGGCACTACATGCCTCTGATGACAATACCATCCAATTGGGATACAAAAAATTCGTAATCATGTCTCTATACCGATATCCGTTGATTGTAACGTTTTCACCAGTATCATCTTTGAACATAAATGGTCCGATGATTCCTTCGGCCCGTAAATCACATCAAACGATAACTTTTTGTAGATGTTATTGTTTTTGAACAATGGCCCGTGGATTGCCTTTGCTCTAAATATGAAAATTCTGCTTATTGACATAACCATTGAACCAAAAATGAGCTTCATCACTGAATAAAATTTTGTATGAAATGTTTGCATCTATGTTAATATTGGCTTCGGCCCATTCACCGAATTGGCGGCACGATCGATGGTCGCATGGTTTTAATTCCTGTACAATTGAATCTTGCAAGCATGTAAACTAAGATCCAATTCCAATTAGTTTTATTATTTGATAATTTAGACAAATCATCTTTTTTTATCGTTGTACTCAGAGTCCCAGATGAGTGGTCAAATGATAGTCCTTCACTGTTTTCTATTCCCTAAAACTCCTTGTGTAACAAAGAATTTATATCAGGGGTGGAATGTTGTGACATCACTTTTTTCGATACTATCGAAATTTACATCTCTTTCATCATGAATTTATCATTTTTCCATTAATCAATTACTTTGTTTCTAATGCGATCTCTACCTATTAGAAGACAATATTATGTCGTTCTACTTTTATTCTATCACCTGCGTATTTTATGAGTGATACTTTATCGAAAAACAAAAAAGAGATAAATAAACAATTTATTCTAGTAGCGTGCGATCGCAATATTGAAAGCCAAATTGAAAAGCGAAATGGCAAGCAATTTTACGAGGGCAAATCAAAAAGTCTTGCAATATCATATGAAAAAAAAGAGCGAGTGAGACAGCAATATTTTTATTTTTCGACATAATCTCCTTTAAGGTTTATACATTTGTCACATCGATCAATTAACTTGCCTAAACCCTCTAAAAAAAAAGATTTCTTTTGCTCCATAAAATATTCATTTACAACAGACTGTACTTCATAGTCACTGGAAAATTTCCGGCCTCTTAGTGTTTTTTTCAAATTGGGAAACAGAAAGTAGTCACTGGGTGACAAGTCTGGACTGTACGGTGGATGTGGAATTTCCACGAAGCCGCAGTCCTTTAATGCAGCTTGAACAATATTAGTCTTGTGCACTAGTGCATTGTCGTGAAGAAGCAAGATTTTTTTCCTAACTTTCCTTGGCCGTTTCTCCCGGATCGCTTTTTTCAATTTTCGCAAAACCTCTGCGTAATATATGCCTGTGATTGTGGTTATCGGTGGCATATAATCGATTATCAAAATTCCTTCAGCATCCCAAAAAATTGTTGCCAAAACCTTACCAGCACGGTTGAGTTTTGAATTTCTTTGGTGGTGGTTCACTACGTTTAATCCATTGCATCGATGGTTGTTTGGATTCCGGATCCCAGTGATCAAGCCATGTTTCATCGCCTGTTATTATGTTATCCAAGAAATTTTCTGGATCTTCTTTGTACATATCTAAAATCGCCTTTGAAGTTTGAATACGCATTTTTTTTTGTTCGGCATTCAACAAACGGGGAACCCATCGCGCACTTACTTTCGACATGTGAAGGTGGTCATGTAATATAGTATATGTGGTACCGTATGGAAGAAAAAGTCTCCACGCTAACCGCGGAACAGAAATACGCCGGTCCTCCAATACAATAGATTCGGCCAAAATTACGTTTTCATGGCTAATAGCATCTGCTGGCCGACCCGAGCGGTTGTCGTCTTCTAATGACTCCCGACCACTTTTGAATAATTTTAACCACCTTGTTACTGTGGCTTATGATGGTGCAGATTCGCCGTAAACTTTTGATATATAGTTGAATATATAAATTGCATTTCGTCCATCTTTACAGAAAAATTTAATAACGGTGCGATATTCAATTTCATTCATTTTAAGAAAAATTCAAAACACGTGTTACTAAATTGACTAAAACAAACGAACTGTAAAATTTACATCGAAATGTTCTTCTAGAAGTTTCATCGTGACAAAAAATGGTTTTGAAAAATATATTGTTGTCTCACTCACTCTTTTTTTTCATATGATATTGCAAGACTTTTTGATATACCCTCGTATATTAGAAAAAAGAGATAAAATATTCGTTAAATATCGAAAAAAGAGTTGTTACAACATCCCACTCCAGATCTTATGTATATGTCGGCAGGCCAATATTTTGGTTTATCGCCAGAGTGGAATGCACAGTTGTTCTCGCGAGCCCCGTTAAATATATCTTTCTTTTAGAGGTTGTGACGACTCAAAAGTCGATTGACGCAGTGCCATCTTTCGCGTTATGTTAATCGGCACAATTTACTCACCTAATATCTTGGGGAGTCTTGATATTTCCTGCATTGAGGTATTAATCTCGTGTTGTTTTCGTGGGATGGAATCCTTAAATTGCCAGAAAGATGGGAAAAAGTAGTGGGTAGCGATGGGCAATACTTTGAATAAAAAATCTTGTAACATTTTTCCATATTAATGGTTGGTTCACGTACGTGATCAAAAATGTTTGATCACAATATGAAGTTAGAAACAAAAGCTATTGCTCTAAATATTAAGCTATTTTACTTGATGTTTCATTTGTCATTTTCAACCATTTTAATTTGTGTATTGTGTTTGGCTGTGATGACGACTGATAATTAAATAAAATTAAATAAAAACATTCATTTCATTTTTCGTCAACATTCATTTTATTCATTCTGAAGAACAGCCGATAGTTTTTAATGCTTCGTACTTATTACACAAAACTTATTACGCAAAAATTAATATTATTTTTAATTTAAATAAACACTATTATCTTATGTAAACACACGACAAAATTAAAACACCAAATGCCGATAGTGAAAATGGCGCGTGTTTTGTTTGTTTGTTTTTGATATTGATGTGAGTCATATAGAAATGTCAGAAAAACAGCACTAAATTTTTTCAAGTGACAGGAATATTTTTTGCCGAATTCATCAAAAGTAAATTACATTTTTATTATTGAATTACATTGTGTCTAAATATAGTTTTATTTTGTGTTTTTAAACCGTTTAACCCGCGTCACTTGAATCGACTTCAAGAATTTCAATTTTCATGTCACGTGACACGACTATTATCACTTCACATGAAGTGACACGACTATGAAAATTGGGCAGTATACCATTTAGAATTTTGACGATCGGATTTCGTTTTCAAACTTTCAGTTTTTCCCGTTCGTTTGTCAATTAAGTACTGAGGTGGCGATATTTTTATTTATTTAATGTTTAATCTGTTTTTTGCGCTGTGTTTTGATGATTCTCCGTGCCAATAATTTTTTTCATCGTTTGTCTATTCATCATTTTGTATACACGATCTGTGTTCACACACACCGCAGATAATTTTGGAATTGTGCCACGTGACAAATAGAAATTCGCGTTCATGATCATGAACATAAAAATTTTCCTTTATTTTTATTTTAAATAAATTACAACAACAACGAAATTATACCTAAAAATTTTCAACCTCTATAACACTTAAACAATTATTTATTTATTTTTTTTTGTCTTTTGGCACATTTACAGAATTTAAAAAGAATCAAAATGTGTTTATTACTACTCTTATGAATTTCAAATTTTATGTTATATTATTTGTTGTATTTATTCGAAAATATACGAGACCGCGCGCGCGGGGTAGCATTCGAGACAGAATACGTGAATAACCCGGCACATTTATATATATTTTGTGTTCGCTGTTTCTACTTTTTAATTAGTTTAGTTATAAAGAAGAAATACGGCACCTGATGTTATAAAACACATTTCCGCAAATTTAAAATATTTATGTTTAAGATACGTTTCAAGGATAAAGAAAGCCTATTTGTGTTTACTCGTTTCGTTCTATACATCTTGATATATGTAAAGTTGATAAATTTTTTTTTGTGGGGGCGAATTTCATCAATTTCTCTACACGTGCTCGAAAGAGGGCCCAAAAACAAAACATATATTTCTAAACTGTTTTTATCATATCATACGATCTACATATCAGCAAATTACTATCTACTCACCTATTTACTTATTAAAATTCACAAATACGTTTTTTTAGATTAGAAAATATTTATTATAACATTGAATTTCATGGTCAATTGCGCTTTCAAAAACTGATAAACAAAAATATTTTAATAATTAGTTGTACATACGTAATTTTATTACATAAGTTCTCATGATATATTATTGTTGAGTTGTTATCAATAACATATGCTGAAGTTCATGTAGATACATATGAAAATGTATGCCGTCTCTGTGTTTGATTTGCGCTCAGCATGTCACTCTTTTATAAATTATAATCTGATTTAGAAAAACAAAATATCAAAGATATTTATGAGGGTCTGCGGGAAAGTATCTATTGCTAATATTATTTTTAGAATGAACTATTTTATACATTGATGCTGATAAGCGAACAACTTATTGAGGTAGTAGTAATTTATATTGTTATATAGCGTTGAATCTGGATTACGATTAAAATAATTATCACCTTTTTTGGAAAATGAGGGTTTTTTGGTAATTTTATTTATTCATATAAAATTAGGTATTATAATGTACCTATAGTAGCCTTAACTGGCTTCTTTGTTACATGTTTAAGATGTCCCCATTGGGTTCTCCTACATTTACCTACTGTTGCTACTGCCTTGTGTTGGTTATAATTTTTTACTCTTTTGAGCCCATTTATTATTTCTCGGTAGTCATCCAGTTGGTTGGCTCCGTTATTTGGATGATTGTGGAGCCTCTTCATACTTCCGTGCTGCTTTGGTTACCTCGTTGGCGACTGATTAACATTAACAATATCTGTCTGTACTTCGTTTTGGAATCTTCCGATGATGTACAACCCCACAGCTGTATACCATTCGTCCATATAGGTATAACGTTTATTATTATTTTTTTGCTTGTGATGTTGGACAGTAGTTCGTATTTAATATGAGCCTAAAAGGGTCATATTCTCTGTGAATAGCTTCGTATTGTGTGTCTTGACCGATACGCGACCTTAAAGCCAGTCGATCAAGAATGATCCCAAGATTATTCGAGTCAAGAAATTTGTGTAGGGAAAGATTAGTTTCATTAACCTTCACCTTCTCGGTATATACCCGGGTCCGACTCAGTAGCTCAATTTGTTTCAAAAATTCGGTTAGTTTCAAAAGTTATGTACGTTTAAGTACTTTGTTTTTTAAATTTACACATTTTCGACCATCTTCACAGTATATACCTGGGTATATAATTCATTGCTCCATATATTTTGTATGAAACTTCTTGTAAGTTTTCTTAAATGGATCCCCAATTTAATTGTTATATATAAAGCCTGCAAATTACTATTAACCTTCCAATTAAAATAGTGAGTATGTTTGAATTCTGAAATATTTAGAGGCAATAAAAGATTTTGTTATCTATATCTTTTTATTTCAGTAGTTGTAGTTTTCAAAATATATATAATAAAAAAAATAAATAACTCGAAAATTATAAAAATACATGCATGTGTGCTATGTGTTTGGTAAATCGGCTTCAATCAATGGATACAAACTTTCCTTGTAGGTCTATTTCTTTCTTCTTTCTTATAGCTCATATAGCTTCTTTCTTATAGCTCATATGCACCTTTTGTGCGTGCCGACCAAATGCATCTCTATCCATTAAATCATCTGGAATGAATGGAACGCTCTGAGCTCTCGAAATTCCTCAACACAAACACAACACATTGTATGGCACTTCTAGTTGGAAAATCGCTCACAACCTCTGGATTATAAGAAATTTTTCCCGGCCAAATAATGTAAAAAATGGTGATATCGACTGGCCACCACGATCTGATTTGACCCCTCCTGATTTCTTCGGGAATACAGCAAGGTTGGAATAAAACTTTCAAGGATGAAAGTAGGATTCAAATAATATGATTATCAGATTTATTATTGGAATACTACCCATGGGACTATAAGAGTTCAATAATTATATCAACTGATTGGAAGAAACAGAATGAATGAAAATGACGATCGAGTTTTTATCAATAAATGAAAGTATTACAAATAGTGTAGACAAATTAACCTACACATTGGTCAAATTGAGTGAAGATTTAGAGAATAACTTGTCGAAATTAGACAATATTAGTTATCAGGTGAGAATCACATTTTGGGTACATCTATGTTGAAATCGCAAACTTTCTTATTTTAACAAAAAGATCTAATAAACGACATCATTAGGCGTTTTCGGAAATATCCCATGGTAACTCTTGGGTAACTTGCTGACAAAAAATTACCAAATCTATTTCCGAACATGTAGAGTAACTTTAGGGTAATTTACTTTTAGGTGTTTTTTAATTTCTGTCTTTCTGACAATTTGTATTAAATTATTAATGTCAGAAAAATTAAAGTACATACAAACTTTCAAAGTATAAACTATTAAAAAAATACAACAAAAATGTTGTATCTGTTAAAATACGTAATTAAATTTTGCTGAATATAAATATTACCAAGCGAAACGTAATCTTACTTTTTGTATAGCTAGGGTAACTTGAGTAACTTTTGTTACCAACATTAACCCTTTAAGGACCGATTTTTTTAACTACATATCGTATGTCCCGAGATATCTCTGGTTTGGTCTTTAAGGGGTTAAAAAAATTAAAATTACTCAAATGTTACCATGGGATATTTCCGAAAAAGCCTATTATTACCAAATTACCATCAACTGTTTACAACTACAACTGATTTCGTACAGAACGTAGGAAATGTACTAATATTCGATATATTGTTTATATACAATTTTCTTACTTAAAGGGTTACGAAATAAATAGTTCACTAAAATATCGTATGAAGCGATAATCCCTCATCTGCAAATACGGCTGTAAACAAATAGTCGTCTTGAATTAAATTGCTTCAAAAAAACACTTGCAAAATTTTCTTATAGTGAGTAGTGATTATAATGATTTATTTGTTATTGGAATATCGATTTCGAAATTAAATTTCTTCTTCAGTTCCTTTTTTACAGAATACATAGTTATTAAAAAGGAACTGAAGAAGAAATTTAATTTCGAAATCAATATTCCAAAAACAAATAAATATTGTCACTATAAGGAAATTTTACAAGTGTTTTTTTTTTCAATTTTATAAGTGACAAAAGTTAACAGTTAGGCTAAAAAATGGGTTTTTACCATTATAGCACAAAATTGTCATGTTTCACCTAAAACGACAATTCACCAACAGTTCACCAAAAAAATAATACAGTTCACCGAAAACAGTTCACCGTTAAAACAATTCACCGAAAACGACAATTTACCAAAAATTATAATTTACCGAAAACGACTATTCCTTTATATAACCTTCCGGTTGTTCCTTTAAAAGGCGGAATTTAACGGATTTGTAATAATAAATTCAAACAGATAAAATATTTTTTATTAAAAATTATTATCTTTAATATTGAAACAAAAAATTCTGAAAAAAATCTCGAAATTTAAAATATTTAAATTCCTTCCTTAAATTAACTGAACCTTTCCAATTAGTGAATTTAAAATATTTTACGACAAAGCCGTAACTACTATGGCTGAAACTCAGAAATGTACGAACATATATAAATAACATAATATGATACGCGTTAAAAACACCCAGTCACAACTTTTTTACTGATCATCACCGGGAAACGAACCCGGGACACCCAACTCGCAGAGCAAGCTACTTACTTTAATATTAAGCTACTTAAGCTACATAGCGAGGGTGAGAAATGGTGCCGCTTTTATAATTGGCAACAGCGCTAATTCTATAATCCGGTCATGTTTATAGTTCGCTGCTCCTTCTTTCCCCCTCCCAAATTGAAATAAAAAGCCCGTCGGAGGGTTGGAGGAGCGCTGCGACCTCCCGCGTGCTCGTGAGAGCTACTTAAGCCGTTATCCTTTACAATTCCACACGAACATTTTTTAAGCGAATTTTAATTTAGAAAACACAAATTTTTTCTAGTGGATTGAGTGATATTTTTATGAGTTACAGTTCACAACAAATTATTTTAACCGTTTTTAATTGTGATATCGTCAATAATATTTTTCAGTTTTTCAAATTTTTTAAAGGTTTTTTTTTGTGTTTATCCCTGCAATCTGTTCTGGGGCCTGCACTTTCGCGGTTTGGTTGTTCCCGTCCTTTTACGCCAGTCAGCCAATTCGAGGACGTACGGCTATAGGACCGATTTTAAGACCATCTGCACATTGCAAGCTCCATGCCAGCCTATACCGGCATGGAAGATGGGTCGGCCCATGAGTTTTTGCATTCCGACAGGGGGTTATAGATGTGTTACATTTCATCCCAGATCGTAATCTGTTATGAAATTTCACTTTTGTATCCTGCCCCTATCGGGATTCGAACCCGGTACCTCCCGATCCAAATGCCAAAGCTTTAACCACTGTGCCATGGTCTTACCGACCAGATTTTGTTATTAAGTATTTTTAATTTCAGCATTTTAAAGTTTTAGGATTTGTTTTTTCAGTATTTTTTGGGGATTTTTTATTTCTGTAAATTAATAACAACCCTTTAATAATATGCAAAGTGTTTGAAATATTTTCGGTGAATTGTTTTTTTGAAAAATTGTCGTTTTCGGCCAATTGCTTTTCGGTGAATTTTTTTTTCGGTGAATTGTGGTTTTCGGTGAGTTGTTTTTCAGTAAATTATTGTGGAACCGCCCGGCAAATACAATTACCCAGGATATCAATTGGATTGTTCAGTAGTGTATGGCAAATCACCATGGAAGGTTACCGCGTTGAACAACGTATGCAAATCATTAAATTTTATTTTCAAAATCGGTACTCTGATCGGTATACCGACTGTCATATACATATAGTTGAGTGACATAGCCGTACCGATTTTGTGGCGTGAAAATAAAAAGCACAACTATTAAAAGCACTAATTTGTAAACCCAAGAAGTTTGATTTCTGAATATAAATTTTATCTTGTACAAACACACATTTACAAACGCGACGAATGATTTTTTTATTTTTTATTTATTGAATGGTGGTGACGAAAAGAAATTCAAGATTTTAGTTTAGTCAACGGAAAGTAAGCAAAGCGTGCATAAGCGTAACAAAGTTTTAGTGAAATTAATGATAGACAATTTTTATTTATTATTATTGTGATGTAACTTTACATAAACTAATAATAAAGAAATGTAATTGTTTTTAATTTTTATAATAATATATATTATTCTCTTTGTTTTAATAAAATTAATTAATTAAACTAATTATATTTTTTAGCTTACTAGAATTAAATTATCGCGTGATAATAGTGAAATTTTTAATTAACTTACACTTTTTTTTATATTGAAACGTAATTTTATGTTTTTATCTTAAAGATTATAAATAAATAAGGAAATTTTTGTACTTTGTTCGATATTATAATATTGATTAATATTCATACAATTGTAAAAATTGTTTGTTTAATTATGTTTAAGTAGTTTGAGTGGTGGTCTTGTGGTGATTTACAATTTTTGAGTGTAATATTTTACCTTTGTGTGTTTGCGATAAATATCGGCTGGTGTGTGGGAGTGTTAATGAACTTACAAAAAAACTTAATTCTAATCAAGTTTTATTATCTAATCTGGATCTATAAATGCAATTTTATTATATTTTACTATTATACAACAAACCTATTTATCACGTGTTTGATGGATTTTGATTTGTTTTTTTTGTTTTTTTTTTTTGCTAGAAAATAGTTTTTAAATATAGCGAGCAAAATTCGATTTTTGGCAATGAAATTGTTTGAAAAATATTCCATTTGTTCTTTTTATTCAAGTCTATTTACTTTGGTTGCCCACATACTACAAGTTTGGGTTTTAGTGAAAAATAATAATAAAAATATATTTGGTAAATTGCCGGAAGTGAACTACTAAGTAATGTATTAAGGAGATTTATTTAATCTATTAGAGCTACGATGTGAGTCACCTGCAAAACTTTTATTCCCATGCACTGATTTTGATATACACGCACATTTTCCAGTTACTCATCGTTACAAATTCCAATTTTTCTAAGAATTATGCAATTATACATTTTGCTTTTCTTCTCTTCTCGTTCGACTTGCCATCTTAAGAAATCAAATTCATTTTCACTTTTGTCTTTCTTTATAGGTTGTTGTTGTTCACTTATACAAGAAATAATAACAAACTATAAAGAGTTTAAGCTTTCTGTTAAAGCAGCTGTAAAATAAATCGTGACTTTTAATAAAATTTATGGGTTTGTTTATAAAAATGTCTTAGCAATGTGCGTATCTGAGCAATATTTTAGGTCAGTGGTTAGACTCATATGAGGTTATTTATATTATCAAACTTATGATTATGAAGTCCGTGTGTTATATCACGTTACCTCAATATGTTTTATTTAGTCTAGTTTTTTAAAATATTTAATTGTGCGATTTTGTTACTTCTGATTCAATTCTATTTTGTATTTTTTGCACAGGTGTACGTACGAGTATGTATATATCCAATACAGCGACTGAGTGTGTCGAAATTTAATATGAAAATCGCAAGTGTGTTTCAAATTGTGGTCTATACAAATAGTAAATTATATGTAGGTCAGGGTTACGCCAAGAACCAGAATTTAAATTTAATTGAATCGTAAATGTTTCGCGTTCCATTAGTTATCAAATAATTTTTTGTAAAATAGGTCAACCGTGGCCAAATGTTTACGGGGTTTGGTGATACGAGTACACTAAATTTATTACCAACGTATTTCGTGATTTAAACAATTATTTGTTTTTATGCTCCTTTCGTGAAAATCATCCATCATGTGAAAACTGTTTTACTTAAAAATATTTTTTTCTTTTTTCTAAATGACTGGCATGACAGGCTTTGTCATGCTGAGATCGTTCAATGTCGAATTGTAAGGGAGGTTATTCACTTATAAATTTAGCAACTAGATGAGTGGGTGGACTTAGTGCGGCCGAAATGATCCGATTTGATGTGGTGATTGTAATCTAGACGTAATCGCCTGTTCATTAAATAAAATTAGTTAATAGAAAATTCTTTGTGAATTTTACTTTTCACTGAAAATTTCATAAATAAGTTTATTGAAATATTCAATATATTTGGGATTATTTTCGTAAGACGTAATTTTCATATTTGAAATCCCTAATTTAGACGCCAAATGGAAAATCTTTTTCAGTCTTATAACAAAATTTAAATAAAATTGAAAGTAAAAATGAAAGGCATATGTTGACTGCGTTAGTACATAGTAACGAATTTAAAAGATAATACGTGAAGTTTTCGTCAGTTGATATAAAAAATAAGTGTTAGGGTTCCGTACAAGAGTTATATTCGCGCCATCGAGCAGCGACCAAATTAATGGTAAGTTGCTTGGATTTGAACTCTTTATATGGGCTATATAAATTTATAATTATTATTTAAACTGTGTTTGGTGCACCAGTCGTTCCCTGGAAATGGCCTAACTCAACCAAGGTCGCAACTGTTATTATTTCTAACACCACATAAATAATAATTTTGGCGCAATAAACTCGATTTTTGACATGTATGTATATACAGTACGCTCGCGATAACATGAACGCCGTATACCGTGAACTCAGGGTAACGTGAACACTACTCGGTAACGTGAACAATTAGAAAGCGCGATAACGTGAATTAAATTTTCTACACTTTTGAATATCCTCTCGCATGATTCGGGGATTCCCAGTTTGTTTTTTGCAAAATTTGAATCAAGTTAAGTTGAAAATGCGACTCGGGATTACAAATTGGTCCTTTTTTCATAATTCAAAACGAGTTAACCCAGATATTGCCGTTGTCCTTTATTACGCCACACAAAACACTGTAGAAAATTCGAGCACAACTCGTGAAAACTTGTTTTTCTAAAGTCCCGTTAGACTTGTTTACTATATAAAGATTCGTTCGTTGCAACGTTTTTTAGTATTGAAGTATTTGTGTTTGAATAAGTAGAGTGAATTAAAATTAAAAATTAAATTTAAAGTTGAAAATACAATTCGGCGATTCGCAATTTAATCTTTTTTTCATAATTTGAATCGAGTAAAGTTGAAAGTTCGGTAGTAAGAGAAAATAGCTTGTGCGATAAACTAGTGTGTTTTATAAAAGTTGTATTTGCTCTGCGAAAAATCTGAAATTATTGAACAATTTCGTAAAGGTGCGTGTTACAAATTTATCCAAAAAAATATAATGTTGCTAAGTCTACTATTTGTGCAATTAACAAAAAAGTGGTGAAATTTTTAACGCAGTGGAGAAGAAATTATATCGTTGGTTTCTTGGGCAGCGCAGTAAAAATGTCCCTGTAAGTAGCGATTTGCTTAAAGAAAAAGTTAAACTTTTACATGCACAAATAAAAGAAACTAAAAGCACTTTCCATGCAAGTGATGAGTGGCTACAACGTTTTAAAATTCGTTTTGGTGTGCGCTTGCTTAAAATTACTGGAGGGAATTTGTCCTCTCAACCTGAACCTTGTGGAGCCATTTAAAAGAAAATTGCAAGCTAAAATGATTTATAATGCAGTACAAGCCTACTGGAAGTAAGTGCGCGATGGGTTCCCCGTTTCTTGAATGCAGAACAAAAAAAAAATGCGTGTTCAAACTTCAAAGGCGATTTTAGATATGTACAAAGAAGATCCAGAAAATTTCTTGGATAACATAATAACAGGCGATGAAACATGGCTTCATCACTGGGATCCGAAATCCAAACAAGAATCGATGCAATGGATTAAACGTAGTGAACCACCACCAAAGAAATTCAAAACTCAACCGTCTGCTGGTAAGGTTTTGGCAACAATTTTTTGGGATGCTGAAGGAATTTTGATAATCTATTATATGCCACCGAAAACCACAATCACAGGCATATATTACGCAGAGGTTTTCCGAAAATTGAAAAAAGCGATCCGGGAAAAACGGCCAAGGAAAGTTAGGAAAAAAATCTTGCTTCTTCACGACAATGCACCAGTGCACAAGGTTAATATTGCTCAAGCTGCATTAAAGGACTGCGGCTTCGTGGAAATTACGCATCCACCGTACAATCTAGACTTGGCACCCAGTGACTAGTTTCTGTTTCCCAATTTGAAAAAAAATACTAGGGGGCCGGAAATTTTCCAGTGACTATGAAGTACAGTCTGTTGTAAATTAATATTTTATGGAGCAAAAGAAATCTTATTTTTTAGAGGGTTTAGGCAAGTTAATTGATCGATATGAAAAATGTATAAACCTTAAAGGAGATAATGTCGAAAAATAAAAATATTGCTGTCTCACTCACTCTTTTTTTTCATATGATATTGCAAGACTTTTTGATTTGCCCTCGTACATTACTTAAACCGTAAAATTTGAGAAAGGCAAATACATAATACGTTTGAATAGTCGGTACTATCATATTCGGTTTAATAATTTCTCACGTAACCGAATATTAGGTATCATATGTGAAATAATAATATAATGAAATTACCACATAGTTGTCGGTTTAATTAATTACTTAATATTTTGTTTTCTTGTGACCTTCAATAAAATGCCGTGCTTTGTTGATTATCGGCTTGTTATATGTGTAATTTTATTTTAAGAATACAAATTTGACAAATTTTTCAAAATATTTTTCCTACAAAGCAAATAGCAACAAATAAAATAATGTTGATTCATATTTTTCGCTAATAATAAGGAAACATGCGATTTAATCGCAATCTGGCGATTTTGCATGATCTCTGTGAATTTAATGTTTGTTTACTATTCAAATGAACTTTAGACTCCCAGACACTCGATTTTTGTATTGTTTATACTTAACGATTGACGTTTTTATTTTTTAATAATATTATACAAATATTCCTGATGCGGTAATAATATCTTACTAATTTGTTTATTTTATTTTATAATTTCAGTTGAAAACATCTTTAAGACAAGAATAACAAATATAAAAAAATGTTACTGTGTTAAATAATTATATATTAAGATTATAAATTATAAACTATATACAAAAAAATTATAAACTATTTAAAATAAATTTGCGTTTAGTAGTTTTGTGTAAATTATATTCAGTTAAAGAATTAAATTTAAAGTCTAATATAGTTACAAAATGAATAGTCTCGTGAAAGCGTTTAGTAATTTTAAAGAATTTTATAGTGAAATAAATGGTGCCACATTAACCGGGGCAATCGATGTCATTGTAGTGGAACAGCCAGATGAGACATTCATGTGTTCACCATTTCATGTTCGATTTGGTAAATTAGGTGTACTCAGATCTCGTGAAAAAGTGGTATGTGTAATATTTTATCAACCAAATCTTTTTTTATGTCAAACCCTTTTTTATTCTAGGTGGATATTGAGATAAATGGTGAACCGGTCGACATCCATATGAAATTGGGTGAATCCGGTGAAGCTTTTTTCGTTGAAGAATGTTCTGACGACGATGAAGATTTACCTGAAAATTTAGCTACATCGCCAATTCCAACTAGTGAATTCTCAAAGTATGAAGAAACAAACGAATTTGTAAACGAACCAGAAATTGTAATGCCCATACCCCGCCGTAATTCGATCGATTTATCGAAAGAATCAGATGTAAAAGCAGAAAAAATATTTGAAAATCAATTATCAGATTTTTCACATCGTCGGTACACAGATAATGGTTTTGAGCGTCCCAATTTGACCGAAGTTAAAAAAGAGTATACAACACAAAAGCTTCGAAAAGAATGGGCTGAACACGAAGGGACTATACTTAATTTAGAAAAGCTCGAAGATAAGGAAAATATAAATATTACAACGGATACGCAGTTGTTTCGACCTATAATTGAGCTGGTGACAACAGAAGAAGGCGTTAATAAGCGTGATGAAGACAAAAGTGAGATTAAAGATGATAAATCGGGCAAAGATGAAATGAAATCGAAAAAGAAGCGACGAAAGAAGTCAACAAAGAAAAAGAATTCGACTAGAAAAAATTCAACTAGCAGTTCGGCTGGATCTATACAGTCGGAGCAACCGGAGATGGATCATGATACATTGACAGCGGTGAATAATGCGGGTGAACAGAGCTCGTCGACTGAAGAATCGCCAATTTCGGACGAAACGACTGACACCATTAAAGAGACTGGTATTAAAGAAGAAGATAATATTCCAATGAATACATCTCGGTATCGTGAATTAGATATCCATTTCTTTAGTGACACCGAAATAGGTAATACTTCTTCTAGTCCTAGGGGTTCGCGACCTTCGACTCCGATTCAAAGCGATACAGAATTTGAGGTATCACAGCGTGAAAAAGATTCAAACGTAATGACAAATTCCGCGTCATGGAAATGGGGCGAACTACCAACACATCCCGATGATATTAAAGAGAACATCACAGATGATTGTAAGTAATTATTATTTTATATTCAGTAAATTATTCATATTTATGTAACTAACCATAAAAGGGGGTTTTCCAAAATTATAACGAAAAATAATAAAACTTTGAGTTTGTAAAAAATATTTTGCATTACATATTTCACTAACCTAACCATTTGTCTATATCTTTTCCCATGTTTTTTTTTATATTTTCAAACTCAAGCAAAACAAGCTCAAAGAAATTCGATGTTAAGTGGAATGTTTAGTTTTATGAAACAATCTAAAAAATTGCGCAAGAATGTGTCTGAAGGGTTATATTTATCAGATTTAAATGATGAAGGTATGGACCCCGAAGTGGCCGCTCTCTACTTAGGGCCATCACGCAGAAAATCGTTGGCTAAATCGCATGCCGAAATGCAGCGGGAGCAGCAGCATAATGAAGAGGATCGTGAAAGTGGAAATGGTACATCGTTACCTCAGAGTCCTAATTCAATGGAGGCGGCGAAAAATTCCGATTCAGATTATGAAGAGGGAAAAATTACTGATAAGTTTGCAGATATTGTTGCAATGTCACTATGTGGTGGTCTAGACATAGGCGGTCCACGTGATGAAGATTTTGATAGTCATCTTATACAGTATTCAGATGTAAGTATTTTGTCTAAATTATGCCGCCAATTTTTAATATTAATGCAATATATACATATATATTTTAGGTATGCCAAGATCCATCTATATTTTCTTCGCCTAATTTAGTCATACGTTTAAATGGTAGATATTATAGTTGGGCCGCTGCCTGTCCCATGGTCATGACAATGATCACATTCCACAAAACATTACCAAATGTAATATTACCATAATTAAAATTTATTTTAATACTCATTGCATTAATTTATTTATTTTCTTTTAGGATGTCATTGAAATTTTAATGGATAAACGTAAAACGGAAAATATTGAAATTCCATCAACGCAAGCATCAGCGATCAATTCAGATCCGCAGAGGTCGTATTATAGATTTTTCGGTGGTTTATTACGAAGACAAAATAAATCCGAATCATCAACTGCTGCACCAATATCTCAAACACCAAATAAAGATCCAACAACACCTCTAACACAACCAGGAGATGAATTAACTCCACCAGTGAATACTGGTACACAAACTTCACGCACCAATTCACCTGATTTAAAACCCGTAGGTAGTGAATCCGCGAGTATACCAATATCACCGCTAGCGACAGAACCATTAGATGATTTGACTAATGGTAGCTTAGAAAAAAATTCAATTGATAAATTTAGAAAGACGTTGAGATTATCATCTCGACAAATTGAAATGCTCAACCTAAAGGATGGCATGAATGAAGTGGCCTTTAGTGTAACAACGGCATATCAGGGTACAACTCGTTGCAAATGTTATCTATTCAAATGGAAGCATAACGATAAGGTGGTGATTTCGGATATTGATGGTACCATAACTAAATCCGATGTATTAGGTCATCTATTACCGATGGTTGGTAAAGATTGGGCTCAAATTGGAGTCGCCCAATTATTCTCGAAAATCGAGGAGAACGGATATAAACTACTTTATCTATCGGCACGTGCAATTGGACAATCGCGTGCGACCCGTGAATATTTACGTTCAATACGACAGGGTGATGTAAAATTACCCGATGGTCCATTACTATTAAATCCCACCTCGCTGATATCAGCATTTCATCGTGAGGTTATTGAACGCAAACCGGAACAATTTAAAATAGCATGTTTGTCCGATATCCAAATGTTGTTTCCCGATAAAAAACCATTTTATGCTGGCTACGGGAATCGCATTAATGATGTGTGGGCATATCGTGCTGTTGGCATACCAATAATGCGAATATTTACAATAAATACAAAAGGAGAATTAAAACATGAATTAACACAAACATTCCAATCAACGTAAGTATTTTAATTTTGTTTATTTTTGGTAATTTTTCAAAATTTTTAAATAATTGTCTAAATTTATCACGGTTTTATATGACGCCAAATGTAATATAATTTAAAATTTGATTATAATTTGTACTAATATTGCTTTACTAATTTATGTGCTGCGGTAATTAAATTGGCTATCAGATTTTTAAAAGATATGGTTGAAAGAACGGCGTATGTGGTCTTCAATTGACCGATCTGCAATTCAAATATTTTATTTTACATTACAAATTTTAATTAAAAAATTTGTTCAAAAAGTTTAGAAAATCACTCGATCGATTTCAACTTGCAGGTCATCATCAGAATTATCTACTGATTTGTAAAAATAAAAAGTTAAGTAATTTATAGTAGAAAAAAAGCAAACAAAAAAAACAAAAGAAGTAGAGACAAAAATACGCAATAAAAATTAATCTACTGATCATCCCAACCGCCTGTTGTTTATACGGAAAAATTAATAATAAAAAAGGGGGAGAAGGATAGCAGGTAAGCGATTAGTCATCGGCTGAGTAACAACGACCTAACACGTCGAAATCGATCGAGTGATTTTTTAAACTTTTTGAACAAATTTTTTAATTAAAATGTTCAAAAATCTAATTGTTTACGAAATAGAAAAACAAATGTTTAATAAAATGTGTTTTATTAAATGTAATGCTGTATGCCTCGGTCCATTTTTTCGACTAAATTATGAACTAAACTAAATTGCGCAGTAATTCACAATAAAAATTTATAGGTGGCAGTAACAACAACAAAACAAGCTGTGCCTGACTATTCGAAATACTAAATTGTCGACTTATCGTGGATCAAGAAAATATTAAATTAAAATAATGGAAGATGATATGAAAGTTGCATTATTTGCGAATGTTTTTTTAAACTACGAAATGTTTAAAAATAAAAAAAGTGTCATGTAAAAATATGCACACAATAACACATTTGAATTAAATACCAAATAATGACATTTGACAACTAAATTGAAAAGTTACCTCGGGACGAGACTTCGTTTGTAACCTGGCGGCGAATAGCGTAAGGTCACTTGAAAAAGTTTAGTTCATAATTTAGCCGAATAAATCGACCTGAGGCACACAGCATAAGTGTGTTTCGAACAAGTGCCAACGGCAAATAGTGTTAAAAAGAATTAAGGTTACTTGTTGTTAGAATGAATTCAAATTATTGTTTAATTCAGGAGCCTTATTTTTCTAAGGGTGTCGTTTTTTGATTAAAACCAGAAATAGGAAAATCTTTATAAGAAATACTTTTAACACTATTTTCCATAGGCACCTGGCATAACACACTTACACTTTATAAACATTTTTATTAGCACTTGTTTTTTTATTTCGCAAAAATTAAATTTTGAATATTTTATTTTTTCAAAAAATTTTAAAATCAACATTTATAATAACTGTAGAATTAAAACCTGAGCTGGCGATTTATTCTCACTCTCACGTGTTTCCTTACTTAATCCATCATCTAAATAAATAAATCGTTATCGCATAAGATATTGAAGATCAATTTCCTTGACAATTTCAAAGATAACTGCTTTCGAATCTTTCTCACGCCTTTAAAAAGGCTCATAATAACTCTGTTTGGGATTCTGACCTTAAACGTTTAGACCAAATCGCTAGGAAAATGATCTTGTTGTTTCTTCCATTTTTTCTGTCACCCAAAATTTTACTAACCCAAGCAATGGTTGCTTGTTTTTTGCCATGTGCCTCAGTTTTTTTAGCTGCATACCTAATCCACACATATTAAAAAGTTCGTGGCAGAATGAGATCCATTGAAGACTTGTCATACATGCTTCACTTTGGACATTGTCATGAGTCATGAATGAAGAAATGTATTTGACATGTCTCACACTAGTTGTCTAACGTTGACAATTATTGGACGAATCATTTGAGAAGTTAATGCGACTTTTCATAAATTATACATTTAGTCAACATTCATTCACTGCAACCTATGCGGAACAACGTAACATTTTTAATACGCAGTCGCGAGGATTTTCGATTGATGTTAGTTCGTGTTCGCCATAGTAAATAAATGTTTTTGTGTCAGATGATGGTGAAAATCGAAAAATGCAAACTTCGACTATTCGACGGGAGCGGTACTGAATCCCAAAAAAAACATTTCCAAGTAGACAAAATCCCAAAACGATTGGTTTGCCTAAATATAAAAATTATTTTAGTAAAATCCCAACATAAAATAAAACATCCCAAAAAATATAAATCACAAAAGGTACTAATTTATTTCATTACGGCTAAAAATGGTAATTATATTAATCACAAAAATTGGTAAAAAAACAGTGGAGAAAAAAATAGTTATTATTTTTAAATTAATGAATTGATTTAAATTCGAGAAAAGATGAATATTGTAGGCTGTATTTTTTAAATAAGCAATTTTAGATATAAAATTGCCGCCCCGGTGGCAAAGTATTGAGCATGATTTCTCCAGCGACCGGAGGTCCCGGGTTCGATTCCCGGTGGTGACAAGGAAAAAATTTCACGGCTGGTTTAGGATCGAATTAATCACTCATTATCCGAAATGAAAATATGATTATGAAACCTCGTTTGAGGCGGCCAAATCCCTTGATGGGATATAGTGCCAGAGAGAGAGAGAGAGAATTTTAGATATAGCCAACCGTTTTTTGATTTCTTTTTTAATTTATTTATATTTTTAATTTTTTTTTTGTGGAAAATTTTTTCACTGCTAATTTTTTAATAATTTGTCTTAATCGAGCGAGGCTTTGTGGTATGGTGGAGGCAACTTTGTTTTTTAGTTCTACATTCGCTTCTGTAACATTCAAAACAGCAGCACGAGGAGCATGATAATGTTCAAATGATTTTTGTGTTTATTCGCTTCCATCGTTGTCACTAGTTTTTGCAGTAAAAAATTGTTCTTTCGTACATCCACTTGCAGAAATTTTTCACTATCTAGTGAATACGCATACACATTATGGAATAACTTATTTCCTGCCTTGTTGCTTGTTAAAATATTCATTTTTTATAATATAACTAACTAATAATGTATTCAAAAAAAACAATTATGTATGTTTTATTTTATAGAATTTTCAAAGTTTATATACGTTTTGTCTCATACATAGATACGACATCAATGTCACAAACCATATAAAACAACAGCAAAAAATGGGAGCACATTTTTATAGTCATATCGGTCGTTTATGACCACCTCTTGCTTTAAAAAAATATTTCCGACAGATAGGACCGTACCGAGGATAGATTAAAATTCGAAATTTTCTGAAATTGGGTTTTTATTATTATAGTCATTGAACAAATAATAATATTCAAATGATTTAAATTACAAATTATATTTTATTCTGTGGTACCGCTTTTGTATGCAAATTTCTTATTGCGGTTTCCCTTGATATTTCAAATGCGCACCTGCAAATATTTTGAATAAAAAAGAGAGTTCGTATCGTCAAAACGTCAAACGTCAAAAACTCATAGGAACCAGTTTTTTGTTTACATTAATTTAAACACAGAAAATGTTTCTGCCTTTGTCACAACGCGATATTTCAAAACGAAATTCGGTACAAAACGCGATATTTCAAAACATGTATCCCTTTTTCTAGCAGAGATTTTTTTTTTTTATCTTCAATTTAAGTCCAACACACACAAATATGTGTGTAAAAAATGACAGATTGAAAATGTCTTCCAAATGTCTTCCAAATTTTAACGGATGTTAGTTAAATCGGAATTATTTTTGAAAAAAACATTATAATTTGAAAACATATAAATTATATAACATATTAATTATTTGTTTTCAATAACATATTATTTTATTATTATATAGTTCGGACGAAAACGAATTATCGAATGCACAATTGTGTATGTTGGTCCAAAATACATACAAAAATAAATATTTGACATGATTCTTTTGCATGACGCACACAAATGGGTGGGCAGGCACGAAAACGGATATTTCAAAATGCGATACGGTACAAAATGCGATATGGTACAAAAGGCGATATCGATCGTCATGTGCGCAACGCGTCGCTTCTCAATGTACATTCTGCCAAAGGCAAAATTTAATTTCAGTTTATAGGAATTTAAAAAGCGATAGGAGCGAGAGTATATAGAATCGGGTTATATTTACGCTCCCGTCGCTTCGCTCCTTAGTTAATTTTTTTCTGTTTATTTATTGGAATTTAAAAATCGGTAGGAGCGGGAGCATAGGACTGGGTTATATCAGGCGGGTGCTGCCCTCCCCTCGCTTCGCATTACACATTCTGTACCATATCGCGGTTTGTACTATATCGCGTTTTAAAATATAGAGTTTTGTACCATATCGCGTTTTGTACCATATCGCAAAATGGAAATATTGCGTTTTGTACCATATCTCGCTTTGTCATACCTCGTTTTGTCATATTTCGTTTTGTCATATTTCGTTTTGTCATATTTCGTTTCGAAATATCGCGTATTGAAATATCGCGTTTCGAGCGGATCCCCTCGAGCGGAAAAATTTTATATTATAACAAGGTAACATTATTTAAGATATAAAATCCCCAATTTTCAGAATAATTTTTATTAAAACATGTGCATTAAAACCGCACATAAAAATTCTAATAAATTGGGGATTTTGTTTTTGGGATTTTGTATTTATATTTCGACTACATCCCATAATTCTAATAAGAACGTTATTTTGGGACATAGACATTTTAACACTATTTTCTGTAGAACACAAATTTTGATCTATTTTTGATCTTTTTCTGATTCGAAATGGATTTGTTTACATTTTTTGTCTTTTTTTTTTTTTAAATGGATCAAAAAAAAATCCAACAAATTTTTTGGATTTTATTTTTGATCCATTTTCAAAAAAAAAAAGACAAAAAATGTAAACAAATCCAATTTGAATCAAAAAAGATCAAAAATACATCAAAATTTGTGTGCCACAGAAAATAGTGTAAGATAAATATATAATTATTTATGCTCGAAACATCTTTGTTTGCCTTCGTTATTAATTGCGACGTGCGACCCGATTCTGGCTATTCTATAGGAAAAGGAATTAAGCCGAGTTCATTGTTATGTTTTTTTAACCAATAGGATTCGTTGAAAATGGCGTTTTTTCTTCTGTATTTTTTTGATCAAGTTACTGTATTTTCAACTTTTTTACCGAAGGAAAAAAAAATAAAAAATAAAAGGAACATGGCAAGAAAGAGACAACATGATATATAATAGTAGAAACAAATACCTTTTGGTAGTCAAGTACGTTGTTCATTTTGAGTTTTGATGTTTTGTTTATCAATTTTTCATTATTTTTGTTTATGAACTACAACAAACTACAAATTGCCAAACTACAAAAATAAAAATCATCGATTTTTCGACGATAGCTGAAATAAAATTGTTCTTTAATTTTTTCATCAACAATGAATGTATTACAATAATACTGCCGAAAAAATACAGAGCGCAACGAACGGAATGAACATAACGACGAACTACAATAATGAATCCGCCGAAATTATAATTGTTCACTTATATATGGCAAATGTGTAAGAATCACAACAAGAATCGATCCCGATTCCGGAATCTAAAATTTTATGTTATGTTATTTTTGTTTTTTCAATACAAATCGGGCCCGTTCATTGTCTATTTATATAAAACAATACCATGTACATAGTTGTACTACTAGCAAATTACTGCGTAGCGTACGAAATTCGATTCTTTCACATTTTCCGGACAATATACCAATGTAAATAATACAACATCAGTCGTCGCGACCTGATGACAAGACTGATTTTTCAAATCAATAATCTCATCCGTTCGAAACTGATTGTTGTGATTCTCTTACACATTTGCCATCTATAAGTCAAAAATTCAAATCATGTTAGATCTAAATCTTTATAATTTAGGAAATATTTTTCCAGTATCGAAATTGGATGGGAAAAACGTTCCCAATTTAATCTTGTTTTTGAAAAAGTTTACACCAACTGTTTACCATAGTACGCCAGAAAAAAAAATTTTGCGAGCAAAATACTATGAAAATATTTTTTCTAATTCCTTTTTCCTATAGGAAAACCAGAATCAGGCCGATCGTGGTGGTTGAAAAGATTAAATATCTAAACGTGTCCCCAATAACTTGCCGTCTTTCTGTAGCTTGTCTAGTTTATTTTTTTCGTCTTTCCTTCTTTAACAGCCTTTTTTCAGACACAATCAACCTTTTTTATGACCCTGGTAAAAAAACAATTTGCTCTTTTTGTATATATTTGCAATTTACAATTCTTGCATGCCGAATAGGTTCAAATAAAATTCCTATCTAATTATTCTTCTATTTCAAATTTCTATCTAAAATGATATTAATTAATTATGAAATTCTGTTTGCGGCTACGAAAAAATCGGCTAGTTCTATTAGATTTTCTCTGTTACCTTTTTTGATTATGTCTATTCGTTGTTTACTTTTAATGTTTTATGGTACAATTGTCATAGACGATCTATTTCACTTACTTTATACACGCTACATTCATTATTAGCCTCCAATCTCATTCTATCACGCTTGGATTTGTTTCAAAGTTCTGATTCATAAATGGATGCAAAACTGATGTTATTGCCATCAACTTTTGTAAGGCTTTCGACAAAATTTCACAGAAGATAATTTTATTTAAAAACTGGGTGGGCTGCTATTTAAACAACGAAAATACCAAGTCCCTTTTACTATTAAAATCTAGCTCTTTCAACACCATTTGCCAAAGAGCCGTTATTTGGTCATTATGTTGATCTCACATGCTCATCTCTCGCATGCTCG
The DNA here is from genome assembly GCA_947310385.1 of Nephrotoma appendiculata. Lineage (NCBI taxonomy): Eukaryota > Metazoa > Arthropoda > Insecta > Diptera > Tipulidae > Nephrotoma > Nephrotoma appendiculata. The sequence goes on along the minus strand of OX371225.1, from coordinate 214,403,967 downwards.
AATGCCTTGAACATTTTTAGATTAATGGCAGTCATCATTTAGACAATTTTGCAATCTGGTATCAAAGAATTACTAGGATTAAAACGTTTGACTATTACTTCCTTTCGAAAACAACTACTTGGAAGTTAAGGCGTTACGTGTCACAGTACATAAGTTCATACGAACTATGTATATAGTTGTGATGGACTGAGTTGTATGCTTCTGTTGGGTCCTGATAAACCTATAAACACGTCCTTAGACGTAGTAAGTTAACAAACGGGGATATAAATGTGATCGGCAATTGCAGTTTTTAGTTTTAATTTTTTCCATAATGAGCAACTAATCACAATTTACTGTAATATTTTATTAATAAATTGATTTTTTCCATTAGTTCCCTAAATTGAATTTGACGAATTTACCTACAAATAAAAACGAATTAGAGATTCAAAACTATGTAAAAAAGTAATCCAAAAAATAATAGCATGATTTTATTTTAAATATTTATAATTATATATATTTATTATTTTTAATTAGTTAATCAACGTGCACTATAATATTCTACATTATATTATTATTCCAGTTACACAAGAGAAACATCAAACGTCGATCATATTTTTCCACCGATCGAAACTGATAATTTATCAGATAGCCCTTATTCAAGTGATTATGCTGAATCAATTGATAGTGATATTTATAATATTGAATAATAATTGCGATATGTTTTATTTGATTTAATTTAATTTTTAATATGCTGCTAATTATTATTGAATTTTATTTTATTACTTATAATTTTTAATTAAAATTCAACCAATTCATTTTGGTAAGAATATGGTAATTTTTTTTATAGTAAGGTTTATAATTAATAACATCATTGCTTTTATGGTGACATAACAAGAGAAAATTCACAAAATTGTTTCAATCGCTTTACATGATAAACATTTTTTTTTATTTTTCTGCCGAATTCGCTTTTTTTTTTTTTTTTTTTATTTAATATTGAAATTTTTTCATGTACTAATCTAAGTGCACACTATAGGAATCTCATTAGGCTTAAAACCATCCACATATATATAAATCTCATTTGCTGTGCTCATTCGAAACGACTAATTTAAATTTGGTTTTATTTTATATTTTCCAGATATTGCAGTATGGCCTACATTGTTGATCAATTATTCCCACCCGTGCGTACTGAAGAAGGGGATCCCGCAGCTATCGAGTATTCAAATTTCAATTACTGGCGTGATCCTGTATGTGATATAGAAGACTTTATTGAAGAAATCAAAAGTGGCGATGAACAGTCAACATCGAATTTAAATAATAGCAAAACGTTATCATCAATTCCAGAAAATTGAGATACAAGTTACACAAGACAAAAATATGTTTATTATATTTTGCGAGCAATTTAATCTAAATAATAAAAATATACAGACATAATATATATATATATATATTAAAGACATGTGTTAGGAAGACTATAATATTATAAAAAAATAAAAAAAAACACTTGCCATACAAACATTTTATGCTATAAATCCCCGCTGCTCTCAATTAATCTGCGCTTAAAAAAAACATAAAATTAATACGTCATCTATATAGTATTATTATTTTATTAATTAATATTTTTATACAAATAAAAATATGTATAAATGGAGGGAAGGAAATATAAAATAAAAATATTAAGTCTTCCCCGAAACAATAAACAAATAACAACTTGTATTGTGGAATGAGTCTTTTTGCTGTTACCAAAGAATTTTGAGGAAATAATAATTCCTTTATTAAAAAATGTATAATTTTGTTTATTTTAAATGAGTTACCAGTAAAATATAATCATAATTTAGTTAAAACAAAACAAAAAACATTACTTAGATTAGAGATACATACAAATTAATTATACACATTTTTTATTTTATAATTTAATTTTGATTTTATTATTATTACTTATAAGTTTAGTACAAAATTAATGAATTATTTTTTGTGATATTTTTTATTTAAATTAAAGAAAAAAATTATTTTAATTTATCATTTTTCATAAAATACAATTTACTATTAATCTATCATACTTTTTTAAAACAATTATTTATTGTATTAAAATTGATTTGGTGCTTAATTTAAATTTATTGTTGAAAAAAAGTAAAGTAGTTTTAATATTTAGCTATACACTATAAAAATATAGTTTATTGTATAATTTCATAAATAATAATTCGAACAAATTGATTAAATAAGTTAATATGAAATATGCTTTATCGGAAAATGATGAAAAATTTGAAAATTAAAAAAAATAAATTGCTTTTGTTGTGTATTCTGATAATATAGGATGATAATTAATGTATAATAAATAATTTATACTTTTAATTATAATATTGTTCGTAAAAAACAACAAAACAAAATTAAAATTAGTAGTTTTTTTTTATTTTAAAGAAAAAGGTACACCGGAAGATTTTTAGCTGGCGGGAATAAATTTGTTTCTATTCGTTCACTATATATTCATTGTTTGACAATCAATTAACACCCCAATTGTCATAGTAGTGTCATTTCAAGTGACGTTTCTAGAGCCGTGTCACGTCGCGCCCAAATTGGTATTGTTGAAGTCGATTCAAGTGCCACGACGATAACACCCCTATTATGAATCTCACTTACACGTCACCTATTATAAAATTTTTTTGCTTTCGTAAAATTCGAAAATCGTAAATCCGCCCTATTATGAAACCAAAAAAAAAAAATCGAAATCGAATTTTACGAAAATGAAATGTCAATATTCGACTGCTCTAGATGACGAATGTCGTATTTACGAAAAAATAGCGTATGCTTATTATTTTTTTAATTAAAATAAAATACTTTATTTACTTTTTAAAACGTAAGTTACTCAATTATTTTATAAAAATGGACTAGTTTAATTTATTACAATTTATTTGAAACTTTTTTATTGTATTTTCTGTAGATCAATTACCGATGGTCGCCAATTTCACATTTTAATATCTTTTATTGAAAAAATGTTGGCACAGTCAAACATTTTTAAATGCGCCTCAATATAAAGACCCTACCCAACATTTGTGGAGTGAAATTACAAACGAATTAAATTCAGTCGGCCCATCTAAAAAATCTGTTGATGGTTGAAATTTTAGCTAAATCGACACAAAAACAGCAAACTTCATAGTCTTTAATTTTCCGATGAAAAAAGGTTTCATAATAGGAATATTCACGGCGGATCGAATTTACGATTTCGTATTTTACGAAATCGAAAAAAATGCATAATAGCCCCCGGGTCGAGACGTCACCATAATTCAATTTTGATATTATGATTCTTACTGTGAGTGCGAATCTCACATATCCTTATCTACAATTCCTTGGCGACACCAAGTGGAAATTTGAGCATTTTTGGCAAATTAAGTTAAAATATATAAAAATAAATTCATTTTATTCCAAAAAATTTTAAATTCTCATTTGGTGTCGCCAAGAAATTGTAGGAGATGGATGATATGACATTCCCACTCACAGTGAGAATCATAACAAAAATTGAATAATAGTGACGTCTCTTCACCCGATGACAAGAAAGTGACATTCATAATACGAGCATAAGAAAAATCAAAAGAAAATACTAGTCACTTCTTCTTTCTCACTTGTAACAGCCTTATTCCGCTAGTCGATTCGTTTGTCGTTTCAAGTGACTCATTTACTTTGAAGCCAAAGTCAGCTGCTTTGCCGAAATATCGAATATGTATTAGCGATTTCCATCGAATGTAGATAGCGTTGGTTTCTACGTATACAAAGAGGACGATATTTATCAAATCCATTGTTTTGACAGTTTTTGATTCCCCTTGCTTCATAGCAAACTCCGATTTGTGTTTTGTTCAGTTTTTGATGTCAGCTAATTTGTTGCAAATCGCGAATAATTTCCGTGTTTCATGACACCTATTGATCCGGATCAGTTCAAATTTTATATGGAAAACCTATAATGAAAAAGTCGATATCGGATCCGAAAGCGGATTTTGGTATTATGAAAATCCAATATCGAAAAATCCGCTATTACGAAACTAAAAAGACAAAACAAAATCGGATTTTCCGAAAGTCGAATGTTAAAATCCGACTGCTAATTAGTTCACGAATTTCATTTTTGGTTATCGAATGTTTGTGTTCCTTCAACTATTTCAATCAATAAAATAAATCAATAATATAAAAAAAAAATTGTACAATATTTGAAATGTAATCTGAAAAATAATCATATTTAAATAATAATTATAATTAAATTATTTATTTTGAATTTATTAGGACAACAACAACTGTTAAAGAATTTGAGTTGCTTGTCGGTTTTATGGAACGAAATGAGGGAATCGCAAACAATTATTTGTTTATAACCTTTTTATTTACCCCCCTATTCTCTTAGTCCCCTTCTTACGACAATAATTTTTTGGTAATCACCCCTAATGTGATTGTCGTGTCGATGTCGATTTTCCGACGACTGCTAAAATTGGTATTATGAATGTCGCTATCGATCGACATTTGTCGTAAAAACGCCAATTTTTTGTCGATTTTTGCTCGCGACTCGCAAGTATTGTGAGCGGTTTTTAATACAAAAAATAGTTTAACATAAGTAAAATGATTTTAGTTTTAACAATTATTTATTAAATATCTTAAATTTGTTAAAACCTGCATAAATTTACCGGAATTGAACAAAAAATAAATAAATGTCTACAACCATATAACTAAATTTATTACATGTTTGACCACCGAAATTTGTTACATTTTTGACCATCGAAATTTATATTTATATTCTTTTTGTGGTAAATAAATATTTACACACTGTCTATTTTCTAATTTTAGACAACTATTTAGATCCGAAATTTGGACAAAATACCTAAATATAAAGTAATTCAGCTTTTCTGACAGGCGGCTGACAGCATTTATGACAAAATATATCAAAACAACTAGTCACGATTGCTAAGTTAATCGAGAAGTTCACAATAGCATGAATATTTCAACGTTAACCTGGCAATACTCATTAGTCGATTCGTAATAGTTACGCAATACAAAATAAAAATCGACACGACAAGACAAAGTCGTGTCGTTTGTCGATCGACACGACAACCACAATAAGGGTGAATATCTTAGTCGATTGAAGTGACAACAATGGCATTACGTTAGTCGTTTAAAAAGTAGCATGTTACTTGAGGCGAGATTTATAGTCGTGCGAATTTTTTAGGCGATACAAGCATGGAGGGGAACAAAATCTAGATTTAAGATTATTTATTTTGAGACGATTTGATTTATTTTTGTCCCAACACCTCAGTCGACTAAGAGAATAAAATTTTATAGACGAAGTGACACGACATTTGTCGCGTCATATGAAACGGCACGACTAAAAGAATAGGGATATCTATACGTTTATTTCACACACAGTATATAGAAAAAGAAATAGATTTCATCTGACAGGTCAATTAAGAAACAAGAACAAAATAAAATTTAGCAACTTCAAGTCAATTACAAAACACATTGAGCTAGTTTACATCGCTAAAAAATTTGATGGACTGACCTGAATAGCGACCCATTTTAGTCCCGTTTACATCACAAAAATTATAGGTCACATTTGGGTTACATAACGAGATTTATGCACACCATCTATTGAATAATACTAAAATTATTGCTTATATTCTCATCGCAATTCATAATTTTCTCACGAATAATTCCTGTAACATTTTCGATATTAAATTCATTCATTAAATTTTTTTAAATTTGACTCATTTAATAACTGTAATACTAAATTTGTTGCTGATATGTTTAATTAACGTCAATGCCGCTACTGACATCTATTTCATGATACGAAAACCCTTTAGGTCGGTATCGTTTACAACACATTTTTGATCGACCTAATTTGGGTCAGTCCACAAAAAAAAGTTACCCAACCTAGGTAACTAGCGTTCACATCATGTGTTTAGGTCAGATATAGTGTATAGTCCTGGACCAAATATGTCGATGTAAACTTACTCATTATTGTTAACTTCTTGCGTACAAATTCGACCAAACAATTTCATAATAGGAAAATTCGCGGTGGATCGGATTTTTTGATATAGGATTATTTCATGGCTGATTTTTGAGCCGCCCTAATCCAAATTTTATTTTAGATCATAAATTTTGATTTCAAATCTAGTAAGTGCATTTGCATCGTTTCATGAAACATGAACTGAACCGGATCAGATCAACACCCTAAGGTCGAGGCACATAGTTTCCGTTCCGTTCCGATTCGTTTCGTTTTCAATAAGTTTTTATAAATTCGCACGCACATAGCTTTCGTTTCGTTTTTAGTTGTTTTTGTGTTGTTTGATAAATCGATTTTTTTTATTTCTCACAATATTGTTTCAATTTAATCAATTATTTATAATATCATATCAATTAATTTAATAATGAGTGAAGATTTACACTTTGACAAAAAAACGATAACGATAAACGCCAAAATAAATAATTTGAGGTTAATGTTTAAGTTTTTATTGAAATTTGATCAGCTGTTTCGGTTCGGTTCCGCCTTAAACTTAACATTGCGAGCATGTTTTCGGTTTTCCATACATTTTGACATATTCAACTTAAAGGTCGGAACGGAACGGAAACTATGTCCTCTACCTTTATTCCGCTAGTCGAGTCGTTTGTCGTTTCAAGTGACAATAAAAATATGCTATTTGTATGAAAAATTAGCCAGTTGCCATGCCAATAAGTGACTTGAGGCGAGAGAATCAATTAAAAACTGTCGTTTTGAGTCATGTGAAATTTTGAAATTACTAGAAAAGTCATAAAATACGTCGTTTGAAGTGACTATACGATAATATACATACTAGACATTTTGGCAAGGCAGCCGCCTTTAGTTTCATATTAAATGAGTCACTTGAAACGATAAATGACTCAACTAGCGAAATAAGGATGCAAGCATCAAGAAACACAGCTAAAATTGTATTCACTTCAAACGACAAACGGCTTATTTTATGACTTTTCCAGTCATCTCAAAATTTCACTCGACTCAGAATGACAGTTTGTAATTGTTTCTTACGCCTCAAGTCACTTATTGGTAATGGTAACTGGCTGATTTTTCATACAAAAAATAGATTTCTATAGACCTTTGAAACGACTCGACTAGCGGAATAAGGTTATTTAATGTGACCTTTGTCGATTAAAATGATGACTAATTGGGGTGCAAATGTTAATCTTAGCGTTTTCGTCATAGTCAACACCCAGGTAATTTACGTTCAAACTACATAACAAAATGTTACACTTTTCGACAATGTTACAGATAGACATTTTTATATAAATCATATATAAGAGACATATTTACGGCTCAAGCGTCTTTGGTCGCCTTCGTGGTGACTGGTGATTGAAAAGATTAAGAATCTAAAAATTTTAATCGTACCGGGGGGGCCATTATGAAACTTTTCTTTCTCGTTTTCGAAAAAATCGACTCGTTGCGAATATTGGTATTATGAACTTTTTTGCTCGAATTTTACGAAAATGTTACGTCAAAATTCGATTGCTATTTAGGTGGCGGGTATCATATCGTATACAAGTGTTGATTGATATTTAAGATTTTGTATTTTAAAAATAAATTTTAATACTATTTTTACCGAGATATAAGCTAAAATTAATTAAAATAGTAAATAAATTAACGTATGTATTTTTATAAAATTAAAATTGAATTGACAGGTCCAAAACAAATGCTCAACGTTTGCTCAACTGTAAACATTTCATTCCTTTTCCTACAAGCTTCATTCGTTCAAAATTGTCGACTTGCTATGTGTTTCATAATAGCAATATTCGCAGCGAGCATTTATTTGTTCGAAGGCGAGAAATTTGACAGGTCCACAACAAATGGACGATTCGCTTTGTTTCATAATAGCAATATTCGAAACGTATCGAATTTTTCGAAAGCGAATAATGTTTGATAATAGACCCGGGTCTCATTTTGTAATCGAACTATTGCAAGCGAATAAAACGACATATTGCAACACTTTAAGGTGGGTTCACATATACAAAAATTTGTGCTGAACGCGTTCGGCATAAATATTTCCACGGCAATTTAGGAAGTGTGGATGTGTGAGGCGCACGAAGACGACACAAAAATTTATGCCACATTTAACACACACAATCCAACACTTGTCGGTTTTTTGACAAACATCAAAAGACTTTGCGCCGCATTATGCTCTAGTGTGGACGCTTTTTGGTTTTCGACATTCAACAAAAACAAATTTTTATAGAATTTTCAATTTTTTGGAATTAATTTTGATTTGTTATTGACTGACAACGAGACTTCAATTATTTCTACGCTCGGCTTGAGCACTGAAAATGGGAAGTGACATACAAATTTGTAAAAATTGTGTGTGTATATCCCTTTTCCGGCCAGACAATTGTTTTTTTTTGTTTAATTTAAGCCCACCGTACACAAATCTGTACGTAAAACATAACAGGTTGTAATGTCTTCCACATTTTAACGGATCTTAGTTAAATCGGAATTCTTTTCGAAAAAGCATTATAATTTGATAACATATAAATTATATAACATTATTATAACAACCTTCCAGTTAGGTTTCCGACGATTATAACTTCCGCTCATACTTTTGTGGTCTCAATAATTTTATTTTTAACTAGGATACCTTCAGAATTATTGTAGAGAATTCACTACTGGTACCGGTTCCAAAACCCATTGTAACAATTCAGGAGTTTGATTAGCTAGTGGACACGCTGTCTATTTATAATAAAGCTATTTGTAGTTGCGTGTCTCGTTAAACTTCGTTCAAATTTGCGTGACCAAAATTCTAGAACATCCAAAATTCGTTTTAAAATTCCAGTTCCATAATTTTTAACACTTTCTTCATCATCTGCATTTTTGCAGCTATTACGAGTACATCTCGTGAGGAGATACCAATTGTATACTTTGGAGTCACTTGACAAGTGGGCTCATCGCCCTCTCAGTTTTTCTTATCGCAATAACTTCAGCTTGGAATACGCTGCATACAGTAATCAGAGAGATAAAATTTGTGAACCATTTGTTTATCTAGAATATCTGATAATAGTAGCTTTTTTTACCCTTTCTATATATTAGGTTTCCCGCTTAGTTTGCCATATTAATTAAGAACAAGAGTTTCCATATAGAGTAATATACTTTCACCAATGCTGAGGCTCTTAGTTATCCAAAAGCTCTTAGACAACCTCTAACAATCCGGGGTTTGCACTTAGGGTTATACTCTGACGATCTTATGACTCTCAGGAGACGTTTGAATGACGTATCTGATCTGATGCAACAAGCCCTCCAAATGGTGAACTTAGAATGGTCTTATTATTTCCACTATTTGGGATGATCACCAAATCAGATCGCGTTAAGCATCTGAGTGTCATTTTGGATTGTCTCCCGAAGCTGTTGTGTTTTATCTACGCTAGTTATATATACCTATGCTAATTTATGCATCTATTTTGTGGTGTCCGTTAGTCAACTTAAAGTGTTCAATTGTGAAACTGTATATTGCGCATGGGAGTATCGCTGGTGCTTTTTCGTCTACTCCACCCAATGCTATGGAAGGAATTATTTTCCTTCCTCAGGTGTAGCCTTTCTTTTAGACACAGTTTTATATCTGCTACTATCGATTGAAATGCTATGGAGCGTATAATGTATTAAAGAACACTCACGTGCTACTGAAAAATTTTGAACAAGTGCAGGTCGTTAATACCAGAAATTAATATGGCTAATGACAGATTACTGCCTGCCTGAGTTCTATTTGTCTAAATAATTTTAGGCGGTTTGCGCAGTAGGTGGCCTTGATGTACTTTTCCGTAGCTCTATTGCTCGAAGCTTGCCCAAAGGATGTGAAGGTTAAAACCTCAATATCCTCTTATGCACTGACAGCGCGGTACTTAATGCTTTAAGTAGTTCATTGATTGATATTATAAACTCATCTGAGAGTGTAAACAACTCATAAATCTTCTTCTAGATGTTCCGGACAAAGCGAAATCTTTGTCTGTATTTATTGGACCAAAACCTGTTATTAATTTATCATTCAATAGTGGTAGAGTTGCAATCAAACATTCGGCTGGCTCAGACTACCATATCCTTATATAATGACTTAGAGGCTAACGATGATAGCAGTCATGTAGCCGTCCTGTTCTAAACAAGATAAGTTTCTATGTATTTAATTTCAACTCGATTGATGTAAACCGATTGACATCCTTGGCTCTACCCTTAAAGCTCTAAACTCTGATCAATCTTGATTCAAACATCTACTATCCTTCGATTATACAAAGAACATTTCTATATATATGGTGGTTATCTTATCTTCCCTTAATGATTAAAATGGAACATAAGATAAGTCTATCAGACTAAGTTACGAATAAAGAAACTGCCCTACAAATCATTCATCACAATCAGCTTTATTATAACGACAACAACTTTACATATCACAACAAAAGCAAACAAAACACTATTGTTTTTAATACACTATCTAATTTTAGTGAATGCTTGTATAGCTCGTGGCAAAGATAAACGACCAAATAACACTGGAGAAATGATGGTCCGATTTTTTTCGTCATACACCCGAATATACAACTGAAATTCACCGGTTTTTAAACGGCCATCCTCGAATTTCGATAATGCTCTGTAATTTTCCAATTTTATTCGTCCAATATACGGACAATCGTGCATATTAAAATGTTGGTCTAGCATTTTTACTACAATTTTTGAGGTCCAGTTCGATTTCATAGTGTCACAAAAACTAAAATCGTTAAATCGAACTAATGAATATTGCTGATCTTGATATTTATACGATAAATCGACGGTCACAAAAATTGCATGCATTGGATAGCCTAGCATACAACCAATCTCAATCTGTGATATATTTGAGGTTTTTCTTTGTAAGTTGCAGTTTAAATCGATGCACATGTCTTCGTTCCGATCGACACATTTTAGCTTGGTGATTGCAAAATCTGGATTTATCTAAAAAATGGTATTTCTCTTACAAATTTATAAAACGTGTATTAATATTATGCAAAAATACTTACCGCCCATGCAATATTTATCATACAAAATACTGCGATTAGTTTCATAATATATGCCTAACAACGATGAATTAAAACTAATATTGAATAAACAAAATTGCAAACGGAACTAATTTGGGTCATTATTGATAATCTCGATCTTGATCTGTAGATTAACCGTAACAATTATTTATTTAAACTTTGATTCGAAGGAAATACGATAGATAGCACTGTTTTACTGTATCGAAACATCTCCAACAGATGTCATAAAAGTAAGGAAAAATAAATATTTTTCTGGTGTTGGTAGTGTCGGCTGTCAAAACTCGGTCTGTTGCCGTATGTTTTGATATGTAAACACGTGTTTTGAATTTAATTGAGAGAAATTTAAAAAAAATATAAATTAAATAACAATGCCTAAATCAAAACGCGATAAGAAAGGTAAAAACTATAAAAATAATTCCGTATGATTATAAAATACTAAAATAAATTTGTGATTATTTTAGTTTCATTGACGAAAACGAATGCCAAAGGATTGGAATGGAAGCAAAACACAATCGAAGACATTCGCGCGAGTGTCGAAAAGTATCCAAATATATTTCTATGTTCAGTGCATAATATGCGAAATAATCTACTAAAAGAATTGCGACAGGAGTGGAAATTACATTCACGATTTTTCTTCGGTAAAAATAGAATAATGAAATTAGGATTGGGGCGCACTGAGGCCGAGGAAACGGAGACCGATTTACATAAATTATCAAATCGCATGGTGGGCCAGTGTGGTTTGCTCTTCACAAAAAAGACGAAAGAAGAAGTTCTTGATTATTTCAAAAATTACGAAGCACTGGAATATGCTCGTAGTGGTTTTATAGCAACGGAAACGGTTGAATTAGCCGAAGGCCCACTTACAGAATTTTCGCATGCCATTGAACCGCATTTGCGTTCACTTGGTATGCCGGTTAAGTTAGAAAAGGGGATTGTAACGTTGTATAAGGATTATACGGTGTGCGAGAAGGGTAGAATGTTATCACCGGAACAGGCCAGAATTTTAAAACTGATCGCTAAGCCAATGGCCACATTCAGTCTGGATATATTGTGTTATTGGTCGAAGGATGGTGGATTTGAATCGTTTAAAGAGGCGGTTGATAACAAAAGCGACGATGGTGATTCAGACGATGCTGAGGAGATGGATGACGATGATGGGTGAATGTTTAATAACCAATTTTTATAAATAAAAATAAACTTAATTGTAAATTTGCTTGTTTTATTTTGCAAAATCAATGAAATGTATTCACGCCAGAGTTCATTTCTGTTCAATTTTTGTTTGTTTCAATTTAATTGAAAACAGATTCAATCAATAAAGAGCAAAGAAAATTTACGTTCGATATTTGACGTTCACTAGATTGATGGCAACTTACCGCATTGCTTCGTTGACCTCGTTGGTAATTCTTTCCTATCCACACGCTATCGCAGGCAGGGCTATTTACAGAAGTGCAATAGTTGTGTGAAACAAAAACATCAGCTTATCAAATTTTTCTGCCCCATCAGTTATTTGCCCGTTAAGACAACTATTTATTTCGTTTGATATAGCAACGATCGTAATGCATTCACATTGCAACCAATGATGAAATAACAGCTGATTTCAAAAATTTATATATGAAGTCGTATGAGTACACGAAACTGCTTATATAACGGTCGAAGTAATTTACATCGGACAAATAACAGTAAACAAAGGCCATGTGTCTAAGAATTCGTGTTATTAAAGAGGTTCGATGAGAGTACTTGATTTAGAGCTGGAACTTTTTGCAAGAGCCAACGGAACTATTTGTACACTATGGCAATGAAGCTTAGACTATTTATCAACTGCGAACTACTCTCTCTCTCTTTCTTTCTCTCTGGCACTATATCCCATCAAGGGATTTGGCCGCCTCAAATGAGGTTTCATAATCATATTTTCATTTCGAATAATGAGTGAGTGATTAATTCATTGATCCTAAACCAGCCGTGAATTTTTTTCCTTGTCACCACCGGGAATAGAATCCGGGACCTCCGATCGCTGGAGCAAGCATGCTGACCACTTTGCCACCGGAACTGAGAACTACGCCTTTTCTTAATTAACGGACAAATTTGTGCTTATATTATAAAAATGGAATTCTAATTTGTTTCGAAAGTGGTGTTTGAGATTGCCAAAGGGGGATTTCTAAAGGAGTAACACGAATTAAAATATATTATATATTATATAATATCCAGTAGCTTTACTAAGATATCATGATAATACCTAAAGCCAAATTATTTCTGGAACAGACAGTTGTGCTCATTAGTAAATTTCGCTATTCCATCTTATACTTTGCAAAACGCGGCGATACCAACAGGTCTAAAAATCTCCAGTCCAGTGTGTAAAGATATCTTTGGCACTAACAACCCCGGCATTTCGAACTTTTCCAGACAGTAGGTAATAAATTGTTACAGTAATATACTGAATAAGTAATTACATCATCATTTTTATGTATGTTTTAGACGGGAAATCCAGTCCACTGCGGCATTAGGTTTCAATGCAAGACGGCTTTCCCAACTTTTTCCATAGAAACGGTTCTAACAGAAAATGATAATTCTCTCTCCTCAAGAGACGTTTAAGCCTATGGTGACCCAAAACTACAGACTCCCCAAAGCTCCACCACTTTACCTCGTCATCGCACAGAGCTTTTAAACAGGCTCACATATAAATTGCTACACGTGGCCAACGTTCCCTCTAATTATTCAAAATCGTGCGCGGCATAACTGCATTGTGGGCAAGTATTTTAAATTTAGCAAATTTCGAGAAAAATTTAACAAAATTACAATACAATAATTTTTTTAATGTTAAAAAATAAATAAAAAAAAATTGTAAGTGATATAATTTACAATTGTCCCATTTTTCTCCTTTAGAAAAATCACTGTCAGCTTTTGCTTCAATACATATTTTACAAAGTACATCACCTGTTTCAATTTGGTAACTAAAAATTTCACCTAATTTAACTTTTTGTTTAATTGGTGATGACGGGATTATTTTTCATTCTGTTTCACCATTCTACTACTGTAAATTTTGAGGATGTCTTGTTTGTGGAGCTTGAGTTTACATTCTATTTTCGTTTTGTCATTACAGCAAGAGTATTTATAAATTGTTTAAAAAATATCATATCTTATAAAACATCACCAGTGGCCCTATTCTGGCACAGGAACAGGGAACTGGGGGAAAAATTTACATATAAATCCAATTTAAATCATTTTTAATGGTACTTTTTTAGAAAACAAAATATAATTGGGAATAATTTTCCCTGCCAGTTTCGCTATGGAAATATTATTCCCAATTTGTAAAAATGTACATCAAACTTTTTTCCTCAGTAAGCAAGAAAAAAACAGATTTATAGATAAAAGATATGTAAATTCTTTCCCCAATTCCCTATTCCCAGGGAATGACCAGAATAAGACCACAGCAGGTCGATTCTTTTTTTATGGCATACTATGGTAAAGAGTTGGTGTGAAATTTTTTCAAAAACAAAATTAAATTGGGAATATTTTTCCTATCCAATTTCGATACGGAAAACATATTTCCCAAATTCGACCTGCAGAGCTCGTTTCTGGTTTTCCTATAGGAAATGGAATTAGGAAAAATATTTACATAGATTGTTTGTCAAAAATATCATTTTCTGGCCTACTGAGAAATCATGTTTGATCTAAAATTTTATAATTTAGGAAATATTTTTTCGGTATCGAAATTAGATAGGAAAAATATTCCCAATTTAATTTTGTTTTTGAAAAAATTTACACCAACTCTTTACCATAGCGTGCCAGAAAAAAAGTTTTTGTGACAAAAAGACTATAAAAATATTTTTCTTAATTTCTTTTCCTATAGGAAAACCAGGGCGAATCTGGACTGGGATGTTCTAACATCACCATTTTGCGATATTTTATCGAAGTCTACGTCTCTTTCTGCTAGAATTAATTTGACTTCTGTTTCGTTTATCAATTATTTCATCTCTATTGCTATCACAGCCTACTAGAATATATTTGAAAAATATCTATTTCACGTATTTTCGTTCTACGATCGAAAAAAAATTATTTGGTGATAGAAACACAGTAGAAACATCACAGTATTGCAATCTAGCAGGCTGGTAAACGATAAAAAATTGAAACAGAGATAAATTTTACTCTACAGAAACGAGAAATAAACTTCGATAAATTATCGAAACATGGTGATGTTAGAACATCCCAGCCCAGAACGAAAATAAGTGAAATAGATACTATTCAAATATATTCTAGTAGGTTGCGATAGCAATAGAGAAAAATAATTGATAAAAGAAACAGTAGTTAAATTAATTCTAGCTGAAAAAGACGTAGATTTCGATTAAATATCGAAAAATGGTGATGTTAGAACATCCCAGTCCAGATTCGAGCTGCACATCATATTAAATATTTTGAACCGTTTGGGTTTACTAATATTTAAACTTTGTGTCTAAATCGAAAAAAAATGTTACCAATATTGTAGATGGGCGCACTAAAAATTATGATGGGCAAAATACAATAAATATCTGGGCGGCCGCCCGTGTGTCCAGCTTAGCGGGAATGTTGCACGTGGCAGCATTTGTTTTTCGTTTCATATACTTGGAAGAAAGACTGAAGCAACACTAAAGCTGGTGAATCATTTTTTTCGGAGAAGTGGAAGGCCCCTCAAAACAACGACCGGATTTCATCTTACTCTAAATTGCATGAACTATGTCCTTTCATCGACAGTCATGATTTCAACATATGTACGTACTTCTTATACAATTATATGAGTTGATTATTGCTGACGGTCTATCTCATACTTTTAACAGTGGAGCGCAAGATAAATTTGCGTGCACGAACTAAATTTACGTACTGCCGTTATGAAAGTAAAAGTATGTCATTTGCATACGTTTTAAGGATTTTGCCAAACAATTGATGGGTTCATTACCATCAGATAGAACCAACCAAACGTTTCAGTTTACTTTGTCTCAAGGCTCTCAAAACGAGTCACTGTTTGGCCAACAAATCATTATTGCAACATTCACTGTCACAAGATTTAATCTGGTGCAATGACAATCGTTTCACGCTAGAAGGACCACATCAATAAATATTTCAATTTTTTGACGGGGCTGGCAATATGATTTTTTAGTATCTTTACAGAAATGAAACAAACATGAAAATATCAAATTAGGTGATATGGTGAATGTATTGTCTGAGGATCAACCAGCAGCAGCGATAGTCTACTGCGAATTGGAGACATTTGCACAGTAAAATTTGTACTTACCTTTTTCCATATCGCCGGTATAAATGTGGGATAATTTTTTGAGCCTTCTGCCAAGGGGTGGGAGAATGTTCAAACAAGAATGTCTTCTATACTGCTCGATGTGCTTT
This sequence comes from Nephrotoma appendiculata, assembly GCA_947310385.1. Lineage (NCBI taxonomy): Eukaryota > Metazoa > Arthropoda > Insecta > Diptera > Tipulidae > Nephrotoma > Nephrotoma appendiculata. The sequence continues at coordinate 214,387,584 of OX371225.1, read as the reverse complement.
TGGCTATTGGAATTGTAAATCGAGCTGTCTTTGCAATGTGTATTAATGTTGGAGTTCAGTTTCAAAGCTTTCACCATTCTGGTGTTAATTTTGAGATTGTGCGCCTAATTTTTCTGCTGCATGTCTATGAGCTATGCAATATTAATATATCGTTTTCGAAGTTCGCAGTAAACTATCTTCCAAGAGAAGTAAATACATCATAGAGCGCTTCATTCGTTGATTGTTCGATGATAAAGCGAATTGAATATAGTATGAAGCCAGCTATAGTTATATTCGTATATGCCGGTTAGTAATATTCGCTCAAGAATAATCATAACTACTACTATCATTATTGTTCAGGAGGGAAATTCCTCGCAGTACTTGCATTCACTATAACTCAATGCTAGATGGTATCAGTTGTTTCGTTCAAGTTGCTATATGATGAAGCAAATTAGTTTCTTCGTTAACAGAAACAGGTATATACGAAATTAAATGTTCCGAATGTTCTTCGTTTTACATCGGTTAAACTGAGAGATCGTCCGGAATAAGGTTTCAAAAATGAATCAGAGAAATTCTAAATATTTACCTCAAATCCATATTTGCTCGACACGTTGAGCTACACTCAACGACGATATAAACACAAATATGTAAGTACTGAATCGTATTAGTAAAGGGAAGCTTATGAAACGTTTAGAGGAATTAGAAATGTATAGAAACAAACAAAGCTAATCGTGATATGCTGAACAACAAAATAAATACCTTCAATCAACGTAAGCGAAGAGCTTATACAATATTTATAATTATCATGAACCTACTGTAACCTCCCGCCATTAAAAATTTGGGTATATAAGGCGTCCCAGTTGAATACAATTTTAACATACCATAGTTGCTCAAATCATCTACAGCAATTTTTTTGATAGCCCTAGCAAAGTAGCAACCAATTTGGGCTCATAGTTATCATAAAAGCTTGTTGCTGTGTTAATAAGTTTGTTTTACAATGGGATATAATCCATCATTAGTGACTAAGGTCCAGATTGAGATAGGTACTATGGAGTGTAACGAAAAACTTCCGAGTAGCCTCTTCCAGACCTGCTAGATCAAACTTTAAATTATCCCATGGATTTGCATTGCATATTTTAAAATCACAAACTAAGAATTTTGAGGGTTTGTTTTAAAAAAAATCTAAATTTTGACTTAATATTTACAAAATTAAGGTTCAGAAGTTGTTTGAAGTTGTCCGTTTATAAAGTCGAAGTGGTCATTGAGTTGTTTTCTCTGCATTTTAAATTTATATAGTTTCTCAAAATATTGATCAAATGTTGGTGATGCGCAAACATGTCTACATTTTAAATAATAAATAATAGCTAGGTAAATAAAATTTAAAAAATGTTTATTCACAAGAGCGTTAACATTTTTAAAAACTATAACAAAATTCACTTAAAAATATTTTCAAATTAGCTGTGAAACGAAACCAAGATGAGGCAATTCGATTATTTCTTTGAGTTTCAACGTCGATATATCGTGAAGCCGCCTTTTGCTGTCAAAACACCATTTATTCTTGAGGGCATGCTGCTTAGTTGTTGACAAATTTCTGGCGCAATTTTATACCACTGCAAATCTACTTTTTCCCATAATTCATCAAGGGTGCGGGGAAAACTATCGCTACTACTCCATAAGTGTTATATGCGGTTGAGGTCCGGGGACTGCGGACCAATCGAGAACTCGGATATCGTTTTCTTGGAACCACGTTCTTGTAATCCTGGCGGTATGCTTTTGGTCTTATCCTATTGAAAAGTGGTATTTTAAATGAAACGACCTCAGCTACTCAACCTCTTAAGAATATTGTGGTTCAAAAGGTTTATGTAGTCCTTCGTCCCTCAATCCTGTGATATTTTTCAACTCCATATTCCCAGTCATACATCCCCACAGCATCAACGATCCGCCGCCAAACTTGAGGGTTGGGCACACGTGTCTTGCAGTTAACCCCTCAGCTCTTCCACACCAAACCCACTGCCTCCCATCTGAACCAAATCTGTTTATTTTGGTTTCGTACGACCATATTACCTTCTTCCAATCTTCAATTGAATAATTTTTATGTGCCTTTTCGAATTGGAGCCTCAGTTTTCCATGGTGCTTTTTCAAAAGAGGTTTTTTAGCCTTGGAGCAACCTCTTAAATCATTTTCTCGAAGAACATTTCGAATACTCATCACAAACATTTACATTATCAACCTTTAATTTGCTTCACTATTTTCCATTTCAACGAATTAGAGAGCGCAGATTTTTGTCCTGGTGAACGTTTCTCTGGCAAATTCTCTAGCTCTTTTCGAGTCATACTAATTGTGGAGGTAGAACAACCAACCATACGTCCAACCTCACGGTGAGAGTGGCCGTCCCTTAGGTAGGGACTTTTCTATTAAATTAGCAGTTTTCCTTGAGATCGGCTTCTTCTAAAAATCAAAACATCCTTTCAAGACTTGTACTAAGAATAATGAAAGTAGATTGATAAAAGTAAAGAATACTATCCTCTCAAACGAAATATGATAAAATACCAATGCTTTTTTCTATTTTTGAATATCGAATCACACACCTTCTATATTCACTATTACATTCAAAAAATTGATCGAATAAGTTTATTCGTAAATGTTCACCAAATTAAATTACGATTGCAAATGAAATCGCACAAACGATTAAATACAGAAAATAGGAAACCTATTAACTGTACCAGTACCGTTATTTTTTTACAGCATAACTGGAGGCTGTTCGTAAACTTTACATTGTTAACATTGTTACAACTGTCATTGTTAGTATGACGTATGTGCTTAACAATGATTTTGTTACAAATGTCAATGATTTTACAGATGATTGACGATGACAAAAAAATATAATAAAACGCAAAACAGAAAACTGAGAAAACTAATTTCTATTCTCCTCAATATGAAAATAATACCAGATATCCGTAAACTTAGAGTATTAAAATTATAATTTTTAAATAATACTCAATTATACGGATAATACTTTTATCAAACACATTGACCACATAAAAAAGTTTATTAAAAAATTATTTTGTTCTGATATTGATGTGAAAAAATATTTTTTTCGCTTAATTGTAGCATAATTAGTACTTTGACAGCTGAAAAGGCAGTCTCGAGTAGGGTGGAGAATGACATTTGTAACAATAATAAAACGAGTTTACGAACGACAAAAAGCACGTGCTCGTTGTTACAATGATAGTTTCAGAACGATTTAGAACTGTCATTGTTAACAATATCGTAACAATGTAGAGTTTACGAACAGCCTCCGCTTGAGTTATGTCAACATAATTTAAAAAGGGTCCCATTTGAAACGCGATATTTCAAAATTCGATACGGTACAAAACGCGATAAGGTACTGTAGCGGTTCAAAATCCTTTTCACTTCGTGGCACTCCTCGTAGTCACCGTATTCTTGCTACTTAATACACTGTACCGGTCCAGTTCTTTTTCTGGGTTATTCGACAGTAATTCTTCTATGTAGAAGATATTTTAGATCATATATTTCATGCTTCCCTTTGTTTTTGAAGTAAAACTTCTTTAGTCACGCTTGACTTGGGGACTAAGCTGGCAAATGCGTTACGAAAAGTGTAATCGAACGAGGCGAACGAAACAATAGACGCAAAACGAAATCATTTTCCTTTAGTATCAGGATGTGCCATGACAATTCATAAATCCCTAGGTGGAACATTAGTTGATACCATTTTATTTTAATCATTGGTTAAAAAATGGGATAATAAGAAAATAGGAAAATTGGAAAAATTGGAAAATTGGAAATTTCGAAATTTGCTAAATTGGAAAATTTGAAAATTTGTAAATTGGAAAATTGGAAAATTTTAAAATTGGAAAATTTTAAAATTGGAAAATTAGAAAATTGGAAAACAGTTAAATGGAAAATAGGAATTATTGAAAATATGAAAATATGAAAATATAAAAATATGAAAATATGAAAATATGAAAATATGATGATATGAAAATATGAAAATTGGAAAATTGGTAAATTGGAAAACTGGTAAATTGGAAAATTGGAAAATTTTAAAATTGGACAATTGGACAATTGGAAAATTGAAAAATTGAAAAATTGCAAAATAGGAAAATAAAAAATATGAAAATAGGAAATTTTGAAAGTTGGTAAATTGGAAAATTTGTAAATTGAAAAACAGGAAAATTGGAAAGTCATAATATAGACTTCTATGTCACTGACTGACTCACTCGAGAACGCACATGGTGACCAAAAATTTTTTTTTCTATATTATAACATCTATGTCACTCACTAACTTACTCACTCCAAAACGCACAGGGTGACCAAAAAAAATTCGTCCGTGTGATATATTTTATATATGTATTTTTTCTATATTATAGCTCCATTTCACACAAGGTATCACAGAAACCGATTCTTTCTTCGTTTCTTTCCCCGATTGCCTATGATACAGGTTTTAATGCGACTTAAACATATTTTCGATGAAACACATGAAAATTCACACATTTCATATTTTCACATGATGTACTGTGGTTATACATAAATGAAATAAAAAATATTTCAAGGCCATTTTTACTATGCGAAGATATTTCAAAAATGGTTTTTTTGTCCATTTTGTGACACATACATAAACATTGTCTATTACGACTAGTTGGCCTTGAAAAAGTTACGAAGTTACAAGGTTACCTCTTGTGGCATCAGACATAAACGGCTAGGTGACACTCGAGAAGGGTGACCAATTTTTTTTCCAATATTATAATTTTTCTATATTATATTATAAATATTAAATATATATTAGAAGTTTTACTTCAGTAGTGTGGTCTAAAGCACACTTAATTTTTTTATTACTGGTTCTAATTCCAGACGGAATATTGGCTGTGGCACCTTTTCCCGATTTATAATATTACTTATAGATTTAACACGGACATTTTTTTTTCAGCGAGAGCAGCTTGTATCTCGTTTGGGTCAACGAAGCTCTCAATCCCTTTTAACATCACAACCAACCCTTTTTGGCTCTTTAGTTAATAAGTATAATAGTGTTTTCCCACTTAATCAAAATGATTTATCAAGGCCTTGTATGGTATGTCTCAATATTTGACGGCTGAATTTTGGTTTATTTTATATTTCTTCGTTTAATCTTGGAAATATAAAAGTTACCCTCCGTTAAAGTGTCTCCGTTAATTTCTCAGTTTTTGATGTATTAGTTTTTGGTACACCATCTTCAGCAGCTACATCGGCGCTTATTAAACTAGAAAACCGGTTGCCATGAGCCAATTCAACCGTGGCTAGCTTAGTGCATTTATTTACGCTTGTATTGGCCGCTGATCTAGGGCTCCTCTTTCATTTGGGATGCACAGTGATATACCTATTTAAACCCATTTGCACTAAACCCTGACCTCCACCACTGTTTATTTTATTATCATTTTTTGTCGATGCGCTTTGCGAGTTTATATTATCGTCATTTGCCAACGTTGTACTTTTGTCTTTTTCAATTAATTCACTAGGTTCATTACCGTTTAGTGTTAATTCCGTTTGGATCAAATTTGATTGCGCGGAGGTAATGGTTTCATGTAGAATTTCAGTACCATGTATTCAGATTCGGAAATTATAGGCAAATTTATGCAGTGTGCTTGCAGTCAGCGGTGATGTCTACAAAAACTAATTTAATATTTTTTAAATATATATTTATTTAACATTATACATTCATAATTTCTGTTTTACTTTTAATTTAGTTTTTTATTTATCTATTTTTTTTAAATATATAATTATGTATAGTAATATATATTTTGTTTTTAAATAATAATGATATAATAATTTAAACTAAATAAACAAAAAATAATATGAATTTCATTATTTACTTCTTCCAAATTTTTTATTTTATATTTAAATTTCAACTTGAATATTTTATTATATAATATTATATATAAATAAAATTTATTTATTTTTAATATTCTTTTTTAAATAATAATTTTATTTATAATATTATTTATTGGAATGCTGATATATTTTTTTTTGTTTATATAAATTTATTTAATTAGATAATACATAATGTAATAATAATAATAATAATCATATTATTAATAATAATACTTTTAAAACATAATAAATTCATTTATTTCACGTATTTATATAAAGATTTCGATTAAAATAAAATATATATATTTCACATTGTAAAAATTATAATATAATAAAATAACAGGGGGGCATTGGTATCAGTTTTCTTAATAAATTGAAATTCTTCAGGTTCTGAGTATTTTATTACGTTTGAATATTTAATTAAAAATTATATTAAATATTTTTAATTCAAGGGAAAATTCCGGCATATATGTAGCTACATTTCATACATAATAAAATAATTTTGCATTGGCTAGGTCCCGTGCTCTAGGACTTTAAATACAACAAAATATATTTAAAAAACGTAGAGTTCATTCAAATTAAAAATAATAAAATAAAACGTTTACAATGATATGCACTCACAAAATATAAAGTAAATCACATGTAGTAGTTAAAGGCAAATTCAAGCGTATTCAATCAAATGTACGTGTAGTCTACATAAAACTGGATTGAAATTTTCCCCTTACGACGCGGGCCTTAATATACAATTTATAAATTATTGATCTATCATGCTGCGTTTTAAAACCGCCTCCAGATCAGCATCAAAATTATCAGAATAATCCTCTTTAAATTTATCCGCTAATTTGGCATTCCCGTTTGCATTACTGGGCGGATTACTACTAAATTTTTGGTTTTCATCACATTTAAGATTGTTCTGTATTTTATTTGAGGTTGTATTTAAATTTACTTCAAATTTATTATTATTATTAACTCTTTTATTTATATTACGGTTATTATTATTATTATTTTTGGGAGATGGCGGTGGAAAAAGTTTTCGCGTTCCAACACCATCTTTCGATAGTACACCAAGCGAAGAAGGCGGTGGTAATGGTGGTGGTTTTATATCAAAATCATCATTAAATAAATTATTATTATTATTATTGTTATTAAAATTATTTTTGGTATTTTTTTTATTAAATTCTAAAAATGGATCATCACCACCAAAGGCATCATCGAATAATTTTTCTTTATTTATAAAGTTGGATGGTTGGGTGGTTTGAAAACCGGTAGCAGATTCAAATGGATCTTTCACATCATTGAAAAAATCAAATGAATTTGTATTTTTATCAGAATTACTATTAATAATATTATTATTATCGTTACTATTAAAAGCATCAAAATCAGCAAAATTATTATTCTCTTTAATAATAGATTTTTTATTTAATTCTAAATTTATATTATTATTATTATTGTTATTAATATTATTATTAGCGTTACTTTTAAACCTATTTAATTCATCGTTGTGATGATCTGTAGTAGTCGTAATCGTAGTAGCAATAGCTGGAGTAGTATTTAAATTTTTATTACTATTAAGTATAGATGTTGATTTTACTTCGCTATTACTAAAAGGATCATGTACTATAAAATAAAAGTAAGAAGAAAATAATAAAATAATAAATACAAATAATTAACGAAATTCAAAAATGAAGCATACCTCCTTCCACGTCTTCTTCGTCAAAAGGATCTTTTATATTAAATGGATCTTCATATCGATAGTCTTTAAATGGATCTTCCACAAAATCAGCCGTTACTTTCTACATTGGTAAATAAAAGTAAAACAGGATTTAAATAATAACAAATAAATAAATAATGAAATGAATTAGGGTGTTATGTTTGCATGTGCGTATTAAAGGAGGTAGACATATGTGATCGAATATTTGAATAATAAATTAACGACGCAGGTGGTCTAATGGAAATTCATACTACCCAATTTACTTATTCTGTAGGCTTACGAAATTGACAACTATTTCCTACAAAGTACTTATTGCATAAGAAAACAAAAATATTGAAATTGATTTCGTTTATTTATTTGTTGCAAAAGGCACAAGAACAATAAAAACTGTCCATGCTGTTTCGTATGGAAGATTTTTAATTTCTGCATATTAGGCACGTGTCATAAAATTTGTCACAAGTCTACTAGTACGACAAATTTTTTGTGATAAAAAATGTGATAAACTTAAATAAGTGACCCCCAGAACACACTTATTTGGATTAATAAATCTCCACAAATAAGTATTCATTTGGAAAAGGACTTTAGATCTTTCCAAACTTGACTTCATGACTTTGTAATCTTACTCATTCAAACAAATCTTCTCGCCAGGAGCACTATTCTGCTAATTCCCTAGGAATAGAGAATTGGGGAAAGAATGCATATGTAATTTTTATTTAAACATTTTTTTTCTGGCATACTGTGGTAAAAGTTAGTGTTAATTTTTTTGAAAACAAAATTAAATGGGGAATAATTTTCCCTGCCAATTTAGATATGGAAAAGTTATTTACAATTTATAAATATTTACATCAGATTACATATAAATTCTTTCCCTGGTTCCCTATTCCCGGGGAATTACCAGAATAATGCCACAGGCCATTTTTTTAAACTATGCCTCCAAAATGTGTCTTGACTAAATGTAATCATCGAGCAATAAATATACATATAAGAGAAATCAAGTAGTGCAAATTTTATAAGCCAGTTTTTCCGAGGTTAATCTTATTTTATAGTTTTAATATATTTATATACACAAATTTAATTTTTTTCTATATTTAATCCATTTATACGTATTTTATCGGCATAGTTATTTTATAGTTCATTGTTCTTGTTAGGCTTATACAGATTGCCAATAGTAAAATAGATTAACCTCAGAATCTCTACATGAGTCCTCATATGTATATTTTGCTTTATGATGTAATACATATTTATATTAAATCTATTAAAAGCGATAAAAATGCCAAAAATAAAACAAGGACCCTATTCTTAAATTCCACGGAAATTATGATTCATGAAATTCTTAAATTTCTCGCCAAAGCTATTTTCTAAACACATTATTTGTGAACATCGATTTATGCTGGGTGCCCCAGGTCGATTTTTTCGGCTAAATTATGAACTAAACTAGTGACCTTACGCTATTCGCCGCCAGATTACAAACGAAAAGTCTCTTCGCGAAGTAACTTTTCAATTTAGTTGTGAAATGTGAGTATTTGGTAAATGCAAATGTGTTATTGTATACAAAATTTTACATAACACTTTATTTTTTATTTTTAAACATGTCGTAGTTTATAATAACATTTGCAAATATCGCAACTTCCATATCATCTTCCATATCATCTTCCATTATTTTAATTTAATTTAGTATTTCATTAATCCACGAAAAGTCGACAATTTCGTATATCGAATAGTCAGCTTGTTTTGTTGATTTTACTGCCATCTATGAATGTTTATTTTGAATTGCTGAGCAATTTAGTTTAGTTCATAATTTAGTCGAAAAAATCTACCTGTCGAGGCACACAGCATTAGACCCTTTATTGGACGCCATCTTGGATAAGTCGGTCAAGTCATTCCAATCCATGGTACCGAATTATTCGTGATGTAATATCGAAAAACAAAACGCAAATTCTATTATATGAAAAAAAAATACATTTCTTGGCATGTTAGTCGTTGCTACTACATTTGAAAATAAAAACTACATGTTATACATTTAGCCAAGACACATTTCGGAGACATTTCTGTGTAGACGTACTTATTCAAATAGGTCTCCTCGCCAGGTGACTTATTTGAATAAGTCGGTGTTTAAGAAACAGCCTTATTCAAATAAGTTACCTCGCGAGGACTTATTTGAATAAGTACGTCTACACAGGAATGTCTCCAAAAGAGTGTCTTGAATAAATGTAATCATCATCAGGGAGACATTTCCGTTGAGAAGTACTCATCTCCTCGCGAGGAAACCTTTTGAATGTCGATACCCTTAAATAAGTCATTGTTTGGAAAATACTCTAAGGCTCTTTCCGAAACGAATACTCATTTGTGGAGACTTACTTCTTCAAATAAGTATGATAACGAACGAGGTCACGCATTTGAGAATACGTGTGGCACTATTCTGGTAATTCCGCGGGAATAGGGAGTTGGTGAAAGAATTTCTGTTAAAATATTTTTTCCGGCCTATTAAAGAGAAAATTTTGAAGTAAATATTTATAAATTGGAAATATTTTTTCCATATTTAAATTGTAAGGAAAAAGTATGCTAGAAAAAAAAGTTTAACTACCTATTTAAACAAATTTCAAATGTACTAATCACATAGATGATGCTTGTTTAAAAACCCTCGTCTTTTTAGGTCCGAAAAAATTCTTATTGTAATATGAAAAAAATCGATCCGTGGTGGGATTTGAACTTATCACCTTCGAATCCGTGTTGAAGCAGAGATATAAAATCGTATTTGGATATGTCACCATAATTTTAGAAGTCCAATTTTCAATTTTTAACGAGTAATCGGATGCGAGGTAATCGCAATGTTTGTGTCTATTCACGATAGAAGTATTTCAGAAAAGAAATTATGTAAAACCAATAGTTAAGGAGGATGGTGGGAAGCTCTTGAAAATCGTGAGTTTCGAAATCATGTTTTTAAATTCCACAATAATCCTGAAAATCAAAATTTCGGCTCCTTACGCATCGGATTTCGGATCTCTTCTTGCTTCGCATCAAACTCATCTCATAATAAATTATGTCAAACTTTTATATTAGGATGGCGTTTAAGAATTTGAAATTAGTCCATGCTGGTTTATCAATATGGTCAAATTTGATGGGAGATTCTAACATGAATTTTGTTGAAAATTCTAGCTTTGGTCTAATTCGGTGTGTAGTGCTGAAATAAGGCAGAATGAAGCTGATACTATTTTGGAATTTTGCATTGCTTGGTGAACTTCAGCCCATTTTAAACTAGGTAACTATTTCTAGAAATTAAAAATGAATTATGAACCAAATTCTGGAATTTAGTCTTTCTAACTCGAACTCGGTTGCTTCTTAACCGGTTGTTAAAATTTAGGTTTTTTTGTCGAATTTCTGGAATTTGTTCATGTCAACTAGAACTTAGACTATTTATTGGGAGATTATGGTAAATTTTGATTTATACGATGAAGTTGAGGTGTTTTACAAATTGTTATTGAAGTTTTCGGTCATGAGCTCAACTTTTTATATCATAGTCATGAAAATAATTTTAAGTAAATTTTTATAATCGATAAACAAACAATAGGATATTTTTATTCTATTCTAATGGAGAACGAATTGGATAATTTATCGCTTTTATATTTTCGCGTCCTATTTGATTGAATTTTTCGATAAACCTAGAGAAAAATTATTTCTGATAAAACGGCAGCGACTCGAATATATTGTTTTCCATATTAAAATTCCAGGTAATTTGACTAATTTTCTAGAAAAAATCCGGACACAATCATTGACATGATTGAGTTTCATCATGCTCAAGTGGCTTAGTTTCATTTAGATTTGCCATTTTCAAAATTCCATTAAAATTGGTAAATTTTGATCATACGAACCGCGTTTATCTAATCGGTTGGTTTAATTCAAATTAGCCATTATTCAGATCCTCGTTCGGAAATTGTATTGGAATTCCATTTCGATTATACAAACAATGAGGTCTGTGAATGGGCTGAGAAAAGATTAAATCTGGCGTTTTAACTTATAGGGAAATCCTATTTCCATTCTACTATTTGAGTTTCACTCCAAACAGCTATAAAGGAATCTATTTAAGTCAGCAGTTTTCAATACGGGATTTCGAATTACAGGTTTTTTTTTAAATTACAGTTAAGATCAATTTCTATCAGACATAAACCCAATATTAGACGGTCTTGCAAGGTAAGAGATAAACAATTTTCAATTCTCCATTAAGTAGGTTGCATTAACGGAATATAAGATTTGGTTATGAAAATGGGTTTTGTGAGCTTAGATAAAGACCAAATCTTGCTAAATATCAGATATAAATAGTGTTGTTCCCAGGTAAAAATTTATGGTTATTTTTTAGCAACATTTGGGGTTCAACGGACAAGGAATAAATTTACAACGCTTTTAAACTAAAAAATTCAGGCTCTGATTATGTCGGCTGAAACCGCGACCTGGAACGTATAAAATTATAACTCAAAATACGAGGCCATCTCATGACACTTCTAATAATCAATATTCTTATCATATCGAAACTGAATTTTGCCAGTCTTCTACATTTTCATCTGTATTTTAAAAATCAAAATTTTAAATTTTATCCGAGGTTGCAAAACTAGGCGGGCCTGCCACATGATTGTTGTTTCTCAGACTGCCTCTAATAGACTTGGGTTCTTTGAGTGTACATTTCTTTACTATAATGCCGAAAATATTAATTTACAGGACAATTAAAAGGTTTGATCGAGTGATGATCGTTGATTTTAATTTGTCACAACACAGTTTGTCGTTCAATTCTATGAAAAACTAAAAATAATCTGGAAACTTGTATAAACCATTGCGAGAAGTCATTTACACGGACCTCTATGTAATCATGACGAGTTAACTCAATAACTTTGTGAAAGAAAATTTAGAGAACAACTTTTGGGCCACTTTCAACAAAACAGACCACATTTTTGGATATTTTGAAAATTTGAATATTTTGAAATTGCGTAGAATCACCTAAATTTTAAACTGCCAGAAAAACAATCGCCATCTTGATAATGTTTAATGAAACCGATAAAACGGCATTCCATAAAAATAAGAATGCCTATGTGAGGCTTAATTGAAATCGAAAATAATCTTTATTTTCAAGAAAGATGAAAAATGTTTTTTTTGAAATTTTTCAAACTCTACAAAACATGGGTTACCCCTCGTTACTTAAAAAATTACATTTTTATGGCAGTACTTTTTAATGGTTATTTTGTTATTTATGTTTGTTGTTGTTAGATGTTACAATCAAAGAGATCTGAGTTTAAAGTTTAATAACTAGAGGCATAAAGCAAAATATATAAAAGAGGACTCATGTAGAGATTCCGAGGTCAATCTATTTTACTTTTGGCAATCTGTATAAACAAAACAAGAACAATGAACTATAAAATAACTATGTCGATATGTTTATAAGATTCGTATATATGGATTAAATATAGAAAAAAATTAAATTTGTGTATATAAATATATTAAAACTATAAAATAAGATTAACCTCGGAAAAACCAGCCTATAAAATTTGCACTACTTGATTTCTCTTATATATTTATTGCTCGATGCTAGAGGGCACATCTACCAAAAGGCCCATACATGTTTAAACACGTAACAGTCCAACCTTTAAAAGGACACTTTCAATCATTTTTTGTCGGCCTATTTAAACTAGGATGCTTCAATTTTGAAAAAACAATTTTTTTTTGATGATTTTTGAAATAAGTTTCGTTTTCGTTATCCATCTTTTCAATTTAAACAACATTAAAAATTGTACCAATTTGCAACTTTGACTGCTTAGCACAAATAGAACTCTAATAAACGTTGTTTAAGGACAAGGCCTTCTTTCAAATACTGTATAAATAGTAAATTGAAAATTTTAAAATTTTTCAAGTTTGAATCCCTCTAGAAATAGAACAAGAGATTATACAAATACGATTTTTTGTTGTTATCAGGGCTATTCAATTTTATAAAATATCACTGCAAAATATTGATAAATTTATCATTTTTCAATTTTGTAGCCCGCTTGATTGGTGGTTTAAATAGGCTGAATGAAAAGAAATTATTGCTCGTGTTTTTGAAATCCGACCTTCCGTAACGTAAAATGTAATTTAGTAACGAGGTAACCCATGTTTTGTAGAGCTTCACAAGTTATTGAAGTTTTTTTTCATGACAGGAATATTTTTACCATCGAAAATGCCATTTTTGATTTAAAATAGGCAGAGAAAGAAATTTTCAAACAAAAAACACAATTTTTCTCACAAAACCAATTAATGAAAAAAAATCTAGTAACCAAATATGTTTACCTCATTTTAATAAAATAAGTAGTTTTTAAGAAACGAGTCATTTAAAATTTGCATTTTTTGTGAAAACCTAAAAATGGCATACGCCACCCATTACCCATTTACCTCATTTTACGGTTGACTTAATAAGATTTTTTTAAAATTATAATGCCAAACTGCCAAGCCCGATTATTAATCACAAATCATGTTTGCATCACAAAAATTTGTTTGTAGGCGGCAAGGCAAGGGCATGGATATTGCAGCGTATAGATATTTTTTTTACTAATCAAATTCAAATATTCATCATTTCGACATGCCTACTCCCCACCTCAAAATCACACAAATTACATATATTAGTGAATAGTGTTAGTAAATATTACAATAAATCCAAACAATAAAAAATAAATTAGTAATGATCCCCAATTTTATCTAGTCACTCCCTTATCATTTAGAATAGAATATTTTTAAATGTACAAATCAATTATTTGAATTATTCCGCGGGCCTTCGAGAAAATTACATACACATACATAATTAATAATAATCATAAAAATAATTTGTTTTTATTGTGCGAAACTATATAATATTTAATTTTATTTAATAATTATAATAATTCAAATAATTGAATCTCTATGTACGAACACAGTTTTAATATTTGTTGTTATTATTCATTATTATTTTTAATGTTTGTTTAATAATTAGTGTTTTATTAGTAAATGTAAGAATTTGATTGACTCTTTGAAGAAAAAACATTTACAGCAATTATTGTGCTTTTTCGTAATAATTAAATATTATTTTATATTAATATTTTTTTGTTAATTTAAATAATTTTAATTCCATACAAACTCAAAAACATCTAAATTATAGAATTATTATTTTTTATTTAATTTATTATCCTTGATTATTAATAATTTATTTTATAATTAATATTGATTTAATTTTAATTGGCTGATTTTATGAAAGCGAATTTGGTTACTAATTATTTGGTTATAGACAAGATGACGGTGCAAAAATGTAACAAAATATTGTCGTTCGCTTCAAAAATATTTAAAAAACGTTTGGTAACGATTTAGAATTATTTTTGACGTATGACTATTTTCGTTGCATTCGTATGCTGCTCGCTATTTAATAATGAAATAATCAACGTAACATAAATTAACAATTTTTAAAATAGAGTTTTTTTTTAGATTTAATTAGATATATTCTCTTAATTAGTAATTTAGTATATTATTATTATTAATTTGTTATTTCAAATAATATATTTTTCTATTTACATAATTTATATTTACTTAATAATTACAATGTTTTTAGAAAATAAATAAACAATAGAACATATAAATTAATTAAATATATTATTTATATATATGTATGTATAATTTGTTTTGTTTATATATTGTTAATTATATAATTATTATTTATTAAATCCACAACAGAAAGTTTATTAAAATTATTTATAAAGCCAGATGAATATGTTCACTGGAAAAATGAAAAAAAGTGAAAGAGAAAGAGAGAGAAAGAAAAATTGGTACGTTTTATAAAAATGGAAATATGTAGTAACATCGAATTGTCTCCCGCCGAATTGGTGAAAGATAATTAAATGTTTTTTTTTTAAATGTAATTAATAAAAATGATTACTAGCACAAAATATTAAACATACATAACATAACAAAATTAAACAAAACATAAAAATTGAATGCATATACCAAAATCCAATACAATTCCTGAATAAATAATTTCAATAGCAACGACATTCAATAGCGAATCTGCGATCATTTACCACTTTTTGAAATGCGAATTTAAGAAAAAAACATTTTATAACCATAGAAAACATTGAAAAATAGATTTTCAATTATATTCAAGTTGTACTACTAAACCGAAGTGGAGGGTAGTCTCCCCCTCGCTATACGTAAAATTGCAAAATAATTCACAATTTATGGAATTTCATTAAAACCTACAATTCTAAAATTTAAAATAAATTAAAGCTTATAAAATGATAGAATTTATCAAGTGCCACAAGTATGTCATCATGAGCGCTTACACCAATGTATCAAAATGTGAATGAATTTTGTCACAGCTTCACTTCGCCCCTAGGACATTATTGCCTAGTTTATAGTAAATAATCCCGTTGAGTTAGGAATGTGGAACACTCCGGACTTCGGGAATGTTAAATTAAATTTTACAAAGTTGTCTATGACATCTTTCCTTAATTCTCTGTATAAATAAAAATAGATGGAGCGTTTCTTAGCTTTCATGAATAGGTGACCTAGAAGAAGTGTATGACTTCACATAATTATAAAATTCGTGCCTACTAATTGATTAATTAGAAGAATTATTTCTAGTATTTTTTTTACTATTTTTTTCTACTATCGTTCCTGTCGATTCATAATTACCAAATACGTATAAGACTCACGAACGATTTTAATGACTACTAAAATTTTTATGGAATTCTATTTTAGGCAGCAGCGAAAGTAAAAGTGCAAATAAGCAATTTGTTTATATTAATAAGATGAAATTTGAATAGCTTTGAAATACGTATCTAATTTGTTATTCACAAGAATGGTCTGAAATTTCATTTTACAACACAGACCATCCACAGACCATTTAATCCATCCAAAAAGTAGTAGGCGTCTTACCCTGCAAAATAGGCAGCTACGGTTGCGATAATCTCCTCGTCTGATAAAACTCTCCAACCTGAATCAAACGTTAATCTGCCTTAGCAAATTTGGAAAGTAGTCGCTGGGCGCCAAATCTGATGGTACGATAAGTCGTTAATCAAACCAGACTGAAATTCGAGAATTTTTGCCATAACACCCATTGAGCACTTCCATGTCTTCTAAATTGGGCCGATTTACAGTAAATGTTTTCTTTAACTGGTCTAACGCCGATGTCTAAGTACGGTCCCATTAATGTTTTACTCTTTTCTAAGTACATAGTCAATGAACAGTTTTTTTTAAATTAATAATTTATTAATTAACCGATGGATTTAATGGTACTTGGTCGACAATTTCATTATCTCAAAAAATATCAAAATAATGGTGTCGATTCTTTGTACATCTTCTATTTATCTTTTCTTCTATTCTTCTATTATTTCAAAGCCACTCGATATTTATTTCAAAATTTTTATTTAAATTTATAGCATGCTTGCTTAAATCCATCGAGTTTTGCTAGTAAAAATAGCAACATAGAAGAAAAGAAAAATAGAAGGTTCACACTGAATCGACACAAATATCATAAAAACCGCCACCAACTTCTTCCTGCCCGGCATCAATTTGTGTCACCATAATTTCACGGTGGCAAATGTTCTTCAGATTCGATTTTCTTTATTTTTCACAAAATCACCGATATTGATATAAGTCTGATAAGAGAATGATATAAAAAACTAAAAAGTGACACATCTCCGTCAAAATTCAATACAACAACAACGATTTATTATACCGGCCAAAAGGGGTGTGTAGCGAAATCCCGATTTTTTTATAAATCCCGGTTTTCAAAATCCCGATTTTGTATAAAAAAAAATCCCGATTTTTAGAAGATCCCGGTTTGAATCTTTCAAATTTGACATGTAGGAACATGGGACTCTTAATTGATTTTTTGACAAAATTCAAAATAAGTTTGCGATAAAGTTCTAGAACATGGCTAATAGGGATGGTATTTGGCCATTTCTTAACAGTAGTAGGTGTCATTAATAGATTCTATATAATCCGCTTCTACATGCGGCACGCAGTGCGACATTTTGCTGATCCCGGCTCGAACGTCTTCCGAAGTTAATATATAAAGCTCATCGGCGCTTTAGAACACAGGGGGGGGGGGGGCTTAGCGACCTCCCGCGTGCTTGTGATAGTTATCGAAGCCGTCAGGGTCTACAATTAGTGCATTTCAAAATGTTGCAAAATCGATTTTTAAATTCCTCTAATCTGAATTTTTTTTTTCGAACTAGGGAGCGAAGCGATAGGAGCGTTGCGACCCGACTTATATAATCCGATCCTATACTCACGCTCCTATCGGTTTTTAAATTCCTATAAACTAAAGTTATTTTCTAATTACGGAAGCTACGGAAGCGCCGCGACCCGATTTATATCCTTTCCGATCCTTTACTTTTTTTGCTGTGTACGAGTTTTACTGTTTTAGTTTTCATATAGTCGTTTTTTATTTTTCAAGAAATTGGAATTGTAATTTCAAATTTCGGAAACCACCAAAAACTAGGAATTCGACTAATTCTAAAGCTGGTGCCAATATATGGCACTGTTGTTGTAATTTGAAAAAAAAAATGGGAGTTCAGTTTTTTCCGACTCCAATAAAATAGCCGACTCCCGCCTCTGACTTCGCAGCCTTGGTTTTTTCTAGTAAATTTTTGGGCAAGATATCTTATTTTTATGTTAAAATGTTATTAGTCCGGCCGGCCCAAATTAATAAAAAATATTTTTTTCAAAATCAAGACTTTAGAACTAGAAGAAAAGAAAACCGGAATTTTGAAAAAAGGGATATTGAATACCGGAATTTCGAAAACTGAGAATTTAACAACCTGGATTTTGAAAACCGGGATTTTGAAACCGAGATTTCGGAAGACGTACAAAAGGAAGTTTTCATCGTTAGATTACGATCTGTGATGAAAATGAACACAACTATAACCCCCTATTGGAGTGCAGAATTCATGGGCCGACCCATCTTCCATGCCAGTACTATATATATAGGCTGACATAGAGCTATGCAATTTGCAGATGATTCTACGTAATTCGGACCTATAGCGGTACGTTCTCGATTTGGCAGGCATCAAAACGTAGGACGTAAAAAGCGGACCGCAAAAGAGTTGGGAGTGCTTTGGCCCTCAGAACAGATTGCAAAGAATAAAAAATATATAATAAAGAAATGTTTTCTTGTGATCCACCATATCTTTGATATTGCGTTGGATATTTTTTGTCTTCTACAGCTGTGGCGAAAGGAACCAAAATAATCTTCCTATTAGTCGATATCCTTCAAAATGATTGGGCTATATGTTGCGTCTATAAATCTCTTTTCCGGTCAGTCCACGGTACACAAATGTGTATGTTAATAACCATAGTTTGTTATAGTTTTTGTTTTTCTTCATGATTCTCTTTTGTAAACGATTTTTACGTACACAATTGTGATCGCGGGCCAGAAAAACAGATATACATTTGTATATGTTTCACAATTTCTTAAAACTCGAGGTGTTATCGGATTTTCTTTAAAATCGTCATTTCCGCTAAAATTTTAGTAAAATTCCGTGATTAAGAATCGATTTTTCCGTAAATGCTTGACTTTTTCAAATATGTATTTGCAAAAATCAAAAAAGCAGCTATGGAGGCTGCCACTTATGATACACGGATTTTCACTTCTTTGGAATTTAGGGAAAACCTTAAGTACGAAATTTTATCATAATAAGTAAAACATGTTTGGAACCTAGAGAGGTCTAATTTTAGTGACAAAACTGTTTTTCAAAGATGATTCGTACCAGTTTTGAAATCCTTCTGTTCTTAGTCGAGTTTTTGTTAAATGCTTGACTTATTAAAATATTTTCCAATTTTTACAAATATTTTGAAATTTGAGGCATTTAACAAAAAATTGCTTTAGAACAGAAGAATTCTAAATTAAATTTACAACAAAAGTGGTACTTGATATGTAAAATCTGATATGAAAACTGCAGGTACACCGATTTCTGCCAAATGTCATGGAGAAATTACATCCTGATCACTCAACTCAACCAGTTTGGGCTGTACAGACGTCAAATTTATGAGAAAAATAATTTTTGTCAAAAGCCGTCTTTTTCGGTAGGCTGATTTTCGCTCTTTCAATTTACGAAAAAAGTTTACATATTTATGTATTTATGTAAGAAACAGTCAATCCGCCTGGATTGTAGAAAGGAGAGACAGACAACTTAGATGACATAGCGAATAGTAAATTTCGAGGTCGAAAATTTGTACTATACTTTATTATACTAAAAGTAAAAATAGGCTGTAAAATGGGACATTTTACAGGCAAGATCAACTGCAAACCTCTTTCGAACGATTCCCTGAAATTAAACATCGCATTTGAATACGATGTATCGTGTTTATACTCACTTTATTCAGCATGTTCATGGATTTTAGTCAAATAATAAAATACGTTGATAAAATTCGTGGTTTATGGCAGAATTGGTGATGCTTTCTACTGAAGTTTTAGAACATGGAAAAGCTAGAAGAAACATGGATATCCAATCGATTGTGGTGTGAATTTAGGATCTTGGGAGAGTAGGGAAGCTCAGAATTATGGCATACTGGATGAAATTGGCCATTTTTCAACCAATGTTGATGTAATTTGCATTCTAAAACGATTTTTAGTGATCCATTTAGAAATGGGATTCGAAGTCCAATTATATTAGATAGCGATTGTGATTTTATTTTAAGTATACATAAAGAGTGTTTGTTTGTGTATTAGAGCCAATCTCGGAACTCACTGGTCTGATTTTCACGAAACTTATATTTTTGAATTTTTGACTCAGAAATGGAAAATTTGTAAGAATCACAACAATCAGTTTCGAACGGATGAGATTATTGATTTGAAAAATTCAGTCTTCTTATCAGGTCGCGACGACTGATGTTGTATATTTACATTGGAATATTGTCTATAGAACAATACCATGTAGTTGTAGTACTAGCGAATTACTGCTTAGCCTATGAAATTAGATTCTCATTTTTCATCTACAGTGGCGAGCAAAAATGGATACATAATGAAAACATTTTAAGTTTTTATTTTCTATAATTAAAATTTTATTATTTAGATAATAAAAATAACTTGAGGTTTGTAATTTTACCCATAAGATTTACTTAAGAAAGTAACAATAACTTAATTAATTAAAAAGATAAATTAAAATTCATTGTTTAGGTCGAATGTATCGAAATATGCCCGATTTAAATTTTTTTTTTATATTTACGAAATTGCGTTTCAACGTTAACCTGGATGGTTATTTTGTGGTGCTTATCACCAATTTATATCATTAGTGGAGCCTTTTTTTGTGATAAAATTCAAAACATAAAAGTCTACAAACACAACCCTGCAAAATGAATTTTGAGGGGAAAAGATAAAAGTGATAATTTGACATTTGTGGTTTAGTTATATGAATGTTATTTATGAAGTGGTTTTCAACGTGTGATATACAAAAATTTTCCATTTTCGTAACTTATAATAAAAATAATTTAAAAAAAAATAAATAAATATTTTATAAAGTTCTAAATTCAAAATGTTAAGTTAAATTTAATTTGATTAATATGTATTTTTTAGAATTTTTAATTTTTTTATCTATTTGTGGTGTAATAGCGGTTAAAATTTAAAGTGGTTTAAATATAAAATATGTGGTTAAAATAACAAACGACAAAACATTTTTTTATTTGGGAAAACGAGATAGAAGATATTGCGCTCTTTTTCTAAATGCATCAATATACGACGTGACATAATTCATCCGATTCATTCTGAATTAAGCTAAGGCAATTTCTTTTTATCACACTTTTTATCACCAAATGTGATAAGACACTACAAAATGACCGTCCTGTTCTTTTTTCAAGTTTTATTCAAAATTTGAATTGTTGTTGCGTAAAAGGATATTCTCTGAGGCAAAATTACACGCAATTGCATGTCTGTCATGGAACAGCAATATAAGAAATATGAACAATTTGGGCAAATCAAATGGTTGTAAAAGACGTCCACAACTTTTAAATAATAGCGATTCTCGTGCAATTGAGCGACTATCAAAAGAAAAAATAGAGAAACTACAACAGCCAGTTTATAGTCGACAGCTAGGCGGTTGTTGCACAAAATAGGTTTGCATTCATACATAAAGAAGAAAAAACCAGCCTTATCCAGCAAAAATATCCAAACGCGCCCGAATTCGCAAAATTTCATAAATATTGATCTGTTGACGATTGGAAACGGGTGATTTGGTCCAACGAAACGAAAATAAATCGAGCATTTATGAGGCTTCATGAAGCGTCGATTAAAAGAATATGGCGAGGCACCTAAAAACGTAGACGAATTATGGAGGCGAGTTGAAACGGAATGGAATAAGATTTCACATGACTCCATACAAGGGCTTGCCGAGAGCATGCCCCGACGTATAAAATCAGTTATTGACAATAAGGGACTTTGCACCAAATAATAAAGATGCTAAATTTAAAAACGTGCATATATGGATAGATATGACCTAAACAATAAATTTTAATATATATTTTTAATTAATTCAATTATTGTTATTTTTTTAAATAAATCTAATGAATAATATTACAAACTTGTAATCTCAAGTTATTTTTATTGTCTGAATAATAAAATTATAATTATAACTAAAGAAATTAAAAACTTAAAATGTTTTCATTGTGTATGTATTTTTGCTCGCTACTGTATATTTCATTCTCACAATTAACATTTTCGTGTTTAAGTCTTTTTAAATTTTACTTTCTTATTTCGATTGTAGTGGTTTTTTTTATTGTGATTGTTCCCTACATTGGTCTATGTTCAATACTCTCGAATTAAATACACAATCGTCGGGAATTCTTCAATTTACCGTCAAATCTGCGTGACAGCAATTATGATAATCGACACTTAGCTATGCACTATATTTTTGGCTTCGTGTTAACAAGACAAACAAATTTCAAACACGAACGAGCTGATGAAGAGTGGTCAATAGAACCTCACATTTTTTTGGCGTTACCCAAATTGAATTTTCTTTTTAGTATTAACTATCCAATGGATTTGATGTCCTTTTAAGGTCATTTATCAACACACCCTTTTCATGTACTTACAATACCACCCAATTAGCTGCGTATACAATTACAGTTTGCCATCTGCACGTTGCAAGCTTCATGCCAATTTGTAAGTTGACATAAAAGAGGAATCGGCGATGAATTTTGCAATCTTTTACAGAGGATCATTTTTGTTTATTATCATCAACGTGTGTAATAAAATGAAAAAAACTCATTTTTTACATCATTGGAGTAATGCTTAGGATCAGAAAGAAATTGTCGAGAAATACGAGAATTAGATTTTTTTTTGTTCATATACTGTAATGTCGAGTTCACGTATGCGATCAAAAAATGATTCGCGAATCAAGCCAATCTTTGAGCGTAATTATTTCGCATTATTACTCATAATTTGTAATTTTTTTTTATTATGTTGGATGCTTCCGATCAAAATTTTCCCAAAGTTAAAATTATTTCATCTCGGACGGGGAAATTTGTATGTGTTTTCAATGATTTAATTTTCCTTTGATTCTCGAATCATTTTTTGATCGCATACGTGAACTCGACATAAACTTCAAAGATCACCACGCATTTAAATTATCACGAGGAATTAGATAATCAATTTACTTTCATCAATTAATCACATTCGTAGTAGAATAGATATCCTATAGAGCTGGAGCCAAATATTTCGGCTCCAGCTCCACAAGTGAAAACACTAGCTCCGGCTCCAAAGCCCTGGAATGAGGAACATTGCGGAAAAAACAATTTTTTACAAAATCAATAAAAATGTATCAACATATTATTGAACATATTGAAGACGAATTTTTTTAGTGGAAATTATCGATTTTTTTGCATTTTTCATGAGTTTTCCAGGTTGGTACTTATGAAATTATATTATTAGGATTGTTTTCCTTGATATATGTACATATATTTACCACATCAGAATTTTAATTTTCCGCCGCTCCCTCGTGTATCATGAAAAAGGTTAAAACTTGTCTGATTTTTCCGATGACGGAAAACATAACAATTTTATAAATTTTCACAAAATCAATAATAATCAGCAAATTTTCAAAAGTAGTTTTGTGATCAATTTGGTTTTTCAAAATTTGCTATTTTCGTAAATTTCCCGTGACCTAATTACTGTTCAGGCTGCACTAGCACTTTTATGTAGTAATTCGAAAATGAGTAACAGACAATGGTGACATACATCCAAATAAAACAATCAATCGTAAAATGTCACACCTCCACTTTTAAAAGTGTCAACAAGTTACGTTATTTATACTTTAATAGTACGTATCAAAGTTGCCCGCTTAGTATAGCTTTTAATGTGGAAGCGTATTGAAATTGATAAAATAAAACTTCCTCCTTTAAAGTAGCAATTTTTACGATATTATCTAAAATTCGGATTCACTTTATCTTTTCGGTTCTAGATTCATCTAATACATTTATTGCTGTAGTAAATTTTTGTAAAGTAATACCAAAGCTATTTCACTATTTATTCAACATTTGTGACAGACAAATACAAACAATTGTGTAAAATATTTGCTAGCGACAAATAATTCATCAATTACCAAAAACGAACTAAAACAAAAATGTATCTATTATTTAAGTAAAATGTTGGTTGATTCGGAGCTCGAGGCCACCCGACTACTTAGTTATTACTTTGGTGGTCGAAAATATACAGATTGCACTTATCGGGTTTTCGTTACTATAGAAATTATTTACCATTCAACTAATAATTACTAAAAACTGAAATTAAAAAATTGAACTTACTTGATTGTCAAAATCAGCGAAATCGGCAAAACCCATTGAATTATCATTTGTATTTGTCGTTGGTTTTGTGAAAGTTGGGCCCTGGAAATTACAAAATATATACATATATATAAATTTTATATCGATTTAATACAAAACTCATCAATTGCTTACTTGCGCTGGCCGTGGCGGTGCAGGTCTTGGTGGTGGTTGTTTTGCCTTTTTAGGTGGCAAAGCGGGACTAGGTGACTCAGGTCTTGGTGGTGGACCAGATTTCATATTAGCACTAGGACTTAATATTTGACCGCCAGATGTTGGGGCGTGTAGTATGGCAAACGGATCACTACCGAATTCGTCTTTCGATGGCTGTAAAATCAAATAGATCTCTGAGTAAATAAAACATAATTCAAATTAATTAGAAGCTTACATCAGCAGGTGTTGACTGTATTTGTGATTTTTTATCATTAAATGGATCAGCCGAGGCAAAGGGATCCGATTTATCGTTAAATGCATTTTGAGTCGAGAACCCATCGTTAAAGGCATCATCAAACCCGGCCGATCCCATATCATTAAAACCGCCACCAACACCATTGCTTATATTCGTAAATGGATCGCCACCAAAACCATTTGACTTGAATGGGTCTGTTGCGGCCGCCCCAAACCCTGACGCATCATCGCCAAACGATGTTTTCTTTGGTCCATTATTATTATTTGCCGGCTCCAATACTTTTGTGACTTCTCGAAACTCGGGCTCTAATTTTAATGAGTATTCGGATACTACCGATGGATCATTTTCATCAATTGCAATTTTACATAGCGCTAGAGCATCATTCATTTGCCGTTGATTCTCTTGTAATTGTGTTACCATTGCCTTGATTTGACTTATTTGTATTTGAGTATCCTGTAAATTTTTCGTTAAATTTTCTAATTCCTTCAAACCTACATTATATTGTTTATCCAATGTGCTTTCTTCATCTTTTAGTTTTTGTAACTCAGAACGTTTTGTTTCTAACTCTGTTTCTTGATCTTTTATTGTATCTTCTTGTTTTTGACATTGTTCACGGAATTTATTTACCTGCATTTTGTAAAATATATCGATTAGAAGAATGTGTACATTTTGCATAACAATTTTTTACTAAAATTTAAATCCAATAACAACAAAAGTGTTAGCAAATAAAATAAAAATTGTTAGGAAAAAATTTTCAAACTCAAATTTAAATTATAAAATAATTTAATGTCACCAACCTGATTCCTGGTAATTTCAATTTCTTGATTAATAGAACTAATAGCGGCATCAAATTCAGTTTTCTAATTACATGCATTACATTTTAATTTTATGTATCATAATGGTATGTGATAATAATTATGCATAAGAAATATAATGTAACAAAGTGAACACCCAACATTATTTTGTATAGAAGGAAGCCCCAAATAGAATAATACAGTTTTAAATAAAATAAATACATTTTCAGGATTCACCAATAAAAAAATAGAAAATACCAATAATTAAAAAATAAGCAAAAAAAACTAAAAAAATTAATGGTAGCGTGCAAATTAAACATATTAATATTTTTTGTAATCGAAAGTAAATTAAAAATAGTTTTAAGTTATTGTTAACAATTTTTAATTTTTTATCAACTCTTTTTGTTCGAAACGATAAAACGTTTTGCGGTTTAATATTAACATATTTAATATAAATTACAGTGTGCAACGAAATATCTTAATATACGCTTATTATAAATAAAACTGAGGCAAATACGAACCTGAGATTTTAAATCGTCCAATCGTTTCTGTGCTTCACCTTTTTGTACCTCTAATTGTTTTAGTGTACCCGACAATTTATTTAAATCATCTTCTAAATTATTCACTTCACCCGTTTTAATTCGTATGTCCGCCTCCTTTTGCGCAATATCAGTTTCAAGCAAACGCCGTTCCTTAGCTAATTCTTCAATTTCTTTTGAAATCATTTCCAATTCAGGATTTGAATATGTTGGTTGTGGTGGATCTGGTTGCATTAAAGATGTATTTGATAATAAATCAACATTATTCCCGGGATGAGGTGATGGTGGTGGCATTCCTGCGGGAATAGAGCCGGAAGTTCTAAAACTAGGTGGTATCATATTTGGCGATAATACTTGTGGTGGTTCGATTCCATTCCGTTTACGTTCGACTAGCCACATAGCCAATGCAAATTGATCTGATGTCAATTTACCAGTTTGATTTGTATCACATAATGCCCAAATATGTGCAAGGCAACTTTGTGGAACACCAGATTTTAAAAATACATCTTTTATTTCCATCCCTGATACCAAACCATCACGATCTAAATCACTTGTTGCAAATATGGCATCATAACGGATTTTATCATTTGCTGTAACAACCCAATCAATTTTGGGTGGTGGTGGCTTAGTTGGAATTATGGCTGAATCCATTAATGATACATTTGAAATATTTGGTGTCGAAGGGGGTAGTCTTGACATATGCGGTTTAGATGCAGGCAATGGTGGTATTTCAGGTGGTGTCATTTGTTGCGGAAAATTTGCAATAAAATCAGCACCAGCATCATTAAATCCAATTGATTTTGGTGGTGCGACAGGACGTTGCAATTCTGCCGGTAATGATGTTGGTATGGCACGCTTATCTAACGCCTGATATACTAAATGCATTGCAACTGTAAATTCATGTTTGTCGAGGCTGCCATCAGCATCTTGATCGGCTAGGTCCCAAATTTTGCCCAGAGTATCAAGCGGTAATTTTGAATCCATCAGCACTCCTTTTACTTTATTCCCGGGTATTAATCCATTGACGGGTTGTAGTGTTTCATATAGTTTTTCATAGTTTGCACGATCGGCCGGTTTCATTGACCAGTCCGTAGTTGTTGGTGGAATATTTTGTATGGTAGTTGAAATCGGAATTTTAGGAATATCACCAACCCTCGGCGCATTAGTGTCCATAAACAAATTCCTCACATTAATATCATGGCCCGATTGTGCTAAGGAAACTAATTTTAATGCCACAAACAATCCAGCCTTATCCAAATAACCTTTGCCGGACGGATCCGATAGATCCCATATCCTACTTAGGACCACATCACTTAAACCAGATTTCTTTAAAAATTTGGCTGCTACCATCGCTTCTATTGTACCTGTACATTTTGGATCAACCTAATAATAAATACAAAACGAAAGATAGAGATTAATGAATCGATCATTTCCTCTTGATCTTGAAAAATACTTTTATCGTACCTGTTTATAATATGCTTCATATATTGCGATGTGTTTTGCAGCTACCTGTTAATGCAATACAAGAAAAGAAAACATCGTATTTAAAAAACAACTAAAGAAAAAGGAATATCACTTTTCACATTTTTCATTTTGTAGGTCAATTTTAACGACGTCTACACAATCTATCTAATATATACACTGGAAATATTTTCTTTAAATAACTTGTAACATCTAATCAAAATCGAATGTTGTACACTTTAAAATAAATTTTCCAAAAAAAAAAATTAATTGGAAAATGTAAAAAAAAAACTTTGACAACACCCTTTGGATGTCAAAAAAATCGACCCATTACACGAAAAACTTGAACATATCTTCTCAAAAACCATTTAAATAATCACAAAAAATAAACATTTTATTATTCAAAAATATACATAACACTATCATTTTACAATTTTACTACATTTTAGTGCAACAAATAATCGAAATTAATTTAAATAAATATATAAATAAAAATTTACTTGATTAGGATTTGGTAATGACGCCATTTTCATTTTATTTTTTTGTGAACTACTAACTACTGACTAGAGCAAGTAGTATTGCTAGTGTATTGAACAATCATGTAAGAAAAACTCGCGACTGTATTATCGATTCTTTTATACCATTTAAAGTGCTATAAATAACGTACAAAAGGAAAACGTAATAGACATTTTTTCTAGCAGTTTATAGTAAAAGCTACAAATTTAAACATGGTAAAAATTAATCGGTTTACGATTTTTAATTTAATGATGTTTTATGATGGTAGTAGCATTACAATGATCACTTCCTGACGATTGTGAATCGTTTGTAAATTGTAATAGAATTACAAGATATGTTGTAGTTGCGCCAACAACCTAAAATTACGTACGTATATAAATAAAATCATTTTAATGAGTAAAATTTTTAATATACAGCATAAATTAATGTTCCATCCAATGAAAAGAATCCATAAGGTGAAAAATTAAAGCTAGTATGAACCAACTGTTGCGAGAACAACATTAACTGAAAATATTTAAAAAATGTAGAAAGTGTTAGTTTGTATTACTGATAGATATACTTTAAATTGAAGGTCACTGGGCATATTTCGATTTAGAATTCGGTGAAGGATTCTTCCAGTTTTGCGAGCCTGAAATATATGAAAAAAAGATTAGAAATTATAAGAAGTCGCTCTAAACGTTTATCGGGTTTAACCGAAAATAATTCAAAACATTTTGATTTTTTTTTTAGAGTATAATAACTTTATTTTGGCGTTTAACATATACAATTCCAATATTCATATAAAAATAATGGTTTTAATTTTTATTATATAGCCTGCCTTTGGCGCAAATTACTCGCAAATGTGTACTTCTAGCTAAAGGTTTTTTTCCAGACGTACGTATTTTTTATAATTAAATCTTTGATGTACGCAATTACATAGATTTGACGAATACGTACCAAATGTACGTATTTCAAAGTATTCAAAATAAATTCCGAAAATTGACGGTTTTCCAGATAACCGTTGCAATGATTTGGTCTCGAATCTTTACAAACTTTACCTACTACAATGTTATACCTTGTATCAGCTACTGTCTTAAGTTAATATTTATTCAAAACTGGCAGAAGTTACACAAATCTCCAAATGGAATCAATGATTTGCCGCTTCGGTATACTATCTAAATGATGCATGCTATTGTTTGAAATGAAATTGAAATCAGGGCTGCGGGCCAATAGTCCGGTAAATTGTTTACTAAGGTAAAAATTGGATTTAGAACAGATTTTCGATCAGTTTGCCACAGAGTTTTTGAAAAATAAATGAATTTACCGCAAAATTAACTTAAAATTGACTTTAACCCGACTATTGGCCCGCAGCCCAAGTATTCAAAAACAGTTTCAATGCGAAATTATTATAGTTGTATGTAAATGAATATAAATAGTAATTGACCGGAGCCAAGATAATTTAGAGCATTCGGAACTCGAGAATAATGGACTAGCTTGTAGCTCTTTGTGTAGATCAGAGGCCTCATCATGAATATTGCACGAGAATTTTAGATGGCAGTTCAATTTGATTGGAAATACAACAGCCATCATTGTTTACAACAAAATACAAACTGCAGCCATAACAATTCAAATTCCTTCATTAGCTTTAAGGTTTTAAGTCAGTTCTTAAGAGCTTCAATGGCACTCTGTCTTTAGAATTTTTAAACAACGAAATTTTCATATATCCTTGTCCAAACTCAATGGATTGATGGTGAAGTTTCGATGGCCACAAACTAAGTTTATTATTATTGCGATTATCCAGAAGTAAACCACAATTACAAGGGAGAGGTGTGTACGTATTTTTAACAACTGGTAACCTTATTCTAGCTGCCCGCTAGGAAAGAATCACGAGAAAAGAATCAAAGTGTGGAGTGGCGGAATCAAAAATTGTATTTTCTTATGTTTTACTTTTTAACAAATTTGCGTTCTATTGAACGTATATTATTATGTATTTAGGGGAATTACGAAAAACTATGTTTTACACCATTTAACAGATTCAAAATTTTTTCGTGTTACGTTTGTTTTGCCTACACCTTTACAACTATGTCATAACATTTTTAAAATGATGTTTTATGTTATAAAATATAATTTTAAAGTATGTGAAACCGATAAATTTGATTTTATGCGCTTTCAGACAAAAATATCACAACAAAACGCCTATTTTGAAATGTGTTAACTTCATTAGTTTGTTCTGGAGATAAAAGTTTCGAGTTTGCATGACTTTTTTCCTTATGGCCTAAACGAATTCGATGTGTGAACCGCTCGCAAATGTCAAAGACGCAAGAACACTACGTACTGATTCGTGCAAAATAACGTACGGCGAGTGTAAATTCTGCTACATTTATTATTCCTTTGATTTTATATGTTTTTAAGGTACAAATTCTAAATTTTTTCAAGTTTCATTTAACTTGTAAGGTGAATCATTTTTCTATGCTGGAAGACATGATACACCAAACGCGTTGTTCAACTATAAAACTAATTGTTGATGCTTTCTCCTGAATACAACAAATAGGTAGGATTTTGACTACCGCATGGTACTGTCATTTTTGTAAAATTATTTTTGATATTTTTATGATGTGAAGAAAATATTCGACTTCCTCTAGTTAATTCAGTTGTTCAATTTTTCGTTGAAGTGAAAAGTTGTACATCGAACAGCCATTTCAATTCAGTTACTTCAGAAATAGGTAGGTAGGTAGTGACTAATATAAATAATTCAGTTCAATTGAGCGTATCTATATATATGTACTATCGTTTCTATACAATACATAAATAAATGAATGCATATTTAAATTCGCCGCTCGCCATCGACGCTTGGTGTGTCTAGGTGTGTCGAAAGTTTATTGGACATGATCTATTACTTTTTTTCTAGTTAAGACACACAGCTTATTGTGGATTCTTAAAGACTGGACACACACACCAAACGTCGACGGCGAGCGGCGAATTTAAATATGCATTCATTTATTTATGTATTGTATAGGCACAATTGTATAAACAATTACACATATAAAAATTATTTATAAAAATATTACAATTTTTTTTTTGATAGGTAAATTGTAATTTTAAGAAATTGTATAGAATGAAGTTACAATAGCCGCCGTGAAATTATGTCCCACACCAAGCAGCCAAAAAAATTCGTACATCGTTGCCGAACATAACCTAAAAATATTGATACTTCAATTGTGGTCCATACATTTCTCATTCGTCATTCACGTATGCATTCATATTATTTACCAATATTAAAGATTAATAAAACAAAAGTCGAAAACTCTCAAAATAATCCAAAACAAAAAAGTCGCCGCGCCGCTCTCAGTGTGAAACTGTGAACGAATATGTGTATCGAGTTGTATGGAACATTTGGAATTTCACGCACCGTGCTTGGTGTGTCTAGTCATTCATAAAGAGCGAATACTGCTAGACGCGAACAGTCTATCAGTCACTGCTACAGATAGAAATGAGTGTTCCAAAATTCTACAGCAAAATCTTGATCATTTTCAGCGTTACTTGGGAATTGAAAAATTTGCCAAATTAAAGAACTCTTTCAGCTATAATTCTTGGGAATGGCGACAAAGGAAGCGGCACTATTTAATTATTTGAAAAACCTTAAGACCAAATAGGGCTATTGATGGTAATGAACTGGAAGTAGAGTCACGCGTACAATTTGTAGAAACCAGTCAACAATTTAGCAAATATCGATGGAATTGAACTTGAATTAGACGAGCTTTTGGGTGCTAATTCGAATATTATATTGAACGTAGATTTTGTTGGCTCAGTAAACAGTGAGCCCCAAACACCAGTCAAACTTGCTGAAAGCTCAATAAATAGTAATTTACCGACTCAATTTAAACCAAATTTAATTTTTTCATTGCCTGTCGATTCAGTATCAAAAAATAAAAAGAAACCTGCATGCAGCGGATTCCTCTGAGCAATGGATTAAATATACCACATCAAAATTGGACAAAAAAGAAAAGGAGCAGACTAAACAACAACAACGAAAAAGGCAGCGGGAAGGAAAAAAGCAAATTATGAGACATAATAAAATAGGATCCACAAAACCAGAAGAAATGGACATTAGAGTGGAAAGGGTTGGTCCTGACTTTAAACGTCAACAATATAAAGGTAAATTTTTCGCTGGTATTATACTAGAGGCAAGAACAGTGAAGAATATTTTGTAAAAGTAATGTGTATGTCTGGTAATAATTGGAAATTGTCCGACAAAGATGACGTCTGTTGGTATAGCAAGAACAATGTTATTCAAGCTATAGTAGAACCTGAACTGATTAACCCCAGAGGAGTTTATTCTGTTAAAGAAATTAGATTGGTTCGTGATTCGGGCAACTAACTTCTAATTTGAAATTATTTAAGTATTTCAGAATTTATGAAAATCTTTAATTCCTTTATGTGATCTTTATATATCTTTACTGTGATGTGATGTGAATGAATTCTGATATGAATTCAATGTTTAGTTTTATATTGTAAAAGCATGGAGCTTAATAGTATTCTATATTATTTTTGATTTTCATATATAAAATGTATGTACGAGTACGTATAAAATTTATTTATTATCAAATTAAATGTTACTTATAAAAAATGCTTCCAAAAAATGTTAGTTTTAATTCAAAAGTTTGGAAGTTTGAGCGTTGCATTCGTTAGTTTTAATGTTATCCTGTGCGAAGTGGCACCGATATTCGCTTTATGGACATCAATCAACCCGCTTTAGGAAACTGAATTTTAAGGTTAGTTCTAAATTTTTAAGGTTAGAATTTTTAAGGTTAGAAAAAATGAAAAATACAATAACAAATATTGAACTCGAATTCGAAAAAAATAAAAAGGATAGTAAATATTTAAATACTGCATATGATATAACAATCTTCAAACCCTTGAGTTTTAAATAGCGATCCGCAATTGGGACATTTACCTTACACAGGTGAAAAACAAATCTAAGAATGGTCCACCAAGTATTCGTATTAATGAAGTATCAGGCCACTTCCCATATGATGTGCAGCTATAATCCTATAAGAAGATTTGCTGAACCCGTGGAACTCCTTGCATTGCTATAGGATTGGGTTTTCAGCGAGCTAGTTTTTACATACGATGGTGAACATGCTAGACACCAAAACATTCGCAAAGGTTCTGTTATAGACTAAAATTGTTATAAAAGAACGAACTACTACTAATACTTAAACCCAGATGTCTTATTTTATAAACGTAATTTCCTAACCCATTAATTTCATAACTAATTTACGCTGAATTGACGTTTATTACGTCCAATATTCAAAATCATAATAGTTTTTAGGCTGTGTGCCAAACTTAAGGTAAAAGCACAGAATAGACATATAACGCCTATTTTACTATGGAAAAATTTGGGCTCATTTTTATGACCTCGGTTTGGAATAAGGCAGGAATTTTTTTTTGCAGGGTAACTAAACTTCGTTATTTTTGAGCTTTAAATTTGAAATAAAAAAAATTTGTAACTCACAACACTTGGATAACTGTTAAACTAATTAGTATATGTAAATAATAAATATTAATAATAATGATTCCATTTCAGGATCGTAAACAAAGGTAGGAAAATGGTCGGTAGGTCATTTTTTCCTGGTTTACCTAATGACACTTGTGGATAATATCTCTTCTGTAGTCAAAGCACAGAGGAACTATTGTCCAGAAGTGTCATTGGATAGACCAAGAAAAAATGACCTACCGACCATTTTCCTACCTTTTTTTACGACTCTGAACTGTAATTATTTTAATATTTATATTAATATTTTTAATTTTATTAATTTATTTAATATTTATTAATATATATATACATATTTCAAATTTAAAATTCAAAAATAACGAATTTTTCTTTCTATTGGGTACCCTGCAAACAATTGTACCTACCTTTTCGCGAAACAAAGTTACAAAAATGAGTCGAAGTTTTTCCCTATAAAAAAGCGTTATCACTTTTCTGTCTATTTTGTGGTAAAAGTCAATTTTAATTAAAGCATTAACCAGCGAGTCTTTAATAAATTTAAGTAACAAACCGACATCTGAAAAATGTATGTTTACTGACACTACTGACCAGCGAAACTTAAAGTACTTTTCGTTCAGTTTCGTTAAATTTGAAATGTCATTTAGCAATCCGTAACAAGAGCAAAAATTATCGCCCATATTAAAGGAAACGTCAAAATTGTATAATTGTAATGGCGGTATGTTGGTATGTGTTACATTTTTATAATTTTTGTGCACAAATATTTATTTATATTTCAATAATTTATATAATATTGTAAGTACACTTTTATACATAGGCTGCGGGCCAATAGTCGAGTAAATCGTTTACTATGGTAAAAATCGGATTTAGAATAGATTTTTCGATCAGTTTGCCATAGAGTTTTTGAAAAATAAATTAATTTACCGAAAAATTTACTTAAAATTGACTTTTACCTGACTATTGGCCCGCAGCCATAATAATAAATATTTACTAAATTTTGTAGATTGATATTTAAAAATTCAAATGATTCGCTGGTCAAACTGTTAAATATTCTGTAATAGAACATGTTCGCTAAATTCTGTAAGGTTTCCTTACTGACTCTTACAGAATCGCTGGTCATAGCTTAAATTTTTCGGTAAATTCAATTATTTTGCAAAAACTCTATGGCAAACTGATCGAAATATCTGTCCTAAAACCGGTTTTTACCGTAGTAAACGATTTACCTTAAGTTTGGCACATAACCCTAGTATATATTCAATGTAATGTGTTCAAACAGTGTTAAATTAAGAATACCAATCCCAATTAGTCTCACAAGATATTAAAAGTGTGTCCCTGACAATTTATTTCAAACTCTTCTCAATGGGCCCATAAACTTCAAAACATCGTTTGGAAAGGTAAGGAACTAGGTTATGAAGAACAGCTGAATGCTAAAAGCTGAAACAATTTTAAGAGACGGTTATAAACATTAATTATTGCTATAATTCTAAATCCTATTAAAAGAAATTGAATAAAACCCAGAATTAATTGGAGTTAGTCCAAAGAAACATCATATATCATCATTATCGTCATATAAATTGAAGCCCGGTTTTTTATACTAAATTAACTTGTGGATTTATGATGGTTACATGAAAAAAGAGGCATAGCAAAGGTTGTGGGAAATATAATTGACAGTATATACACTAGGGAGCAATTGAAAGTTGACGCAATACATCCGCAATGAAAAACCATTATCTCAAACCTGATTCTATCGATTGTTTTTAATGAAAATATTTGTATTGTGACTAACATCGCTTTTAACAACCTAAGAGCGTGTTTCAATTGGTTTAAATACCGCATAAAAAGTTAAAAAGTTAAAAATTGTGGTGAATAAAAATTTTCCATGTAAAAATTTTGTGAAAAACTGCAATGATATATATGTAAACTGACCATAATTGACTAATATATATTTAAAAAGTATTTATTTTACATGTTTTCATATTTAAATTGTCTATATATGTTCACAATTACACATAAAATAAGCAACCATGTTATTGTCAAAATTTTACTCAATTGAAACAGATAAAACGTTAAAAAGTTAAAAAATATTTACCACGAATAAATTTTTAACTTTTTAACTTTTTATGCGGCATTTAAACCAATTGAAACACGACCTAACAACCAAAAACAAAAGTAAGATGAACGGAAAACTTTCAAATTTTATTAATTGCTTGGTTTTTCTCGGTGCATAATAAAGTTGACGTAGCAGTGCAAATATAAGTTGATGAAACAAAACATTAAAGAGTCGTACAAAACTTAAATTAATAATTATTTTTTAAGGCTTTTGGATTAATGTAAGTATTAGTATAATATGTAAAATAACCTATATGTTAAATGCAAATATAAAATGTATATTCTGAATTTAAGACAACAATACCGAAATGAGAAAATCCGAAGAAATTCGCAAATTAATTGTGAAAGATCGTAAAAATGGATCTACTTACGGTGAATTAGTCTTAAAATTCAATATTTCGAAGCAAGGCACAACAATAATTGTAGATGAATATAATAGAGAAGGAAACGTTGAAACATTACAATATGAAGGTGGGCGTAAAAAGAAGACGACCAACCAAGACCATCGACGATTATACCTTGAAACAAGGAGGAATCCTATAGTAAACCTACGGGAATTCTAAAAGAAGATACAGAGCTAGATGTTTTGGTATAGACAGTGCGACAAAGCTTAAAAGAGTCTAGTCTAAAAACTATATTGCCAAGAAACGTCCACTAATTAGCGCTGTTAATGAAACAAAGAGAGTGAATTTTGCAAAGGCTCATAAAAACATGAAGGTGGTTCTATCATGGTTTGGGGATGTTTCTCTAAATCAGGAGTAGGAAAGCTGGTCAAAATTGATGAAAGGATGGCTTGCAGTTTATACGTAGACGTACTACAGGACAACTTAACATAATCAGCTGCCAAAATGGGGTTAGATCAATTTATCTTCCAGCAAGATAATGACCCTAAGCATACATCTCAGATTGCTAAAAATTATTTTACTTAAAGTTGTATTGAAACGCTGGATTGGCCAGCCCAGTCACCAGATTTAAATCCGATAGAACACCGGTGGTCAATATTAGTGCTAAGAATGCCATAACGTTTAGCAGCAGTGACTCAAAACAAAGGTGGAACAACAAATTTCTAATATTAACTTTTATTCGTACCCAATATTTTCTGTTTAATTCCAAATTTAGGACATTTTTCCATCGTACACTTAATTTTGAACCATAATGTGTAAATAACGGAAACCAACACTACAAAAATAAGGGGCAGTTCAAAAATAAGGGCAACCGTTGAATTTGCTAATGATATAAACGAAATGATATAAATGAAGAAAATCTCCTAGGCGTTTTTGATTGTGTGTATATATTGCATAAGTAGCGCATTTAATGGTAATTATTTCTCTAAAGTCTACTAGACATAGTCTAATAACTAACTACTAGACCTTCCGGGCGAAGGTAAGCAAGTAAGCAAATTTTGGAGATTATAAAAAGTTCAAAAGCCACCAAAATTGAAATAAGAGGGTATAATTAAAACACCCTCGTTTGTTTAAATAACCAAAATGATTTTAAATCTCAATCAGTGGACTTAACCTTCAATTATGATTTAATTAAAACATTTATCTATTCAAGTGCAATGTTATTATAAAAATTGAACACATTGCTTTTGTATTGCTTAACCTTCATTTCATACAATTTAAACGCATACAACAACTTGTTTATCAATTATGTAAACTAGACTTTTTCACAGTGTATCTAACTATGTGCATACATTATATTTCATTATATATAGAAAAGATAAACACAATTTTTTTAATCAAGAAGCTTTCTCTTTTTATTCTGTTCCACTCTTTTTATGTGTTATTTTTATATCTGGACTACTTCATTCATGATTTAATCTTTTTTTTTTTAATTTTGGTATTAGAAGATAGCGCACAATTATAGAACTTCGCGGTTAGTTACAATCTAGACACTGTGTTTTGAGTATCATAAATTGTGTTTATTATTTGGTAAGATATTTAAAATTTAATTATAATTAATACCTTTAAAAATTACTTACGGTGTTCATAGTTTTCGTACAAAAATATACGATAAATATTATGTTGAGGGCATAGCCACTGACTTGATATAAATACGTGGCCATAATATTATATCGAAATTTCTTGTAGAACTTCCCCTCTATATAAAATGAAATTAATCCGTAACGATTTATTAAGCCATAAGATTTAAACACCAAACTTACTTATTCCCTCAACACCAATAAACAATTCTAGAATG
Source organism: Nephrotoma appendiculata (assembly GCA_947310385.1). Classification (NCBI taxonomy): domain Eukaryota; kingdom Metazoa; phylum Arthropoda; class Insecta; order Diptera; family Tipulidae; genus Nephrotoma; species Nephrotoma appendiculata. The sequence continues at coordinate 214,349,717 of OX371225.1, read as the reverse complement.
TAGTATGAATCAAATACGATTATAATAAATGAGATCAAAATAATTATTAAGATTTGCAATTGAAAGTATGAATTAATCACATTGCCAAGTTCACATAAATGTTGTTGGATTTCAATTGACTTTGATATGATAAAATGTTCATCGTTCACCAAGTGCTGTTGAATATTGTCAGTGTTGTCATTGGGACGATCGGCGGATGTGACAAACGTAATTTTTTTAAATTTAGAAGATTGTTTAAATTCGTTTTTGTCAAATTTAATATTTTTCATATTAACAAATTGTGATATTTCATTTTTATACATTTTTAAAACAAATTATACAAATTACCGTTTTAAACTAAAGTGGCTTCTAGAAATAAATATTTAGTTGCAATGTAATAAGTTTATAATGTTGTTCATTCGTGTGACATGCCATTTGAATTATTAATTTAAACACATTAGTGAAAAATTTCAATGGAATGCATTTGGTTCTGGAAATGTTCGTTGTTAATTTATCTTTAAATGTTTTAATTAATAATTTGATTTATTAATTATGCATCGTATGTTCAACATGTTAAATTAATTGGGTGCGAGACAACGATGCAATGTGAGAAGTAAATACGATAACCCATTTACGAGTATTTAATGTTTTCTTGTCTACTCAGTGGCGGTCAACCGAGACCCAATCAAGGGTTAGCGCGATATAACATCTGTCAATAATTTGCTATAGTTGGTTTTGTATTTTTCTATTATATCTTGCTAAAGAGAGCAAAGTACAAATTGCATGGGAACATAGAACAAATTATGTAAATAAAAATGTTCAGTTTTTTCATTCTAAAATTTTAAGTGTCATTTCATTGTTGATAATCTTAGCGGAATGATTTGCGACTTTTTACCAGAAGGTCATTACGTGTAAATAAACAACCCGAAGCCGTGTAAGTTATACAGCCAAGCTATTTCCTTACCATCATTGTGTTAAACGAACAATTAATTTATATTTTGTTATCTAACTCTATTCCGTAATCCTTCTTTGGTTTCTCTTTCTGTCATGATCTTGTTCCTTTTATTTCCTACGAGGTTTTAACTATAATGAGAAAATTTACGGTGTCTCATTGACTGCACGTAAAGACTTGCCAGCAAATTCGCAAACGTGCTGCATATATATATATAGGACCGGTAAACGTAGACCATCTATAACATTGTTGTTCGACCCCTATGGATCGAATAGAGGTGATCAAAATGGTCCTGAGTTGGCATTTAATGTAAAAAACCAATTTTACTAATAAAAATTTTTATCAAATTTTAGGCCATTAACGGTCAAGCCAGTGCTGACATGTTCTACCATCACATTTTCGATACTTTATCGAAGATTATGTCTCGCTTTCCTAAACTAAAATGGACAACTGTTTCATTTATGAATTATTTCTTTCCTATTGCTATCACAACCTACTAGTACAAATGCGAACAAATTGTCTTTCTCTAATTTCGTTCAAGTATCGCAAACAAATTATTTCGTGATAGAAATGGAGTAGAATATCACAATTTTTCAATCTAGCAACCTGGTAAATGATATAAAATGTGAAATAGTGTCATATTTTATTCTAAAGAAGCGAGACATAATCTTCGATAAAGTATCGAAAATGTGATGGTAGAACATGTCAGCACAGCACGTAAAGTTAGCACGAAATGCGCGATGGTAACACTCTTGGTTTGAATCTTGAATATTGAATTTCTAATACAAGATAGCACGAAAAAAGTGAAATATATATAGATTAGATAAGATTTTATAAAAGTTAGCATGAAAAAAATATTATTTGCTAATACTAAATTAAGCTGAAAATTTATCAGCTTAAAATATGTGTACAAAAAAAATGTTAACAAAAAAAACATAACAGATGTTAAAAAATAGCGTGCATTAAAATTAAAAAATAAGGTCAAATTTTTATTTTTATTAACCCTTTCGAGTTCAAAAAAAAATTTTTTTTTGGTTCAAGTTAAGTTCGCCATACACAAATGTGTATGTAAATAATCACACGTTGTAATGTCTTCCGTATTTTAACGGATCTTATTTAAATCGGAATTCTTTTTGAAAAAAGCATAATAATTTGATTCCTTATCTTGTACATACAACACATCCGCACCATTCGTCTACGAAGCCATGAAGCACCATCGAGCGCAAGAATGTGTATATCGCCTTTTCCTCGATCCATGCACCATTTCAACGGTTATATGTGACGATGTCTCAACAAAGTTCCCGCGCCATTTACACATATTGTTACTAACCCCTGAGTCCAACTCTCAAGTATTCTTGTCTCCACTTGATGGCGACCTATGACACAGAGATGCATCATCTAAAACATTTTTCTGTTTCTTGTTATCTTAATTGTTCTTTCTATTCTTCTGTGAATGGTTGGTTGCCAATGACCACTCTCGCTACAATGAAAACAATTGCCTTTTTGCTTGCTACTACCGGCCATTGCTTTTTCTTTATTATTCTGTTCCGATGAATGATCTTTTTTGAATTGGAATTCTTCTTCGAAAAGTTGGCTATGAACGCTTCCGTCCTTTCAATTTAATCCCCTTTAAGCTCCTGCACGACTTCCATGACTTTTGTTAAGGTGGATTTACATATCCGACGATTTTTCGGCAAACCTGCTTGCCGCAGAAAATCTGGCGAATACTGCATTATCGATGATTTACATATTCGACGAAATTCCGGCGCAGTTTTTTGACACATCCATAAACAATATTTTGACACATAATTTTTTTTTAATTTGTAAGTGAATATAAATTGTAAATAAAATGTAAATAATAAAATTTAAAGCCAATAAAATAAAATAAAATATAAACATAAACACAAGGTACAAGAATTAATTATGGCGCACAATGTCAAATCGTAAAAAAAACAGAATTTTTTTTTATCTATGTATGCTGGGTCGTCGCGCCGAAAAGATAGATTTGGTGCATGTCTTCGCCATGCCGAAAATTCGGCGAAAAAGTTGTTTCTGATTGGTTGAATGTGTCACGTGATGTTCGGCGCAGAAAAATCGTCGGATATGTAAATCCACCTTTATACACGTTGCAATCTCATCACTCGGCTCCTTTGTGAAATTGTGTACTGCTGTTGCAACTACATAATATTTGCCATCGATGTTTGCACATACATACTTTTGGGCGTAGCCCACATTGAAGCTGCCCAATCACAATTTATTATTTGCAGCAATGGCTGGCATTTATCTTCCAACTTTTCAATGCTTACCCCTCGCTTTTCTTTTTGCTTCGCTTCGAAATTTGTACCGAATATCAAAAATACATACAACAAGACTCAAACGTGGAGTTCTATCGTACAAAAAGATTTGATCTAAAAATGCCAGATAGATTTGATCTAGATCTAATCTATATTTTTTGAGAGATTTGATCTTCTATCGATTTGATCTACACTACCATCACCAAGCATTATTGTCAAATTCGAACATTAGCTCAAAATAATCGAGCTGATAAAAGTACGTATGATTTTTTTGAAACATTTTTTTCGATTCATGATAGATGGCGCTGTAATAGGCGATACTAATTTTTTTTCAATTTCTCCTACTGAGAACATTATGCATACGATTCTGCAATATGTTTGCATTAAAATTAACACGTTTTCAATTTAAATACTTGAAATTAGTTTTAAACAAATTATATTTTTTAAATTTAAAAAAAAACTACTTTATACTTCTTTATACTACTTTTTTTTTAAATAAATGATATTTTTTGTTTTAAAAATATAGATTCAGTTCAAAGATTATTTCGAAAACAATAAAACCTGTTTGCGTAAGGCTATTATAATTTAAAATGGAGTATTTAACTGTACAAGAAAAAATTGAGAATATGATTGAGCGAATATGCGAAATGCTTGTGCAGAAATTCCAGCATACACGCTTCTAAGTTGTGTACATTCATTTGAAATGCGGATTAATAAATGCATTGAAGTCGAAGGCCATCATTTTGAGCACTTAATTTAATTAAAAGATGATGCCCACGTCGTTGTTCCTGGGTTACGCTAAAAGTAGTTTTTTTTAAATTCAAGAAATACAATTTGTTTAAAACTAATTTCAAGTATTTACATTGAAAACGTGTTAATTTTAATGCAAACATATTGCAGAACCGTATGCATAAGGTTCTCAGTAGGAGAAATCGAAAAAAATTAATATCGCCTATTACAGCGCCATCTATCATGAATCAAAAAAATGTTTCAAGGAAATCCTACGTACTTTGTAGAATCCGAATCTGCAATAAAAAATAAGGGTTCCTATCTTAGTTTCCAAATTGCCCCCCACCCCCTTACAAACAGGGGCGGGGGTTCTAATTTTAGCACTAATGTATTTCCCCTCCAGAATGATTTAATTTTGATACTGGTCATTTTTATTGTAGAGGGCTTATTTTCCGAGACATTTGAAAGTTTCAGCTTAAAAAACTCACCCGGTATGTATAAGTTAGGTCGTGTTTCAATTCGTGTTTAAATACCGCATAAAAAGTTAAAAATTTATTTGTGGTAATTTTTTTTTTAACTTTTTAACTTTTTATCTGTTTCAACTGGTTAAAAATTTTGACAATAACATGGTTGCTTATTTTATGTGTAATTGTGAGCCTATATAGCAAATTTAAATATGAAAATATGTAAAATAAATACTTTTTAAATATATGTTAGTCAATTATGGTCAGTTTACATATAAAGGGTTATCCAATTCAAGCTTGATAAAGTAAACTTAAAAAAAAACACAAAATATTCGGAATGTATTGTAATTTTTATTTCATTTTACAGATTGATCCTTGCCATTTTTAGTTAAACAAGATATCATTCAAATGTCCTCCACGGAACTTCTTACAGGCCTTGATTCTTTTGAGGTAATTTTCAATGACTTTTCGGCACATTTCGGGCGGTATCTCGGCCATTACCTTACGAATATTAGTTTTCAATTCGTCAAGAGTTTGAGGATTGTTTGCGTAAACACGATCTTTCGCGTAGCCCCACAAAAAGAAATCCAAAGGCGTTAAATCACAGGATCTTGGAGGCCAATTGACATCAGCCAATCGCGAAATCAAACGTCCAGGAAATTTCTCTTGCAAAAGATCTCGATTTGCTCGTGTTGCTTGACTGGTTGCTCCATCCTGCTGGAACCACATATCGTCAAGATCATAATCTTCGATTTTCGTAAAAAAATAATCGGTTAACATGCGGCCATAGCGCTCAGAATTGACGGTAACGGTTCTTCCATGGTTGTTTTCAAAAAAATACGGCCCAATCACACCACCAGACCACAATGCGCACCAAACAGTGACTTTTTCCGGGTGTAATGGCTTCTCTACAATCAATTGTGGATTTTCTGAGCCCCAAATTCTACAGTTTTGCTTATTAACGTATCCACCAAGCGAAAAATGAGCTTCATCACTGAAGAAAATTTTGTTCGAAAAATCAGCATCAGCAGATTTAATAATTTTAACGCGTTGGTCGATTGTTAAATGCTCCATATTCTTAAATGGCAGAATGTCAACTAAATAAATGACAGCGTACCTGACATTTATCTTTGACAGATGTCGGTATACAGATTTCTACTTTATCAACCTCGAATTGGATAACCCTGTATATGATTGCAATTTTTCTCAAAATTTTTACATAGAAGGTATATAAACAAGAACTTTGACAGCTAGAATCAAAAAATGTCTTGGAATGTTTGTGATAAATGAGTGCGTTTTATGGCAAAAAATATTTTTATAATTTGTTATGTTTTTTTTTGCTGTATACAAATGTGTTTTGTGTAAATTAATATATTAATCAAATTAATAACCATATTTAGTATTATTTATTATATATAAACTAGTTTATGCCATATTTTTTTTTTCAACAAACACGTTATTTGCCCACATAAATGCATTTAAACAAAACATATTTCTTCACGTTTTTTGAGAATTGTCACAACTTGATCTATGCAAAAAAAAAAACAACAAAAAATGATCGCTTACGCGCGCTATTACCTACACACTGACAACAAATACAACAAGAACAATTTTACGTTCTTTGGCAACTGATAAAACTTGATTTACTTTTTGGTTCGATTGAATTCAACATAAGTTACAGTAGAGAGTGCGTTTCATAATTTCAATACTAGAACAGAAGGATGAGGAGATCTCCCCATGAATATTAACAGCGCATCCCCAATGCAAACAACTTTTTCCTTTTAACTTTTTCGTTTAACAGCGCATCCCCAATGCAAAATTATTTTTCCTTTAACTTTTTCCTTTAACTTTTTCCTTATGAAGAGCATACCCAATGAATAGGGAAAAGTCAAAGTAAAGCTAACTTCATTTTACAAAATTATTTTTTGTTTACCTGTTATTTTATATTATTATATTATTTATTATTTTTTTACAGGACACAAAATACAACACTAATTGTTAAAATACAAATATGCATTCAATATTTTTTAATTTGTGACAAGCAGAAAAACAACAACAACAACCAATTTTGCAAATGCGGTTTACTTCATTGTATGTCTCATAAGGAAAAAGTTAAAAGTTTGATAACATTTTTCATAAGGAAATCACCAACCTAACAAAAAAAATTTTTTTTTTTCTCAAAATTTTTTTCATACTTTTCTGTAAGGAAAAAGTTAAAGGAATTTCATTGGGGATGCAGTGTAATTTTAAATTCCACGTTTTTTGCTTATTGCTAAATGTTCTACCTACCGTACGTCAAAAACAATGCTGTTCTTCTTCTTTGATTTAGGTTTCACGCGTCCGCACAAAGTATGCTTACAATATGAGTGCGTTCAAATCAAATGAAAATATAATGAGCTACTCTTATGTTTTAACTTTTACAAATATTCTTTCATCGTTTATGTAAATCAAAACTATTCAGTACATTATTGATAAATGAGAAATCTGACTCTAGAAAACGTTTGTAGTTATTGCTACTGGCGCAATTCGTTCGTTTACGGTCTCCGAATCATCGATGACAAAATGACCTGCGGGTCAAAGGGTAAATTTGATTTTATTATGAACCGATATTATACAGAGATAAGGTAAAACAAGTAAATTCTGTATCTCCTACTTGACTTTAATGGTACACAAAATTTATCTACAATAAAACTGTACCAAGTCGGTTATCACGGTTTTCTCTTTCCCAAAATATAAATGAGGAAAGATAATATTCCAAAAGCTACAACCACAACTGAAACCGATATGCAAGTGTTGTGTATGTATATGCACAAACATGCTTCATGACAGATGCAAAACAGTAAAAAATTTATTAAGTTTTCAGTTTCATTTCAAACTTAACCATATCAAGTAGATATTTAACAAATCAGTTATGAAGCCAATATTATATTACGATGAAATAAGTCCACCAGTTCGTAGTGTTTTGCTTCTGATCAATTCGCTCCATATGGACGTTGATTTAGTGCCTGTTGATCTATTTAACAACGCACAACACGAAGATGACTATAAAAAAGTAAATAATATGTGCGTGTGTGTTTTGTTTATAAATAAACATTTAACATTTATTAATTTCAGCTAAATCCATGTCATACAGTGCCAACACTAAAACACGATGATCTCGTATTAACCGATAGTCATGCAATTTTAATTTATCTTACCGAACTTTCTGATAAACCGGTTTCGTTAAATTTATACCCGGTAAATTCTCGTGATCGGATTATGGTATTGAATCGGTTATTTTTCAACGGTTCGATTCTTTTTCGACGTGACAGTGAGCTAATGACAAATTTGTTTAAATATGGAATGGTGAAACTAGACGAGCATCGAGAAATTGTGTACGAATGTTATGATATGTTGGAGACGTATTTGACATCAAATAAATTTATGGCATGCGATCATTTAACGTTAGCCGATTTTTCTATAGTGGCAACGCTAAGTACTCTCGATATACTATTTCCGATCGATGATGGTGTGACGCAAACCAATTGGAAAAGATTATCCGCATGGTTTCATGGGATGAAATGCTTGAGCTATTATAACGAAGCAAATCAGCGAGGGGTTGATAATTTGCGACATAAAATTGGGCAGTACTGTAAAATTAATTAGTATTAAAATAAAACCGCAAATCATAAAAAATATTTAGTTTCACTTTACATTTATGGTGTATTTTATTACCGAGTTTTAATCTTTTATTTTTATTTTTTTGTAAATACAGAACGAGTTTAAAAAGTTATTTTCAAATTTATGAAATTTAGTTTATTCTTTCCAGCGTAGTTAAGACAGTTGATTTAAAATATGGGCAAACCAATTTTATACCATTTGGATGCAAGTCCGCCAGTTCGCGCGGTTTTATTAACGGCCAAGGAAATAAATTTGGACCTTGAGATAAGGTAAAATTTTATTCACATTTATTATACATAATTGGTATAAAGCGTACATTTTTTTTTGCAGAGAAGTCAATCTTCTTACAGGGGAACAGAGAACCGAGGAATTTAAAGCAAAAAACCCGCAACACACTGTTCCCACTCTGGAGGATGGTGATGTCATAATCTGGGATAGTGCGGCCATTTGTACGTATTTAATTGGTAAATACGCAACCAACGATTCCTTGTACCCAAAGGATTTGGTACAGCGGGCACACATCGATCAACGTCTTCATTTTAACTCATCGGTTTTATTTCCGCGTATTCGTGGTGTTTTAGAACCAATATTATTTTACAAAAAATTAGAATTCCCGGAAGAGAAGCGTGCTGCTATAACTCAAGCCTACAATTTTGTTGAGTTATTCATTGGGGACGGTGATTTTGTAGTTGGAGATCATTTAACGGTGGCTGATTTAATTTTTGTATCATCGATCGTGTCGCTAGATATGTTGGTGTCAATTGACGCGAACACGTATCCAAATATTACACGATGGTGGAAGAAAATGCAACAGCTACCGTATTATGAATCGAATCAAGTTGGTTCAGATAAATTGACTGCTATATACGAAAGTGTGATGGGCAAGGCAAAATAAAGGGGTTCAAAGTGTTAACATTTTATGTAGAGTGAAAATACATTTATAAATAAATGTTGTGCATTTAAAGTATGAGGGTGTATATTTATTTGTTTGATATAGAAAATAAATAAGGTAAATAAGAAATGGTAAGTATTTACAAAGAGCGTCTTTGGTGAAAGATTTTTTATGCGAGGTTTGCCAATGCTTATCTCTATATTGAATTCTAAATTTTCATGGCTCAATATATTCGATATTTTCTTACAAGGTAATCGCACTCCATCTGGAGATTTATAACAGCCAAAGAAGTTTAAAGTCCAGCGAATTGTTTGTGAGTTTTAGACGTTCCTTGATGAAGTTCTGCAATTCTGCAAATGGAGGTCATTAGGTTAGATTGTAGCGGTACGTAGGCACACTAGTACCGGTGAAGGTCCGTTGTGATAGCACTGGATCGTACACCTTTCTCATCTACAAAAGCCGTTCAGAGCTACTTTATGTAGTGTAAAATGTCTTGCACTTTACAGTTTTCAAAAGGACAGAACAAGTAAACTACTGTTTCTTCTCCTGCTGATCTCTTAGTTTTCCACAGAAACCAATTTTCAACCATTTCAGATTTACCTTTTTTGCATATTTTTCAAAACGGTGTGCTAGTGAGGTTGCATGGCTTGCATGTCCGAGTAACCAGGGACTCCCCATCTCATTGAGAGACTTTTGAAAACTCAATGCCACTCTAGACGTCAGAATTACTGAGTCCAGCACTTGCGACTGCCGCAAGTCTGTCCACATAAATTTTAACCTCAATCGGTGGTAATATAATACGGTTCAACCTATAGTCAAGACCTCTTCATTCGCTATCTCACATTTGCTAATCAGGGAAACGAACTGAGATGATTATATTGATCTCAAAAACCTACAGCTCCTACTATACGGTCTAGGTTGGAGCTGTCAGCGAAAAATTGCACCGCTTCGGGTTTCGAACAGCTCTTTTAGTGTGCCCGCAGCCCTCTGAAATAGTGTATATTAAAGATTCACTATATATTCTTCTTCGAAGTCATTTCTACTGACCTACTGGTGACAGCCCTGTAGCTATATTGGGCCACCAAGTGCCTATTGAAACTACCCCGGAAGTAAGTGGAACATAACCTCTAAGGTACGCAAAAATGTCTTCCTCAGCGCCCTCTAATATGCACGAGTCCATTTCTCTGCCGTATTCTAACGGTGAATCCCTGTAGCTCAGCACTAATAATCATGATCCAACATATGATTGAATAATCCGCATACAGATTGCCTCTGTCTTCAAGTTGTTAAAGGTACCCTCAATATTGCGTTATGCTATTAACGAGTACTCTTGTGAGTGTAATAATTTTGCAGTACGCTTATTGAGACTGGTCCTAGCTACTAGGTTTAACTATTAACTCGAATATATACGCCTTACAACTCCTCCAGATTTTTTAGAAGGAAGTCCGATAGAGTTGTGGGTTTTAAGTCGTTTGGGTCATGTGCACTTTTCCCCGCTTTCGGGAGAAACACCACATTAACTCCCGTTCTTTTTCTAGGAGTATATATCAGCTTTAAGCATATTAGAGTTCTAATCGAGCCTCCCTATTATTTTCCCCTTTATTGAAAACTTCCTTTTCTTATTTATTGCCATAGTGCCATAGGTGGTTGCCACGCGCTTCCCCTTTGGATGCAACTAACATACTTTGCCTACAAAATACATATACAGATTCGCTGAGCTAAGGCCAGTGTGTGCAGCCGGCTAAACACACCTTTGAAACCAACTGCATATAGCTACCCCAGAGGTGGGAGGAGGTTCGAATTCCCTCTCAATACTTTAATAAAGGTGGAGTTTTGCACCTTACACACCATTCACCAATCTGCAATGTTCAATAGTGATTTCCCCTTCTATACTTCCTTCGATGATGAGTAGCGTCATTTAGCTCCAAGCGATGTATTTGCATCCTGAAACCCGTTCCCCCAAAACTACGCCCACATGTTGTATATTACCTCTAATTTTGACCAGAGGGTTTTCTGGAATCGGTATACATGATGGCCTTAACCCGCTCACGGATATGCGCTAGGGACAACGCAATTAATTCCGTGTAATGTTTCTTTACTGCCCTTAAGATTTACTTGAAAGTTGCTGACAGGTGTACTTTGTATATCTTGAATCCTTCCTTCGGCTCTTTTGAAAATGTAATTCAAACTCTTGTAATTCTCAAAATAGGTTCTTGTTCTTAGCTTTCTCTGTCCCTTTGAACCAGCCAAAATTAGCATTGATGCCAGAAGCTTTCAACAGATTACTAAAGAAATCGTCATAAACGAAATATATCAATACACAAATGTAATATGGCCGGAAAAGTCGAACCTAGGGCTAGCCAGAAAGAGAACTAACCTACGAGAATTTTTAGTTATTTATTTTCTCAATATTTAACTTTCCAGAACCTCCATCGTAATTTTTGGCATCGTATACTTTTTCCAAATGGATTGCATTTGCAGTTCGCATTTGACAGTCGCAAAAAGTGGTCGATTACAATTTATTATGGGGCATCTAACGCCGCAACAACGTGTTGGATTGGCTAAAAATCATTTTTGGCAAAAATCATTATGAGCGACGAAGCACATTTCGTCTTGACTGACTTTGTTAATAAACAGAACAGCCGTAATTGGAGCACTAAAAAATCTCAACAGATACACCAAAGACCACTAAGTCGGTTCAAATACGATACAACGACTAATGTCAAAATGTGGTGATATTGACTGGCCCCGACGATCCCCTGATTTAACCCCTCCCGATTTCTTTCTATAGGAGTACTTAAAGGGAAAGATGTACACCAATAAACCAACCACAATTTCGATGCTTAATGACAAGATTGGCGGAAATAACACTAGAAGTCTGCGACATTGTTATGAAAAATGTGTTTAAAAGTGCTCGCCTTTGCCCCACTGCCAGAGGCGTCCACTTGCCCGACATTATATACCATACATAATGTTAAAAACCAAATAATCAATCAATAAAATATAAATTATAAAATTGTATGTTGAAATAGGCAGTGGCTATTAAACTTTATTTATTCTGAAATGTTATGTAACTTTCTGTAAAAGAAACTAAGTAGCTTATTAGAATCCCGATGGCCTATAGTGAACTTATTGTCAGACGCTGTCAACCTTTTTATCACATCTACTTTCTGGTGAACTGCATATGCTCAAACTAAACTACAGTCAAATGCACCAAGCAGAAGCAGCAAGTAGCAAATTTAAATATTGGTTATTTTCGCTTGTATAATGATGAAAATAGTAGTTTATGAAGAAATATAGGCATTTCTAATAAAATAAATCAAATATTTTATAATTAAAAAGAAAAATTTAATTTAAATATTTATATATTGGGTTATGTAGCATCAGCTGCGGCATCAATTGACTGCTCTTTGCTGCTACTCATAAATAACCCACGATATCGAAACTTGACAAGGTATTTGTTTTGTTGTCGTCGGTGACGTACTTCACACAAAACGACGAAAATGAAACATAGGAATATTTTACCATCTTTTGTTCAATATCGTGTAAATAACCTCATTAAAATTGACATAATTCTATTTTCCAACTAAACCAAACAAACTGTTGCGCCGCTTGATTTGTACGTCTAAACACAGCTGTGCCACTCTTGATATGTTTCTCTAGTGCAAAAGCGATCCCACAATCATATAATATCTACGATCAACGACTTCTAAAAACACATTTTTGCATTTATGAATTATTCACCGGATATTTTTGATCTAAATTAATGAGATAATATGTGAAATATCTCAAATTAGTAACCGAAATAATAAATTTGCAATTATTTAATAATTTTAATTGAACATTTTTCTATTTAGCCGTTTCTAGAAACGATTTTAGCTCTGAATGGTATAATTTGACACGTGACCGAACGCCCAAAATTTTGAAAACTAATTCCAAACTCTTCGAAAAATTGTAAACGATTTTTTCTCTGTTGTGTTTTTAAGCTCACTTCTTTGATTTTTGAATTTTGAAAACATACATAAAAAGAATTGTTGTTAAATCGTCCGTATTTTTTCTTGCATGTGCATAGCAAAACAAATTTAGGCACGAATCGCCTGTAGTTAGATGTGTGAAATCCGACTATTTTACGAAAAATATTTTCTTCTTGCATAGGCGCATACCCGTCAAATTTAGACTATTTAAAAATTTAAACGCTTTATACCAGTTGAATATTTTAATTTTGTACATCCTTGCCGTTGCTGAATTCTCAAATGTCAAAATAAAATAAACAAACCTCGACTCTCGAGTGTTTGTTCTTCTTGTGTTGTGTTGGAATTTAAGTTAATTTTTTCAGTTTTTACAGGAGAAGTCCCAAAATGGATCAATTAAAGTTATATTATAACACAGTTCTGTGCCAAACTAAATCTGCAGATGGAAAATATTTATTTGTCGGAAATATTTTTGGAATTATATTCGTTTTTAGGTTAGAATAATATTTATTATGTATTTCCTGTACCGCGTTCATTATTTAATTGGTAATACCATATATTATACCGTTATACCGTCTACTTACAGTATTGAACAAATTTGCTACGATCCAGAAGATGAGTTGGAGCAAACGAAAATCCGTCTAAGTACCACAGAACCTATCCAATTATTCGATATAGGCAATGAAGCTGGTAAAACGAAGGAAATTCAAAGTCTATCGTTTCACAAAGGGATCCTCCTAGTTGGTATAAATGGATCAGTTCGTGGCTACCAATGGAATGACAAATCACATCGTATTGAAAAATTGGTATACGAAATTAAATTGCCCTCGAGTACCGGTGCATTTGATATTCCGGATGTGAACAGTTTGTATTTGAATGCGACCGATGAAACGCTTTATGCTGGATGTGGAGATAATAACATGTATGCCATAGCCTTGAATAGTGGTCGAATTACACGTCAATTTATTGGACACAAAAATTATATTCATTGTGTTGCCGGGAGAGAATCAACTTTGGTTTCCGCTTCTGAAGATGGCTCCATAAAACTATGGGATACAAGGGCAAAATCTGCCATGAATTCACTAGATCCATACATGAATGAGGATCTATTTCGTCCAAATTTTGGTAAATGGCAAGGAACGGTATCGATTAATGACGATTGGCTGGCCTGCGGTGGTGGCCCAAAATTATCTTTGTGGCATTTACGCTCGCTGGAATGCACCACAATATTTTCATTCCCCGGTAAAATCCACACATCTGATTTTTTGGACGATACGATACTGGCGGGTGGGGAACACGATAAATTCTATCAATATGATTTTAGCGGTGAGATTAAGTCTGAAATTAAAGTTTCATCCACTTGCGTCTACAGCGTTCTGTGGCAGCAGTCGCCACATCAACTGCTAACGATCGCTGGCTCTAGTAACAAGATCGATATTTGTAGGAATTTTAGTTTCTGTGACGTAACTTTACGTTTGTACAAAAATACATGGAAAGTTTAAAAGTAAATTATATTTGTGTTTTCTTTTAATTAGGTAATTAAATAATAAAATTTGGTACAGAAATTTAATTAAAAACTAAAATAAATATATTCGTTTATAAGAATCCGTGTCCGGCAACTTCAGCTGGAATCAGGCCACAAATATTTTCCCGGGTTTTCACATAAAACCACTGCTTGATTTGATTGGTCGCTGGGATTCGGAAGTCTTTCGCCGATATGAGAATCACAACGTCTCCCTTTTTAACGGCAATTTTATTGTTGTTGTAATTTTCGGTGATTGCAAGTAGAGTTTGCCGCACCGGTTTTGGAATCGATCCATTTGGTTGTGCATTATGCGGGTGCCGATGATGATGATGATGATTCGTGTGATAATAGTTTTGGCGGAGTAGGGTTAAATTTGTACTATTCGAAATAGTTCGACTCAGGCGATGTTTTGGTTGGTGCAACGAAATGTATTCGTCATTTGATTTCTCACTGTTACATCCACCGCCACCACTTCCACCGTACTCTGACATTGGATAGTTGTTGTTCGGCTTAAGTTTATTCGTTGGTTTTAGTTGGGCGTAATTTGATTTGTCGGATAGTTTTGGTTGACTTGCTGCTCGGAGGTATAATGCGTCGACATTACGTTCGCTGCATATTTTTGAGTTGCGTCGCATTTTTGGTGTTCGTGCGCCCTCGGAACGTGTTCCACCACGGTCACAACGTAGCTGCTCTTTCTCACTGTCGGTCATGTTGCCACATGGTCGAGGAAAAACATCGCCACTATTCTCCCAGCATGGTGGTGGTCGTGATGTTGGACTAGAACTAGATAGATAAAAAAAACAAATATTGTTAGTTAGTTTTACTTCTTCACAGTTGTATTGCTCATTTCAAATATAATCTTTAATTTGAACGATTTATTGGCTTTGAAAATGATTGGATTAATTCTATAATAGTAGGGTGAATATTTTACGGTACTTTTGAGACCCACTAGCTCCCTTATTGGTGTTCTCTCTCTTTGAGTGTAGAGAAAGCGGAAGATCCGATGAGAAGCCAGACGACATATGTATCATGTAATATATGTTACAAAACGATATGGTACAAAACGCGATATTTTAAAACGCGATATGGTATAAAACGCGATATGGTACAAAACGGGAATAACAGGCGAGTGAAGGGGAAATTTAATTTTATTTTATAGGAATTTAAAAATTGATTGGAGCGAGAGTATATAGGATCAGGCGGGTTGCTGCGGTCCCGTCGCTTCGTAACGCACATTCTGTACCATATTGCGTTTTGAAATATCGCATTTTGTACCATATCGAGTTTTGTACCAAATCGTGTTTTAAAACATCGAGTTTTGAAATATCGCGTTTTGTACCATATCGCATTTTGTACCATATCGCGATTTGAAATATCGAGTTTTGAAATATTGCGTTTTATACCATATCTCGTTTCGAAATATCGCGTTTCGAGCGGATCCCGTGTTCTGCAAAATTTCATTGGGTATATTTTTTAATTCAACCGGAGCGAGCAGTGCTCTTTCAAGAAATAACGTTTTTTTTATTTAAGTGGAGTATTTCTACCCTGCACACTGTGTTTTTATTTGTGAACTGTGCTTTGCACCGTGTATACCCGGTTCGTCCAATTTTGCTCTCAACTGATTGTCAGTGTATACGAAAGTGTTCAAAGTAAAAACACAATTTAATATTCTATGCAAAACCGGATCATTTCACTCTACTAGCAAGAAACAATTTACATCCGGAAAGCGCGGAAACTAGCAGTTTCGTATTTTAAAATCCAATCACGTTTTGCAAACGAACCGTAATTGGCAGCAAATGGGGCATCAAATTGCGTCAAAATTTTATCCGGTAAAAAATCGGTAAGGCTAACAACCACCAGGGATTTTCGCAAAAAAAATTGATAACATTTTAATGTTGATATTCCGGTTGAAAATGATTATAACAAACGGCTATTTAGATTCGTTTTTATTAATACCGTATACTTATTTATATTTATATTGATCTTTAAAATGAATTACCGAATTGGTGGAAGAATGCCTAACGGCAAGCATGATGAATAATTAACATAACCCTCTTCGGCGTGCGGCGTCTGTACATACAGCCAATTTTGATTTTTAAAAACTGCATTCACCACCATTCCTAACGGCAGGGGCAATTCGATTTGATATCCACCCGGTCTTGTTTGATACAATGTACTCGATGCCGATAGAACCACTGGTATATTGGCCGGTGTTGTTAAAGAACACTGTAATGAGATAAAAGTTAATATTAAAAATTGCATACAATCATTGGCAACGACGAATGTATCGACCTTTGATAAAAATTCATCAACATTTTTGATTTCATAACCAAATCTTTGGGATCGATTTCTATCTTTACGTTTACGTTGCTTATGTCTATGACGATGTGCATTACTACTATTGTTAATATTTACATTATTGTTATTATTGCTATTATTATTATTATTATTGTTATTTGTATCAGCACTAACTGTTGTGTACAGGGATGGTTCAGAATATGTACTTTTAATTGGAACACTGCTACTACTACTACACAGTAAATCACTTTGATTTTCACATAATTTCGTCCGTAATTGTTCATTGATCTGTTCACTATCGTTCAGCTTGTGATTTGAAGCTGCACGCGATTTTATTTCACTTAATGTTAAGACATTATTACTATTATTAGTGTTATTGATGAGGGGTGTTGCTTCTGCTGCTGGTCCTACTATAATCATTGGATTTTTTGTTTGCTGTGTAATTGGGGATTTTGGTACTTCCACCGAGGATGTTGTACTTTGCTTCTTCTTTTTTATTTCAAGCGGTTTAATGCTCGGCTCCAGTTTTAATGATGATGAGTGGTTATTATTATTATTATTATTATTGTTACTACTGTTCGTTGACGTTTGTTGATGATGCGGATTAGTGTTTTGCTCTCTAAGTACCCATGTTAATGAAATCTTAGGCCTACGTAGGCTCAAATTTTGACCCATTTGATGTGTAATTACTTGATTATCATTATCTTTATTATTTGTATCTTCTTTGGCATTATTGTGTAACGAAATTTGATTTAAATTTGCCACTAATAATTCTTCGTTTGCGGTATTTGGGTCCGGGTCAATGCTGCTATTGTCTTCATTAGGGTTAATGGCACAATTACGTACCAAATCGGGGCAAAAAATGTCATCACTGTAATTTAAATTATTTCTAATCGCATAATTATATTCGAAATCGCTGTAAATGTCATCATCATCGTCGTCGTCATCATCCTCATCGGTTGTATCATTAAATTGAATTTGATGGGCATTGTTACGCACATGAACATTATATAAATGTTGATGTTCGACTGGTGCCGATGATGGTTGGGGAGGGAGTGGCGGTGGTGGACGAGGTTCTTGGTTTTGAGCTTGTTGAACTAATACACGGTGGTTATGGTGTTCCGAATAGGGTGGAGGTGGTTCACGGCGATTGGGGCTGGCTTCTGGCACCTCTAATGGTTGGTTGTTGTTTACATTTTGTCGTGGCGATGTTTCATATATGTTGGGAGTGCTGGTGTGAGTTCGACCTCGTTCTCTGTTACTGGATGCTAGAATTGAAAAAAAAAAAATATATTTTAAAACTATGTTTTATCTTCTTGAAGGATATTTACAAATCTATTAAATTAACGATTTTTTTTACGGAATTTAATCCTAATGTCGTGGTATTTGTATCAGAAGATTTCTAGTTTGAACCAAACATTCACATAATTTTGATCCATTTGCGTTTAAACCATCCAGTTTGTGAACGATAAAGTCAATTTTCTATCGGATCTATTCTGAATACGAAAATGAAAAAAGATATGATTTCAAACTAATCCGACTCATTTTTCATGTAAATAATAATAGGGAGGAGGTTTCCGATGATTTACAGCCATAATGGCGCTTGTTACAGAAATTTATTGGAATTCTGAAACAGTAAGCCTTCATATCAAAGGCTGTTAAAAGAATGCCTATAATGACAAATGCCATTTAAAAAAGTTTGATAATGCTCTGATCCTGATGCCTGCGGTTTTTCTAACACAATTTTCAATTGGTCATCTAGGAGTGGCTTATCTTTAAGAGTACTTTCGCCACACCGAATAAATTGGTGAATATTCTGAATATTACAAATGTACATTATTTTAACACGTACGTAGTTTTGTTCTCTTTGTGGTTCATGTTCTTTGGAAATACTCAAATTCAATTACATTGTTTGTTATTACTTAAATTTAATTCATATTTCAAAGGCTACTTTCTGTATCCGCAGTTTGATAAAATACATAGAACATTTCCCATGTTCTATCATACCAGAGACGTCTACCTGAGCGTGTATGAACTTGCCCAACAACTTCAGGCAAACAACAGAACATTACCCCCACCAAATATTACCCTCTGAACGCAATATCCTCCGCTATTACCACCGGTCATTATCCCCCACTCCCTCCCCCGATAATTAACCCACCCTCCCTCTATCCTGGTTATTAGCAACCTAGTCATTACCCCTGTTCATTATCACTCATTTCCGCCATTACCCTCCAGTGATTTCCCCTCCGTCATCCCGATTATTAATCCCCGCCATTATGAATATAATTTCGATGAATTGTATCTGATCACAATTCGTTTTCCCATGTAACTCACTGACTTTCAGTAACCACGTAATCTTGATTGCTTTCGGTGACGACCAGAATAATGTGGTTATTTGGTTGGCGAGTATGTCTTGACAACATTTTCATAAAATTATATTTAATAATTTTGAATAATTTTGTGTGAATAGAATTTTCTGCGATTTTCCGTGCAAACTGGGAGAGAGGAGGATATGTGCCTGCAATGGTCCCCTATAATTTTGTACAATTAAATTTCCTTGTGTAAACCAGTAAACGTAATTTTCAATTGTTTGTTGATTTTTTGCACGTGTTTACAAACGATGTCTCTCGATAATAAAGTTTGGCTGTGGATTCAGATTCGAATCCACAATTTTCGGTTAAACTTTTGCCGTGGGTGTCTTCAGCGCAAGGAATCTAGATTGGACATCGTGATAACCGAAATCAATGCAATTTAACAGTATACGTTTACATTTCTCTTTGTCTTCTTTTATGTTTTTACGATTCAGTTTTGCTGTTAATATTGAGGCGGCCTAAAAACTCGCAAGTTGAGTACTTGTAGAACCATAACATAAAGAGGGAAGCGGGGCGGTTTCCACTCTGCCGGGATGCTGGTTGAAATCAAAGACGAGTTAAATTAACCTGTTGGTCCGACCTGAAATCTTTGAATCTTTATAAAATGGTGGTAGTCTATGCGGGTGAGGTGTGGCCAGGAGAGCGGTGGTCACAAAATCAAAATCCCAGGTAGGCCTAGAGCATATACGTTCGACTTCCTACTGAGCCGGTAGGACTTGGATTGTTAGGCGTGTTAATTCAACCAACAACCCTGATTTTCCGACTAATAATTGAAAGATCGTTATAGGTGAAAACTAAAGGGAATTTATATGATTGGCCCTTAAGCTGATGAATGAAGAATACATAAACCCACTTTCAGCGAAAGAAATTATTCCAAAAAGGAGAAAGTTATGCGCTTTCCAAACCGAAGGAGAGAGAACATGTGTATATCGAATGACGATAATTGGTTCAGTATTCCTTAGGGACCGCATTGGGAGAGTAAAGCAAGCGTAGCAACATACTCTGTATTAGTCAAGATGGCTAAATCGGGTGAGGATAATCTTCTTATCCAAGTACCCTCTAACTAAATAACAAAATAATCTGTGAATGAGAGAGTATACATATGCATATTCAAGTAAGCCATGGAAATGATTATTATTAATAGGAGCGGTTCAGTTCTTCTTTCATGAAACTAAGCAAAGGCGCTTACTAGATTTCAAAATCAAAATTTGTGATCTTAAACAAAATTTGGACCTGGTTCTTCATACAAAAATTGAACTGATCCGGATCAATGAGTGCCATGAAACACGGGAGTTATTGAACTTGGCTGAGTTGGTTCAAACCGAATGGTTTTTTCTATCGCACTCCGTGACACAGAATTTTTTTTTAGTGACGGATCATAAGACGACAGCCGTTGGGCTGTATTTCTCATGAAATACCAGTATAATTATCAAATGTAAGGCAGCCAACAAGCATGTTAATACCGATGCACTTTCGCGTCTTCCTGTCACTACACGTGTGCGTGTCAAGTGACGAAAGAATATCAGTAATTAATGGAAGAATTCTCTCTGGGCAGTAAACAAATTGCTACAGAAACAGTTTGAGCTTTCGTCCTAGCGACTGTCCAGTCCTGTGTGAAGGAATGATGGCCAGAGTGTTCACAATCGAGGTCTAGAAACTTCATGTAACAATAAATTCCATTTCTGTTTTCAATCACGTTCTTCTTTTCCAGCCTGAGTTTATTCGAGCCATAATTCTTCTCAGTCTGCGGAAGAATGTTTTGGCCCTGTTGCATAATGGAGATGGGGGCATTGTTCGAATGAAGCAGCTAGCCCGAAGAATCTGCTGCGAAGCATATAGCTACGGCAAAGATATCTGGAGCATGCCAGGAGGTTGCTCCTAATTCGAGAAGGCTGTGGATGTCATGTGTGAATAGTTTCTCTCGATATCTATACACCAAGAAGATGGCAGGCATGGACTTTGTTATCTCTCATGTATGCGTACTCGCAACTTCAATGAAGAATAGGTGGTCAAAGTTCATTGTGGGTCAGCCTGTCTTGGTGCGAAACTTCTCACCTGGTGCCAAGTGGATTGAGGGAGAGACAACCAGGTACTTGGCAAGGTGATATATAGTGTAGTTACATAATGGTTTGGTGCGACGTCATCCAAACCAAACACGAACTCGAATATCATATCCTGATTCGTTTGTTGTCGCTGGAATTTTGATTAGTCAAAATCAACATCCATTATCGAGTGAGGTTGCTACAGCCAGTCCTCCGCATTAAATTCTTCGACATACACCTGCAGTCTCTGCGAAGCCGGTCAAAAGTTCCCACACTTCATGATTGACATCTTCATCAAAATAAGTCATTCAGTACACGTTTGGTTCTGCGGGTAGATTTCGACAAAATGACAATTTGTCGTGACATTTGCTTATTGGTACAAATTGAAGTCATTGAAAATTTACGATTCGGATAAAATGCTTTATGGCATTTACAACAGTTTACAGCAGCTGCATTTTTAAGTTATATCAGATATATTATGAGGTTTTTAAAATTAAAAATACTCACACATATTTTGACAATATTATTAAAATTGTCAGCTTATTTTTGGTGACATTTTAAAAAAATTGTTATTTTGTCACTTGATCAGAATCTAGGTCCTGGTCATGATATTTTCTTTATATGAATTATTTTATAAAGGACTTTTATTTTGCGACAAGTAAAAGTAAACGTCTGCAATATCTGAACTAACCACCCACCTTCCATCTATTAGCACGAGATAACTTGATGACCGGTTCGGACGAAGTCATTAATTTAATCACAATCCAGATGCAAATGGTGACCCTGTACCGATGTGGTGCCTTCAAATTACGTAAACGGTTTTCGAACATTTCACAGCTCAATAATAATTTTGGTAAATCTACCAACGTACGATTATATACCACTACTGCTTAGGCTTTCATAGAGAAATCGTTTTAACCGTGTGAATTTGTAGATGATTTTAAATGATCTATCCAAGATCGATTCTGATAGTTTACATCGATCACAAACCATCCAATACGTCCAAGACGTAGGTGGAGTGCAACTAAGAACGATCAGAGCCTTGCGCCAGCGTACTTCTCGCCCAACTTAAGCACAACATTGTTCAGTCACGACTCGCAAGTGATCCATTGGGCGCTTTCAGGATACCCAACAGTTGGGAACATGTTGAGTAAAATCGCAGCCAACGTTATGAAAATGTTTATGAAAAATGTTTACTATGAAATTTTCAAATCAAATTGGCGATGATTTCACTAATCATGATAGCGTACCTGAAAGCGCCCATTGTTGGGTAGCTAACTCTTCTAACCGTTGTAAGATGATCATGGTCAATTGGGGGGCATCAATTTTGGATTACCGTCAACCTAACAATTAGCTATATATCGACATCCAGCACAACTGCGCTGATTGCGTGTCTCGTGGCGGGCGTCAAACGATCGTTCTTACACAACCATCCATTGTGGTGGAGATATCCAGTTTTATTGCGATAGCATAACAGTCAATGGTCACGTCAGACGATTAGTGAAATTTGGACCAACATTGAAGAGAAGAGGCTGTTACATATTCCCAAAGGGTTTCAGTACCTTACCGAATCTCAATTGTTGATTCGTGTGCTGTGAAAGTGAGATGACGAAGCACCATTTACAAGAGATCAGTGATCCAGCTACGCTTACTTGTAATCCAAGACAATGACATCGCCCATTGTGTACATAAAGATTTAATGGGCCTATTTTTTAATTCAACCTGAGCAAGCATGCATTTTCTTAATCAACCTGAATAATTTTACTCTGCACACTGTGCTATTATTTGCGAACTTTGTTTACACCGCACATACTCGGTACTTCAAATTTTACTCTGAAATGAATGTAATGGTGTTTTCGATTGATTTTTTACCCCTCACTAACATAGTACACTGATTTTTTGCGTCAATCGAACAAAAAACTTGTTTACCCTCATTTATGTGCTTGTGTAAGTTAGCTGTTGAGCATAACCAATGCCTTCTAAACTACTGGCCTTTTACTACTCTCATTTTTCGCACATGACGTCAATTTAAGTCTAAACCGAGACTGCGCAATAATAATTTTAAGATATTTACACTAACAAAGCAACTAGAGAAAGCAACAACAACGTCGACTTAGCGTGTCGTCATCATTTGGTGTAAGCGGCCAGTAGTTTAGAAGGCATTGGCATAACGTACGTAATTGACAATCGTCAAATCCAAAATGACAGCACTATGACAATACAGTTGTTGGTGTGCGTGAAAAGAGGGGCTACTCTACCGAAAAACCCAGTGTAGCAAAAATTACTCGATGTAATAAAATTTAGCTGTCAGTACAATTTTTTTTGATCAATCGAACATTTTCGGGTTAAAATGTGTACCCTTTTTACACTCAGTGCAAGTTATTATGATCAATCGAAAACTACATAAGTGTACGAAGAGTATGCAAAGTTAAAAAACTAATTATTACTCTATGCACACTGGTTTATTTGGCACTGCACAACCTGTGCTCGGTGTACAATACCCAGGGCAAGCCTGCTTGCTCTAGTTGAATAAAAAACTAGACCCAATATGTAACAACAATATATGACAACCCGTGTGGAATGGCACATTGTTAACATTAAATTAGTGCCCCACGGGTCAAAAATTGTAAGTAAGCCCTATAATCCAAAATTTTAAATGGAATAATTTTCGACAATTAATCAACAATAAATTTTCGAGTTGTGTTATAATTTTTGTATTGATGTCTATATGACAAATTATATCAGTTTAATACATTACAACTGCAAAGAGCGGTATAATGCTAATATAATAAAAATATTTGGTAATTTAATTAAGAAATTTATAATATATAAAATAGATTTGAAACTTTAATTTGGTTAGTAGCTGAAATTCGGATTGCCTACATTAATTTTTTGAATTAAGCACTGTCGCAAGTATGTAATTTATCAAAATTAATTTGAGTGAGCATACAAGCCGAAATAAATGACAACTTTATCACATATTTTCGTCACATTTAAAATAATATAATACGAGGTCAATTCATCTAATGCCCCTCGTAATTATGAAAGACGAATTAAAATTATAACTCCATTATATCGAGTTTTATATTGTGAATCACTTTCTAAATCGTCTTGGGCGGCAAACTGACAAATGAGTACACTTGTAAATCTTTAATCAAAACTCGATTATAATTATCTTAAAGAAAGTTAAGTTATATATTAAGTAGATAAAAATTTGTTTGGTTTGGTAAAATGAGCTGGAGAACCCGCTAAATATTTTATTATCATCTTAAATTTAAATAAATAAGCGTTCAAACGAATACAAAAATACTTAAATACGTTTACCTGTTTAATGTTAAAAGGAAATAATTTCAATATAAATTAAATTATTTATTGGATTTGTGGATACATATCGATATATAAAATGGTTGGAGTGGCAATCGGACCGATTAAAAATTAATTAGAAATAGTCTGCGTGTTAATCACATAATGGAGATGGAACACGCGGTATTTAAATTATTTATTAACACATATGTAAATGCGACGTACGTGTGTGCGGTCCAATTTTATTGATTCCTAATGACGACGCTATAATATCAATCAAAATGAACCTATCCTATATTATGGAAAACAGCATGTTGGTCGAGTCGACGACATGCGTCCCCAAATCTCCAAATTTAAATTTATAATAATTCTTGATCATCATCAAAACGATTTAATATAATTTTAAAATTACATATATGTAAAATGTGAACAATACGACGAATAAAAATAAAAATAAATATTTATTTTTGAATTTTTAATTAATTTTTTATTTTTATTTATTTTTTTTGGTTTTCTTGCGTCTTAAAGACAAAAATGTATTTTTAATATGTATACACTGTTGTTTCTAATTAATCGTGAGAGAATACCTGGGTGGTTTTTATATTTCCTTTTTAAATGGTTTTCAAGAAAGATACATGGTGTACGATAATAACAAAACAAGTGTGTGTGTGTGTATGACAAAATTTTTTTTATTTTATTTTTTTTTATCTGATCTTATCCCAGCCTTTAGGCATGAGACATAATATGTCTAATAACCAGAAAGCGTTAAGTAAATTATTACCAAATAAAAGCTCATATAAATCAATCTTGTCGTTTTATTATAAAGAGCGACTCAAAAATTTCACTGTACCATGTCAACATGTAATAAAATTAACGATAATAACATTTTATCTTAATAAATCGGTGGTTTTTGTCTTAGCTTTTATCTTATATGACCATAAAACGCAGTCATATGAAGAACAAATAATTACTTTTATAAATACAAAGTTGTTTTTCAAAACGGTAGTAAGTCTAAAGACAATAAAATAGTATAATAAAAAAGCTATAAAAAGAAAGTATGTATGAGTAAAAAACAAAAAAATGAAATGAGTGAAAATTTGAGTGATTTTTATTTTTTTTGCTTCTAATTATAATTTCAAATTGGTAATCGGATTAAACTGAATCCGTTTGATTTTAAGCGATATTATAAATATTTGACATATAGCGAAAGTAGGATAAAAGTTGTTTCATATAATTTACACAATTTTTTATTATAAACCATGACCAAATACACGTTTAAGTTTTTATTTATATTTAGTTTTTTTTTAATGTTTCGATTAAGAAATAATATTTTTGAATAATCTTAGTGTATTAATTTGGCAAGCTCATAAATGTCATATGTCTTTAAAAAGCAGATAAAGTATATATATATATATATATATATATATATATATATATATATATATATATATATATATATATATATATATATATATATACAGGGTTATCCAATTCGAGGTTGATAAAGTAGAAATCTGTATACCGACATCTGTCAAAGATAAACGTCAAGTACGCTGTCATTTATTTAGTTGACATTCTGCCATTTAAGAATATGGAGCATGTCACAATCGACCAACGCGTTAAAATTATTAAATCTGCTGATGCTGATTTTTCGAACAAAATTTTCTTCAGTGATGAAGCTCATTTTTCGCTTGGTGGATACGTTAATAAGCAAAACTGTAGAATTTGGGGCTCAGAAAATCCACAATTGATTGTAGAGAAGCCATTACACCCGGAAAAAGTCACTGTTTGGTGCGCGCGCATTGTGGTCTGGTGGTGTGATTGGGCCGTATTTTTTTGAGAACAACCATGGACGAACCGTTACCGTCAATTCTGAGCGCTATGGCCGCATGTTAACCGATTATTTTTT
Organism: Nephrotoma appendiculata; assembly: GCA_947310385.1. Taxonomy (NCBI): domain Eukaryota; kingdom Metazoa; phylum Arthropoda; class Insecta; order Diptera; family Tipulidae; genus Nephrotoma; species Nephrotoma appendiculata. The sequence continues at coordinate 214,323,324 of OX371225.1, read as the reverse complement.
TACGAAAATCGAAGATTATGATCTTGACGATATGTGGTTCCAGCAGGATGGAGCAACCAGTCACGTAACACGAGCAAATCGAGATCTTTTGCAAGAGAAATTTCCTGGACGTTTGATTTCGCGATTGGCTGATGTCAATTGGCCTCCAAGATCCTGTCATTTAACGCCTTTGGATTTCTTTTTGTGGGGCTACGCGAAAGATCGTGTTTACGCAAACAATCCTCAAACTCTTGACGAATTGAAAACTAATATTCGTAAGGTAATGGCCGAGATACCGCCCGAAATGTGCCGAAAAGTCATTGAAAATTACCTCAAAAGAATCAAGGCCTGTAAGAAGTCCCGTGGAGGACATTTGAATGATATCTTGTTTAACTAAAAATGGCAAGGATCAATCTGTAAAATGAAATAAAAATTACAATACATTCCGAATATTTTGTGTGTTTTTTTTAAGTTTACTTTATCAAGCTTGAATTGGATAACCCTTTATATATATATATATATATATATATATATATATATATATATATATATATATATATATATATATATATATATATATATATATAAAATGACATCAGTTTTAGGCAATATAAGGAACGCGACTCTACGAATTTGTACAAATATTTTTAATATTTGTGTCGGTGCAAATTTTGTTGCAATCAACTTCACTTTCTTTCTTCTATTTATTAATCAATCCGTTTAACTCAGCCTTGGAATTCGTTTCTTATATTCTAGTTTTTAGGACTATCTCTGCCACTGGAATGGAATTGAAATTTTGTTACATAAACATCGGTTTTGAGGTCAGATTCGTTTTCTCAAAATGTTAATAATTGTATTTACATTTCATATTAAGAGGGCAAGCTTTTTTATGAAAATAGTTTAAGTAAATTTGATGATTCGATGAATAGATTAAAGTGACTGCTCTAGAAACCATTGTTAGAATAATGTGAAATAAATTCAATTCTTACTCAAATTAATCGTTTCAAAACGAAAATTAACCTAACAGATTAGCACAGTATAGCTAGAACGATGTCAAATAATTTAAGTAAACCTTTCAATGAAAGTTATTAGATTTTTATATGGTACTACCCCCAGCAAGGTTGAAGATTATAGGTAGAATATCTGTAGAATACTCATCGAGCGACTAATCGCAATATCACCTTTAATTCGCAAATATTGTCGCACGAATATCTTTGACTCGACGCACGAAAAACTTTGAACTTCATCTTCACTTTATCTTGTGCTTATCTTTTTTAAAGGTCTGAGGTGAGCTAAAGATAATCGGTCGAATATCGGTCAAATATCGCTAGTATATACCTAAACCGTTTCGTAAAACTGAAGGGTAACCTGCACGTACTCGTCAGTATATCGCATATAATTCTCAAATGTTGTCGCCAGATTAACTTTAACCTAACTCACGAACAACTCATAAAATTAAATTATGAAATTTTGGGTTATTCTGAGGTGACGTAACCAAGACGTTGGAAGCTTGGTTTCAAACTGATGAAACATTGAATTCTTTATAATAAAAAATTCTGTTATCTCATCAGACCGCTGTGACCAAACTACAAAAATATTGAAAATGAACTTACTTTCAAAGTATCGGGTTTTCCATTTGGGACTTGACAAATTTGAACTTTCACTCTGAACGCACCCTTAAATAAATAACCAAACTGTGTCGTTATCAAAACATTCAGTAAAAACAACTTTTTCATCAGTGTGAAGTACACGAACGAACAACGTTTACAAATAATTAAAATTTACTACAAAAACTCCGAGTCGGTGACTGCAACTTCAAGAGTGTTAATTTCAATTTTTGGTCGTAATTATTGTCCCACTAGACAAGCAATTCATAGCCTAGTGAAAAAATTTAGATCTAAATATTCGCTGCTGGATGTTCCCGTGCCAGTGAGACAACGGATTGGTCGAAGTGCCGAGAATATTGCTGCCGTTCAAGCGTGCGTCGCAAACGAACCAAAATAGTCGATTCCACAGCGTTCTCAAGAATCGCTCAGACCACACTTTGGCGAATTTTACGAAAGGATCATGGCTTGCACCCTAACAAGATCAAGTTTACACATGAACTAAAGCCACTCGATCAAATGAAGCCACGTATGTTCTCGGATTGGGCTTTGTAAATGTTGGAGGAAGATGACCAATTGCATCGCAAAATCATCTTTTAAACGGCTTAGTCAACAAACAGAGTATATGCATTATTAATCAGGTGAAAACCTTCATGTGCTTCAAGCAACACCACTTTATCCTCAACAAATAACTGTATGGTGTGGTTTTCATGCTGGTGGTGTCATAGGACCGTTTTTGTCGTTGATGTAAATGACCGTCACGTTACAGTCAATCGAGATTGCTACAGAGACATGTTGCAACGTTATTTCTTTGATCAATTGCATTAGCTACACATTAATGAAATCTAAATTCGATGAGCGTGTTATATCCAGAAATGGTCCTGCCGATTAACCGCCTAGATCGTGTGATTTAACACCTCTAGACTTTGTTTTATGGGGCTACGCTAAATCATTGGTCTATACCGATATCGATTCATTTCAATTAGTAGTCTATTCTAATGAATGCCGCAACTGTTTAGTGTTGGCATTATTTAAAATAATGGGGTCAATTCCAGGATCTAAAATCTTATGTTATCTTATTTTATTTCCCCGCTTCCTATTTTAATTTATATTGAAAAAACAAAAATAACATAACATAACATAAAATTTCAGATCCCGGAATCGACTCCAATATCATATTAAAATTTCAAACGACGAATCTATTACAGTAGGCAGCCTCCATTTAAAAGTGTTTATAAATGATTGTTACCAAAAGAACGATCATCGAAATTACTCCAGCAAACTACACCGTTCCTGTACACGTAATGAGCACTCTCAACTCTCAGTCTTTTACTGCGATCATACTCAAATTTACCACAGTATTCCATGTCCTTCAAAAATATTTGTATAGTGAATGGAATTGCATTCCTTCGTTCGTTTTTTAGTCGACATCAAACGAAAACGGCTGATTGATTCAGCGACTCAGCTATCAATGAATACAATGACGGTTTTGGTCGATACACCCACTCGTCTTCACATCACCATCGCCAACGATTATGGTTAGCCGCTAAAAAAGTTTCCTTCTCTAACACACGAGTGAGCCTACAATTAGAGATTTAAGAAAACAAAATTTTTCGATAAGAGACTGTGTGGAGAGTATGTGTGTGCCGGAACGTTACCCGATATCCCACATTCAAAATTTCCTCATACACTTGCATGAATGATCATTATTTTCCAAAATCGGATTCATCAGAGCATATTACTTCCGAAAAAAATCAACGTCGACCTCATTTAGAACCCCACTTTTCGAATTTACAGGTTTACCTTTCAGTTTTGAAATGTCGCACATACTTTTTATCAACGAAGTCGTTCCGGAACTAGATTGCATATTCACGTACATCTGCGACATCCTCGTGGCATCATAAATGGGTCCAAATGCGTTTTCGGTTTAAACTCTCTTCTCAAAATGAGATCCCCTAATTAATGGTATTCTTCTTTCATATGAACGAATTAATGTCATTGTGGAATTTCCAACTCCAACTATACAAATCAACGAATTCAGCAGTTTAACGGCATCGCAAATTACTATGGTCACTATATACCAAAAATTTGCGGAAACGCTCTCTCCAATCAAAAAACACTTGGCCGCCCTACTAAAGAAATCCAAAAACTTCTGATAGCACGACGAATGCCAAGATGCATTTTTAAAATTAAAAACTGAATTGAGCACCAATTTTATAACAAATCCATATCGTCGGTTTGGTGCAATAGTGACACAACTCAAATTTCACTCATTTCTAAGATATGCGAATCAAACGATACGCAATAATTCATATTTTTATTATTTTGTATCAAAACATACTCTCTTATGTAGTTATATCTAGCAAATAAGGTAAAATTCCATGTAAAAAACCACTCAATTCGTGAAAGAAATTAACATTTTAAGATATTGGAAACTATATCCTAAGAATATTTGCAACATATTAAAGAATTATAAAAATTAATATTCGACTGAGGATGTAGGAAATAGGAATAGAAAAAAAAAATATTTTGCTAATCAGAATGTATTTTTATTTACTTTTGAAAAACGCCGTTTTTTGTTTTGTGTTTGAGTGATTTTTTCAAATCGGTCTACTGAAAAATTAAAAATTTTGAGTTGTGTCACTGTTGCATCAACCCGACGATATGTAATTTGGTTTCAAAATTAATTTTTGGATTGAAACATAAATTTTAGATGAAGTTTTATATGAATTTTTAGCTCTAGAGAACTCGACTAATTCTTAATCAATAATTGAAAATTTTGAAAGCTGTAGCTCGATTCTGGTTTTCCTGCAGGAAAAGGAATGGAAATAGTATATTGTATAATTAAGTTGAAAAGTACTGCATTCCCGGACGATAGTGGAAATTGGCAACCACGGGAGTCCGGAAATGCACTTTTCCTCCGAATTGTACATACTATTTTTTCTTCGATTGGACTTTAAAACGAATATAAACCCAAAATAATGTTTAGTATTATTCATTAATTATCATATTAAGAAATCAAAACAAAGTAAAAAATCGGAAATAACATAAAATTATTGCTTAGTTAGCCACGACATCATAAGACATAAATAATTAAATACATTTTGTTTTTTTTTCAAATCCATACGAGGGGGGTAAGGGGGTAAGGGGCATCGGTCTAGAAGGTCAATACACCAGCCCAAATGTCAACCTCACCTGCACGTGGTGCTCCCTGCTAATTAACCAACGAGGCTCTGGCGACCGACTAACGGCGGGATAACCGAACACCGAGAACCTAGCAAATGATGTTCTCTCCACTGACCCACTGCCAATTTCACTGGTTAGATTGGTAGCTGCTTCAATAACCAGTCATTATAATGCAATGAGTTTTCAACAAAAAGGAATTTTTACCCCAGGTGGTACACCAACTGCTCAGTTGGCTAATCCACCCTCTAACGAGGCCGGCTCAAAGGATTCTGGGGTGAGCCAACCATTGCTATTCCCATTCGATCGAAGTTCAAAATTAGCTAGGTCACCACCTAGACAAATAGAGTTCGCAACTCAGCAGGAAATCGAAAATGCTGAACTACGCAGAAGACTGAGTGAAATAGAAAAAGTCGCATCGCAACTTAGCAATGAAATCGCTAAGTTAAAGAAAGAAAACGAGGAGCTAAAGAAGCCCAATCTGACAGAGGTTGTGGAAACTCCTCTTACTTGTTATAACGAAACCAGTACACTTACCCGTACTGACGCTGAGTTCCACACAGATGAGGAGGAACTTGCAAGAGAAACTGATTGGATATACAAACAAAAGAAAAGACCAATGAAAAAACGAAGAGCAGAATTCTCGCCAGTAGTTGAGGAGCTCTCGCAAGCAAAAGTTAATGAAACTGTCAAACCAGTGCCTGTACCCCAACATCACCAGCGACAAGAACAACGCAAGGTTGCAATGAAGACCAAAGCACCACCGCCAATTAATGTGATAGGCATTACTGAGTTTGCGAATATCCAAGCTCTAATGAAATCAGTGTCCACAAACGACTATAGAGTAGTTGCACTAAACAATAATGTTTGGAACCACTGAAAAAGAACACGAGATTAATACCTCAATGCAAGAAATGCCAAGGTTATAACCACACCCAAAAATATTGCGGGAGAGATGTTAGGTGCGTAAAATGTGCCGGCAGACACAACGCGAAAGACTGTTCTCTTTGTCGATCCGAACCTGCAAGGTGTATAAACTGTAAAGGACAACACCCAGCCAACTATAGAGGATGCGAAGTAGCGGTACAACTGCAAAGGTTAAGAAATAAAACACGCCAATCGACTCAAAACAGTAATGTTAGAAGAGAAAGGATTCCAACTACAACTAGAGCGCCGACGCAACCAGAGCCAATAGGGCCAGAGAGGAGATCCTACTCTCAGATAACGCAACAGAATACTATTGAAGAAAATCCACTAGAAAGGATATTTCGAAGTATAGAAACGATAAATGCACGGCTAGCAAAACAAGAACGTGGTCTAGAAGCTATATATAAGCGGCTGGATAGACAAGAAGCTACGAATGAGCTTACATCAATGCTATACTAATCAAATGAATAGATCACTTAGAATTGTTATTTGGAACGCGAATGGATTACCACAGCATGTTCCAGAACTAGAAACTTTTCTAAACTTAGAAAAAATAGATATATGTCTTGTCTCGGAAACTCATTTAACAGAAACTTCATTTATTAAAATACGTGACTATCAATGCTATCATGCTATTCATCCAGGAGGAAACGCTAGAGGCGGGTCTACCGTAATTGTTAAAAATAATATTAGACATTATGAAGTGCCCGGCATTGAGGAAGAAATTATGCAGGTTAAAACCATAATAGTTCAATCACTAAATAATAGGGAACTCAGTATCTCCTCTATTTACTGTCCCCCACGCCATCAATTAAAAAAAGAAGACTACAGTCGACTTTTTAAATCACTAGGATCAAATTTTATCATAGGTGGTGGTTTTAATGCAAAGAATACCTATTGGGGATCTAGACTTACAACCTCTAAAGGGAAAGAGTTATTTTATGCAGCTCGCGAGAACAACTGTAAATTCTTCTCTGGCGATAAACCAACATATTGGCCTGCTGACATACATAAAATTCCAGATCTTCTTGACTTCTTTGTAACAAAAGGAGTTTTAGAGGACTACACATGCATTGAAAATAGTGAAGAACTATCATCTGACCACTCACCTGTGATCATGACGCTGAGTACAATGATAATAAAAAAAGATTATAATTCACCCAAGTTAACAAACAATAAAACCAATTGGGATCTATTCAAGAAATTAGTAGAAGATCGAACAAATCTCGGCGAACCAATTAGAACGAAGGTGCAGCTGGAAGATGAACTAGAAATATTTAATAACAATATCCAGCAAGCGGCTTGGGAAAGTTCACCGATTTCTCATACCAACGCTATAATGAAACATAACTATCCTCTTGAAGTCAGAGAGCTACTCAAAGAGAAACGGAAAGCTCGCAAAATCTGGCAGCACTCTCGTGCACCGCAACACAAAACTATTTTAAATTTTTTGTGCAACAAATTAAAACAACTAATAAAGGAAATAAAGAACGAAAGCATAACTAAGCGACTACGAGGTCTTTCTGAATTAAAGGATGACGATTACTCGCTTTGGAAAGCAACGAAGGGATTAAAAAGATCCAAAATGCATGTGCCGCCTATCAAATGCGATGACGGATCATGGGCTAAAAGTGACAAGCAGAAAGTTTCTCTATTTGCTGCTTATTTAGAAGAGACTTTTCAACCGTTGCCGAGACAAACAGCAAATGAAAATACAACAGTCGTAAACAAAGCAGATGATCTTGACATAAGGCATGTGACTTTATTGGAGCTTAAAACTGAAATCAATAGTAATTTAAGTATCAGAAAAGCTCCAGGTTATGATTTAATAACTGGGCAAATTATGAAAGCCATTCCCGAGAAAGGTTTGCGTAAATTAAATCAAATAATTAATGCAGCTTTCAGACTGAAATATGTTCCACGACAATGGAAGGTGGCCGAAGTAATAATGATTCCTAAACCAGCTAAACCAGGAAACGATAAAAAATCATATAGACCGATATCACTACTTCCCGTCATATCAAAAATATTTGAAAAACTGTTGCTGAAAAGACTCAAACCTATAATAGAAGAGAGATGCCTAATTCCACCACACCAATTTGGGTTTAGAGAAAATCACTCTACAGTTGAACAAGTTCACAGAATAACGGATGTCATTGAGGATGCACTCGAGAATAAGAAAATATGCTCCAGTATTTTCTTAGATGTAGCTCAAGCTTTCGACAAAGTTTGGCACCAAGGGCTTGAATTTAAACTGCATCGAGACCTGCCTAAGCAATTTTATCAAATTCTGAAATCGTACATAGCTGATCGACACTTTAGAGTCAAATTTGAAAATTAGTACTCTGAAATAAAAAGAATATCAGCAGGTATACCACAAGGTAGCGTACTTGGACCTATTCTGTTTATTCTTTATACGAGAGACTTACCGAATATTGAAGGTACCACAGTAGCAACATTTGCAGACGATACAGCTATTCTAGCCGTTGGAAAAGATATTTCGGAAGCAACAAGCAAACTTCAAAGTGCAGTTAACACGGTGAGCAACTGGACTAAAAATGGCGTATCTCATTAAATGAAGCCAAATCAGTACACGTCAACTTTACAAATCAAAATGTAAACTGTATTCCCGTGGTTCTAAACTCAAACCAGATTCCATATGCAAATACAGCTAAATACCTTGGCATGACCCTCGATGCTAAGCTAAGATGGAAAGAACACATCAAGAAGAAAAAAGAAGAGTTAAACATCAAATATAGAAAAATGTACTGGACATGGGTAGAAATTCCGAGCTCTCAATACACAACAAATTGCTTCTATACAGGCAAATGCTAAAACCAGTATGGACCTATGGTATCCAACTTTGGGGTTGTGCCAAGAAAACCAATGTACAAATGATACAATGCTTCCAAAATAAAGTGATACGAGGGATTGTAAACGCCCCATGGTACATTAGGAATGACAACATCCATAGAGACTTGAAGATGGAATACGTCACCGATGAAATAAAGAACCATGCAAGGAAACACGAACAGCGCTTATCTCTACACGAAAATGCAGATATCCGTCGTATGTTGGACACCACTAGCGGAGTGAGGAGACTCCAAAGGCAGAAACCGCTTGAGCTGGGCAGTTTGTTTTAGAAGAAATTATTATAAAATGAGTAACCAATAGGTTACTCATCTTAATCCGAGAACTTAATTTAAGAAAGATAAATTACTAGATGATCTCTGAATCAGTTGTAATATTGTATAAATAAAAAAAAAAAAAAAAAAAAAAAAAAAAAATCCATACGAGAATATATTCCCGGCCTAGGCCAGAAAAAATATTACTATTATTACTTGTTGCTTAGCAACAAATACAACATACTGGAATCATGAGCTTTTCTTGTCGAAAAAACAACGGAAAGATATATTTTTTCCTACGATCGGAGAAAAAATATTTTCAATATTTTCATAGTATTTTTGTCATAAAATTTTTTTTTTCTGGCATACTATATGGTAAACAGTTAGTGTAAATTTTTTCAAAAACAAAATTAGTTTGGAAATATTTTTCCTATCCAATTTCGATACGGAAAAAATATTTCCTAAATTATAAAATCAAACATGATTTCTCAGTAGACAAGAAAATGATATTTTTGACAAAAAACGCTACGCAAATATTTTACCTAATTCCATTTCCTATAGGAAAACCATAATCGAGCTGCTGGTATACATATACACATATTATAATTCTAATACATATGTTTTTGAACAAGGTTCTGAAATGAATCAATGATGGGCGCTTCTCGTCCACTTCTTTACAAGTAAATATAAAATTATTTATGCAGGGTTGCCTTTGAATTTTATGGTCAGTATCCAGCTCGCCCTAAGATAAATTTTACACACAAATTTGACGTAAAATTTAGCTAGCGAAATAACAAAAAAATATTTAGCTCACGATTTCGCAGATGCGGTACGCAGCTGACGTGAAGTTTGTAGTTGTCTCATTCACATATAGACTGCGCTAGTGAAAACTCGTCAAGCGTTTTTGCAGCAATTTATCTGCCTAGAAAAATTTTGACAGCAAAACGTGAAAATTATTTTTTTTTAAATGGATGAACAAAATAATTTTCTAAAATATGAAAATAGTTTTGAATTATACTATATTTTTTTGTTGTTGTAGGACAAATAAAACAAACGTTAAAATTTATCTCTACATACAATTTTTAGCTTACTAATTTATCTGTAATTTATAGTGGAGACTTGTGGAGACTGGGTTAGATTGGAAACTTACGAATATTATAAGTCGGCAAGAAATTGCGGAAAAAGAAGGAACGTTGTAAAATTTCGTATATTGATTTTCTTTACTTCGGTGGTAGATTTGTCAGTTTAAGGAACACTTTTAAGATTCTATTCCGCTGGAGTGTTTTATTTTGAGAAAAAGGTACACAATGAATAAACATTTTTTAAAATAAAAACTCAAAATCTCTTTTGTGACGGTGATACCACTTCTGGCGAGTAGCGTAATATCTAATTTTCCGCTGTTTTAGGTTTTAGGATATGCTTATATAACAGCAGTTCGTTGAGCGTTGTCAGTTCGGAGTTTCTTCCAATAAGCCAGTGCATTTCTGAATTTTAAACTCAGTTCTTGCCTTTTCTTTTTATCATGCGCTTTTCACGTGAGCTTAGAGACTAGTGTCATGCCGAGGTACTTAGCATTATCAGAATATGGAATTTCTTGTGAATTCAGTCTTATTGGAATATATTCTAATTTCCTATTTGTAAAGTTGATATGTGTTGATTTCGATTCGTTAAGTTTTATTCTCCATTGTTTTGTCCAGTTATTCACTATATTAACAGCATTTTGTAGCTTCTTTGTGGACTCAACAATACTAGCATCGGTGGTCATAGCAGCTGTGTCATCAGCAAACGTTCCTATTTTAGCTTCTCTATGTTTGGTAGATCATTTGTATACAGGAGGTATAATACGGGGCCTAAAACACTGCCTTGTGGAACCCCTGCCAATATTTTCTTTAGTTTAGAGTATTCCCCTTCCTGTCTCACCCGGAAGTAACGGTCGTTGATGTAAGACTTTAGCAAATTCAAAATGTTGTTTTGGCAAATCTCGTTGGAGCTTAAATTCTAGACCACGGTGACAAATCTTATCAAATGCTTGGGCTATGTCTAACAATATTGCTGAACATACTTTTTTTTCCAGCGCCTCCTCATTTGTATCAGTAATCCTATGTACCTGTTCTGTCGTTGAGTGCCGTTCTCGAAACCATATATAAGGAGGGTAGGTATAAGACTTCTGCTCTCTATAAGTGGCTTTAATCTCTTGAGAGACAGTCTCTCGAAAATCTTTGATGTTGTTCTTAACAAAGAAATAAGTCTAAATGATGTTTTATCGTTTAATGATTTATTTGGCTTTGGAATCATTATGATTTCCGCTACTTTCAACTGTCTCGGAACATAACATAGTAAAAGAATAAAGATAGCATTGATTATGTGCTGTAGTTTCCTGAGTGGTTTTTCTGGTAGAGCTTAGATTATTTGCCCCTTCTTGTTTGATTTCTTTCAGAGTAACTGGTAGCGCAGATACCTCGTCTACTTTGCTTTTAGGTGTTACATATTCATTATCCGCTTGTTCAGTTGGTGGTTTGAAGGTATTTTCTAGGTGTTCGGCAAACAGATCAGCCTTTTGCTTTTCGCTGCGAGTCCAGGTTCCATAACCATTCTAATCGGTGGCACTTGCATTTTAGGCCTTTTTAAACCTTTGGTGGCTTTCCACAGGGAATAATCTGTGTCAGGTTTACCTGTCAGATTACTTAAGAAGCTTGCAACTGAATCATTCTTAATCTCCTTTATCACTAGTTTAAGTTGTTTAGGATTGTTTTGTATTCAGGTTTTCTGGTTCTCTGCCAAGTCTTACGAGCTCTTCTTTTTTCGTTAACCAACTCTCTCACTTCAACTGGAGAGTACATACTTTTCTGTGATATTTCTTGCTGATCAGGAGTACTTTCCCAGGCCGCTTTTTGCACACTTTCAATGAGGTTTTCTAGTTCTTCTTCTATCGTGTAAGGGTTCGAGATATGCACCTGTAGGTTGATGCTTTCTTCGACTAGCTGTCGAAAGTATTCCCAGTTGGTTTTGTTATTTGTTAGTCTTGGGGGGCTTGCTTTCCTTATTACTGTGTCACTTATTGTCATTAAAACTGGAGAATGGTCTGACGATAGCCATTCTTCATTTTCAACTGCTAAGTAATTTTCGGATTTCGGACCCGCCTGGTATAACCCAGTCCTATACTCCCGCTCCTATTGATTTTTAAATTTCTATAAACTGAAATTAAATTTCACCTTTTCCAGAATGTACATTGCGTTTTGAAATATTGCGTTTCAAATGGGACCCAAAATTTATTCCAGCCTGGGTGGTTGCTGCTACCGCGTTTGTTGAGATGCAACCACCTTTTGCGTCGTTTGTTGAACTTGAGGTTTTGCTGCTGTTTGTTGCGCGTGTGCTTTAGGTGTTGGAACATTTGTTATGGACACATCATTTCATCCTCATACCAATTTCGTCAATGTTAAATGCGTAATAAATCTCAACCATCTTTATAATGCCGGTCTTCATGCCATCCCCAACATACATGTATTTGATGTGATAAATCAGATTAGATATTTGATCCAAGTACATCCATTGGGATGATACCAGTGATATGTTGTAACTTCACGACGACAAAAACGACAAATGGTATGTAATAACTTTTTCTATGGATAATAAATATTTACAGTTGGCATTCCGGAAATAAAATAACGTTTAGAACCCATTTGTTTACATGTCAAACAAATAAAACAAATTTAAGTGCTTTACTTCTCACATCTAGGTGGTACTTTTATATAATTTAATAATGAACTGTAGCGGATTATTTGGCTATAGCTGCGTTGATGCACGCACGTACTAATAATTGCACCACATAACGGGTGCACATGTCCATCAATCAGAAAGAGAACCATTTACTGAATGTACAATTAGTAAATCAATTATATTCAATCAATTAAGCGTTATTTTTAATGTACACTAATTATTTTTCTAGATTTGCAATTATAATCTCAAAATATTATCGATTTGTACAACCTACATGATTCCGCGATTAATGCACAAGTTAAATGCAGCGAAATCATGAGAATGTAGAACAAAACACTTGGCTCTTTATTAGGTGATTCGGGGTACCCGTTAGAGCTATGGCTTTTGACACCTTATCGGAATCCAAACCCAACTCAACAAAGATATAATTATCTACACGCGCAGGAACCTGATCGAACAGTGTAATGGGTTATTGGAAAACACGTTTAGATGTCTTTTAGGTGAACGAGTTTTATGATACGAGCTTCTAAACGCAATTACAATTATTAACGTTTGTCGCGCCTTTTTCAATATGTGTCTACTATATAAAAATAATATGGCAGCCGAAACATTATCTACAAATTCAACAGTTCCACAGAAAGCAGAGCTTGAATATAATTCGGAAGGAAATGATACCGCTGCACAAATTAGAAATGGACTTTTGAATTCTTTTTAATAAATGCAGAATTAAATGCACATTTTATTTAAATATCGCCCATTCGCTGCAAGAGTGACACAATCCAAAATTTTTAATTTTTTAGTATAGGGAGGGTGATTTGAAAATATCGCTCAAAATTATTTGTAAAAACGGCGTTTTTCAAAACTAAATAAAAATACATTCTGATTAGCAAAATATTTTTTTTTTCTATTCCTATTTCCTACATCCTCAACCGGATCTTAATTTTTTGTAATTCTTTAATATTTTGTAAATTTTCCTAGGTTAGTTTCCAATATCGTAAAATGTTAATTTCTGAGTGATTTTTTATATGGAATTTTACCTAATTTGCTAAAAATAAGAGAGTATGTTTTGATCCAAAATAATAAAAATATGAATTATTGGGAATCGTTTAATTCGAATATCTTAGAAGTGAATGAATTTTGCGTTGGGTCAATGTTGCAGCGAAAATGTGATATGTATTATGTTTTGTTATGTCAAAATTTGTGTATCCCCAGCAGGAAATATGTCAACATGCATATTAATCAAATTTTTAGTACAAAAATACGTTTCAGTTTTTGTTCTGCTTTTCCCAATGTGTAAGAAAGAGAAAAATATTTCTTTTATTTCGTAGATTGACAGCATGTTGACTAATGGACCAATTTATGACCTGTCATTGATTCGTCTCATATAACAAATCAACATTCCTGGTTTTTCAATACCAATACTTGATTCTTCATAGAAGAATCACTTACGACAAGTTTACGTTCGTTCTCTTTTTAATACATACGTAATCACATACGACAAGTTTATACTCGTTCTCTTTTTAATACATACGTACTCCGAAATTTTTTTTTCATTAGGACGCATTCTTTTGTTCAGTTCGGTGTTTCAACTTTTAAAGTTTCTGTTTCGATCTGAATAAATATAGAATTTATTTCGTATTAAAAATAAATTTTCTTGTGTTATAATTTAAAATATTTATTATTAATCAGGTACATACATACATTATTATATTTATATTAATTTATAGTATATTTTGCTGAATTTAAATATTTATTTAATGTAACAGATATAATCCGCCATTTCAATTTTTTGTGTGCATACAAAATTTTTGCGCTACATACATAATTCTCAACACAGGATATAAATAAGATATATATATATATATATTATTATCATATTTATTATAATACGTGTGATACAATTAGATTGTGCAATTAAACATGATTAAAATTAAAGGATTTTCTAAAAGTAACTACCATAGGAAACTAAAAAAATCGGAATGTGCAATTATGAAACAATGGCAAGAAAGTAAAATTGAAATTCTTGAAAATCAAAATAAAAACTGTAATGAGAATAATGTAGAAAATTATAATATTGAGGAAATAAATTTGCAAGGGTACATTGAAGATAGTGAAAAGTTTGATTTTCCACTAGAAAATGAATTAAACAATGAAATTGAATCCATGCCATACACCGAATGGGAACGCAAGCAAGATGTAGACGACAAATTAGGTGCCTGGGCTGTGAAGCATAATATTACGAGAGTGGCTTTTGATGATTTAATCACAATATTAAATGAGTTTAAAGTGAACATGAAAGCAAGGACATCGAAAACTATATTGAAATGCCCTGGTGATATGCCGCTAATTAAAGAAATACCTGGCGGCAATTATATACATTTTGGAATTGAAAAATCTATTTCAAATATTCATATACCTTATAAACTTTTCCGTGGTGTTAATGAAATTGTAATCGACGTGGGTGTAGACGGTGTTCCACGTTTTAAAAGTAGTTCCACAACATTGTGGCCTATTTTAGGCGCCTTAGTAGATTTCCCAAACGTATACCCATTTGTTATTGAGTGCTTCGTTGGGCCAGGAAAACCTTTATCTGTCAACAATTTTGTAGAGGATTTTGCAGCTGATATAAATCAATTAACAACTAATGGAATTTTAGTTAGCGAACATGAACCACGAAAACCATTTTCTATTCGAATTTTCTCATGCGATGCTCCCGCAAAATCATTTTTAACCGGTACTCGAGGACATAATTCATTTAATGGTTGCAGCAAGTGCTGCCAAAAGGGATCAAAAATGAGCGGACGCGTTTCCTTTTCAACAGAAATTTGGGAAAAAAGAACTAATGAATCTTTTTTGAAAAGGCAGCATCTAGAACATCACTGTAGCGAGTTTCATAATAAACTAAATGTATTGGAAACTAAAATTGGAATGATTTCACAGTTCCCTGTGGAACCAATGCATTTACTGGATTTAGGAATTATGAAAAAGTTGCTACTTATTTGGACAGATACAAAGTTAAAATCTAGACACAAGATATCTAAAGTAAATTTATTACGCATTTCAAATAAACTGATAAATTTGAAACAATATATACCGAAAGAATTTCAACGCAAGCCAAGATCGTTAAAAGAATTACCTAGATGGAAAGCAACGGAATTGAGGCAATTTGCACTTTATACTGGCGTCGTTATACTTAAAGATTTTATTGATTCTCAAAAATATCAACATTTTTTATATTTCATTTGTGCATATCGTTTATTATCCCATCCAACTGATGTAAAGAAAATACGCAATTGGCTCAAGAACTAATTCAATTTTTTGTCAGAGATTTTGCAACAATTTATGGAGAAGGCCTGGTTTCTTTCAACGTTCACAATTTGTTGCATTTAAGCGATTGTGTAGCACAGTATGGTTATTTAACATCATTTTCAGCTTACAAATTTGAAAACTACCTACAAATATTAAAGAAAAAAATTCGAAAGCCAACACAGATATTGCAGCAAGTTTATAACCGAACCATAGAATTGCAGAAGTTTACAGAGTTCGACAATCGAGAAATATTCTCAAAATTTTATATTGGAAGCACGACAGCCAATTGCTTCTGCGTACTTAAATCAAATATATATTTCTCTGTTTTGAGTGCAAATAATTCGACTATCAGTGGTTATAGATTTAAAACAATAAATGAATTTTTTAAATATCCAATCGTTTCATCATTGATAGGAGTTTATAAAGTCAGTAATTTAAGTGATCAGTTAGAATCATTTAATATTATTGATATTGAGTACAAAACTGTTGATATACCATACAAAAACAATTATATTTTTATTCCATTATTACATTTAAAAAATTAATAAATGCAATAATTGCCATACATCAATTATTAGGAAATACCAAAGCGATGCAGGAATCACCTGAAATGTTTACAATGGCCCAGTCAGATGATACGGAAATTTCCGACTACTTAATTAGTAAGTAAATATTTTTAGTATTAAATTTGAATCTTGTGAAATAGTGTTAACATTTTCTTTGTCCGCATATAGATTCGGTTAAACCAGCAAAAAGGCCAGTAATTATAGTCGCAAATCATTCGCCACCACCTCAAAAAAAATTTGTTACTTTAGTACCAAAGAGAGCATTTTCTTTTAATACTTCCAATCTGAAGACATCTACAAATCAAACTCATCATCCTTCTACCAGCGATGCAAAAAAGTATGTCAATGCAAGCACGCAGACGGCATCAGATAATGCAGAAAATTCGATCTGTACAGGTACATATTTAAAATGACAAATTTTCCTAATGCTTTGTTACTACACTACGTTTCAGCTTCGCATATTCACTAATACGTATTTAGCACATTACTCGTAAGTTTATTTGAATGTTTTGTTTAATGTTTCCTATGTTTCCTATTGTTGCTTTAGCTGTTTTACAAAACTTTTTAATAAAGCAATTTTCACAAATAAGCACGAGACTGGAGAAAATTGAGCACACCATTAACTCGAAAAAACATTTAGATTTAGGAATTTCATTACCTATCAAGTCAGTCGCTGAATTGAATGACCTGGAAATGAAGATAGCTGATGAGAGTTTTCGTAATAAATTTGTAAGATTTAACAATATTTCTGTTCTAATTATTTTAGTTAATCTTTCATTTTCAATTTTCAATCTAAATACAGTACAACCTGAATATGTTGACCACCCAGAAACTAGAAGTTTATGGTCAACTTAGAGAGGTGGCCAAGTTAAAAAAATTTTAATGAAAAATAATGTTTTAATATAGTTTTTATTAAAAATTAAACAAAAATCATAATACATACATATACATACATACAAATATACATATACATAACTTACTTCAATATTTTAAATACATATGTATGTATGTAAATGGAATTCAATAACATATGCATATAACGGGTGATTTTTTAAGAGCTTGAGAACTTTTTTTTAAAAAAAAACGCATAAAATTTGCAAAATCTCATCGGTTCTTTATTTGAAACGTTAGATTGGTCCATGACATTTACTTTTTGAAGATAATTTCATTTAAATGTTGACCGCGGCTGCGTCTTAGGTGGTCCATTCGGAAAGTCCAATTTTGGGCAACTTTTTCGAGCATTTCGGCCGGAATAGCCCGAATTTCTTCGGAAATGTTGTCTTCCAAAACTGGAATAGTTGCTGGCTTATTTCTGTAGACTTTAGACTTGACGTAGCCCCACAAAAAATAGTCTAAAGGCGTCAAATCGCATGATCTTGGTGGCCAACTTACCGGGCCATTTCTTGAGATGAATTGTTCTCCGAAGTTTTCCCTCAAAATGGCCATAGAATCGCGAGCTGTGTGGCATGTAGCGCCATCTTGTTGAAACCACATGTCAACTAAGTTCAGTTCTTCCATTTTTGGCAACAAAAAGTTTTTTAGCATCGAACGATAGCGATCGCCATTCACCGTAACGTTGCGTCCAACAGCATCTTTGAAAAAATACGGTCCAATGATTCCACCAGCGTACAAACCACACCAAACAGTGCATTTTTCGGGATGCATGGGCAGTTCTTGAACGGCTTCTGGTTGCTCTTCACTCCAAATGCGGCAATTTTGCTTATTTACGTAGCCATTCAACCAGAAATGAGCCTCATCGCTGAACAAAATTTGTCGATAAAAAAGCGGATTTTCTGCCAACTTTTCTAGGGCCCATTCACTGAAAATTCGACGTTGTGGCAGATCGTTCGGCTTCAGTTCTTGCAGGAGCTGTATTTTATACGGTTTTACACCAAGATCTTTGCGTAAAATCTTCCATGTCGTCGAATAACACAAACCCAATTGCTGCGAACGGCGACGAATCGACATTTCACGGTCTTCAGCAACACTCTCAGAAACAGACGCAATATTCTCTTCTGTACGCACTGTGCGCATTCGTGTGGTTGGTTTAATGTCCAATAAAGTAAACTGAGTGCGAAACTTGGTCACAATCGCATTAATTGTTTGCTCACTTGGTCGATTATGTAGACCATAAATCGGACGTAAATCGCGAAACACTTTTCGAACCGAACACTGATTTTTGTAATATAATTCAATTATTTGCAAGCGTTGCTCGTTAGTAAGTCTATTCATTATGAAATGTCAAAGCATACTGAGCATCTTTCTCTTTGACACCTTGTCTGAAATCCCGCGTGATCTGTCAAATACTAATGCATGAAAATCCTAACCACAAAAAAATCACCCTTTACATCAAGATAAGTTATAAAATAAACTACATAATTCAGGTATTTTCGTATATTAGTAACACAGTTCAATCAAGCGTTTAACTGTTCTCACCCGGAAGAGAAAATTATTTAAAATAATCATTTATACTCTTTTGCTTGAGGGATTGTAATTTTAGATTACAAAACACGCCTTCAAGTTTTGAAACTTCCTGTAACATTTCCACATTTCCAATTTTAATGGAGTATTTTTTTAATTTTGAAACGGCATCCCTAGCTTCACTTTCAGTCACGTTTTCTGATTCTTCTATGATTTCCTCATCTGAGTCACTTGTTACAGCCAAAATTTCGTCATTGGTACCTTGTTTCAGTTCTAGTACCACCTCTTGAATTATTTCTGCTTCATTTGGGGTTGAACACGTATGTACATCGTTGTCGATTTCGACGTAATTTTCAAAAGATATTCCGTTTAGTGAAATATTCAAACCAACATCAGGCAGTTCGTCAGCTACTTCCTCGATTTCTAATTGCCGATCAATAAATCGAGCCTTTTTAAAACAATTTTGTATAGTTATGTCGGTGACACTATCCCACGCTTCGCCTATCCATAAAACTGCGTCGAGAACGTTGATATTTTTTGCCAACAAGTTTGTTTCATTGGTTTCGTTTTGTTGGATGACGTACCGTAAAAGTTTATTACGATAATGGGATTTAAAATTTTTTATAATTCCTTGGTCTAAAGGCTGTAGTTTGGAAGTAGAGTTAGGTGGCAAAAAAAAAAATTCCAAATTGGATAAATTGTCCAATTTTGGGTGTGCTGGACAATTATCGATTGTTAATAAAATTTTTCTATTGTTTCTTCGCATTTGGGAGTTGATAAGTTTGACCCAATCACTAAATAATTAGGATGTCATCCATGCCGTCTTGTTTGACTTCCACTTAACCGGCAAATGCTCAATATTAAGACCCTTAAAAGCTCTTGGTTTGGCAGCTTTACCAATTACGAGGGGTTTTAATTTCTCACCGGCGCTACTACAACACAATAAAATTGTTAGGCGTTCTTTCGATTTTTTTCCGCTTTTGCAAACATCACCTTTCTCAACTAGACTCCGATCTGGCATCATTTTATAAAATAAAGCACATTCGTCTGCATTAAAGATGTCAGCCATATCGTAGCGTTTTGCTATGTCTTTAAATTTCTCAATGAAAGTTTCTACTGCATGGCTTGTTACTTCATTTTCTTCTCCACACAGGATTTTTTGGCTAATGTTGTTGCGTGTTTTAAAGCTGTCGAGCCATCCATTTGATGCTTGAAAATTTGTTATTCCAAATTCTTCGGCAATTTTTTTTGCGGCCTCTTGAATTATTGGACCAGATATTCTGGCATTTATCGACCTCATTTTCCGAAACCATTTAAGAGTGGCTTCATTTATATCAGAAAATTCAGTTTTTTTTCGTTTTCTCTTTAGTTCATCATTTTCCGAATCATAACGATCAAAAAGTTCTGTTCTATTTTTAAAAATGTTTGCCACAGTTGTTTTACAAATTCCAAATTTGGCTGCCGCGCTACGTTGACTGTTTTCCTTAATTTCCAAAAACTTCAGAACTTCAATTTTTTCTTTAAGGTTTAGTTCTTTTAACGGTTTTCTTTTAGCCATTTTAGAACTGTTTCTAGAATTACTCTAAATTAGAAGTGAAAAATGACAATAAATATACGTTGATGTTCCACCATATGCATTAAGATACTGAAATCATTACTTACTTGACTTTATTCTACTATAAACGACTAACAGTTTCCCAATAAAACGATCAATTCTCGAATGACCACCGATGTATCACAACCACTTAAGAAATTTACTTACTTACATAATAAAACGTAATATTATGTAATTAAAAACTTATTGTAATTTATTATGTAATGCATGTACATGCCCAACGCATCATGAATGAAATGGCAATGAACATACATGGTCGAAACAAATTTTAATGAGAGTCTAACGAAAATAGGATTCAAGACAAAAGAGAAAAATTCAATTCATACAAAACAATTATGCGAACATTTACCGATTTTTTTTTTTGTTAGTGAAAAGAGAAGAGAGCAAAATACATTTCTTTCAAAACATTATTACCAATTTTTTTTTGGCAAACTTTCGCAGATTATAATATTTGAAACTGAAACTTTTTTCGTCGATTTACTGGTCAACATATAAGTTATAGAGGTGGTCAACTTATGGAGGTCTTTTTATACGAAAATGTTTTGAATATCTTATGATTTTAGAAACCAACAAAAGTTAGGGAGGTGGTCAACCTGCAGAGGTGGTCAACTTTACAGATTGTACTGTAGATGGAATATATTACAAAAATTCATGGGAACGAGAATAGCTATGACCGCATAATGAATAAGTTATTTTCCGATGATATACTATTTGAGTACAACTGGCACGGCGAAAAAGGAAAGCGTGCCTTAAAATGGATATCTATTTTTTCGGAAGTATTATTTGGTAAGAACTGAGGCACAGAAAAATATGATGTTAATATGCATGATAATATTTATTTTTCCATATTTTCAGTCATAAGTAAAAATTCAGTAAATAACTAGTTTCAGTTCCGTAATTTAACAATGCAAATTTTAAAATATTTTACTTGATCTTCAAATTATGCTACATAAGCAATTTCTCATCCTTCTGTATCTAACGTTTCATTAAAAATAATTACCGAAATAGCATTTAATTAAACAGAAAAAACAATAGAAACGAAATTGAAATATAATTATATATATATTGTGTATTTAAAATCTGGCTATATAGCCTTTGTTTTATCTTTTAAAACATAAAACATAGGCTATATAACCAGATTTTAAATATTATATATATATTTAAATATTATATATATAATATATATATATATATATATATATATATATATATATATATATATATATATATATATATATATATATATATATATATATATATATGCGTTAATATAATTGTTTTTCTTTTATTTTTATCATTATAGATGCAATTGGAGAGGAATCATTGGCCGTTTATGAGGCTAAAATTAAAGTCGTTATCCGGCGATCGCACCAAAGAAAATTAAAAAGAACAAGTCGGGAAAATCTATATAAATAAGAATTTTTTATTTATCGTAAATTTGAATATTTTTGAAATTTAAATTTTACATTAATTAAGTATTTTCCTCAATTTATCTTTTATAGTTAATTAAAAGTTTCAATGAATTTTATTTTATAGATAGTTGAATTTATTATTTTATTAACAACTGAATTCCGCTACATAACCTATTAAATAATATTTAAATTTGGGAATTAGTTTATTTATTATTATTTTTGAATTAATATTTAAGAATATATGAATATATTGAGAACAATTATTATTTATAGTTTTCATTAAATTAAAAAAAAAATAATAATAATAATATATAAAACAAAGATTTTTTTTTTTTTTTATTAATTTTAAAATTTTGTGATAATAATATTTAAATAATCTCGAAACTTTGAAGACTGAATTATTAAAATAATTTTATACTTACCACTAAAATATGTATAATTAAAAAAAAAAAAAAATAAATAAATAAATATTAAGAATTTGTGATAATTTAATGTACCTAGTACCTACTGTATTTGTGATATGTTTGTGAATATGAAATACAGATATTGAGATGTTTAAAATAAATTATATAAGTACTGTTTTATTGCACTATTAAAAAAAAAAAAAAAAAAACTGCCAATAAACATGTGAGACGGCACGTAACATAATCATTTCGGACATATCACATGTGATTCGCTTATTTACCGTCTTTTTATAGTCGGAAATGAAGAGTCATTTAGTAATCGTTTTAGACATGTCACACATTATTCGCTTTAGACATTTCACATATGATTCGCTTTAGACGTGTCACCTACAATTCATTTAAGACTGTCATGCATGAAATCGAGTCCCGCTTTTTGATCAAATTCTATATACGTGTCATGCGTGAAGGTCATTGACGAATCATTAGTGTGTCTCTAATGACTTTCCTGCTGGGTAGTATCGACGAGACAAAATATAGTGATAAAATATCGAGAAAAGTGATGGTCGAAAATTCACCACAGATTTTTATTCACCTCTCCAATTATTTCATGCAACACATTTTGTAAGTATGTTCGTTTTCGAAGCGCTGCAAGAATGGCCCAACCAAGTGACATAAATAAATCAATTGGTATTCGGTGTGTATTATTGGTTTGGTTTAAATTTATCTTTAACGTAATCCAGCATGATACTCAATTGTCCTGCGCAAAATCGATGCAGTATCGAATGGGCCATGGCCAATACCATTACATCACCTTTTTAACCAATTTAAAATTAAATTTTCGAACGGAGAATATATAAGTTCATCTCAACATTTGTGGTAATGATATTATTTCCTGGAGACGATCATATATAACGTTCCAATAAGATTCGAGCAAAGCAGCCATAATCAAATCTATCGCATTAATCCAGCTATGTACCTGTTGCTTTGGTATTATTGTGTAACCCTTAAACATAACGTCTAAAATACTGTTTGCAACTACTAACTAGATATAACATGTGCCGAATTGTTAGGCCTTCCGGTTGGCCTGCAATCGGAAGGCCTAACAAATCGGCACATGTTATATCTACATATATATGTACTGGAGAATTCCGAAATTCAGGAATCCATTCAACAGTTTCTGCATCTTTTTTCTTATATAAATGATATATGATCATCACAGAAACTTCAATTCTTATGTGATAATCATGTAAATATATATAGGGAACGCGCATCCATCGGTAAATTAAAACTAGTTTTAGGACATTCGAACGCTGCTTGTGGTCAAAATGCTTCAAACTATAACTTACGCGCGTCATCGAATATTTGAGGTTGAACAAGAAATTGTAATTAGAAATTTTACTAGCGTTTTGCTAAACTCGTTCCGAAATTCCAAAAGGCCAACGTGAAAGTAGGACATCAGATAACTCATAATGGTGATCATTTTCTTAGGTATACGAAGTCGATGGGTATAGATAGTACGTATATTGGACGTTTTATTTATGTATCATACTTGAGACTATCTCAAGGTGTGGAACTGCAAAATCGCAATTGTAGCAACTCGGAGTGCATTATTTCCATCGCCGAGGTGGTAAAATTACACACTTTTTTCCCCCGGGTTAAGACATCATAACACTTACTTTGGTATCTCCCATAAATTTGTTCGATATAAAGTCTTAACCGTACCAGCCTTATAACAACATATCACTTGAGACATATTATTTCAGAATTTTTTTTTTGTAAAACCTATTGAGAACAGCATAATAACGTTAAAGTATATTTTTAACAGTACATTAGACACAAATATGTTAAGAAAAATCGTAACAAAAAAAAAAATTATTAACACGCATGAATAGCATTATTCAACGAGTTTACTTCTTAGGTGTTATTATTACTTCCTTGAAAGATTTATTATATTTTTGGTGTGTAAAGAATTCTGGTCCACTAAATAATAATTTATGTTTTATATAATATACGGATTAGAATAGAACGAAGGGGAACTTAAAAAAACCTTTCTAGGGCCTTAAATTATCACGACAACAACAACATAAAATTTGACCATCTATTATGTACGCCGGCGGTATGTTATCGTGCATATTCCAAGTGAGGTCATAAATATCAGTATCTTCGGAATACCATAATCTTATAATATAAAACTATAAAATCCTTTTAAATTTTATAGATGTTTGAGGTTTTTTGTAGAAACCGATATGAACCTCTTACAATAAAAACAACCTAAAGAATCAAAATCACAAAGATACTCCAAAATTTTCAACTCTCTCAATTCAAAAAAAATTTTAATTGGAATTCTAAAACCAAAAAATATAACCAAATAATACAAAACAAAAAACTTGTTAGAATTTAACGATAAAATAAAATAAAAATTTATCCACCTGCTTAAGTTTTTTTTTTTTTTTTTTTTATTTTCTGTATTTTGATGATAATCAACCTCAAGTAAGCTGTAAGCAATATCGAAAGAAAAGAAAATTTCTGTGCTGTAACATTTATAGAAGAGGAATTTTTTACACGGTGCGTCGTTGTATATGATTCCTGATGAAACTGATACCTTTCAAATTTTGTTGCGTTATGTACTCGGTCGGTATATCCGATTGCTCGATACAATTATTATTAATTCGTTCTCGTCCATTAAAAGCTACTAAAACTATAAATTTTATATATACGAAATGCATTAATTTCTTCCCCTTTTCCCATTATCTTATGCCAAAACACAAAACAGCAAACTAAACCATTACGACTTGGATATTAATAATCCGCGTGCTCTACAAAAATAAATTTTGTACTCTGCGCTTTGTTTGTAACAGAAATGAAAACAGAATTAAATTTTGTATCTTAATTAGAAATCTTAAAAAAAATGAATTAATAATATAATATATAATAATAATTTTAAGGCGAAGAATAAGAAGAAGAAGTTGAAAGACGCGACTACACAAAATGAATATTATACTGTTTATTACGTATAAAATTTGCCGTCCTCTCGGGATTAAGAATTTTTAATTTTTGGACCAATTTCAATTTTCTAATTACGTATGTTACGAGTATTTTATTTCAGATTTGGATGACTTCCGGAAAGGTGAGTTTTTAAGTTTTGACTCAAATTTGACCGGTAGAGGAGTTTTTATTGCTGTGCACGCCAATTTTGATAGTTAGACGCTCACCATTCCCAACACTGGTTGATTTGTGTTAAAGTCACCGTGAATAGGAAAAAATGTTCTCATTCTGTGATGTTCTATTTGCTCCAACACTCGACTTGAAAGCCATCAGCTTCTTTTGATTGTCGTCGGTGATCTGAACCTTGCTGATCTGACGTGGATACAATCGGATTATAGTGCTCACTATGTTGCTACGAATGTACATTCCACAAAAGAAACTCTTATTGCGGATAATATTGCGAATTCTAATTGGAACACGCAACTCGATCTAGTGTTTTTAACACTAACAAATTTTTTCTCTCTACAATTGATGTATACCATCCAACGATTTTAATGACATATTAAACTGATTTTGGGATACTTAACTGATTCTAATTAATCTGACGAAATGTAATTTGAAACTCAGTCTGTCCAGACATGAACATGAAAATCATCTGTTACTTCCAAGACCTTTTGAGCCGGAAATGGCGATTAATGTTTTGAGCTGGTACTTTTTATGGTGAATGTTGACCAAGTGGACAGCTACAGCCGCACATGTTCAATTTGGAGTAAATGGCCAACTTCCAAAATCTCTTGTGCAACTTACGAATTTGCAGGCCGGAAATAGACCAGGGCAAACTATGGTGGGCTCCGAAGTGTTGGATGTTTGTTGGCACAATCTTCTAACTTCGATGTGTCCCGATATAAATTTATGTGATAATCGTCTATAGCTTGTAAGATCTTCCTGGGTCGGAAATAGCAATTGATGTTTTCACATGTTACGTTATGAAATAAATGCTGGCCAAGTGGTCAGCCTCAGCCGTGTGTTCTAATTTGAGTAAATGGCCTGCTTTTAAATCTCAGGTGAAATTTATATGGGGTTACTAGCCGCTCACCATAGTTTTCACTTATTAATATAGTAACTCAAAACATAAAGATATATTTTCAGCCTAGGAAATTCATAATAGATACAAATTTTTATATAATTTCACCTGAGATTTTGGAAGTTGCGGCCATTTACTCAAATTTGAACACACGTCTGGGACCGACCACTTGGTCAGCATTTATCCTATAATGTAACATGTGAAAACATCAATTGCTATTTCCGGCCCAGGAAGATCTTGCAAGTTATAGACGATTTTACAAAAATTTATATGGGGACACATCGAAGTTAGAATTTGATTACATGATTACATAGCTACTGTTGGCCATTTGGTCAGTATTTACCCTATCGCACGTACCATATCAAAACATCAATCGCTATATCCAATCCAGGAAGGTCTTGGAAGTTGTAGAATATTTTCAAATAAATTTATATGGGGCCATATCGATGATAGGAGATTGTGTCAATCCTCACATACGTCTGGCACCATTTCCGGACTAGGAACGTCGTAGAAATACAAATTTTTACTTAATTTCTACGGAGATTTAGAAAGTTGGCCATTTACTCAAATTTGAATACACAGCTACAGTTAGCCACTTGGTCAGCACTTCAACAACGTACCATTTCAAAACATTAATCGGTACATCCAGCCCAGAAAGGTTTTGGAAGATTTTGGAGCTTGGCCAACAATGAAGTTAACTGTGGTAACTTCATATACTTTCCTCCATATTACATTCTATTTTTTAAAAACTAATGCGGACTCAGATTATTTTAGTTATCTGAACATTAACAATGTTTTCTAAAATTTGTCTCATTAACCTTATCATAACTACATCAGGTGTATGCAATCCGACATAATCGCCGACTCTAAGCGATTTTAGTAGTTCATCAATTTCAAGAAAAAATCTGACGGACACCCTTCTACCTTGAAGTGCAATTTACTATCTTCCATGTCTGTGAAGTTAGCCCGAAAAATATCCTGAAGAAATGCGATGGCAACACTATAAAACGAATATCACGACATTTTTCAGTGTCACCCCGAAATATTTTCTATATCACGCTACTTTTGAATGTCATCCCGAATTTTTTTACTCTCATGACATTTTTACTATCATGATATTTTTTATTTTTTTTTTGTTATCCCGAAAAAGAATTCCAATTCAGAAAATTTCAGTAAACAAATAGCGACAGGTGTTCGAACCATCCCGAAACCAAAAAAAATATTGTAGCGCAGAAATTTATATCACGAGAAATTAATTTAATAACAAACAATTTACTGGCGTGGCTAATCCAAAAACGCAAAATCGGAGTGCTTGATTTATTAGTAAGAAAACAATTATTTTGGATCGAGTCTATGAGTCAAATTTAGATATAATCGTGTGAAGTCGTAGTAGATATCAATTAACAGAGTAAGGTTGGTATGGAATTTGTAGAGGAAGGATCCACCTTTCAAATGCCAAAATTGTGAATCGAGTCTATGAGTCAAATTTTAGATATAGTCGTGTGAAGTCGTAGTAGATATCAATTAACAGAGCAAGGTTGGTATGGAATTTATAGAGGAAAGATCCATCTTTCAAACGTCGAAATGGATTTTTCCAAACAAAATATGACTCATAGACTCGATTCACAATTTTGGGCGTTTGAGAGGTGGATCCTTCCTCTACAAATTCCATACCGATCGTGCTCTGTTAATTAATATCTACTACGACTTCGCACAGCTTTATCTAAAGTTTAACTTGTAATATCTTCTTACCATTTTACAAAAATAAAATAGTTCTATTTTCGTTCAGAGAATTGTTGTTTTTCTAATATTAAATATTTGAATTAAGTTTTTTTTTATATTTTATTAATTTGATTATATTTATGTAAATTATTTTAGTGTAATTTTTTCGAGGTGATATAAAAAATTATCACGAAATGTTAAATAATAATATACTTTGTACATATAATTGTAATTGAAAATTTCGTGATACTAATTTAATATTACAAAACTATATAATAATTTACTATACATTATAGCTAATCTCGTGATATATTTGATTTATATGCAGCAATATTAATTATATATACTTGACTATCAGGATAGTATTAAAATATTCTGTAAATATATAATAGTCTTGCCATATTTAACTATAATGGTTTTTCGGGATAATTTTTCGCGCTAACTTCCCAGAGGTCTATCTTCCAATGTTTCGACAATCATTACTAACCAGGGGCCTTACTATTGAATTCGACGTTAATTTTCGACGGCTATCGTTTTCCTATAGCAAGCGTAGAAACAAAAGAGAAAAAAAATAGTAAAAATTTCATGTACACCTAATTCTGTTTTTACGCGAACCTTTTTTACGCGAATTCGATTTAACGCGATCAAAATCAAACATCCTTGTGCATGATTTAAACTTCGTTCACTGCCATCTGTCAGTCATTCTAATAATAGAATTATCGACAGATGGAGATGAACGTGTAAAATCTACGTGTCAAATCTACGACACAAACTGTAGGGGATTTCCCTAATTATCCCATATTAGTTTTGATAAAAGTGTAGTGCGGGTTTGTGAAACAATTTCTGTTTTAAATTATGTACAAACAATTACCTTCACTTTTCCAAAAATAAAATTTAATTTAAGTGATTCCAAAACATAGACATAAAATTAGAGTTTTAGTTCAGAGTATCAATCCGAATTTGGTATCATTTGTTTGTGAGATTATAAATTTTTCAGATTTCAATAAACGGTATGTAAATTATAATTTTAAGTGCATTCAGCACTTACGCGGCTTTTACATCAAGTAAACTTTTTATTTGATAAACATTTTTGTTATCCAAAAATCATATTTGTATGTGTTTTTAATATGAACAGAGATTATTTTTAAAAACTTTTTATCTTGTTTAAGCTATTAAAAATAACTAGACATTTAAAGCAATGTAATTTATGAATGTATAGCGAATTTAATCTTCTACAAAAACTTCGATAAAGAATTAATTTATCGAACTCAAAAGTTTATTAAAGAAACACCAAATCGATAAAAAGGTTGCGGTTGTCGATAAAACTAATTATTTTTAGCAGGCTATTTCACTTTTAATGTGAGTATATCTAGTAATCCGCGCTTATTAGATTGCATTAGATATGTCAAAATATTGAAAACAATTTACGCAATTGTTATTTTAATTTAACAGTGTTAATTGATTGGTTTTTATGTTATCTTTCTATTTGGAAAAAAAAAATTCTATTCAAATCTAAGTGGATCCTCTTAGTCCAGCCATTAATGTGGCATATACAGTTTTTATGTCTTATGTACGATTTACATGTTTCAATTTTTTTTCCAGTAAAAAATGAAGGGTGAAGCATATTACGATTTTCGTTTGCGAGAGGAGCATGAATCAAATTCCAGTAAAATAAAAATGGATTTTTTTCTTTTTAATTTGAGCAAATGTTGTCTTCATATGGCTGACTCTTTTTAACTAGTAACTTTTTGTTATTTGCGTGCAGCTCTTTTTTTCAGTAAAAAATTTGTTGGGAGAAAAAATTGGAACATGTAAATCGTGCATTATACAAATTTAAAATCGAATCAAACGACGTCGACTGACAGTTTCACAGTATTCACAATGTCTAATAGATGTCGCAAGAATCATAAAAAATCTATCAAATATATTTAATGCATGTTCGTTTGATGTTAAAGCTGCGTTAAAGAGCTCATTGTACAATTAACAATTGTCAGCTAAATAGCAAACGGAAAGAAAAGCTATTTTTTGGAAGTTAAAATCAAAATTTTGGATAGACTAGCCAGCGGAGAAGATGCCACTTCTGTAGGGAAATATATCAGTTTGACGGAATCCAGCGTAAGATCCATAAAACAAAATGAAGACGGTATTAGAAAATCTGTGATTGCTGAAACAAGTAAAAGTGCTCATACATCATCATACACAATAGACATAGTAAAAGAGAAAATGGAGAAGGCTCTTGTAATATGGATGGAGGATTGCTCACAAAAACGAATACCAGTTGATGGAAATAATCATCAAGCAGATGGCATTACGAATTTAGAAAGAGGTGAAAGAAATAGGACCACAAACCTCAGGCCAGAAAGTTAAACAAATTTGAATTTTCTGCAAGTACAGTTTGGATGACGGGTTTTTTACAAAGGCGCACGCTTCATAATGTAAAAATAAAGGGTGCAATCGCATCTACAGATGAGGAGGCAGCTAAAGCATTTCCTTCAAAATTGAAACCGCCCTTTTCTGGAAACGAATACCGAGCAGAACTTATATAGGTAGCCAAGGATCGTGTGACCTTTTTATTTTGCTCAAACGCTTCAGGTGATCGGATGCTGAAACCCTTACTTGTAAATAGAGCTCTAAACCCACGGAAAATGAAAGGCGTATATTTTAGCACATTACAAGTCCACTGGACGTCTAATAGAAAAGCTTGGGTGTCAACTGAAATTTATAGGGAACGGTTCATTTAACATTTTCTCCCAGAAGTTCGGCGTTATTTGAGCGATCAAGGTCTCCAATTTAAAGTTTTGTTGATTATAGACAACGCACCAGGTCATTCCCATATGGTGCATCCAAATGTCGAATTTTGTTTTTTGCCGTCCGATACAACTTCGTTCATACAACCATTGGATCAAGGGATTATTGCATTCTTTAGGACCTATTATGTAAAGCAAACATTCCGGTACATTTTAGATCAATTAATGAAAGATAAAAAATTAAGTCACGGACGCGAGGGCATTTTTTCGTATAATGACTGCTTCAACCATGCGCTAAATTAGTGCTTTCCGAACTCAGACCTTTGACATTAAATGGATGTTGGAGATCCCTTCGGCCGGAATACGTCAAAAATGAAGATCCGATACCATCTAATACGGTTGAGTATTCTAATATAATAGTCTTATGCTATAGACACATTACTGGTTTCATAACTATGGTTTCGAGTTAACCATGGTTTCGTCGTAATGTGTCACCCCTAACCATGGTTTGCAACTCGGTTTAAACATAGTTTCGGAATGAAATATTTTTTCTCATCCCGATGCATTTAAATGCTCACAACGCCAAATACATCAAAAACGGAGAATCCGGATACTAATAAACAAAGCAAATCTAGTTTCCTTTGAGTTTTCTATTTGTTATTGAGATATTTGGTTGGCGGGAACAAATTTTTCTCTGTTCTGTCAATATAAAAGTAATTTCTGTCAATTTAAAAGTCAATTAAATGTCAATATTGGCATTTTTGTCAATGACTACTACATTACTATTTAGAACCAAACGAGAAGACAAAAGAAATTGTAGTGTGTCTTGAGTTTTCATCCCTCAAACCATAGTTTCATAATCCTAGTTACGAAACCAGATATGTGTCTATGGTATTAGCTCATGAAGAAGGCGGAGAAAGTTTTGACGATCTATCGTCTGCAGATATCGATGAATTATTAGCGGATAAGGCACTTAGT
Source organism: Nephrotoma appendiculata (assembly GCA_947310385.1). NCBI lineage: Eukaryota > Metazoa > Arthropoda > Insecta > Diptera > Tipulidae > Nephrotoma > Nephrotoma appendiculata. The sequence goes on along the minus strand of OX371225.1, from coordinate 214,291,546 downwards.
AATGATGAAATTATTGGTTTTATACCAAAGACCTAATTAAAGAAGGAGTTCAAATAGTTGCTAAATTGAGCGATCATTTTGGCAAGCATGATCCTATTGGGGAAAGAGCTGAGAAATTTTAACGTGACCTAAAATTATTAATGGATACTTATCGAGAATTACATAATAGTGTTATCACAACTGGAAAACAACCATTGATAATGGATTTTTTTACGAAAACTACTGAAACACCATCACTACGCAGCAATGAAAATATAGTGGAAAATAATTCTAGTGACGAAAGTGACTTTCAAATGCGTAAGTGCGTGACTTTCACATAAACGAATGCGCATTCCATCAGTTCGCATGCGTATTCCATAACCATCGAGAAAGTAGCCATTTGTCATTAATCATAATAATTTGTGGTATATAGATGAACCATACAGATTGAAGATTTGTCTATGTCCGTTAATGAAATCGAGAGTATTCCACGGGCCAATGCACCGCAGTCGAAAGGCAGTGGAGCAAGCCGTGCCTGTTAAATTTCGCAATAACGAAGTTCGAACCCCTAACCATGGTTTACAACTCGGTTTAAACATAGTTTCGGAATGAGATATTTTTTCTCATCCCGAGGCATTTTTGTGCTCCCAACGCCAAATACATCAAAAATGGAGATTCCGGACACTAATAGTTTACCAAGCAAATCTAGTTTCCTTTGAGTTTTCTATTTGTCATTGAGATATTTGGTTGGCGGGAACACATTTTTTTCTGTTTTGTCAACAGAAAAGTCATTTATGGCAATTTAAAAGTCAATTAAATGTCAATCTTGGCATTTTTGTTAATGCCTACTCCATTACTATTTAAAACCAAACGAGAAGACAAAAGAAATTGAAGTGTGTCTTGAGTTTTCATCTCGTAAACCATAGTTTTATAATCCTAGTTACGAAACCAGATATATGTCTATGATATAAGATAGAATGGGTAAGACCGAATTTGTAGATGAGCATCATCATATTTGGAGTCAAGCCTCAAGATATTCCAAATGCTCTTTGTTATATCTCAGAATTATATAACATACGGGACCGAATATTATTATCTGGTTAATATTTATTAACGGGGCACAATATATAAAATACGTCCGATTGATGAGCCGACTCAAAAATAAATGTAATTTTTATTTAACAATATTGTACGAGTATGTACAGAAGTATATAACAAAATAGAAACCAAAGTATATAAAATAACTTTAATACATATGGACAAATTATAAAGCTAACAAATATTGAATTTTAAGGCTTTCTAAAACTAGATATGAAAATTGAAATATTACAGTTCCTCCTGCTTTAATTTTAACAAAAAAATTTATAGTTATTTGAATTAAGATCGATGTGGTTTTGGACGCAGTTCATAATGATCACGGCGAAAAACAATTGGTTGGCCACTTGGATATTCGGTTGCAATTGGACTTGTGCGTTGATCATCTATTGGGTTCTCAGGTAATGGTGGTGTTTGAATGGTTGATGGAGGTATGTCGTCATCCCCGCCAAAATCGAATACAACTGGTACATTGTTATTGTTGTTGCTTAAGTTTTGATTGCGTGTGTTTGTTGTTGTATCTCTTAAAATTGATTTTGTTGGAGTAAGATCTGTTGTTGATATTCGTGGTCGCAGTTGATTTTCATGTCGTTTCCACTCTCCATGATTAGTTTGTACCATGTACATTTTCTTCCCGAGACATTTGGTGATAAACCCATTCCTCCATTTTTTTCCTCTGAATGAAAAATCTAGAGTATACACTTTATTGTTGAATTGATATCTTGTTGTTGGTATAAATTTCACTCGATGTTTTTGTGATGGTAACATTGCAGACAGTAATGTACGAGGTGTTCGTCCATGAAGTAGTTCGAATGGAGATTTATCAATAACTGGTAATGGTGTGGTTCGATATGTTGAAAGAAATTTCATTAATGCCATATCAACATTAATACCATCATGCAAAATTTTTTTCATAGACGTCTTGAATGTTCGAACAAACCTTTCCGCTTCGCCATTGGATTGAGGGTGAAATGGCGCAGATGTAACACGTTCAATGGCATTGGCTTTACAAAATTGTTCAAATTCAGATGATGTGAATTGAGGTCCGTTGTCACTCACAATCGTCGATGGTAAGCCTTCCATAGCAAAAATTTGTTGAAGTGCACGTATGGTACACGCAGATGTGGTTTGTGTCATGGCTATGACAAATGGAAATTTTGTATATGAATCGACACAACCAGGTACATTTTTCCCAAAAACGGACCTGCAAAATCGATGTGTAGTCTCTGCCAAGGCTTTTCAGTTGTTGGCCATGGGCTGAAATGTTTTGTGCTTGAACTAGCATGTAGTTGGCAACTTTTACATGTTTTTATTAATTTATCGATGTCTTGATCGATGGATGGCCACCAGCAATGACGACGTGCAATTTGTTTGGTTCTTGTGATGCCCCAATGACCCTCGTGTAAAAGATTTAACGTTTTTTGTTGAAGACTTGATGGAATAACAATGCGGGTGTATTGTTCTGTCTGTAAGAGAATAACATTATTATATATTGAGACTTTCGATGCGGTCGAAAAAATGGGAGTAGGACATTTCGTCGTATACAGGTAACTTTTTTGGCCAACCATTTAAGATAAATTTTGATACATTACATAATACTGGATCTGACAATGTGTGTTCTGCAATGCTTTTATAATCGATAGGATAATCATCGATTATATTTTGATATATTTCGTCGACGCTGTTGCAAACATTCACATTTTTGTCAAAACTCTTCATCTGGACCACAAGGGAGTCTTGATAGTGCATCGGCGTTTCCATGATGATTTGTAGATTTGTAAATTATTGTATATTCGTAGTTCATTAAAATAATTGCCCAACGCTGTAAACGGTTGATACTATGAATTGGTAATTTTTTAACTGGGTTGAACAGTGATATTAACGGTTTGTGATCCGTAACTAGCTCGAATTTTTGTCTCTGAAGGTATTTTTTAAATTTGGTTACACCGTAAATAATTGAAAGTGCTTCTTTTTCAATTTGTGAGTAACGTTTTTGTGTGTCGGTAAGAGTTTTTGACGCGAATGCAATAGAGTATTCGGTTCCATCAGGGTATCTATGAGAAATAACCGCACCCAGACCATACGAGGGAGAATCAGTGGCTAATATAAGTGGATAATCATTCCTAAAATGAACTAATTGTGCTGCATTGATGATTGCAGATTTTAATTTATTAAAACTCGTTTCTTGTGCCTCACCCCAATTAAATTTAGCATTTTTCGAACGTAATTGATTTAATGGTGCCGCCACATCTGAGAAATTTTTAATAAATTTATTATAATAATTTATCTTACCGATAAATGATTCAACTTCCTTCAAATTGGATGGACGTGGTAAATCACGTAGTACTTTTAAGCCAGATGTTGAGGGACGGATCCCATTTTTGCTAATAATATGCCCCAGATACTCAATTTCGGGTTGAGCGAATTTACACTTTCCTAAATGGCATCGAAAACCATTTTCTTCTAATCTGGTCAAGAGCATACTTAAATTCTTTAAATGATCGTCATTTGTTTTGCCCGGTATATATATACGGTAAATATATACGGTACAAAAATTTAAATCGGTTGTGATTTGTTCCATGAGCCTCTGAAAAATGCCGGGCCCGCTTGAAACTCCAAAAGGTAGACGTTGGAATTCATATAATCCAAACGGTGTGTTAATTACTAAAAACTTTTTTGAATCGTCGGTGAGTTCAAGTTGGGGATACGCATCTCTGAGATCAATTTTTGTGAAAAATTGACCACCTTGCAATTTATAAAACAATTCCTCAATACGTGGTATAGGGTGATCGACATCAACTTGAGGATTTACCGTGACTTTATAGTCAGCGCAAATGCGAATTTTTCCATTTGGCTTAACAACTGGTACTATTGGTGTACCCCATGACGAAGTTTGCACGGGTTTCAATATATTCAAACTAACCAATCGCGATAGTTCATCTTTGACGGATTTTTGAACGGCGAAAGGTAAAACACGTGGTTTAAAATATTTTGGTTGTGCATCGCTTTTTAATTTAATATCGGCTTTGTGTGAATTGCACTTTCCTATGGCTGTAGCATCAAAAAGTTTAGTATGTTTTTTGCAATATTCGTGGATTTTTTGTCTCAATCATCGCTTGATTCTACTCCAAAAATATATTCTGCATTGTGTATAATACGAAAATGTAAAGCATCGAACCAATCCATGCCAAGGATATTACTGCAATTTGCTGAATCACATACAACCAATGATAATTCTTCACTAAAATCTTTAAACGCGACTTTAACATTAATTTTTCCTTTGACAGGTATAGGCGTTCCTCCATATGATTTAAAATTTATGGTTGTTGATGTGCACATAGGATAATTTAATTCGGCGTATGATTGTGAGCCAATCATTGAACACGTAGCACCAGTATCCAATTGAAATTGTATTGGTATATTATTTACTTGTAGAACCACTGAAATTTTATTTTTCGTGCTCTCAATAGAAAATATGAAAGACACATTTTCAACTTCATCGACGGAATTTGTTGAATGTGTATATCTCCTCGGCGAATTTGAGCTTGTGCGATAATTACGGCTCTTAGATCTATATCGTCGTCTCCGATTATAAGTATTTGATCGACCACGTGAACGAGACATACATACAGTAGCTATATGCCCCTTTTTATTGCATTGATGACACGTCGCAGTTAAAAATTTACTATTCGAACGACTATGATTATATTCGCATTTATGGCAGTTCTTCGTTGCATGCTCTGAATTTACTTTAAAAACATCAGACGGTTTAGCTTCACCCTTTAAAGTAGCACATGTTTTCACTGTTGTCTCATAAACACGGGCGATTTCTAAAACGTCAGTTAAGGATGGATTAGTTTTTTGTAGACATGCAGTCCTTACATGTTCATGTGGTGTAAGTATAACAACGACGTCACGGATCAACTCATCTACATACACGTGGTTTCACATGTACTTTTGCTGCATACAAATTTACAACTCTTTGCGATACCGCGCAAATCTGCAACCCACTCGGCGTATGTCTGATGTGGTTTCATAGCAGTCTTATTGAACTCATAGCATGATGCAAGCACATGTGTTTTTGATGAGAAATATTCAGTAAGGCCTTTAGTTAAATCTGTATATGTCCTACTTACCATATCGCTGAATAATTTATTTAAAATATCCAAAATGTATAATCCAACGTTAGACAGTAGTACTGCCCGTTTTTTGTTTTCATCTGTGACACCATGAACAATAAAAAACTGTTCTAACTGCATTAAATATGAAGACCACGAGTGCCGGTTTTGTTCAAAATTGTGAAATAGTGGTAGACTTTGTTCCGGAGTTTTCTGTTGCAAAATTTGCTTCAACACTTGTTTTAATTCTTCATCCATCTTCGTCGCCAAATTGTTATATCTCAGAATTATATAACATACGGGACCGGATATTATTATCTGGTTAATATTTATTAACGGGGCACAATATATAAAATACGTCCGATTGATGAGCAGACTCAAAAATAAATGTAATTTTTATTTAACAATATTGTACGAGTATGTACAGAAGTATATAATAAAATAGAAACCAAAGTATATAAAATAACTTTAATACATATGGACAAATTATAAAGCTAATAAATATTGAATTTTAAGGCTTTCCAAAACTAGATATGAAAATTGAAATATCACACTCTTCTACAACGCCAAAAAATGGCAGTGTCTTTTTAAAGTTTGTCTCCTAAAGGCAATTTGAGTTTACAGTTCGCCTGCATTAATATACAAGCCTGTCTCAAGGCACCACATTTGTATAACTTGAAGAGCGCATCGCATTAATTCAGATAGTACATTAACGTGTTTACCCGCAACCCAAATAACTAAATCTTCAGCATAGCTCAAAAGTAATGCATCAATAACCAACCATACAACAAAAGAGGTGATAAGACACTACCCTGGCGGCTGCCAGGGACAACTTGAACAGAGACAGAAAGAGATTAGAGCTCAACCACTGCAATGCAAGATCGAAACATTCATGTAACGATGGTTTGGTCGATGCCAAAATTTGTGCAGGCCTTACTCTTAGTGATTGTATAAAAAGATGTACTGTCGTGCCCACAAGAGACTCCTTAATACTAAAGCAATCTATCTAAAGCAAGGGAAAACACTTTATCCGGTTCTTCATCAAGTTATTGCCTGAATTATAGGGTGTGAAGGACAATAAACTAGGCTAGGTACCAATAGGGCAGAATAATATTAGTTGGATTGTCGGAAGCAATAAAATCAGGATTGAGATCGCCCAACCGGGAAGATACACAGAAAGCACTAATTCGAAAATTTCTTTTTTGGAAGAGGTAAGTCTGCCAAAAAGAAGCCGCAGCACATCAAGTTCTGCAAGATTAATTTTTATCCAAAGACTTATTGAGTCTGGCAATTTCATGAGAGAATATTAATCTCTTCGTAGAAGTTAATAGAAGATGACTATGAAAATTATTTTCGAGTCATTTTGAGGTGCTAAAAATTATCCAAACCAACCTGTAGGTTAGATATTTTGGCTTTATTTTTGAATTTTCCGCCCTAAATTTTTTTAAAATCAGAACACCAAAAAAGCTTGTTCCGAGTCATTTGTTTGCTGAAGACGATGCTGGCAAATCAATTCGAATGAATCTCGCCCAAAGATACCAGTAGGCGTACAAGCTCAGAAGAGAATAACTCCAAGTTGTTAAACTTCTTATTACGGTAAGATTTAAGAGTTTTAAGGTTTATGTTAAAAGAGATGCACCAAGCTTCAGAGACGAGAATATCAATATTGCTGGCCACCTACCAATTGATGATTAGATCGATAATCGACATAGAGTGCAAACTAATATCAATCATTTCCTTCCTTACTGAATTGATGAAAGTTGGCTTGCAGGCTTTGTTAAGGATTTCAAGCTCACGGGTAATTAAAACGAAAGCTTCCGCAAATGATTGGAACTAATCCAGAAACCACGCCGTCCAGAAGAAATGCTTCCTGAGTTGAAAAATTTCAGTTCAAACCTCGAAATCAATAAATTATAGGCTAAAGAGACATGAAACAGTGACTTCCCTGAAATCTCCCTACCGAGGGATCGTCTCAAGGAAATAGTGAAGTTCGACCAATTCCGCAGAAAACGTTGTCTGTTGCGTTTGAAAAAATTTCCGGATTTCAACAAACGCTAATTTGGGGAAGCGGTTAACGTATGAGTCTGAACCTCACAATCCAGACGTGAAGCAAACCCCAAGTTGGATCCATCGACAATATTAATATCGAAGATCTCTAACTTGATGCCGATTACTAGAAGGGATTCCAAAATAGAAACGGGAATTCACCCATATAAAATTTCTAATATCAGAAAAAACTGGTTTTTGTTGTTGTAAGCTGAGAAATTAAAAATATTCAATCCGATAATAAAAAAATAAATCAGACAAATATCTGTTTCCGATGCTGGAATCAACTTTCTTAGCTCAAAGAAAGCGGACTTACAGTGGTGCAATTTTATCTGTTTTATACAAAGAAAGCACAAAATAAAGCACACAGAAGTGGATAACCTACGGGCCAGGGATAGTCTTAAAGAGAATCTTTTCCAGTACGTACTGCAAAGAACATCTGGAACCATGGTCACAAAGGACGGTCAACCCTGAACACAATTGATTAACGTTTAGCTTTGTGCTTGTATTGGACGACCTTTCATTCATTAGTCGGCACAGTCGGGTTCATCAATCCAATATTGGGTAGTACGTAGTACCACTTTAGAATCCTGCGAAGGACCGGGAGCTCTAGTGTATACTAGAAGTCGATTAGGAGAATCGTCTACATCCAGTTAACAACCACTCCAGATACCACAGATTAGAGACAACCTCACACGACCATTTGTATGAGCCATCATTGGCACAATTTTCATGTAATGATACTGTCGGTAACATCCCAGAAATTACGGAATAAATTTACCCGTTTGGGAAGCTAATACTTTACGTTAAATTTCGCCTCAAACAATATCCGGATTGTTTTCGCGTATCGTTGCTTTTCTCACCCTAGACTCCGTAATGCGAGATGGGACACGGGAACGTTTAGGAGTAACCAGGGGTCGAAGTTATGTTCATTTTGATCACCAAACGTAATTAGATGATGAAAAATCCCTTTTGTATACTGCTTCATGTCGGGATTTTAACCCTCAACCTCCCGATCAGAACCAACCAAACCTTTGACTTGTATGCCGCTCTGTTTTTTTATAGGCACAAAATGCCAACATACACGATTTTAATGTGGAATATTTTTAAAATCTACTGGTTTTCAGTAGAATATTGCCCTTTCAACACTTGACTGATTGAATTCCACGAAAACTATTTTCTCCATTTACAGTACCAATAACTATGTAATTAGTAAATAACGGTCAGTTGCACTTATATGTAAACCTAAGTTAATTTAAATTTTTATCTCTCTTGTTATTATTATTATCATTTTATATATAAGACCGAGATCATTGTAAAGAAATGATTTTTAATAAAAATTTACATCGTACCACGGAACGTACCGCAATATTATGATGCGGAATTATCTCTTTGATCTAAATTCTAAATAATTATATTTACTGACAATATCATTTAAATTAATTTCTAAAAAAAAAAAAATATTTGATTCAAAACTTGTATGAATGCACACACACATACACAATGGAATTTAATTTATTATATTTTTGTGCAGAGTAACCAAATTTCAAACCTCCGCACATTTACCATACAATATAATTTATCCGAGTCGTTTTCATTTCTAAACACCGCGTATAACTGCAATAGTTTATCGTTTATTTGTGCAAAATAGATAAAAATAATACAGAACTACTGCTGATCGTATCACCATATTTAGATTTAATATATAAACTAAACTTGATTTAAATATTTAATATTATAATATAAATAAATACCTATATACAGAAGCTGTTTGATAATTTATGTTCGTCTTCTCATCGACCAATTTTTGTATAATTTAATTTCCATTCCGCTTTTAATTGTTTTAAAATGCCATTCGACACGCGTAACACCCCAAACAAATAACAAAAAGTCAAAATGTGTAACGTAACGACGTAATATCGAGAATTCCAACTAATCAAATAAAAATCAATCAACATGTTTGAAAATGATCTTAAAAATTGTTGACACAATGAATTGACAAATTTTTTTTTTATCCGTTGTGAACAGACACAATCTTCAAGAAAACAATAGGGAATTTCTTTTATTGTTTCTTTGAACAAATAATATTGATGCAATTGTTTTTTGTTTTGATCTCTCTCATTGTTATACATTTTTGTTGTTTTGTTGTTGTGCTCTTTGGGTTTTTCTGTGTCAAACGCTATAAGGAAATTTATATCGGTGCTTCGTGTAGCTTTATAGTAGAAAAGTTTTTTTTTTCTTTAGTTTTTTAAATTATGTATTATTAAAAGCAAAAAAAAAAAAAACTCAAGCAACGATTCAACCGCAACACAACAACAATAATTTGTATTATTGTGTAGACCGAAAAGAATGTAAATTATTATAAGAATTTGAAAATAAAAGAATGATAGTAAGAAGCTGCGAAGATGTAGAATGCTCTCCGTGTGTGTATGATCTTATATACATGTTAGAATGCTACCGTATTTCGTTTTTTTTACATTTTTTTTGTAATTTTTTTTGGGGTTATATAAAGCTTTAATAGAATTTTTGGTTTCTTATGTTGTTGATTTGATTTTTTTAGGTTTATGCTTTAAAATTTATGATACGAGAGTAGTTTTTCTCCGAATTGCGTATATTCCAGTTTTTCTAGTAGCAAAATATTTATGTATAATAAACTTGAGAAAGACCTTCAAATTTGGTATATTCTGTTTAATGGTAGATGTTAATATAAAGACTTTAATGCTACATCGAAACAGCGCGCCCAATTTCACTGAAATTATTTTTCAACAAGTTATGCTAAGGGCCTTGCTATTCCTGTGGTGACGAGGGGGTTGGGGTGGTACTCCAAAAATTCCAACAATGCACCCACTGCTTGTCGTAAGATGCGAATGGTTGAATTGTTGCGCTGCACCCATATTGGTAAACCATTCTTCGTTTTTATTCTTTTCTTTGCTTTGTAATTGTTATTTCACCAATCAAACGGAACAGTGGCTAAAGTTTTGGCGATTCATCGGAAGATATCGTGTTTGAACTCCGATAGGAGCAGGATGGATTCGAATTGCATTTTTCATCATGTGATTCCAGCGGAACATTACAAGATACTATGGATAATTATAGGCTAATAATCGGTTAATTAAATCCTATATAAAAAAAATCAGGCTCCAACCCTACCAAATCAAACGACGGATTCTGTTAGCTCTAGTAAAAGTCTGCTAACCCCCGTGACCTTAGAATAACACAGTTCTATGTGCCCTTATAATTGGAGAAAACTAGAGCTAAAGTTTTCATTTGTGTTTTCATAATTTTAATTCTTCATTATTAGGAAAATGAGCGATAAAGTAATTGTCCCTGTTGCTAGTATTTCTTATTTATAAATAATTTACAAATTATTTTAATTACATTTCCTTTAATTAAATAAATAAGTTTTCAGATACAACCATTTACTGAATTATTGTATACAACCACAAATTTAACAAGGTTCTAACTGGTCACATACAACTTGGTTATATCACTAATGAGTAAATTTTTAATAATAATTAGTTGTATGTGTGTTACAACTGAGGAAAATAAATTGAAAACCGACTGATTCAAAAATAGCTTAGTTTTATTTCAGTTTTGCATTTTTCAAAGACAAAATAACATAAATATATTCAAATAAAAACATTAATAAACAAAAATTAATAATTCATTTTAAAAATAAAATACTTAATATAATAACACAGTCTTATTTCATAGTAGTCTTTTGGTTTCAAATGAAATTAAAGTTTAAATAAAACGTTTAATTTGTGGTTTTTAGGATTGTTTTATAAAATTCCAAACCCTGGCTCACCATATACTTAAACATTTTTTGTAAATCCAAAATTTTATTGGCTTGCATTGGCTTTTTAATGGCGTTTGTTGGTGGGCCATCGGAATAGTTTTGTGCTGCTTCTTGTTTAATCTGGAAGGTTTTAAAGGTAGTCTAATAGACACTTCTTGCCAACTTGAAGGTAAATATGTTAAGTTAAACTTAACGGTATGAACATTTCTAGAGAATCCAAGCATTTTGATGACAGCAAACGGCACATCCTTAAAATAATTAAAATTTTTTGAGGGTATCTCGAAATTTTTGAAATCATCCAGTTTCATTTGGATAACGATGTATGGTTTTTTACCGTTTATGGTTTTCATCAATTTGATTAAACCAATCGGTGAAAAAAATTCATTTCTATCTAATTCGGATTTCTATTGACAAAATTTGGGGATATTTTTGTAGGAAGTGCTGGATCGCATACGAAATATACGAATTTTTTTTCTGAGGAACACATGAGTCGCTCCAGGTTATTAAACTTGTGATGTCATTATCATTAAAAACCCGCTCTAATATTTTATATAATGCTAAAGCAATGTCATTTCCTGTACGCCCCATTGCTGCCTCATTCCACATTGCACAGTATGTAGTTCTTGTCGTTGATAAATGTGCAGTCAAGTTGCACACGTTCAGTTTTGAAAGGTAATACGATGAATTGATATTACTCTTCGGACACGTGATTACCTTCTGCATTTCAAAGCAGAGGATGGGAATACCATATTTTTTATCAGCTTCTTTGATTTCACGCATTGTACTCTTGAATGCAATATGATCACAGATTCACAGACACTACAACGATCAGACTTAGGTTTATAAAAGTCACGAGTAAACCTAGTATTGAATGTGTTCCTAAAGAAGCTTTCTTTAACCGGTAAAACATCTAACTCGTTGCATCTTTGTACGTACAAATCATACATCTTCAATATATTTAAATTGCAATCTAAATGTTTTTTTTGGTCTTCCTCCTACAATAATGAGATTCGATACACGGGAAGCTTTTAATATGATCCAGAACGAAATTTAGCCTTTCCGTAGCTATTGTTCTTGAGATCTTGGTTCCTCTTTCGCTTTTTGGCATCGTTCCGGTTACCAAATTAATTTTTTGATGTACAGTGTATATGGGTTTTTGAGAAGTCGCAAGTGTGCTCAAATAAAAATTTTTACACACCCACACCTTATTCTCCGCGATGCAAGACCTTTATTAGATTTCCGCCTTGTTTCAGTTCGCTCTGTGGTCGACGCTATAAAATTATATTTTCCAGCCTGATCTATTGAGTAGTAACTCTCAAATATTGCCCTTCGTTCAGCATCGGTGACGCGATTAGCGCACTGTAGTTTGCATGCCGTCATGCAATTTTTTAAATTAATAATTTCCTTTTTAGGATGAACGTTACCGCGGGTGGTGATCAGTAAATTCTAGAACGGCTTGAACAATTTTCTGTCGCTTCGTGATTTGCCAATTGCCCGATTTTCTTAGTCGCTTCCTTGATTTAATCTAATAAAAGAAATGAAATATAATATGTGTATATTTACACAGTATAAAAATATGGTTTCTTACCTGCTCATTACCAGTAAAAGTAGACGATTCCGATTCAACTTCTGAAGCTATCGTTTCTAATACAGCTAACGGCTTTTATAATTCAACACTAGATATATTATTATCTTCATGGACACTTAGAACCGATAATTTATCACTTTGAACTGTTCTAAACATAGAAACAAATTTTGGATCGTCAATAATCAAACATTCTTCCGAAAAGTTTGGTAGTTCGAATTCTACAATTTGCGATTCAAACGACATGTTAACTGAAATATAGATGTTTTTATTTGACAATAATTAACCCATTTGTGCCCAAAACTTTTTTTAAATATTCAAATAAGATTAACCTTCACGGATGCAAATAGTTCATAAAAGGGAAACCTCTATACGTTTTGGATATAAGGTATGGTCTTTATGTGCTTCCAGCGGTACATGTAAAAATTTAGAGGTATATCAAGGCAAAAATACGCGATTAAACTCAACATATCAAGAACTATTCGGTAAATGTGCCTCTCGCCTTGTCAACATGATTGACGATTTTTCTGATAAAGTCCAAGAATAACCGTTTTCAATTTACTATGATAATTTATTTACGAGCTTTCCGTTGTTGGCTTATTTGAAATTAATTCGAAAATGCAAACAATTCTTTATCCATAAAACACAATTATAACACAAAAAACTATAACACATATATGTACTTACATATGGAAATTAGAACTCATTATAAATAGTAAAACCTTAACCGCACGTGCACTCTCTATGACAAGTTTTTTTTTACTAACTACCATTTTTTCATATTTCTCTATATGCCGAAAATACAGTAAAATTATGTTGAGAAATCTATAGTCGATTTATAAGGAGAAATTTCGACTTTTATGAGAGAACCATTTTTGGTACTTTGGGCTTAAATGGGTTAAGATGACATTTATGTATACATATAAGAGATTTTCTTACCTCTAAACTATTTAAAGTAACTTACATAAATTCTACAAGGAGTAATTACATTTTTTAAATTTAACACATTCCAGATATAACGACGTTACAATACGAATTGTACTGAAAAAGGCGCCAAATTTTGACGTTTGCATTTTTTTTTGTTTGTTTGTTGGAATAAAAGGGTTACATCATAGACAAATAAATGAATAAAGATCCCTAAACCAATGGAAAATTTATGTTTAAATCAAATTCTCGATGTCGTTACAAATGGAAAAAAATTTCTAGCGGCTGTTAGTATAAATATTAGTTAATACTCAAACCCTATTTTGGTCTACATTATGAGCGCAATACATATTTCTCGCTCAATATATTTTTTCAATACGCGCGCGACAAATAAAATTTTTTATATTTGTGTATACAGTAAAAAAGAAACAAACGGAAAAATAACAAATTCAACTTATTTTTTATTTTCGTTTGAAAGTATCCTTTCTCTTCTTTCTTTAAGTCATACACTTATATTTTAATAAAACAGAATGAAATGAAACTAAAACGCACGTATTATCTATATACATACTCGTATATACATATGTACTATTTAAAATAATGTTTATGCACGATCGATAATTTCTTGTTTAGATATATAGAATTTAAACACGTGGTGACCATGAAAAGGAAGAGGATCTATTTTAGATGTAAGTATGTAGCTACGATGATTGTTTTGGTGTGCTGCATGAAGTATAATTTAAAAAACAAATATTTGGAGGAAATGATAAGAAACATCAACAATTTATGAACGAAAGGGAAAAATATTATAATTAAATGGTTTTTTAATGATCGCAGAAAACAGTTACATATACATATGTATTACATATTTGTGTTTGGTTACATTATGTATATTTTATATGCCTATCTATACTGGTTTGTCCAAATTAAATACATTCATGACTAAATTTTCCCTAAGTATACTATTAAGCATGCATGATTTAAATTCGATAATTTTAAAATACCTAATAATTTTATAAATGATTTTATTTTTGAGAAAATGAATAAAATCAGCTTACACCGGAAAGGTGTCTTTTGGAAAATATACTATGTATTTGGATTTGCCTCCAAAAAAATTGGTCAAGCATATACATTTTTGTTAACGTTTTCCCCTTATTCCATATTATCTGAAGCATGGTAAAGGTATTATAGGCCTTGATTTGTTTCAACTAGCTTTTGCAAACCTTTTAAGACGTCGGATATAAAAGCTAGTTTTTGATTTTAACTAAATTTGCAAAAACATTAATATTTCGATTGCGGTTGTGGTATATACATATATAGAATTATGAGTATACACAATATCCGTGCAATTTCATTTTTAATCTGCTAACCCCAAATAAAAATCATCTTAAGGTTTTAAAATGACAATATATAAATATTTCATTGTTCGTTGTTGTCAATTGATTTACAAGCTTACATTAAAAGTACAGTGGAATTTTTCAGATACCAACCACCCCTTATCATGGAAACTACCCCAAATTTCTCTACAATAAAGGACCACTTCTTTGAAAATTTCAAAAATAGACTATTCAATATCGGATAATGGGTATCGCTTTATAATCCTCATCAGAAATGCAATTCGATTTTCAAGTTGTAACTATAAATCATGGACACAAATTTATTTAGCCATCCCCTTTATTTATTAGGTGTATAACTTAATTTCTACAGATTTTTTCTTCGAGCTTAAAATTATATTTAAAATAGAAATATTTTCACGGTATTTTTTGATTTTTACAGGATCATGATTTACATAACCTCTCAGAATAGCAGAGTTTACAATGGCAACTGATAAACAGCGCATTCGGCACTGCATTCTATACAAATGAATTCCAATAATGAAAAAAAGCTTCTAAAGCACGGGAATCAATTTGTAGTGGTCTTGGTGTCGACCTTGTGTCTTATGAAATTTGTAATTATTGGTACAAACGTTTTAGAAGTGGTGATTTCGATCTTAGCGACAGCCTCGAAAGTTTGAAGATGTGCGAGCTAACCTGGAATATACAACAGCAACAGGCATAACTCAGAAAAAACCTAATAAATAAATAAAATAATGCGTAATAATTGGATTCATATTAGTTTTCAATCCCTATAAAAACCATAAACATTTGATAGTTTAAATTCTCCTAAACTTCTGAAACTTTAAATGAATTGTAAGAAAATATGTACTATGGACTTGAAGGATATAAAAATTAATTAAATAGAGTAAAATATTTTCTGGACAGTTATTTTTCAGTAATTATCTTCTCCTGTACTAAATATTAATTTATTGCATTAATATGCCCAGTACCAAGTGAATTTTATAAAACTGGTGATGTAAATGTATTTAATTAATGTGTAATAATCCATCACCATTAGTCATACATACTTTAATCGTATATAGTTCAATGAGTTGTCACAGATTTTAGTGAGGCGTCATTAAACCTTATATGAAACATGTCTTTGTTTTCGGTAAGACTGCAGTGGGCTGAACTTGCTCGACATGTTTAAAGAGTTCGTAGTATAAATATTTTTTGTATATAAAATCAATAAGGACTTCGGCCTGATGACCTAAATCAAGGACAGGATCACGAACGCCGCACGGAAGTCCCAGAAAATATTCGAACCCAATTCAAACAAAATTAATTATAAACGGAACACGCAATCTAAATTTAATAAAATAAAAATCATTTCGTGCTAGCACAAAAGGTGTTTTTTTAGAGGTTCACAATTTAGAATTAAAATAGAACAAAGAAAATTATTTTGAATATCAGTGAAACTAGCTTTATTGGATAAATAATTTTATGCCATTAATGCTTGAATATGATTTCGGCCATATGGCCACAGCGTCTGCACTCTGCAACGTAGATGGCGCAATCTGGATGTCCAATTTTTACACACTTTTCGCAGCAATTCGCAATTTTTCTTTTCGCCGGATGTTGTGTTCCATGGGTACAATCGTCTCTGGTTTACCAGCGTCTACATGTGACTTAACATTTCCCCAAAGATAATAATCTAATGGAGTTAGCTCGGTGACCAATTAACAGGACCATTACGTGAAATTAGTCTTTTATCAAATATTCCGCACTGTGTGGCATGTGGCACCGTCCTGTTGGAGCCACATATCAGCAATATGTATGGCAGCCAATTGGGGCACAACAAAGTTAGAAATCATGTCCCTATACCGTTCACTGTAACAATCTGCCCTTCATCGTTTTTGAAAACATGTAGATCAATGAATCCAACAGCCCATAAAGTGCACCAAATAGTGATTGTATATGGATGTAATGATGTTTCGGCAAATACTTGTGGATCACAATTACAATTTTTACAGAAATTATAATGTAAACATTTATTTTTAGCTTACCAAAATATGGAAAATTGAAAAAGCAATGGTTGAAAGCAAATGGCTTCGGTGAGCAAGGTGCACTAAGTGCATGATTATTCCATGCCACAGACAAAAGAGAATCAGAGGAGTTTTTTAAGAAAATCGGCCATTCTCATCTTGTTCATTGACAAATCAACGTGTGGATTTGACGTCATTGAAAATTATCTTAAAAATACATGCCCTAATATTAATCAAACCGTAATTTCATATCATACTGAAAAAACATGGTTGTTTGAAAATTTGTTTCCCAAGACGTTTATCCAACTTCTATAAATGATGCTAACGATATTATTTGGGCTAATTTTGAAGTTTTTTCTCAAGTTGAGGAAGATCCAATCTATGCGTTGAACTTATTAAGTGATTTGGCAATCAAGTCGTTGCGTTTAAATAAAAATAATAAAGACCATGACCAGGATTATTTACCACCAATTGACGAAGTACCTGAACTAATGGTATTGGGAACTAATATAGATTTTATAATCGTGAATTGATAAAAATTTTTAATGACGATAATATATCCGATTTAAACAAAAGTCCTTCGAAATTGCAGACCATTACAAAAATCACAAATAGTTCACCTCTTGGTGCTAGCAATCGTAGTGGTACTACTTCTTTTTATTTTGTTAATAAAAGTATAAAACCTTCTTACATATACAAACAATTTAATAAAATAACGTTAAAGTGAGCAATGGCCTCATTAGGTGCTGATCTTTCTACGAGTTCAAGAAGGACTTCTTTAAGGACTAAATACAACAAACACATAAAGTAATAGGAACCTACGACAAACAAGTATGAGATAAAGAAGAAAAAATAGTATTTTGGGCTACCTGATAGACGAACTTGAAGAAAAAAATTTAATTAGTTCTTGCCAGAAAGATAATTTTTTAAACCATTTTGACCCAAATTCAATTGTTTGAGCTAAAATTAAAAATCGAAAGTTAGGCAGAAATTATCCAGAAGAAATACGGAGGTTTGCTTTAAAATCAAACTTTTATTCTCCGAAGGCCTGTGAATATGTTCGAAACAAATTTAAAAACTGCTTGCCTCAGATGAGGTCGTTATTGTAAATGTATGCTTGGATGAGTTGTCCATTCATCCAAAATGCGAGTATGATTATCATACCAATATAATACAGGTAACCCTCCAAGAACACGGGGTTTGAAGAACGCGGATATCCATTTTCGTTATTCTTTTTTATTTTGTGTTTTGTATATCATAACAAAAAATAAAACGTAACGTTTTTTTTATTTTATTTTTTGTAGTATCGAACAACACGATTTCAAAGAACACGGAACGAATTAATCGTGTTCTTGGAAGGGTTCCCGTATCTGGATACGCCTAGTTTGAAGGTAGTGACCCAAATGATAATACTTAAGCTACTCAAGTACTTGTGTTTATGTTTGTCAGTTGTACTGCTCGTTGGAAAATTACTCTTGGATATTTCCCTATTAGTAGCTTAACAGCTGTACAAAAGAAAAATATGATAGTTTCATTTGCCTTTATTACACAATATTGGGGTTGTAACAACTGAAACAAGCATAAAATTATCTATCCAATAAAGCTGGTTTCACTGATATTCAAAATAATTTTCTTTGTTCTATTTTAATTCTAAATTGTGAACCTCTAAAAAACCACCTTTTGTGCTAGCACGAAATGATTTTTATTTTATTAAATTTAGATTGCGTGTTCCGTTTATAATTAATTTTGTTTGAATTGGGTTCGAATATTTTCTGGGACTTCCGTGCGGCGTTCGTGTTCCTGTCCTTGATTTAGGTCCTCAGGCAGTTCTTATTGATTTTATATACAAAAAATATTTATACTACGAACTCTTTAAACATGTCGAGCAAGTTCAGCCCACTGCAGTCTTACCGAAAACAAAGACATGTTTCATATAAGGTTTAATGACGCCTCACTAAAATCTGTGACAACTCATTGAACTATATACGATTAAAGTATGTATGACTAATGGTGATGGATTATTACACATTAATTAAATACATTTACATCACCAGTTTTATAAAATTCACTTGGTACTGGGCATATTAATGCAATAAATTAATATTTAGTACAGGAGAAGATAATTACTGAAAAATAACTGTCCAGAAAATATTTTACTCTATTTAATTAATTTTTATATCCTTCAAGTCCATAGTACATATTTTCTTACAATTCATTTAAAGTTTCAGAAGTTTAGGAGAATTTAAACTATCAAATGTTTATGGTTTTTATAGGGATTGAAAACTAATATGAATCCAATTATTACGCATTATTTTATTTATTTATTAGGTTTTTTCTGAGTTATGCCTGTTGCTGTTGTATATTCCAGGTTAGCTCGCACATCTTCAAACTTTCGAGGCTGTCGCTAAGATCGAAATCACCACTTCTAAAACGTTTGTACCAATAATTACAAATTTCATAAGACACAAGGTCGACACCAAGACCACTACAAATTGATTCCCGTGCTTTAGAAGCTTTTTTTCATTATTGGAATTCATTTGTATAGAATGCAGTGCCGAATGCGCTGTTTATCAGTTGCCATTGTAAACTCTGCTATTCTGAGAGGTTATGTAAATCATGATCCTGTAAAAATCAAAAAATACCGTGAAAATATTTCTATTTTAAATATAATTTTAAGCTCGAAGAAAAAATCTGTAGAAATTAAGTTATACACCTAATAAATAAAGGGGATGGCTAAATAAATTTGTGTCCATGATTTATAGTTACAACTTGAAAATCGAATTGCATTTCTGATGAGGATTATAAAGCGATACCCATTATCCGATATTGAATAGTCTATTTTTGAAATTTTCAAAGAAGTGGTCCTTTATTGTAGAGAAATTTGGGGTAGTTTCCATGATAAGGGGTGGTTGGTATCTGAAAAATTCCACTGTACTTTTAATGTAAGCTTGTAAATCAATTGACAACAACGAACAATGAAATATTTATATATTGTCATTTTAAAACCTTAAGATGATTTTTATTTGGGGTTAGCAGATTAAAAATGAAATTGCACGGATATTGTGTATACTCATAATTCTATATATGTATATACCACAACCGCAATCGAAATATTAATGTTTTTGCAAATTTAGTTAAAATCAAAAACTAGCTTTTATATCCGACGTCTTAAAATGTTTGCAAAAGCTAGTTGAAACAAATCAAGGCCTATAATACCTTTACCATGCTTCAGATAATATGGAATAAGGGGAAAACGTTAACAAAAATGTATATGCTTGACCAATTTTTTTGGAGGCAAATCCAAATACATAGTATATTTTCCAAAAGACACCTTTCCGGTGTAAGCTGATTTTATTCATTTTCTCAAAAATAAAATCATTTATAAAATTATTAGGTATTTTAAAATTATCGAATTTAAATCATGCATGCTTAATAGTATACTTAGGGAAAATTTAGTCATGAATGTATTTAATTTGGACAAACCAGTATAGATAGGCATATAAAATATACATAATGTAACCAAACACAAATATGTAATACATATGTATATGTAACTGTTTTCTGCGATCATTAAAAAACCATTTAATTATAATATTTTTCCCTTTCGTTCATAAATTGTTGATGTTTCTTATCATTTCCTCCAAATATTTGTTTTTTAAATTATACTTCATGCAGCACACCAAAACAATCATCGTAGCTACATACTTACATCTAAAATAGATCCTCTTCCTTTTCATGGTCACCACGTGTTTAAATTCTATATATCTAAACAAGAAATTATCGATCGTGCATAAACATTATTTTAAATAGTACATATGTATATACGAGTATGTATATAGATAATACGTGCGTTTTAGTTTCATTTCATTCTGTTTTATTAAAATATAAGTGTATGACTTAAAGAAAGAAGAGAAAGGATACTTTCAAACGAAAATAAAAAATAAGTTGAATTTGTTATTTTTCCGTTTGTTTCTTTTTTACTGTATACACAAATATAAAAAATTTTATTTGTCGCGCGCGTATTGAAAAAATATATTGAGCGAGAAATATGTATTGCGCTCATAATGTAGACCAAAATAGGGTTTGAGTATTAACTAATATTTATACTAACAGCCGCTAGAAATTTTTTTCCATTTGTAACGACATCGAGAATTTGATTTAAACATAAATTTTCCATTGGTTTAGGGATCTTTATTCATTTATTTGTCTATGGTTACATCTGCACAAAAATTTAAACAAAGTTGTATCGAAAGAAAAATTTTAAAATTTTTGTGAAAAAGAGTTGTATCAAGCACTATCTACCTATATGTAGATAGAACCATTTATCAAAAATTACAAGTAATACCGTCTTCACTTAGTACTTTGTTATGCAGCTATCTCGGTTAATATTAGCCGTGTTCCATTGGCGTTAGCAAAGTACTTGCAAGTACTTGTGAGTAGATGTTCAATGGAACGCAAATTTGTTAGTTAGAAGTAAAACATAAGAAAACAAAAATTTTGATTGAGTATTTATGAGTAGCTAGAAGTACTTGCGAGTACTTTACTACCGTTAATGGAACGCGGCTATTGATAATTTTTGAAATCTGACAACACCATCGAATAGAATGATCTCAAATTAGTGGTTATACATGTATAACTCATTTTTCTAAAAAATGTCACATAGAACTTTGTTATTATGAGCTCGCGCCATATCAAAAAATAATTTAAAAACAATTGGAAAATTAATGGCTAATTTTAGGCTAATTAAATGCCCGATTTATTATTTTTGGTCCGCTCGTTCTAGAAAAGGATTAGGCTTATCCACTTCAAAACTAGCAGAACCCGAATCGAAAATCGGACCTAAACCGAAATTAGAACGCAAAACTAACGATTAATCGACATACATATAATTAAAGATTCATTATATCATATAATCAAATATCACATTAACAAATATTGGGCTCCACTCGTTCTTAACACTTAACCAAGCCAAACCGAAAATCGGCTAACCAAAATTAGAATCAAAAACCAAGACCTTTCGAATACAAATAATTAAAAGGTCATTATGGTCTAATCAAATGTTTCATAAAAAACTGTTGGGCTCCACTCGTTCTTGACAAAGTGTTGTTAAATTATGAACGCACCCCATATTCTCATCTGTCAACATTATTATATTGAAATACAGTTTATTAGTTAGTATCGCTCACAAAGACAACATTTTTATTTTTTCGCTCTGCTAATAGGTTATGACTATGAGCCCAAGTGACACGTTTAAGCAAGTAATTGGACTTTGAATTTAATCGCGATTCAGATTGATTTTACATAATTGTTGTAAAATTTGTATCGTCATCAACACGTTTTATGAGAAGCAAATCGCGGTTTTAACATCCAAAAATTAAACGCGGTGCCGATAATTATCATATGTGGTGTTTTGCTATGCTGAATTATTTCGATATAAAAACGTTACGTGAATCAAAATTGACGTTGGCCCTCTGAGTCTGGTACCGGAACTTTTTGTTCACATTCTCAATTGTAATTCAGCCCTTGAAATATAAGAAAAATTCAAAAATTTGTATTAGCCGTGTTGTATTTAGTAAAAATACAACGTGTTGTGTCGATAGTTGCTGTTTGCATACCATACGGATCCTCCGTTAATATATATGGTGAGCTGTCTTTATTTTTCTCAAACCAACTAGCAGTTACAGTTCCTGATTTTGATTCTATGATGATTTTGGGAGATCTTAACTTACCGGAAATAAAATGGCTTACTGTTGATGATGAACTTCTGCCATTCAATGATGATCTAACTTCAGATCTGGTGATGGACTCAATCTGTTCACTCGGGCTAAGACAGATTAATAACATCGAGAACCAGTGCAGCAATATCCTCGATCTGGGAGTCAATTCGCGTTCCGTGAAATAATGAAAATGAAAAGTTTTTTTCATTAGCAATCGAATCGGTTTGCATTCTCCATAAGAAATTTTGATTGCACACAGTAAAATTTAAAATTACGTGCGAATAATTCAAACTACTAGATTGCCAATGAACAAAACTTTTCATTTTCATTATTTCACGGAACGCGAATTAACCCCCTGTAGCCCTATTCTGGCTTTCCCTGGGAATAGGGAATTGGGAATAGTATTTTCATAGTATTTTTGTCTAAATTGTATTTTTCTGGCCTACTGAGGGAACATGATTGGTGTCAATATATTCGAAACAAGGTTAAATGGGAAAATATTTTTCCCTATAAAAATTTTGTGGATCAAAAGTTTCCCAAATCACTATGTTTTGAATATTTTTGCACTAAACTTATTCTTTCAGTAGGCCAGAAAAGTATAAATTTAACAAAAATGCTATGAAAATATTATTCCCAGTTCCCTATTCCCAGGGAAAGCCAGAATAGGGCCACTGGTGTTAATTCCAGTAGAAGTACATGGCACAATCATTGCTTATAATGATCTCGACGGTTCTTCAAGTATTTTTCACATACCACTACATATCCAATTAATATTTGAAAATTGTGTTAATGTTAACGTAAATTTTAATTCTAGTAAGTCTTTTAACTTTAAAAAGGGAAATTATAATGCTTTAAATGAGTTTCTGGACAATATTAATTGAGATCATAATATAACGGGCAGATTAGACGCTTATATTGATCAGTTTTATAAAATAATGAACTTGGCAATTGAACAATTTATTCCCCGTTCACCTGTAGTTTCGTCGATGCGCGAGCCATGGTTTAATAGTCGCCTCTCAGGATTAAAAAATCGGAAATCTAAAGCGGATAAAAAATATAAATTAAACCCATCCGTCGTAAATTATGAAATATTTAGCGCGCTCAGATCTCAATTTAAAATCTTAAATCGTTTCTTGTATAGTTTATATATTGTTGAGATCGAATCGAATATTAGAAACAACCCTAAATGTTTCTGGAATTATGTTGATTCGAAACGGAATTGTAGCGAAGTATACCCTCGCAAATGCCTTTCAATTCTTTGACTGCTAGTGATCCACAAAGTACCACTGACATGTTTGCAGCATTTTTTGAAAATGTGTATGTCCCGTCTTCGAGAGGGAATGACGAACTTGTTTTTAGTAATAATCCAAACATTCTATTTCAGTTTACTACAGATGACTTTCTACACGCTCTGTTGAATGTAAATGTGAATATGAGTTGTGGCCCGGACAAAATTCACCCGCTTGTGTTGAGAAAGTGTGCTTCGGTCTTGGCCCAGCCACTGACGGACATCTTCAATTTGAGTTTGAAGAGTGGAGTTTTTCCATCAATTTGGAAATCCAGTTTGGACGGAGAACGGATATCGAAAATTATCGCAGTATTTCTATCTTATCAGCTATCCCTAAATTATTTGAATCGATGATCAAGGACCGCATCTTTTTCTTAACTAAAAATTCCATCTCAGTAAACCAGCATGGGTTTTACTCCGGACGGTCAACTGTGACAAATCTTCCTTTGTTTACAAATTTTTTGCCGTTAGCATTAGAAGGTGGTGATGGTGTTGAGGTAGTGTTTACTGATTTTAGCAAAGCTTTTGATAAAATTGATCATGATTTATTGGTAAAGAAACTGGGACAGCTCAACAATTGTGATGCCCTTCCTTTAAAGTGGATCTTTTCATATTTGACGAACAGAACTCAAAAAGTTTTTTTAAATAATATTTTATCTAGAGACATAAATGTTTTATCTGGCGTCCTACAAGGTAGCCACATTAAACCTCTATTATTTATTGCATTCATAGATGATGTGAAGCGGTGTTGGTGGTGAATCTACAACAGGAATTAAACGTTTTCTGTGACTGGTGTAGCTTGAGTAAGCTTTGCCTGAACGTTTCTAAATGTAAAGAAGACGTTATGAACCTGATAATAGTTTATTCTTAAATGACGTTATGATAGAGCGAGTTTATTCTTTTCTAGATTTAGGGGTTTTGTTTTCACGAAATTTATCGTTTAAGGACCATATTGACAGATGTATTAATAAGGCTAATCCAATGTTAGGGTTTTTAATCCGTTTCTCCAAAGATTTTCATGATCCATATACTCTAAAAGTCCTTTTCGCTTCATTTGTTCGATCGCACTTGGACTATACGTCAAGTGTTTGGAACCCGTACTATAAAAATTCCTCTAACCGTATAGAATCAATCCAGAAGCGATTTATGTTGTTTGCCTTAAGGCGACTCCCTCGAGGGGTAAACGCTCCTAAGTATGTGCTTCCGCCGTATCTAGGCCGTTGTTTGTTACTGAATATTGAGCCATTGTTCGTCCGAAGACAAATCTCTTGCGCAATGTTTGTGAGCGACGTTATAATGGGCCGAATTGATTATTCACATCTACTGTCCTTGTTTTCAATACGTGCCCCAGTGAGATCACTCAGACACCGAGGCTTAGTGATTGATCTGCACTTCCATGGGTCTAATTTTGGTATGTCGGACCCGGTTTGTAATTCTAGCCGTGTATTTAATAATGTATCTACCGTGTTCGATTTTAATTTGTCCAGAGATGAATTTAAAAGAGTTCTAAAATTTTTTTTTATTCAAATTTGATTTAGATTAATAAACCTAATTTTAAATACCAGATGTAAATTAAAAATGGTGGTTAGATAAATAAATAAATGATTCCACCTATGAGAACAAGCAATGGATGCAGAAGGATTTTTTGAGCAGAATAGAATAGAAGAATAGAAGAAAATGGAGGTCAAGAAATCACGAAATTATTTAAAGACTTCTATTAAAACGAATGAATCCGCGAATGTAAATGAACTCACCTACATACACTAATATGGATTTCGAGATAGATATTACACAATTGGTCACAGCCCAGATTCAAACACAGAAAATGTACTGGTTTTTGGGAAAAAACTACCAATTTCAACACAAAATAAACTGATGCTATATAAGGAGCAAGCCAATAAGGCCGTATGGTATTCAGCTGTGGGTTAGAGCTAAGCCAAATAACCGAATAACCAGTCGCTAACGAGCTAAGCAAAGCAGCACGAAAGTAAGAAGAGGGGATCTACCATCACTGAAACGACTAACCCAGCCAACTGCTTCACCAACAATAAGGAGGCTGGAAAGGGTAAAACCGTTTGAGTTAGCTTTACAGCCAGCCTGCAAGGGAATTCTAAACATTTAACGAAGCTAATTAGGTTAGAATTGAGTAGTTGTTAGCTAATATATAGATTAGCTTCATTATAATAATTTTGTATGAATATAAATAAAACTAACTAAAAAAAAATTGTTGAGATCGGGTTGATTAAAATATTGGATTTGAATTTTCAAAGAATAATTTCTAATGATTGGTTTTAATTTTTGCCAATAAAACTAACAATTTAGTATAACGGCCTAAATTATCCACTCAAGAGTATTTTTCTTTTCTACTATAAAACTATTTTTTTTTTGTGTTAATTTATTCATTTTCCGGTTGACTGCATATTAAATAATTCAACAAAACATCTAAAATATTAAGCCAATAAAATTCCAATAAATATGTATTTTCAATATGAAAAAAAATGGATATAAAGTCATGACAAAATAGATAAAAATGCTGTAGCCTGTTGTCTAGTGAATGACCAGAAAAATGCAGACAAGATTTTACACCATCGCGCTTTTATATAAACACAAATATTTACTTTAATAAAATTTATAAAATAATAATAATCAAATATTATATTTCTTATGGATATTATAAAATTTAATTTAATTTGATTTTTTTTTATGACATTTATCCATGACATTATTTTTTAATATGTTGTCTTATAATAATAATTCCGAGGGAATGAAAGAATTTATGTGGGTGGTCTGTAGATTCATGGACTGTATATGTAGTGGATTAGTTTGTAAAAATTATCATATACAATTTATGATCTTTTTATAGCGAAGTACCGATCCATAACAAAATTTATGATTGGCATGTTATAATCCTTCTTAAAAATAACTTATTCATAGTTAAAATGTATAGTTTTAGTAATGTAAATATTATTTAAGATAAGTTTAAAACAACCATATACAGGTAACCCTTGTATAACACGGTTATAAATACATGTATGGCAAATCAAATACAAAATATTGTTTAAAGGAAAATTCTTTGTTCGGGAGTGTGTTCCGGCACACACCGATATAATGTACAATTGTGAGATTATCTTAGATTTGCGTTGTTTCCGAAAGAGAGTAAAAGTAATTATTTCTCTAGTAAATATAAACCAACTAGATTTCAAGATTAATTTTAATTACTATAGTCCGACTCATAGATTAACACCTGTTTTATTTCTATCTTTTATCACATAACAAAACAATTGATTATGACAAAAACGTCAGCGTTGTTATGAACGCACCCCTGTAGTAGTTCATGAGAATCGAATTTATTATGTATGTATATTTTCCACTCTTGCATATTTTTATATTATTTTAATTTACTTTGTCATCTGACAACTTAAATAAACAAACGAGTACAAGTTTAACTGCTTATTCAATGGAATAATGTATCAGGCCCGTTGAACTGACGAACTGAAAATTATTTTTTATTGCTCCAAATTCATATTTATGAAATCGGCTACACTATGAATAGAGATTTCAAGATAAAATTCTGTTTAAAAATTTAACTATCAAAATTTTATGATTTTATTATTGGTCATAAAAATATATATATCAATAAACTAAATGTATTATAAGCTGCATAATTAAATTTAAATGATTGTTATTTATCAGATTTCTAAAGTTCGATGCCCAACAGATCAAAATATATAATCCGTTGGTTTAGAAAGGAACCCTCTCGAGAAATTCAATTTCAAGGGCATTTATGGTTAGCAAAAATAGAAAATTGTGCTACGTTATTACTAATTTAGGTTAATTTATTAAGCAATGATTTTTGATCACCTCAATTTAATATAAGCATCCGAACATTGATTAGATACAGTTGACTCTTCTAACAAAAACTAATTCACCTTTTCTGATGAATGCTACTTAAACTATGTATATCTACGATTTTTTTTAAAATATCGGAATCTGCTATACAGTTTTTGGATGATCAACTGCATTTTAACAGATTCTTTTTATAAGCGATCTAGATCGATAGCTGTACCAAAGCCTTCTAAATTTCAAAAGTCACAGTTAGAAATGTGGAAATTTAGAAAGAAGCAAACTTCAAGAGAATGTGCAAAATTTCTTCATCTTTAAGTTTGGAAGAAAATAAATTTATAAATATCCACAGAATTTGCCAGTTTGTTGGAAATGTCGTAGAGCAATTTAAAGTTTAAATGCTTTTTCTAAAAAATTTGTAATATTTTTATAGGAAATTTAAAATGGAGTTTAGAGTGACCTTATAAATTATAAGATAGGTCACATGGTCAGCAGAGTTATATTTAAAAATATTTTTATCAAAAAAAAAGTCGGCGCTTAGGTCATAACATTCTAATCCATACATTTTTCGAATTGTCCCTGTATGCGATTGAAATTTTACAAAATTTAATTAAGAAATAGCCGAGTTCATGAAATGACCAGTTTAGTCCAACATTTACAGATCCCAGAATTTTGTCCAAAACTTACTTTAAAATCCCGGATCATTACTACCATCCAAATTTCATCGTAATTCGGTAAGAAATGGCAGAAAGACGGAATTTTTTTAAAATTCAAGATTTCATTTACTGAGTTCTCTTACTCCGGAGATCAATCAATTTGCCATTTTAAGGATCACTTTTAATATTTTATTCCGCTGAGATGTTTTATTTAGTGAAAAAAGTGACACATAATGAATAAAAAAATTGCCGCTGGTAATTACATAACAAAATAATTTCTCTTTAGTGATAGTGCAGCGACTTGCAGCAAGTAGCGTAATCTCTTATTTTCCGCTGTTAAATTTTCGCTATCTTATACAGCATAACTTTTGACCAATTGTTTTGTTGTGCCGATTGTAGTCACTGTAGGCATTGTAAGGCAATCGAAACCATCGTTTTTTTAAATTATTTTTTATTTAAAATTTGTTGTTTCTTAAATTTGCCTGCCCATGTTCAGTGCGCATTGAACACGGGTTTGGCGCTGTCATTTTAAACGCCTTTTAACCCTAACTCTGTCCATTGGGGTCATATTGACCCCAACCGTTTTTAAAACCTAAACAATCATAATTTTTGTAATATAAACCTAGAGCCGATAGCCTCAACTAAAACCTTTTACATAGAACCCAAAGCTTTTAGTTGAGGCTATCTAAATTATTCGCACTGTATATAATACAAAAATTATGATTTTTTAGATATTAAAAACGGTTGGGGTCAATATGACCCCAATGGACAGAGTTAGGGTTAAGCTGGCAGAACCCATACAGCAGAACATTACAAACTAGTATGAATAATTATATCTCTATTATATATAAAAATCACGTGCCAAGATGTTCGTACACGCTAATCTCCGAAAACGACCAGCCGATTTCAATGAAATTTTGTGAATGTATATGGGTAGTTCAAGTTTAAAAGATAGGATAGTTTTGGATCCGATAGGTAGCGCTGTTGTCGAGATTTAAAAAAACATATTTTAATTTTTTTAATAAATTTTTTTTTAAATTTTTTTTTAAATTTCCAATTTAAAAATACATACAACCACAAATTTTAACTTCCTTACTCCACCCATAAATATTTTTTAAAGCTATTTGCTTAATTCTTAATATATAAAAATCAAGTGACATGATCTTCGTACACACTAATCTCCAAATTGTTCGATATTGTTACCACAAATATGACCCATAGGCCGTGCGGTGCTTTTAACATGACATCGCCATGTATGAACAATGGAAAATGTACAAAGCAATGTATTAATGATACCATCACTGATATCGACGGTTATCCATTGTGTCGGTGCGGAAACGCAGAGAATAGGAGCCACACATTCACCATGTAAATGTCGATCACTACAAATCAAATTGAAATTACAAATCACTGGGTGGTACCATACTCACCAATATCTTTAAAAACGTACAAAGCTCATATTAATGTCGAGTTTTGCAGTTCTGTACAGTTCATCAAGTACATTTGCATATATGTTAATAAAAGCAGTGATTTGGCAGTACTTGAAGTACAAGATATAAATGAAAACGACAAAATATCACGATACCAAATGGGCAGGTACATCAGCAGCAACGAAGCTGTCTCGCATATTCTTGGTTTTCCCATACACGAACAAAACCCAAGTCACCTTGCGATTCATCTTGAAAACCGTCAACGTGTATATTTCACTGAAGAAAATGACTCTTAGCGAATTTTTCAAACTGTGCCAAAAATCTGATGTTTTCGGACAATTCGCAAAAATATTATTATATACCGACGTTCCACGCTATTTTACATGGAACAAGTCAGGTAAAAAATGGGATCCACGTAGACAAGGCGAACCACATCCAACAATCGCAGACGTATTCAAAGCCAATACATTGGGACGACTTGCACAGTACATCCAAAACAACGCGAATGATTCTTTCTGCATTTGTTTTGGCGAATGTTCCAGGACCTACATCTTTCCAAGTTTTATGGACAGTCAATGGACAAGTGTTCAATACATATCAAGATGCATATCGACACTTGCAGATGCAGCATTTACATCCACGCCGAATAACGTTCGTCACTTGTGACTTTGTGGGAAAAATACAAGAATTACATGGCTGAAGACATACTACACCGAGTTAGATACACAAACCAAGATCCAAACATTGATTACACCCCAGAAATGTACAATGAAGCTTTAGTGTTGATCGAGGATTTGTATATTTTAATTTCAAATTGGCCAATAAATCATTATTGTTTGCCATCGCCTGATCGTCCGGCGACCGAGTTAGTAAACAGTGATGTGCAGCGAGAAGAACAGCATAACAATGTTGACTTAGCTACATTTATTGCGAACAATGAGCCATTAATGACTGGTGAACAAAAAAGTGTTTATGGTCAAATTATGCTGACTGTTGGTTCTAAACAAGGCGGCTTTTTCTTTATAGACGCACCAAGCAGAACCGACAAGATGGTAATTTTTAATATCACTTATCCTTGCAAAGATAAATTCGCAGCATTGGCAATTGCATCGTCAGGCATTGTTCCCGCTTTGTTAGATGGTCGACTAACGGCACATTCAGCGTTCAAACTGCCATTAGACGTTCTTCACACACCGAACGCAATGTGTAGCATTAAAAAACAGCAGAATGGCTGCAGTGCTGCAGAAAAGTTTGATCTTTATCTGCGATGAATGTACTATGGCTCATAAACATTCACTCAAAACATTGCATAGAACTATGCAAGATTTAAACGGCAACATCAAACTATTCGGTGGTGCTACCTTATTACTATCCGGTGATTTCCGACAGACATTGCCAGTCATTCCACGCTCTACTTATGCCGATGAGATTAACTCATGTTTAACAGAATCATTTCTATGGCGAAGCGTAGAGACCGTTTATTTGACCATCAATATGCGAGTACAATTACAAAGTTACTTGTCGGCACAAATATTTTCTGAACAAATCTGGATATTGGCAACGGTAATATAGAACTGCTATTTTTGCAGCGAAAAATGTTGATGTTGATGAAATTAATTTTCATTTCCACATCAATCAACACTGTCGTTGATGAAAATGACGCAGTAAATTATCCAACTGAATGTTTAAATTCAATAGATATGCCAGGAATGCCACCACACAATCTTAGATTAAAATTTGTTTCGCCAATAATTCTGCTTCGTAATTTAAACCCACCCAGTTTATGCAACGGCATACGTTTGGTCATCAAGCGGATCACCGGAAATGTTATTGAAGAAACCATTTTGAACGGAAAGTTTAAGGGAGAAGCCTCGTATCCCAATGATACTCTCGGAAACGACAATTCTATTCAAACGGCTTCAATTTCCGATTCGTTTGGCATTCGTTATAACAATCAACAAATCTCAAGGGCAAACAATGTCCGTTCGTGGTCTCGACTTAGAAATCCATGTTTCTCCTTTCCATGTATCGAAGGTTAGTTTTATATGGATAGTATATTCGTATGGCAATCTGTCACACTATTCAGCTAGTTTATTATAAAAAGCAATTGCGCGTTATTGCGCATTCAGTAAAGTAGTGACTTCGGCAATGACAATAACAAAAAATATTTGTGTTGGTATGGTTTGATAGTGGGAAATATAGTCCCACTGCTGTATAACTTTTGTCACCTTAGAAATTTTATAATTAAAATACTTTGTAATTATTTCATATAGTGACAATATAAGAATTTTATTTTGAATATCGATTTTCAAAAATATAATTTTCATCTTCAGTTCAAAATTACAACTATTCAAATAGTTTCGAGTTATCTTCGAATTATCGAGGATTGGTTAGGTCATAGAGATTTCCAACGGACATGGTATATATATATATATATATATATATATATATATATATATATATATATATATATAGTTAGCTTAAGACATCCTAACCAAATAAAAATTATCCCCATTTTAATACGATGAGGGAGACCCATTTGTTATTGCCCCCGAACAATGTTATACAGCAAAGTTATACAGCAGTGGGACCATGTTTTTCCACTATCACCACACCAACCCAAATATTTTTTAGTTATTGTCATTGCCGAAGTCACTAGTTTCCTGAATGCACTGAATGCCGAAAAATCGGTTAAAAATGGCCTACTTCCATAGCGATGGCCATATGCCAGAACTTTGTCGAAAAATCATTTTACAATCCCAATTCCATCGCACGTATCGAATTTCAACAAAATCTGTTAAGAAACGGCCAAATTCCTATTAGTCATTTTCTAGAACTTTATCGCAAACTCATTTTTGAATTTTGTCAAAAAAACATTTGAGAGTCCCATTTTTCCACGTGTCAAATTTTAAAAATTAAAACCAGGATTTCCTAAAAATCAGGGATTTATAAAAAAACAGGGACTTTGACAAACCGGGATTTCGTTACACACCAGGTCGATCTACTGACTTCAAATATTCAGCAAAAATATAAAAACCTGATAATTAAACGATGTTAGTTATAACTGTTTGCAGTTCCTAAACTTTGAGGCAGATATTTTTAGGAGGGGAGATCACAGAAAATGCTCAGCATTGGATTTTTTCCTAAACATCTGTTCTATCGGATTTATTGAATAAATATATTTTGTGTTTGAATGATTTTCTTTCAGTGAGTTTGTTTGGTGTCCGGCTATTGGAGTTCTATACCTATTCATTTGGTCCTGTTTCCCAATATCTCTTACCCTGTTTTTGTAATCATGTTTTTGTAATATTGGGGAAGGCAACGCATAATTGAGTATTATGAAAAGTTGAAACTATATTATGCTTAGGCCGATTTCGTGCCTGAGAATAAAAGCTACTTAAATGTTAAAAATTAAGCTTGCAATTTAAAGCCAAGTCTAAGGTAAACAAATGTAAATTTTAAATTGCTTTTTAATTTGTTTTGCATACCGCAGCTACCTAATTAAAAACTATAAATATTTTGTTCATGGCAAGTGGTGACAGATTATGTCCACATAAAATTGTTGTTGCTTATAGTGTACCACGGATCTTGGAAGATGATAACCTTTCATTTCATTTTATAGCCAATAAAATTGCACTTAAATTTAAACAATAAAAAAATATAAAAAAAAAATTGAGTTGCATTTCTAACATCTTGATAAATTTTTTATTTCTTTAAATTTCAAGCAAGCAAAAATCTTTCATACCTTTATTCTAAACTGATCTGTGTGTCTTACATTTTTATAACAATAATAATAAAGTATCGCCTTAAGATCAAATAAATTTTTCCAAATACATATACATACACATCATAATATAGTCGTATGCTCCAACGGCAAAACATATTACACTAAAACAATAAAGGTAGACACAATCTAACGAAAATTTATAACGTACGGAGGTATATAAGAACGAGTATATACCTTTAAGAATCTAACCCAAAAGATATGTAAATATGTATAGCTGCTATACATAATAATATAACTTGCATAGATTACAATTTACTGATACAATTAATTTCCTTATGTATAACGGGGCGAGCGAGTGCTCCGCAACTATACAAGAGTTTTCGGTTTACTTTCTTACGTATACCTCTACCTACCTACCTACATACATATTTTTTATAAGATTAGAATCACCAATAAATTTCGCGATTTTTTTTTATTTTGCATAATTTTTATGCTTATTTCTTGCCACTGAATTTAACATATAATATAATATTATGTATACTCGTATATGTAGTTTATGCAAAATTACATAATATGTACACCGAAGTTTTATGCCAGCGTGCAAAATAAATTGTATTGTTATAAAAAAATGTATGTAGTAATAATAATAATAATAACTTTATGTGCTTGAAGTTTCAGGTAAATTGAATTGTAAATATTACAAGCGCTGAAAAGATTACTGCAAAGCTAAATAATTAATTCAAGTCCATAAAAACTTTTTTATAGTAGGTTAGAGATGGCAACAAATTAATTGCTTGCAGACGGTTGATATGTTACAAGGTGCTTGATGATATGTCAATTATTGATGGATTCTGTTTGAGCTAGAATGATTCAGAAACACATCCCTTAATCTTGCAGAACCCATACAACAGAACATTACAAGATAGTATGGATAATTATAGGCTAGTAATAGCGTAATTAAATGCTCTATGAAAAAATGTCGGGTTCCATCCCTTTCAACTAAAACGCGAATTCTGCTAACTTGCGTTCTAATTTCGGTTTTAGTTCGATTTTCGATTTGGGTTCTGCTAGCTTTTAAGTGATAAATCCTTATGCTTTTCCTAGAACGGCCAGAAAAAAATTAAATAGAGCATTTAATTAGCATTTAATTAACCTTTAAATTTCCAATTGTTTTTAAATCGTTTTTCGATATGGGTTCTAATAACTTTTTCTAAAGAAAGCAGAACCCGCGTTTTAGTTGGAAGGGATGAAGCCAAAAATTGTTGAATATTGCATTTTATTAGGCTATTATTAGCATACTAGTTTGTTCTGAGGCGCTTCGCGCCCGTTTATTCCCAGCAAAGTGTAGTTAAATATTTTTTAAATAGATCGCATGAAGGATTACAAAATCAAAAAAAAAGAACTTTAATTATTTGTACAAGAAAGAATCTTTCACGTTGTTTGGATATACTGTGCAATCGTCCCAATGTATTGGCTTTGAATGCGTATGCGATTGTTGGGTGTGGTTGCATTGCATTGTGAATGTGTTGCCACCATTCTCTGCGTTTCTGCACCGATACAATTGGATAACCGCCTATATCAGTAATGGTATCATTAATACATTGCTTTGGGAAACGCTTTGTGCATTTTCCATTGTCCATACATGGCGATGTCATGTTAAAAGCACCGCACGGCCTATGGGTCATATTTGTGGTAACAATATCGAACAATTTTTAGATTAGTGTGTACGAAGATCATGTCACGTGATTTTTATATATTTCATTTTAAGAATTAAAAAAATAACTTTAAAAAATATTTATGGGTGGAAAAAAAAAAATTATAATAAAGTATTTTATTATATATAGAGATAAGGTTAACTAGATATACAGAGGGCCTTCTATTGCTTTCAATCGTTTTCGTTGGTTATGCGCTACGAAGCTTGTACTACGATTTTCGCATACTGTGAACGTGGTATAAAGAAAATCACATAGCTTGATTGGTTTTGAGTCCGTTAGCGAGCTTAGAACTATTTATTTCCGATGTCATGTACGCGACAGAAATTCATTCCGAACATAAATATTCTTGCAGTATGATCAGAGTTTCTGCAATTATTGCTCGTACGTTGTTGTGAGAGCCCCTTGTAAAAATATTACTCTGATTACACTTGAATAATTTTGGTAGTAAAATTATTTTGATAATCGAAAGCAGTAGTACCGAAACTAACGAAATATGATAGCAAATATTTGAACGATAGACGAAAATGATCGAAAACGTTCGAAAGCAATAGTAGGTCGGTCCGCAGGGTGTTTGGCGCATGGACCGACAATTTTTTTGACAGATAGGGGGGGGGGGGGGCGGGGCCTTGTAGTCATTTTCCAAATTCAAATTCTTTTTTTGCTTTCATCCCACAGAACTAATGTCCTAAGTGCCACGGTAACCGACATATGATATTTTTAATTTTTTTAATTACCCAAAATCTCGTGTTTAAATAGTTATAGCTGTTTTATTTGTAGTCATAAATAAGGGGCAGGTTGTTGTATTCTACAATGTGATTTTATTCTAAATAAATCGTCGTTTCTAAACATAACATTGACTTATGTACATTGGCGTCACATCATCTTTAGAGTCTTGATCAATTGAATGGGCAGAAAACCGATAATGTCCATATTCAATTTTTAATGAATTGTTGAAATGTTTCACACAAATGAAAGAAAATATTTTTTTATCTTAATTACTAATTTTAATCACACACTATAACGTAAAAACGAAATAACAAAATCACTGTCAAAACTATTTTCAATTTTCCCGACTTATCGGATTTTCTCGATATCGCAAAAATTCGAAATCGAAAAATTTCATAATAAGGTAAATCCGCGTCGAATCGAATTTTTTCGATATCGAAAAAAAATCGAAATCGATAAATTTCATAATGGTGATATATTTGGTAGTGATGACGATGATGTAGTTGAAGCAGAAAACTGGAAATCAATATTTATACCACCAACCATTGCCGGTGCAATTCGGGCTACATCAACTATAAAATTTTTATTGTGGACACGCGATTTGTCAGATGACTATTTAAAAAATGCAATTAGAATAATTGATAAACAGCAGAATAAAATGCTTCTAAATGCAAAAACGACAAAGCAAACATCAATTGTTGATTTTTTTAAACATTCATAAGTTTCAGTTTCTATCATTTTGTATCCTTATTAGTTTTTTAGTTTTAAGTTTTTTTAATTTTAATTATAAGCATACTTGAATTAACAAGTACAATATAAACACATACGAAAGCATGTTATATAAATATTGTATTAATTGAAATTTAATATATTTTGTTAAATATGTACATATATGAAGATGAACAAAAAATTTTTTTTCGCTGCCCTGTCAAATAATACAGAAAATAACATGGCTGCATATGCATATACATATATGTATGCATATATGTTTATTATCAAAAATTTAAAATTTTATCCTATCCGGATATAACGACATTCGGCTATAACGATGAACTTTTTCCGGTCCCCTCGCGTTCTCTTTAAGTGAATTTCACTGTATTTAAATTTGCTTAAAATAATTTAATAAAGATATGTAGATACTGAAATTTTAAAATTTATTAAATTACAAATATATATTTTATTAATAAATTTATTTTTCGTGCATGTATTACGTCATCCATCACCTAACTAGCTGCCATATTTGACAATTGAATTTTGTTGTAAAATCCGCTAACTCGGATTTTTATTTCATAATAGTACTAGCTGAGTTACCCAGCGTTGCACGGGAGGTATATAAGCATGAGTTGTATTTTCGAATATTTTGTAGAAAATGACTGGATAACTCAGTAGTTCCGGAGACGTAAGCTAAAAGAGGTTCATTTACATT
Source organism: Nephrotoma appendiculata (assembly GCA_947310385.1). Taxonomy (NCBI): domain Eukaryota; kingdom Metazoa; phylum Arthropoda; class Insecta; order Diptera; family Tipulidae; genus Nephrotoma; species Nephrotoma appendiculata. Next base: position 214,254,111 of record OX371225.1, on the reverse strand, counting down.
CCCATTTCATTTACGTTTCCATTAACAACACATTCCAGACGATTCATTGTGAAACTTTAAAGCATGACAATACAAACAAATGTTTTCCATTTGCCCAATTGAAACATTGTAATCATAGTCTTTCTCGTAATTGAATGCTGCTAACTTTAAATCACCTCTAAAAGTTTCTATTAATCGTCCATATCGTAACCGATCGACTTCCAGCCGGGCCTCACGATGTTCAATGGTTTCAGTAGCTCTAGAAGAAAACATCCTGCTTCGAACGTTTGCAAGTCGTGTTTCGCGCTGTTTAGTTATTTCATTAGCTCTAGAAGAAGATGTACTGCTCCGAACATTTGCAAGTCGTGTTTCACACTGTTCGCTTGATTCAGCCACCCTTGCGGCTCTAATCTTCTTCGACTTTGCAGTTACCTGCCCAATTGATCTTTTTTTCGGTGGCATTTTTAAGCAAAAATGAAACGTGTAGCTAATTCATCAGGAATGACGGGCATTCAAAACAGAAATTAGTATTAATTTATCAAAACGAAAATGTTTGAAAATGTCTTTACGGAATTTTTTTTAAGCAAAATCAAATGTTATCTACATTCAAAAAGTAATCATAGATTAACACGTTTATAAACTGAAAACTTAAATCTAATAAGAATGTATATTCACTTGAAATAGTATTTAATACCTGGAAAATAATCACCAACAATTATTTTATTGCAATATAGCTAAAACTAATCGAGAACAACGGCATCCGAAACACAAATTAATATTATTTTATGCAAAACGATTAAAACTACGTCCACTTCGATACGTTTTACCGCAAACTACTGTGGTTGAAAATGACATTTCGAAAAACAAAAGAAGTTTTTTCAAACTAAGGCAATTTTACACGTACAATAATTGGAATCCAAGGATGTTTCTTGTAGAAGATGATATTTTCAAATATAAACCGCTATTACTTTTCAAAGTAAATTAGTTTATACGTACAATATTTTTTAGTACCTTTCCTAGAATTGATTTTATGAAACAATCATTGATTATCTAAGTAATAAACTAAATAAAGTAATAAACTATTGGCGTTTAGTATGAAACTACTATTTTCATTAAAAGCCGCCGGTTGCAATAGTGGATTAAAATAGAATGTTAATTATTTCTGAGGTTATGTGGAAATTAGAACTCGCTGACTATGGTACATTTCAAAACAGGATATGATAAATAGGATATCACTAAACAGTACATGTCAAACCAGTAAAAATTGATTATTAGAATGGATAATATAAGTGTTCAGAGATTTGTTTTCAGTTAAAGTGATGAAAGATTGTCTTAAATTTAAATTAATAAAATTAATTTGAATAATTAAATGAATTATAGTAGAGGTATGATTTGTGTATAACAATCGCACGCTAAATATCCTTTTTGGTGTCTAAATTTGCGGCTAAGGCGCTATTTCGGAACATTTAAATAATTGTATCTATACATGTAAAAATGAATTCTTGATCCAGGGTAGACTTCCGGATTGGAGCATGTCACTAATTTCATATAACCTCTTTCCTAAAGTCATTCCCGTCAAAAAATCTTAAAAAAATTGAAATTTGAGAAAAAATTTGTAGCACAGCCCCTATACCCCGGGGTCCAGCCCCTTCAAAAGTATCGTGTGCTTGGTTCTGAACATGCAACATGTACATGGTAAAAATTTCATGGCGATCGGTAAAGCGGCTAAGGCGTTATTTCAGAACAATCAAATAATTGTATCTTTACATGTAAAAATGAATTTTTGATCCAGAGGTGGACTCCCCGAATTCGAAAATGTCTCTTATTTCATATAACCCCTTTCGAAAACTCATTCTCGTAAAAAAATTAAAATTTTTGAAAACATTTGTACCATGGCCCCTAGACTCCGGGGTCCAGCCTCTTTCACAATATCGTAAGATTGGTCCTGAACATGCAACATTTGCATGGCAAACATATCACGGCGATCGGTTGAGCGACTGAGAAGTCATTTTGGAATAATCAAATATTTGTATCAATACATGTAAAAATTAATTTTTGAACCAAGGCTGGGCCCTTCGGATTCAAACATGTCAGTAAGTTCATATAATCAGCCCCATAAACTCATTTTCGTGGAAAAATTTAAAGAAAATTATAATTTTCGGAAAAATTTGTACCGCAGCCCCTTGACTCCGGGGTCCAGCCCCTTCCAAAATGGTTGGTTCTGTATATGCAACTTGTACATGGTAAAAATTTCATGGCGATCGGTTGAACGGTGTAGGAGTGAAACGGTAACATATATAAATATACATATATACAAACATCCATTTTTATTATATAGATAATATCCGCTCGGATCGGATTTTTAAATTTCATAAATTATATGAATAACCGACGGGAGACAGATTTTATGATGTCGAAAAAATTTCATAATAGTCCCCTGGCTATTTTCGGAAGATAGCTTTTTCGTTGTTTCCAAATAACGGCATATTATTTCATATTAGAAGTATACCATCTGGATACATTTGGTCGCAACAATTATTTGAGCAGTTGCTCACCAATTTCACCATTCTATTCACCGAGAGTGAATACTGGTGCATTATGAAATTCTTATATTACCGTAACCCTTTTATTAACTGGAATATATGTGGAACTCGTAAAAACATTAATTAATTTAATAATGCGGCGACCTAAATCGAGTAATAAATTATAAACTTTTCGATTTTAATCCAACCATAATTTTAACTTAATGTGCAAGTTCAATTTGCATAAAATTTTAAAATTCACTTATGTAGATGCAATAATTTAATGGCTAAAAATTAATTTCCAATAACAATAAATTAAAATTACACAGCAAATCGATAATATTAACGATTTAAGTATGTTATAGGTATACACTATATATGTATGTTGTTTATACATATAAATAAAACAAATATAAATTAATTTTTATTTTTATTATTAATAAAAAAACATTAAAAATAAAATCGTAAAACCCACACTTTAAATATTAGGTTTTATGCCTTATAACATGTCTTAAATCAAAAACTTTTATACTTATTATTATTCGTTTTGTGTGATTTGGTTGGTTGGGGATTGAAGATGCTCGTATATACACTCTTAACAAAATATTTACCAATTTAATTTTTTTTTTTTATTTTATTTTGTAATCACATAAAATATGAAAAATAATGGGAATTACTTTTGATGATATCGATATTGACAGTTTGTATATAAGGAATCATATTAAACATTTTTATTTTATGCGTGCGCTTTACAAACTAAATATACCGGGTGGCCCCGTTAATCTTATCCTTGTTGATGATTTTGGTGTACTATTTTATTTTGTAAAAATTTGTTTAAAGCGTGCATGTAATAATTAATAAGTTAAAGGCTTTCGGTTATAAAAACATTCGATTGGCTTTAAAACCCGATTGGCTTTAATTCCCATTTAGCTCTCAATAGTCCGTTCCGATAGCGAAAAGCACAGCACATTTCAACTTGAACAACCAGAATAGTCTTAATTACAACCGAAAGTGAACTTCGAGTAACTAAAAATTTCTGATTTGCTTTACTCGTCACATGACGTCAATCAAGCGAAATGAGTTATACAGCCAACAAAATGCTCGTACAAGAAGGCACCTCCACAACTTATAACAAGAAAAAATTACCCATTGGTGGACCAAACGTCAAAATGTGTTGACCAATTCTGATCTGACGATTACTTAACGAAATTTAATGCAAACGGTCTGATTTTCTTGCATTATGTGCAACTCACTCTGTGCTATAAACGATTCCAATCATCATTTGGATCAAAATCTCTGGATGGGGTACTCAACAGATGGAGCTTTTTTCGTATAACTTTTTGTTTTTGTTTTGGAATGCTTGTCGAGTTTTTTTCGTCTTTTGCGTGTATGTAGTATGTACCGAATGTATGTAGTATGAACAAATAATTTGTTAACCTATGTACGTGAAAATCACACGTAAAATTTCTTTATTAAACAAAAAAGTACATCCATTCTCATTTAAACATCTTTCGGAGCAAAGAAGGCGAATGCCGTCTACAGTTCAAAAATAAAAAAATTTTAAAGTGCGAGCTTTTTCAGCACTGCAATAATTTTATTAGCATTTTCACACACTGCATTTCCATTTACAAACGAAATTTAAACAGCCCTTGCCTCTCCACGCAAAACTCAAGTGCGGCACGTCACTATATGTGTAAAATTATTTTCATTTTATATTGGATGGTTGAATGAAACTGATAGAAAAACAAAAACTAAAATTTAGAAAATCTAGTAGGTATTGACGATTGCAGTATACCACCTGGTGACAAGAATTATAAGTGGTGATTCCATGTACATTTTGATATTTCAACATTTTGATTTGATAAATCAAGGCGTTTATTGTTTTTATAATTTGAAAAGCACAAATAGAAATTAATTAAAGTGAAAAATAGTGAAAACTAGTGAAATATTATAATTTGAATCTAGTTAAATTTAATTAAAATAAAGAATATTTTAATGTAATTTAATTGAATAAATCATATTAAAGTCAAAATATTAATGAATAATACTGAGGCTAAATCTAAATAAATTACATCGTTTCCAAAAAAAAACTACTCATGTCAGCACAAGAGCAAATCGTTTGATGAAAAGAACTGCAATTTCTGAAACAACTAGGTTTGTAACAATATCAGAATTATCAATAAAAGATATTTATTTATTATTTAATAAAATTTAATTTTAGCCCTGAGCTTCAAGAATCTCAATCTGGCATTTTAGAGGCTCAAATTGAATTCGGTACGCGAATATTTTCTGATGCACCTGTTCAGTGTATTCCAAATAATCGAGACAAATGTAATCAAGTTGATTTTCGAGTCATATTTGATATAACTTGAACTAACGCAAAGCTCAATACAAAGACAGGAATTTCAACTCTAAATTTTTTGGATGTAATGGTGAATGTATGTGAGTTAGTGGAAAAAGAGGAGAAGTGCACCACGTCGAAGAGAAATAGAATACTCCTAACTATGCCTAAATTGAAATCAAACTGCTCATTTGCAGATCTTGCCATTGATTTTGAGTTACAAATAAAACGGCTAAACTTTATATTGCAGACACATTACGCCTTCTAGCAAATACAATGAAGAAACTTATTCTTTGGCAATCAAAGGAACATAACGCAGATATTTTACCTCTGGAAATTCGAACTAACATTTCGATGTCTGACTTGTAGGACGTGCACATACTAATTACAAGGGCACACACACGTTGAAAATTTTGATTTTTGATTGGTGTTTCTCCAACAGGATTAGTTAACTTTATCAGTAAAGTTTCTACTGGACGATCCTCTGACATAGCTATCTTCGGGTGTAGAAATGATTAAATCAGCATTTTTCTGTGCAGCAGATTGAGAGAAACACAAAAATTGCTGCAGCATGTGGGGAGAAGAATAGGCCGCCTTAAAATATTCAAGGTATTGTTCTGAGAAAATTGGATTTCCAGTAATTCCATATGTGAACGATATTATGACGGTGATTTGTGGTTTATCAAATTCATCAAAACCGATATGACAGCAAATACATCTATATAAATAAAACAAAGTCGTGTTAGTTACACCATTTATAACTCAAGAACGGCTGGACCGATTTTTATGATTTTTGTTTTGTTGGATTTGACTCCGTTCCGAATAGCATAATAACTATTAAAACATCAGAAAAATTCACCAAATAAAAATTTATCAAGAAAATTCATTTTCTCATACATTTAGTTCATTTTGTTTTTTTTTATTTTGTTCGTCTCAATACAGTGGTGGTTTAGAAAAAAAGAAAAGTCGGAAAAACTCAAAAGGGATGTCCCAAAAATCTAATAAAAAAATCTTTTTTTTTATATGAATTTTGTAGGTGTAGTTTGTATGTGACGAGTGGTGCAGTGGTTAAAGCTTCGGCGCTTGGACTGCAAGGTACTGGATACGAATCCGACTGGAGGCTGCATGCACATTAACCATTTTATTTTTTATCCAATTTTTTTTTATTTCATTTACTTATCTCTCTTCTATATAAATAAAACAAAGTCGTGTTAGTTACACCATTTATAACTCAAGAACGGCTGGACCGATTTTTATGATTTTTGTTTTGTTGGATTTGACTCCGTTCCGAATAGCATAATAACTATTAAAACATCGGAAAAATTCACCAAATAAAAATTTATCAAGAAAATTCATTTTCTCATACATCTAGTTCATTTTGTTTTTTTTTATTTTGTTCGTCTCAATACAGTGGTGGTTTAGGAAAAAAGAAAAGTCGGAAAAACTCAAAAGAGAGCGCGTGGCGCTATGTGATGAAACTTCAGCTGACGACAAACATGCGAGTTGCGTTGTTAAACCAGAGACAACCTAACAGAGATATTTCATTCTATGTAAACGTAAAAATTTAAACTGCGAGTTTATTTTCTGTAAACAGCCGCAAACAACCAAAAATATTTTGTTTTTTTGCGTAAACGTATACGCAGTTTAACGAAAAATGACAGATACAACGATGACATTGGAATTGTCAGAAATATATTTTGTTTTCATTTTTTAGCTCGAACGAAAAATTTAATTTGATTGTCTGTGGTTAAATGATCTATCTGCCAAAGATTTCTCCAAGCAATTGCTGACTATCGGTAATGGCCATGTTCCGTCGACGAATCGAACAGATTGATTTCGTTTCCTCTGAACTTTTGCAATTTTGTCTCAACGAAGAACGAGCTCATCAACAAAGTGTTCCTGAATAATATTACTAACCACAAAAATCACAATTGGGTGAGTGAACGAGTAATTCTTGCGGCAAAGAACAAACATGGGGATCACTTAAATTTCACAATTCAAAATCTAATCGTCGGTCCACTTCATTCCTTCAAATCTATCGACTGTGTGACAAACAAAGACGAATCAACCAACTGTGCAACTGAATTTTTAACATCATTGGATCTGGCTGGCTTGCCACCGCACAATTTACAACTGAAAGTTGGTGTGTTGCCGGTAATCATCATGCTACGAAACCTGAATGAACTAAAACTATATGTAACGGAACGCGTTTTATTTTGAGAAATCTCAAGGAAAGTTCAAAGGTGAGGAAGTTCTCATTCCGAGAATTCTGATGATCCCAACCGATATGCCATTCGAGTTTAAACGAATTCAATTTCCGATTCGTCTTGCATTCGCCATGACGATCAACAAATCACAAGGCCCATCCTTGAGTGTTTGTGGCCTGAATCTAGAAAATGAATGTTTCTCTCACGGCCAATTGTACATAGCATGTTCACGTGTCGGTAAACCATCCGCTTTGTTCGTTCTCGCACCTGACAATAAAACAAAAAATGTCGTATATCACAAGATGTTTTACTGAAGGGAATCGACCCTATTGCAACCTACTCAAGAAACAGTTTAAAAGGAAGTAGTGCAACAATGCTACGCGAATCATTTCGAATCAATTCAATAAAACGAAAGCCTTGCTGCCACGTGAATTACATTCATTTCAATTTAATTAAAATATATTTCATTTTTATTGAATTTAATTAATTTGGAGTATTCATTTTATCCGCCCCGGAGGTCTCGGGTTCAATTCCCGGTAGTGACAAGGAAAAAATTGCACGGCTGGTTTAGGATCAATGACTTAATCACTCATTAGTCATTATCCGAAATGAAAATATGATTATTAAACCTCATATAAGGCAGCCAAATCTCTTGATGGGGTATAGTGCCAGAGAGAGAGAGAGAGAGAAATTCATTTTATCTTAATAAAAAAACTCAATTTAATTAAGCTATAATAACTTTAAGCAACATTTATTGATTTTGAGGCGGTACGAAGTTCGCCGGGTCAGCTAGTGTATAAATAAAACAAAAAATTTATAATTTTTTTTATAATATACAACTGCATAGTCAATTTGTATTAAATTTAGATTTTTATTTCAATTTATAATTTAATTTAATTTAATAATTTACACTTTGAATTGATCATATATTTGATTATTTACTGTAGAAAAAATGTCAAAGAGAACATGGAATCACATATGCTTACACCGACCGCTTACGGCGCTGTTTTTCTGTTTACCAATCGTCAATTGAATACTAAATCTTTTACAAAATATATGATTCTGCACATTTACTCAGGGTGATGTTCTAACAACACAATTTTTCGATAATTTGTCGAAGTTTATTTCTCGTTTCTGTAGAATAAAATTTGTCTCTGTTTCAATTTTTATATCATTTACCAGCTAGATTGGAACATTGTCATGTTTTTACTACGTTTCTATCACCAAATAATTTATTGTCGATTCTAGAATGAAAATAGATATTGCTCAAATATATTCTAGAGAGATTGATAAACAGAAGTCAAATTCTAGCAGAAAGAGATGTAGACTTCGATAAAATATCGAAAAATGGTGATGTTAGAACATCTCAGCCCTGGTGTTAATTTTTTGCCAAAATTCATTTTCATACTAACCACGTGAAACAAAAAAAAAAATCCTGACCCTAGATTTTTGTTAGTGAATATACAACACGGGACGCACATACAATTATTGCTGTAAACGTGCTGAAAAAACCGCAAAATTGAAAATTTTGTACATTGGCGTAGGGTTTTATTGCAAAGCCAACCCGAAAATTATGCACAACTCAATTTAACACAATCACAAAAGTGCGACAAACAATTGTTAGAAATGAATTCAGAGAAGAAAAATTGTAATACAAACAATTGTACACAGAACAATTCATCGAAAAATCAAATATGCGAAAGAAAGAAACAATTCATCGAAAAGACTCGTAATGCATATTAAAAAATATTGATCAATTTTCTCTAATTGTTCAATTTTGTGATATACGTAAAACAAACCAGGACAACTTCAGGTAAAAAAAAATTGTTTCGATATTAAGCAGAATTTGAAGCGAATTATTTTGATGAGGAAGCATCATTTATTTAAATCAAATTGAATTGTTATAATAATTCGAACATCTCGGGCAAATAATGTGTCGGATTTGTGTTTAATTTTGAAAATCTGAATCAAAAACTTATTACACACTAAATGTTGCAAAAAATTGAAAACCTGTGTTTAATTTCTATAAATTCAACTTATCTGGCACGCAATGGTTCGAACGTCCATTTTTAAAAAATCAGTGTAAATTCCAGATAATTCACATAAATTTGTAATTTAACATAGATATGCAATAACTCTTTCTCTATCGAGAACAGAAAGCCGCTTGACGATTTCTTGAGTAGGAGCTGAGATATGAATATTCTTGCCAAGTGATGCTCCAAAATCGAAAAATAAGTTTGAACAAAATATTACCCAGGCAAATAACCATTTTCTTTATAAGCCCAATCATCATGAAAATCCACATGAATAATCTCTAGACTATGCTGAGTAATTACGCAGAACATCATTGTTGCCTAAAATCATGGGAAACGGCCCAAATCTGAGCCAAAAGTTAAAGCATTTATTAGTTATAATGAATATTTTCGATGAATTGTATATTCGCACAATTCGTTTTCGCACATTTTTCCGATCCCAAAGGAATTTACTATGGAGATTTTATAATTCATCGAAATAAATTATATCGATATTGCGTACATTTTGAAACGGATTATTGTGATTGGGGTCCATCATTTATTGGAATCAAAATGAATTGCGATAATAAATTCGAACATTTCAGGAACTTATGGTAAATGTAGTTGGCCCCAAGTACTAAAATATATGAAGACATGAATATTGTTGAAGAAAATTAGATGTTTAATAGGTTTTTGTCTTAACCAACATGATAATTAATTCTTGATTTGTCAAGTTGGCTTAAATCAGCTTAAATTTATTAAACAAAAATTTATAATGATAAATAATCGCTTAAGTTACTTAAGCCATTCTTAAACTTTATTAAACATTTTTACTAATGGCTGATATGTTTCGTAGGCCTATATTTTCACAGAATGAACACTTTTTACAATAAAAATTATTGCAATCAATCTGTATTAGTTTTATGCAAAATTTACAATTAAAAACAAAGTTAAATTATTTCCCAATTTTCTTATTTTGAGGTCAACATGTTATTGATGTACTGAAAATTTGTTGTTTTGCACTTAAGCCACTATGATTTGCGGCCACAATTCACAATTTGGTGTTAGGACTGGCATATTTACATTTATTTCTTCTGTTGGGTTTTGTTCATAGCGTGGACAGTCGTTAATGATGACCAGTGGTAATACCAGCACATATCGCAACGCCAAAAAAAAATTTCTAAGAACGAAAATGTCGAGTTTTGTGCCAAACAAACAGCATTTGCGCGAAACTTTGCTTTTCTGCATCAACTAAAAAAAAATGCTCCTGAAGTAAGTCATTTGCTTGAGGAGGCCTACGGCGAACATGCACAATCGAAAATTACCTGTGAAGATTGGGTTAAATGCTTCAGAAGTGGCGGTTTCGACATTGAGGACAAAAAGCGCTCAAAAAGATGACCAAAAAATGGAAAACACCGAACGACAATACTTTGAATAAGCCATTTTTTTATATATCTATTGAAATTTATCATTTTTAATTTTTTGAAAAAACCCGGAAATTTAGTTGCGCACTTTGTAAAATAACTAAATAAGAAAACTTTATCTTCCTTCTTTCACTTTTCAATACGATATTCGGTTATACATCAATTTTCTTTTTATTATATTGTGAAGGAAATTTTGCAAACTTTAGCGGTCCCCCTGTAAACTTCTTGTGGACCCCCAGGGGGCAGCGGCCTCCCTGTTAAGAATCATTGCTCTACAACACTAGTAAAATTCAATCGGCGGAGGAAATAGAATCTTTGGCGTCATCATTGCCGAGTTCCATTTCTAATTCTAGTTCTTTTGTAAACGCTTGTCCAATAATAACTATCCAAAAGAACAACCCATTTTGGTGTTCTGATCTTAAAAGGTGAAATTGTAGACCTTTCAAGCTTTAAGATTTACGCATTATGTATATCGTCATGGAGACAATTCTGTGAAGAAATTAACAGTATGAACAGTAAGAATGACAATATTGCCGACTAGATTCTCTCCGTTTGCCTAACGCAAACTTTAAAATTTGCAAAAAGGCAGTTGGAGAATTGCTTCTGTTTGTCCATTTTCTGGATCATATTGTCATCGATCCGGTTTGCTGTTGCTACCAAACAGCCTAATACTCTTGCACATTGGAATTTATACAACAGGTTGATTACGTACTATATCCTGCATTGGAGTCTTCTCGACTTTGTGCCGCACAAGGCGAGTGCTCCTGATGGAGTATTTTTTGCCGAAAAACAGCATGCTTATAACATGTTAAAGGGCCAGTCGTTTTACTTTTTTCAAGCCTGAATCGTGTTTACTTTTCTTTCGAGCTCGAGGAGCCGGGTCATATTTATACCTAAAGCCGAGTAGGAAAGTGCGAAACGGTACTACATATGAGATTGTTACTTGAACTAAAAAAGTCAGTTAACAAAAAAAGTGTCTCATGAGTACAAGTCATAACATTGTCAGTTTGACAGCATTTCCGTTATTACAATAACAGGCGCCTGTAGAAATTTTGGCATTGACAATAAAATTATGAATTGGATTGGATCTGTGCTTAAATCACGAGTTATCGAGTCTGTGAGGGGTGCCCCATCCTTACTTTGGCACTTGGTTCTACGAACTTCTGGTTAGCTTTAGCGGCCCGGGTTCAATTGTGCTCTTTAATGGAATCCTCGGTTTGCACCATGGCCCTTTAGATGCATTGAGTTTGGAAATTTTATTGGTTCCACCCAATTTAATAAAAAACAATACTCATTCCTACATTGTACAAGTTGCACTTCTTGACTGCCCACAATCAACTTTTCCCATTCATCAAATATCTTAATTTTTCAACATTCGTAAACAAATTTGATCTTACTCTGAACCCTATGCACAATTTTTTAAGAGAACGGTTGCTGTGTAGTAAAAATTTCTTTCCAAATGTGGAGTATGTCTTAAGTGAAGATAATATTTATTGGGCCACCCGGTATTTATGATAAAATTTTTTTATTTTTTTGTTAAACATAATAACGAATATTTTTTTTATAATAAGATTTAAAAATATTTATTATTTGATATTTTTGTGATGATGTTGATGTAGATGAGAATATGAAATCGTGTAATTTTTAAGGAATTTTTTTTTTTAATTTCTAATCTTAAAACATCATCTGCGGGCGGTTTTATATAAAAATCAAAATTAATAATTTATTAATGTATGTATAAAATTTGAAACCCACATTTTAAATTATTTAATTCGCAGTACGATTCACTTGAATTTTTATTAATAATAGTTTTTGTTAATGTATTTCCCATTTAACTACTATATCAACAAAAAAAAAAACGCTAAGTAAAAACTCCACTCAAATTATAAAAAAAACAAAAGCCACTCAAAACTATTAAGAGACTGTCCACTTTGTATATCACCAACAATATTATTCAGACACACACGACCAATGTTAATAAATAACTGAAAGAGCTTTTTTGGTGTATTTCAAATAATTTTCTTGTTAAAGACAAAGTAATAATAATAATAACAGTATGAAGAAGAAGAAGAAGAACTAAACCGAAGAAACTATTGTAGTTTTTGTTGTGGAGAACTTTTTTTACTTCTCAATATGCAAAAATGAATAAAACAAATGCCATAAACAGAATAAAATTAAATGTGACATTATAAATCTTAATACATTTTAAAATCCGTTAATAAGATTACGATTATAGATTTTGATTTATCGGACGTACGCAAATACGAAATCGTATCCATTTGAATTAGTTTGAAGATCTAAGAAGATCTTATTGCAAATATAATTTATTAGGACGTAAGTCATGAGGGTCGGCTTATTTGTATAATAAAGGGTTAAATACTTTAAATAATTGCTACTCACTGTATATTTAAATAACCAACTGAACAGTAAATTTATTACACAAAACACTTAAAAACTAATTTCACGGGTTTTTTTTTATTTTTATAACCAAGACACAAAACTGTACACGATAAAAACTATAAACCACCAGCAACGTTAATATTATTATTCAAATTTATTTCTTGTCGTCTACGATTATGATAATTTTTATTACTTTTTTTGTTTAATTATATTAATTAATTATTGGGTGGCCATCATTTATAATATAATTTATTCAAATATATAACTGATCTTTATCTAAATAAAATAACAAAAAAAAAAATCACTCAACAAATTTCACTCAAATCAACAAATTATTAAAAATAAATTTTTTCCCGCCTTTTTTTATTAAACGTAAGGATACTAGAGACACAAAACAAAATATTTAAAACTAAAAACTTTTTAAAAAGATTTTTGTGGTGTGACCCACCCGCTATAACGTCTAAAATAAAACTAAGAAATGATTTTCGTTATTAAGTTTATAAATTCTGGTGTGTACGAAACAAAGTTATACAAAGTATATTATTTCTCTTCTCCACATCTCCAATGATGCGTTTTGTTTTCTTATGTATCTTTTCTATCTATGCTGTGTGTCTTCTAGTTAGTTTACCTTCTTTCCTTCTATACTTTAAAAAAAAAAATTTATAATATTTTTCTTTTATTCATCATTATATTATCATCTTATGTGTCTTATAAATTTTTCTTAGCTCCATTCCATTTCGATTTAATTTTTATATTTTTTTTTTTTTGTATTTTGGGTTTTTGGGATGATAAATAGAAGACAGACAAATGATGGTGTAATGATGAAACAATAAAAAAATAAAACTAAAACTAAAAACACAATGATCCCCGATGATGATGACGATGATGATGATGATGATGATGGTTGTACAATTTATGTATATACGTTCGAGATTAGAATCATGAAATTTGTAAGAATTTTTTAAGTACTATGTTTGTCGGAGGCCGAAAGTGTTGTGCTCGAGAGTATTATCTTTATACTATAATAGTTACGTACCGTTTTAGGAATGTTAGGATTTTGTGTATAACATTAGGTTTTTATCAAGAATATTTATCAATTGTTTTTTTTTTGTTCGAGTCTCTCTTTGGAATTGAAGATCACCTTACGGGCTATCGTTTTATGAAGATAAAATATAATTTCGTAGAAAATTAAAAAATTTGCAACACTTGGGCAGGTTTCAAATTCGACGTTTTGGAATGCTCAAATTAGACTGTTTCTTTCATTTTTCGAGAAACGCTTGAAATCCCGGAAATCAAAGACCCAAAACCAGAAATTCCGGGTATCGCTTTTTCTACCAGACAAAAATATTTGTTGCTCCAATTTAAGTTCAACCCAAACAAATTTGTGTATATAAAATAACACGTTTGTAATAATGTCGTCCAGATTTTAACGGATTTTCGTTAAATCGGAATTATTTTTGAAAAAAACATAATAATTTGATAACATATTAATTAATTTACTATTTATTATATTTATTGTGTTATTTTTCGGACGAAAACGAATTAAGTGGAATGCCTAAATGTGTATGTTGGTCCAAAATACATACCAAAATAAATCTTTGACATGATTCTTTTTCGTTATCCACACAATTGTGTAGACAGGCTGGAAACGGGATATCATAATACTGTATTTCAAAATCCCGAAAATACCTTAAAATAAAAATTGTGGATTTCAAGATATTTTAAATATGTAGATTAGGGTGAACCTTATTTTTCGAAAGTTCCAGTATCTAACGGGACACCCCCTAGAAATGTTAGGCTAAAAACTTAAACAGAAAGAATATTCGGTCAATCGAAGGTGGTTTGGAAATCGAGACTTGAGCCCGAAGTTCGATAAAAACGGTATTTTTGAAGTGTAACTTCTTCAGTACCGGGGTGATTTTTAAAATCGATGAAACAAAACGCAAAATCACGAGCAAAAAGTGAAGAAGCGATATGAAACGAAAATGCAACAGTTTTGTTGTTGCTATTTTATTTTCAGTTTTATTCTGTTCTGTTTTATTTTGTTTCTGTATACAGAAAAAAGTGTGTACATGGAAATATGTATGCATGTATTGACATTTTTTATACTCGATTGAAAAAAAAAAAAAAAATTGTTGTTGTTATTTTATTTGCAACCACGCATGATTCGTTATAGAAATTATGACATAGCCTCAGATTTCAAGGAGTATGAAAGGGAAATGGTGACTTTACACATCCCATTTCGAAATAAGGAAATCGACATTCTTGAAGAGATGAATTTTATTAGGATTTACAACGAAAACGAAAATGATATTTTGGAACGTCGTAAGGAGTTCGAATCGGATTTAGACATTAACAAAACCATAGAGATTTGCCGAAAACTATGTCGTGAAGATGGACAAGCGGATGATGATAATGAGATCCATGATGTAGCCACCAGGTTTCCAGAAGCGAATCCATTCCAAGCATTATATGACAATCCAAATTCGGACGTAAATTGTGATTTATGCTTAGCAACATTAAATAAACTTGCCATTGCCAAACGGAAAGAAAATCTGGGCTGGGATGTTGTACCATCACTTTTTCGACTTTCGACTTTTTTATGATGTCTCAATTTTCAGAAATCAATTATCATTCTATTTCGCGTAAACAATTATGTTTTATATCGCGATTTCAACCTCTTGATATAATTGTGAGCTTTCTCTCTTTTCTACATTTCGATGAACGTATTACGAAAAAATTATTTGGTAATAAATAGAATCGATTAATCTAGTAGTCTTAGATATCGTAGAAAAGAAATAGATTGATGTTTTACTTGAGCAAGCTGAGAGCATACTAGAAAATGCGTAGTTTTGGAAGTGATGTAGGCTGCCATTTTACTCGTAAAAAATGAGACATGAAAAAAGTCGAAAATAGTGATGTTGTACCATCCCAGCCCTGATGCCTAATGAACAATTTTATAACCTGAGGAAAATGGCAAACCAAAAACAAAAGGAACTTTTGATGCATGTCGTTTACAATCTTCAGTTACATAATCCCTTACCGTTGCAATTATTTTTTACGGGCCCAGCCGGATGCGGTAAAACGTTTGTGATCAGACTATTGATGGAAATTTATAATCGGTATACTGAAAACGATGGATTTTGCAACACTTATATCACTTACGCTTCAACTGGTAAAGCTGCTGTGGCTATTGGTGGGACAACGATACACACTACACTAAAAATAAGTCTTTCAAAGTTGCTTTCTTTGTCAATTGAACTGGCACAGCAACATACTATAGATCACTGTTTGAATACGTTCGCGTTTTGATTATCGATGATATCAGTATGATTGGAGCCGAGTTGTTGTCTCAAATAGATTCGAGATTAAAGCAAATCACCGGTAACTTTCAAGACAATTTTGAAGGATTAGATTTAATTTTGATTGGCGATCTACGTCAACTACCGCCGGTTCGCGCTACTCCGATTTACAAACAAATCAAGCGACAAATAGCAGGTCCAACACCATGGCGAGGATTGAAATTCTTTGAACACAGCGAAGTGATGCGACAAGCCAACCGAACTTTTTCAACAATATTAACAAAAATTGGGGATGGACAGCTGTTACATAAGAACGAGCTGGAATTAATTGAATCACGATTTTACTCCGAAGAAGAGGCTGATAGAATTTGCCCACACGGTATACGATTGCTCTTCGATAACCATTCAATTACTGAATACAATAATAAAGTTTTAAATTCTGCAGTCGAAAAAGTCATTTCACAAGCAACGGTTGTGTATATTGGTTGTCAGAGTGTTGAAAGCACAAATTACATTGGTTAAATAAACCATACATCATAACAACTAATATCGACGTATCAGATGAACTGGCGAATGGTGCGACAGGAAAATTGATTTATATCGAATATAACGACAAAGGAGAGTTAGGTCGTTTATGGCTAGAATTCCTTGGCTCTCCCAAAACTGGTTAAAAAATACGAAGGAAGGCAGCGGCAATACAAAGGCACAATCTTAGTCCATTGGCAGTACCAATCGATCGGAGAACATCCTCTATACCATTAGTGCCTAATAAAACAGTGATCATAAAACGTAATCATTTTCCACTAGTCTCTGCGTGTGCAATAACAATTCATAAGTCCCAGGGAGGTACATTTGATGAAATTGTATATGAATATGATAAAACACATGCTCAACAGCTCCTGTACGTTGCACTATCACGAGTAACATCGATTCAAGGGTTACATATTGTTCCGAAAAAAAATGATACAATTTTTTATCATGGTCGAAGAGCAACAGTATCCACACTGGAATTGCAAGCTGAATTTCAAAGGTTGAACCTGAATAGACTTGAGACTATTGAGAAATTATTATTTGATTTCATAAATACGAGGAAAGGATTGTCACTATTTACCTTCAACTGTCATCATCGTCTATCATCGTCGTCGAATTTTCTAATTTTTTCGGAGACGTGGGTGGATAATGACAACATTGTAGAGATTCCAAATTTCGATATTGTCGTTCAATATAAAAGGCCAAATATAAAGGCCGGTGGCGTTGCAACCTACCATAATGTAAATGATGAAACCCGTGTTGTCACCCCACAAATTGACATCAATGCACTTCAACTGGAATCCTTGTCGGTTCAGGTTTGTAAAATGGGAGAAATATGTGCTTGCGAAAGCAGATTCGACCATGACACATTTGTAATTATTGTGGCGATTTACATTTCTCCCAACCAATCGATGGAAAATATTATTCAATTTACCCACGAGAATTTGATAAAGTATGCGCCAAAAGTATCGCGGATTCTGAAAAAAATTATGATATAATTCCAATGATTTTGAGTGGGGATTTCAATGTGAATTTTGCATTAGATACGGCGCTCCCTTTGATTCAATTCCTCAATACAGAATTAAATTTAAAAATGTGCAGCAGTCGTACTGAATCGACAACGCGATCAAAAACTGTTATCGACGCAGTCTTTCAACGATATGTTGATAGAATTCGAACTAGAGCATTCGTGTCCTATTTTAGTTATCGCGTAAACCACTCGTGTCATTCGTCGAAATAGAAAACATAGAGTCGGAATAATAAAATGTTAAAAAAAAACTTCGAAATTTTGTTTGTTGATTTCATTATGATGAATAAACCCTCTAATTATCCCACTCCTGTTAGTGCATTCGTCTCATTCTCTCGCTGCTTAGATTCCGGAAAGTTTCACTTCTACTGCGTCTGAACTGCACACAATTGTTTTTTTCATTTTTCATTTTCAAGCGAACAAAAAAATGATTTAAAATTTTTTCTCAGCCTGAATGAAAATTCTAAAATTCAAGAGGAAAATCGGTGCCTCTACAGCCCTGACGGATTGATTAATCGGGATAAAACTTTACATTGAAACTTTTTCAGAATGTGAAGATTAAATTTTCAACAAGGATTGATTTTTTTCTGATTATACAAGATAGTTTTTATCGAAATTCCTGAACCTGCCGGATTTATCGATTTAGAAAATAAGTGTCGTGTATTCGAGGTCAGAGTACATTTGTCATAAATGAAAGCCGTGTGTAGGTCATAATAATTACTCATCCATTTTTTGTATAGTAATGGACCTACATTTTTTGGCTTCGTGACAGTGGCGGAAGTTTCAGGTAATCAATGTGAAAACCGCCACAGAAAAAATTTATGGAAAATATTTTATTACTATTTAAGAAATGGTGCTACATTTTTTAGATTCCTGATTTTTTAGAATTCTAGAGACGCTACATCGCGTTAGTGGCCGAAGTTTAAGATAATCCTAGTGAAACCCGCCACAGAAGTAAATTTCTTAGAAATTTTTTTGGTAAAAATCGTTACCGAACCTTCTAGCCAGATTATATAGAAATGGGGCTAAAAGTTTTGGATTCCAGGTGACCGAAATCACAGGTAATCCCTGAAAAAACCGCCACAGATGAAGATTTCTTAGTAAAGTTTTTGTTAAAAATCGTTAAATACTGAGTCTGGCACTAACCTTCTTTCCAACTTTTTCAGTTTAAATTGAAATCGAGGTACATTTTTTGGATTTCAGATGCCCTACATTACATACTGTTAAAGTTAGCCGAAAGTTTCCAGCCGAAAGATAATGCAGATAGTGTCTTGAATACGGCAAAAATCAGTCATGAACTCGAATTTAGGATCGGGTTATATCATTCGGGTGCAGGGGAAATTATTTCAGTTTATTGGAATTTAAAAATCGATAGGAGAGAGAGTATAAAGAGAGTTTAACCAAAAACTATAAGAAATACAAAGACAAGCCGTATGGTGAAAAAACGGTATTCAGATGCAAAATGATGATTTACAGTGGAACTTGAATAATCGCTTACGACTCGAAGAGAATAAGTAAAGAAAACAAAATAATAAAACTCTTTATGTGTTTCAGTTATTGAAAATGGATTTCTCGCAGTATTGATTAAAATTACATTTATCGTTAAAACTTTATCGTGTACCGAGTTTCTTAAAAATAATACGGCATCGAATAATTCAATTAAAAACCAAAAAAAAAAATTCAAAATACAATTTGAAAATAAAATGTTCATGGTAAACAAAGTTCGAAAGGATGTTTCTAACTATAAACTGTTGAAATAATTTAACAAATTTATTGTGTATTTCCCAATTGTTCATCGAAAATTACGTTTATGCCAAATAAAAATATTTTGGCTTTCCTTGGTAACGGTGTACTTGAAAAAGACTTAAGGCCATTGCACACTTGAGCTTTTTTGAGCGAAGCAAGCTATGTCGTGATTTATTTAAATGCTTTATTTAAAATAGCAAGATAGAAACATTGTTTCATATTGTTAGCGATGTAAGCTGATCATTTATCTCCTAAACGGAAATAAAACATTTAAATCTCTGGGTGTATAGAAGGCGTTGATTATTTTGCCTGAAATATAATGTTTGATTTATTTGAGCTTTACCTATCAAAATAGGAAGCAGTGAGAAAAAAGCTGGTATCAGCCTTGGAACTGAGCTTTTGTTTGCAAAAAGCCTTACAATGTTTACTGCTATCAAACATTTCCTTGTAAATTTTAGTAAGAAATACCTCTGTATGTGTTAGACAAACTAATTTCTACTTAATAATGCTTTCTAAAAAGTGGTTGCTAACTTTTTACTTTATGAACCCGGACAAATAATTTTGAAATTAATTTTATTTAAAATTTTTTCTTATTTCCTTAGCTCTAGAAAATTCAGCAAAAACACTGGAGGGCTTGATGATATGAAATTTTAGTTTATGTCGCTATGAATGTAGCTCACGGCCAATCGAATTAAATTTAAATCAAATATTCAGAAAAAAATTGAATTCAAACATGGATTTTAGATTAACTTGTTAAATATAATTATGCCTAATGAGCTTTTTTAGGCACAGCTTTCTTAGCAAGAACTCAATATAGAGAATGCATTTTAGAATTTCAGTTTCGTCTGACTAATTAAATTTCCTACCTGTTTATGATCAAACTCGGTTCACAATAGCTGCATTTCATTGGGAAATAAAATATTCGAGGCCAGTTTTTGATTTAGAAGTTTTGTATATGAATTTATCATAGCTAAGGAAAATTTTTCATCATAGTTGGCGTTGTTTTTTGGTAGTATAATGAAATCCGAGTCAGTTTTATATAAATATTAAATTTTTTTTTATTTCAGATACAAAACTTTAAATTAAAAACGTGCCTAGTGTTATACGAATATTTAATAATGAAATACAGCTATTTAAAATTAAGAATTACACAAGTCATAATTAAAAAACATATTTTTTATTTCTGATATTACTTTAGTAGATAAAGAAAATTTCATTATAAAAATAATATCAGTTATGATTCACCCCGCTCCCATCTATGAAGGTTAACATCTGCAGTCTCTTGTTTGTGCTATTAAACGTTTAAAATTTTCAATTTCGGATGTTTAGTAATTGTGATCGATTTATTTTGCATTTTTGTGTTGGAGTCGTTATATTTTCTCGGCTTGTTGGTGGCTATAAATTTCTTTGTACTACATTTTGAATGTTTCCTGAGCATAATAAGTAATATATAATCTAATATATCTAAATGATGCTGATAACAAGGGCTGTATTCATTAAACCAATGCTGGTACTCCTTGTTTTTAACTGTTTGTGCCACGCAGACATCTCTCATGTAGCTCTTGATGTTTTCCATATGAGGCTAGATTATAAACAATCTTTTGAAAGTATCAATGTGCAATTTTGAAATATTAAAAATGTATCACTCCGTGCGTGAAGGGCTCCAAAATGACTATTGCTAGTATAATTTTTATACATTATAAAACGCTCACTTTTCGCTTCTAAAATAACATTACTCTTTATTGCAAATGACGCAATTTGAGTTTTTTAAATTTTTGGATGCAATGAAACCGACAAAATATCTTTTGGAAAAATCATCAAAATCGTCTTGGCATCCAAGTCCATCATTCACGTCTGTTTCTATCAAGATTTCCAAATCTTCATTATCTCTTGAGATGTTTTGTTTGTTAAGTTGAGATTCATGAGCTTGCGGCTCGTTAAATGTGTCTTTTAAAACTGTATTGGTATGATGATACAAAATATCCGTCATAATATCAGTGGTCAACATTTCGTTTGCATCGGTTTCACAGTTTTCAAAAGCAGAATTTTCCAAAAAATTTATAGCCATTATTTTTCCTATATGGAATGATTGAATTCATAGAGCGATGGATTTGCACTATTGCCACCCCGTTGACGAACAAGTCCAAACAAATTTTCTATTGGATCTTGATTCAAACGACCTGTTAGAATAAAGTCAATCTTATTGTTCTTTTGTTTTAAATGAACTAACATTGATAAAATTCCACCTACAGTTTGGATTATTCCATTCAAACAATAAACAGTAGATTTATTTAGTCTTTACTTGAGAAAA
The DNA here is from genome assembly GCA_947310385.1 of Nephrotoma appendiculata. NCBI lineage: Eukaryota > Metazoa > Arthropoda > Insecta > Diptera > Tipulidae > Nephrotoma > Nephrotoma appendiculata. Next base: position 214,232,309 of record OX371225.1, on the reverse strand, counting down.
ATAACTTAATATATTTTTAATATTTTGATGAACTTGATTATCTATTTTTAGAGCACATTTCTGAGGATTCGGGTCAAAAACCAATTTGCTATTTAAATTATCAAAGAGCATATCGACTTTCTAAATGAAAAAATCAGTAGATGAAGTGAACGGCTTAGCATTTGTAGAAAATTTGTTAAAATCGGCCATCGTTCTTACTCTAGCTGCCACTGTACGACTAAAAATTTGAGTAGCAAATTTTACTCGCATTTTTTTCGAATGAATTTGGGTAAATATGCCGGTTTGTAAGCTTTGGACACAACTTTGTAGTTCTGAGTTTTTCTGTTTCAAATAACTCTTTTACAATATCCCACGAAACGATCCCGTCAGGTGTGCTTAAATTGCCATTCATTAAAATATTTCTCATGGATTTTATTAAGTGCGGAGCGTCATATAAGGTAAATATTTTGTGTTCATTGAAATAAAAAAATGGGGAATTTTTATCAGCATTAAGTAAAGTGTAGCATTTCCGATTATTCGGTCCCTGGTCCCAAACGATCGCCTCAACCTTAAATCCAATGTTGAACAATACTCTCACATTTTGTAATAAAATATCGTTTAAATTGAAACTTTCCATGTTATGTTGACTTGCGTAAAAAGATATGACATATTTAAATTGTTTCATCAGTCCGCGAATTAAAAACATTGTTACATATTTCGCAATATCTGGAGTTCGTTTATTTGTTTGTGAAAATCCAACGACTTCATCATTCACGCGATCGATATAAATGTTACGGTTAAAGTCCGAAATGCCGCGAATGTCCACATTTACCGGGAAATGTACACATTTACCTATCCATTTGGTAAATGTATGTTCAATCTACTTCTACCTGCAAATTTAGACTATTTCCACATTTACCAGCACAATTTGGTAAATGTTCGATTAACTTTAATATTAGAAAATTTATACTAGTGTACTGTCCACATTTACCGGGAAATGTACTCATTTACCTATCTATTTGGTAAATGTATGTTCAATCTACTTCTACCTGCAAATTTACACTATTTAAACATTTATCAGCGCATTTTGGTAAATGTTCCATTAACTTTAATATTAGAAAATTTATACTAGTGTACTATTTAATTTCTTTTACATATTACATTTATGGCTTCCACATTTAAGAATAGTTAAATTAAAAAAGGTTATTTTCTAAATTTAAATACACGTTTTTATTTCATTCTAAAAATGAAAAATTTTCATATTATTAAATTGAATTTATGTGAGTGTACAATCTAAAAATTATGGTGCACTTTATAATCTATAAATTGTACCATAATTTTTAGAATGTGTGTGACTCACAATTTCATAAAATGAAAATATTATATTTCCAGTGATAGTTACTGTTTAATTTAGTAGCGAAACTTTCAATTTTAAGTTTCAAACATATAATTCTAAAATGTTGACTGTTAAAATTATAATAATATTGAGAAAAAGTTGCTTATAAGAAGTTGAAGAAAAATAGAATACAACTCGGGAATAAACAGTGATTGCTCTCATTCAGTTACCACCCTGTCGTTCGGCTTAGGGCAGTAATTTCTTACCTCCATCGTAGCAAAAAAAAAACCAATCGGGGTTTAAGCTTCATCTGAAACGCAAATGTTTGGTAAAACATAGGGTCAAAAATTAAAAATCACGTATGTCATCGCTAATTACAAAAAGTCGATGGTTATCCAAACACTGCAGTTCCTTGCGGAGTTCGTGCATTTGGGGAGTGGGATTTTGGAAAAATTTGAAATTGTTTTTAGCGATATACAGTAAACCCTGGATTTAACGGACCCCGATTTAACGGACGCTCAATTTAACAGATAATTTTTATTTTCCATTTTTCGATTACCGACTATGATGGATAGATTCGGGGAGTCTTTTTGGGAAAAAATTTTTGGGAAAAAATTATTCCCCATTATAGCAGTTTTGACGTTTATTATTCCATACCTATTTTGGGAAAGAATTAACTGGGAATAGAATTTAACGGAAATTTATTGTATTTTGTACTTATAGCAATATTATAACTGTAAATTTATACTGAAAACTGGTAATATTTATTGGAAATATTAATATCCATTATCCAATTTTTTACTTTAATAAACAAAATTATTTTTTAAGTAAAATTCGATTAAAGTATCAACAAAAACCGCGATCGCGTGTCGACCGTGAATAATTAAATTATTTTCCGGTAAATTTATTCCTCAATCGCCAGAATTAACTTTTGGAAAACGGGGAATTGGGAAAAGAGTCTGGGGAATATAGCTCCTACAAAAAGAAATTATTCCCTATTCCCGGGTAATTCCCAGAATAGGGCCACTGGGACGAAACTCGATTAATTATTAACCGATTACGATGGGATTGAGTATGCTGGATAGAAATGGGGTTCTTAAATGATTTTGGAAAGAAATGATTTTGGAATATGGCCACCTGGGACGGAACTCGATCAAGTGCTAATCGATTAAGAAGGGATTGGTTATGTTGGATGGAAATGGGGTTCCGAAACAATTTTTGGAAGAAGTTGTGGAATATGGCTACCTGGGACGAAACTCGACCAATTCTTCTCAATCTTCAATTCTTCTCGACCAATATAAATTTTGTTTGCTAAGTCTTTAAGTTTCCAACCAGCCCTTGAGCTCCACCAATAAAACTTTAGCTTGTATTCCTACAAGATACATAATGAATCAACCCATGTAATTATGTATTGTGATTAATTACTTAATATTATGTAGAAAGAGGCGCTTTTGATTTTAACAGTACGAAATTCACAAGCATATCAGCTGACACAAATTATCAGCAAAGACACGAGTTTGAAATCATAGTCTAAGGAACTGGTTTTCGAACGTAGGTGAGGTATGTTTTAAGAATTTTAAAATTCTACATCAGGATTACTTATATATTAGTCTCGAGGTGAGCATTTGAACTCCACAAAAATTCCGCGGTTCCACACTTTGATTCTTTCGTCGTGATTCTTTGCTCGTTTCCTTCCGCTTCACCTACAAACTTATTTTGTGTTGGGGAAATTTTTGATTCTTTTTTCAGCAACATTTTTTTTTTGATTCAACTGATTCTGATATGCACTACAATAAAGATAAATATTTCAAGGATACCTTGTTCAATTGTCGTTTTAGAATAATTTTAGGTTAATTTTTGTTTCGAGACGAAAAATATTTTTATTTTCAAACAAAGAAGCAGTTTTCGCAGTATGAGTAACAACAAACAGGTTAGGTGTTGTTACAACACAAAAAACGATGAAGAAGTACTCGTCTAAACAGGTACAATGCGAATGTAAGCATTGACAGTTGCTTGCGTCACAAATTCGGAGGATAAAAGAGAAAGCGAATAAATCAACAGGGTCCCATTTAGAATTTTGTTCGGCCGAATGCAATGAAGTTAGAAAGGTAAAATTTAAAAAATATTTAAATTGAATTATAATTTTATTAATCCAATACAAAAACTTAATTGTTTTTTCCTTAAAATTAATTTTCCCTTCCAATTAATTCCCTAATACAATATATTGTTACGGTGACACCTAGATTAGAATAGAATAAGTTAATTTCATTAATTGTTCAATTACGTGTATAATTTATACTCAACATTTAGGCGTATTTCTATACTAACATATTTGCTGCGCATTTAGGATTATTCTAGAAACAAATATTTTGGTATATAAAGGCGCGCGTTGACGTGTATTGCTGAGTATTATTTTAAACGTGAAACAGTGAAGGTTAAATAGAAAGATTATTAAAGTGATTATTAAAGCGATTATTAAAGTGATAATTAAAAAGTGTGTTATAATTATAATAATTAATTGTGAATTTTGTGTTGTATAATAAATTGTGTTGTGTAAATAAATTGTGTGAGTTCAAATTTGAAGCAGTGTATTTATTCACAATCCAGTGATTCGAACCTTGATTGACAAGGCAAAATCGTAACAATTGGTGACAGCGGGGGGATTGTGAATAATAAGAAAAATGATTCTCTACGAATTAAAGCTTGCGCAATTAAAGGAGCAGCTGAAACAGCGAGGTTTGGCCAGTGAAGGCACAAAAGCTAGTTTGGTGGAGCGACTACGTGAGGCCATGGAGAAGGAAGGTGTAAATCCAGATGTGTATGATTTCGAGGAGGACAACACGGATGAGATCAGTGTGGACAAGAAAGAAAAGGAAGAACAAACGATGGTCGAAACAACACAAAACCCATCCGGAAGTTTTGATTTATCTCAGTTAATGGCAGCTATGAATCAAATGATGGGTCAACAGTTGGGTGGAATGAAACAACAGATGGAACAACAACGGGCGGACATTAAACAATCGAACCAGGACATGAAACAACAGATGTTTCAAGTGGAGCAACAAGGGGCGGACATTAAACAGAAGATTGTACAAATGGAGCAACAAAGAGCGGACATTAAAAACCAAATAGAAGATGGCCAAAAGAAAATAGACGAGAGGTTTTTGGAATTATCTTCTACACTACACGGTAAAGTGGAAAAACTGCAAACAGAAGTACACGCAGAAATTCAAAATGTAAAAGGGACAGTTCAACAAAAATTTGAATCGGTTGAACAAGATTTTAAACGTCTCGAGAAGGAGCTCAAAGATGTCAAGGCGAATGGAACGACACAGCAAATGATCCAGACGGTTAATGCAGTTAAGATAAAACCACCAACATTTGATGGAACAACATCCTTCAGTATTTTTAAGTTCCAGTTCGAAACGGCGATTAAGCAAAATCAGTGGACTGAAGAACAATGTGTTGCAGCGTTAATTGTGGCTCTTAAAGGCGAAGCGGCAGAAACACTCTAAATCATTCCCGAGCAGGAACGGAACGTTTACATGGGAATTATGAAGGCGTTAGATCGAAAATACGGAAGTGATCACAAACGAGAAATCTATCGCATGGAATTGAAGAGTCGATACCAAAAAGGAGGAGAATCGCTACAGGAATTTTCATCGGCAATTGAGCGGCTCGCGCATTTAGCACATTCAAATATGTCGGCCGATTACATGGAGCGAATTAAAATAGATGCGTTTATTGACGGTATTCGAGATCCTGAGACGCGCAGAGCGGTGATGTTGTCACCTAAGGCAACTTTCACGGAAACCATCGCTTGTGCGTTAACAAACGAAACTGCGCAAACCATCATCAAACCAGCAATGAAAATTCGTCGAGTGGAGATTGATTCCAGTTTAGACACTGCGTGGGCTACGCCAAGGTTCAGAGATGGAAGTGGCAGGATTAGATGCTGGGTATGTGATAGAATGGGTCACATCTCACGGGACTGTTGGGAGATTAAGAAGAAACGAGGAAGATCGCCATCTCCTATGAAGCGTAGACAAAACGAACAGCAGAGAGAGGCCAGAAAGGAGGGTCGGACGACATTGGAGTCGTTAAAAAGAGACAGCTTGAAGGAGCAAAAGCTAACTCCCACAATCGATTGCCCCATAACCTCCATCCAAGTTTCGAGAGTAGAAAGAGGCGGTGACAGCTTGACAGATGAAGCCAATATTGAACATCGGAAGGGAACCGCACATGGAAATGCCGACGCACTATCAAGAAGGCCATGTCCCGTGGAATGCAAGCATTGTGGGCGTGTGGAGGGTAAGGAAAACATCATCGATATTCGGCTTATGCAAGTGCTACCTGATGAGGAATGGACTGATGAAATGATCAAGAAGGAGCAATTACGGGATGCTGACCTGTCATTCATCATGAAACATAAGGAAAAGGAACACCGGCCCACATGGAGTGAGATAGCTGACAAAGCTCCCATTGTAAAAGCATATTGGGCTCAATGGGATAGCCTCCACATAGAAAATGGATGTTTAAAACGAAAGTGGGAAAGCACGGATGGTAAAGTAAAACAATTGTTGGTAGTGGTGCCAAAAGATCGGATAGCGGAAATCCTCAAGGAGTATCACGGAGGAGCAAGTGGAGGTCACTTAGGGATTAATAAAACATTAGCCAAAATTCGCCAACGTTTCTACTGGTCCGGATGTAGACAGTCAGTAGTAGAATGGTGTCGAAGATGTGACCAATGTGCGGCAGTGAAGGGACCAGCACGAAAAAGCCGTGGAACCATGAAACAATATAATGTCGGGGCACCATTTGAGAGAATTGCAATGGACGTGGCGGGGCCATTTCCGACCACCGAGAGCGGAAATAAATATGTGCTAGTAATAATGGATTATTTCAGCAAATGGCCGGAAGTGTACCCCATACCCAATCAGGAGACAACAACAATAGCTGATGCCGTGGTTAACAATTGGATTAGCAGATTTGGTGTACCTATGGAAATTCACACGGATCAAGGAAGGAATTTCGAATCGGTGGTATTTCAGGAGATATGTCAGATGCTTGGAATCAATAAAACAAGAACGACGCCTTTACACCCACAATCGGACGGTATGGTGGAAAGATTCAATGGTACATTGGAGGAATATCTAGCAAAAGCTGTGGAAAGGAACCAACGCAACTGGGATCGACATATACCAATGTTCCTGATGGCCTACCGATCAGCGGTACATGACACAACAGGAGTGACGCTAAAACCATATTTGGGAACAATCTGCGATTACCAGGAGATTTAAAATTTGGGGCTGTTCCATCAGCAGCTCTATGCGGACAGGATTACGTCGACCGAATGAAAGAAGAACTTAATGAAATACATCAATTTGTACGGGAGAAAATTCGAATATCAAGTGATCGAATGAAAGCTCGATATGACATACGAGCAAATAATCAAGGCTTCGAGGAAGGGCAATTGGTATGGCTTCACAACCCGCAACGGCACAAGGGATTATCACCGAAGTTGCAACCCACATGGGAAGGACCTTACACTGTCATTAAAAAGTTGAACGACGTGGTTTATCGCATACAGAAAGGACGGAAAGGTAAACCAAAGGTGGTGCATTTAGAGCGTTTGGCGCTCTACAGAGGAGGTGATCTGGATCCTGTTCGGGACGAACAGGCTTAGGTGGGGGGTAGTGTTACGGTGACACCTAGATTAGAATAGAATAAGTTAATTTCATTAATTGTTCAATTACGTGTATAATTTATACTCAACATTTAGGCGTATTTCTATACTAACATATTTGCTGCGCATTTAGGATTATTCTAGAAACAAATATTTTGGTATATAAAGACGCGCGTTGACGTGTATTGCTGAGTATTATTTTAAACGTGAAACAGTGAAGGTTAAATAGAAAGATTATTAAAGTGATTATTAAAGCGATTATTAAAGTGATAATTAAAAAGTGTGTTATAATTATAATAATTAATTGTGAATTTTGTGTTGTATAATAAATTGTGTTGTGTAAATAAATTGTGTGAGTTCAAATTTGAAGCAGTGTATTTATTCACAATCCAGTGATTCGAACCTTGATTGACAAGGCAAAATCGTAACAATTGGTGACAGCGGTGGGATTGTGAATAATAAGAAAAATGATTCTCTACGAATTAAAGCTTGCGCAATTAAAGGAGCAGCTGAAACAGCGAGGTTTGGCCAGTGAAGGCACAAAAGCTAGTTTGGTGGAGCGACTACGTGAGGCCATGGAGAAGGAAGGTGTAAATCCAGATGTGTATGATTTCGAGGAGGACAACACGGATGAGATCAGTGTGGACAAGAAAGAAAAGGAAGAACAAACGATGGTCGAAACAACACAAAACCCATCCGGAAGTTTTGATTTATCTCAGTTAATGGCAGCTATGAATCAAATGATGGGTCAACAGTTGGGTGGAATGAAACAACAGATGGAACAACAACGGGCGGACATTAAACAATCGAACCAGGACATGAAACAACAGATGTTTCAAGTGGAGCAACAAGGGGCGGACATTAAACAGAAGATTGTACAAATGGAGCAACAAAGAGCGGACATTAAAAACCAAATAGAAGATGGCCAAAAGAAAATAGACGAGAGGTTTTTGGAATTATCTTCTACACTACACGGTAAAGTGGAAAAACTGCAAACAGAAGTACACGCAGAAATTCAAAATGTAAAAGGGACAGTTCAACAAAAATTTGAATCGGTTGAACAAGATTTTAAACGTCTCGAGAAGGAGCTCAAAGATGTCAAGGCGAATGGAACGACACAGCAAGTGATCCAGACGGTTAATGCAGTTAAGATAAAACCACCAACATTTGATGGAACAACATCCTTCAGTATTTTTAAGTTCCAGTTCGAAACGGCGATTAAGCAAAATCAGTGGACTGAAGAACAATGTGTTGCAGCGTTAATTGTGGCTCTTAAAGGCGAAGCGGCAGAAACACTCTAAATCATTCCCGAGCAGGAACGGAACGTTTACATGGGAATTATGAAGGCGTTAGATCGAAAATACGGAAGTGATCACAAACGAGAAATCTATCGCATGGAATTGAAGAGTCGATACCAAAAAGGAGGAGAATCGCTACAGGAATTTTCATCGGCAATTGAGCGGCTCGCGCATTTAGCACATTCAAATATGTCGGCCGATTACATGGAGCGAATTAAAATAGATGCGTTTATTGACGGTATTCGAGATCCTGAGACGCGCAGAGCGGTGATGTTGTCACCTAAGGCAACTTTCACGGAAACCATCGCTTGTGCGTTAACAAACGAAACTGCGCAAACCATCATCAAACCAGCAATGAAAATTCGTCGAGTGGAGATTGATTCCAGTTTAGACACTGCGCGGGCTACGCCAAGGTTCAGAGATGGAAGTGGCAGGATTAGATGCTGGGTATGTGATAGAATGGGTCACATCTCACGGGACTGTTGGGAGATTAAGAAGAAACGAGGAAGATCGCCATCTCCTATGAAGCGTAGACAAAACGAACAGCAGAGAGAGGCCAGAAAGGAGGGTCGGACGACATTGGAGTCGTTAAAAAGAGACAGCTTGAAGGAGCAAAAGCTAACTCCCACAATCGATTGCCCCATAACCTCCATCCAAGTTTCGAGAGTAGAAAGAGGCGGTGACAGCTTGACAGATGAAGCCAATATTGAACATCGGAAGGGAACCGCACATGGAAATGCCGACGCATTATCAAGAAGGCCATGTCCCGTGGAATGCAAGCATTGTGGGCGTGTGGAGGGTAAGGAAAACATCATCGATATTCGGCTTATGCAAGTGCTACCTGATGAGGAATGGACTGATGAAATGATCAAGAAGGAGCAATTACGGGATGCTGACCTGTCATTCATCATGAAACATAAGGAAAAGGAACACCGGCCCACATGGAGTGAGATAGCTGACAAAGCTCCCATTGTAAAAGCATATTGGGCTCAATGGGATAGCCTCCACATAGAAAATGGATGTTTAAAACGAAAGTGGGAAAGCACGGATGGTAAAGTAAAACAATTGTTGGTAGTGGTGCCAAAAGATCGGATAGCGGAAATCCTCAAGGAGTATCACGGAGGAGCAAGTGGAGGTCACTTAGGGATTAATAAAACATTAGCCAAAATTCGCCAACGTTTCTACTGGTCCGGATGTAGACAGTCAGTAGTAGAATGGTGTCGAAGATGTGACCAATGTGCGGCAGTGAAGGGACCAGCACGAAAAAGCCGTGGAACCATGAAACAATATAATGTCGGGGCACCATTTGAGAGAATTGCAATGGACGTGGCGGGGCCATTTCCGACCACCGAGAGCGGAAATAAATATGTGCTAGTAATAATGGATTATTTCAGCAAATGGCCGGAAGTGTACCCCATACCCAATCAGGAGACAACAACAATAGCTGATGCCGTGGTTAACAATTGGATTAGCAGATTTGGTGTACCTATGGAAATTCACACGGATCAAGGAAGGAATTTCGAATCGGTGGTATTTCAGGAGATATGTCAGATGCTTGGAATCAATAAAACAAGAACGACGCCTTTACACCCACAATCGGACGGTATGGTGGAAAGATTCAATGGTACATTGGAGGAATATCTAGCAAAAGCTGTGGAAAGGAACCAACGCAACTGGGATCGACATATACCAATGTTCCTGATGGCCTACCGATCAGCGGTACATGACACAACAGGAGTGACACCAGCTAAAACCATATTTGGGAACAATCTGCGATTACCAGGAGATTTAAAATTTGGGGCTGTTCCATCAGCAGCTCTATGCGGACAGGATTACGTCGACCGAATGAAAGAAGAACTTAATGAAATACATCAATTTGTACGGGAGAAAATTCGAATATCAAGTGATCGAATGAAAGCTCGATATGACATACGAGCAAATAATCAAGGCTTCGAGGAAGGGCAATTGGTATGGCTTCACAACCCGCAACGGCACAAGGGATTATCACCGAAGTTGCAACCCACATGGGAAGGACCTTACACTGTCATTAAAAAGTTGAACGACGTGGTTTATCGCATACAGAAAGGACGGAAAGGTAAACCAAAGGTGGTGCATTTAGAGCGTTTGGCGCTCTACAGAGGAGGTGATCTGGATCCTGTTCGGGACGAACAGGCTTAGGTGGGGGGTAGTGTTACGGTGACACCTAGATTAGAATAGAATAAGTTAATTTCATTAATTGTTCAATTACGTGTATAATTTATACTCAACATTTAGGCGTATTTCTATACTAACATATTTGCTGCGCATTTAGGATTATTCTAGAAACAAATATTTTGGTATATAAAGACGCGCGTTGACGTGTATTGCTGAGTATTATTTTAAACGTGAAACAGTGAAGGTTAAATAGAAAGATTATTAAAGTGATTATTAAAGCGATTATTAAAGTGATAATTAAAAAGTGTGTTATAATTATAATAATTAATTGTGAATTTTGTGTTGTATAATAAATTGTGTTGTGTAAATAAATTGTGTGAGTTCAAATTTGAAGCAGTGTATTTATTCACAATCCAGTGATTCGAACCTTGATTGACAAGGCAAAATCGTAACAATATTGTAGATTTAAATCTGTTTATATTCCTTTTCCTGAAAATTTTAATGGCAAAATCGTTTTATCTGTATCGTTCTAACTGTAGTAGTGTGTTGCAACAATAAAATGAAAAATACCAAACAAATTATTTTATATAGCAACATTCTAATACATTTACATAAATAAGTACATGACGAGAAATATTTTTCACACACTACGACCGTTTTATGGTTGGGAACATATTATGGTTGAACCGACATTTTTATTATTTTTATAATGAAATCGAAAAAGTGAAATCCGGAAAGTAAAACTGATTAGAGGTTGGTTCGAAAAAATTTGTATTAGGGGAGACAATTCTTCATCTAAATATAGTCCACTATTCTGGTCTATTGCAGATGCAGATATGGGTTCAGAAATTTTCCCACGTACCCAAACCAGTATCGAAGCGTGGCACCGGCGCCTTAAAGTTGTAGTCCGACAACGGCATGCTGAAGTGCATAAAACTATAGAAAATATAGCGACAAAGGAATTTATTGTGACAAAAACTCAAATTAATAAGGTGAAATTCGGGGAACGCCTTTCAAAGAAAAGCAAATCAATAATTAAAAATAAAAAAATAAAACGAAGCAATGCTAAAACGGAAAAAGTCAGTAAAACAGATTTTTTAAAAAGAATCACTCATAATATTATTCTTTTTTAATTGATTACTTCATTTTACCTTTTTTTAATTATAATATAAAATTACAACTATACTTCTTTTATTTTTTTATAATAAACTTCGATAACTTAATCTTAACTCAAAAATGACTTATTGTAGTTTTTAAATGAGAAATCATTAATTTTTGCTTGTGTCGCAGATAGATACTAAAGCGCCAAAATTTGCAAGGTTTTGTACTTGCAAGATTTGGTTACTGTAAGATTTTGATTTTGCGGAATGTTTAAAAATAAAAGATTTTGTACTTGCAATGTTTTGCAATGCAAGATTTTGGTGCGCTTCCATTAGTTGTTTATGATGTCATTGCCATTTAGGAAGTTAAAATTAAGAAGATATTTAAATTGAATTATATTTTTATTCATCTAATACAAAAAATTAATGATTTTTCCCTTAAGTACAATATATTGTAGATTTAAACCTGTGTATATCCTTTTTCCTGCCAGACAAAAAATGTTTAAGAATAAGTTTAAGTAATTACTTGTTTCGGACGAAAACGATTTAATTGGAATGCACAAATGTGTATGGTGGTCCATACAAAAATAAATTTTTTGACATGATCTTTTTCGTAACCCACATAATTGTGAAGACAGGCAGGGAAAGGGATATAACGGCGATGGTATTCGTTTGTGTGTAACATTTTGGTTTCTTGGGTATAGTTATTGTTTTTAAATGTCAGTTGTGTCCAATTACATTTTTTTTAATACATTTGTCGAAAAATTAATTTTAGTTGTTTTTTTTTAGTTATGTTGTTTAGTTGTTGTTATCAGATAAGTTATATGTTTATATTAAATTAAATTATAAGTGTTGATTCTTTGTGTAATTTTTAGGAATCCGTGCCAAAATGTCCACATGATAAGGTATATAATCAAGTTATATATCCTCCAGGGAGTCAATTCGCGTTGCGTGAAATAATGAATATGAAAAGTTTTTTTCATTGGCAATCTAGTAGTTTGAATTATTCGCACGTAATTTTAAGCTTTACTGAGTGAAATCAAAATTTCATATGGAAAATGCAAACCTACTCGATTGCTAATGAAAAAACTTTTCATTTTCATTATTTCACGGAACGCGAATTGACTCCCAGAATTTGAATAAACGAGCGCATAATGATCTCACAGCAACAATAGTTGGTAACAATTACATTTTGAATTTTAAAATAACGTAAAAATGCTACTAAATATATTCAATTAAATAGTAATGTGCTAGAATATTTTTGAATATTATTACAAATCGTAACGAATTTCTCGTCTTCTTTCTCGTGCGGGTAGGGCAAAAGTACCATGTCAAAAATTTATTTTTGTATGTGTTTTCAACCAACTTACAGAGCATATCCAATAGAATTCCTTATGACTTTTTATTTACAGAAAAGTATGAATAAAAAACTTAAGAAAAAAAGATTTTTTTCTCAAGTATTTTTTTCATACTTTTCTGTAAGTAAAAAGCCATAAGGAATTCTATTGGGTATGCTCTGTTACACATTTGTGTATTCCGTTTTAACACTAAACCTACCATGCCGCGGTCAAATGACCGTTTTAAAAATTTCGTTTAACATTTCTCGCATACAACGTTACTTTATCATCATGTGGCTTATTATCTTTTCCTAAAATATACAAACAACTTATTTTACAATGTTTACAATTTTTTTTATTGTTTAATTTCCGAAAACTAATTATATTATATCTAGTCTACTTTACTAAAATACATGTTTTTTTAAAGCGGTCATTTGACCGCTCATGGTAGGATTAGGTATACATGAAATGTCGGTAGGTTTAGTGTTAACTTATTTTCGTCCGAAAAAAACACTATAACTACATATATACACAATTGTGTTAGTTGTACTTCAAATCAAAAATTCAAGCAAATAATTTTATCAACGACACGATTACATACTATGGTTACTCACACATTTGTGTGGGTTGGACTAAAATTGAGCCAATTTTTGTTTCTTGGATAAAAAAGGATTATTACAATCGGGTTGTAGGAAGAAGATAACTGTGAAATATAAGGAAAAATCATAATCGTTGTAGTTCAAAAGTAGAACGAAATCAAAAATTGTCACCCTAAACTGTCTTATAATTGCGAATTTAACGAAAAATAATAACAAATGAAGTAAACTAATAATGTGTTAGAATTATTTGACAATGAAATAACATATTTTTTAATTTTATTCCAATTTAAAATATGTTATAATTTATAACTTATAAATAAATTTTTTCAAAAAATTATCCTTTATTTTTGCAAGGGTTACTGTTATGGCATTTTGAATTACAAAGAACTCCAAATGCTTTGCATTGGCATTTCTTTGAGGAGCAATTTTTCTTGCAGTTGCATTTTTTAAAGCCCTGGCCCTACCATTAATGACTGCTTTCTGACTGCCTCCCTAACCGAAATTTCGGCTACAGGTGCTTGAATTTCAATCAATTTTTCTGTGCAAATGTCAAATTCATTTCTTGTATAAAGTTGCTTTAATGTTCCTTCGTTGGTGTCCAATTTGTACAATTGATTTACGTTATCAACACTTAATACAGTGCACAGCAAATTTCTGGAATCTGTTTTACCGCGATCAAATTCAGGTATAGGGACATTGGCTAACGTGATAAAAACGTATAGGCTAACATTTAAAATTAAAAGTACGAGTACATATTCAATAAAACTGCGTCCTAGTGGTGAATATTAAAACTACAGGTACATAGAATAAAATTATTCTATACCGGCCAAATAACCTACAATTCTATAATGGACATGAATTGAAAAAATTCTCCCAACATAGCAAAAGTTTCCAGGCGGCAACACTAGAAACCTAACGAAATGTTTACCCTGGAGATGTACTCGACGCGACCGACGTGACTAAGTTAAAATAAAATGTTAAACTATAGCTGTGTTGCTTTCAAAAGATTACAACAACAATTGCATTGTATTCAAGCCGATTGTCTTAGAATGTTAAGAAACAAATTTTTAGGATTAGGGGAAATAACATTTTATTGTTATGGTGTTTACCGCAAGGCGTTATTTTTTCTATTTTTCTCGAAAAATTTATCTTGTAGAATAATTTAGCATTTGTTATTTGATAGCAAAATACCGAATTTAATTTATTCTATTTCTTAAAATAAAAAAAAATAAAATAAATATTAAGAAAATGAACCAACACAGAAAAATTAAAACGCATTAAAAAATTAAATCCAAAAGTTGTTACTTTCACATTTCTTAGCTAAGCTAAGCGGATTAGCGAAAGCAACACTACTCTTGTGTCAGCTGATATATTTGTGTAATTTCATACTGTTAAAATCAAAAGCGCCTCTATCTACATATTAAGTTGAATTCAAATAATAACAATCCATTTACATCACAATACATAGTTACATGGGTTGATTCATTATGTATATCTTGTAGGAATACAAGCTAAAGTTTTATTGGTGGAGCTCAAGGGTTGGTTGGAAACTTGAAGATTTAGCAAACAAATTTATAAAAAAACGCTATCCACAACATTTACAGTCTAGTGTAATTATTACATATTGACATATTTTGGAACTCTTGACATCTAACAAAATTTAATTTGCACATAGATATTGGTAAACGTATTTAGTTATCATGTTCAGCATTCAATTTATGTTATGTTTATTACCTAATTTTTTTCAAAATTTACTGCCCTAGCCGAACAAAATTTTACAATCTTTACTTATATTTTAACAATATAATTTTTTATGTGACCGACTATATTGGCACGTCTTTTCAAGTTTTGGGATGTGTCGCGTAACTACGTGAAATATCCTCTTTATTTCGCTTATGTTGTACTTATTTAAGACAGTAAAAGAAATTGCGCATGTATCTCATCTAACTGATTCTATTTAATTTTAATTTTAATTAAATCGTATTGTAAATCTGCACATTACACCATCATTTTTAGAATGTACACTCGCATAAATTCAATTTAATAAAATAAAATTGTAGGGAAATGTTTACATTTACCAAAATGTAATATAAATGTGTACATATACTGGGAAATGTACGGATTATCAAATATTTTTAATTTTAGTTTCACATTTACCTAGCATTTTGGTAAATTTGCACATTTCCCGGTAAATGTGGACATTCGCCGATTTCGGACATTAACCGCGTAACATATATATTGATAGGCCCTAATGCCTGTTAACAACAATCTAATTTTGAAGAAATTCTGATATGGAAATTCTGGGATACAAGGGTGTAATTTGACATGATTTCCATAGTTCAATTTCTGAAAAATTCTTTGAATGGCCGCCTTGAATGGCTCTTGATTAACCTAAATTCGCATTGATGCCACTATGGCCATTTGATAGGTCATAATGCCTGTTAACAACGGTCCATTCAATGAATTTTTCAGAAATTGAACTGTGGAAATCTTGTCAAATTGCACCCCCGTATCCTCATCAGAATTTCGTTAACTTGTTTCATTAACCGGTTAATATCGTTTGGCAAACGGGGGTGTAATTTCGCTAATTCCATATGTCTCCACAGTTAGGCCGAAGTTGACTAACATGATGGTCTATCTAGTGACCATAGTATCAATGACAAGGCATGTTAATCTAGAACGACAGGCCATTCATTGCATTTTCGATATATTGAATTAGAGAAATTGTGATAAATTATAGATGTATCCCCTTCAGAATTGCTTCATAATTAGGCCGAAGTTGACCAACATTATGACATATCAAACGGCCATAGTGGCATCCCCACCATACTTTATGTTAATTTAAATCTAGGTTAACAATATTGCTTTTCAAATTATGGTTGATTGATTTAAACATTTGTATTTCTCAAGTTTAAATAGAATTAGGTTTTACAACAACCTTCGCATAATAAAACATTAAAATTGGTTTCTGTTGATGTAATCGTTGAAATAATTTTTCGGCTGATAACTTTCGGCTGAAGAATGTTGATCAACGGTGACGTATTTATCTACTTTCGACATTTTCGAAACTCTCACTTGTTCTAAAATATCCTGCGCAATCTTATCAAGATCAAAATCAACTCATTGCTGAATAAATTTATTCTAGTACATTTTATTATCATGAGAATACCACGATTGTTTTGATCTTATTTTTGGCAATTAGTGAAACGGGATTAACCTCGGTCATATGTTTTGTTTCTGTTTATATAAAATTACAAAAAGTAAATTTAGTGTTTTGAAAGTAAAATTAGGTTACTTACTTTAATAAAAATATAGAAATTATATGGAAAAAATATATTGGAAATTAAAGTGACAATAATTCAGTCCAAAGGCAAATGAGATAAGTTTGATTTTATATAATTCAAAATTCATATTAATTAAATTCATAATTTCATTTTAATGTTTCGTTGTGTAGTTTTTAGGTTATAATCATTAACAGCACACTTTTCTAGATCGTATTAAAAAAGAAAGTTAACCAAAATAACTCTTGGTTTTTTTTTCAATTAATTTTTTGGTGGGTGCGCTTGCGATTTCACTAAAAAACACCAAAAGTGGAATAACTTTTGCAGCATCAGCAATTCGAAAAACTTTACTTGGCTGTTGTTATTAGAAATGAGCTCCCCGATTACCTCGTTTCGTTTGATCTTCCAATTTTGAGACACCCTGTATATGGTCGTTTTAAACTTTTAATTGTTTGCACATTTTTGTATGAATTAGCCATTTTCTCATGATTAAGTAACTATGGTTTGTATTTATAGTTAGTAACATAGTTAAGCAAAGCGTTGAGATTTTTGCTTCCTTATCCACTATTGGATATGGCGGATACTTTGTATTTGATTATACTGACGGATTTTATTACCGATCTTAATTTTAAATTGAAATTTCATTTTTTAATAAAAAAAGTCTAATATATTTTAATTGAAAATTATTATAGTAATAATCATCAAGGTAGCAAAGTAAGAAAAATGAGTTGGTAAGAATAAAGTAAGAACAAAAATTAAATATTACACAGACATATTATGGATAGACCACTCTGCAAAGAGAAACAAATTATGGTTCATTAGAAAATGTTTAATCAGTTTTCTTTCTTCGTATGTTTATGTAGATAGCATTTCCTCAAATAAATGATTTATCAATTATCTGCATCTACTTGTAACTATCATATGGCATAGCTATTTAATAAAGCTGAAGTAGGAAATGTAAATAACACTTTATGGCGTGAGAAACATATTGATCTTTAAATACAAATTTAAAAAAAATTAAAATTAATAGTAATTTAAATCAATTAAAATGTTATTCTTAACGATCACTCAAAAAGTAAAAAAAAAAAAACAAATTCCAATGAATTATGTAGCCGCAGTAAGGTAACGAACCAAAAATTTTCAAGAAAAATCTCACAGTACAAATCCAAAATTAATATACTTCCAATCTGCATCATTCCATTCGATATATAAATTTATTATTATTATTTTTATTTTTGTTCATATAAAATCGTGCTAAATTTTTTTTCATTTTATTATTATTATTTTACAAAAAAAATATATTACCAAGACCCAAGAGAAGATTGTATGCAATATGCAACAAGAGTAAAAAGGGTTCGCAAGTTCTTTTTTGTGTGTATATATAAAAAAAAAAAAAAAAAAAATTGAAGGAGGAGGTGGATTTTAATAGTTAGATCGTGAGATGCGTGACTTAAAAAAAACTACATTTTCATATATATTCAAAACTTCTCTTACATACAAAACTCATACGTTCATCATCAATCCAATAATATAATAATAATATGTAATGATGATAGTGATCATCATTATCATCATCAGATCATTGAAAATCCATATATACATTGAACGAAAATCAAAATTGAGATGCAAAAACGAAAAATCGTGATTATGATCAACAATTTATTATGTTTGATCGCACATATTACAAAAACTATACAAAAAACATGAAGAAATTATAAAAAAACATAATAAATTCCTTTTATATGTTATGATCTTCATTTGATCTCTATTTTCATTAATCAATAATTAATATATTAAATATCGATCGTTATTTTGTAATTTAATTTTTTTTTTAAATTCACGATCAATGTTTAATAACGATCGATTGGAATACAATCATCAAGGATACATGCAGCAGTAAAAACTATGTATATAAAAAATAAAATTGAACCTTAAATTAAAAATAATTTTCTTGCGATCACGAAAAGATTGATCTCTTTCATTTCAATCTTTTTTAAATGTGTATACGGGAAATAAAAAACAGAAATAACCAAATTAAATTTTTATAAATATAAAGGCGAACGGGGGATCATTTTATAAATGAGGTACAGATCTCGAACGGAATGTGTGGTCTTATCTAAATCAAAAGTTCTGAATTTTTGTGCAAAATGTGCAAAATTTTGTGTAAATTGCCAACTAACTAAATTTAAAACTCAAATAAAATTAGGGAATTAGAATAAAATTTCTGTTTCATTAACGCCGTCTATTGATGACTGATACGAACTAACATAAAATTAGATTAGTCAGTAATTTAGTCGGAAAAATAAAAAAAAAATTATCAGGCACAAAGTACTAGATATTTAAAAGCTGTGTCCCTTAAGACGCTTGTGAAAAACACATACCAAAAATAATACCCAAAATTTACACAATTAAATTTAAAAATATTCCAATTGGATTTGTTTTGTGGTGAAATTGAAACATTTCTAGATAATTTAACATTTATATTAGAGAGGTCCTTAAGTCCTTAATAGTGTCCTTGTAAAGATCAAATAATTTTCTAACGATTAGAAATCAACACGAGAAAATCGTAAAATGATTTACTAAACTTTTTTTAATTCTAAAGAAGGCTATTTTAGACAATGTTTCTACTATATCTACGATCCTAGAGATGTTCACGGGGTCCCACCCATATGACCGAATAACTAAAACAAAACCCGACGTGTGTGGTGAACAAGTTTTAATTATGATGATTTTTAACTAGTCCCGCGTATTTTTGAACAACTATGGTTTTTGATTTTAATATATTTTCTAATTTTTCTATTACCACCTTATCTCTCTTTCTATTACCTCTTTTGCCGAAACTGAAACTTATTTTGAAGACAAAGATAAATCGTCCTACAAAAAAGGCATCGAAATGTTAGAGAGGCGTTGGACTGATTGTATCGCTCTAGAAAGAAATTATGTTGAAATATATCATTAACAAGAAAAACGTTTAAGAACAGTTTCCCAAAATTTAAGCGGAACTGATGATTTTTGAATTTATCTTCGGTCCTGTACAGCCTAGCCGATTAATTTGAAAGAGATTTCATATTCGTGCTCAAGCTTTTATCATAAATTGGGATGCCACAGTGATATTTGGCGAAATTGGTCCACAGGAAGTGATAGCTTCCATAGGAGTGTTTTCTTCCTTTTTAGCAAATATTTTAAAAAGTCAAGGGTCTTTCAATAGGGACGCTCGAAATTTTTAGGTTATTGCAGCCGTGTTGTTAAAGGAAAGCACCATCTGTCAAATTTATTATGAATCGTTCAATTGGAAGGTTATAGCGATGAACGACTTGTTCAAATCATCAAATTACGCCCCTCATCAAATATATTTTTGTGGCAATTTAACATAACCACTTAAGTCGAGATAAGTGGTAATGTTGGACTATATTCTAATCGATAGTATTTCCCGATTTTTCTTTCCTTTCAACTTTTCATCAAAATTCAACTATTTTTGACCGAGATATAAGCAAAAAACAAAACCACTTATGTTTCTTATAAGTGATTGGTATTTATTGAAAACCACTTAATTGATAACTTTTGATATTTTAGCATGAAATAAGTGATATCTGAAACAACATTTTAATTTGTAAAATCAAAACTAAATTTAGAATAATCACTTATCTTGAAATAAGTTTTTATTTTGAATTTAATTTTGCGTTTGGTATTTACTTAAGTCGATATAAGTGGTTTTGTCAAATTATAAAAACTAAAAACATAGTAACATAAGTATAAATAAGTGGTTTAGTTAAATGTGTGATTTTTCAAAAATTTTGAGTTGAGTGTTTTTGCTAAACGATTTATTGATATAATTTGTGCGAAAAGGAGGTATTATTTTAATTTTTTAACACGTTCGCGCAAATAGCTTTAAATTTTTTGTTGATGTGTAGGAAAATGAATGATATAGCAGTCTCGTTCTTTTCCTTTTTATTCTGAAAATGTAAAAAACATGCCTGCGGAATTAAAAAGCATCACACCCGCTCCCCATCTAAAAACCAACCAAACTTCCCGAAAATCCTCACGTCCCGCTTACCAGTTCCACACTCGAGTTGAAACACCTTTAAATGTGTTGTTGTTTTAATATTGTACATTCTTGCTTCTTTGAAGCTCAGTACATATCTGCGGGAGCCAGAACGGCACAAACACCCTGGTATCGCACAGAATGTATTAAAACAACTAGTAAGCGGGGCACAAAGCACTTCAGGAAACAGTTTCGGTTCAGTTTTTAGCTCGGAAGCGACTGTGATGCTTCATCAACGTGTGACGCTGCAGAGATGACCTATATACATATATTACATACAGTTTAAAAGTATTCAAAATAGCTCCAAAAATAAAAAAATGGAAACTACAGTCCCTGTTCATTGAATTATGGACACTATTAGTATTTTGGAAATTCCTTGTTTCTGCTATTGTTTTATATTTTAAAATAAATCAAAATAATAAAATGCATTTAGGATCACATCTGTTATTGTTTTAAGATTGTTTTACGACATTCTTAAAAGGTCGCAATAAAATTATTACCTGAAAAAGGACTAAGAAGCTCAATAGCATGCATATTTAACTTTTAGTTTATCTTCTCAATTTATGTTTGACGCGCGGTTTTACAAGGTGTTTTTATAATTTTTGTGCTAAAGTAAGAAATAATCTTCGTTGAGTGAATTTTATCATTTAGTTAAAAAACTTGTGTTTAAGTTAAAGTGTGTGTATGTGTTTGGAAAGTTTGGGATTGAAACATTTATTTTCAAAAACTTTCAATCGGAGCATTATTTAAAACAAAAAACCATTCATACCGCGAGATCGCTAAAATGGGAAAAGTGTCTTGCTCATCAGTAAGCAATTTGGCAAAAATTTTTCAATCTGGAGGTACATTTTATGAGACCAAGAGAAGAAACTGTAAGGAGATCAGGAAGACAACGCCCAGAACAGACAGGAAAATTATTTAATCGGCCTTAGAAAAGCCCAGAGCAAGGACGAGAGATGCTGCAAAAGTACCTTAGTGAAGAAGGGATAAAGATATCAGCGATGACATTGCGACGAAAGCTATATGAAAATAATGTGAAATGTAGGCGTACAGCAAAAAACCCAGACTCACTGAAAAAATACGAAAAAAACGTCTTATTTGGGATAAACTTTATAAACAGAGGACAATAGACGACTGGAAGAAGGTAAATCGAATTTTTAAGCACTCATTATATATTTTCAAAATTTAAATAAAAAAAATCACAAATTAAATAGTTTTTTAAAATTTATTGGTTATGTTTAGTGACGAATGCAAGCTAGAAGCCGTTACAGAATCGGCCCAGTTCATCAGAAGGAGACCAGGAGAGGGGTTTAGGGAGAACTGCGTAATCAGGAACATAAAACATCCATCACCAGTAATGATATTGGGCTGCATTAGTGGAGATGGACATGGTCCAATATACTTCGTTGAGGAAACCATGAGAAAAGAACAATATGAAAAGGTATTAACAGACGTCTTATTTCCTTACATGAGGTCACCACCTCAAGGCCAATACTCTTACACTTTTATGCAAGATACAGCTCCTTCGATAAAGATAGAGCTCCTTCGAAGCTCTTCGAAATCTTGTTTTTATTTATACATATTTTGATAAAATACTAGAGTTTTTCACTATATTAATAGTGTCCATAATTCAATGAACAGGGACTGTACATATTCATATCACTTGAACATTGGAGGACAACCATTGGATGTATATCAAAAGTGCTTTCGATATACGCTAGGTAAGACCGATAATTTCATAAAGTCGATGCTAAGGAAAATTACAGTCATCTGACACGAACTATTGGTATGATGCGCGAGGCAAAGCGGTTCCATCGAAAACGTTAAGTATCGAAGAGATTAACGAAATCGAGCAACATATAATGTACTTTCCGGCCTATGAAAGCCATTTTTCACGGCGAGATACATCGCAATTATCCTTTCAATCGGACTTAATAATCGCAACGATGTATAAATTATACTCAGTCCGAAAGCCACCAAAATCCAGTGTCTTTATCAAAAATTCAAAAAATGTTAAAGGTTTGTAGGCTTAACCTCAACTACTGAGCTTTGTATATATAATATTTATTTTCAATTTATTAAACTATTTTACCAATTTATTTACATGAATATAAAATTTACAAAATCTAAATTGGATATTTGCAATAAGTGCGAACTCTTCAAAGTAAAAATCAAAGCAGTAAAAACAGAGGATAAACAACAAGCTTTGAAAGCTGTCCAACATACTCACCATGAACAGGCAGACTTAGGATATGCAGCTAAGGGGGCCGATAACGTGGTGCCGATTGGCGAATCTTCAAATTCAATTAAAGCATTAACTTTTGATTTGTAACAATGCCTGTCGACACCATATATGAACACGTCGGTGTTTTTTTATGAACGTCCATTATGGACGTTTAATTTGACGGTCCACGATTGTGTTAGTGATTGGCCAATATAATTGGTGCTAGAGGAGGGATTGAAATAACTTCTTGTGTTTATCAATATTTGCAACAGTTATATCACAAAGCGTCACACTTATATGGAGTGTGACAGTGATCACGCCATAATCGAGAGAAAGAAGAAGGCAACTTTGGCAAAAATACATCACCCGCGTGATTGGTTTCAATTTGTCCGAGCTTGTGGTGAAAAACGAAAACTCATGGTATTTGAAACGAAACAAATTAACTTTTACAATTTTCCCTCAATTTCCAAAACAAAATTAACATGGAGAAAAAAAAATATAAAAGGGGAAAATTTTAATTGGCACCAAGTTCATTGGAAGAATAAAATTTATTTAATAAATGAAGTCAAAATAATAACTTATCTTGTTTTAATTATTTAAATGAATTCTACAAAACAACTTATTTGAGATAAGTTTTTTAGATATGAAAACACCGTTTAACAAAACCACTTATCTCATAATCTTATGAATTTCTGGTGAACCCAGAACATGTAACAAGTGCTTGAAGGTGTCAATAAACGCAGTGTAAGCCCCAGATACCAGGAACCAGAAATAGTTTAGTTATGTTCAATATTTTTTTCACAAAATTTAAATTTGGTCCGCTGAAAAGTAGGTAAAAAATAGATAAGTGGTTTTGTTGAATTGCCACAGATTTAATTTTAAAGGTCTAATTAGGAGCAGGTAGTTCTAAAAATTGATCGTTTAGTTGGCCACAAGAACTTCCTAATTTCCTCTTTATGCAGTACAAATATAATTTTTGCTTATATATGAACATTAACGTTAACTATTTTATAGTATATTATTATAATTATTATTTGGTTGTTAATGTTTCTCCGTTCGAGAAATGTTCTGTGCATTACGTGATTTTATCCCCGCCATAACCGTCCTGCCGAATCGACTATTCGGCGTTTGGGACCGAATTCAAATTAAACGGTTCGATAAACAATTAGCCAACACTCGTACCTCACCGAAACGCAAGGTCTGTCAACATCGCTAATGTGCGAAAGTTTACGGGGAAACCCGAGGCCAGTGAATTTATCGTCGTTCACAAAAACTTGGCCTTGCTGCGATTTTAATTTGACGAATTTTGCGTCTGGACTGGGGTTTGAATCCATATAAAATCCTGTCCGGAACTATTGAGAATCAAAATTTTGAACTATCCAAAAGTATAAACATGAGCTCGTAAACATCTCTGGATTTCTGTTGTAATAAAAATGTAGGAGAGACCCCGTGAATATCTCTAGGATTGGAGATTTAAAAGTAGAAACACTGTCTAAGATAGCCTTCTATTTCAAATCGTTAGAAAATTATTTGATCTTTACAGCGACACTATTAGGGACTAGGGACTTTTCTAATATAAATGTTAAAGATTATCTAAAAATGTTTCACTGTCACCACAAAACAAATCCAATTGGAATATTTTTAAATTTAAGAATGTACATTTTTGGTATGTATTTCACAATCAGCCCTTAAGTCGATTTTTTGTCTAAGTTTAGACAAACTAAATTGGTGAATAGTTCTTGATAGTCACGAAAAGATGTCTCACGTATTCATAAATCAAAAGATGTTTGATATTCAGTCCTAAACTTCACAATTAGTTAAGATTTATAAATCTTAACGTATTTAGCAAATTTTATTTAAAAATCGTGTGCAATTTGTTTTGTGCCATCTGTAAACGGCTGGTATAAACTAACCATCAAAACAGTTAGTTGGTAATTTAGAGAATTAAATCGACTCGCAGAAGATAAAAATAAACGTAAATTTGAAAACCATAATTAAGAATTCACAGGGCCATCGCTTTATAAATGTTCTAACCATAAATATTTTGATGACATCTACTGTCATTTGGCCAAACTAAAGTAAATTTGGAGTTGAACTGAACTGTAGATTAAGAGCTTAAGCTTAAGAGATTTAGAGATGTCCATAGTCAAACAGTTTTTGCAAAGAACTAATTTTGGTCGGCCGGACAGTAACAGTCGCATGGTGCGATTCGCGCAATCTCTCAACTTCCACTCGGCCCACTATATGATTGTGATATAAGCTCAAAACAGAACAAGAGCGAAGGCGGCGAGCGAAATCGCCTGTCATATTAGAAAACACCGAAATCATGCAAAACTAACACAACCATCAACGCAGGCGACGACGATTTTTTCGTTGAAAAAAATTTAAGCTCAAAACAGAACAAGAGCGAAGGCGGCGAGCGAAATCGCCTGTCATATTAGAAAACACCGAAATCATGCAAAACTAACACAACCATCAACGCAGGCGACGACGATTTTTTCGTTGAAAAAAATTTAAGCTAGAAACAGAACAAGAGCGACGACGGCAAGCGTCGACGAATAAATAAAAAATATCGCCGCGATATCGCTGTAGCTAACAGAACAAAAGCGTCAGCGTATGGCGATAAAAAAACAACCAAACGGCATAACCTTCTGTGTTTTTGACACATGACGTTGTGGCATTAGGCTACTAGATTGAAAAAAAATGGTTAGTAATATGACGGTTAATTGATGCCAACTTATACATATATAAAAAACAGTTGGCAACATTGTTTCGTCGGCAACAAAAATAGAAATAGACTCTAAATTTTTTTCAACGAAAAAATCGTCGTCGCCTGCGTTGATGGTTGTGTTTGTTTTGCATGATTTCGGTGTTTTCTAATATGACAGGCGATTTCGCTCGCCGCCTTCGCTCTTGTTCTGTTTTGAGCTTTAGAGTCTATTTCTATTTTTGTTGCCGACGAAACAATGTTGCCAACTGTTTTTAATATATGTATAAGTTGGCATCAATTAACCGTCATATTATTAACCATTTTTTTTTTCAATTTAGTAGCCTAATGCCACAACGTCATGTGTCAAAAACACAGAAGGTTATGCCGTTTGGTTGTTTTTTTATCGCCATACGCTGACGCTTTTGTTCTGTTAGCTACAGCGATATCGCGGCGATATTTTTTATTTATTCGTCGACGCTTGCCGTCGTCGCTCTTGTTCTGTTTCTAGCTATAATTTGCCAAATCGATAAGATATTGTTTTATACTGTAGGTACAAAGCAAAAGCTCGATTTTTGCAGTTTGGTCGTTGCAATCTGATGTAATGAGTAAACCAACTTTTTATCAGTACGAAACCAAGCTGCCAAGAAGAGACCTAATGAAGTTCTCATTTTTATAAGGGTTTGTGTTTGTGTTTGTGTATCTTTACACAAGTACTCTGGGGTTCAAGAAAAGTCGAGATTCCACAAGTTTTAGATTTGTCAATTTTAACAAAACATTAAGTGATAGTTACCAATATAAAGTTTTACTTACTAAGACAACTTTCTGTATTATTAAATTATCCGCCAATTTGGTTACATTTATTAAGAAAATTTGGTAGAACTAACAAGTCATTAGTAAAATAATTTTTTCCCTTGGTTGATTTAACAAAATAGTTGGTCATTGGTACCATACGTAGCCATACGTTTTTGGTTATATTAACTAAGTTAAAAATTAAATAACCACGATTTGGTTATTTAAAATTAAAATTTTATTCAACTAAGATCTTGTTCGTTTTTTAACAAAATAGACTCAGATTTTTCTTTGTCTTGACCAAAGTTTTTCTTTGAGTGTATCACAGAAAATAAGAAAATCATCAGGCAACACTAATCAATAGAAAACCCCATTTGCCCTTGTGTGAAGTTGGCCCAGCCCAGAATTTGTTAAAAGTGATTCAAAATAAACAGTAATTGGTGAAGTTAGCGTAGCCCAGAAATTATTAAAAATCATGTTAAATACAAAAATAAAATTCCTAACTTTTAAAATTCATAAAATTATGAGAATTTTAACTATGCAACCGTTATGTCAATAGAACATGCATTTGTACGAATTAAAATTACATTAGACACGATAAAGGTACTTGACACGTTAAATGTATAAATTTGTCGGTTTAAGGCTATGTGGTTTTGAAATCGTCATACTCCTGCCTTACTTTTATAAAAGTTAGAAAAAATCGTTCCGTGGCAACTTTGTGAAATTGGGCTCTGGGCCAAATATATTCATACAACTCGTATTTGAACAAAAATTAAATTTAAATTTCGCACATTAAAAGTATAAATTTGCCGGATTAAGGCTATGTGTTTTTGAGATCGTGACACTCCTGCCGTACTTTCAGAAAAGTTAGAAAAAAATCGTTTCATGACAACTTTGTGAAATTGGGCCCTGACGATCTCAAAAACACATAGCCTTAATCCGACAAATTCATACATTTAACGTGCAAAATTTACATTTAATTTTTATTGCCCAGAGCCCATTTCACAAAGTTGCCATGTAACGATTTTTTTCGTACTTTCCTGAAAATAAGGTAGAAGTGTGACGATCTCAAAAACACAGCCTAATTCCGACAAATTGATTATGACTTCTTAATTTGATTGAAATCAGTTGATTAATGTATGTCTAAAATCACTTGTTGATAAACGTTAAAAATCACTTGTGCTGTCGTGTCGTGACATTAGCCGCGTTCCATTGGAGTTAATAAAGTGCTCGCAAGTACTTCTACCTTCTCATATCTACTTAATAAAAATTTTTGTTTTCTTATGTTTTACTTCTAACTAACAAATATGCGTTCCATTGAACATCTACTCACAAGTACTTGCTTGCTAACGCCAATGGAACACGGCTATTGTTGTGATACATATTTTTGTATTTTCTTATTTTGTACATCCCTTTTATTTAGTGGTTTGAGGAATAAATGATGGAGCGAGACCAATGTGTGCCCTTGTGCGTGTGTGCGAGCGGGTACAATGTAGATTAATATTTTTTTCTGTGCTTCTTGTTTTGTGTTTTTGGCACGTCAGGTCACGCTCGTTCTTTGTTTTTCGCCGCTCATCAACTATATGTGCAAGAATGAGAGGCACATTCAAAAATTTATCAATAACTTAAAAGGTATATTCTTAAACCTAGCCCCAGCGAAATAGTATATCTTATTTTGACCACAAAATGAATGATTTCTATAACATGTAGCATACCGTTGGAAAGGGCATAAACTAGAGAAGTTTCTAAAACAAAAGGTATTTCAAAACAATTACTAGTTTTTTTTTAAATGCATATAGAAGGTAGAATTTTTTTATACTTTCATACATTTTTTAGGATTTGGTAGCCAATAACGCATTTTTCTTAAACCGATTGTATTAAATAATGATTTATTTAGAATAAAATCACATTACAAAGTACAATAAAAGTTATTTCGTATCTTTACGTCTACAAACAAAAAAGTTATGACCATTTAAAAGTGGGATTTTTGGTAATTTAAAAAAACTTAAAAATATCATATCTCAGTTACCGTGAGACTTAGGACATTGGTTCCATGGTATGAATGCTTCCAAATGACCCCCTTAATCTGCCATAAAACGTTGCCGGTGCACCTGCTAAACACCCTGTATATAAAAAACTAAATTTCCTGGTCTTCTACTATTTTGTTTGTTTTTTTTTTGTCATAATTTTTTTTTTTTGGTGAATCAAGCCGAATGTATATTATGTACCAAATTATAATCCTTATTATTGTAATAATCATTGTAAAATAATAAAGTTAAGAAAAACTCAAGTTTATGTTGTACATGATTGCGTGTATTAATAAATTGAAAGATAAAAAAAATATTATTACGATATTGTGTTTCTTAGTCGAATTTTGTCGGATGTATTCCATTACCAAATTCATGCACGGTTAAATGTGCTATTTGTAATTATTTGCCAGGAATAAAAACCAAATAAAACGAAGCGACCGGTTTATCGACAGGTACCAAACTTTAACGGGTGCTGTATAATTGAACGAGTGGTCAGTTGAGGCCACTTAAATTTTTATATTCGGTTGCGGCGAGCCAACGCCCAACCTCATTTTTGATCAAAGTCGGAGAACGGCCAACGAGTTTTGGCCAGTTGAGGCCACTTCATGTGTTTACGGTGGTGAGCGAGACCACGCTCAAAATTAACGGGTGGCCAGTTGAGGCCATTTGTTTTCTACGGGTTTTGCGAAGGACGCCCAACGGGATTTAATTTTTATTACATAAGGGGAGACAAGGCCCAACTTTTTTGGCGGACATTCGATTGCATTGGATTGGATTTCATTGCCAGTTGTGGCCACTTCAAATTTTCGGTTTAGGCGAAACAACGCCCAACGGTCCGGTACGATTTTTTAATTTATTTAATTTAAATTTTCATGATTCAATTTTGATTTTTTCTATTTAAATTCATATTTTTTGCCAACATTTTTTTTTTCCATTTGTAAAATAGATCTTTTCTTCTATAATCGAGCACCAATATACGGTGTTTGTGCACGCGACCTTGGCGCACGTTGGTCTCGTTCCATAATTTTGGCGCACATTTTCTATTTCTCTTTTCTTTAAAAAAAAGAACAAAAACATATTTTTTTCTTTATCTTTATTTTTCCCCCCTTGGTTGTACGGTTTCTTTTCTTCACGCTTTTTCCCCTTTGTTTGTACATTTATAAACAAGATGGATTAATTAATTTTTCGGTTAAATTTGATGGGAGAGGGAATTCTCATTCTGCACCGGTGCCATATTTACACGCTGGGCTTGTCACTTCCATTCATTCCCTTGGCAGGACATCCACAGGGTTGGAGTGGCGAGTCCAGCAGATGTGTCGTCCATTCGGGGGCGACCGTAAAATTCAGTGGTCTCCTCGTGGCACTTCGGCGGTTTCATGCTGTCGAAGTGTGAATTGTGAGAGATTCGTTGGAGGTCTCTCCGGGTGAATAGAGGCTTGTCCTATTGGAGAGACGTCCCTATCATCTAATGCAGCTTAGTTGCAGCTGGGCATCGGCCTTTTGGGGTTGAAGGGTCTTTCGGGGGTATCTTCAGCAGACTGGGTACTTGTAATTCGGGTGGATCCGGTCGTCACCGGATAGACACACCCGGTTATCATTATTTTATTCCGTTCCTCAAATTTCGTTCGACGGATTGCGGTTGATTATATTTAAGTTTTTATTATTTGCTCATACAAATTTTCTGCAAACACGGTGTTGGCCAGAGTCATGCAAGCGTCCAAATCCCCACGATCCAAATACCTTGAGTATTAGCCGGCAAAAGTATTAGCCTTGAGTATTAGCCGGCCGCTGCATGACTACTTGAAATCTGCGGGTTGGCTGCTGAGCCATCCGTAACAAACATGTCAAGTACCTTTATCGTGTCTAATGTAATTTTAATTCGTACAAATGCATGTTCTATTGAAATAACGGTTGCATGGCTATAATTCTCTTCTCTTAATCTAAAAGTTATAAATTTTATTTTTGTTTTTAACGTGATTTTTAATAATTTCTGGGCTGGGATAACTTCATACAAGAGCAATTGGGGATTTTTATTGATTAGTGTTGCCTGATGTTTTTTTTTTATTTTCTGGGATAGAATCGCGGGTTAACTTCACATACGTTTAGGAGATAGGGATGCTTTTCTCATATTCTTATATGGGGTCATACGAAGCTTAACCATTTGCATCAATTCTATCATATGACTGCTACTGCACTCATAGTCATCGGATCTTAAGCCGGCAAAAGGCACAAAATGGGATTGATAGGATAGCGTCACAATAGGGAAAAAGCACAGCAAGCAGTAATTCAACAATTTTGGAAGAGGTAAGTCTGCCATCTAGAAGCCGCCGCGGCACTTCAAGTCAGCAAGTTTTAACCAGGGCCTAGTATGCCTGAAAATTCCAGAAATATTATTAATCTCTTCGCACAACTTAATTCAAGATAATCTGCGAGCCAATTTTTTTTATAATTTGTTTGACATGCTGAAAAATTATCCAAATCAACCTGAAGGTTAGTTTTTTGGTTTTATTTTTGCGACTCCTCTCAGTTTTTCAAAGTTTTTCATGGTCAGAATCTTTTTTTCTGTAATAAGCGGCATCATTTTTCGAGAGCTAATGTGATCACACCCGTCGAATCTCGCCCAAATATACCAGCAGAGGTACAAGCTCAAAAGAGACCACTCCCAGTTGGTGAGCTTCTTATTACTGTAAAGTTTAAGACTAGTTCTTTTAAGGTTTGTGTTAAAAGAGATGCACCTGGGCAGTGGCGAGAAAATCATTGGTCACCTTCTGATTGATTACTAAATCGATAATAGACATAGAGCATATTGAGGAGATGTTATGCTGTTGTTTTTTGCTAAGCTTTCTTTCTCGCAAGTCGTAGACAGCTTATCTGATTCAAATCTCATCTCATGTCACACGCAAGACGTACTAACTTCTTTACATTTCTGTGGGAAAAGTCTGTCCAACCAGTTTCCCAGAAAACATTCGTAAAATAATCTCTTAAATTATTTGATAGGATTAATGTCATTATGCAATTCTTAATGCAATTGATAAAAATTTATGTAAACTGTTTTCTTGAAATAATATTAAGAAAGTGCGAGTTTGTTTAAAAAGTAAATACCATTAAAAATATCACACCCGCAAATTTATATTCAATAGCATGCTGAAGATATTGTAAGTTGAAAATATATTTACTAATTGCCATCGCATTAATACCATCATTACTATGCAAATCAGTTTATAATTACAAGATGCGATTTAAAACAACAAAAACAAGCTGTATAAATATTGTGGCCCACCCATTGCCTTATCAATATTGTGTTTATGGAAAAGTAAAAACCAATTAAAACTTTACATTAAATAATGCCGTGGTATAATCAACTAAATAGTAATCGACTGCAAATGGGGAGGATCGCAACCGCAACTATCGAATTCACATTTGAAATGTAATTTATGGCGGATACACATAAACATGAATGAATCTGAACTATAAAATTGAATGTTTATGAATTGAAAAAGTTCTGGTATTGATTCGTTTGCGACAGCCATTTTCTATATAAGTTTATTGAATTTAGAAGAGGGAAACAACTAAAATTCTGGAGCATTGGTTGAAGTATTTGAAACTTCAATTTTAAAATTCTACCTTATAATCGAGGAACCCTTGAGTTTCTAACAAAAATTAATATGTTTACTTAAACGATTCCAATTGGAATGATGGGGCGGGAATAGGATTCTGATATGCCGCCAAGAGCCGCCTTACTGAATTGTTTTATTATTGGTGATTTACGCTGTTAACATTTTATTTGTATTTCATATTTCGTTTTTGGCATTCTTTGCTTGTGTTTCGAATCGGATCCGCTCGAAACGCGATATTTCAAAACGCGTTATAGTACAAAATGCGATATGGTACACAACGCGATATTTCAAAATGCGTTATGGTATAGGCCGCCCCGGTGGCAAAGTGGTTAGCATGCTTGCTCCAGCGACCGGAGGTCCCGGGTTCGATTCCCGGTGGTGACAAAGAAAATATTTCACGGCTGGTTTAGGATCAATGAATTAATCACTCATTATCCGAAATGAAAATATGATTATGAAACCTCATGTGAGGCGGCCAAATTCCTTGATGGGATATAATAGTGCCAGAGAGAGAGAGAGGGTTATGGTATAGAATGTGCATTGTGAAGCGACGGGAGCGTAGCGACCCGATTTATACCGATCCTATATAATCTCGCTCCTATCGATTTTTAAATTCCTATAAACTGAAATTAAATTTCCCCTTACCCGACTGATATAACCTGATCCTAAATTGATCTGTTTGATTTTCTTCTACCGTATCACGTTTTGAAATATCACGTTTTGAAGTATCGCGTTTTGTACCATATCGCGTTTTGTACTCTATCGTGTTTTGAAATATCGCATTTTAAAATATCGCGTTTCAAATGGGACCCGTTTCGAATGTGTGGCAGCGGGGTGAAATTTCATTCTCCTGAGCGTAAGCCTTGCTTCTTTGTCTTTAATTTTGACGAATTGTTTTTCATTTTTGGGGTGGTTTTCATTCTGAGTTTTGCCGTTTTCCGATAAAATGAAAATGGTAACTACACTTCGAGTTGGGGACGTCATGGCGGTGAATCCAAGGTTTCTGAAAAGAAACCGCCTTGGATATGGAGGATGGTTTGTTGGAGTTGGGGATGATTAAACAGAGTTCGGGCTCAGGATAGTGGGGGTTTGTTTTCTTGCCACATTTGCGAAATATGGGTGAAGGAGGTGGAAGAGGAAGTTGGCGAGGGAGAGTTTTCATAGCGTTTGTATTAGAGATTTTTTTCTGGTTTGCGTTTTGCAAGCCTGTATTTTGTTAGCTTGCCTCCCACTTGGCCGTGTATGTGCGCAGTGCGAGTGGTATATAGATGTGTATATTGAATTATTTGTTGTTCTTTCGCTCATTGTTGTTGCATTTTGTTATTGTTTTGTCTGCTGGAGGTGCGGCGGAGGTAGAATAAGGTGGATAGGCCTGTTTAAATTGTTTTGGAACTGGAAGTTGTTGATGAGTGGTTCTTTAGTTTTTTTGAGCAGCATCAACTTTTTTGTGGTGCAAGGGATCATGTGGAGGATTTGAAGTATTTTTGTCATTGTGTTCGTGGATGGAGGAAGTGGAGGGAGGAGGGAGAGTGAGGAAGTGGAGGGAGGAAGTAGAGGGAGCCATACATTTCTTCTGCGGTTGTGTTGGGATTGTCTTATCAAAAATATGATAGATGCATAGTCCAAGTTGGAAGCGCTGGAC
This sequence comes from Nephrotoma appendiculata, assembly GCA_947310385.1. NCBI lineage: Eukaryota > Metazoa > Arthropoda > Insecta > Diptera > Tipulidae > Nephrotoma > Nephrotoma appendiculata. Next base: position 214,198,485 of record OX371225.1, on the reverse strand, counting down.
ATGTGTTTGTATGCATGTGTTGATTGGGATGGAGGAGGGAATGTGCATTTTCAGTTTTAATGCGTACCAGATATTTTTCCTGTTTTTTGTCCTCAAGGAGGGTGAAGGTCCAACAGGTGTTTTTTTATATGGTTTGTGTCGGTTTTTAATTTTAATATATTTATGATCAACGATTGAATGAAGTGGTTGTATCGTGGAGTCTGTGTGAATGGTCGGGGTTTGGTAATTTGGATTAATTTGTTAAGTGTGCATTGATTTGGATTATTGAACGTGCTTTATTGTTTTTGTTGTATTTAATATTGTATCTTGCCAGGCCGGTTCATGTTTGATCACCGAGGTCGGGTGCCGTTGGGCATGGTTTGTGCTTGGATGGATGACTGCTTGGGAGCACTGTTTGATTGTCTTCGTTCGAAAGGACGATTGGTTTTGACTGAGTCGGTTGAAATTTTTCGTTCCGCATTTTTTGGGCTTTCCTCGAACATGCAATTGTGTTTCTATGTTGCGTTCTTCAACATGAATCGCATAAATTGCGATTTGCCTGGTTGTACTGTGGGTCGCGCTCTCGTGTTTTCCGTGAACGTCGTTAATTTTTTGTTGCTCAGTCGTTTTAGTGTTGTGGTTTTGAGTTTCTGTGTGTAATTGCACGCGGTGTGATGAAGTTGGCTTTTCTGAGGCATTTTCATTTTGCAGGGCTGTTTTCAGCCGATCCCTCATATATTTTATAGTTTATTTGGTTGTTTCAATGGGAGGATACGCGTTGTGGATGTTGATATGTAGTGTCATTGGCCAATGCGTGTGTGCGCCCGAAGAAAACAGGTCCCTTACGTTAGTTTTGTTTATTTATCTTTGATTTTGATAGAATGTTCTTCATTTTTGCCTCTTTTACTCTGTTATCTTTGATTTGTTGATTGTGGTGTAGAACGTGGAAGAGTAGTTTGTATGAAGGAGAAGTGTCATTTGTTTGCGATAGGAGTGAGATTTGTTTGTTTTGGGGGTCGTTTTAAGCAGTTGTAGCGTGGAAGTTTTGGTTTTTGGTTCTTTGTGGGGATTTGATACATCTGTTGCAGTGTTTTTTGGGCATGCTCGGCACTGTTTTCCAATGAGTCCAATCCCATGTGGAAGGATCCTTGTTTTTATAATTTCGTCGAGCGTCATGTTTATTGGCTTGATCTGTGACAACTCTGTTTTTTCTTTTGCCTTTCATATGCGACCGTTTAAGTCTGTTTCATTTCTTGTGGCGTCCTGGTTGTGCCGTAGGGCGCCTTTCTCGGTGTGTCCTAGTTCAGCAGACAAGCTGTGGAAAGCTGTTTTTCAGCAGGAGCTCGGCCTCGGTCCGGCCCAGAAGGTTTGACTGATCGGGATGGGGCTTCATATTTGGGCTTTCCAGTGGATTGAAAAATCTTAGTGATCTTGGGGAGCGAGATTTTTCATTTTTTGCCATTGTTTGAAATATTTTGACAGGAAGAGCTATTTTCAGCAGGGGTCCAGCTTCTTCGCAGCCCGGACAGCCTTGATCCACCTGAGGTCCACAAGAGTGGTGTGTGAGAGGGCATTTGTGAGAGAACGGCTGCGAACTCGGTTTTCCGGGATTTGTGCGGTAGTGGTGGTTTTTCACTGAGAGAACTGTTTCTCAGCAGGAGTTTGGCCTCTGTTCGACCCAGATGGATTTACTAATCGGGATGAGGCTCCTCACTTGGGCTTTTAGCATGGGTTGGAAGGTTCCAGTGATAATTAGCTGAGGTCGGCAGAGGTGGCGGATTCCATGGTAGCTTTGTGTTTTTGCCTTTGTTTTGCAAAGTCTGTTGCATTTGCTAGGTAATTGATTGAACGCAGAGGAGTTGTAGATTTGGTTTCAAACAACATTTGTTCGGATTTTTTTTTTAATGATGAAGCGATGAGTTTTGTTAAACAAAATCTTTTTTTACCAGAGTTTGGCATCTCTGGCCAAAGCGGATTTACTGTTCGAAGAGAAATTTCATAATGGGGTTTTTCCATGAATTGTGGGGTCTTTGCAAGGTGTGGTGAACGTCCGTGTACCGATAGTGATAGCTTCCGTAGGAGCCTTTTCGATTTTTGCAACGATGTTGAAAAGAGTCTCATTTGCATGGTCAGCAAGCAGTTTGATCATTCGAAGGAGTTTAGATTAGAGAAAGTTTTCAATAAGGGTTGACCTGGTTGGTTTTCTGAAGTTTGGGCATGAGTGGTGATTTGTAATTATACAAGACAGTTTTTGTCAAAGGTCCGGTGGGCTGAGTTTTCCGCTTTGGAGGTCAGTTTGGAATGGTAGAACTGTGAATTTGTTTTGAGTGACAAATGTTAAGAGAGGTTTTCTAGAGCGTTTCAATGTCTAATTTTGCCTTTTGATCCATTGGAGTGCTGTTTAATATTGTTTTAGAGTGTATTGTGCTGTTCTATGCGTATAAAAGATATGGTCCACAGTTGAGTTGGCCAGAAAACTACGTTTTTTATTCTGTTTTCCGCTTGCTCGAGTATGAGAAATAGAATAAGTCGAAAATAGTGATGGCACAACATCCCAGCCTAACCTCAATCATTCATACTTGTATAGCCCAGCCTAACCTCAATCATTCATACGAGTATCAAAGATTTTTTTATTTTTCGTGGAAGCTTTAAGAAAAAATTGAGCGTTTTGATATTACAATCGCGAATTTTATAAATACTTTATAGGTTTACTGGCTGACCCGGCGAACTTTGTCTCGCCCCAAATTACTTCGTCCGAGCAAACACTTTTGACCTTCACAAAAATTGAATTTAATGAGAGAAAAATCAAACAACTCAACTCAATTCTCAATAGACGTTTGAGTTAGATGATTGAGTGGCCATTCCATTCACTTTTTCATCGAATTCAACACTAAAGGTAGGTTTATGGTTGTGTTCGTTCATTCGGTCATTTGTTCGACCAACCATCTTTTGTACAAAAATCCAGAATCGTCACTTTTGAGCAATATGATTGGTGGAAAAAATTGTAAGAATGAGTGAACGAACGCAACCATAAAGGCGGCATACTGTATTGAAAAGTGAATAAACGGTCGATTCAAACTTAGGCATCTATCGAAAATTTATTTGTTTTTTGCAAATGGACTTTGTGATTTGTTAATCGTCATAGCGAACGCCAAAAGAACAGGGAACTGAATGCGCTTGTTTATATATATATATATATAGAAAATAAGACTGCCAAAATTCTACACAACATATATTTATAGTAGTCCGCAACCAACGCCATCTATTGAAAATAATCCGAAGTGGCTATTTAAATGAATGATCATTGTCGAAATACAATTTTAATCGGTGGTGTTAAGTGTATTTCCATACAAAATTCCTCTACAAAACGCAATTTTAGATTTTCCGATTTTTTTTTTTGATTTTTCGGTTTTCTATTTGGTTTCGATTTTTTTCGTGTTTACGGATTTTGAATTTTGGATAAAAAAGCAAAGAAGCAGTTTGGATGAAGCCTTCGGTGGGAATCGTATTCACTACCTCCCAATCCAAGCGCCGATGCTTTAACCACTACACCACCTAACTCATAAAAAATGTGCACACACAATGGCGTTTTATTCGATTTTTCGGGTTTTTAGACTTTTCCGGTGAATTTTTTCAAAATTTTTTTTCGTAAGAACCATCTCCTGGCAATTGCAAACACAATAAAAAAAGATTAAGCCAAATCGGTTCAGCTGTTCTCAACTGATGCGCGCACGTACATTTTTTGCACCATTTTTATAGATATAGATAGATTTAGTGAAGGCAATAATACATATGTTGGTTGTAGATGTCTTAATATTTTATTACAAACACCTTCAGCGGTAAAATTTGGCCAGACTTATATGTGAGAATTGATGTGGTATCTTAAATGGCAAAAAAGTTTCTAACAATAGATTTAAGAAATGTTGACTTTCGTTTCAAAATCCTAAAAAGTACATTCGTCTGTACATCCAAGTACTTTTTATATCAACATTTTAATTAATTACATCTTTTAATTAGTAAATATTATTCAATTCTACGAATTTGTGTTTCAATGTTTACGTTCATTAGTTTTGAGATTCGTCTTCTATGTGATACTAAGAAATTTGGTTGATATAAAATAATAATAATTCTTCCAATCATCATATTAAAATAAAACGTTCTAAGAAGAAGAATCTATAGAAAAGAAAACTACTGTCGATCGTACTATATAGTTGATCACAGACTAATGTTTAGAGCCTTTCCTTATTTATTTTATTTCTACGTGTGGTATAAATTATATACGACGAGGATTAATAAACACGTCATCGGCACACACCTCTTTCTATATATTATGCTTGGCTTTGGTGTACTTAAATACTCGTCTGCACGATAAATTATGGAAGATCCCCACATTTTTATTATTTTATTGTGTGGTGACCTATGACACTTTGTTGAGAATAGGCTGGCTTATATATACTTGTCTGATTGTATATATATGTTCATGGTAAAGACTTCTGACTGCACCCAATTTTATGTATATCATAAATATAACACTTTTATATACTATACACTCAGAAAATTCTATTTAGGATTGGAATTTAATGGTGTTCGTATTTTCGAGATAGACCACGGAAAAAAATTTATACTTACTCGTATACGATTGTAGGTGGATGGATTAAAGAAGTTAAAAAAATTTAAGAATCTAAAATCATGTTTGTCATGTTTTTTTTATTATACTATTATTTTGATAGAGATTAAAATATAATGACATGGTAATAAATTTGGAAACCACGTTGGAATTTTTTATAATTTGATCGATTAAATTAAAATTTTTTGAACGAAATATTTCACACAAAAATTTAATAATTTTTTAAATTGCATCAATTTATAACGAGAAATACGATACAATAAATTATTAACCACCAAAGCTTTCCAATTTATGATTTTACAAAAAGCGCATATTATACACCGTTATAGTATTTAAAACGTGTCTTTTAAGGTATACTTTACATTTGGCATAATACAGTTGGATATACTTAACAGGTATAAAGCGATTTACACGGGAAAAACTGCGAAACGTCTTTTGATAGACTACAAATAATTTTTGTAGAAAGCAAAATGACTCCCGACTAAACGTAATAACATTACTAAAATGTAGATGTCACTATTACTACTTGGGGTGTTGGGAATTTAAATAATGCGACACAAATTGCCCCATCAACGTCGAGCAGAATGCGCCTTCCTGCAGCCCTAGGACCTGGCTCGGTTTCAATGATTCAAAAACATATTATCATTTCATGAGATGAAGTGCAAACAAAATAAAAATAAATAAAGATGTCACTACTGCCATAAAAGAGAAGAAACATGATTGAATTAAATCAAAGCACTCATTTTGGTGAATAATTAGTGGCTGACAGTTTATAGATTTGGATTAATCAACAAACCACGTGATTACGTAACATACAAAATATGTATGGTATAGCATATACATGTAAAATATTCATAAAAATTGAGAGTGAGCACGACACTTAAGAAAACAATGAAACTGGGAAGATAATGAGATAGAGTCTACAGTGAAATTATATTCTTGAAATCGTCTGCGAATTATAATTTGCATTAAAATTCTTTACTATTCGAATTTTTCGTCGGCTACTTTAACCGGTTTTTCAAATTTGCTTGCAAGTCTTCTATTATTTATTTCACTACTAAACAAAAATCGGTGAAAATTTCCGCCTGAGTAAATCAATGCGGATTTATCCACCGATTTTTGTTTAGTAGTGAAATAAATAATAGAAGACTTGCAAGCAAATTTGAAAAAAAACGATTAAAGTAGCCGGCAAAAAATTCGAATAATATAGTGAATTTCAAAGCAAATTGTATTCCGATTGAGGAAATTTCCACCGATTTCAATAGTAAGGTCCCTGCAAGGGGTATGCACGACTAGTCGACATAACTTCGTCATTTAATGACATTGGGCATATCCAGCGCACTGAGTGTTTACTAAAAATAAAAGAATTTTTCATATAAAATTTGGTGAGGGCTCACTAAAATCAGTGAGAATCTTAGTGTGGTGGATACGCCCATTGATTAAATGCAAAGAATAGAGTACCAGATTGATAAAATTCAGGAATTTGGAATAACCATTTGCCACCATGGAGCGGAAGCTTGGTTAAAAAAAACGAGTTGCTTAGGATTTAAAAAGCAACTACATGAACAAAAAACTTGGCTTTGGCATTGCAGATTCAACAATTTTACTACTAAAAAAGTATGATGTACCAGGTCAGTTGTTAGTCGATTTGCGAAAGGCTGGTCGAACAGTCACGCTATAGGCCCTGTATTCGGAGCAGCACAATGTAAACACTTTCAGCACCAATTTAAAACGTTTGTTTGGAGAAACAATAACCCAATCCAAATCAAACTGCACGACAGCAAAGATAAGTCAGTTTCAAAAGTTTAAATAAAAATAGTTTGGCATCAAAGGGTGTTAACGCCACAGATACTCGAGTCCGTCATCACATCATCATTGCCGCAAACTCCAATAAACCTAAAAATAATAATAATTAAGAAACTAAATTTAAATACTTATCTCATCTGTTAACATAAACACACAACATTAATCAACACTGCAAATCATAGTAAATGACAGATGCGGTCGATAGTATAGTAATCTGTATTGTCAACTGGTGTCGATCGTGTGGTAACCTGTATTGGTAACCTATTTAATTTTGTCAGCAAGTCAGCAAGGATCCAGTTGAGAATCTCACCACCAGTTGTAGTTATGTTATGCAAAATAAAATAATGTTCTCGTCACTTTTTGCGCAGCCATTACAAACTTTACATCCATTTCAACCCGAATAACAAATAAAGTTAAAATTATTATTTAACATAAATTATATTAAAGTTTTTTTTATTACAACTTTAACAAAGGGAGTAACGTGTTTTTGTGTGAAGAGCGAGGAAATTTTTCCAGATAATGCGCATAAACAAAATGAGTCAGAAGACTGAGGACAATTTCATATCAGCAGACGAACACGCATGCTAAGTATATTAAAACGGATTTTCTTACTAATAAACTCGAACAACGTTTTGAGTGAATTAGCAACAGTGTGCTACGTTACAGCAGTGTCGAGATAGTGGGGTGGAAAAGTACTACACCACAATCCTGGATTGTTTCGAAATGACCAAAATTTCTACAATCCGAGACAAAAAGTTTCAGCTCTAGAAAATCAAGAAGGCTAACAACCATCAAGAAAATTTACAATACACCTTGAAATAGCGTTATTGCCCAAACTCAGTTAAATGCGGTTTACGATACTTAGGCCAACATATTAACCCAAAAGAAGAGGGTGAATAATCCTTGGAATGTGAGATGTTTCATGGAACCATAATTTTTCAGCTTGAAAAAGTTTTCATATTAACCCAGGAAAAGAAGGTAAATAATCTTTGGAATATCAGGTATTTCGTGGAAGGCCTAGACCTTCATATTTAGCCTAGAAAAAGAGGGTGAATGATCCTTAGAATGTAAGATGTTTTTAAGGAAAGTAATTACCGAATTGACTTAATATTAGAAAATCGATTCTCACCAAACTTCACTTGGAAGTAAATGTGGAATATGTCTGGAAATCTGTCAACATTGTGCCATTTGACATCGTCTAATTTTTCGAAAATGGCCAAAATTTCCACAATCCGTGACAAAAAATTTAAGCTCTAGAAAATCAAGATGGCTAACTAACTAACCGTCAGGAAAATTTGCAATGAAGCTTGGGGTAAATGTATTGCCCAAACTCAATTAAATACGGTTTACAGTACTTCCTCGTTGGCCAATATTTTAACCCAGGAACAAAGAGCGAATAATACATTGAATGTGAGATATTTCGCGGAAAGTGATAAACCGAATTGATTTGCCTTAATAAACACAACTAAGACTCTCTGATGGAGTGCAGAATTCAGCGCCGACCCACCGTCCGTGTCAATGTACAGGTTGACATGGAGCTTGCAATGTGCAGGTGGTTTTACTGTAGTTGTGTGTTTAGGTGAATATGTGAATGGGTTAAGTTAAGATAAGTTTTGAGTTTTTTCTATAACTTCGAAGCTTTATTCAGAGAAATTTGTACAATGAATTTTATTCAAAATATTGTCCATCGTTAGTTACGCGTTTTGAGGCAATCTAAGAATCAACCCAATTTACAGCGTCTTCGTAAGCAGTGAAATGCTACACGAAAACGGTGTTCGACATCTCTTGACTTGAGTTGATATACGGAACGTAATTTTCGTATTTTTTAACCATATTCATGGTATTGAGACGGTTTTAAATCGCTTGTTGAGTCACTCCCAAAGTTGTGTTTGGCATGCATTCATTCATGCATGAATCTTGGTCCAACAACGCCTCCAACTCAGTGTCTTCAAACTTTACTCGTCTCCTTTCGCATTCTTTGTCACTATGGTATCAAAATCGCCACTTTAAAAACGGCAGAAGCAGTACTCACATGTTTTTGTTGCTGGAGCAAGTTCCCGATATGTTTCACACAGCATTCTATGCGCACGAGCTGCAATTTTTTTCAAATTAAAACAAAAAAGCAGTGCTTCCCGCAAATTGTGTTTTTTTGGCACAAAGGTTCACATAGTTAGAGCACAAACAATATGTTGTTTACACTTCAACGAAATGACACTTACTAATTTTTAGAGAGCAATGGTGATTCTTTAACATGAATATATATGGACAACCCACACAAACGGTTGTTTGAAATAGATGGAGATAATGTTCTAGCATTTTCTCTTTACACCACGCGCCTACCCAAAATATCGACAACACGTCAGTGCAGATAAATGATCATTGTTATAGCAATAAAGATGGTTGTGATCTTGACAATACACCCTCTTCTATTCTGAAGGAGTATCTGCGAACCGTTGCTAAGTTAGTTTAAAAGATATAAGATTCGAGAGGAGAAACGGTATGCCTTGAATTTTTGGACTTTTGACATGCCAAACAACATTGAAACATAGGTTTTGAATCTTTAGAGTAAAAAAAAGTAGAGTGGAGTAAAAAAAATGTGTTTAATAAGTCTTTAGAGTAAGATGGACTGGGGGCCTTTTATGCTATTTTCGATAGCGTTTTTTTCGAGTCATATTATTTATGAAGTTTTATTGGAATTGAAATTTAGTAGAATTTACATGAATTTTAATGACGTATTTTCGCGTAACAGTTCTCAGAGTTCTGCATCATTGGTTTATGCATCAGCAATTTGAGGATAATCTATAATTTCTGGGGTAGAAATTAGATTAATTAGTGATAAGGTATCTGCAACTACATTATTAATGCCCGAGATGTGTTGGATGTCAATAGTGAATTGATCATCATGTGATCCGCCAACAAAGTAGACTCTCGATATACTAAAAGATATTTAAAATGCATGAACCGAGAAAAAACTCGCGCCCACCATAATTGTTAAACTAAAAGAGGACGGATGTGCAAGAAGAGTTGCTTGATACAACTTTTCCTTGCAATTGTTGAAGCCTTGAATAGTTAGTCTCCAGGAGTATTTGGGATGAAGCGTGTATAAAAGCTAATCATTCCCAAAAACCGTTTAATTACTTCAATCCTTTCGGTTTAGGTAAAATGCCTTGCGCACTAACGGTGTGTCCAAGAAATTTGATTTTGAGAGAATTGAATAGAAATTTGTTAAGATTAATGATTAAACCGTTTTCTTAGAGATACAAGTCTGCGCGTCAGCAACTGATTTGGTAAATAAGTTACAGTTTTAGATGGGATTAATTTCTTTTAAATAGCTCGGCTCGAGATCCACAAGGAATCTATTGCAACATGTTTCATCAACTGCGGATTCCAAATTCAAAATGTTTTAACCATCGATATGCCATCGTTGATTTTGCTGCTTTGATAACTACGTCTTTTGTAAACGCATCTATTTTAACTATCAAATGTGCATTACCTTTGGATGTTTTTGGGAAAGGATCCAAGTGGTCCACATGTATGGTGTGAAATGTGTAGCGCTTCAACGACCGCCAAAGCCTCCAATTCATATGAATGATATTTGCATTCGTTATCCGTTGTCCGGCGACTCAAATATGACACAGGTTTCGTTTCAACTTTTTCGGCTCTTTGGAATAGTATACCGGCGAGACCTTTGGAACTTGCATCGGTGCACACCTCATGTTCCAACTCCGCATTATACAGTCGTATGCCATGAGAATCAATTTCGTGACCAAGAAATTCAACTTTCTTCATAAAAAACTGACACTTCTTTAATTTTAATGTTAATCCTTGTTGTTGTAATACTTTCAATAATCGTTCCAACTTTTCCATACCTTCATTGGCGTGCTTGGAATAGTAATCATCCAAATAAGCGACTACATCAGCGTTAACCTCCCGAACAATGGCGTTCATCATTTTTTGGCCAACAACCGGACCATTTGTTAGCCCGAAGGGTATCCTCAACAACTCCAAACGCCCATCTGGCATCACGAAACCTGTACGAGGTATTGATTCATCGGACATTGTAATCTGATAACAATCGCATGCAAATTCAAGTACAGTTAAATAACTACAACCACTGAGTCGTGATAGCTGATACTGGTCCCGTATCGTTTTATTATTCAACTGCCGGTAATCAATACAAATTCATTCATCACCATCCTACTTTTAACTAAGACGACTGGACTAGCATAAGGTGATTCAGATTCATGTATTTTTTTATGTTTCAATAATTCTACAAGACCGATTGTTTCTACAAGACCGATAGACTCGAATTTCGTGCAAAAAAACCACCGATTTATGTTATCCATATTTATTTCAGACAATAGAACTTTAATTACACCTCCGTTTTGTCCATTTGAAGAAATTCCACTTGAAACATCATATCTTTCTGCCATATAAAGTTCCATTAATTAACAAAGTATCGCTTATGTTGAGATTTTTTGAAATTTTAATGTATTTTGTTCTCCGATAATTCTTACGGTTGGTTTATCAATAAGCTTTTGGACAATTAGAGATTGTGTATCTAAATATTGGTCAGGAATAATAAGCAATTCAATCTCATCGGCAACTTCATCAATTCGAACCTTGTTCGTATCTTCTTATTGGTAACCACACTGCCACCTGCAAATCCTTTGACAAACACGTTACATTTACTGCGTTCCATTTCAAGAACCACGTTACTTTCTCGTATCATTGAGCATTGACTTCCACAATCAATTAATCCCAAAACCGATCAACAACTTTGATATAGGAACACGCAACTTCAGATGTTTTTCTACCATTGAAAGATTTTTGAGTGCCAGTCGCTCCACTACGACTGGACGGACAATTTATAGACAAGTTAGCCTCGTTTTGAACAATTATAACATTCATATGGCCTAGCGGACGAATTTCGTTGGTTGGTTCCTTGTTAACTGGTTTCCCCGGCGTACTTATATTATTTTGTATATTCAGCCGACCCGAATTGTATTCAGCATTTATAGTCCGTGCACTCCGTGCACTTCCTTGCCGCATGCTCGAATACCACTCGATACGTTGACGCAATTCATCCACTTTAGCCACTATTTGTATACACAATGATGTACTAAGCTGATAATCATTCAATTCCAAAATTATATACTTTATCAAAGAATCATCTGAATCTGTTAGTTTGCCGATCTCACACATTTTGTAATAATATTCAGTCAACGTTTCATCTCATTTTCGAATTTTTGATCGTAACTTGTCGTGTGATTCTGCTTCGTCCATATGTGAATTAAAATGTTTCATCAATCCGGCTGCAAATATTCTCCACTTGATGAACACGCATTGTACTGAATTAAACTATAATTTTAGTTTATTCCCGATTCTTAACATAATAATTCGTTCATTTATTTCATAAATATTTTTACAACAAATCAACTTTTTGAACGAGATTTTTCCGACGTTAATAATGCTACCATTGCAGGATCAAATTCTGGAAGTATATCGATCACATCACGGGATGTAAGGTTAAATCGATAGTTGGCATCTTCCTCCGGGAATGTAGTACGTTTATTGACGATTGCTTGGTATTGGTAACGCGGCAATTCCGATAATTCTTCATTAAATTAAGCATACGCTCACGCTCAATAAGCAAATTCTTTCGCTCAACTATATCAACGTTTCGTTTTCAATTTTATTTTACATTCACCATTTGTTTATAATATCATCGAATGCACTTTATTGTCACGTATTTTTAAGTAATTTATCCCACTTCAGAACTAAAACCCGATTTTATATTTGAATTTAAATAAAATAAAAATCAAACGGTCAGTTGATATTAATTCAAAAATATACGTCGTTCTCCATTGTCATAATCTTTTATACTACTTATCTTTATACACCCTTTGTTCATTCTTCGTTGATTTTTTTTTACAGGATATTCCCGCGTAGAATGGATATAGGCGTTTGAAGTTTTCACTACAAACTGAGCGATTTTTAGAAAAATTCTCTTTGGAATTATTTGGGCATAGTCGATTTAATATCGTCTCACAGATGAAGCGAGTAATTGACATATAGTATACCACCAGGAAGCTAGAGTTTTCCTATCTGGAACTATCTGGTTATATTGGTTTAAATCTCGCCTCACAGGAAAATCACGAGCACTTGACATACATTACTGAATTTGTTAAAGTTCTGACTACAAACTGAGCTATTTTCAGTAAAATTCTATATGGGCGGTTATCTGAATAAAATGGTTTGAATCCAATCTGACAGAAGACTCACGATAATTAACATAATATATCGCCAGATTTGATGAGGTTTTGACGACAAATTTAGAAAACGTTAGAATAATTTTATCGGTAATTATCAGGATATGGTCGTTTGAATCTCGCCTCAGATAGAAATTTTCTGGAAGTATTTCTGCTTGAAGACAAAATTTCAACGATCCAGTGGTATACGTCAATTGCTCGTGAATTGTCTGTGAGGCGATATTCAAGCAACTATATCCAGATAATTTTCTAGAAATTTTTCAATTTTTTTTTTTTTTTTAAATATAATCTATACATTTTTTTTGCTTTGATAATTTAATTATTTACAACATTTAGAAGGCACGATTAATTCGATAGTCATTTAATATACAATTAATTTATAGTTATATATTGCGTGTATTTTATGTCATGACACAAATGGTATTGCCATAAATTAATAATTTTAATTTTGGGCTGAAAATTCGGGCTAGATTTATGGAGGTCGTAATAGTTATAATTACGCATTACAAGGAAACCAATATAAATTTCACTTATATTCACTAATATTCTGAACAATTTACTATTTCATGGAATGAACAACATTTCAATCCCCAATAATCGACACTATCACAGAGGTTAATCGAAGAAGACTACATCCTGTCATTCTAACGCCACACCAATTCCAAGATCAGTTCAAACATATCGTTCACAGTCTGAAATCGAGTAGCGGACATACCTGTTATAAAATGCTACTTCTGGTTCAAACGATATAGGGGGTAGAACTTAATTGATTTTTGCAAAGTTTGATAGTTCATTCACCTAATCTCACCTAAAAGGAAATACCAAATTTTTAATTTCGAAACGATATGCTGTGAAATTGCAATAACCAAAAATCATCATAACATTAATTTCGTCGACAAAGAACGATCTTAGAAATTTGTTCTGCGGTTTATTTAAATTTAATTATTTTTTATGGCCAAAAACTTTCCCCACGCACCATTTATATTATTCCCATATACCATAAAACCGGAGTCATCATGAAACCGAAATATAAAATTACAATATATGTACATATAAAACGCATATATTTTGGCGCCCAATGTGGGGTACACCGCGTACACGAGTGTACGCCTAATTATTGATTGATTGATATTTGGGTGATAAGAAAATAAAATAAAAAATATTTATAATAATTCCCGTTGCGACGATGATAATTATATATGTGGCCATTACATTTTGAAATGTTAATTGCGTTTTTCCCTATTTTTGTTTTGTTTTGTAATCAATAGGAGGCCTATAAATGTAGAACCCGATATGCGCGGTATACATACATATTATTGTGATGTTAGAAAGACGTTGCTCTTACAATGAATAACGTATTCTGTGCCATAACTAAATAGTATACGTACGAACTTCATTCGGTTCGGCGCTGTAACGAAAGCTTTACAAAAAAAAAAACATTCAATTTTGTACACAAAACACAAATAATGATGTCGATGATGTTGATGTGATGATGATCGTATCTCGCTGTAATATCTATCTCGTACCTAAATTAAGAAGAGAATTTTATAAGTTTTTTTTTTAATATTTTACTTTTTATTATTTGAAGGTCACAAATTATAATCAAATAATCATCACAACATGAGATTATGTTAGACATTTTTCGAATTCTTTTTAAATTGTTTTTTTTTATTTTAGCAAAGATCAAGTGTTTGTTCTTTTATTTGTATTGTTAATTTTTTTTCTTGCTTTTGATTGATTTTGATGTGTTGTTTTATTTGGAATTTTTGTTATTTGACAGATTGTTGTAGTTGTTTCTTCTTCTATCTTTATACATACTGTCGTATATAGATGGATACATCTTTCCTATAATTAGAATGAAAGTGATCATAATCATTTCAAGAATTGTATATAGCGATCGCAGGTGAATTATTTTGTATCTTTAATAATTATGTAAAGTGTGTTGAATATATATATATAGGAAATTTAATGGTTAAACTAGATATTAGTTCTACTTTCATTCAATATAATTTACATATAATTATATGTAATAATGATTTTCCAGACGATCGGTAATTGATCATGTTTATATTATATCTGCCTACATACAAATCAGTAGCACACACGATTATATTTTCGATGATCACACTTGATCTCTGTAGTCTCTCTTTATAGATCATTTATCATGATTGTGGCTGTTTTAGAAAGAAAACCAAATTTAATTAGTTCCTCCATATTAAAAACTATACCAGTAAATAGAAATTCGTGCTGATTATTCTAGTTTTTTATACTTTTTAAATTCGCAGGTTTTACGAGTGTATAAAACTCTAGTAATTCAACGTGATAATAACCATAAACTAATTACAATTTGCTTCAAGCAATAAATTATCTAAATAATTATGGATCACCGTAAATTAAATTTCAAATTTTTTTTTATGGTCAATTTATGTAATTATGTATATCTAATTCTGCTTACCATTCATCGAAACGGCAAGAGTAAAATAAATGAGTATTCGCCCTTTTTGCCCCAACAATTATTAGACCATCGCTGTTCATATAGACACGAAAACCTGATACAATATCATAGGTCCCGCACAATTCATTTTGACATTTTTTTATACCTTCTAACACAGATTTTCCCGTGGCGAGCTGCAGCTATCGGGGGGGTCACAGGTGGTGGATTGTGAACGGCCTATCGATAGGTAGGTTAGCGGTGAATTAAATAAGCCGTCCCCAACCGCAGCTCTGCTGGAAGGAGTCTCAGAGAACGGGGGAGTGGTTAACCTCTGTTCACTAAATTCTGAGTGCCTATGATACCCAGTAGGGAAAGGCGAATTGATGGCGCCATAAAACCATCGACCACAACCACGGTGAACTGAGCGTCACGTCTCCCTGCGCTCTCGAGCCTCCAGGTAGTGAGTAGGGAACCCTATAAACGGTAATCCCCTGAATGAAATGGGTCCTATTTGTTTGGGATATCCATATAGATGGGTGAATGAGTGAGTGGATGTTGGGGGGCGGGGGCGTGGAAGGCGGGGTACTCGGTGAGCCAATGGGCTGGATTAAGGTGTTATGCGACCCGTGCTGATGATCGACTAGACTGGGGGCCCATTTAACAAAGCCTAGTCGTGAACGGAGCCCTCTGGATACCTGGCGACCTCCAGTTGTATTTAGCCTTACCTGCGTATACGGATCTCTGCGCAGGTGGACGTATTTCTCCGATACTCGTGGGAATATATGGAAGATTTAAAAAATAATAAAAATAAGGGGACCGGTACCCACCAAAAACCGGGAAGTACTATAGAGGGGAGTAACTCTAACCAACAAGGTGGGGCTCCCTCAACTGAGGCAAGGGTAAGCAACACCATGACATCGAAGCCAGGTGGAAGCGGAACTGCCAAACAGAACAGTGGGGGGCCGAGAGAGATCCCTCCATCAAAACGACGGTACAGAGAAAGACGGTCGGCATTTAGAGTTCTGGAGAAACTGGCTGCGACCTCTGAGGGGCAGCTTACAGTTGCGCAGAAGGAATCTGTAGCATGGGCTAAGAAAACTGTCGGCTGCGATAGCTCGGAGAGGATCCTTGTGTCTAAAAGACAGAGGTCCCAGGATGAGCTTGAAGCAGAAGGCAGTAAGCGGGCCAAAGTGCAAGCAGACATGACGTCGGGTGCTCCTAAGGAGCAGAAACTCAAATTATTCAGTGAAATCCTGAAGGAGCACGTGCTGGTGCTAGCCGTCATTGACAAAGGTCAGGAAGATGGGAGCATCACGTCGGAAAAGTGGAGGGTAGTGTATAATGCACTAAACTCCATTTTCTTGAGGATCCTTAGAGAAAATCCGCGATCCCCCCCGTCCTGCAGAGATGCGGGATGGCACCAAGGGCGCGTTAAGCTAACTGCGTGCTCAGACCAGAGATCGGTCGATCTCTATAAAAGAGCAGTGACAGAGGTAGGCGAGGTGTGGCCGGGCGCGAGGCTGGAAGCAGTCAGCAGAGGGGAAATCCCGAGCAGGCCGCGAGCACGCGTCTGGTTACCAACCGAGCCGGATAAGCCAGAGGAGGTCATTGAGATTATCCGGGCCAGTAATCCCGATCTTCCAACGGAAGGATGGAGGATTGTGAAGCAGGAGGAGGCTAAGGTGGGCTTTAGATTGGCAATCATGCTGATCAATAAGGAATCCTTGGTTTCCCTTGCTAGATCTAAGGGAGTAATCAACTTCGGTTTCGGGTCGATCACTCTTAAAGTTTATAGGAAAGACGAGGTCGATAAGGGCGCGGAAGACCAGCCTGGGGGCG
This sequence comes from Nephrotoma appendiculata, assembly GCA_947310385.1. Classification (NCBI taxonomy): domain Eukaryota; kingdom Metazoa; phylum Arthropoda; class Insecta; order Diptera; family Tipulidae; genus Nephrotoma; species Nephrotoma appendiculata. Next base: position 214,181,528 of record OX371225.1, on the reverse strand, counting down.
ACGTAGAACGGACCCGGCAGGAAACGGTCAAGCGGGCTGAGGCCGACCAGAATAGCCGTTCCGATATTTCGGACGAAGTGAAGTTGGTGATGGGAGGCAGCCTCCTCTCTCTGAAGTCCGATGTGGGCAACCCGTCGAACACACGACGAGAGGGGGTTTGCGACCAAACCAACGAGCCAAATGACACTATCCTGATGCAGGAAGTGCATGAAGTGGTGAGTAAGGTAGATTACAATGGTTAGCATTGTACAAATAAACCTGCACCACACGAAGGCTGCCTCGGCAGCCCTCGTGCTCAGACTGACTAAGTCAGATGAGGACTTGGTGTTAATCCAAGAACCTTGGATTAATAATAACAGGATCTGTGGCCTCGGAATGAAAGGGTATAAATTATTATACTCAAGCAACTCTGAAAAGATCAGATCGTGTATCTTAGCGAAAAATAATTTGAATATTTTTCTTCTTCCACAATTTAGTAGCGGGGACGTTACGGCGGTGAGCGCTGAGGTAGGCTGTGAAAAACTATGGCTAGCCTCAGCCTACATGGATCGCGAGAAGGAGGTTCCACCGGACAACCTGGGGGAACTGATCCGGGAAGCAGGTCAGAAAAAGGTAGGTGTGATACTTGGATGTGATGCAAACGCGCATCACACAATCTGGGGAAGCACAGACATTAATGAAAGGGGTGAGTTATTTTTTGATTACTTATTAAATACTAACCTTGTAGTTTGCAATATTGGGTGTGAACCAACTTTCATTGTTAGAAATCGACAGGAGGTTCTAGATGTAACCTGTGCGTCAGAAACCATTTTTGATATGATCAGTGGGTGGAGAGTGGCGAAAGAGCACTCATTCTCTGATCACCGATATATTACATATAACCTCAACATCAAACCTGTTGCCCGGAAAGCCTTCAGGAATCCCAGAAGGACAAACTGGAACAAATATGGGGAGGTGTTGAAGGAACTATTGCCGCTGGAGGTTCCTGGACTTCCGGCGACAGTAGAGGAATTAGATGGCATGGTTGATATTGTCACAAAGGCATGCAATCTTTCATTTAATGCTGCGTGCCCCCTAATAAAGGCTAGGGGCAGGCAGAAACCGATATGGTGGACCACGGGGTTGGGAATCTATCGGAGAGCGTGTAGGACAGCCTTTAATAAGGCTAAGAACACCAGGGAAAATCGAGATTGGGATTCCTATAAGGAAGACCTGAGAAAATACAAAAAAGAGTTGAGGAGGGCACAAAGGGGGTCTTGGAGACTCTTCTGTTGTAGAATGGAGGAGGTCTCCGAGACTTCTCGCGAGGAAAATTCTATCTACTAACCCAACCAGTCCTAGTTACTTAATTAGGCCGGACGGGTTATGGACAGCTTCAAGTGCGGAATCATTGGAGCTTCTCATTGAGACCCATTTTCCGGGAAGCATTGATGACTCGATGGAGCCTGGAGCTCATCGAGGAACACCTTTAACAGATGTGGATGGCATCGTGGACAGGAAACGAACCCTGTGGGCACTGAACGGTTTTAAGCCTTATAAATCGGCGGGCCCGGATCGGATTATACCAGCAGAGATCCAAAGGAACTCTGCGGTCATCCTCCCCTGGCTGGAGGTTATGTTCAGGGGATGTCTGCAATTGGTCTATATTCCCAGGAAATGGACGGAGGTCAGAGTGGTTTTTATCCCGAAATCGGGAAAAAGCTCACAGGCTTATCCAAAGGACCTGAGGCCTATAACTCTATCATCCTTTCTGTTGAAAACCTTGGAAAGATTGATAGACGTACTTATTCGAACAAAAGTTGATCCGAGGAATTGGGCAATGTCTCAGCATGCGTACTGTAAGGGAAAGTCGGTGGACACAGCTCTGCACGATCTAGTACGCATGATTGAGAAGACAATTTACTCGCAAGAGTTCTGTATGGTAGCATTTCTCGACATTGAGGGTGCCTTTAATAATGTAAAAACGGAGGCGATCATGGAAGGATTGTCATTTTTGAAGGTGGATTATCTTATAAGTAGGTTGATAAATCAGATGCTGGTAAGCAGGATTATTATCTCGGAACTAGGAGAGTCCACCATTAGAAGGCGGGTGGTTAGAGGAACTCCGCAGGGAGGAGTGATGTTCCCCTTTCTTTGGAGTGCAGTGGTGAATGGATTGCTGTTGGAACTGGAGAAAGAGGGGATGGGGGTTGTAGCGTATGCAGATGATGTAGCGATAGCTGTCTCAGGCAAATATCTGGATACGATTAGGAATGTTATGCAGAATGCACTCCTGATCGTTACGAAATGGGCCGGCAAATGCGGATTAGGGATCAACCCGTCCAAGACAGAGTTGGTACTATTTACTAAGAAATATAAAATTCCGGTAGTTAGCCCTCCTACTGTGAACGGCATTAGACTGGCTTTTGCTGACAGAGCGAGATTTTTGGGCATAATCTTGGACAGTAAGCTCAGCTGGAAGCCTAACATTGTAGAAAGGGTGAATAAGGCTAATGTAGCCATTTACTCGTGTAGAAACGCAATAGGGAAGAAATGGGGTTTGAAACCAGAGCTGGTACACTGGCTCTATACCGCAGTGGTAAGGCCTGTGCTGATGTACGGGGTGGGCGTGTGGTGGCCAGCTCTGGAAAAGGTAACCTACATAAGGATGTTGGAGAAGGTGCAAAGAACGGCCTGTAGGCTTATAAGCGGGGCGCTTAGGACAACACCTAAACGCGCTTTAGAGGTTATGTTCCACCTTATTCCAATCGAATTTTTTGGTAAGCAGATGGCAGCCAATGTGGCTACAAGGCTCTCGGCTGTCTCTCAGTGGAAGTGTCTTCAGGTGGGACACTCGACGATAGTTAGCTCACTAAGGGAAGAACTGGTGAATCTAGATTATATTAAACCAACGTTGTGCTTTGATATAGGTTTCCGGATCATCTGTCCTTCTAGGGAATCCTGGAGGAATGGATCAATACGGGAAAACGAGGCACTGACATTTTTCACGGACGGCTCTAAGCTAGACGGCAAAGTAGGAGCTGGAGTCCTCTGTGAGAAGCTCAATGTTAATATTTCTGTTCGTCTCCCTGACTACTGCAGCGTGTACCAGGCTGAAGTGGTGGCGATAGGGGAAGTCGTGACATGGTTGAAGCATAACGTGGTATCTGTTAGGGATATCGCGATTTATGTGGACAGTCAAGCGGCACTCAGGTCACTAGAGGCGGTTTCTCTGAAGTCACGGGTGGCGCTGGATTGCCGCTCATCTCTTAATGAGATGAGCGAGTATTTCAGTATCCAGATGATCTGGGTCCCTGGTCACTCGGACGTCACGGGAAACTGCAGGGCAGACGAACTAGCTAGGTACGGTACGACTCTCCAGATGCAACCGGAAAGGGCAGGTCTGGGGAGGCCTATAGCAGCGCTCAAATTGACGCTCAGTAAAAAGGCAATCGCCTTAACAGATGAGAGGTGGACCAACACTCTCACGTGCAGGGTAGCAAAACAGGTTTGGCCAAAACTGGACCTGCGGCGCTCCAAGGCACTTGTATCCCTGGGAAAACGAGATTTAGGATTGGTCGTAGGGATACTAACAGGACACTGCCTTTTTGGGGAACATGCGAGAAGGCTGGGTCTAGAAACGAATGACTTTTGTAGAAGTTGTATGGACGAAGAGGAGGAAGAGACGCTAGTTCACTTCCTATGCTCATGTCCGGCACTATCATACAAAAGACGTAAGTATTTGGGTGTGTACAACATGGACAGCCTTTCTGAACTCGCGGACTGTAGGGTGCGAGATATTTTACGCTACATCAGTAGCTCTGGTTGGTTTCAGCGGGAGTAAGGGGAGATTGGATCCTGTGGTATCACAATGGGCCATTATTGGCCTAAGTGTGCGATAGCAGCCACTCTAACCTAACCTAACCTAACACAGATTTTGGTCCAGATGCATGCCACTGTGATACGGATCGGGTGATAATTTCGAGAAACATTATTTAACCCTGAGTAATAAACTTTTTAAACTCAGTTATTTTTAAGTGGAAACGTACACTCGGCGCTCATTCATGAAGTGATCGATTTATTACAATGTTATCGAGAACATTGAGTGAAATTAATTTTAGTACCTTAGGGCTCGTTTGCATTTTTTGACCATGAAATGCATATAATGGCGGAATTCAGAGGTGTAAACCATCTATGATTTTAAAGAGCCGTAATATTAAAATGAGTGCTTATAGTTACTATATAAGAAACCGTGGTAAATAGAAAATTTTTGAACATAAATTTATGAATAAAAAATTAAACAAAGCATCTAAATTTTAATTTTATATTTTTAATAAAATATTCAAAAAAACATATTTGAGAATCAGCCATCATAGTATAGTATTAAATTATTAAATTTAAACTAAAGCCGATCATAAATTTATTAATTTAAAATTTAGTTTCATAAAAATTGAACCTCTTTAGTAAATTCAGGTACCATATGCACATCAGAATTTGCGAGATGAACGATGGATTTAATAGCAATCTAAACCATCACGTTTATTACAAAATTAAAGAGAAAACGTGAGCTGAAACGAGATTTTATGAATTGCCATGTATAGGAACAATAATTATTGATCATATAATAAAACTTTTTCATCAAAATTTATTTACTGGTAACATCGTTGACATCGTTGATTTTCTTAATTAAATATTATAACAAAAAACAACAAAACGTAGAAAACTTCAATTTTATTCAATTGCAAAACGGAGCTTTCTGTAATTTCAAAATCCGTTTACAGATGTCTCTATAATAAATTTATTTCAATTTACAGAAAAGAATAAAATAATTAAACAATTATTTATGAAAAGAAGACTGCAGAGAAGTTTCTAACAAACAATTAACAAGTATCAGAGCCTCCTTAATATAAGAGCCGTAACATTCCGCCATTTTTTCCATGAGCTTTCCATAGAGGGGAAGCTTTTTGTTCTTTTTCATACCAATCAGTGTATTTTAATATTTTTTTAGAAGCTTTTTTATATATAAAAACATTAATGTTTCGTTTCAATTTTTAATTTGAATGGTTAGTTCAATATTCAGGAAAAGCATATTTTAAAATTGAGTCATATTTTGTCGAATTAACGCAAAAATATTTAAATTAGTCTACTACAAAATTTTTTTTTATTGTAGAAATAAGAATTTGTTTATATGTGTATGTAAGAAATTAATATAGAGTGTTCCATCAAAAATTACAGCATTTCTTTCCCAAAACAAACGTTGGTTAAAAAATGCTTTTTGAGTAGCTATGTAATATGGGGTTTATTGTGCTCTGGATTCTATTACAACATTGTTGATGAACAAACTTAGAACACTCTTTTTTCGTTATTTGTTAAAAATTTGATTTTTCATCGCAACAAATTTGCAGCCTACATTGTTTCATCCTGTAGTATAAACAAATTGGAGCTTCATAAAATAAAACATTATATTATAGAGCTTTGCGCAATAAAAAACCAATCAAAAGATGTCGCTAAGTATAAATTAAAGCTAAATATTAAAACCTAAACGTTTGTTAACTAAAATTTAACAATTTATTATGTATACTGCCTGGTTCAATAGATTATTGAAATCTCCTGGAACTGAAAATAACCGAAAACGAGCGAATTGAAATAAGAAAAGAAAAAATTTGGAAAAAATGTGACATTTTTCTATTATTGTTTTTCAGCGCGCAGCAACTACGATGATAAATATTTTGCGATGAAAAGCTTTATTTATGCCAACCGTTTTATAAATAAAAATTATAATTGTTTTGATTTTTATTAATTATGTTAAATTATTACATTAAAGATTTCGCGCTTAACTTACAATAATAATGGTTTATTTTCGCAAATAGTTATTTAATTATTTTACAATTTTCTGTAATTTCAAGTAAATTTATTACAGAGACATCTGTAAACGGATTTTCAAATTACAGAAAGCTCGGTTTTGCAATCGAATAAAATTGAAGTTTTTTACGTTTTGTTCTGTTTTGTAATAATATTTAATTAAGAAGACCATGACAACGTTGATTTTTTGTATACAAAATAATAATAGATTTTGATGTAAAAATTTTATTATATGAATAATATTATTGTTTCTACATGGTGATTCATAAAATTTCGTTTCAGCTCACGTTTTCTCTTTAATTTTGTTATAAATGGAGAATGCTTAGATTGCTATTAAGTGCATCGTTCATCTAAAAAATTCTGAGGTGCATGTGACAAGAATTTACCAAATAAGTTACATTTTTATAAAAATAAATTTTAAATTGGATGTAAGAGGAATCCGCGGCACCACCCTTTATTATCTTATTGTACTTTATAAACCTACACAACTAAACGGAAAGCTCATTTTTATAGAAAATTAATAAATTTATGCTCCACTTTAGTTTAAATTTACCAAATAAATACTACATTATGATGGCTGATTTTCAAATATGTGTTCTTTGAATAGTTTATTAAAAATATAAAATTAAACTTTAGATGATTTGTTTAATTTTTTATTCATAAATTCATGTTCAAAAATTTTCCAATTACTACGGTTTCTTATAGTAATTCAATAAAAGCTTCCCCTCTACTGAAAGCTCTCTTTTTAATATTTCGGCTCTTCAAAATCATAGATGGCTCTGCAAGTATACGTATATTATTCCAATTGGATTATTAAACTTCTTTCGTGTATTAGTGTTACACTGTTAAAACATATTTTTTAATGAGACAGATATATAAAATCAGAAAGAGATGAGAATTGCTATCACGTTCTAAACAATTATCCGTTTCCGATATTTTTCAAATTGAAATTTTATGTATGTAATATTGAAAACTAAATATTGTAAAAACAATTGAAAAACATACTAAAAAAATCGTCGTAAGACAAAATTTATTATAATGAGTAATTTCTTGTAATTTTTGGATTCTTCTAACAACTAGTAACTACAATTATCTTCAGATTACAGCAGTTTAACTAATTTAAATTTTGACTATTCACAAAAAGGTACCATTATTCTAATATGTGACAACCAAGGAAAAAGCGATAGTCTTAAACTATCTATTTGCCATGTCTCTGCAGTCTTCCTAATTTTCAATTTTTTATTTAATTTGGATTGCAAACCGTTTTCAAATGCTTGAGTAGTTTATATGTCGACTAAGATTTTGAGGATCACAGGGATTCTTCTAAGACGCCATCAGTGGGTCGATTCTGGTGTCTTTAGGAAATAGGAATTTTTTTCCTATTTAGGAAAAAATTTTGATAGCAGTTTTTTCCTAAAAAATCTTTCCTATGGTTTATTTTGGTACACATAGGAATACATTTTTCCCTAATTCTAGATTAATTTGAATATTGAAAACCATGACACTGTAAGCGGTTAAGAATAACATTTATTGTATGTAATTATATTTTTTTGTCTAATTAAAAATTAAAAGAATATATTGTATGTGTTGTAAAAGAATATCTTTCCGTATCCAAAGTAGGTGCGGAAAGATAAACGTCAAAACTGCGATAAATAGGAAAGAATAAATTCCCATAAGCCACACCAGAATAAGCTTATAGGGGAAAAAATACAAAACTGCTACACAAAATTAAAATTCTTTCCTATTTCCTTTTCCTATAGGAAAACCAGAATCGACCCACAGGTAGCTGCAATAGCTCTTTGTACTAAGTAATAATTTGCCTATACGACAATTTGGGTGGCATACCGATTTCACCTGTTTGAAGAAGCTCCGTGATCTTCGTAAGCGTAGTCGACATATAAACTACTCAAGCAGGTGAACTCGGTATGCCATACAAATTAAATAAAATTTGAAAATTGGGGAGATCGTTGGGACATGACAAATGGGCAGTTTATTACTTATGGCGTTTTCTTTTTGCAAAAAATGTTGATGTAAATCAAATTTTTTTGATGTAAATCACATTTTCGCATTATTTTAGCGGAATAAATAGCAAACCTATTTTATGTACATCAAAAAATGGAAATGCAGATTTTTTTTTCCATTTTAAATCAAACGCGTCATTTGAAATATTTCTAAATGGTTTGTAATTGTTTTCGGCATCCCTTTCGGGCTTAGGCACACTACGATAAAAACACATCCAATTTTTTTCGTAATCTTTTTAACTATTGAAAATTTGATTTACATCAAAAACGTAAAAGAATCCGCTATTAGTACACAGAACTATTGTAACCTCTTGATGACGAGTTAGAAGAATCCCTGTGATCCTCATAACTTAGTCGACATATAAACTACTCAAGCAGGTAAAATCGGTATGCCACACAAATTAAATAAAAAATTGAAAGTTAGGGAGACCCCTGGGACATGACAAATGGGCAGTTTATTACTTAGTACATAGAACTATTGTAACCTCCTGATGACGACTTAGAAGAATTCTCGTGACACTTATGGTATTATTTGAAATGTATAAACTATTCAAACAGTAGAAATCTACATGTTATGCATAATTGTTTTAAAATTGCGAAATCGGGAGACCGTTATATATATGGCAAACGGGTCTATTAGCTTTCATCACTTCCAACTATTTTAATGACTTGATGGCATATTATAACAATCCCTTAAAAATTTCCAAGCATTTTTTTTTTTTTCAAAATTTTCCACTCAAAATTCCTATAAGAAATTAGATTAATAGTGTAGCACTAATACAATGATATATTTGTTATTTGTTAAAAACTTCACGCCCGTTATATTTTATGGTTTTGGCCTTTCTATCAATTAACAAAAACGAATATGTATTAGTAACTACACTGTTAAAATATTTTTTATAAGAATTTTGAGTGAAATAAAAAACCCATGAAAACAAAAATTTGATTTTTCCTTATGATAATTAAACGAAACACTATCTCGTTCCGTTGATGCTGCGTTTCTATTTAAATATTTGTCTTAACCCTTTATAGCACGGTATTGCACAATGCACATCTGCAATAACCACTTTATCAACAAATTATTCTATAAATATATTATTTCACTATTGTAAATTGCTATATTTCCTCTTTGTGATGTTTTCTTAAACTAGCTATCTATTGTTTGGAATTTGCACTAAAATATAAAATAAGCGGGAACGTAAAAATGAAATGTCAATAGTAACCGTGAGTTTGTAGTGCAAAGTTGGCCTGCTATTTTGATAGTGTTCCAAAGAAATAAATTGGAAAAAATAAGTGATATTGATAAATATATTTAATACCTAGAATTTAAGATTTGTTGAATGAAATATACATTATAATTAATAATAGTGCTAAATAAATATTCATTTGTTTTGGTATATGCATATATGCAATACTGATTATTTAGTTCTAAAAAACTCGAGCCATTAGCGTAAAAATTAGTCAATGAAGTAGATAATTCGTTTTTCATTTAATTTTATAGTATAAAATATGTCGCTAAAATATTTAACGGAGGAAGAAATACTGAAAATTGTGGAAAATTGGACAGATAGCGAAGATGGCATGGATGACGATGAAAATGAAAATACAGAAGTTAATATGGAAGTTCTAAAAGTTCGTCATAATATACGAGAAACTGAAGAAATGGAACCGCAACCACTTCTTTTGCGAATGTTTTATCTAACGAATTGGAATTTGTAGATGAAGATGCCATTGATATAGAAAGTCTCCCTATAGATTTTGTGGATGAACTGCCCCCAGTGAATTCTTCTTGGTTGCCAAACCATGCCAAATTACATTTACTTTGGAAGAAAAAAACCATTTAATTTGCCTGAAGAGGAAGTTACATTCCAAGGTTCTGAAGATCTTCCGTTGGAAATTAAAAATCTGCCCAGCCCGTGTAGTTTTTTTTAAATATTTTTTTATGAAGGATCTAATGAAAAGGATAGTCTATGAATCAAACTTATACGCAAAAAAACCCTAACTCGATGGAAATTTTAAATGGGAACACATTAAAAAGATTCATTGGAATTTGTATCATTACCTTCATGGTCACCAAAAATTGGAAATGGCATGATTCAAAATGCTATATCTATCAACAATTTAAAAAAAATTAAGCAATACATCCACTTTAATGATAACGAGAAAGCACTACCAAAAACTCATTCGAATTTTGATAGAATTTTTAAGATAATACCGCTAATTGATATGCTTCAATTATCGTTCAGGAAAGTCCCAATAGAAAAAAAGTTGTCGATAAACGAACAGCTATATGCGCTACCAAAACAAGACACTACATGAAGCAATACATCCCTTCAAACCGCACAAATGGGGATTTAAGCTATTTATTCTATCGGGTATATCAGGATTTTGCCATAACTTCGAATTGTATACGGGTCAAGAAAATACCGACAAAACAGATTAGAATCGAAGCCAAATTTGGGAGCATGTGCGAACGTTGTTATCCAATTACTAAGATATGTTCCGAACAAACAGAATTATACAGTTATGTTTGACAATTATTTTTCAACAATACCTCTTGTTAGAGAGTTATCTAACCGAGGATATCTTTGTTTGGGAACAATCCGTAAAACTCGCTTGCCCAACTGTAAGTTACCAAGCGATAAAGAAATGAATAAAGCAGCTCGCGGGACATCCATTAAATATATGACTGCAATTGATACCAGAGATATAGTAGTGGTTTCATATAAGGACACGAAGAACGTGAATTTGATTTCGAATTTTGTCGGTTAGAATCCTATTCATATAGTTGAAAGCTGTGACAAAAACAGGGTATGATCAATACAACATGTCCAAATATTTTTAAAGTATGTATATAACAGTTTAATAGGTGGCGTTGATTGTTTAGAAAGCAATATCGATCGCTATAAAATAAGATTAAGATCTAGAAAATGGTACCACCGAATATTTTTCCACTTGATATATTTGGCAGTTGTGAATTCATGGCTGTTATATAGACGCAACGAGTCTAATAATCCGTTCAGTAGCAAACAATTTTCTCTCTCCGAATTCAGAATGAATATTGGTGAGGCTTTATGTAAGTCTGGAATGCCAAAAAGAACCAGTGGTCGACCCTCTACGGAACTAAATGTTCAGATAGACATAAAAATAAAAAAACCTAATGCAGCTCCGTTGCCTGTTAAAGAAGTACGCACGGATTACTTCAATCATTGGCCTGAATGGATGACAAAACGTCTACAATGCTAAATTCCAAGTTGCAGTGGCTATACATACGTAAAGAGCATTAAATGTGGCATAGTTCTGTGCCTAAATAAAGATCGCAACTGCTTTGTTGCATTTCATAAATAATAATGTTAAGAATTAATTGAATATTTATAATTTTTTTTATTTTGAATTTTTATTGTGACTTATTTAGTTGTGATATTTGTTTATGATTAATTTTAATGAATTTTATTTTAGATTTTGAATTTTGTGATTTATTTATCTAAATAAATAAAACAAAGTCGTGTTAGTTACACCATTTATAACTCAAGAACGGCTGGACCGATTTTTATGATTTTTGTTTTGTTGGATTTGACTCCGTTCCGAATAGCATAATAACTATTAAAACATCGGAAAAATTCACCAAATAAAAATTTATCAAGAAAATTCATTTTCTCATACATTTAGTTCATTTTGTTTTTTTTTATTTTGTTCGTCTCAATACAGTGGTGGTTTAGGAAAAAAAAAGTCGGAAAAACTCAAAAGGGATGTCCCAAAAATCTAATAAAAAAACATTTTTTATATGAATTTTGTAGGTGTAGTTTGTATGTGACGAGTGGTGCAGTGGTTAAAGCTTCGGCGCTTGGACTGCAAGGTACTGGATACGAATCCGACTGGAGGCTGCATGCACATTTACCATTTTATTTTTTATCCAATTTTTTTTTATTTCATCTACTTATCTATTTATATAGATAAAATCTTCGTCCGAATTACGATTTCAGTGCGAATAGTAGATTTTGACAGCTCCAAAAAAAGTTTTTTTCCTTTGCGATTTTAATATTAAATTTAATTTATTTTTGGTTTTGGTTATTTCATATTAGTTAAGTGGTTTAGCATATAATATTAAAATAAGTGGTGGAATTTAGTGAAATAAGAGGTTGTGTGGTGTATGCCAATAACAATAAGAAAACAGTACTTTTTTGCGTACAATAGTACGTAATTTTTTTAGTGGTACAGAGTGTCCCAACACCGGACACCAGTTTTTTTTTTTGGTTTTTTTAATTTTTTTTTTTATTCTGCGGAATTCTATTTTCGATCGGGATTTTTAAACGGTAAGTTCCCTTCGAAGATGTTCACTTTGTGAGGTTATCACATTTGTGATTGTGCGCACATCGATAATTGATTATGTAATTTTGGATTGTGTGATTAATTTTCCAGTATTATTTACAATGCCGCGAGCCAGAAGATCTAATCTTTCACCACGAAGCCGTAATGCAATTAGACTTCGGACTATTGCGAATCAATCCACTGCAGATGAACAAGAAATCACACGAGAAGTGCGCCGCGTTAGTATGGCCCGACTTCGCGCTTCACAAAGACAAGCACAAAGAGAGGCAGTACGTCAAATGGCTCAGTTGACAATGAGAAATCGTCGAGCTTATCGCACAGATCAACAACGAGATAATTTTCGACGCGCAAGAAGAAATCCTTCAAGTGTTGATTTGAATCGAATAGCGTTTCAATACGATTGCACAATTGACTACAACTCGCATCCTTTCGTTCGAATTGGCCCAATGGAGTTTGTGTGCGACCATTGCGGTGCATTGAAGTTCACTGGAGAAACGCCTGGATTGTGCTGTCTCAGTGGCAAGGTGAGATTGCCATTATTGCCTGCACCACCTGAACTGTTGCGTTCATTGCTTCGTGGCGAGACACCAGAATCACGACATTTTCTATCCAACACTCAAAGATACAACGGATGTTTCCAAATGACTTCATTTGGAGCAGACATTATCGAAGAACGCGGATTCAATCCAACATTTAAGGTCATTTCTGCTCGAGAGAGTAAACATTCATTTTCTTTTGGTGATCAAAAATCTATAAATCTGACTTCGTCTTCGACTTTACAGATTCAAGGCCAAATTCACCACCGAATTGGGTCATTGCAACCGATTGAAGATGGACAGCATAAATTCATCCAAATATACTTTATGAGCAATATGGAGGATCAACTTGATCGGCGCCAAACGATCAATACAGCAATGAAAAGGATAGTTCTGAAAGATTTGCAGCAACTACTCCATGAACATCATGCATTGGTTCGATTGTTTAAATCTGCGTTGGATCGCATGCCAAGTGACGACTGCAAAGTCGTGATCAGAGCAGATAAACGACCCGCTGGAACACACGAACGCCAATTTAATGCTCCAACAATAGATGAAGTCGCAATTGTGATTGTTGGTGAAAGCGTGGAACCGCGCGATATTGTGCTTACACGTCGCGACACTGGACAACTGCAACGAATAAATGAAACACACCGTTCATACGATACATTGCAATACCCGCTGATGTTTTGGCAAGGAGACGATGGATATCACTTCAATATCAACATGATAAATCCATTGAGCGGTGAGTACTGATATCATAATTTAGATTATGACACTAATTTTACTGATTTCATTTCAGGTGAGGAAACTAACAAGAAGGTTAGCTCGATGAATTATTATGCATATCGTTTGATGATTCGTCAAAATGCTGACAACTATTTGCTGCGATTTCGTCGTTTGCTTCAGCAATATATCGTCGACATGTACGTCAAAATCGAAACAGAGCGCCTCATTTTCATTCGGTTGAACCAAGCTAAACTGCGTTCGGAGGAATATATCCATTTACGCGATGCAATCAGCACCGAAGGAGATGCAGCTAATGTTGGTCGATTGACTATTCTACCGGCGACGTACATTGGCAGCCCGCGTCATATGCATGAATATGCGCAAGATGCAATGACATATGTTCGTCATTACGGTTGTCCAGATTTATTCATCACTTTTACTTGCAATCCGAAATGGATAGAGATTGTTCAACTGTTGCTACCCGGGCAAATAACAAGTGATCGGCACGACATCATCGCACGTGTCTTCAAACAAAAAATCCGGTCGCTGATGAACTACATTGTTAGGCATTGCGTCTTTGGGGATACTCGATGTTGGATGTATTCAATTGAATGGCAGAAACGAGGCTTGCCGCATGCTCACATTCTTATTTGGTTAGCCGAAAAAATTCGACCAGACCAAATAGATGACATCATATGTGCCGAGATTCCTGATCCCGAAACCGATCCAGACCTGCATGATATTGTAATTACGAACATGGTTCACGGTCCGTGTGGCTCCATCAATCCCCAATCACCGTGCATGGTCGCCAACAAGTGTTCCAAGCGTTATCCACGAAATTTAACCGCAGAGACTATCACTGGCAATGATGGTTATCCACTGTACCGGCGTCGATCAGCCGATGATAACGGTAGAACTATCACAACGATAGTGAGAGGAAATGAGTTCGTGGTCGACAACACTTGGATTGTTCCATATTCGCCACTTCTTTCCAAAACATTCAAGGCGCATTGCAACGTGGAGTACTGCAATTCAGTGAAGTCCACAAAAAACATTGGTAAATATGTCACGAAATGTAGCGATATGGCAGTTTTTGGTGTTCAAAATCCCAATACAAACGATGAAATCACGCATTATCAAGTTGGTCGATATGTGAGCTGCAATGAGGCGATTTGGCGTATATTCTCATTCCCTATTCATGAACGTCATCCCACTGTTGTACATTTGGCGGTGCATCTGGAGAATGGTCAACGAGTTTATTTCAACTCATCGAATGTTGCTCAACGTGCTGAGACACCTCCAGCAACAACATTGACCAGTTTCTTTTCGATTTGTCAAAGTGATCCGTTTGCACGAACATTGCTCTACTCTGAGATGCCACGTTATTACACTTGGAACGCCTCATCAAAAAAATTTCAACGTCGGAAGCAAGGCGATGAGGTTCCTGATCATCCAAATGTGCGTTCTACTGATGCTCTTGGTCGCATTTACACAGTTCATCCGAAGAATGACGAATGCTTCTACTTGCGGTTGTTGCTGGTGAATATTCGTGGGCCGACATCATTTCAATCACTTCGAACTGTCAATGGTGTAGTGTGCCCAACATTTCGTGCTGCATGTCAACAGCTCAACTTGCTTGAAAACGATACTCATTGGGACATGACAATCGCTGAATCAATTATTTCTGCAACTCCAAACCAGATACGCACATTATTTGCTATCATTATTTCGACATGCTTCCCATCAAATCCACGTGAACTATGGAGCAAGTACAAGAATGACATGTCAGAAGACATTCTACATCGAATTCGTGTCAGTTTCGGAAATCCCGATCTCGAGGTGAATGAGGAGATACATAACCAGGCTTTGCTTTTGATCGAAGACATGTGTTTTCGCATGTGCGGCAGTTTGTTAGTCAAATTAGGAATGCCAACGCCATGTCGTGGAATGAACGACGCTTTCAATCGAGAATTGGAACGTGAACATGAATATGATCGAGATGCATTGAACCAATCAGTTCGAACCAATGTACCACTGTTGAACCTCCAACAGAAAGGAGTGTACGATACGTTAATGAAGGCAATTCATGATGGAAATGGTGGATTATTTTTCCTCGATGCGCCCGGTGGAACTGGGAAGACATTCCTCATGTCATTGATTTTGGCCACTGTTCGTGCGAGATCCGATATTGCTGTAGCAGTTGCTTCTTCTGGGATAGCGGCCACATTGCTAGAAGGATGCCGAACAGCTCATTCAGCGTTGAAATTACCGTTAAACCTTCAATCGGCTGAAAACCCGACATGCAACATTGCAAAACACTCAGCAATGGCGAAAGTTTTGGTAGCAAGTAAAATCATCATCTGGGATGAATGTACAATGGCGCACAAACGCGCATTGGAAGCACTCGATAGAACTATGAAAGATCTACGCAATGACTCAAGATGTTTTGGAGGCGCAATGATTCTACTTTCTGGCGATTTCCGTCAAACAATACCAGTTATTCCAAGATCGACCGCTGCTGATGAAATAAACGCTTGCCTCAAATCATCGACTCTGTGGTGTTATGTGAAGAAACTTCAGCTGACGACAAACATGCGAGTTGCATTGTTAAACGATCCATCTGCCGAAGAATTCTCCAAGCAATTGCTGACTATCGGTAATGGCAAATCGAACGGATTGATTTCGTTTCCTCAGAACTTTTGCATTTTTGTCTCAACGAAGGACGAGCTCATCAACAAAGTGTTCCCGAACATCATTACTAACCACAAAAATCACAATTGGGTGAGTGAACGAGTAATTCTTGCGGCAAAGAACAAAGATGTGGATCACTTAAATTTTACAATTCAAAATCTAATCGTCGGTCCACTTCATTCCTTCAAATCTATTGACTGTGTGACAAACGAAGACGAAGCAACCAACTATCCAACTGAATTTTTAAACTCATTGGATCTACCTGGCTTACTACCGCACAATTTACAACTAAAAGTTGGCTCGATAATCATCATGCTACGAAACCTGAATCAACCAAAACTATGTAACGGAACGCGTTTGGTGGTGAGAAAACTCATGGGCAATGTAATTCACGCGACGATACTTCAAGGGAAGTTCAAAGGTGAGGAAGTTCTCATTCCGAGAATTCTGATGATCCCAACCGATATGCCATTCGAGTTTAAACGAATTCAATTTCCGATTCGTCTTGCATTCGCCATGACGATCAACAAATCACAAGGCCAATCCTTGAGTGTTTGTGGCCTGAATCTAGAAAATGAATGTTTCTCTCACGGCCAATTGTACGTAGCATGTTCACGTGTCGGTAAACCATCCGCTTTATTCGTTCTCGCACCTAACAATAAAACAAAAAATGTCGTATATCACAAGGTGCTACAATGAAGGGACTCGACTCCATTGCAACTCACCCAGCAAATAGTTTAAAAGAAAGTAGTGCAATAATGCTACGCGAACCATTTCTATTCAATTCAATAAAACGAAAGCCTTGCTGCCACGTGAATTACATTCATTTCAATGTAATTAAAATATATTTCATTTTGATTTTTGTAATTTCATTGAATTTAATTAATTTGGAGTATTCATTTAATTTATTTAATCTTAATAAAAAACTCAATTTTATTAAGCTAATAACTTTAAAAAACATTTATTGATTTTGAGGCGGTACGAAGTTCGCCGGGTCAGCTAGTAGTTTATAAAATAAAAAATAATATTTTAAATACTGAAAATAAAAATTAATATTATTTCATTTCCTCATCTATAATGAAAATTATAAATTTCCTTTTTAACCCGTAATAGTTCGATCTTGCATATACTATATTTTCCGGCTAAATGAAGAAACCTACGATATTTTCTTTGTTACTTTTCTATTCAGCTTTAACTACTCGAACTTAAAGGTATTTTTTAAAGCTAGAAAAAAATCTGTGCTATGAAATTGTCTTTAAATAAGATTGAATTAATTAATTAAAAGAAACTAATAAATAAATAAAACTTAATAACTGTAGGTATAAAAAAATTAAAATGTAATAATACGTAATTCGATTTCAAATTTAGGACGTATGGTCAACAAATCATAAACTTAAACTACAAGTATTTACTTTTAATAGCCAATAACAACACATCGCAGAGGTTCTACCAAAATTCTACTATTATCGGATAGTTTCTATAGGCTTAACCTTTCAAATGAAATAGATTTGATTTCCAAATGGATTGGTCGCGATACATTTTTTTGAGTAAAACTCGTTCATTGAATTCGTTGAGTGGCACACGTTTAATGACCAATAACAAGACATCGTAGAGTTTGCACCAAAATTTTATTGTATACAGATGGCCAAATGCACCAAATGGACTTAAACTTTCAAATGACATCAGTGAAATTTTTAAACGGATAGATTTCAAAATATTTTTGAGTGGAATTTATGCAGTGAACCCATGGAGTCTGAGTGGAATACTTAAATGGCCAATAACAAGGCGGTGTAGAATTTGTACCAACATTCCTCTCTTATCGGATGATTTATATAGGCTTATCCTTTCATATGGGATAGGTTTGATTTCCAAACGGATTGGTCGTGAGAATTTCTTTTTAGTAAAATTCGTTCATTTAATTCGTTTAGTGGCACACTTTGAATGACGAACAGGACATCGTAGAGTTTGTACTAAAATATTATTATGTAAAAATGACACCTATAGTCATAACCTTTCAAATGATTTCAGTGAAATTCCCAAACGGATTGATATTGGAAGATTTTTGAGTAGAACTTATTCAGTGTACTTATAGCGTTTGAGTGGTTTACATTTAACAGCCAATAACAAAAATGACAGAGTTTGTACTAAAAGGCCACTATTATCGGATGATTTCTATAGACTTAACCTTTCAAATGAGACAGGTATGATTTCTCAATGGATTGGTCGCGATAGACTTTTCTGAGTGAAACTGGTTGAATTTGTTGAATGGCACACTTTGAATGACCAATATCAGGACATCGTAGAGTTTGTACCAAAATTTTATTATATACAGATGACACCTATAAACCTAACGTACCAATTGACATCAGTAACGTTTCCAAACGAATTGACGTCGGAAGATTTTTGAGTAGAATTTATTCAGTGTACTCATGGTGTCTGAGTGAAATACTTTTAATGCCCAATAACAAGACATCGCACAGTTTGTACCAAAATTCCTCTATTATCGGTTGATTTTTATAGGCTTAATAATTGGTCGCGATAGTATTATTTGAGTAAAAGGATTAGCACATCGAGAAATGTGTAGCAAAATTTGAATAGATACAAATGACACCTATATAGACCTAACCATTCATGTGACATCATTAATATTCTCAAACGGGTTTATGTAGGAGTAGGTGTTATTTGTATATAATGAAGTTTTTGTACAAACTCTACGATTCTTGTTATTGGTGCTTTAACGTTTGCCACTCAATGAATTTAATGAACAAGTTTTACTCAAAAAATTTATCGCGACCAACCCGTTTGGAAACCAAATCTATTTCATTTGAAAGGTTAAGCCTAAAGATGCCAATAAAGCCTAATCATGCCAATATGATTTGTTCTCATTTTAGTCGGGGTTCAAACCCACAACGGAATTTTTGTGACACTTTCCTTTGGCCAATAGTATGGAATAGTATGGAGTTTGTATTTTCACAGTGAAAAAATTGTATAATTGGTATAGCTTATTTTACTACATAAACGAAAAGTAATAACAAACTAGTATAACACAAACGAAATGTTTCCCCAAGTAACATTTGGTAGAGCTACTAGTGGGGGTGTTGCTTTACTACAGCTTTAGAATAGCAAGCGGGTAGCTGTTTTCTCTATATCAGTAGCAATGGATGCTTTAGGCTTTAGTAGAAAAATTGTTTGCTCTATAAATTATGTTTTAGTCACTCTAAGCTTTAATATTTTATAGAGCTTATTGTTCTATTTTGTAGCTTTATAAGCTAATTTAGAGCTTAGAAAATTACAGTAATGGAGCATGTCAAATTTTAGAGCTATTAATTTTTAATTAGCATTAATATAGTAACATCAGCTCTACTACAGCTCACTTAAAGCCATGAGCTTTATACTAATCAGCTCGAAAGTAATATAAATTGTAGTTTATTTAAAGCACATTTAAGAAAACAATAAAATATTTTTTCATGTCATTTCATGGTTTTGATAGATCAGGACTATAGAAAATAGGTGCGACGAAGTAACAAAGCATTATTCTATTTTAATTGTTTATTTATTTGAATTGTAAAAACGTGCAAAATGTATAGTTCCTTAGACGTTGAAAGTACTTCTTTACTTGGCACACTAATTTTGGAGTTTTTCTTGTGCGCTTCAACCGTAGGAACTGGAGCGGTTGTCATGCGATCAAATCGAAATTGGGTTGAGGCGAACGAATGAAGTTAGGATTTTCAAACCTGTTACACGTCGTACCAGATGGAATGTCACAATCACTTTCGTACACATCGTCCTCGGTTGTCATATATGTTGAAAGTAATTCTTCCTCAATTTGTTCCGCCATACTGTATGATTTGATTTTGCTTCTCTTTACTACACATGGTCTAGCCATCCAATTTGTTTTATCTGGCTGTTCGTACGGATTTTTAATAATTTTATTTCTTTTAATTATGTTCCAATTTATTGGTGGATACCAGAACACACCATTGTGTTCTAACGCTTCCGGAAGAATTGTAAACGTATATCCCTTGATTGACGTCTCTTGAATTATTTTATATGACATTTTAGTTATTTATACTATCATATAAATATAATTTTTGTGAACTCTGGAATATATATGAATATATACAAAATTATTATTATTATTTATTTTAATTATAATCTAAAATACTTACGCTTGTGTGTATGGTTCGACTATAAATGACAGATCAATACTCCTAAAAAAAAAAAAACTTTTTGCTTTAATAAAACGTTTGATGCAACCCAACAGAGCTACTAGCTCTATATATAAATCACACAAGCATTTATAGAGCACCAAGTTTAAAAGAAGAGAGAAAAAGAGCTAACCTGCTCTATGGAGTCTTATTATCGTAGAAAATTAATTTTCAATAAAGTTAATAGCTGCACAAGAGCCTGACGTGAATATGACAACGTTATATCGTTATAATTGGTAATCAGTTCTAATTTTTGACAACTATATAGCAGTCGCCATGATCTATAGGAAAAAATATAAATATGTATATACTAATGCCGCATTAAGAAAATTGGGCGATTACGGTGTTTAGTCATTCTGTTTTTTTAGATAATTCATATCATTATGTCAATATCTATATTTTTTAAAGATTGGAAATAGATTTTGTAAAATACTGTAAATTCACGTAAAATCTAACCTAAAATTTTTACAGATTTTTTATTTTTATTTTATTTTTTTAAGTAATTAAAAAGTATTGTCGAGGCGCAATAAAATTATCTCCACTAACTTATAAACATTCACCATAAAAAATAAACGGCACTTAGAAATACGTTTAAAAATTATAGGCACATAATCTGTAATAATATAATTATTTATGTTATCCATCATTATTTTAACAAAAAATTAAATATGAAAAATTAAAAAAAAAATTGAAAATTTTGCATTGAATTGTCATTAACTATATATATTATATTTTATTTTATTATAAAATTAAATGATTCTATTATCAATCTTTTCTAAAGGCATGAGCTGTAATAAATATCAATCACAAGAGCTACAAGCTCGATAGTAATAACTTGATACGAGACCCTGATTTCTCAATTATAGAACTAATAGCTCTACGTAAGCTATTATTTAAATTCATTAAGAGGAAAAATATTGCTCTAAAATGCGCCAAACTAGCTCGATATAACTTCTAAATAAGCTTCAAGAACGCTGCTAGAGCAATATTTAAAGTTAACTGCTCTATTATACAGCTCTATAAGCGCTTCTAGAGTATATATGGAGCCCAAATTGTTACTTGGGCGTCTATGGGTTGAATATAAACTAAAGCAAAACAGTTAAAATTCGTTATAATTGGAAAGACAACTTAATTGCGTACTTTCAAAAAGTAGCAAAAAATTATAAATTAAAAAGGTACATTTTACTACTAACAATTTTGTATTGTTCGAATATACGCTAAAACAAACGACTAAAATAATATTTTGAAGTTTTCAAAAACCATTTAAATGTCCAATTAAAACAAAAAATGAAAAGTTTGAGAAAAACGGTCAAAATATCAATGACGTACAAAATAAACAATAAAAATGTTCTAATTTAACAGAAAAACAAAAAGATTTATTAAAATTAATTAAAGGGGAGAACAACGGTCTTCTAATTTTAGAGAACTAGAAATTGATTGCTGTCCATCTTTAATATCTATTACAATAATTTTCGATACATTATTTCTTTCTTTCGAATATTTGATTTTTCGATAAATTGTTCTGTTTTCCATAAACAATTCTATTGTTTCCGTGTAAAATTGTTTGTTCCCTGAATTTGTTTTTAACAATTGTTTGTGTTTATGTTAAAATATGTTAATATAAAATTCCTCTCTTATCGGATGATTTATTAAGGTTAACCTTTCAATTTGAAATGGTTTGATTTCCAAACAGATTGGTTGTGATATTTTTTTTAGTAAAATTCGTTCATTAAACTCGTTTAGTGGCACACTTTGAATGATGAACAGGACATCGTAGAGTTTGTACTAAAATATTATTCTGTAAAAATTACACCACCTATGGTCATAACCTTTCAAATGATTTCAGTGAAATTCCTAAAAAAAACGTCCTTCATTATTTTATTTAGTGCATGTAGTAAGATTAGCCTCCATTTAATTTGGAACATTTTACGCCGTTTTCTCAAATTTGGGGAGAAGCTGATCCTCAAACATTCCAGGTATTTACATACACAGTTCGAAAGAAAATTGATTTATTTTTTAGCAAACCGTCGGCATATAATAAATATTAAGCCAACGGCTACAATGGTGCAGAAAAAATTTACTCAACATTTGTATAACAACAAAATTAAATACGGATCTTGAATTCGTCGGCCCCGTGTTGGGCGCCAATACATCGGTTAATCGATCAAGCACGCGCTAAATAACTTAATTAATTTATAGAAGCTTTACTGTCGGCGTGCGTATATCATTTAATCTTAACTTTTAGCGACATACATACTAGCGCACACAGCAAGAATGTTGAACAATTAATTTACTTTTATCGTTCTGCACAGATTGACCTTGACATTTTATGTATATGTTATATAATATTATCTGTATATAATATGTATATTAGAATATTTAGACGCGGCATGATCAATATTATGACGGCTTGGTTTAATTTAAATAATAGTATATAATAATATAGTATGATATAATAAAAGAAAATTAACGATAATTTTCTATAATAAATCTTTTTATTATAATATGTGATCAATATATATTTGTTGATCATTATTATTATCATAAAATATGTATTATGTATATTCAACCGAAATTATTTCAAATTAATCTAAGTCGAGAACACATAAATCACATAACCGACCATATGCTCTGTAGCCATTTAATCATTTCGAGAAATTCCGAAAATAAAAAAATACTCCTATATATATGAAAATATTTATATTACGAGTATATAATAAATAATTAATTGACCTTTTGGAAAAAAATAAAAACAAAATTCCTGGTTTTGGTAATTTTTCTTTATAAATTCAAATTCATCATCATACATTTTCCATCGTTCTGTAAAATAATGTGTTCTTAAGTTTAAACGAAAAAAAATCGCGATCGATATGAAATTTAAAAAAAAAATACAGAAAAGAAATTACCTAACACGAATCGTGGTGAATTGACGATTAACCTTGTTTTTTTTATACATATACGTACATATATAGAACCAACCAATAGCATCTTCCAGAATTTGGCAAATGTTTATGGGGTCAAATCGATCTTCTTATTTTTCGGTAAAAAAAATACTTTGGTATAATTTTAAAAAATTTATGAAAAAGAACATCCCTCTTTTTTATTTTTATTTTGGTCGAAGGAATTTTTAATTTAAAACCATCAAAAGTAAAATGCTAAAAAAAATGTATAAAAAATTCAGGACCCACATGAAATTTTATGGTTTTTTATTTTTAAACGATCGCAGTCATTAATTACTGTAGCTCAATATACATATATGTAGGTGTAAGTACTTACATGAAGATGTTAGTGGGAAGATCGTATTTTTACACAATTTAGCAAATAACTTAGGCATTTTATGTTCGCACTTGATTGATTAATAAACACAATTCTCACTATATAGATCACTTTTATAATTTCACTTTAACCAATTAATTATAATCACTATACTAGATTGATCGATTAGATCGATTAATTTTTTTTTATACTATAAGACGTAAACAGGAAAGTTGTTTATCTTTTTTTCCGATATTTACAATTTTATTATGTCTTTTGTTTTTTTTTTGTTTTTTGTTTTTTTGAAACGTGACAAAAATTTCTTATGGCTTACAACCGATCGTAGTAGGTGCCTTATTGTTTCATGAATGGAAGACAAATTTTATTAATATTATTACTATTTTTACTTGTTTTGGTTTGTTAATTATTAGGCAAAAAAAAAGAGTTTAAATGCAGTAATAGAGAGGGAACTTATTAAAAATGTAATTTTTGTTATTTTATTCATATAAATAAATTTTCGATGCTTCGATGCACTTACTTGATTTCTCTATATATATGTTTATTGTACTTTATGGCCGCATATGTTATTCTTATGTTTGCTATGTAATAATAATCAAATACGAATACAGCATATGCGAAAAAGAAGTTAGGTGTTCTTAAAGAAGTAGGAGTATTACAAAGTATTCAAAAAGATACACATTTTAAACGGGACGGAGTACAATTTCGAATCATAAAGCGGTATGCACGCCAAACGCGAATATATTAAAGCGCGATTTAACGATCTTATTTATTTAGAGATTGCTAATTCCAATTCTTATTCCAGTGCACGCAAAATTTTAGAGGTACTGTTAACAAAGTTCCAGATTTTACATTTAAATTTGCAAAAAAACAACCGAATGTTTGTGTCATGTGCTCGAAAAACTAGTTTCTTGAAGTTCTAGTCAAATTCTACACACTCAAATTTGATTAGCATTTCCAGGTCTTCTAGAAAATTATTTATTTTTAGACTTTAAATGTTTAATATGTATACGAGAACCACCACTTAAGACCACTATGCACCATTTTGAAATTGCTGCTAATTTAGGCTTGTATCCAAAACGACATACCCCGGAACCATAAATGGGAAGCATTAATGGATACGGCTGTGCTCTCAAAATAAAAATCTACCAGCCACATGTCAGTTCAGAATCACGAGTATATTTATCACTACAACGAAAATTAAAAAAAATTAAATAGCACAACTCAGGTTAAAATTTTTGTTTTGACCTCAATTGCTCACCTCATTATAAATGAGCTAGGAACTCAAAATAGGACATGTGGTTGGCAAAATTATATTGTAAACAATAAATAAATAAATAAATAATAAAACATATATTCTTAAACTTGGTCTTTCATTACGACTGTGATGTATATAAAGTTAGCCCAGTGTTATAACAACAACACTTATGCTATCAAATTATGACATTGAATATATCAATTTTTCCATATACATATACATCCGTTAAATACTGATGGCACGGAATATGTATATCGGTTTTCATATTGACTAGGGCATTTACATTTATTTTTACATTTATTTTGCATAATCAATAGTTTTCTAAATGATCTTTTTTGTATATAAATCAAATAAATTATGGAATAAATATTAGTTCTTACACAACAGTCAACGTGTTTCTGTCCAGCCCTGACCAACAGCGTGAAACGTTTTAAGTATAATTGTCAACTATCAAATTTGTAATTTGACCAATATACGGTCAAACATTGGTCCTTCGAGCAAAAAGAATCACGCTAGGTGAAACGCTCCACAACAACAACAACAATAACAAAAATTTATTATGGAGAATTTATTAAAAACACAAAGTGATCTGGGCGAACAGATACAAAAACTAATCTCAAATATAAGGAAGGATCCAGCTGCCCGCAAAACAAAGGCCCACCTGGAAAAAAGAAGAGAAGAAGTCGCGGATATCTACACAAGATAAACGACAACCTATTAATTGGCTACGAAGGCATAGACAACTTGCCTTACATAGAAGAACGCAAACATATAAAACGTGCTTGTGATAACATAACAGCCGATATCAACTATAAGCTGGAAACTGCCGCAACAACTCCAACTACAAAAGCAGCAGATGACAACGCAATTGAAAAACTGCCGATAGCAACAACAACTAAGCTAGCTGAACTGAATGAGTTGAATATCGAAAAAACTCATACAGCCAGCACAACTACGGCGCAACAAAAAGCAGTATCCAAGTTGATAATTCCGACGATTCAAGTTAACAACGATGATCCCAAGGAAAGGCTGCTCAGAAAGCAGTTAATAAAAATAAATCACTTATAAATCAAGAAGCTGAATACCTGAAACAAAAAAGTAAACAATTAAATACGAGGATGGAAAAAATAGATGAGCTGCACGAAGAAATACTTCTAGAAACAACTGAAGAAGACTTAGAACAACAAGAATTTTTAAAAACAATATTTACTTCGAGATTAGCAGCCGTGCAGAAGAATGTACTGCTAAGCTACAACAGGCGGTACATAAGGCGCTTGAAACAAGTGCAACAAACATCGGCAACCAACAATCAAAAAATTACAGATTAAAGAAAAGTTCAATGGGAACTATCAAGATTGGGTTGGGTTCCATGAACTGTTCTCAAAATTGGTAGATCAAAACGCTATTCTAACAGATACACACAAAATCATGTATCTCAAAACACATTTGGAGGGAGCAGCGAGCAAAATCATCCAACATTTGCAGCCAATAGGAGACAACGATAAAAGCGCGATGGAAATACTATAGGCAACAAATATCAAAACAAAAGGTTGCTAGTAAACAACCATATTAACGCTATTTTTGCCCTACACAATATTCAACAAGAAGCAGCATCTGCAATTAGAATATTGCATGACACCGTCAGCGAAAATCTACATGCAATAAAGAATTTAGGAGTCGACATTGCGACCTGGGGTGCTTGGCTAGTTCCATTTCTAACGAAAAAACTTGACAACGAGACTCTTAAATCATATGAGATGTCATTAGAAAATCCAAAGGAGATTCAATCTACCAACGGACTTCTCAAGTTTCTGGAACAGCGATATCAACTACTAGAAACTTTACGACTACTAAAATTAACAGGCAATCATAATTTAGAATGCTGCCACAAGTTTAACAAAATGAGTCACAAAGAACGAATACAGCTTGTCAACTTACATGATCTATGCAGAAGGTGCCTAGCCACTGGACACAATTTTCAACAATGTTATATTCAATCAAGATGTAAAGAATGCAATGGCAAGCACCACAGTCTACTTCATACAAAGCAGTCTACAACTACAACTTCAAGAAGCATTTCTACCAACAGTGCGATGAAAACGCATGAAACAACACTTTTAGCAACCGCCCTTGTCAAAACCACAACGTTTGATGGAAGGGAAGAGTTTTTAAGATTGCTGATCGACACCGGCTCACAAACATCATTCATAATAACAGATGCCAAACAACGTTTAAATCTAGTAGGTCGTAAAATCAGTGCAGAGGTCCATGGTGTAGGGGGACAAGTTGCTGGCAGAGTCAATAGTATTGTAAATATCAACCTACAACCAAGATATCCGTCAACATTTTCAATAGAAATTGAAGCTCTAGTACTAACCAAAATTAGCAAAAATCTGCCAGAAAAACCGTTTATGGTTGAAAAATGGAAACATTTGAATGAGCTGCTATTGGCCGATCTGAACTACAACATTCCCGCACAGATTGATATACTACTGAGTGCAGATTATTACACGCAGATCTTGAAGCCACAGTGCATCAAAGGAAATAAAAACGAGCCAGCAGCACAGCTCACGGAATTCGGATGGGTAATTTTAGGAAGAATATCTACACCCAACAAGACAACAGAGCTAAAATACAACTCACACGTCTCATCGACTGAGATAGATGAACAACTAAAAAAATTTTGGGAGTTAGAAGAAATGCATCCCCCACGCATTCACACAAAGCCAAAGAAGGAGTGTGAAGAATTCTTTCGTGACAAGCACAGGCGACTGGAAAATGGGCGCTACGAATTACGTATCCCATTTCAGAAGGATCCAGCTATACATTTGGGAGATTCTAAACGCATGGCAATAGCAAGGTTCCTTCAAGTCAAAAGAAGGTTTTCAAGAGAACCAAATCTCAGAAAAAGTTATACTGACTTTATGCGTGAATATGAACAACTTGGTCAAATGGAGATGCTAAAAGATGAGGAAGACTCAACTGTAGCATATTATCTTCCACATCACGCAGTGATGAAATCAGACAGCACGACTACAAAGCTTAGAGTCGTGTTCGATGGTTCGGCAAAAACAACATCCGGTGCATCATTGAATGACTTAATGCTAAACGGTCCAACGTTACAACAGGATCTAATATCAATTCTAATGCGATGGAGAAAACATAAATTCGTTATCAAAGCCGACATAGAGAAGATGTTCCGCCAGATCATAATCAATGAAGAAGATCAAAACTATCAACGGCTCCTGTGGAGAGAATCACCAAAAGAAGAAATCAAAACGTTTGAACTTAAAACAGTAACATATGGGACCACGTCAGCAACATATTTAGCCACTAAAGTCTTATGTCAACTAGCACATGATGAAATAAAAAACTACCCAATCGCGTCAAAAATAACGTTAAATATTTCTATGGTGATGATCTGCTTTCAGGAGCTGATACATTAGAAGAAGCATTAGAAGCACAATCACAACTCATACAATTGCTGAAGGCTGGAGGTTTTAATCTAAGAAAATGGGCAAGTAACAAAAAAGAATTGACAACACATCTACCTAGAAACGCTCGCGAAGATGGGCTATGCTCCATAAACATCGATGAAACAATTAAGACGCTCGGAATAACCTGGAACCCAGTTTTCGACAATTTTCGGTTTAAAATATCATTCAACGAAAATATAAAAGAACCAACAAAAAGAAGCATATTGGCAGAAGTAGCCAAACTATTCGATCTATTAGGATGGTTTCACCCATCATGATCCAAGCAAAACTATTAATGCAGAAACTATGGATAGCTGGTGTTGGATGGGATGATACTCTAAGTATTGAACTACAACAACAATGGAGTAAATTCAAAGAAGGTTTGAATGCAATTGAAAATATTACCATAAGCAGATGGATAGAACACAGGCAACAAGGCGAAAGTGAACTACATGGATTCAGCAATGCATCAGAGAAGGCATTTGCAGCAGTGGTATACTACAAGACAATAAATTCCCAAGGCACACCGGTCGTTTATCTAATAGCAGCAAAAACCAAGGTCGCTCATATAAAAAACAGAATATCGTTACCAAGGTTGGAATTATGCGGTGCCGTACTATTGGCAAAGTTATTAAAAACAGTTCAAGATGCCATGGATTTGGAACACGCTACTACCTATGCGTGGACGGATTCGATGATAACGCTTGGATGGATAAAAGACGATCCCAGTAAATACAAAACTTTTGTGGGTAACAGAATAGCTGAAATTCAGTCGCTTATGCAACCAAGTCTGTGGCATTATGTAAAATCCAATCATAACCCCGCAGATGTAGCTTCACGTGGCATGAACGCACAAAACTTGCGAAACTATAAACTTTGGTGGGAAGGACCAAGCTGGTTAAAAAACTCAAATTATCCATTAGCGCTTGAACCAACTGAAGAAGCAGCCAATGAGGAACTAAAAACAAATTGCTTATTTATCAACACACCTCCTCAACCAGAGTTCATAGATTTTTCACGATTTTCATCGGCTCTTAAAATCAAAAGAACTATAGCGTACTGTTACAGATTTATTACTATCATTAAAAATCGAATCACGTTCCTGGAGAGATACCCAGTTTTCTAACAGTAGATGAACTAACCAGATCACACAATGTAATCATAAAAACAATACAAGATTCGGAATTTCCGCAGATATTAAACTCCTCAAATCAACGAGTAAAGCCAGAAAAAACAGCAAACTATCATCACTAAATCCATTCATGGACGAAAATGGTTTGTTGAGGGTCGGCGGTAGATTACAAAAATCTCAACTTAAGTATGATCAAAAGCATCAACTAATTCTACCAAAAAATCATATTTACTCAAACCTCATCACAATTGAAGCACACCATCTTGTATTACACGGAGGCGTACAAGCAACTCTAGCACAAATACGTTCAAAATATTGGATTTTGGATGGTAAACGTCTAGTACGCACAACAATCCACAATTGTGTAAAATGTTTTCGATTCAGAAGAGCAGCGTCAGAACAGTTAATGGGTATGTTACCGGAAGCTAGAGTCATTCCATCTGCCCCATTTTCCAATACGGGCATTGACTACGCAGGTCCATTTGCAATTCGTGTATCCAAAGGAAGAGGAAACAAGTCCTACAAGAGATATATCGCATTGTTCATTTGTTTCTCTACGAAAGCAATTCACTTGGAACTAGTGAGTGAGCTAACAACAGCAGCATTCCTGGCAGCATTTAGAAGATTTACTTCAAGAAGGGGAACGCCTTTAAACATATACAGTGACAACGGTACCAACTTCGTTGGAACTCGGAACGCACTAAGTAAGGAGCTACAGGTAGCTATACAACAAGCAAACAACAATGCAGCTCAGGAAGCAGCTAACCATGGAACAAACTGGCATTTCATCCCACCCGGTAGTCCCCACTTCGGAGGCATTTGGGAATCTGGAGTCAAATCAACGAAAGGCCACTTAAAGAAAGTGATCGGTGAAACAACACTGACCTACGAGGAGTTCAGCACCGTATTATCACAAATTGAAGCATGTTTAAATTCCAGACCGATTCTTTCACTGTCAAGCGATTTAGATGATTTTGATGCTTTGACACCTGGACATTTTTTAATCGGGAGACCACTAATTTCACCCCCGGAGTCAGACAAAACCAACATAAGCCCAAAACAGAGGTGGAATCTACTTTCAAAGATGACTCAAGGATTTTGGAAAATATGGTCTAAGGATTACTTGAACAGTCTACAACAAAGTTCCAAATGGAAAGAAGCAAAAGCAAACTACAGGATTGGTCAGCTAGTTCTAATAAAGGATGAACAACTTCCACCTACAAAATGGGCAATGTTAAGGATAACAGATACTCATCCAGGGTCAGATGGCCTAACCAGAGTGGTATCAATAAAGGGACCAAAAAACACCATCTTCAAGAGACCGATTACAAAGATAAGTCTCCTTCCAACTGAGGATAGTCAAGATCCAACAAGCAACAGTCCATCTATATTTATACGGCCACAAATGGAACTTCTTGTGACAGATTTGCATCGGCACACATATTCTTCAATGACAACTTTTGAATGGCAAAACTGTATCAGCACCAACGACTTTAGCATATGCCAGTTAAACCAGGCTATGCATCAGAATCAAGAAGTTGATGTTTTATGTGAGCTGCTCATGCTACGACAAGAAAAAGTGAATAACAAATACGAGGTGGTCGAAAGGAAGACGAACAACATGCCCGATACATGGATCCAACTAAGAGATTACAGATGGCTTTATTCAGTACCAGCTGAACGTACGATCAGTATCGTTTGTCAACAAGAGCCATTTTCTACAAAGCTATCAAGAAGCGGAATACTGAGCTTAGGCTCTGGTTGTACACTGAAGGGAAGAACCATAAGCATACCAGCGAAGCAATCGTACTATCACAAATTATATTCCTCAATATTACCAACACTTAATCTCTCAATAGAAATGACCAAGCAACCACAAGGTTACTCCCATCACTTTCAAGACTTGTCAAAGGTACAAGGAATCGAAGAACTACAGCAAAGAATAAAGGCAGTAACGATGAATACAGGACAAAGCTTATCTCATCACCACGTGCACCACTATGCACTCACGTATGGGCTCCTTGCGCTCGTACTCATAAGCATATTCTTCGTGGCAATCAAAAGGAGAATTGATGCAACCAAAAATAAACCAACCAGAGTCACTCCTCTAGACTCTCTGATATAAAGCACGATAATCTTCACATCTTGGCCGGGGAGAATGTTATAACAACAACACTTATGCTATCAAATTATGACATTGAATATATCAATTTTTCCATATACATATACATCCGTTAAATACTGATGACACGGAATATGTATATCGGTTTTCATATTGACTAGGGCATTTACATTTATTTTTACATTTATTTTGCATAATCAATAGTTTTCTAAATGATCTTTTTTGTATATAAATCAAATAAATTATGGAATAAATATTAGTTCTTACACAACAGTCAACGTGTTTCTGTCCAGCCCTGACCAACAGCAAGCGAGAAACGTTTTAAGTATAATTGTCAACTATCAAATTTGTAATTTGACCAATATACGGTCAAACACCCAGGATTCATCCCGTAAAACGACGATGGCAACACTAAACTGTCACGATAGTTTTCCATCCGTGGATATTACTATCAGCCCAGAAATTTTACCATCCCAGAATATTTCATTCCAGGAAAAATTATAATGAGAGAAAACTATCATCCCAGAAAATAAAGTTAGGCGAGCTATCACTACAGCGGAATTCACCTACCGATCAGGCCGGAAATTTCACCCATTCCGTAAAAACTATAGCAACTACATAATAATTAAAGTACTAACATTATATTAATGGGACGACAGAAATCATAGAATCTGATGTTGATGGGTGGCCTGGATCAACCCATTGTTTTTGCGTTTAGGATTACCGTATAAAATCCACAGGTCATCATACCCCCGTAAATATTGTTTCTTTTGTCATTTTATGAGCAAAATAGTTCCCTTCCGTCTGTATTTTCCCACCATTGCATGCAATCGAAGTGATATTGCTTGATGAGTAACTACTTGCTCCTAAGTGCTCTGCAAGCTCTTTGCTGAAATTATTATATGTATTCAAATATTTACTATAACTAAATACACACAATTGTGTTGGCTGTACTTCAAATCAAGCGAAATTTTTTATCAAAAACATCATTACAAACTATGGTTTTTTACTCACACATTCATTTGTGTGGTTTGGGCTTAAACTGAGCCAATTTTTATTTTTGTTGAAAAAGGGATATTTAATTACGTCACTTAGGCCAGCAAACTTTTGCTGAAAATATTGTATTCAAATATTTCGGTTTATTTTAGACTTCTTTTGTTATGTCGTGATAGAATAATATATTTAACATAGTGTCATGATAGTTTATTTTGTATTGCCTCAAGCGTATATTTGATTTTTATGGGATGAAAGTCTGGGATAACTTTTTTACGTACGACTGTGCTGGTGTTGATCGAGCAACTGCAAATATTTTAACAAAAAATAAAAATGTGTTATGGATGTGTAATGATTTTATGATTCTGTTGGCGAGTATTACAAAAAAAGGAGGAGTATCGGTACAAAATATTATTGCGGATAAATTTGTGCGCTTAGAAAAGGAGATTGTTTAAAATCAACGTATTAAAATTGACCGTCGACCGTGCTCCTGTCGATTCCGATTCTAGCGAATTAATTATATCCAAATGGAAATTTTTGTCATCAAAATCGAGCTCAATTTCTAGAGTACCTTCAAATGCCAAATCGACTTCATTACCTTATAATAAAATTCTATCTATATTTTATCAAAATGTTGGTGGAATGTCATCGAAGTCAGCGTGTTTTATAACTTCGTTATTAGTATTGAATATGATATTTATTCAATTACCGCAACTGATATGCTTGAGTTTATTTGCTCAAATTTTGTGGTGTACCGTTGTGACTGGTTTTCTTATAATAGATCAAAAACTTCAGGACCAGGAGGAAGCGTTTCAATTGCAGTCGATAAAAACATTTCTAGTCAAGCATTGGATAATCCACCTTCATTAGAATGTCTAGCTGTTCAACTTAACATATTCTGTCAAACAACTATAATCGTTACTGTCAAACAACTATATCTTGAAAATTTTAATTTGCTTGATAGCCGACAATATGGTTTTATAAAGAACTCTTCTACTGAAAAAGCCTCATTCTTGTCGCATCTGCATCAATATTTGAATGATAACATGAAAGCTTCTGCGCTTTTCATTGACATTTGTCAATCACATTGTGTTAATCACAAAATATTATTATCAAAATTATTTAATTTCAGTGTGAGACGTGTTGCACTAAATTTGTTTAAATCATACCTTCAAAATCGTAAACAAAGTGTATGTATTGATAATATCTTCAGCGATGAGAAAACTGTCAGTATCGGCGTTCCACGCAAGGATCAGTTTTGGGGCCATTGTTATTTTTAATATATTCTAATTCAATTTTTAGGATTGATTTGCGTGGTTCTATTGTCGCGTTTGCAGATGATATGGCATTTATTGTACTCGGGCCCAAATATGGAATTTACTAATCATGCTATTAATCAAGACATTGCTTTGCTAAAAAAATGGTTTTACGTGCATAATATGATACTAAGCGGCAAGTCAAAGGTAATGAACTTTTACATAGGTGGTACAATTCATGATCCCTCTTGAAATCTGATTTATCATTCATTATCTTGCATCAACTAAATTTCAAAGAGCATGTGTACAATTTAAAGAGTAAGTGAGGATAACATTACGGTCATTTTGCTATTTGAAAAATATTTGTAGTCCTACATTTAAGGCTTGACGATGTTTCTTGTTTAAATTGCTAATATAATCTTCAAAATTGCTTTGAATAACTAACCTTAAAAGAGGAGAGCATGATTTGGAAATGCACCCTCTTAAAGATTTGGATAGGGGCTCTGGAAGTAATTTCCAAAATTTTACCACGATGCACATCAGATAAACTTATTTAGTGCGTCATCAAAATCAGTAGTGGGCAAATCTAGTGATGCCTCTTTTCTCTTTTTTGGAGTGGATTCATTTAATTCCAAAAGAGGAATATCAACATTTGATTCATGATAAGAATCCCAGTCATTTAAAGTTTGTTGAACGAAATCGTCCGTTAAACTGCTTTCTAATCGAAAAAATACGTTCAACATCGATGAAATACTTCATAATTCTTCAGAGATACTTACATTTAGATTGGTTTTCCTTTCCTATAAAAAACAATACAAGGATCCAAAAACGACATTTCATTAAAATAAAAAAGTGAAGGTTCCTTATTATCGTCCAAACTGGCTCCTGATTTTTTTGAACTATTAATTTTCTTCTTCTCTGCTGTATAGCAAGTACGAAAATTTTTAATTTTCTTTTCTATTGCATATTCAAGTGAGCCCATTTCAGTTGCAATTTGTCTGTAGCATTATTTTTTATGTCAACCCTTTGGATGGTGCCGAGAATCTACAAATTCTCCAAACATTCCGGCATCAGTGTTAATAACAATTGGCAACATTGTTTTTTTTATTAGTTTTATAATTTTTTATGTATAACGTTTTTTGGATGTGAGTCAGTAGTAAATTGGATTTGTTGCTACGGTGATACCTTAAAATAAAATAAAGTCAATTAAAATAAAAACAAATTTTTTATTGTGATATACAGTCCATAATAATAATAATAGTATTTCGTGAACATATTTGGTCCTATCGAACCGGATTGTGAACATTTTAGTGGAAAACAATTAAAATCGTGAAAACCGTGAATTCGTGAAAAAAAATATACATACTCTTTTTTGGTGGCCATTTTGTCAAACAATTTGGTATTCGAGTGTATGGTTTTTAAGTGGCGTCAACATAAAACAGTCGTCCATTTTGAATTAGTGGTACAGAGTTAATTTGTATTATTCGTACAGAATAAAATATCGAATCGGTGCACCCTGCATAAATTCATATAAAAAATGGGAGATTTAGTTAAACAAATTGTTTCTTTACGAGGACATGTGAAAGGAAAAGTAACTAGAATTTTAACCGAAGTTAATAAGGGTGGAAAAATGTCGATAGTTCAGTTAAAAAATTATAAAAAAAACTTGGATATATTTTATAAAGAATTTAATGATCATCACACAAATATAATAAAAGAGGATTTCGATAATGAAAGCGTGCATAATGATAAATATGAAGAGTTTGAGCGTATATATGATGAGTGTACTGTGAAAGTAGAGGAATTGTTAGAAAGTTACAAACAGGAAAAGGAGGCAGCTGAAACAATCATTATAGGTAAACAAACTAATAATCAACAACCAATAATAGTGAAAACATCTAGTGGATTACAAGCGGCACCATTGCCAACATTTGATGGTTCTTATGAAAAATGGTTTTCATTCAAGGATATGTTTGTAACGATAATGAAGAAATATGAACATGAATCGGCAGCAATCAAATTATATCATTTAAAAAATTGTTTGGTAGGCGGAGCTAAACATATACTTGATGAACAAACAATCAATGATAATAATTACACAGTAGCATGGAATAAATTAGTTGACAGATATGAAAACAAACGAATAATTATAGAAAAACATATCCATGGTTTAGTGAATTTAAGACGAATGAATAAAGAATCGGCAATTGAAATTCGTGAATTAGTCGATAATTGTCAGCAACATGTTAAAGCTCTTGAATCTCTTGATCAACCTTTGACAGGACTTTCCGAGATGTTGATTGTTCATATACTTTCTGCTTGTCTGGATAGTGAAACTCGAAACAATGGGAAGCAACTATTGAAGAAAAAGAACTCCCAACATATATTGGAACAATCGCGTATTTGCAGAAAAGATATCGAATTTTGGAATCAGTGGATTGTGGTGTGTTAAGTATTTCTAAAATGACAGTGAAAGACAAATTTAAAGCTCCTGTGAATTTTAACAATAAGACAACTCGTTCTTTATTAGTGAGTAATCAAAAGGCATGTTCCGTTTGTAAACAAAATCATAAATTATTTCGGTGTGAAGAGTTTAAAAGGTTACCCGTGCCTGTGCGAATTTCAAAAATTAAACAATTCGGAAGATGTTACAATTGTTTAGATGTCGGACATTTGACAAAGGATTGCCACTCCGAATTTGTTTGTTATTATTGTAAACAGAAACATCACTCCTTATTGCATTTGAAAAGAGAAAATGAGAGTTCTTTTGGTGATACAGAGAAAAAAGAACCGGTCACTGATAATAAATCAACTATCCTAATTAATACACCAAAAGCAAAAGAAATAGAACCAACAACAAATAATTCTACAAACTGTGTTCATACGGCAACTAACAAGTCTGTTTTATTGTCAACCGCTATCGTGTTTGTTTTGGATTCATGCGGTAATAGTCACTTGTGTCGAGCGCTTTTGGATTCTGCTTCGCAGTCTCATTTTTTAACAGAAAAAATTGCGTCCATTTTAAATATTCGTCGAAAATCGGTGAACATTCCAATTAGTGGATTTAATGAAGCTAGTACAAACATAAAATTCAAAGTCGAAACTATAATTCAATCTCGGATCACTAATTACTCGACAAAATTAGAATTTCTTGTGGTTAATAAGATTACGGGAAATTTACCAACAGTAAACATTGACATATCGGCTTGGAGAATACCACTAACAATTGATCTAGCTGATCCCGAATTTTTTGTTCCTGACACCATCGATATGTTATTGGGAGCTGATGTGTTTTTCGACCTTATGCTGCATGGTAAAATTAGACTAGCAAATAATTTACCTTTATTACAAGAAACACAATTAGGATGGATTGCATCAGGAACAATTAACGCAAATTCAAAATTACCAAAGATTCTTTGTCATGTGAACATACTCGAAAATTTAAATGACTCTATTAAAAAATTTTGGGAAACTGAGTCATGTTATGAAAATGTATCATTTAATAATGAAGAAGCACAATGTGAAGAGATTTTTAAGAATACTCATACTCGAGATGCAAATGGACGTTATATTGTTGAATTGCCATTTAGAGAAAATTTGAGTCAACTAGGCGATTCAAAAAAAATTGCAACGAAACGATTCGAACAGTTAGAACGGCGTTTAAATAAATTTCCTGAGTATAAAAGAAGTTACGATCAATTTATGGATGAATACGAGCAGTTAGGACATATGAATGTAGTTTCACATAGTTCTAATGAAAACGAGGAATATTATATGGCACATCATGCTGTCTTCAAACCAACGAGTTCAACCACGAAGGTTCGCGTAGTGTTCGACGCGTCGATGAAATCATCAACGAACATATCTTTGAATGATACATTAATGGTAGGACCCACAGTCCAGAGAAACTTAATGCACATAGTTTTGAACTTTCGCGTGCATCATTCTGTGTTTACTGCGGACATCTCAAAGATGTATCGCCAGGTTCAAGTTGGCGATAAACATAAACGATTTCAAAAGATATTGTGGAGAAAGGATAGTCGAGATACATTAAAAACTTATGAGTTAAACACAGTTACATATGGGACAGCATCAGCGCCATATTTGGCTACTCGCACCTTAAATCAATTAGCAGTAGATGAGCAAAGCAAATTTCCTTTAGCATCAGCAGTAGTTTTAAACGATTTTTATGTAGACAACGTGTTAACGGGCGCTGGTAATGTAGAACATGCGCTACAAATACAACAAGAATTAATTGAACTGCTAAAACAGGGTGGATTTAAATTACACAAGTGGTCTGCTAATCATAATAAACTATTGGAAAATATTCCTGAACATGATCGAGAACAAAACATCGCCATTGGAAATTCGGCTGTAAATGGTGTTATCAAAACGTTGGGACTTTTGTGGAATTCTTCTACGGATGAATTATTATTTAATATTCAAGCCCAACAAAATAAATGTGAAATTATCAATAAACGAATAGTGCTGTCACGGATTGCGGGTATATTTGATCCACTTGGTTTGATTGCACCTGTAGTTATAAAAGCTAAATTAATCATGCAAGATTTGTGGAAATTAGAGTTGGAGTGGGATCAAAAATTACCATTTAAACAAGAAAGGGATTGGTGTGAATTTGAAAATCAATTGCACGATATAAATAAATTAAAAATCAAGAGGTGTGTGGTTCCTGATGATTTTAAAATGATTGAATTACATGGCTTTTCCGACTCGTCGGAGTTAGCATATGGCGCGTGTGTGTACATTCGAACGCTAGATGTCAAAGGTGAATATACAGTGAGACTCTTATGTAGTAAATCAAGAGTTGCACCGATAAAAAAATTGTCAATCCCTAGACTTGAATTATGTGCTGCTCTTTTATTGTCCAAATTAGTCAAAAATGTGATGTGTGCTCTGAACATTGATTTTGAAAGAGTAGTGTTATGGTCTGATTCTCAGATAGTTTTGAGCTGGATCAAAAGATCGTCTCACACATTAATGACCTTTGTAGCAAATAGAGTGATTGAAATTCAACAACTAACAAAGGATTTCATTTGGAAATATATTAACACAAAAACAATCCTGCAGATATAGTATCTCGTGGTGAATATGCAAACAAACTAAGTGAAAGTCATTTATGGTGGCATGGTCCTGAGATTTTGCAAAAATCCGATGAAGAATGTCATAATTATATTCCTGAAGTGGAAGAAAGTGACTTACCTGAACTTAAACATTTAACTGTGATGAGTGTTGCCCTGGTTAACTTGAAGTGTCCTGAATTCATGACAAACATTAGTACGTTCAAAAAGATCCAAAGTATCATGTGCTACGTGTTGCGTTTTATAAATAATTGCCGAGAAAGTGTTAAAAATCCTAATAATCGCCAAATTCAAACAAAACATTTCACAAATCAGGAAATGTGGAAATCAATTAAGCTTTTAGTGAAACTAGTTCAAAATCAGGAATTTTCTTTAGAAATTAAAGCATTAAAGGAAGTTGGTGAGATTCCCAACAATAGCAAGCTTAAACAATTAAATGTATTCTTGGACTGCGAACGCTTAATAAGAGTTGGTGGCCGGTTAAGGCATGCTAAATTACCAGTGGATCAAAAACACCAATTAGTCTTGCCAAAGCACGAATTTACAACAACCCTATTAAGGCATTTGCATATCGAAAATTTACATATAGGCCAGAGTGGATTGCTCTCTGTTGTTCGACAACGGTTTTGGCCAATTGGAGCGAAACAGATTATCAAATTTGTTGTTGGGAAGTGCATTCGATGTTTCCGAGCGAGTCCAAAATGTGGAATTCAATACATGGGTGATTTACCAGATTTTAGAGTGACACCAACTGAGGTATTTGAAAATGTGGGACTTGACTACGCCGGACCTATTTATTTGAAGTCTGGTATCCGAAAACAAACATTAGTAAAGGGTTACATACTCGTAGCTGTATTTATTTGTACTACAACCAAAGCAGTTCATATTGAATTGGTATCGAATATGACGTCGCAGGCGTTCGTTGCTGCTTTATATCGATTTGTGAGTCGTCGAGGAATTCCATCTTGCATTCACTCCGATAATGGCTCTACATTTATTGGAGCTAAATCAGAGCTTTCTGATTTGCATGAGTTATTTGTTAAAAATAACGAATTTAACGAAAAAATTAAAAATTTTTGTGTGACAAAACAGATCGAGTGGAAATTTATACCTCCATATACACCACATTTTGGTGGTCTATGGGAGTCGACCGTAAAGTCTATCAAATCACATTTGAAACGTGTTGTGAGCAATACATCGTTGAATTTTGAGGAAATGCAAACCTTATTGTATCAAATTGAGGCAATTTTAAACTCAAGGCCTTTAACTCAGCAATCAGATGACCCTAACGACTTAATGTGCATAACTCCAGCTCACTTTCTATTGGGAAAACCATGTACAGCTATATGTGAGTCAAGTTATGAAAGTACAAAAATTAACAGACTGTCACGTTGGCAGTATATTCAAAGTTTAAAACAACATTTTTGGAGGCGATGGGCAGATGAATACCTAACCACATTGCAAACTCGGAGTAAGTGGTATAAAAATAAAATCATTATCAAAGAAGGCTTATTAGTAGTGGTTAAAGAAGATAATGTACCACCTCAACAATGGAAATTAGGACGTATAGTTCATCTTTATCCAGGAAAGGATAATATCGTGCGAGTGGTATCAATTCGAACACAACAAGGAATTATAAAGCGATCAATGGCAAAATTAGCCATTTTACCATTAGAACAACACTAACCTATTGAAATGAGCATTTCAAGGCGGGAGTATGGATGGTGCCGAGAATCTACAAATTCTCCAAACATTCCGGCATCAGTGTTAATAACAATTGGCAACATTGTTTTTTTTATTAGTTTTATAATTTTTTATGTATAACGTTTTTTGGATGTGAGTCAGTAGTAAATTGGATTTGTTGCTACGGTGATACCTTAAAATAAAATAAAGTCAATTAAAATAAAAACAAATTTTTTATTGTGATATACAGTCCATAATAATAATAATAGTATTTCGTGAACACCCTTCTAAATATTTTGAAATGAATATTCCATAAATACTCTTTATTTTTATATAACTTTATTTTTATATATTTATAATTTTAAAGTTCCAGTAAAGTTAACGGAAACATTTGACATTAAAGTACACTAAAACCTCGTTAACGATCTCAATGTGTAAATCGTAATTTCTTAAACCAAGGTATTTTGTTAAACGAGGATTTTTTTTTACTATTTTATATTAAAAAAACAAACAATTAAC
This sequence comes from Nephrotoma appendiculata, assembly GCA_947310385.1. Lineage (NCBI taxonomy): Eukaryota > Metazoa > Arthropoda > Insecta > Diptera > Tipulidae > Nephrotoma > Nephrotoma appendiculata. The sequence goes on along the minus strand of OX371225.1, from coordinate 214,140,362 downwards.
AATCAACAATTAACAAAATAACAGTAAAAACAAATTTATGGATAAAAATAATTTATCATTATTTCGAGGTTTTTTGTTCGTAAATCGAGGTTTTTTATCAGTTTACGATGTTCATTAGAATCGAGGAAAGCGAGGAATGTAAACGAGGGATCGTTACACATATTGCAACTCGTTGACATTTTGTGTCTCCACCTGCAACTGTTCAACTTTTCGAAAATTAATGTTATAACTTGATGTTAATGACTCAAATTCATGTTATGTACATAACAACACTTTTTCAGTCAGAATGAGAATTCGTCAGAATCGCAGTATAATTGGATGCTACTGAAATTATCCGCACAATTTCAGTGGAAAAAACTTGCATTACCGACATGATTTGTATCAGTACAAACTTTTGTTGATATATAGCCGTAAATTTTCGCCGAAAAAAATTTGAAATATTAATATCACATTATTCGAATGTTTAAAGGTATGAACTGGGTGAAGTTCTCGTACATCACTGCTGGATCCCTTATTTATAATTTGTCGAGTTGTGGCGCTAACAATGAGCACCTGCATGAACACCTGTGCCAAAAATCAGGGCATAATTTATGTAGCGTCATAGTGAAGTAAATTAAAAGCTGGATGCATGTTTAGTGGTCATTTGGGCTGGGTGAAGTTAGACCAATTCGTAACGGGTAGATGCAATCCAGGCCATACTTAAGGGTGAAGATTTTATTAAAACTTCATATAACCTAATTTCGCTCTTAAAAAATACCGGTTAGAAGAAGTTGAAAATGTATATAGTATCCCGAGTGATTGAACAAAATAACGAGTAGTTGCGATCCCGGCGAAATTTAAGGGTGTAATATAGCCTAATTCTGCTATTAAGGAACCCGATGAAAAAATCCTGGAAATGCGTTTAGTATTACGCTAAATTAGAGTGATTGAATAAAGTCTTGGCCACATTTAAGGGTGTATATTTTTAGAGAACTTAATCGGTCAGCTATCTGACCATATTACCACTACATACTTTCGCTTGTAAGGAAACCGATAAGAAAAACCTTGGAATGTGTTACGCTAAACTGAGTTGAGTCAATCACTCAACTTTAGCGTTCATTGATTTAACAAAATAATGGGTAGGTGCGATTCAGACCAAATATTAGAAATGTAAAATTTTTAATTAGAGTAACCATTCGAATAAAAACTAAATTGTGTTGTAATGCTATTTTTGCAGTTATTTGTAGTATAAATTAATTCGTTTCGTTTTTTTAATTTTAAAAATGCATTTATTTTAAAATAAAATGAATGAACAGATTTATTAAAATATCGCCCATCAATGTGATGGACGATTTTTTCCACCTCTCAGGCAATTTTCGAGTCCCGTAGCTGGTGTAAAATATCCCACTTGAGCGTTTCCAAATATTTTTTTACAACTTTTACAACGTGAGGCCGAGCGTTGTTATGCAGAAGAATAACTTTATCATGCATTTCCACGTATTCCAGCCGTTTTGCCGTTCCGGCCGCATTGATCATCATTATCACTTTATCACTGGAATACACTTGCTGTCCTAACCCAGTCTCTGTGTTTACGAACTACGGATTTGATTCTATTTCAGTTCGGTCAGTTTTTCCTTTCTTTTTAAAACACACTTAAAAAATTGTGAAACACACATCTATCCGCGACTTCGCCGTGCTTCGACCCAGGAAGCTTTTGCAACTCCACTGTGGTATGCAGTCTAGTTTGGGTGGTATATATAAACACACATACAATCTTTCTTTTGATTTATTTTTTTATTTTAGTTTTCTTTATTTTTGCTCACTTATTATTTCAAAATGGATGATTTTTTTAAAATATATTGTACTCGCACGCAAAAGAAAATTAAAAGTTGATTTTCATTTCTTTACATTTTTTTAAACTTTAAAAATTACATACATTTCAAATCTACTTGTTGCTGTTTCGGTAACATTTATAATTTTTAAATCGAAGCACCTCTTGCAATTTTATTTGGTGTACTTTTTGCTTGCAGCACCTCACTTTTCCGACGTTTGTTCCCCCATTTATAGTTTTCTTTACTGCCTCTTCAATATTTTCATTGCCATTGGATGGACAATTTGAGTCCATCGTCTTCTCGTGGTCGTTTTTGGTCGTTTACTTCCTACCCTCTATTGATCGACTTGGTACTTTTGTTTTACCACTTATTGGCTCGTATTATGCTCCACATCATTTTTCATTGCAGTCATAACGCATCCGCTTGATTTTATTCGGTAAGTCGTGGGACGCGAAAATTGGATGAATGGACTTGGAGAATGTTTGTAAATGATCGGACGATTCACATCTGCTAAAACGAAAGCGTGTATGAACGGACGTTCCTTAGATCGCATGATTTTAAGGGAGATCCAAGATGCCATCTCCTGTGTCATTAAGAAATTTAATATCGATGTTGCCATCGAATCAACCGAGAGACTAATTCGTTTTTTTTTATTGTCGCTACTTTTGACTGGGAGCGATAATTACACGGCTTCAGCATTTTCACGCGCTTTCCCTGTATCTTTCGTGATACCAACTAATGCGTTGTGTGTTTATATTGCTACCACGGGAAGAGGAACGTGTATTTGATTTTGAATGAGATTGTGATCGTGATTAGAAACGTCAGCGTTGTATTTGACGAGAAATATTTTAAAACCACCTAATCGAGTCTTGCTATGTTTCTTCTACCGAATTAGCACGACTTATATAGAAAATTGGCTCGTACCCGGAATATGATCTTTAGTGTTTTGTGTGAGAGAGAGTAGTGATTGCCAACCCGGTTTTCGATTAACCGGTTAACCCATCAATTGTTCCGTTTTCAATCAATCACCGAAAACCCAATTTTAAAAAAAAAAAAATACCGGTTTTGAAATAGTTTCCTATATTTATAAGAGATGACTCTGTATGTAGAGATTTTGTAACATCACATTTTCGATACTTTATCGGAATTTATGTCTCATTTTCTTAAACTGAAATTGGTGTCTGTTTCGTTATATTTTTTTTTGTTGCTATCGAAACCTACTAGAATAAATGTGACAATTGTCTCTTTCTCTAATTTCGTTGAAGTATCGTAAACAAATTATTTGGTGGTAGAAATCGAGTAGATATATCACAATTTTTTAATCTAGCAGGCTTGAAAATATTATAAAATATGAAATAACATTTTATTCTAGAGAAGCGAGACATAAGCTTCGATAAATTATCGAAAATTGTGATTTTATAAAATCCCCGCAGGGGTGGCATTTTGTAAAATCACTTTTTTCGATATTTATCGAACATCATATCTCTTTTTCCTAAAATAAAATTGCTTGCTATTTCGCTTTTCAATTTTGCTTTCTATATTGCGATCGCACGCTACTAGAATAAATTGTTTATTTATCTCTTTTTTGTTTTTCGATAAAGTATCACTCATAAAAAACGTAGGTGATGGAATAAGAGTAAAGCAACATAATGTTTCATTCGAATAAATAGAGATCGCAATAGAAATAACGCAATTGATAAATGAAAAAACCTTAAATTTTATTCATGATGGAAGAAATGTAAATTTCGATAGTATCGAAAAAAGTGAAGTTACAACATCCTACCCCAGCAGCAGTTTTTATTTCGATATTCGAACAAATTATTCTTTTTTGTTGGTTTGTTTGACATTTTGACATTTCTACATTTCTGTTCATTCATTTCATATGGTTTTTGAATCAAAATAATTTAATCGTAATATAAATAGTTTAAAAATAGTGAATATAAAACATGTAAAATAAAACTTTGAAGAATATAGAAAAGACAAGAATGATTAGTACGGTGTGGGCTGATTTTCTACGAGAAAAAAATGAAAGTTGTGCTAAATGCAAGAAATGTGGAAAACAAATTAAATTTTGTAGTGGATCTACTAGTGCGATTCATTCCCATTTACGAGCGATCCTTAATATAAATGTAGCAAAATGGAAGATAAGTGCCCCATCTACATCAAATTTCTCTGATTCAAGTTCATCCAACAAAATTGCAGAATTCTTTGGTGAAAATAAACAAGATGTTGCTTCGACTGGCATTTTAACTCGGCTAATGGAAGAGACGTGTACCATTTCTGTGTTTTGCACCTCAAATTATCTCAAGGTATTGCTTTTGGCCGAGGGATTCATGTGCAATCAAATAAAATATTACGTAAAACCATAAAAAAATTGTAATGGATTATGCTGCAAAAATTCAACAGAAAACAAGATCCGATAACAAGGAAATGAATAAAATTAGATTTAGTTTAACTTTTGATGAGTGGACTTCTAAAAGAAACCGTTGGTTCTTAAACATAAATGTACATTGCAATGAAATAATATGGAATTTAGGCTTGGTCCGTATTCAAAAGCCGAAAAGTGTATTGAGCTAATTAAAAATAAATTAAACGATTTCTCTTTATCGCTTGAAAAGGACATTGAAAGTATAACCACTGAAGGAGCTTCGGTAAAGAAAAGACTTGGCAGGTTGATTGGGCCAGAATGGCATTCAGCTAGCCGTGTTTGACGTGCTTTATATGAATAGAAATTCTGTATTGGGTGTCATTGGCGTTGGCAAATTATCTGAAACTGCTGATACTTTTGACGAAGTAAATTGCCCAGAAACTGTAGATCCCGAAAACGAATGCGAGGATGATGTAGCTCCCGGTGCGGACAACGAGTAGACTGTTGATAATGCTCTAACAGGGTTACAAAGTAAAGTCTAGTCTACAGATGGTGATCGTAGAACTAAACCTCACCGAATATTCATTTTGTGAAAATGATTGGATATTATTGGTGGAGATTATTAATGTGCTTGAGCCAATAAAGCTAACGGTAGAGGCTTTGTGATGAAGAGATGCAACAATTCTTACTGCAAACGCTGCTATTACCTTCATGTTATCAAGACTGCAGAATGTAAATAGTATTCTCTTTCAAATGAAATGATATCGAAACTAGAATTACGAATTAATGAACGGAGTCATCAGCTGTTCTTCAGTATTTACATACTGGTTCCTGCGATGTTAATATTGCAAGTTCCAAATTAAATAAAAAATGTTTATACCAGTGATTTACAAATTATTGACAAGATTAACAGATTCAGGAAAAATTTCTTGACCGTTATAAGAAGAGAACTAACATAGATCGAAGATATCGGTACCAAAGGGGAAAATTTTGAATTTATTTAGAAATTCTTATTGACGATTCCGGCAACCAGCGTATAAGCTGAAAGAACTTTTTCTTCTTCAGGAGAAACCTATACAAAATTTAGATCACACCTTGCTGATGACACAATTGATAGTCACTGCAATTTAGGAGCCTATTTTAGCAAAAATTAAAGTCATTAGTTACTAAATTTTTGTATTAAAATCTGATACATATGTACAGTGGGTCGCACTCGTATTCGTAAATCAAATATTTTCCAAAAAACTCGATTAAAAAAATATACAAATCATATTATAATTTAATGATTTGCATAATTCTTAAGTTCACTATTAATCTTCATTATAGAATGAATAACAGGTTTGGATAACGGTGCAATTCACAGAAAAAATTTAAAATCTGTACATGAGGGAAAATATGCGTCGCATTCATATTCGTAAAATTCCATTTGTGTTTGAATTTTACCGTTATTTATCATTATCCTTTTTTGTTTTTGTGGTTTCGCTTTGCACTCAATATCAGTATAGCATTTAGTTTCGAATTGACTGGAAGTTATTTTAATTTAATCCAAATTTTAGTCAAAGTTTAATCCAAAGCCGTAAGCAAGGTGAAACGTCAATTGAATTACGAAAATTAGTAGTTTTACATCGGGAAGCAGGGAAAACATTTAAAGAAATCAGCCAAATAGTGCAAAAAAGTATTTCTACAATACGATACATCGTAAAACGACATCAAATTGAAAATCGAGTAGAAAAATTTCCGCGAAACACAAACCCCAAAACTGATTTGTGTATGAAATTAAAAGAGATCCTCGTTTAAGTGCTCCAAAGTTAACAGCGCACATCAACACTTCTTTTAGTAAAAATGTACACCCAGATACTGTTCGGCGCGTGCTAAAGAGAGCTGGATATAATGGTAGAGTAGCCAGCAAAAAAACATGGATCAGTAAGAAGAATCGGAAAATAAGATTAAATTTTGCAAAGTGTCATGTAAACAGGATTTTCGAGTTTTGGAAACAGGTTTTGTTTACAGACGAAAGCAAATTTAACATGTTTGTGTCTGACAGGTGACAAATTGTATGGAGAAAACCAAATACCGAAATGAATATAGAGAATTTACGACCTACAGTAAAATATGGCGGAGGATCTGTAATGGTATGGGGTTGTTTCTCGGCATCTGGAGCGGCAAAATTGCACATAATAGACGGAATAATGAATAAAACAAAGTATATCGAAATTTTAAAGGTAAATTTACCAGAAAGTGTGATAAAATTGGGCTTACGAGTCGATTTTATGTTTTACCAGGACAATGATCCAAAACATAAAGCTTACGATACACGACAATGGTTATTATGTAATTGCCCAAAAGTCATGGAAACCCCACCGCAATCACCCGATATCAACCCATTGAGAATCTGTGGCAAGAATTGCACAATAGAATTCGAAAATATTCGATATCTAATAAAAACGATTTAATATATTGATTGAGGGCGGAGTAGAATAATATTGATACGAAAATAACGGATCGTTTGTCAGAGGTGATCAAAACCAAGAAAAATCCAACTAAATAATAATTATTAAAAAGACTTAGGTCTTTTTTTTTTTAATTGGATAGTTTAGTTACCTTCTGTGATGAATTACGAATACGAAAGCGATATGAATTTTAGACTAAGTTCAATTTATTATAATTTTCTTAAAATATTTAACACATACCTCACACATTTTTATATTTAGTGTTTCTGATTTAAAAATAAAAAAATTAAAAATTTTGATGCACGTAAGTGTTTTTTATTCATTTATCGTTTTTAAAACTGCAATTACGAATACGAGTGCGACTCACTGTATATTGAATTGAATGGAATTTATATTATATTTTTATAATTATCTTATTATTTATGAATTTGTATATTTATTACGAATAGTTTAAAAATAAAATTTTCCGTAAGTTGCAAGGATATTTTACACATTTATTTATTATTATGAAATATACCGGTTTTTAACCGGAAATAGGTTTTTGATAAGATCAAGAATAGGATGTGATTGTGAATGAACTTCACACGATTACCTAACGCATATGGAGTAAATGTAAAGTTGTTATTCAGACGGACAGACCAACAACGGAAGTTTCTTCGCGATATTATATTTAAAATCATATAGGGTTTATATTCTTTAACCAATTATGTTGTCACGGCAGAAATTGCTTACATCATTTCGATTCATACTGTACGAAGTATTAAATACATTTTGAAATTTTTTTAATGAAGACAATATAAGAAATAAGAATGAAATAAGACAAAATAATTGATGATGATTATGTATTTATACAACTACGAATATATAGTATAAGAAATTAAAATAACAAAAAATAGGTAAAATTATTGAAATGAATCATATGTGAGGTGTATTAGTTTGTGATATGGTTGAGGAAGTTTAACATCATAAGGCATTTACTACTTTACGAGTTTATATATAGACTTTCTTTTGTCTTAAGCAGCCAGCATTAAAATTATATCGCGTATTTACCTGTGAGGGAGTTTAAAAAAAATGCTTAGCAATTAATTTGCTATTTATGGATAGAGTTTTTTTTATACTTTACTGTTTTTTGTTTGTTGTTTTCCGGCTTAAGAGCTTCACCATACACCAGCTAATAATTTTTGTATTTGTTTTTAAAGAATCTTTATGAACCATAAATACACCTTTTCGTTGTTTGATTTAAATTATAATTTTATATCGTAACGGTGTGCGCGCTAAAAAATTGCAAGATTCGCGATCTATGTCAATTTTGTGGTTTTTTGTTGTTGTACTATATATAATGATCAGTCGTGATCTTATTATAAACAATTTTATGTAACCACACACCTTCACATACTGCAACATTGTTGTTAATCTACAATATTCGTATAATACTATATTAAGTTAAGAGGAACATCGATCAAGTTTTATGTTTGTTGCATTTCATTATTTTAAAAAAATCATTTATTATTGCATGCATGCAATATTTATTGTTTTATTGTAATGATATAAATTTGAACTTTTAACCTTTTGACATATTACATACATTAATTACTAATAATATTTAATATACACATCATATTACATGAAAGGGGCTGCATATATAAAAAAAATCTACCTTTGGTGTTATGTTACGCCACTAATTTATGTTCCGTTTTTATTTTAATTATTTACCTTCTTAAGTGACTCTTTCTTTAAGTCGGAAATGACAATATTATGCAAATGTTAGAATATTTTTGATTAGAACACTGAATAATTTATATATTATGTATTGTTATTTGAATAAATAAAAAGAAATATTTTAATTATTAACACAACCGTGTCTTTGAAATTATAAGATGATTGTCTTTTGAATAAGTTGAAATGGTGCTGCATTCTAATAATGAATAGCCAAAATTTTAAAGTAGAAAAGCTTAAATTTTTTGTATAAATTGTAGCGACATCTATTGAGCAATAGTGAATCAAAGAAACTAATTTGCTGAATTTGCTGAATAAAACAAGATTTTAATTTTAATGGTGTAGTGTGGTTAAATGTAAAATATGATTTGTGTTTCGGTGTAGTAAAAAGTGTTGTAAATTCTGTAATTGAATCGAATTTATTTTATCTAAATACCTTTTTCGTCTCTGAAATGGATTTATGATTTGTTTTCGTATTTGGATTCAGCTAGCTTTCACCAACACAACTCATTGCTTTATCAACAAATAGTGGAAGTATGGAGTTTTATTAACATTTTGGATTTGAATCTATTTTTGGTTAGGGTTTTGATAACTAATCCTGTGACTAACGTTATAAATGTATTTAATTGTAAATTATACATTGCCCAAAATTAGTCAATAGTCATGAACTAATCAATTCATCCTTAACGATACATCCCGGGCTGATGGATATTGTTTGATATTTAGGCTTGATTTTCTGGTTGCTGGAGTGGCTGTATTTCTTTCGTTTCTTCTTTTTCTTTACAAATTACATTTTAATTTTTATATTATTTTTATTACAATTTTATTACATGAGATGAAAAGCGACCGTTCACAACGAAACAAGAACAAAAGTATTCTAACCAAAAACATGACGCAGATTTCAGTTCAAGTCCAATTTTTTTTTTTTTTTTTTTTTTATAGTTGTCATTGATCTGAAATTGAGCTATTTTCACTGAACTCAAATTTAAACTGAGCCAAGGTTTGAACAGAGATTATTCCAGTACCTTGAAGATTATGGTAAGTGGCATAATATGTGATTCACAAATCAAGTCAAACATTTTGATAATTTTGATTTAGTAACATATAAATCCATTGGTTTGATTCATGTAATAGTATCCAATGATTTGTATGATATAGGAACGATTCAACTGGAATACATGTTATGTTTTCGTAAAAGCATATTTATTTCACATTCAGATACAGTTGAATGCTTTGTTGAATACTTTGTGTAAGTGGGTGAGATGTGGTACATATACAATTCTTCGTGTCTAGGTAAGCAGTGATTGAAAGTGTCTTGTTCATTCGTGAATAATGCTCCCGGTGACAATCACCCAAAAGATATTCTGATGATGGTATACGAACGTGTGTATCACGATGTGTTACATGTTACACACGTATAATGATGTTTTACTGCTGGAAATTCTGGATTCGGTTATATTATATCCGGTACACATTCATAAAGTACTCTTGCTTTATGCCAGGCAAAGACATCACTATGGGGAAAGATATTGCCTGATCTGATTTATCAGCTGAAGAATGTAAGTTACGATAATATCCTTCTGATTCATTTTTGTATTGTATTCCTGAAGATGCTTCAATGCCAAAACCACTTGCTACTAATGTTCTTCTATACTTTTATCAGATGGATTATAGTGTAGTTATTATTTTGCTTAAATAAACGTATGGTATTATTTATAATTGAGGTTTGATTCTTTGCCAACTGTAGGAGATATTTCTCATTCTGCCCGATTAAGGCCAAGTGCTGTTCTTAATTTTTCGCTTCATCATATCGGGATGTGTCGACTGTCTATTGTTACTTGCTCTGGTAAGCAACTGGAGTTCTTTTCTGCTTTATAGGGATTTCATCCCAGTAACTCTTCATTTTTGTGGTCTTACTTTGGGAAATATTATTCCCATTCGAATAGGAATGAAATGTGTACCCAAAGTAACAGCCAAGGGATTTTTTTTATACTTTTATCGATCGGTATAAAAATTTAGTAAAATTAAAATAAGCATGCGATTTACTTTTATGCCATAACAAATATTTATGAAAATATAAAATGCGTTTTTGATGTAATTATGTCTTATTTTTCAGATTAATTTAGCATCGGAGATCATTTTTTGTATGGTTTATGTATGGTTCATAACCATACATCAGCTATATATAGACTTCAGACAGGCGTATGACAGTATAAACCGCGACAACCTATGGGCCGCGCTCATATGCCTGGGAATCCCAGAGAAACTCGTTTCTCTGTGTAAATTAACAACATCCGGGTCTGTATGTAGAATCGTAATTGAAGGATCTGTGTCAGACCCCTTTGAAATAACATCTGGTGTTCGACAGGGCGATGCACTCGCGCCTTTGCTGTTCAATCTGGCACTTGAGTACGTAGTGAGGAAAAGCAACATCGAAACCTCACGCTGTATATTTAATAAATCAGGCCAAATTCTTGGATATGCAGATGATATCGTGCTTCTTGGCCGAAGACCTGGCGATATCAAAGACAGTTTCAGACCGCTCGATCGCTGCGCAAGAAGACTTGGTTTGGAGGTGAACAGCAGTAAAACCAAATATTTAGTAGCACCTAGGAACATCTCTACGGCAAATCTCGGAATTGGCGACCACAACTTTGATAGCGTCGATAACTTTAAATACCTCGGGTCAGTTATAACATCGTCGAGTGATATGCAGGCAGAAATAAAAGCCCGAATCGCTGCCGGACAACGAGTTTTCAACGCCAAATCAAGATTATTGCGATCGAAACATCTATCGCAGTCGTGCAAGCTCGCACTTTACAAAGCACTTATAAGACCTGTGCTGGCTTTCGGAAGCGAGACCTGGACCATGACCTCTAACGATTGTAGATTATTATCTACCTTCGAAAGGAAGGTTGTCCGTTCAATCTTTGTTCCAATTAAAGTTGCGAACAACGAATATCGGATTCGCATGAATCACGAAATAAAGCAACTCCTCGGAGGCAGCGATATTATCGGATTCATCAAATCCAATCGAGTGAGATGGCTCGGCCACGTTACAAGGTCTCCACAACAACGGATGATAAATAAAGTGTTCCACCAACAACCAGCCGGAGTACGTTGTAGAGGAAGACCCCGACTACGCTGGCGCGACGACATCGAACAAGATCTACGAACATTAGGATGTCGAAACTGGAGGACGAGAGCGGTGGATCGAGATGGATGGAGGGCCTTAGTGCAGGCGGCGAAATCCCTTCATGGGATGTGAAAGCCAGAGAGAGAGAGAGAGATCATTTTTTGTATCGTACATTTATGTTAATTGGTTGTTTATATGCGTTAAAAATACTACATTACTCCCAGAGTGACAACTCAAAAATAAAATTAACCGGGCGGTGAACATTTGAACTACATGAATGCAATAATTCTAATCCTACTTTTAGGTGGAATGAAATTATTCATTCCGTATTGAATTTAATATGGAATGGTTGTTGTAAAATTACCAAAGTAAAACGCTTGTTATATCGAATGATTAGAATACAGTGTGTGCAGCAAGTATAGTTGAACCTTTCCTACATTTTCGAAATATATCAATATATCATCATACCTCCTACGTCTTATAACTCATGCATTTACAAATTGGTTGAATTTCTTAAGTTGACTTGTTTTTTCGTCAGTTGATGGGCTCTCACTTGAATTTTCTAAGGCTGGCAAAGTACCTGAAAGTGCAAAACGTGTCTGCTCTTACAAGATTATCTCTCCCCGGGTAAATTTCCTTGATTCGACCCCTTCCCCACATCAAAGGAAGTAAATTATTTTCCATTATCAGAAGTAAGTCACCCATCGCTCCGTTTGGGTGCATAACCATCCACTTCGTCTGGTATTGAAGCTGAGATAAATATTATAGAATTCATCTGGTTAATTTATCTGGATTTTTATCCAGCAAATTATTTTCCGCGGAGAGCTATTAAAGTTCTTACGATTATCACTGCATATGTGGGCAATATTTCCTCGGCGCGATGAAAATCTTTTAATGCTGCCTAGAAGGTGTTTGCTATTAAATCAAAAATCACTTCGAGATGAAATGCATTTGGAAAACAGCAATGTAACTGTGGTGAAACAGCAATGTAACTGGTGTGTAAATGGCCGCAACAGGTGATACAACCTCTGGGTAGATCGCCCATGAGTTGTTCTGTAGGTCTATCTTGGAATCGGAATAGCTGATCTCATTATTCTGAAGATTTTCCAGATAAATGCTAATGTTAATGCATTAGTACCATGGACATATGTGTCCAATTGATAATTGGGGCTGATATGGTGTGTAATTTAGATGGTACAATTACAACATGTCTTTCTCCGAATGGGAGATCTGTATTTTTGGGTTTTCCTCCTATACCCTTATAAGGCCGTCGTTGTCCAGGAACGGATACAATGAAGCGATGGTGCCCTTTTTTCAAGTGGTCTTTGATCCCATAAAGTTGATGCTTCGTATGCAAAGAATATAAGAAAAACCTTGAATTGCTCTTACTGTCCTGAGTTATATTGCACAATTAGCTTGATGATGCAGCGTCCCTTATTGAGAACGTGAAGAATAGTTGTGCTCCTTTTAGATCAATACTCGTGTCAAATATAGCCCTGGTTTCGTTTATTACGGGTTTCTTCATTATTTCAGGTGGAGTATTTTCACCAGTGTTCCAGAGAACTAAAATTTGATATTGAAGTCTCACGAAATGCATGGCTTGTGTTGAGGCTATGTGTTTCCATTCCCCGATTTTAATGATATTTTGAATTTTTGATACCCGATTAGAGACGAAAGTTTTTTATTTTGCCGAAATATGGCAGAGTAGTTCTTCGTCCTCTGCCGCTTCGATGTATATTTTTCATGTAGTTTTCCGATTTCTGAATTCTTAGAGGAGATTGCCTCCAATTGGATGTTCATGATCTAAAGGTTTTGTGACTCCTGCGACCATTTCTGGCTTCTCTTACCATGGCGTAGAATTGCTTCATATTAAATTGTTGCGCTTTATATTGCTTCGCTTGGAACTCATGTCTCGATACTTTGGAACTTGGACCATGAGTGCTTGTTGGAATCTTCGTCTCTCATACTAGTAATTTCCTTAGTGTTTCTATTTCCTCCAATATTAATGTGTTGGAAATTCGTCTTTATACTAACTTAGTAAAAGTTCATTATTATCGATTTTGCGGTAGAGATATGTAATGGAATCCTTCTTGTAGTTAGACAATAGGTGTATCGTATCTCCTTGACGTCCTGGCTGATGTTTTAATCTGTTGAATAATTATGTGCGTCGTTTTTCGTTGAATGAATCTAACACGAGCTTGCTCTTGATCTTCATGTTCAGCACAAAATTTTATTAAACGATGAATCGCAACGTCATAATTGTAATATTTGAAGTGAAAGTGCTCTCACGTAATTTGTCGAGTTAAAAGTGCGTGACCATTTGCAGTGCTACCAATTTATTGTTCGGTTTTCATCTATTTTGTTGCTTAATTCTAATTGGGTTTTTAAAGTTCATATATAAATTGTTTGTAACTAGATTCACTGACACTGATAACTGTTTCCCCTCTCGAAACATTAGCTATGTTCCAATGGAGAAAGCAAACTACTCACAAGTACTTGTATCTACTCGCAGCTACTCATACTCAAATGATGGTGTAGATGTTGAAAGCTGTTACGCATAAATTTGACGGTAGGTATATTAGTTTCAAAAAATCTAACAGATGGCTTTGTGATGGTTTGATTATGTTGAAATGTCAGATTTATTAGAATTTTTTGTTTGTTTATATTCGATTGATTGACAATAAGGGATGTTTGTGGAAAATTACTTATCAAATTGCAATAAAATTTGTAAAATTACAATTAGCTACTAATTATAATTATTAAATTGATCCAATTATAAATATCCTAATATATATATTTAAAATTATTAAACTGATGGAATTGATTCGACTATTGAACCGGTGGATTTTTATAATAAATATATATAAATTAATTTTATTTACATTTTCACTATTAGAACCTCAATACTCCTCTTTCCTGCCAGCGTACGCACGAGTGAGAAAGCTTTGCCTTCATGGTATGTCCAATTTTTGACATTATGTATTACCAAATTGTCTGAAAATATTCAAACAAATTTGATTTTGTACAACAAAATATGTTGCTGTCATAATTTTGCCCGTTCCTTTGGTTATCTACTCACAAGTACTTGTGAGTAGCAAATTGTTTCCATTGGAACACAGCTATTGACATAAATCCAGTTGAACATTTTTTTTAAGCTTGATCAACGTTGGGAAATAATGAAAACTTATTTCCAAAGAAGTACTGGGTTGCTGATGTTGCGCTACAAAGCAATGATAATTGATTTTTTGTAGCCAGAAATTAAAGACATGATTTTGCACAAGCTTTGGATGGCGCGATATGCCATACCAGCCATCTAATCAGTCGTTTTTGGTGATCTCAATTGGCCCCAACTCGGCTGCGATGTTATTCGGGCAATCCACAAACTATTTAGTCTCTTAAGCACAATATTGCTGCAGCTATTCATGAAGTAGAGTCTGAAACAATCGAAAATGTGGACTATTGTCAGCCATATTGTATTCGGAAGGCTTTCTTTTGCCAATAAAGCATTAACATTTAGAAAAATATGGGCCCACTCATTATTTGACTGTGTTAGGAAAGGACTATTGTTAGATACAATACGTAACAAGAAAACATGTTACAGCATGGGCGAGAAATTTATTCAACGAAAACTCATTTAATTTAGAAAACTAAAAACCTTTATTTCTGTGAGATTAGTGACATCTAGTTTTAAATAATAGCATTAGAGATATTTTTATAACTGTTTGGAGGTATTGCAGATTATGTGTGGAACAGCAAAATTAGTGTGGAACAGTGCGGTATATAAATACGGATGCAATGAACACAATGACTTAGACATTTGGGTCATTTGGCCATTTCATCAGTCAGTCAGATTCGGTATGCGAAATATTAAATCGAAAGTGAGTAGCGAGAAAATAGTAAATAGTGTTAAGTGTATATAGTCGTGGGATTTAAAAATAATTGTAAATGGTAAATATTATTTGTTGTGGTGATTTAGCCTTAGTGGATTTCGGGAAAATTATTGTGGGAATACTTCGGGAATGTTCCAGTGGTGTAAGTATTACGGTAGTGGTGTAAATGTGTGAGAAATTATTTCCGATATTTTCACAAATATTCCGGAATCGATGTGGAATACAAAAATTGACACTGCAAATTCGTAACAATTGGTGACAGAGGTGAAATTGTGAATATAAGAAGATGGTTGTTGTTGCGGAATTAAAATTCCAATTAAAGCAGCGTAAGTTACGGAAGGTTGGTTGCAAAAACGAATTGATATTGCAAGTACGTGATGCTATGGAGAAGAAAGAATTAGACCCGGATAATTATGAGTTCGAAGAGGTAATTCTTCTATAACTAGAAGACAAACGTGAGATGGTGTGGGCTGTTCCCGGGTCGATGATAGAGATAAGTCATTTGACGCAACAACTGCGAAAGGTTCGAGAAGAAACAGGAGCAAATGGTAGACATAATATTTGGCAAACGAAATGATGATGTAGACTAAATGGAGCACAAAGTCAAGCAATCAAATATTGGTGGGTAGCGGATTTTTTCGGGGAGATAAAGATCATGGAGTTGGTGTCATTGGTCGAGAAAAACCATTGGGTTTGTAGAATCGAGTGTTAGTGAGGAGATTGCAGATAAAGAGAAACGGCTCAGTTAGCTCAAAAATGATGAACAATTCAATTGAGATATTGTTACAGTTCAAGAAGAAAGAAACGAACTATTCGGGTTTTGAATTCTTAATGGGACGCAGAACCTACATCTCATGAGAGTAATTTGTTGTTCAGCGGGGGCTGGAATAGAAGGTGTCCAAAGTGAGTGTGGATGACCGCGGATTGCCTGGTGGGGATGGTCTTGACGAGTTTGGTGCAAGGATTAGTTATGTAACGGAGAACGACAGCAATCCATGATTGGGCAGCACACTTGATGGTTCCCTCGGGGTTAATATAGTGCCATCTATAACTTATCAAGCGATTAAATAAAGTGAAAAAAGTGAATATAAAGTGAATTTAAGGAGTGACAAATATATACACATATATTATTGTAAAATAGCCAATCAGAGTCTTTATAAAGACTAATACACCCAACTACAATATCCGCCACTGTTACCTGAGTGATATCACCGTTAAAGTGTAATAAAAATCCACTGCACGGCAAAACATATTGCAGGGATTTTAGTGAATCTGGGAGGAGAATCCAATCGTTATATTAAATTTTTAATACGTAAATATATTAAAATAACAAGCATAAGTTAGATTACTAGCTATGTCAGCGAGCACTTAAAATGGTGAAATTAGACAAGAATCTAAATGATTCGAACTCGGATGCCGGGCTTAAGTTGTAAACACTTCACCAAGCAGTATTGGTCAAGTACCACAAACGTGCGAAAGACCCCATGAGAACTTGATGATAGAAATCGTTCCTCTTGAAACGTTGATCGAGTAATCAAGAAATACGAAATTTACAGTTGGTTTTTGTTAAAGTGGAGGAAGCACGCAAACACAGGCGCACTTGCAACCAGATACCAAAATCACTGCGTTGCTGTAAAAAAGACACCAGAGATCACTGCACAGGAAACACTTCCTAGTGCCAATTCAGATAAAATAAAAGTTGCAACAAATCCAAACGAAATTGAAGGAAACTGGCAATTTGTCGGTAAAAAACGCAAGAAACGTCGAAACAGAAAGCGTTGACAAAAGGGATAAAACAAACAAAACGGATAATTGTCTCAGTAATGGAGAATGAATCCAGCCTCTTGACTACTGAGATAACCAAGATAATTAAGGAAGTCATACGTCCTAGTGAATCTAACATAAAGATTTAATATGTAACAAACACTGGCCCAAATAGTGTCGCGGTTACTGTTAATTCTTCCTCGGATTTGAAGTTATTCACGAAAAAAAGAGTTGGAAGGCGTGGGTCTAGTAGCCACCGAACCGGTGCCTATTAAGATATTAGCTAAGGCAATAATCTTTGTTGTCAGCTCTGAGCTTGATGGTGACATGGTAACAAACTATGTCTTATAAATCAAAACTGCCTATGGATAGTAAAGAATTTAAGGTTCTATTTAGAACTGATGCGAGAAATAAAGAGACCGCTTTTTAGGTGGCAGAAGTAGAACCCCAGAAACATGTTGCTAAAGTGTGGAAGGCTGCATTGGGCTCGATGCCAAGTGAGAGAGTTTGTTACTCCAACTAGGTGCTTTAGGTGCCAGCGATATATATTAACATTGCAAAGAATTGCAGGGCGCGCACAAAGACCTGCTCTCACTGTACACATTATGGTCATGGCTATAAGGGCCGTCCTAGCAAGACAAACCTGCCAGCTGCGCAATCAAATGACCACCAAGTAGGTCGAATTTCATGTTACGCATACAAAAAAGCTGTGCAACGTCTAAGATAGAATACTAAACATGATGATTAGTCACAATCAAAGACATTGTAACAGAAACCTACGGATGCATGCAAGAACCACACTCGATCAATGCAGAGTAGCAACAGGATGCTCTGAGAATTCCAAGACTGCAATTAGTATTCATAATGTTGGCATGAACATGGTGAAGCTAACTCAAGTTTGTGATGACCATTGCACATGTGTTGAAATATCATCGGAAGCTGGTTCATTCTACCTATTTTTGATATACGCCCAATACAGTGAACCGATCGAGTACCATCTGTGCAAAATCGAAACGTTCCTTGGCTCTCTATTGGGTTAACAGAAAAAGATCGCTGGAGACTTCAATGCTAGAAGTAAAATGTGACATACCATTTAACCGAGAAAAGAGGAGGACTTCGTGTCCATCTAGATTTGTAGAAAATTAAATTCTAAGAACTTTTCTAGTATGTGACATTTCTCTGCGAATGATAAAGAACAAGTTACACGAGAAAAATTAATCGACAATGCAGGAGTGATTCGATAGACGAAATTGATGCTCGTGTCAATCTGATCACGAAACAGCTAGCCAATGTCTGCAACAACTCAATTCCTAGAAAGAGAGTAGCTAAGAGGCGAAATAGTTGGTGGAACTCTAATCTAAGGAAACTTAGATGTTCTATGCACAAACTTAGAAGAGCATAGCAGAAGGAGAGGAACCAAATAGCAAAAGAGTTAAGATTGTCTCTCTTTAGAGAGGCAAGAAATAAATACTTCCGTGTAGTATTTAAAGTAAAGCAAAGTAGTTTTCAAAGGTACGTCACGGAACACGGTAATAAAGACCCATGGGGCCACTTGAAGTTTTGAGCACCGTTGGGAAGACAAATGAACTCGCCACTGATACGTGGCATGACATACGCTTGAAGTTACTTCGCTTCGAGACTGGGCCTCAAGCAGAAATGCGCGAGATTGCCATCAACAGCAGATGCACATCCACAGATGTTGAAGACCCCCCCTCCCCCCATTTACGTGGGAAGAGGTCACCAGTGCCCTTACTTGATATAAGCGTAACAAGTTCCCAGGACTTGACAACTTGAACCCTGAAATAATATAACTGGCTTGGCCTATAGTAAAATTATACCATATTAAATTATTAAACAGCTGCTTGAAATTTGGTTACTTCCCAAAGGTGTGGAAATTGAGTGAAATGATAGTCATCAGGGCTGGGTTGTTGTACCATCACTATTTTCGACTTATTTTATGTTTCATTTTTAACGAGTAAAATAGCAGCCCAAAATTAGTCAATAGTCATCATTAATTTAAAACGAAATTCAGAATCAGTGATTAGAATATTAGATGATAATTTTTTATTACAAGTTGATGAAAAGTTAAATTTAAAAACTTTATTAGAGCAACATAAAAATTTGTTTAAAGAGGAAGTGGGGAAATTCGGACCGACCAAAGTTCATTTGGAATTAGAGGATTGGTTAAGGATTTGCGGTGATTACAAGTTACCATTAATACATTTATTAAATATGTAAAGTATCCACTTTCTAGAATTGACGACATTCTTAATCAGTTATGCGGAGGAGCACGCTTTTCTAAATTAGATTTAGCTTGCGCCTATAATCAGTTAGAATTCGATGACGAGAGCAAAAGCCTATAGTATAGAGCACACATAAAGGTGTATTCCAGATGAATCACATACAGCATTATGGTATCAAAATTCAAACCTGCAAGTGGTATTTTTCAATCTATGATGGAAAGGTTATTTGCAAGGTATTGCTGGAGATGTAATTTTTGTAGATGAAATAGTGATCACATTGAAAGACGAAAAGGGTCATTTATTCAATTTAAGGCAAGTTTTTTAAAGGTTAAGTAATGCGGGGCTGAGATTAAACAAACGAAAGTGTGAATCCTTTAAAGAAAGCATTACATTTTTAGGATACCAAATTAATGAGTTTAGGTTATGTAAAATGAAAGAAAAAATTCAAGCGATACTAAAAGTAAAAAGTCCCACTCACGAAACAGAGGTACGTCCTTTTCGTGGTTTGGTAAACTAGTAAATTCATAACATATCTATCAACTACTATGAATCTTTTATATAATCTATTAAAATCGGCTAAAATGTAGATGACGTATACATCGCGGAAATCGGGTAAGATGAATTTTTTTTTATAAATTTTCTTTGTAGGATTGTGTATCTATATCGTTTTTATGAGGTGCAAGCCAAAAATTACGGAAAAAATATCACATTTTCAATGTGACAAGTTAAAAAATAATAAATAATGATAAGTTTGGGGATAAGGGTTATCCTTGCGCGTAGGAGATGAATGCTAAGCGACTTTGACGAGTTCCCAATTTTAGTATATGATATTTCTACATGAAAACATACATTTTTGAAAATATTTTGCAATCTTAGTATTTGCTGTTTTAATATGAAAGCAGTTGTTTTAATTTTAATAGAGAAGCGTGGGTTTGGGTCTACCATCCTGTATAAGACGAATTAAAATAACGCAAATGTAATTTTTACCTGTTTCATGATAGTGTAATTCGATTTTTTATAATTAAAATTAAGATTTGATAAACAAACCTGCAGATATTAATTTTTGAATGAAAAAACAACAAAAAATATTTTTGGAAAAACTGAAAATTTTCCCGGTGGTTTTTCCGAAATTTTTGGATTGCACCTCCTAAAAATGATAGATATACAATCCTATAAAAATAATTTAAAAAAAAAAAATTTATCATTCCCGATTTCACCGATGTATACGTCATCTACACTTACGCCTTAAAATCTGGCATAAAATTTGAATGGAGCAATGATTGTCTAGTGCATTCGATAAAATTAAAAGAGAAATTAGTTCTGAAGTTGTGTTAGTACATTTTGAACCTAATGTTCAGATAGTTTTAAAATGCGACGCATCACATAAAGGATAAGGAATAAAAGCCTATATTGCTTTTATATCAAGAACCTTAACAAAAGCAGAGACGAATTATAGTGTTTTGGGCAAAGAATCATTATCTATTATGGTCAGTGAAGAAGAAATTATTTCAGTATTTAGTAGGAGTAAAATTCATTTTTAAGACAGACCATAAACCATTGCTCGCATTATACGGTGAACACAAAAGGTTGCCACAAATTGCAGCAAGTCGTTTACAACGGTGGGCTTACTTTTTATCAGAATTAAATTTCAGTATTCAATACGTTAAAGATTCTAGTAAAAACGCGGATATATTTTCAAGATTACCAATAGAAATTGGAGAATCTGAAGAAGGGGAAAATGTAGATGCGGCAAGTTATTTATATTTCATGGATAAAGGGCAAGATATACTAATAGATTATAAATACGTAAAAAGCGTAACAGGTAGAGATTTAATTTTGTCAAAAGTGATAGACGCAATTAAACCCGGAAAATTAGATAATTTACTAGGGCACGAATTTAAACCTTGTAAGAGGATTAAACAAGAGCTATTACTTCAGCTAGATGTTTTACCAAGAGGTTATAAAGTAGTAATTCCTACAAAATTAAGACCGAGCATTTTATAACAATTACATAGATCGCTTTTTGGTATAGTTAAGACTAAGTCAGTAGCACGATCATGTGTGGGGGCCCAACATAGACGAAGACATCACGACTATGATAAATAACTGCAGATCTTGTTTAAGCGTGTCACCCAATCCCAATAAAGCAATATTAATTCTATGGAAATTTCCAAAGATCCATGTCGATTGTAGTAGATGCGTATACAAAGTGGGTGGAAATATTTAAAATGAAAATAGTTAAGGCTGAAGCCACACAATCGGGTTTTCAGAGAATTATTTATTAGGAACGGTCAGTTTTGCGCCTTAGAAATGGGACAATATTTAAAATTACATATATGGAATTGAACAAATTTTGATAGCTCCAGGTCATCCAGCTAGTAACGGTTTAGCAGAAAATATGGTGAAGACTCACTAAAATACAATTAAAGCGGTTCTTGATGAATACAATCGAAATTAAAAACCCAGCTAAATTAATGTTTGGACGGAAACTGAAAACTAATTTTGATTTACTGAAATCCCCGAATCAAGAACAAATAACCTCGACATCAAGCAAAAAATTATAAAGGTAAACGCGGCAAACATTTTTTAATAGGGGAAAAGGTGGTGGTTATAGACTATTCTGATACAAATAAAAATAAAGGTATGATATCAAAGGGGTGAATTGGTCGAAGGGTCATTTTTTTTTGTTTTTAGAAATATATTTTTTTTATTTCTTTATTTAATTTAATTTTTTTTTTTTAATTTTTGTACCATATATCAATTATCAGAAGGCTGACAAATAGAGCCGATTGTCTCTGGTGGCGCATGACAAAATTTTCCTTCACCAATAAGTATCGCTGATCGGATACGTGGAATTTCATAAATATTCAAAGATGAAAAATATTAAAATACATAAATTCATAAGAAATTCATTTATGTTTAATAAAAAAAAAATTACAAAATATTCTATAAAAAAAAATATGAAAAATTAGAAAAATATAAAACTATTCTAATATTCTTAAACTATTTTATTTTGTTTTTAAACAACAAATTTAAAAAATTATATTTCTAAAAACAAAAAAAAATCGGCCCTTCGACCCATTCGGCCCTTCGACATTCCGCCCTTCGACACATTCGGCCCTTCGACATTCGGCCCTTTGACACATTCGGCCCTTCGACACATTCGGCCCTTCGACACATTCGGCCCTTCGACACATTCGGCTCTTCGACATTCGGCCGATTGAACGCAAATCTCTGGTTATTTTAGAATTATGAAAATGAATTGGAGATAACTTCATGTGACTATTATTGGATTAGAACAGTGAGAAATAATAAAAAAGAATATTGATAATCATCCAGTGTTTTATTAGATAAATTAGAATTATCTATTTCCGAACATAACAGTATGCCAGAGAAAAATGAGCAACTCGTTGCAGATGCAGTGCTGCTCTAAAAGGGGTTCCATAAACTAGTGTAACGTAAAGGCGAGCAAGAGCAATGTGGAGAGCGATCGGCATGAAAGTCGGCCTATAGAAGAAGTGCACAAGTGACGAATTATGAGGTGCAACAGCGCTATTAGATTGAGCAGGCTATATCTTACGTTGCTAAAAGTTGTCAGTCAAATGACGTCTCAAGATTGGATGGAATTGGGAGACTAGGACTAGGAAGAAGGTGAAGTTGAATTGGTTGGATCCTGTTCGGGACGAACAAGCTTAGGTGAGGGTAATGTGTTCGACCTTACCTATTGGTTTAATGTGCAATTAATTCAGCATGGATCAACGAAAGCGCTTTATTTATCAACGAAAATTGCTCATTTAAAGTATAGAATATTAAGTACATCTTTTCTGAGATTAGTGACATCTAGGTTTAAGTAGTAGCATTCGAGATAGTTTTATAACAGTGTTGTGGTATAATTGCACATTATAGTTAATTGTGTGAAAGCGCGGTATATAAATGGTTGCAATGAACACTCAAGAGGATCCGATACAAATTGATTTAAAAGTTAAATGGGGTTCTTTCAAGCTATTGTTTGTGTTAGTGGTTTTCCGTCCTACTTTTAACATTTAAACCTATAACTAAGAGGTATCTGTAAGCACCTCCTAACTGGAGGGCCGACACTCGCCAGCGGCCCATATATGATTTTTTGTTTTTAAATTTTTAAATTATAACAGTGTAGCATTGGTATTAGTGATTTTGGTCTTGGAATGGATCATGAAATACATATTAAACTATTTAAAAACAGAAACATTCTATTTAAAATAACTGTTTTTTCTGAGTGTCCCAAAAAGGTGTGTTTGAGTGTGTCTCAAAATACTTTCTCTCAGAGCGTCGACAATGACATATTCTTAGTGTATACTTTAAAATAGTTATTATATGAAAGTGAAATTTGATTTATCTCACGTCATTTTCCAATACTAATTACATATCTAAATATCTAACTCCTTATCAGCCTATTCGAAACATTATTAGCATGAAAACATACTAACCAACGTCGAATCGAACCCGATACCATAATAATCTCACTAAATCTCTTTTATGGTCCATGCATAAATAAACAGCCCTTTACATTAGTATCCAGATTTATAGTTCATTTAATATTGCTTGCATGAATAAAATAATACGCCCAAAATTTTTTTTTTCCTATCCCGAAAGTGAAATTATGTCGTTGACCTCATTTTTCCAACATATGTACACGCGAGACGTACTATATAAGAAAACCGAAAGAAGAAAATGTAATATCCGTTAAAAATATTTAGCAAAACACGATACCATAAGAAAATGGGAAATTTATACTAGTGTGTATGAGACAAAGAGAGGAAGAGCGCAATCCAGAATTTTAATGTTATTTTTGTTTGTTGGTTGGTCCCGTAACTGTTTTCGTTTTATTTTATCTTGTTTCACGTAGCCTTGGAAATGTTTATCAATGAAAATTTATACGCTCAAGGGTGGTACAAAATTTACGTTACGAGAATTATTTGTTAGTAGAGTAGAATTTGGGATGGTATATCACTCGTACCCAATTTCTACTAAAAAAAAAAAATATTTTTTGGGGTGATACGAGTATGGTTATTGGATTTTTCCGCCTGATTTTATGCAATACGTGTATTTACAAATAATATTTTCTTAGTATACATTTAGACACGGTGACGAGATAGTTCAAGTTGTAAAAATAATAGCAACGCGTTTCCAATGATTTTTTCCGAGGAAAATTGGAAAATTTTTAATTTTCGTTTAAAAGAAAAATGTAAAAAAATTCTAATATTTTGTTTAGATTACACATCTATAAAAATTTTAATCTTTCGTTTGCAAGAGATGAAAATTTTGTATAATAAACAAATTATAATGAGAATTAAATTTTTGGTGAAAAGATTATTTCAATCAACGAAAACAGTTTATTTTAGTGATATGGTTTTTTTTTTGATGTAATTAATAAAATAAAAAGAGGCATGGGTTTGTGTTAGTGTGCGTGCGAGGTGGAAGTTAATTAAAAAATACTCAACACATTATTTGATGCGTAATCATGCGAACGATACACCTTGCTGGGTGTTTGTGCTTTTTTGGTTCTTAACCAGCAAAATTTGTTTATAAATATTTTATTATGTGATGGTGTTGGTGGTTCGCTCGAGACGAATTACTGTAACAAACTCAATAACATAAATATTTTACAACCTCATCGTATTTAAAAAAAAGTTATACATAAGAAATTCCCAAACTTGTAACCTTGAAATTCGCAACACCAACAAATCATTATTCAATTAAATTAATCGACTTCCTTATATATATAAAAGAACAATTAAATAATATTTGCGTACAAGATGTCGCATATAAACAACCGCACGATAACGATCTGATAATAAAGAATGTATTTATAATTAAAATTCGCAACACTCTACCAAAAATAATTTTGGCCGTGCGGTTGACCGCACAAATAAAATATCCTAGACTCGGTCGATAGCAATTTAGTTCAAATTACCTTAAAAAATGTATTTGGTTCAATAATTATTTAAATTAAAAAAAAAAAAACGATTAAATTTGGTTATAATTTCCTTAAATAATTAGCCGTGAAAACCAACCAAGGCGGATGAGTAATAAAAAAAAACTGAAATCTGTTTTAAGAACTCGCACTTATTGGAAAAAAACAAGTACTTTGTGTTTATATTGAATACATTTTTATATTTACGTATCTGTCTGTGGTTGTTTGATGTTTTGAAATAAAAAATATAATAAAAATTTCTATTTATTTCTAACAAAAATATATAATCTATTTCAATACAGTATTATTTACTTATATGCGATAGAGTTATCTTATCTCTCGAAAATGACATTAAATTGATTATTTGACACAATTAAAATTTATTACAAGCACGTAGATATCGATATAATGAGCATACATGTGCGTACAATAGTTGGATATTCTTTAATTTGGAAAAATTTATAATCTAATAAAACCTGTATTAAACGGAAAGCGGGTTGCAAATCGAATTCAATTAAAGTTTAAATTTCTAGATAAGTATTTCGGATATTGCAGGTTAAATTCGATGTTAATCTGTGTTTAGATAATCCACTTTTCGGCTCTTTTCGAGACGGAAATTTCTTTGTGGAACCTAATTTATTCAAATAAGAATTCTGGCAAGATGACTTATTTTCTGTCTCTTTGTTGCAGAAAAATTTAAATTGGTTGTCAATTTTTTATTGTTTTAGAATTTGATTATATGCTTAGGTTGGATGGGTATTTCTGGATTATTATTATTATTGAAGTTGGCCTGAACCCAAGGAGTTTCCGTCTTTGATGCCACAATCGTGCACACCGTGGATTCTCTTCCAAATCGGAACTATGCGTTCCGTTACGCTTAATAAACTAGATCTTGAACCTAAAGCAGTGAAGATAGCAATCTTCAAAGACCTGTGAGCAAGAAACTGGAACCTAGCTTACTCACCCTATTAAAGTTAGCCGACTCCAGCCGAAAAATGTCGATAATGCAGATTCAAACTAATCAAACGAAAATGACTGCCGATTTTTGTCGGTAACATCCCAGCCGAAAAAGGTCGATAATGCAGATATGAATTTTATGCCGAAATGTAATTGATTTTATTGCAAATTTTTATTTTGTTCTTCCTAAAATCCAACTAAAAAATTTAAAATAAGAAATTTTCATTCGAAACAATAAAAATTAATATACAAAACATAATTTCTCTAAGTGCTGTATTATTGTTTGGAGTTAAAACTTGAAATGTATTTTTAGTTAAGTGTTTAGAGAATTTTTAAGATACCATGTCATCTAATAATTATCATTTGAAAGGTCTATTTCTATGTTGGAAGTTCGGGAAAACTCGATTGAATATATCGCACACAAAAAATTTGAAATTTTTTAAAAATTGACCGTTTAAAGTGTCATGGCTGGAAATAGATTCAAATGAAAGGTCCTATTGATGCTCATACCTGGAAAACATTTCAGGTCAATTTCTATGTTAGAAGTCCGGGAAAACTCGATTGAATATATCGCACACACAAAATTTGAATTTTTTTAAAAATTGACCGTTTAAAGTGTCATGGCTGGAAATTTTCAAATTTTGTGTCTATATAGGACCTTACATTTGAATCTATTTCCAGCCATGATACTTTAAACGGTCAATTTTTAAAAAATTTCAAATTTTGTGTGTGCGATATATTCAATCGAGTTTTCCCGGACTTCCAACATAGAAATCGACCTGAAATTTTTTCCAGGTATGAGCATCAATAGAACCTTACGTTTGAATCTATTTCCAGCCATGACACTTTAAACGGTCAATTTTTAAAAAATTTCAAATTTTGTGTGTGCGATATATTCAATCGAGTTTTACCGGACTTCCAACATAGAAATCGACCTGAAATTTTTTCCAGGTATGAGCATCAATAGGACCTTACATTTGAATCTATTTCCAGCCATGACACTTTAAACATTATAGACATAATTGCAAGTTTTATTGCATTTAATAAAAAAAATTAATTTAGAATAGTTTACGTTGATGAACCGAAATAAACATTTTTGATTTAAAAAGTAATTACTGTTTAACACCAAAATTACGAATCTGCATTACCGACATCAACTGGCGAATAATACAAAATGTTTTGATTCTACATTATCGACTTTTTCGGCTGACATATTTTGTTATTACAGCCGAATCTGCATTATCGACAATTTTCGGCTGATATATTTTTGTTATAACAACCGAATCCGCATTATCTACATTTTTCGACTGATGCGTTTTAGTTGTTACATCCGATTCTGCATTATCGACATTTTTCGGCTGAAGCGAGTCGGCTAACTTTAACTGTATGCTTACTGGACAACAGCAAACAAAGTGGATACCGTCATCGACCTCTTCAAGACAGTCATCATACAAGGATCCGTGAGCGAGTCCAATTCTATGTAAATTTAGTTTGAAACGGCCATGAAACGTAAGAATAGGGGCCAAAACTCGTAGCTGGTCTTTCTTTAGAGACAAAGCATATTTGGTTAACCTAAGATTAGGTTCACAATTATTTCGCCTTCCGGCAAGTAGAGGAAGCGCAAAGCGACAACGAACTGTTAAACTTACACCCAGAAGGAAATCTGTAGAACGCAAAAATGCACATGCGCGTAGACCAAGCAAATAATTTTCTTGTCTTCTCATCCACATTTAATTGGTAATACGCCTGACAAATCAAGCTTCATAAACTGTTTGCCCACTTGAATAGCCTGAACAACTACTTCTATTTTCATAAACGATTGTTAATGTCCACTAAATACGGATTCCCTGCTCCCCAGTCTGACTGATCAGTTTTGCTTATGACTCCTAATTTCTCTAATCAACCAAGCTCCTTCTCTAATTTATCTTTCAAGCAAATGGTACGAATGCGTCTTTTATTATACGAATTGGCTGTTTTTTATCTTTAGTGAAATTTATGGGCCTGTATATCTTGCTAACTACCTTAATTACTTCCTAAATTATATTAATTTAGAAATGTCTCTGCCCAAAATGCTTGTTGCAATCCGCTTTCAATTACCACTAATTTAACCAAAAATAACTTACCGTTATAAATGCGGATGTTTTGAAGCTGCTTTGATACCAGATCCTTTATTTTCAAAATAGCCTCATACGGCATCAGCTGATACTTTGAGAATTTTTCCTTATATATGAGCAATGGTTTTGCTGGTATTGCTCATCCGTATCCGTAGACTAGAGGCACTTATGTCACGAATATTGTCACACACAGCTGAAAAGCGGTATTGGGTGTTCAACCGAAAATATTCGAATGCGACTTATTTTCAATTGTGACAAGCAATTCTCGACAGGTTTAGTAACACTGAATCTGACCACGTCTTAAAAAGATATCGGTAGACATCGGTAGTTATATTTTGGAAATGGAAGGTCTCAACGGGAGACCAATAAAGCCTTTTTCGGAACAAGAACTCGTGGGAATAATTAGGGGGTCTACTTCATCTTTTACGGCTGACGAATTGGGAGTGGTCTGCGAACAGTTTGAAAAGTTATGGATCCAAAAAAATAATCCTTCGGTGTTGCGCGAAACGCGAGAATTATAAACGAAATAAATTTAGATCACGGGAAGTAAGATATGTCGAGTTGGCCAGCTGAATCTCAAGAGAATATTACGACCAGAATTGTCCAAACGAAATTTATTTAGACGCCATCGCGAAGCCGACTCAAATTTGATCCACAAGCAATGCAAAATCGTTACTTAAAAATCCAAACCTTATTATATGTTGAAACTATCGAGACTTAGGACATCGATACCCAGATAGTACTTTGCCGCTACATTGTTTTATTTTGTTATGCATTTGGACAAAATGAGACTATTAAATCTCAATGATCGTAATGTTCCACACGTCCGGTACAACCTTCGTCTCGTGTACTCAAGATGAAAAAACAAATGGTTCCAGCAACATATGATTCGGCAACGAATACCGAACCTTTCGCCCAACGCTAGCACAAACCGATGCTATATATTGAATCTGCATAGTCAAATATAAAAACCTCCGCACCTAGTCGGTCAGTGGAACAATCGAGCCATCAGCACAATCCTTTGTGCACTAGAACACTATGCACAATTCACTATTTCAAATTTCAAAAGTCTCTGAAACGACCTTGTGCTGAAACCGTTATACCTAATTTAAACGATCCGCGTCCTCATGTTGTCGTTAATATTGCTGGCCACAATATTCGAGGTTTATTAGACAGGGGGCTTCAATAAGCATTCTGGGATGTGATCCCTTGAAACGGCCGAACAATTGGGACATTTCCATACAAAAACCTGTCGTCAGAAGTAAAAACAGCCGACGGCACCAGATATAAAATAATTGATTACATTGACGGGCCGATAAGCTATAAAAATGTATGTCTTTCTATTTGTTTATTTCTTGTTCCGACATTGCGGAACATATATTGCCTAGTTCATAACGAGACGAGTTTGATCGAATTACGAACTTTGATAATCGAACATCGCATATACGTTGGCAATTGCACTCCAATAAAGCAGCGACTTTAAGCGGTATCGCCCGCAATTCAAGCTCTTATTTATTTGAGACGGAAGTTATCGAAAAAAGCTCTAGTTAGTGGTCCTCGCCAGTGGTATTAATTCGCAAGCCAAATAAGGTCAGACTTTGTCTAGATTCGAGAAAATTTAATGCGGTGACGAAAAAGAATGCGTAGCTGCTTCCGTTAATTAATGGTATGCTCGGGCACCATCATCTCGAGCATTGACCTTAAGGCAGATACCTTTAAGCAAAGAATCGCGAGATAAAACTGCCTTTAAGGTGCCTGGCCGCCCGCTTTATCACTTTCGAGTCGGAGAACATCTTAAACAAGCGGCCCTGGTGAACTAAACAAAAAAAAAAAAACAAAAAATTAAATTTCAAAATTTAATATTGTTAACCCATGTTGGCATTACATTATTTCGGAAATCCAAAGGAAAATTAAAATAATTATAAATAAAATAAAAAAGGTTTAATGAGAGACTGTTAATACAGATTTCACCAAGGGTTTTAGGTTAATCAGAATATATAAAGCTGGCTACCTAATCAAAGAAATATAGAGCCAATGTACAATGTGGGGTTCCAAACCACAACTTTCTCAGATACTTTGCTTTATATTGAATTTTTTTCAGTAAAGGTCCAATCCAATACCTGATCTGAGGAAACTTGCATTTCCTAGAGAAAAGGATCAACAGTTTTGTGTGAAATGAATGCCAAACACACTTTGCATGTGTGCTCTTAGCACCCTTCCAGAGAAGAGACGATAAGATGCAAAGAAGAGGCGATAATATCCCATCTTGTGATGTGCTTCATAAATCTGCTATTGGAGGACCAAACCAGGCTGGCCTCACGACCTTGGTATTAATTATTTGATCTACCCAGTCCTTGAATGACTCCTTCACGTACAGAGAGGAAATTGCTTTGTGATCGCCTCTGCAGTCGGACGTTGTTAAGCACCTCTTCTATATTAAGAAAAATTATTCTGGTGTATTCCTTATGCTCAAAGGATTTCTCGATAGGAGCAATAAGTTAGTGGAGAGCAGTTTCCATAGATTTTTCTTTGCAATATGCATGTTGGAATTTCGATCTTGCTAAATCAAAATGCTAATATGGACTAATGTGTCTGTTTTTCCAAAAATTTTAGAAAGGAAGAGCCTAAACATATAAAGGTCTTTGAGACTACTTTAGTCTATTTACTAGATACCTTTCAGCCAGGGTAAGATAAGTCAGTCATTTATTGGACATCTGTCGGTATAATGCCCTGCAGAATTATAAGGCTTAAAGCTATTTATAGCTCATAGGATTCCCCCGATTATAATCTGGCTTACAATGCCTGCGACTTTGTTGTCCATGGGTCTTTGTGGTGCAGATTCGCCAAACTGGGTTTTCAGTAGTAGCTCTGAGACTTCTGCACTAGCTACGGTCCAAGACCGGTCGTTGAAGAAACTCGAAGTGGTGGGACATAGAAATAGTACTTTATACAGCCTAGATGCTTCAGAGGATCCTGTATTTTATCACAGTATCTTGTGTCGAATCAAGGTGAGGGGGGAGAGGGTTGGAATCAGCGATACCGGTACCGATACTGAATTTCTTAGGATTGTTTTAAAAATATCTCAGTTGGTTTTTCTCCTGTTTCTATTGAGCATGTGCGCGGCCTATATCTACCTTGGAGTGATGGAGCTTAATGTACAGGTACCTCAATATTAGGTTTGCTCCTTTACTTCAACCTCTATCACTGTGATTCCCCCAGGGATCATCAACGTAATATCATCGAAGTGGACATGTCCAGGTTTGTTCAGAATGATTCTACATAGCTCACTCGTTTCTATGACAACAAACTGGAGTTAGCCGGGGTCTCTAAAGGTATCAACGTCCTCAAGATGTCACGTTCATCTTATTAATTTTGTGTATGGCTGTGCTGAAACCATTGCAAATTAAATAATTAGTTTCGCCAGCACAGCCAGTAACTTTTTACTTAAAATGATAATAGCTGACCTATAATCAGCCTTTGGTTGTTCTAGCTTGGCCACTTTAGAATTTCTTTCGGGCCGTACTTCTAGTCTAGCAACAGACCAAGCCACCTAGCCGGAACGGGTCCAGCGAATCTTATTGAGCTTTGTTAGATCTCTCCAGGCTTTTTTCTTGGTTTTGAAAGATGATATATACGACGGGATTATCCTTGCTTGTGCTCTTGTCCCTAGAGATTGCATTCGAGGAAGGAACCTAGTTCGTGCTTGTATCCAGTTTTTTTCGGTGCTTCTTGAGAGCCAAGCCTAATAGCCAAAGTTGTGTGTTGTTTCCGTTTTGTTCATGCGTATTATGGACCACGCCTTATGAGCAAATCCTACGTTTGTAACCTATGCCTTCGAGACTACGACTAAAGGCCATAATCCCACTAACACTAGTTTCCGGGTTTTTAAGAGCGCCGGATTCTTATTTTTAGTTTCATCCCTGTTTTTTTATAGGAGTAGCAGAGAAAGAAATGTTCATCTGTGCAGAGATCCACAGTATTTATACGGCAGTTTGATCTGGAGGACGCCAAGTATGTACATACACCGTTAGAGACTGATCTTTTTCTTATACGCAGAATTTCCTTTTAAGGACTTTTTCGTTCTAATTATGATAAAATGAACGAATCAAAATGTGGCACTCTGATGATTCGGAGATGTGGCGTATTTTTTCGAAATTGGAAACTATTGCACTATGTAGATGGCTATGTGATAAATCTCCAGAATTTGCTTCACTGAATTTCCAATTTCGGTCTTATTCATTATAATTATGAAAAATGTGCCCCATGGGCACTCGAAATTGGACAACTTTTATCTATTGAACTGTGTAGATGTGTAATAGAGGTGCGGTCCCGGGATTTCCCGGGACTCGTTTCCCGGGAAATATTAAATTTTACCGATTCCATTTCCCGGGATTTTGGACCTAAAATTTCCGGGATCCGAGATTTAAAAAAAAAAAATAAAAATTAAACATTGTTTTAAAAACAATCCTACCTGCATTAAATGTTGCATTATAAACGCCACCACATTTGACATTCACCACCCCACATTTGATGGTCACAACTTCATATAACAGTAAGTGACGATTGTACACCCTACTATGTTTTCATATTTTTTATTTCAACTTTTTGGTACTTAACCGAGCAAACGGGAGCACGATACAACCCTAAAGAAAAAATTAAACAATCAACAAACGTCTGTCTTGGATTTTATGAAAAAACGAACTTTAAGATTGGCTGCTCTAGATGGGTTTTCCATATATGGAATTTGAAAAAGTACATTTATTCGAGAATCACCATCTTCTAAGCAAATGTACCTGCCGACGGGATTAATAGGCGTAATGTCCCTCATACATAGTTTTTATTAGACAGCCAAACAAAATACTATTACAGAGATTGATGAACTGAAACGTAACCTCTCAAAATTTAGTCTAACATTAGATGAATGGACGCAAGTAACCGAAATCGACAATATATGAATTTCTATTTCTTTACAACCGTGAGGATAAGTTCGGAAGAATATCTACATTTTACCGTCATTGGACAATCATGGTATACATTTGTCCATTATAGACGTATTATACAAGTCTACAAGCCTACTTATTTTCCTAATGATAATAATATTTTGGGTGACAATGGTTTTATATGTGAAGATGACACTGTTAGCTCAAATGATGTAAGTAATCATAGTGGCACAGTTAATTCAGAAATTAGAGTCGGAGTCAGATAACGAACAGTTTGATATTGGTACATCATCAGAGAATGAGATTCATTCTGACTGTAATAACGCCTTAGAAACTATTTGAAAAATTGCTAAGGTTCTTAATCATATCTGGTTCGAAGCTCAATGTTACTAAATTACGTCAAAACTCCACATGGGCGAGAACTTAATTTGTTATTGAACTGCGAAACAAGCTAGAATAGCATCGAATAGCATTTTTTGCTTTTGTTAAAAACTTTGGAAAGACAAAACAACGCATTATCAGAAGAGTTTTTGAATTCCCTAAAAAAAAGAAAACGAATAACCGAGCATCGGAACAAAGAGCTAGTCTTATTGATGTTATTTTCACAAAGTTCGAAAAATTTAGAATGAGTCTGACACCAAAATTTACCAATATCACCAAGATATATAGTATACTATTTAAACTATAGCAAGAGAAATCTATGATAACCTTTTTGAAGATGATGACTTTTGCGGTGACAGCATATCGACCTGAGCCTTTACATCAAGAAATAGATTACCTCTAGCAAACTCAATTTGGTAAAACTATTTGAGGCTTTGAAAAATGTCCGAAAAAATTTTACTAAATTCTTTACGAATTGTTTAGCAAAATTTTTAGTAAAAATTTCTGGAATCGGATGGATCATGGCATGAGAAGTATTCACTAAGCCACATTTTCACTAAGCTACATTTTCCTTTATATGTATTAGTTAGTTAACCCTGTATAAGTCGGAATTACAATGTTTTGATTATTATTTGATTATTATTATTTGATTATTATTATTAATGTTTTATTTATTAATGTTTTGATTATTATTATTTGGGCAGTTTTATGATTATTATTAAATTTTATTTCAAAAGACCGTTAAATATGATTTTAAAAACATCAAAGATTAAAAAATGTTAAAGCAAATTTTTTAAATTTTAAGTACAATTTACACTATTGAATAAAATCCACGACTTAGAGAATTATTTTATATAGATCAACAGGATGCTTCATCATTGTCCGTTCAATTAAATTTAGCTATAACGAAAATTTCCAAAAACTTATTCATAACCACCTACGTATTGCAATCGATTAAAGATATCCAATTTAGCGAAAATACGTCACATGTTTATGCGGATTGTCGGGTGTCACTACACATTGGTCCGATCCTTCCGATCCTTTTATCATAATTAGCACGAAAAAGCCCAACACAGAAATTCGGTGGAGCGAACCGTGGAGATTTTGCCACATAGTCACATACATAGTGCAATAGATTAAAATTGTTCAATATCGCAAAAATATGCCAGTCAGGATGCATTAATATGGCTCGTTCATTTTATCTTAATTAAAACCGAAGTCTTAAAATGGAAATTCGGTGAGGTGAATCCATGAGACTTTATCACATAGCCACGCATAAGGTGTAATACTAAAAAAACTGCTGAACTTCGAAAAAATACCCTTCATTTTTATGCGGATCGTCAGGGGTGCTCCATCAATTTGCTTCCTTTAATTTTTCGTAATGAGAAGAACCCAACCAAAAGAAAAACCCCGTAAATGGAAATTCTGTGGAGAGAATCCTGTTCAATAGGTAATAGGTAATCCAGTTCAATAGGTAAAATATGTTCAATTTCGTAGAAATGCGCCACATGTTTATCGGGATCGTTAGGGTGCTCCATTGTGGCCCGAATATTATTTGAAAATTATAATGAAATAATTCATTATACTATCTCAGATTAAAGCAGTCCGATTTGGAAAAAATATGCCGCCTATCTCGCAAATCAACAGGTGGAACACCCTGATCGTAACAATTAAGTCCGTAAATTGAAATTTTGTAGAAGGTATCCTGGATATTATGGCATATAGCCTCTACGGAAATACTGTTTTTCGGATAACGTGCAATAGATGAAAGCGGTCCAATTTAAAAAAAAATTGCTTTCGTTTTAAATCGTAAGGTTTTTAAAATGGGCTGGTTTTGTATTATAAAATACTTTAATGTAAGAGTAATCCTAGGGATTTTCTCGGATCTGAAATATGGTTTGTTCCGAGACTGAACCCATTGTAATTGTAATTAAATACAGGTATGCTTGATCACATTAGTTGATATCTCTAGACGTAGGTTCCCATTACAAGACTTTCGTAGTCCGCACGATCCGCATAGACATGTGACGAATTTTTGTAAAGTGGAACAGCTTGAATCTATTGCACTATGCATGTGACTATGTGTCAAAATCTCCAAGATTCGCTCCACAGAATTTCCATTTTCGGACTTTTTCGTTCTAATTATGACAAAATCGAGGACACATGGGGCACGCTGACGATCCTCAAAGACTTGTTGATTATTTTTTGAAATTGGGCAACTCTTATCTATTGCACTGTATATGATGACTTTGGGGTCAGATCCCTATTATTTCATTAACATTTTTTTGTTTATCTGGTACGACTAAAGCCTTGTTCTCATTAGTCAAGTTACTTGATTTCAAGTACTTTATAAAAAGAGTGAGGAAAGTACTTTATAAAAAGAGTGAGTTTAAAATTGAAGACAAAAATAAAGTGGAGTTGTGCAGAAATTATAATTTTTTTGGAATTTGTCCAACCCTTCTGTGGAGTGAAGTCCTGTGGAACATCGATTTAACTGTATATCACGACGCATTTCCCGAGATGAAAATTTTAAAAATTTATTAACTAAAATGAACGAGAAAGGGCTAAACTCGGATATGGATTATTGGCGTACTGGCTCTAGACTTGGTATATTAGTTCGAATTTTGTTGTTGTTGGTTAAGTAAGCAGCATAAAATGATTTTAATGCGGTTATTTTAGATTCGAGATATTTTTTTTTGATTTTCTTCCGTCTCCATCATTTTCGAAGTGGTTGTTATGCTGAAACAACGATTCAGATATTTCTTGTTGCTTGGGTGATTGAGTTTATTTGATTTTCTTTCCGAAGAATCTTCTAAACTCAAATCAAATCCTGTTCCATCTTGATTTTATCAAATTGCTAGAAATAGTTTTGTAGTACGACATGCCTTATGCACTTGTTGTGCTATTATTTAACGCAGGCTTTTCTTGTTTATCCTTTTCTGTTCAAACATTTAACTATGTGTGGGTATTTCGTTAATTAGCGCTAACAAGTTAATAGAAGGTGGAACAAAGTTATCTATTAACGGCGTTCTTTCAGTAACCGGACATACAATGTGAACGACCCTTCGCAAATATTCGTTTTTATATAAGTTGTCTGCGACTGATGTTCTTCATTTTTCTCCATACGTATTAATTTGGGAATCGTTTATAAAATTCAAAAATTTTGACGAACTCGGGTGCAGTTTGTTGCTTGTTATAGAAGGAATTACAAACACACCAATGGTATCAGTATTTACATATTTTGTGATATCAGCAAATCACCCTACGCAGCTGCGCTCTACGCAACAATCTAGATCGAGCACGGTTTAAATCGTATTAAAGAAAACCCCGCTAAAGCAAGTAAGCTTACCCAGGCTTGTACTAATGGAAGCAAGACAGTCCAGTCTCCTTACCAAGCAGATCGTCGACGTATTCAACTTGGAAATCAAATCAATCAAGGATAGATTCCAACCTTTGAGTTGGCTGACGAGGTCAACGACAATGATGGACTATGACAACCGCATCTCCTAGATAATAAACTTGCGGAAATCGCATTTTCAGATATCAAAAGAGGAAATGTAATATGTAGTTCAAAACGGGAAACACTTCAGTTATATTGTACGATCAAATAACAAGAAAGTGTCGATTACGTTCTTCGTTTTCTTAATAATAATTGTAGAACACTAAAAGTGAAAATACAAAATAAGGCACGAGGTTAAATGTCGAACTTATCCACCAACTTCTAAATTAATTACGTTTTAATTAGAAGTTGTTGGATAAGTTCGATATTTATTTAAGTTGAACTTTGCGGAATCTATCAAAACACCCGGACATCTTATTCAATCAAAGTCGAGTGGCAATGTAGTTTACACGTCATATAAATAATGAAAATCCAAATATGATACGGGTAATAACCTACTAACAAACCTGGATCGCCAAAACTTATTCAAAACGACAAATAAGAAAAAATTTCTGTATGTGTGCAACCTAGGGCATATTTGACCAGGCATGCAAGGTATGACCGCGGCCGCACTCACACCGAAGAGTGCATGGCAACATAAATTGCCGTCGATATTAAAAATTAAATTTTTCGTGAAATTGAATTCCTTAAAAAAAGTGAGTGACTAAGTGCGGAAGTTTGGGCGTCTTTGTAACCAACAGACGAAACTGACTTAAACCATCACACCTAAACGTTATCGATATTGTCCCTACCCATTTCTTCACTCTTTGCGGCTTTGTTCCTCGTATCTCAATTGAGGAGGGATTAGTCATGAGGTTTGGGGTGATAAGAAGGAACCTAGATTACCGCAAATTTCAAATAAAATTGAACACAATAAAACATTTAGAGACCACATAAAAACACGGAGGCAAAAACCGTAGCCAACTCTCTTACCTAAGAGAAAGGGTAGATTTCAAAGTTTCAGTCTCTACTGTCTAGATAGATTGAGTGATCGGAGTGAAACTTCATGCATAAGCTTTTTTAGTAAGTAGAGAGATCTCAGTGACTTTTGAAAGAAATCGGTCCACCGGAAGTGGAAACTTCCATACCTAGTTTTTCGTTTTTTGCAAATACTTTGAAAAGTATATCATTTACAAGAAAAATGATTATAAACTAAAAAATTCTAAATTAAATTTTGTAACAATGCCGTTCTAGATCAGTTTTCCAAAATTTAAGCGGAAGTGACTTTTTTTTGACAAGTAACCATTTTCAACCGAAATCTGCCTCTGTAAAGACCAGGTGGACTGATTAATCGAAATAAAACTTCATATATAAACTTTTTCCACAAACTGGGAAACTGCAATTAAATTTGGTCGACATCGGTCAACCAGAAGTGACCGCTTCCACTGAAGCTTTTTCGGTTAACCACTGGAAGTGACAGAACTAAAATCTGTTATGAACTAACAGATTTTAAATTATTTTTTCCACCACACCATACCGGTCCAGATCAATTTTCAACAATTTAAAAGGAAATAACGATTTTCGTTAAAAAATGTTTTTCAGTAAAAATTTGGGTTATTATATGGATTATTTCTTCTGTAAATCCAATTCCTTACCTATAACGACCGTTTACGTTTATGTTTAATTAATAACTCATTTGCAATTTTTAGTAATTTAGAAATTAAAGCACGCACCAGCTCATTCGAACCTTATTAAAGTTAGCCGAAAGTTTCCAGCCGAAAGATAAAAACGTCGATAATGCAGATAGTG
The DNA here is from genome assembly GCA_947310385.1 of Nephrotoma appendiculata. Classification (NCBI taxonomy): domain Eukaryota; kingdom Metazoa; phylum Arthropoda; class Insecta; order Diptera; family Tipulidae; genus Nephrotoma; species Nephrotoma appendiculata. The sequence goes on along the minus strand of OX371225.1, from coordinate 214,101,451 downwards.
TCTCCGCTTTCTCAGCCAAAAAACGTCTCCATTGATCAACATTCTTCAGCCGAAACTTAACCGAAACATTTATTTCAACAATATATCAACAAGAACCAATTTAAGCTTATTATTATGCGAAGTTTGTGGTCTTAACCTAAATCTATTCAAACTTGTGAAATACAAATATTTAAATCAATCAATCACAATTCGAAAAGCAATATTGTTAACCTTGCTTCAAATGAACATAAAATATGGTGGGGATACCACTATGGCCATTTAATATATCATAATATTGGTCAACTTCGGCATAATTGTGGAAAAATTCTGAAGGGGATACATGGGTGTAATTTAGGATAATTCGCTAATTCAATATATCGAGCTATGAATGGCCTGCCGTTCTAGGTAAAGATGCCGAGTCATTGATGTCACTGTGGTCATCTGATACGTCACCATGTTAGTCAACAAATATTCGCTTATTGATGCCTTCGAACTCTAATGTGGTTCAGGAAAGCAAATTATGAATGCAAAACGATTCGATTGATCTGCAATTCAATTATTGGAGTTTTATTCAAATTTGACCTCCAAAGCCCCAAGCGATTTTCTTAAACTTTTTACAAAAGTCAAACAATAGACACAGCATGTTAACTTAGAGCGAAAGGCCATTCAAAGCTCTAAATTACACCCATGTATCCCCTTCAGAACTTTTCCACAACTATGCCGAAGTTGACCGACATCGTGACCTATCAAATGACCATAGTGGCATCAATGACACGGCATCCTTATCTAGAATGACAGGCCATTTAATGCTCGATGTATTGAATTAACGAAATTTTCTTAAACTACACCCCTGTATCCCCTTCAGAATTTATCCACAATTAGGATGAAGTTGACCAACATTATGACATATCAATTGGCCATAGTGGCATTCCTACTACATTTAAAGTTCATTTGAAGCAAGGTTAAAAATAATGCTTTTCAAATTATGATCGATTGATTTAAACATTTGTATTTCTCAAGTTTAAATAGAATTAGGTTTTACAACAAACTTAATAAAACATTCAAATTGGTTTCAGTTTATGTGTTGTTGAAATAAATTTTTCGGCTGATGACTTTCGGCTGAAGGATGTTGATCAATGGTGACATATTTATAAATTTTCGGCTGAGAAAGCGAAGACACTATCTGCATTATCGATTTTTTTATCTTTCGGCTGGAAACTTTCGGCTAACTTTAATAATATCTCATTCGATGACATTTTAAGTAACTACTTCATTAAATTAACTTGAAAATATATGAACGCAAACTTGAAATCAAGTAACTTGACTTATGAGAACGAGGCTTAACTCATTTTCGTTTTATTCCGGTTAATAACATTAATAAAAAGCTAGTCGCAAAAATTCACAAAAACTTCCAATACGTTAGATTTTCAAAAATGTTTGTTCTAATAAATTTATAAATTTAGAATTAGATTTGCTTTACTAAGACTTTTTTATACTAATACCTCAATGACATCGCTGTTACACTAGAATTAACATTTCTTTTAACACCAACTCTTAAATCGTAACGTGCTAAATAATCTTAATCAGAACCAATATAATGATTGAAGTGACGATTTGTAATCTAATTGATTTATTTTAGAGAGTTTTTTTTTTGTCAAAATGAAAGTTTTTTTCTGATAAGTGTAAAATAAATTCCGCTTAACGCAGAGTTTATAGGAAATGTACTTTAATAATTTATTGCAGTAAATTATCTCAATTGCATAAATGTATAAATCTTATCACCATGATCATCATAATATGTGCGAACTATGAGCGAACAAATAAATCTGATTGTTCTCGAAATTAATTTTATAATTAATATTAATCCGCAAGTCGTCTAATTGTCTGTTAAATGTACGACATAGGAAATAACAAACATTTTGTGTTGCAGTGGCGATTCTAACCAAATTTTTGTCGTGAAATCCAAATACAACCAAAAAATTTAAAAACAATAGATTGTTTATTAGTTAATTATGTATTATATAGCCATATGTGCATAATTGTGTATGTGCAAATTAACCAGGCGCTGTCTCGTGCGCATATCGATTATTTATGCACCGCGGATAGTTATTAGCGAAATTGGCACAATTAGCTTTGGCTATTTTAGGATTTTATTAACTGCGAATTAATTGCTAAAAAAAAAATAAATAATTAATTGATATCTATGTATACACAAATCGATTTGGAGGTGAGATTTTTTTTTTTTTTTTTTGGTTTACATACTGATATGTTGTATATATTGTGGCAAGTTGTAAAAGAACAAGAAACAGAATTAATAAAACGAACCGAACAAAAATTATGTCTAAGATTTATTCGTGTGTAGGAGATGTGGTTTGAGCGTAAATTTAATGCATTCTATATATAAAAACGACTAAGTGTGTGTGAGCCGTATCGATAACGCAATTAAAATCATAAAATGTTGAGTATCTGATTAAAATGCCACTATCTCGTTACCGTCCGTACCGCTCACTTCCTATACCCCCATATATACACCGCACAAGTATTCAAGATTAGTTTGTATATAGAACGCACTAATCATAGACAGCGATCGAAGAACCGCGTTATTCAACTTTTTTTAGTTTGAGTTTTAAAAAATAAATAAAATAAATTTTAGTTTAAAAACTGATTTGTTGAACTCAGATCAGTTTCGAAACCATACAACACCATCACCAATCTTATCGAAATTTGGCTTCAAAACGAAAAAAAAAAAAATAATTTGAATTTTTAATTCGACAAAATTTTGTGTGTGTGTGCCTTATCAATTTCTATGACACCAAAATACAGTTAAAAAAAAAATTTAAGTTTCTTATTTTAATAAATTATTATTTATTTTGTTAATTATATATTATAAATGTTTGTTAATGAAAATGTGGATGCTGAACAAAATCATGAAAATAATTCAGTTAAAATTAATTTGTTGCAAAAAAATAATAAAATTCTGTCAAATGATAAGGAGAATTACATAAAGGCCTGGATCATCGACATAACAAATGATAACAACAATAATACAATTGTGAATAGTGCACCACTAAAAAATATTAATAATACTAATTATAAATTAAATAACTATAATAATAATAATAAAACTAAAAGACTATGGAATGTGCCTTGGATAATCGTTCTCATAAGTGTAATTCAGGTGAATTTAATTTTGTTGTTTTTGTTGTTGCTTTTTTGGGGGGTAAAGGTGTTACCTACATGTAATATTTTATTGTACGTACCTACTCTACAGCTAGATAAATAAATAACATTTATAGCGATGTTTTATTTGTATAATTTTTAGAAAATTGTTTTGATTAAGAAAATTACAGAGGTTTTAAGATTTATGTACGAAGGAAGTGTTCGACGTGTTATGTTTTAGTGTTTATCGATATTTTTAAAATTTACGTGTGAGTTTATGTGTTTGACCGTTGAATAAATTTATTAGTGTTCTAAACAGCTTGCGGCTTGTACCGTGGGGCGATTTGCGGAATTTTCCGTCGTGGTAACATTTTTATACTTATTTTTAAACATATAAATAACTGTACGTCGTTACTTGGCATTTATTTTGGTCTTATAAGCATGACATCGATATGCCATTATAATTTTGACTTAAGATAGTTACGTAACTGTTCTCGATAATGATGTCGAATTTGCTTTTATAGTTCTATATGTTTTGCAACTTATTTGAACCCCATTGTATATTTATGTGAATGAAACTGAGTCTCATTCTCTTTCTTGTAGCTTCAAAACTGGTATGAAATATCAGAACCATTCAGTTTTTGTGCACGGAAGTGTGTTGTATAGAAAACCTTAAAACCATTTGGCCACTTCCACGCATGTAGTGTGTCCCCATTTTTGAAACTCACGTCTGTTTTGGAGCATCGAAATGTTATAAGTTTTGCAGCCAGTTACATACGGTAGCAATTGCTACTTGATCGAGCTTATGAACCGTGTTTCTGTCACCGTAATCGCATTTACTTTGCGTTGCATTCACACAGTGCCGAACTGTCACTTTCTTCAATTACGGCTAACGCTAACATCTTGTCTAGTTCTTTATAAAGTTATGTGCTTGTCTAGTCGGTGATATAGCGTAATACCTCTGTTTTACTGGTGACGATTTTCCGACAATGGTCTTGTGAGTGTGTTCGTACCAAGCCCAACTTTTCACACGAGGGAAACTGATCTATTAAGAATGCTTCGGAAGAATTATCAATTTCTTTGACCATCAATTGGAGCTAATCCGAATTTATCCCAGAAGTCAATACCTAAATATAGTGGTTAACTTAGATCGGCCGCCATATGGATTTGTAGAGACCTTGTTTTATCACCATATGACACTTTTGCTAGAGTGTGTCCTATCACTCGTTGCATTTGACCACTTGCTGTCCACAACGTTGAAGGTACGTAGTTTATTCTCATCTGATGCTTAGTCTAGAATTCTTCAGATCCATTTCCTAAAACTGACACATTTGCACCGCTGTCCAACAGTCCCCTATTAGGCACGCCGTTAATAAGTACTGCAGCGTAAGGCCTCGCATCATCCGTGTTGATAACTGTTTCGTTTATCTAAACCTAAGCTTTTTCTAAACCTAAAATATGTTATAGCTCTATCTTGTCTTAGGCTCTTAAATGTTCGTTTTTGGGTCGCGGCCTATCTTGTAATGTCGGACCCACTCTTTTGATTTCTAAAGAGGGATCGAAAAGAGGGATCTCCAAAATTTTTGATGTAATTCTGGATCAGTATTTGTCGCAACTTCCTCCTGGATTGGCGTAAGTGATAAGTTGGTTTGAGTGCGGGAATTCAACATGTTTCCGTTATTTTTATTTTTACACGAGGTACACTGAGGTTTTGATATATTTGGAGCCCCACAGCCATAGCAGAAACGATGTTCAAACGGAAGAGCAGTTGAAAAATGGCCAGTTGAATAATAATTCCAAAACGAGTTGGGTGAGTAGGATTTTTGATAGTTAGGTTCCCTTGGTGTATGCATGGTATTTTTGAAATTGACGTCCCGCAAAATTCGCCTGCAGTCCTCCACGCATGTTTCGGCTTATCAAACTAATCAGCTTTATATCGGAAATCGGTTTTAATAAGGAAAGTGACAACTTTCGAATTGAATGGTAAAAATCAAGGATCGGTGGTTCTTTAAATTTCTGCTTACGCCGTGTATTATTATTTATCAAACGGTGTAATAAAACTCTATATACGAATAACGTTATAATTAATTCTTTGGTTTTGGTACTCAATTATTACACGTGTACTTCTTGCCATCGCTAATACTGTAATTTTCCCTCACCGTTTACATAGATTCTTATTTTAGTTTTTCTTACGTTTACACATTGCAACTCATAACCATATAATATATACTACATCTTCCGTTAATTTTTTTTTTTTTTTATTTTTTTTTTATCTAATTCAATTTAATATTTAACATAGTCTCGAAATCTTACAGGCTCCCATATCACACGCCTTGACCTAGTTGTGTCGCTTACACCAGCCATATTCGCCGGTAAAACACTCTGCCCTGTCATCGCTGGTTCTAGATTCTGACGTTGCCTGTCGGTACCTGACTCGTCAATATACCTATTATCATTCGACTGGGTACCATCTTGAATTTCTCTTTTAAAGTGAGAATGATTTTGAGATTTTCTTAAATAATACGAGTTGCTCCTCAAAATGTTTCCATTTTCATTTTTTATACAAAATGATCGTGGGCTATTGTGTTTCCCTATAATTTTGGCAGGTTCCCAAATTTTATTCCTCCTATAAACAACAGGTTGTCCTTCTTGAAATTCAGGTCTTATCTTTGTTTGTTGGTTGTAATAAGTTTTTGACTTTGGTTATCTTTTAATTTCTCTAAGACATTTATTTCTACTTTAAGAGTCTCCTCATTGGTACTCTTGTGCGTGTTCGACGACTGAAGAGTAATTGGCTTGGAGAAATGCCTAAGTTTGCGACCGGGTGGTTTTTATACTCTAAAAAGGAATACTGGATATCCCCATTATCTTCAATTGCTTTTTTAATTAGATTTTTTGCTATGTGGACCGCTTTTTCAGCCTGCCCGTTTGACTGTGGATAAGTTGGAGTTGAGGTTTTTATTTATTTTTACCCATTTTTTGCTGAATTCAAACATTTCTTGTGATGCAAAAGGCATATTATCACATATCATGGTTTTAGGTATACCATAAGTAGCAAAAATAGTTTTTAAATTGATGATAATTTCCGAGGCTCGTTTATTTTTTAACAGTGGCGCCTCTATCCATTTCGAATAATAACACTGTGCTTGAAGTGCAAACTTTTTTTCGGGACAAGCAGGGCACCCGGGGGGTAAACCTAATTCGAATATGCTGAATTCAACGGTGCTAGTCCCATTTTAAAGTTAGTCCCCATTTTTGAGATATCGCTTTCGACATGTTTTGGCTCTGAGTCAAAATATACCCTCATTTTCACGTTGATAGCTCCTAAACCATTAAGATTTTTGTTATACTTTCTTCAGCAAAGTTGCTGCGCAGGTCAAGACCAACAACTTTGCCGAACATACCAAGACCGAAAAACCACATCTAATATTTTTTTACTTTTCATTTCGACGAAAAACACTGTTTTTATCATTTTTAATCATTTTGTTGAATTTAAATCGAGTAGAATCGATCGAATAAACATCGCATCGACAAATATAGATACAATAGAAACTATTTAAAAGAAAGCTAAATCGATTCAGTTGATTTTATGGTGATTTTTCCTAAAAAAAAAATTCCTAAAAACTTAACGTTTTTCTTCTCTTTGACAAAACAATGGCGTGCCGTTGCGATAGTGGATAAAAATCCTGGATTTTTCCATCCCATCGTTTTAACCAATTACATCACGTAAATTATCACTTTGGGCGGCAGTCCAAACGAGTGACGTAAGCACCTACTGTGCTGGAAGTCGAACTCGTATATATACAGTACTGGGAAAAAAATTGGGCAAACGTATTTTATTGCAAATTGGAGTCTTTTTTGCTAAAATTACAAAACTTTTGAACGTAGTTGGCTTATTGGTTCATTTTAAATACATGTATGACGTAATTTTTTAAGAAAAAAATGTACTTGCAATTTAGGGGAAAAACCCTGAAAAATGCCAAAATATTCAAAATACGGTGATTGGAGTTAAATGAATGGAATAAATTAAACACTTACTTTTTAATTTTTTTTTGTTTTTTATTGATTTATAGAAGTTCTATCTTTAATATTAATATTTAGGTGCACCGCCATTTGCTCTTATTACAGCGATACACCTCCGATTCATTGAATTTGATAAATTTTTCAAAGTCGTAGGAGGTATGGATTCCCAAATCGTCATCAACAAACTTTTTAAAGATTTAATCGATTCTGGGCGCATTCTTGCTACTTCTAGCTTCATTATAGACCAAATATTTTCAATGGGATTTAAGTCTGGACTATACGGGGGCCAGCTCAACACATCGATACTTCTTTCTTCGAAGTACTTTTTTACCTTTAAATGAAAAGATAAGGAAAAAAACAAGTTTTTAAAAAATTATTTATGTTTATCTGAAAGCCAATTTTTCTATCTACAGTTCAAATTTAATAACTCAAAACTTTGGCGGTATGGCACGTAAATTTGTCCTGTTGAAAAATAAATTTGCAAGTCTCGCCAAAAAGCTTTAACACAGAAGGCTCAAATTCGTTGTGTAGGACCTACAGATGAACAGCTGCTGTAATGTTGGAACTAATGAAGCACAATCGACCGGTTTCATTTCCACAAAAGCATCTCCAGACCATAACTCCTTCATTTTTTTGGTGAATCTCTTAAAAGGCATTCGTTGCCAAGCCTCTCGCTCGGTTTTTTTCGTACGAGAATTTTTCAATTTCCAACATACAGCTTGAATTTTGATTCATCGGGGAAAATTACATTATTCCACATCTCTGAAGCCCAAGAAACATGCTCCTGGGCCCATAGCAAATGTTGTTTTTTCACTAGTAATGTGAGCTCAGACTTCTGGACTGGTTTAAGTGCTCTCGAACCAGCTTTAACAAGTCTTTTTCTCACTAAGCTGGCTGAAATTTCTTTTCCTGTTGCTCGCTCAACATCCCGTCGTATGTCCGATGAAGTTTTAAAACGGTTCCGACGACATTGTAATATTATGAAAGGATCTTCCACTGGCGTTGTCTTTCTGGGCCTTCCAGAGCTTTTCTTTCTTTGTGTACTGCCCATCTCTCGCAATTTTTTAATATTCCACGCGACAGTATTTTTAGGAATATTTAATCTTTTTGCTATTTTACGCGTGGTTAAATTTTCACGCGCCCAAACCAACATACTGCTTTTACACTGCTCACTAACTTTTCCCATTTTTTTAACTAAAATTGCACTTTATTCTTTATTTGACTAGGATCACTTACAGAATAACTTAATCTTACAAAATATGCACTATTTATGCTCAAAAAATAAATTACAGGCAATAAAACATCTGCACGCTAATGTCGGCCAAGAACGATCGGCTTAAAATAAAATAATTGTTTGACAAATTTTTTTGCACATCAGTTGCGGGGTTGTACCGGTGTAATAAAAACAAAAGGCAGTGCACCAAAATATTAATATTAAAGATAGAACTTCGATAAATTAATAAAAAACAAAAAAAAAAAAAATAAAAAAATAGGTGTTTAATTTATTTCATTACTTTAACTCCAATCACCGTATTTTGAATATTTTGGCATTTTTCGGGGTTTTTCCCCTAAATTGCAGGTTCATTTTTTTTCAACAAATTACGTCATACATGTATTTAAAATGAAATAATAAGCCAATTGCGTTCAAAAGTTTTGTAATTTTAGCAAAAAAAGACTCCAATTTGCAATAAAATACGTTTGCCCAATTTTTTTTCCCAGTACTGTATATATACGAGTTCGACTTCCAGCACAGTAGGTGCTTACGTCACTCGTTTGGACTGCCGCCCAAAGTGATAATTTACGTGATGTAATTGGTTAAAACGATGGGATGGAAAAATCCAGGATTTTTATCCACTATCGCAACGGCACGCCATTGTTTTGTCAAAGAGAAGAAAAACGTTAAGTTTTTAGGAATTTTTTTTTTTAGGAAAAATCACCATAAAATCAACTGAATCGATTTAGCTTTCTTTTAAATAGTTTCTATTGTATCTATATTTGTCGATGCGATGTTTATTCGATCGATTCTACTCGATTTAAATTCAACAAAATGATTAAAAATGATAAAAACAGTGTTTTTCGTCGAAATGAAAAGCAAAAAAAAAATAGATGTGGTTTTTCGGTCTTGATATGTTCGGCAAAGTTGTTTGTCTTGGCTTGCGCAACAACTTTGCTGAAGAAAGCATAACGAAAATCTTAATGGTTTAGGAGCTATCAACGTGAAAATGAGGGTATCAGAGCCAAAACATGTCGAAAGCGATATCTCAAAAATGGGGACTAACTTTGAAATGGGACTAGCACCGTTGAATTCAGCGTACTCGAATTAGGTTTACCCCCCGGGTGCCCAGCTTGCCACATTTTTGAACTAGCACAGTGTAATCAGTTATGACTAAATAGTCATCACTTCCAATTTGCATAATATCAGCTATTTTATTAAATTTGCGTTTGCATTTGCGTTTTGAAATTTTTCGCAGATTTGACATTTTTCTATAAAATTTTCAATGTCCGTATCAACACCGGGCCAATATATTATGAGCCTAGCTCTCTATTTAGTTTTTGTTATTCCTACATGCTATTCCTGCAGTATTGTTAACATTTCCAACCTTAAATTAAGTGGTACAATTACTCTTTCACCAAAAAAAACAAGTCCTTCTTCACAATAAATCTTAATCTTTAAATTTCCAGAATGGTTTTACAAATCGATATAAGAATATAAAAGGATAGATTATGGTGTACATTTTTTTCGGCTTGCAAATCTGTCAAAATGTAGGGGAAGCGTTGGATGCGTTATAGGGAAGCAAAAGACTTAGACAAAAACTTAAAAAGGAGGGATTGTTTACTTCACGATCAATAAACTAATAATTAATTAAACATTTCTCTTAAAACTTATAAATTACATAATATAATATTGTTTTAATAAAGCTATATACATAGATAAAATTAAACTTAAATATTTTTAAATATAGCGATTCGAGTAAGGTGGTTTCTAACTGAAATTTGATGTTTTGTTTTGGATGACATATAAAAATACTTAACATTTAAATAATTTTCTATAAATATTATTATTTCAATTGGGTATTCCGTATTTTTACGTTTTGCAAGAATCCTTTCGCTGATGCACTTGAGTGGTCCACACAATTCTTCGAGCCTGTCACCGTTTCCGGCCTCCACTAAATTTTTTGCCTTCAAAGATTTCAAAATAGTAGAAAGATCTTCAATCCGTCGTGTTTTGTAAAGATTTTTCCTGAGAAGATTTCGCTTAGCCTTCCTAAGCTGCACATTATCGGCTCTTAATACTCGTTTCTTCTCAATGTTACGGTGTTTTACATCCGTGCCAGAGCCGCTTTCAGTGGTAGTCGGTATCAAAGCTCGTTTTATAGTAATTTTTTTAAAAGGCTGCTGTTTATAAATCCTTACTTCCTTTTGCTTTTTTACTGGAGATGACTAAAATTTTAATAAAAAACATTAACTATAAATAAACATAATTTATTATTAAATGCACTTACATCACTTGCAGAAGAAATTGCAGGAGAATTTTTTCCAATTTCTGGTATAGTTTCCAGGCGAAATGTTTTGTTACCGAATGTTGATGTACTTGGTATATTTTCTTTGAAGTCATCCAAACATTCCGACGATGATGACGAGGTTACACAAACAGGATTGATATTGACTGGTACATCGTCAAGCTGAATCAACATAGTAAACAAAACATTTGATAAATTAATTTAGATTTTTTCCTACATTTTTTCTCATGTAACCGGATTACCTTAGGAATAACTTCCTTCTTAAGATTTCGTCGTCCGGCTATATTTAATTGGTAATCCGTATAATCAAAATATTGGGAACAAACAACAGCTCTGTCGGATATAACGTATGCACTATCAAGCTTTAGTGCTAACATCCATTTTTCTCTCGAAATAGGGTCTTTTGGTAACCTTAGATTTAATGTAAGATGATTATTACTAATTATGTGTAAACATAAAATAAATAAATTCAATTTAATATTTAGTTAATTTACAAAATAATTAGTTGAAATATTCTAACCGAAAGAATGTATCATAAAACTGTATAAAACATACATCTTTATTTCAAAACTGTTAATTTAAAATAAATAAGCGTTTCTACAAATAGAGGTATGTAATTACAAATGAAAAACACCCCTCTTGCTTCAAATTAAAAATTTAAGTTACAAAACTATGTAATAAAAAAATTCTCACACAAAGAATATTAGTCATAAAACAATTAAGTTTATCTTAAAAATCATTATTCTTATTGAATACATTATAAACTTAGTAGGATGTTTCTCTTAATACAGGTAAACAAACTGTGTTTTAACTAAAATACCCTTCCTTTTAATTTAAAAAAAAATATATTTACCGTGCGATTCTGATGTTAAGACTATTAAGAGGCTAACAGTAAAGAGGTTTTTCGTTAATAGGTTTTTTTAAGAGAATCTCTTAATTGGTATTCTGTTAGTAATACTATTAAAATTTATATTAAAAACTCTCCAAATATTTTTGGAGACCTGTCAAATGTGATTTTTATTAATGCGAGCCATTGAAATTGTATTTTATTTTTAAATAAACGATAAAATACGACATATTTTTGTGAAAACTAATGTTTTACAATTCATATTTTTGTAATAAATTAGAGAATGTATTGCAGAAAATTTGTAATAAATTGCCGAAAATAAACAACAACAAAATATTTACTTCTGCTCGAAATGCCAATGTCGGAATAATTTTTCTTCTAAAAATATTACATCTAAATCCTTTTGTGAATTGTAAAATATAATAAAATAAATTATTTATTTACACAATCGTCCTTTTTTATTAGTTTTAGTGCAACATAATAAAAATTCTAGCATTTATGCTGTTTAAGACCACCTAATTGGTAGGTATTAGGGTAAGAGGTTTTTAAGAGAACCTCTTAACTGATCAGTATGTGCAGAATCGCAAAATAGTTTTAAGTAAGAGAAATCTCTTAGTTATGAGAAATATTGTAGTTAAGACCTCTGTGACTATACGCTAGAATCGCACGGTTAGTCTCGATGGGCGAATATTTCATTGTAAATAGATGTTATAACATATGTTAACAGAAACCGCCTAAATAGTTTATCAATATAGAGTTTTATGATAAATTTTATTGTCTTATGACTAATACTTTCAGATTAAATTTTAAAAAAAATACTCAATTCGGTCACAAGCAGTGCTGCCAGATCGCCAGAGTTATCCTTTAATTTACAGATTTTTTATTTGCAATGAGTAATATTAACATATTTTGAAGAAAATTAATAAATCAATCAAAAAACATTTAGTTATTTAAAAATATTTAAAAAAAGGTTAATTTTGTAATATAATTTTACATTTTTAATTAAATTTATTTAAACAAAAATTAATTGAATTTTATTAGTATGAACAAAAAATACGTTAATATGAAAATTGAATAATTTTGATCAGTTTTTGGTTAAAAACTTTATAAATAAATGTATCCTGTTTATTAAAATTATTATTAATTTTGGTATCTCAGAAAAAAAGAAAGTTAAGATTGGATCTGTCACGAAAAGCATTAAAAGAATTTTTTTTTTCAATTTTGATTATTTTCACAAAAGGAAATTGACCCTTTAAATTAATTAAATAATACGACGCTTATGGATAAAACCATGCTCGCAATGTCAAAAATTAAAAAATAAAAAAAATTCCAATATGTATTAAATATGGAAATGTATGATTTTTAAAAGTTTTCTAAACAATTTTCATTTAACACTAAATATTTTCAATTAAACTAGTTAAACTAAACTATAAGTGTTGGTTATAAACACGAAAAACACAATTTTTATAAAATCAATATAACTTTTGCGACACGAAAAAATTACGATTTTTTTTTTGGCACCTTTTTGAGTATGACGGGTTATTAAATAGATCAAAATTTTATTAAAAATTAATATTGCACATAAAAATACTTATATGCTTTTTATATTCAAATGGTTCACTTAACATTTTAAGATATAATTACGGTTAAATTAATTCACAAATAGGCTCAAAATACGAAAATTGTTTACCTATGAAAACTTACTTTTACCTATGAGCACTCAATTTTTTTGCGTCGTGATTTTTACATGTAGGAACAATGCACTTCATTTTTATGAATTATAATCACTTGATTTAATTTTAAATAATTTTTTTAATAATCTATTTTAAATTATACACGCACTAAAACAGTATTATTCACAAGAACACTTTGATTGTTTATGATTTCAAAACTATAAACTATTTTGACAATGCCGCAGAGGTAAAGCGATAACAAGGCGACAAAAAAAGAAAAAATTGCGAGAAAAGGATAATATGAATTCTAAATATTTTATTTAAGTGAGAGTGAACCAAATGTATGATTTCAACGCATTTCAACGATTTCAACTGACAGAAGTGTGAGCCGAAATTTTATTTTAGATTTGTACGGAAAATTTTTGGGTTCATACGGCGTGGGTTTTACCACATCCTTAAGCTTGTTTTTTGGATTCGGCCAACCATCTTTATACACAGTTAATAAATTTGATAAAGCTAAATCCCTCATCGTCTCTTGTATATCAACTTTTCTTTCTTTTCATCAGAAATATTGATGTTATGAATTATTTCTTCAAACTCTGGAAATCAAACTCTCTCTCGCTGGCTCCTCTGTTAAGAAGCTACGTGATAAATGGTCTGCGATATGCAATCCCTTTCCTGGTTTATACTTAACTATTAAGTCATATTTGCACAGCTTCAGTTTAATGCGCTGAAGCCTTGATGAGTTTACTTTGTGTATCTCATTCCTCATTACACCAACAAGAGGCTTATTATCCGAGTGAATTTCCACTTTTCTTTCAAATAAATAATTATGGAACTTTACGCATGCATAAATTATCGCCAGCAGTTCTTTTTCTATCTGATGGGCGTATCCTTTCTCTGTGTCAATCAAGCTTCGTGAAGCATACGCTACGGGTTTTTGTTCCTGAAGTAAGACGCACCCAACACCATTCTTGCTTGCATCCGTTTGTATCACAATCTCTTTGGTGACGTCAAACGATTGCAGAATAGGTGCCTGAGTAATAATTTCTTTTAATGTTTTCATACACTTCTCATGTAGTTGAAGCCAGCTAAATTCTACATTTTTCTTTAATAATTGACGTTGTGGCTCAGTTATCTCTGCTAGATTAGGTATGTAACTTCTCAAATAATTGACCATACCTAAGTATCTCTGTAACTCTATCCTGGATGTATTGTCTTTCATTTCAATGATGGCTTTGATCCGGTTTAGATCACAACTTATCCCATGTTTGCCAAAAATATGGCCTAGAAATTTTACTTCTTTCACTTTATATTGCACCTTATCTGGATTAAACGTAATGTTCAGTTTTTTTTTGCTCTCGTTACCACTTGTTCTAAATTGTAATCATGTTCCTTTTCATCTCGTCCCATCATCTATAATACATCATCAATGTATATACATGTACCTGGAATATCTCCAAAATTTCTCTCGTTTAGCTTTTGAAAAGTTTCCGGGGCTATATTAATCCCAAAAGGCAATCGTTTAAAATTATACGTCACGAACGGTGAGCTAAACGCACATAGTTTTTTCGATTCGTCGTCCAGTTCAATCTGATAAAATCCATTCTTAATATCCACCACCGTAAACAGTGTTGCGCCAGTTAATTTAACGTGAGATCTTCTAATTTAGGTATCTAATCTTGTTTTATAGACTCATTTAGAAATTTCGGATCCAGGCATATTCTAAAAGACCCGTTTGGTTTTTGAACTACAAACATATTGCTGCCCCAATCAGTTGGTTCAAGTATCCGTTCAATGATGTTCTTCTTCTCCAATTGGTCTAATGCTGCTCTTACTTTTTCTTTAATAGCCATCGAGATTCTTCTCCGGAGGTCTTGCTGTTGGTTGTGCATTTTCTTTTAAAATTAATTTAATTTTGTCCGGAAATTTCCCTAATCCTCTAAAAATTTGTTCATTAGCCTCGATAAAACTGCCACTATCATTTAGAATTTCCCAGACATTTTTTATTAATTTAAAATTCTTAATGGTCCCCAAATCGATTAAAGGCGTCACGTCAGAATCTACGATTATAAATGTTTCTATATAATGTGAACTTTCCGACTTAACTGCTAACTCAGCTAGGCCATACGACAAAATTTTGTGACCGCCAAACGCTCCTAATATTATTTTTTTTTTTTGAATATTTGACTTACTCTCTAAATTTTTAAAAATTGACAAGTATATTCACATCGGACCCCGTATCAATTTTAAATTTTACTTTAATTTCTTCAACGTAAAAATTTCAAACCATCCCTTATCATTCGATAATTCTAAATTATCTAAACTATTGACATAAGTAAGATTTAACGCTTTCTATATACGAGTACAATACTCATCATCATCATCACAACCAAGACTCGCACCAATTTCGCTTATGTTTCTAGCTCGACAACATTTTGCATAGTGATGCTTGCCTTTACATCTAGAACATCTTTTATTATACGTGGGACAGTTGCCTTTCACATGTTGCTCGGCACACCTCTGACAATTAAATTTCAATTCCGATCGCTGGCCTGATTGTGATGACGACGGCGCACTGTTAACATAACTCTGATATTTATTATTTTCCGCTCGGAGAAGTTATTGGTTATTGTATAAGAAAAGACTGCTCCAGGTGAAATTTCTTCGTTTCTATTTTTCCTATGAAACGTTGACCTATATATTTTTAAACGATATGCGTATATGATCGTTGTCCATGTTGGCACCTTCGAAACACCGAACGTCGGATAGGCTGGTAGAATGTCTCTTGAAAATCAAGATATGACCGAATTGATCAGCCTATCTGACATCATTTTACCTCAACGCTTCCGCGTACTTTTATGTTTCTTTCAATCCAAAAAATTTACAAGTGGAAGGAGGGCGACACATATGTGCACTCGCTCTATTTGGGTTTCTCCAGCTAGTTATAAACCAAATATATTTGTAGAAGAAAAAATGAATTTTAATTAAAGTGGTCGCCTCATCTCCATTAAACGTTTTAAGTTAACTTTAAAATTTGAATGTTTATATAAGCGAAGAATTTAAACAGACGTGCCCACGCAAGCTGTGGTTTTCAATTGCTCCAGTTTTGTAAACAAATAATTTATAAATATTCAAATAGTTTATTCTTAAATTACAATTATTGATAAAATATGAAAATTTATTGGACGGTGCCCTCCAACGAAGATTTTTTTGATTCTGGCGTTATCAAATGAGATTTAAATTAAAATATTTTTGTTATCAGTTAAATATTAGGGCCACAGACTGGGCGAACTCAATCGAACGCTTTTTGTTTATGGGGGGTAATTAGGTTGCTTTTGATATGGTTATTAGTAAAACTTCGAACTAAAATTATATTCCTAACCCTGGTTAGAGGTTCTGAGTCAATTTCTGAGTAATCAAACCAATATGTCGGTTCACACTCAAGGCAGTTCATATTTTTTTGTATGGTTTGATAAGACGGAATTGTCGCCAAACCATTAAATTATCTTAAACAGTGTTTGGAATGCTACTAATGGATTCGCCTACACAAATAACAAAGTCTTTCATAATGCTAACTGAACCACAATTCACAAAGAAATTTTTAAATTTGTTGAAACCAATGTGGCAAAATATTATTTATCTGAGTTTGAATGAGCGATTTTCGAATAAACAGTGCGGTTGATAAAATTATTTGAACTCAAACCATGTATAGTACTTGTGAGCACTGAGGAAGTTTGAATACAAAAACGTGACTAATTTGCATCAGTCAGAAAATGCTTTAAATTAGTTTTGCTTTATGATCGTAGTGTTAAAATTTATAAGAAAAGTGTTTCCAGATGTTTGCAGATATAACTCTCGTCGTAGCTCGAAAGCTCCTTAAATGATCTAATTACAAAAAAAATGACTACAGTTAGCAACCTGATATTAGAACCTATAATTTCAAATCCAGTAAATTTACCATACCAATTGGTATTTACAACTTGGGATATAATTTGGAAATTTTAAAGGTTTTTATTGCATTCCCTAGTGGACTGATATTGAGTCGATGCATTATGACTCGGCTGTCATAAAAATACAAATCCTGGATAGTTATGAGAGGGTTTTGATAATACTTTTGTGAAAAACTGGTATGACTATGATTTTAAAATGTTATGGAGTGCTACGGTATGGACACGTGCGAGTTTTTTTTTATGTTGTCCATAACAATTAATTTTCCAATTCTGATGTCGTTCCAAACCGTTTAAAATTTATATTTTTTCTTCTGTTTTAGAAATACCTCTTTTTTGAAACACTTTCGGCTGACAACTGTTGATTAATTGGGAGTTTTTTTCAAATTTTCCACTGTTTTCTAAAAGTTGTAGTTACAAAACTCTCATTTTGTAATTGTGCTGTCCCTATCCCTCTTATACAGCACAACTATTCTATGATTTGTATATTTTATTAATACATGTTGCCAATTTGGTGTGGAAACTATATGGATATGGAACTATAGGGATAAATTCTTATAATTTGTAAATATCGCCCTCAAACAAAACTCGTAATAACATGAAACACAAAAAAGAAAAGAGGCTTACCTTAATAAGGTGACCATAGTTTCACTACAATTTTTCCTACCTTTTCGCGAAGCAAGGTCGAAAAAATGAGTTGATATTTTTTCATACAAAAATAGCGCTATGCCTATGCCGTTTCTGTCTATTGGTTGTGGTTATACCAACAAAATAATACAAACAATTTACACTGTTAAAATCGAAAATTTTCTATTTTCATTTGTTTCGTTTTGAAATTAAAACAATACCCTATTTCAATTTCCGTAATTAGATTTTCTGATACATTTGTCATCTTGGTCGTTTTTCGAACTTCGAAAAAATATTCGTAGTAAATCAAACTGTTCACAATTTTTGGTTCTCAAAATGTCAACTGCAATCATAGAAATATATACATCACCTATAATTATGATTGAGAAATTATAATGAAGTTTCAAATTTTGCAGTAACAGCTTATGATTAATAGAGTCAAAAGCCTTAGAAAAAACTAGTAGAACAATCATAGCAAAAGACTTTGGCTCATTAAGAATGTGAGAGATATCATCTACCACATTAACTAGAGCAAATGTTGTGCTGTGATTCTTTCGAAAACCAGATTGATGGGTGGGTATTTAATAAACCATGTTCATTAAAGTACAAGGTAATTTGGTTTTTTTAAATCAATTCCTTCGGCAGAATAGGAGTAACACTTATTCATCGTAAGTCTTTGAAAGATTTAACCTCCTTGCCTTTTAACAAAGGGATAACCAATGCCTTTTTCCATGTAATAGGACAATACGAGTTAGTAATACACCTATTGATAATAAAAGCCAGATAAGGTAAAATTAAAGGCAATAATAAATTTAAAAATTTCAGATTCATGCCGAAATGCCCAGCAGCGTTTGATTAAATTTTTGCGACTACATTCACAATATTGATATCGAACACACATGTAAACTGAAATTAACTACGTTGGGGATTAATTGTAGAATCAGCATTTGCATAAGGCGGGGGCAATACGACACTACCTAAAGTCGCCTCATAGTAGTTGTGGGATCACTAAAATAATATTTTTGTTTACAATCTCGGATAAGGCTTGTCACTTGGTTCCTGTAGGTGCAGTACAAAAGATTTTTGCTCAAAATTCCCATTCTTTTTCCATAATTGATGAGCCTCATCTCTCAAAGCACTTAATTTAATAATTTTGGTATTGCGAGCCATGGTGTGGCTGGATTGAAATTCAGAAATTTTGTCAGGAATGCAATTTGAATGTATAACATTTGTAAAATTAAGAAAACTATCACAAAGGTTGTCTGGACTACTTATGGATTTTAGCCCTTCAAAGTTTAAATCGTAAAAAATATCTTGAATTAGTTCCCGCTTAGCATTAATGTATGCGGGAAAGGAAGAATATGTATGTTTTGATCTTTTAAACTTTACTTTATAAGTCATATGAATTAAGTAGTGGTCAGAAATCGATGGCACCGGGATTTTATTATAATGCTCGATTCTATTAGTATCCTCATCAATAATAATTAAATCTATTAAAGTAGATTCTCTTGGATAATTGTAAGGAATAACAAATAAATTAAGCATAATCAAGCTTAATAAACACATTTTATTAAACACTTGTCTTTTATTTAGCAAAATTATATTTTTTAAATATTTTCAAAAACTTTAAAAAATCACTCGATCAATTTCGACTTGTTAGGTCATCATCAGAAGTATCTACTGATTTGTAAAAATAAAAATTTTGTTAAATACAGATGTGGCCAAATTATTATCACATTTAGATATTTGAAAGATTATTGCTTTAAAAAATTAATTTTTCAAATAAAAGTTAGCATTTTTTAATAATTTTATCCTACGAAGCATTTCACTTATTGCATTTTTGGCTTTGGTGAGTAGATCGGCGTCATTTTCCTAAACTTCTTTCATCGCTTCGATCAATTCTGATTAGGTGTGCGGGCACTGCTACTTTTTCTTTAAAAATATCCCAGATATTTTCAATGGGATTCATATCTGGCCTATTCACTGGCCAATCAAGGATTTGGATGCCGTTAGTCCTTAAATATTCGGTGAATTTTTTGCCGTATGGCATGGAGCCTTGTCATGCATAAAAACTCCGTGCCCGTTGAATTTTTCATTCATAGTCGGTGCCAGTTGTGATTGCATAACAGTAAAATATTGATTCGCGTTCAATATCCCGTTTACTACATAAAGTGGGAAGAGTCTTTTGATGATATTACTGGAAAAACCACGACTCTAATTGGTTATTTGATCTGCTGTTGGACAGAGGAATGTAAATATTCTTCTCCTTTTGATCTACAAACGATCCAGGACATTGCTAGAGTCAAAGTCATCATAGTCTCGTAACTGAATACAACCTAATCACGAAATAGAAAAAGATAAAGTTGAAAGAAACATTTATTGAAAAGTGTAACTTTAAAATATTATTAAAAGAAGGATTTTTATTGTTTGTACCTTTTCCCAACCCTCTCGAAACCATGTAAGATGTACATTTAATGCCCATGTTTTTCTTTGTTGTATAATTCTAGCATTTAACCTTTGCTTCATGCTAGGTCGTCTTGCACATAGTCCATATTGAAAAAGTCTCTGTCTCACTGTGCTCTCCAATATTTCCGCACCAACGTTACGCATTGTACCCCTCAGAGACTTACTGGATAACGTTCGATATTCTTAAGCTTTCCGCATTAAAAATCTGTCCTGCCTGACTGTTGTTTTAGGATTGCCACCACATTTTGCTCTTCTTCTGGGACTTGTTGAAAATTGAGGTGTTAATTTTGCGAACATTTGCTGACGAATGATCGGCTCACTCCTGTTTTCTGGGCTATTTGCGCATGTGCATACTGACCACTGATGTCCTTTGCTTTACCCATAATGAATATCACTAATATTACAAAAACTAGTTTCACTTTCACTTTTCAAAGTCACAAACGAGACCGAAATTCTCCAGTAAAATACTAATTCTTAAATACTACCTAGTTGTCACAAAATCAAAACAATTCGGAGATCAAATTAACTAACAGGACAACAAATACTCGGCATTCATATTTTGTCGAAAAGGGTTCACAGGTATTAATGACTCATAAAAGGCGCATTTTCTGGGTATATTAAATTTTTTTTGCACGAATTACTTGGATTGGTTGATATCTACCATAATTCCGTCTCAACTATACAATAGGTGAATTTTGTATGAGGTGATAATAATTTGGCCACATCTGTATAGTAGAAAAAACAAAAAATAAATAAAAGAAGGAGGGACAAAAAATAAGCAATAAAAATTAAGCTAATGGATTCAAATCTGAGACATATACAAAAAAAAAGATTTTACTTTTCGGATCTTTCGTTTAACAAAACAAAATTTATTTAGAATTGGTTGAAACAAACGGATCAATTAACTTACATATTGGTTCCTGAACTTTACGTGCCCCCTCCTACCGTATACAGTTCGTTAAAAGCCAATGCCAAGCAAGATAATAACTTCGAAATACGTCATTGGTTGATCAAAATCATAGTCTGCAGATCAGCATACGTTAAATTTTCAATATTATCAGAAGAATAACTGTTAATTTTATATAAGAATTGATCACTTTATGCTATATCGAGTGCTTTTCCTTACTATCACAAAATCAAATCATACAACATCCCGCTTTTCAGTACGAATCGGTTGAGTTCCGAATTTGTCGTTTATATTGAATTTTAAGGGTTACCCACGAAATCCATTATGTATATCAAAATTCATTTCTCTACAATCCACTTTCACAAAATCCACTTTAGTCATAAACCACTTTTGACACAATCCACTTTTTTCCTGTTTCCATTATCATAAAATTTATTATTGACAAAATCCATTTTTCCAAAATCCATAAAAATCCAACGAATCCATCGTGGGCTTGCAAAAGTAAGAAAAACGATGGATTCGTTGGATTGTTTATGAATTTTGGAAACTAATTAAGAATGAATTCGAAACAAGCAAAAATGGTCGATTACATGGATTTAAATTTAAATTTATGAATATCAAAAAATAATTTTGAAATTGATTGCTCCAGTTACTTAATCATATACATTTGTATATTTTTGTCTGTGTCTGAGTTTTTGTCTGATGCCTAATGTCTGATGTATGTGTCTGATGGCTGATGTCTGATGTCAGATGTCTGATACGAGGGCAAATCAAAAAGTCTTGCAATATCATATGAAAAAAAAGAGTGAGTGAGACAGCAATATTTTTATTTTTCGACATAATCTCCTTTAAGGTTTATACATTTGTCACATCGATCAATTAACTTGCCTAAACCTTCTAAAAACAAAGATTTCTTTTGCTCCATAAAATATCCATTTACAACAGACTGTACTTCATAGTCACTGGAAAATTTCCGGCCCCTAATTTTTTTTTTCAAATTGGGTAACAGAAATTAGTCACTGGGTGCCAAGTCTGAACTGTACGGTGGATGCGGAATTTCCACGAAGCCGCAGTCCTTTAATGCAGCTTGAGCAACATTAGCCTTGTGCACTGGTGCATTGTCGTGAAGAAGCAAGATTTTTTTTCTAACTTTCCTTGGCCGTTTTTCTCGGATCGCTTTTTTCAATTTTCGCAAAACCGCTGCGTAATATATGCCTGTGATTGTGGTTTTCGGTGGCATATAATCGATTATCAAAATTTCTTCAGCATCCCAAAAAATTGTTGCCAAAACCTTACCAGCAGACAGTTGAGTTTTGAATTTCTTTGGTGGTGGTTCGCTACGTTTAATCCATTGCATCGATTCTTGTTTGGATTCCGGACCCCAGTGATGAAGCCATGTTTCATCGCCTGTTATTATGTTATCCAAGAAATTTTCTGGATCTTCTTTGTACATATCTAAAATCGCCTTTGAAGTTTGAACACGCATTTTTTTTGTTCTGCATTCAACAAACGGGGAACCCATCGTGCACTTACTTTCGACATGTGAAGGTGGTCATGTAATATAGTATATGTGGTACCGTATGAAAGAGAAAGTCTCCACGCTAACCGCGGAATAGAAATACGCCGGTCTTCCAATACAATAGATTCGGCCAAAATTACGTTTTCATGGCTAATAGCATCAGCTGGCCGACCCGAGCAGTTGTCGTCTTCTAATGATGCCCGACCACTTTTGAATAATTTTACCCACCTTGTTACTGTGGCATATGATGGTGCAGATTCGCAGTAAACTTTTGATATATAGTTGAATATATAAATTGCATTTCGGTCATCTTTACAGAAAAATTTAATAACGGCGCGATATTCAATTTCATTCATTTTAAGAAAAATTCAAAACACGTGTTACTAAATTGACAAAAACAAACGAACTGTAAAATTTACATCGAAATGTTCTTCTAGAAGTTTCATCGCGACAAAAAATGGTTTTGAAAAATATATTGTTGTCTCACTCACTCTTTTTTTTCATATGATATTGCAAGACTTTTTGATATACCCTCGTATCTGTGTCTGCGTCTGGGTCTGTGTCTAATGTCTGATGCCTGTTGTCTCACGTCTGATGTCTGAAGTCTGATATTGATTTCTGATGTCTGTGTCTCTGTCTGTTTCTGATGTCTTACGTCTGATGTCTGATGTCTGACGTTTGATGTCTGATTCGTATATCTGATGTCTTTGTCTGCGTCTGTGTCTTTGTTCATGTTTCTGTTTGTGTCCGTGTCCGTGTCGGGAATGGCGGATTTTGTAAATAATTGATTTTATCAATAGTGGATTTTGACAAAATTGGGTACGGATTTTAGGGAAGATGGATTTTGATAATGATGGATTTGCTCAAAAGTGGTTTTCTTCTAAAAAGATAGATTTTAGCAACAGTGGATTTTGACATGAAGGATAAAGTGGGGCTCCCGAATTTTATTTTATATTTCATGTTTCGAACTATTATGTCGGTTATGTTTCTGACATTTATCATCTAGTGTGGCAAATAAATAAATAAATAGACTCTCTGGACTGTCTAAATTCGAAATGTATCTATATTTCTCGGGAACGGTGAAACATCAAGCACGTAAACAGCATAATCTTCAAAATTTTACAAAAGATTTTTATTTTTCGGTTTAACCGTTTGAGTCCCAAGCAGCGCGATCGCGCTGTTGAGATTTTATATCGAGAAAATAAAATAAATAAATGTGACGGAGCTATGAGAAAAAGGCGAGAATCGCGTTACCTAACAAATACAAGAAGTGATTGTTATCTGCGTTGGAGTTTATTTTTGTTGTGTGCTTTTGCACCACAAATGGTTTTACGTTGTTTGTAATGCGTTTGCATTACCTCCTGGGACTCATGGTTAACTCACACAAAAATAAGAAATACTATATATCATTATTTTAATTCAATATTTTATGTAACATCCAAAACTATTTCTCTGCTAAAAGTTTATTGGCTTATTGGCAAACTATTATTTTATACTACACAGTTAAATTTAGTTATATTTTCTCACTAGCTGAGTTGATTTTCAAATTTTTTTCGAACTTGTACTAAAATAGTTAATACTTCATTCTTGCCCTATGAAAAAACATTTGGAACACGATTTTATAAGATTCTGTATAAAATATAGAATTAGTAAATAATCGACGTGTTTTTAATCACAATATTCAAAGAAGAGTGAGTGTTACATAATTATTACGGTTAACAAAAAATACCTAATTATGAGTATATAGTGTTTTCTTTCCAACACCCCCTCTAGAACACATAAATACATATAATTAACAATTTATTTGATTATAAGTCCCAACCCCTTAAAACATTTGATTGGTTTATTACTGAAAAGACTTTTGTTCCGATGGAAACAATTTCAGTTTGATGAGCATCAACTTTTTCACGAACGTATAATGATGTCTTATATCAATATGCTTTGTGCGTGGTTGATAAACGTTATTGGAGCTTAGAACAATTGCACTTCTATTGTCACATAATATCTTTACTGTTGTTGAAGAATTAAGTTGGAACTTGGAACTCATTTTCAAGATTCTTCAAACAAATGGCTTCGTGCGTTGTCGCAGACAAACCCATATACTCCGCCTCAGTAGTGGACAAAGCGACTGTTTGCATTTTTCGACTAGTCCATGATGTTCGGCCACCTTGCATCATAAAAATATATCCAGTGACCGAACGCCTTTCATCGATGTCACTAGCCCAATCAGAATCACAATATGCTAGTAATTCGGGGTTCGCTTTCTTGCAGAATTCAAGTTTAGCAGATGCTATGCCTTTTAAATATCGAAAAATTCGTTTCACTACGTTCCAATGAGCTTTTCCTGGGTTGTTAATAATTCTGCTTACCATATGGACAGCGTATGTTATGTCGGATCTAGTTCCTTGAGCTGCGTATGGTATATGCTACCCACGGCTTGTTGATATGGAACGTTTTCCTTTGCTTTGAATTCCACTTCATTTTCGGCGATATATCCTTCGATAATTTTTGATTTGGGTTAGAAGGAGTCAAAACAGAGTTGCACTCTGACATATGAAATCTCTCCAAAACATCTGTTATATGTCGCACTTGATCAGCCCAAATTTTGTGTTGGTTTGGATCCCTAGTGATGTTTAAGCTCAAACAAGATTTTGCTTGTCCCAAGTCTTTTATTTTAAACCGTTGATTCAGTTCTAATTTTAAATTTTCTTTTGATTGAATACAGTTTGAGGAAATTAGGAAATCATCAACATAGACTGGTCCTATAATCGTTCTTTATTATGTACCTTATAATAAATACATGGGTCCACTGTTGACCGTGTATATCCTGTTAGATTTAAAACTGCATCTAGCTTCATGTTCGAAGCTCTACTTGCTTGTTGGAATCAAAAACGAAACCAGATGATTGAAGCATGTAAATCTTTTCTTGTAAATCTCCCTGAAGGAATGTAGCAACCACATCCATATGATCAATATCCAGATCAAGTTTAGCAGCCAAAGCAATTAAATACCTTATTGAAGTAAACCAAATAACTGGAGCATATAAGTTTCATCGTAATCTATATTTTTTTTCTGAGCACAACCTTTAATTACCAGTCTAGTCTTATGGCGAATATTACCATCAGTATCTATCTTCGTTTTGAATACTCATTGACCAGGTTTCGTTTTCAATCAAACCATCATATTCGTCTTGCATAGCTTCTTTCCAAAGTTCTGAATCCGATCGTTTTAACGCTGTTTCTAAAGTCAATGGATCTGATAATTTGATAGTTTTAGTATTACAACGATAAAATCATCCATATTCTTCCATAGTAGATTCTACTGTCTCAGGATCATCTTCGAAACCCAAAAAATCTTCGGTACTATCGGTACGCTCTTATAAATTTTCTATAGAACTGTTTTTATCAATAGATTTATTCTCCACTTCGACCGCATTCTTATCTAGCTCTGAAGTCATCAACAATAGCCGTGTTTTATTATTCGAGCACTATCCGGCGCCAAATGGCAATTTTCTACTGAAACTGCAGCTATTATTCACTGGTGTCGCTGTACTATAATAGTTAAAACTAAATTCATCAATAAAACAAACATTTATCACCTGAAATATACTAATTGGCATATATTTTGACATGACGTTATAAACAAGAATTCATCTTGTAGTGTTTTAAATTTTTATTGTAAGATTAAGTTTCTAATGGTTTCTAGGGTTTACAAAATAAAAGCCTTTTCAAATTTCCCATTGAAATGGATAGCGCTTCCGATAGCGGCTCCCGTTAAATAGGTAGAGCAAAATATGTTTATATCGATTTTTAACTAAAAGGTTGAATGAGAAATCTTAGTTTAGAGTTAAATAAATAAATTACATGCAATAATAGCGCGCTAAATATAAGTTTTGATATAGAAAAATCGGTGCTCCGGATAAATCTATCATGCGCTAATAAAAAAACACGGCTAACGTCGTTCAATTTGTTTTGTCCATTAGTTGAAAGTTGAAACCTTTGTACTTGTAATTCCATCATTACTTCAATGATAACGACGTTTCAAATATTTTTTTTTATTTTCGTTGATATAATCGATATCCTGTTGTGTCTAAAGAATATCCAACGAAAATACATTCTTCGGATTTTGAATCCCATTTTTTACGCTTCGGTTTTGGAATTTATGCCATGGCTTTACATTCAAAAATGCGCAATTAGTCAGGACGTTTTAATGTCCATACTTTTTCAGGTGTTTGTTCATTCAATGCTTTTGTCGATGATCTATTAATTATATAAACTGCAGTTGAAATAGCCTTGGCTCAAAAAATCTTTGGTTGGTCCGCATCAAAAACCATACAGCGTGCTTTTTCTACTATAGTGCAGAGAGAGAAAGTTCATCCTTTCTGCTACTCCATTTTGTTCGGGTGTAAATGGCACTGTAGATTGATGTTGAATACCAGATGCGCGCAGCACATTTTGTAGCGTATTGTTGCAGTACTTGGTTCCATTATCGGTGCGTAAAGCCAGGGGCGGGATTTTGTTGTGGGGCTACGAGCATTGTTTGCCACAATTATTTCAGAATTCGGTGATTTATTAACATTTTGCAACCAGTCACTATGAACAGTCATATGTGAAGAAGTTCCAGAGTTAATATACCATTCATTTTTGTTACCCCTTATGTTTACAACCGCTTACTCGGGTAAGTTTTCGTGTTTTATTGACCAAAATTTTATGAATTTAGGCTAATATTTAGATGACTTGTCAGCTGAAATCTTTAGTATCTTAACAATTATTTGTTTTAAATTAAATTTTGCAAAATGTATTTATCAACTTAACATGCAATTACAAATTATCATTCAATACTAAATGTATGGAATTATATGGACATCCGGGTATGCTGGTTGTAAAGGTGAAGGTTAATGGTGCAACCAGTATTAAGTCCCTTCATAGCAAATGTGTTTGTTGATAGGTAAACAAACAGTTGACGTAGACATTTATAACATTTAGACTTCGGATTTGTACAATTTGATGCTATATGTATAATTTGATTACAGTCATAACAACTCGGACCCTTGAAATTTGACTTTTCGAAATTCTTCTTATTTTCGTTAAAACTTTTACCGTAACAGCATTTCGTTTGTTCAGAAGTTAAAGATTTGTTTTCTATTTTGACATCTTGTAATATTTTTGATTTGATGTTTATATTCCTCCGATAATCTCGCCAATAAAAATGTTCCAATCCATTCATCGGCTAAAGTAAAACCAATATTACATAACTTATGAGCTTTGACCATGATAACATAGTCTTCGACTGTATTGCAATTTTCCAGTTTGGTTGTAATTAGTTGTCTCAAATGACTAACTTTTCTGGTCAAACCGGAATCTTCAAATGTTGTCTTGAGCTTGTCCCAGACTTCTCTGACAGTTTTTGCATCTTGGATATGCACAAAATTTATGGGGTCCACCATCAAAATAATGATTGCTTTCGCCTTACAGTTTTTCTTTTTGCCTTCATCTTCTCCAATTACACATGAACAAAGTTCTTCATGCACTAGATATGCTGTCATAGCAAACTGCCATGAGCTGTAATTTTCACGACCTCTTAGTTTATAGATTATTGGCAATTTGTTTGCCATGTTTATTCTCAAAAATATTCTCAAATTTTATGGCGTTTATCTGGGCCCATAACCTGATGTTTTCGGATATATATTTTCTGTTTTTAAATAAAATATCCAATGAGTAAATAATCCATGTGTTTTTATTTACAATATTCAAAGAAGAGTGAATTTTACAAAAGTTATTACAGTTAACAAAAAATACCTAATTATGAGTATATAGTTATCTCTTTCCAACAGGTTCACTATGGCGAACCAAAAAATTAGAATTATTCTTATAATAGAGGTTGACTGGTGTAAATACACACCTACTTTTTGCATTTTTTATTATTTCTGATTATTTAGATGGTAAGAATGTATCAGTACCGCCTAACACAAACATAAGCAATAATAACGCATTCCATTCCCGAGGGACCAAATTAGATTGGAATTGGATTTCTGGTAAATCCAATTATAAAACTCGAAAAATTCTCATACAAAATTGTCTTTTGAAAATTAATTTTCAATGCAAACTCGACTGCAACACAAAAATCTCTCGGGGATGTCATGGGGTATGACATATAAGGATTCGAATCTGGTACCTTCCGATCCAAGCGCAAAAAATGTATTCGCTGTGCCTTTTGGTAGGTGAAATAATAATTACAAAGCAAGAAAGGATGCAACCCTACAATTCAACCATTTTAGTCGCTTGTTACGACAAGCAGTGGGTGCTGTGGTGGAATTCTAGGCGTACTACTAATCACAAGGGTACCTACCATTAAATTTTCAATATCGAATGTAATAAATTTTTTAATTGACTTTTTGAAAATGTTCCAAAGAATTGTAACATTTGCGATGCGTTATGCATATTTAGATGGCGCCAGTCTAATAAATTATAAAATTTGCTTTGTTGAAATTATTTACTAATGAATTAGAAAGATGAGAACAAATTAGTGTATAGAAGAGATGCATTTCGAATGAATTGTGCGTGGCAGTTACGTAAATACGTGTAAATACGTGTTTGTAATTGAATAACGAGTACCATAATAATTGAGAAAATATTTATTTAATATACAAAACAAGAAAATTTGAACCCTCCTCAATATACCATCTTAACAAAAATATTTACGTTCAAAGCACATGTTGCCTTTTCCACCCCCCTTTGTAAAAAGATTTTTCGTAAACATGAAATTCAAGTATGATTTGTAATTTAATTTTGGGTCGCAATGCCACCCCGCATTTCCTTTTAATGTAACTCTCGTTATCGAAAATTGATTGCAACTGTAATGGTTTTTATTTTCATTTGAATTTTCCACAAATGACAATGAACATTAAGCGAATTTCCTTTTACTATTTTTCTATTTTTATTCTGTGGGAAATGTTCAAGGGCGAGAAAATTGATTGTATACGTTTATTTTTGGTTCAGCGGGGTTATGTACACACACACACACACTTAAATTTACGATACTGATTTTAATTTTATTTTTTTCTTTATTTTGTTCCAGATTTTATCGTTTTACTATATTAGTAATGGACTAGGCAGAAAATTGATTTTCACACCAAAGAACAAATTAGAATTATGGAGATTTTTAAGTTACGCATTTATGCATTTAGATTATATACACCTGTGGCTGAATATTACAATTCAGGTAAGCTTACATTTGTTTAAATGTTAATTTATATTTTATAGATGATAGAAGTGAAATGCTTGATGAAAAGAGCTTAAAAATAAAATCTATCAAAGCTCTAAACTAAAGTGGAGAAATGAGTGCTGCCTTCTAGTTTCTCGATTATTCCACTTGATCATATAATATACAGCAAGGTTGTGATCATGTAAAAAATAGAACCTCGTTTTTAACAGAAGAAAATATTCCGATGCCAATGAACTCCTTCTAGGAGAGTTTAAAACACTAGGCGAAACTCCGCTATTTCTTGACCAATTTCTTGACCATCTTGACCAATGATGAGCTCGTGATCATTTCCATTCGGCCGCCTCTTTATTGATCTAGCTGTCATTGCGTTGATTCCAGCTGAAAGTGTTTATTTTTTAGATCCAGCTGGGTTAGGCTTAGCTCCTGAATGATATAGAATTCTTTGTGCTTCTTGTACCATAGCTACATACTAGATTTTGACAGACCAAAATATTCTTAATTCAGATGTAAAAATGGGCAACGTCCGTTCATGGAGCGATTTCCTAAGAAATCATTATATTTTGCATGAGATGGAGATAATTGCAAAGCAAATGAAATCAATACCTCCTTTTCGCATTTCTTCGAGAATATGTATGTGAGGACTTTTAAATTTACGAAACTTTCAAATCTGCTAGTAGAGGACCCACCCAGATAAGCCGTTATGATCCTGGCTTTTCTTACG
The DNA here is from genome assembly GCA_947310385.1 of Nephrotoma appendiculata. Taxonomy (NCBI): domain Eukaryota; kingdom Metazoa; phylum Arthropoda; class Insecta; order Diptera; family Tipulidae; genus Nephrotoma; species Nephrotoma appendiculata. The sequence continues at coordinate 214,070,835 of OX371225.1, read as the reverse complement.
AGTGCCTTAACGATCGCCCCTGGTGTTACGATATGAAAGACCCGTTTGATATTCATAAACATTGAATAGTATTCTTTGCACTGAAGAGTTTTTACAAAGAAGAACAAATAACGGAGTGTAGAACAGTTTTCTCAGACTTCCACTTGCAATGTGGATTCTGAAATTTTAGCTACCTTTATGGTTCTATACGAGTATATAAAACTTCTAAAAAGCTTTCAAACCAAACGCACGGATTTTGTGCATACCACGGCTTAGGTGGCTTAAATGCAATATGTGCGTTCTGGTGGATTTGTGCTGGTACCACCCGGTGTAGCTTTAAAATCACCTCTCTTGCAAAAAACGTTGCAAATATAAATAATACGGTGTCGAACATTTGAAAATGTAAAAATCACTGACACATCGCGTGAAAGAAATATAAAACTCAAGGAAAAAGAAAAAGAAAAAATGCACTTACTATTTTCTTTGATCCTGTCCCGATGCTGCTACTCCGACGTCACTGCGATAAAGTTTGGTTGTTATTGCAGCTGTATCTTGATGCACCTTAAGTTAAAAGCGGCCGTATAATAAAAAATTATGCGTTGCACCTGACCATTCAACACCCAATACACGTGTAATACAATAGCCCCGTTTAATTACGTCGGGTCACCTCTATTTTGAGGACCCTGGTATTTCTGGTGAACATACGCCGGTTACCTACTTGCCCCCTTGCCTTGAAGGTCAATTAATACCCCCCCTTTCATTCACGCGCAGACCACCGATTCACACAATTACAGTATACCACCTGCACATTGCAAGCTCCATGTCAACCTGTAAACTGACATGGACATTGGGTCGGCGCTGAATTCTGCACTCCAACAGAGGGTCTTAGTTGTGTTTATTAACATCAACGATCGTAATCGATGAGGAAAATTCGCTTTTGCATCCAGCCTCTGGTGGGATTCGAACCCAGTACCTCGCGGTCCAAGTGCCGAAGCTTTAACCACTGCACCACTTGTCCGGTAAAACCTGCACCACTGGTCCGGCTGGCAACTTTCGGCTAACTTTAACAAGGTGTTAATATGAATCCCGACTAAAAGAGAAAAAACAAATTGAAGAGAGCCGTTAGAGAGAGAAAGAGAGAGAAATTTCAATAGTACTTTTCACATTGAGGTTTTATTTTGAAATTAAAGACATTTTTTGTTTTTTTTTTTGCCAAATTTATTCATATATAATTTTTAATACACAACACACAGACACACTGTAGTTTTTTAATTTAAATCTCGCCAATGCACCAATATATTCGCCAATGTAATGTGATGTCGCCAATTTTTACGTCACTCACTCGGCATCCATCTTAAAAAAATAAACACATGAAAATCGTCAGTATCAAAAGCATACGTCGTAAATTTGGAAATTCAATTTTATTACCTGTTTAGTCCAATGTAGTTGATCGCGATGATGTTGGCGAAATTTCAATAAAATGTTTATAATTTTTTAATTTAAATTTAATAAATCCTGCCTATGTATTTACATTTCTCACTCAGCATCTATCTTAAAAAAGAAATATATACAAATCGTAATCGTAAATTTGTACATGATGATTGAAATTCAATTTTATTACCTATTTAGTCTTATGTTGTTGATCGCGAAAATGGCAAAATACGAGCAACACTTAAAATTAATAAAATTTTACTTTAATACTTAAAAAAACACGTTTTAAAAAATAAAACACAAAAAAGTTTTATAAATAAAAAACCCGTAACTGCGTATACATATGTTCATACATATCTCACGAAACTGAAGATACAAAACTAAATCTAATGAAAACATCAAAAAAATTTGTAAATCAGAAAGGGAAAGAAAATTATTTCTCTCCAAAATCAATATTTTGGTGTCTTTGATAATTTGTAGTATGGAATTTGGTATGGAATTAAAACTATTTTTTCCACACAGTGGAAAAATCCATACTGACCTGCCTTTCCCGAAATAGTATCCTAGCATTAATAGCGGTGTTCCAATGGAAACAATTTGCTACTCACAAGTACTTGTGAGTAGATAACCAAAAGAACGGGCAAAATTATGACAGCAACATATTTTGTTGTACAAAATCAAATTTGTTTGAATATTTTCAGACAATTTGGTAATACATAATGTCAAAAATTGGACATACCATGAAGGCAAAGCCTTAATCTGTGCGTACGCTGGCAGGAAAGAGGAGTATTGAGGTTCTAATAGTGAAAATGTAAATAAAATTTATATATATTTATTATAAAAATCCACCGCTTTAATAGTCGAATCAATTCCATCAGTTTAATAATTTTATATATATAGTATATGTATATATATAATTGAATCAATTTAATAATTGTAATTAGTAGCTAATTGTAATTTTACAAATTTTATTGCAATTTGATAAGCAATTTTCCACAAAAATCCCTTATTGCCAATCAATCGAATATAAACAAACAAAAAATTGTAATAAATCTGACATTTCAACATAATCAAACCATCACAAAGCCATCTGTTAGATTTTTTGAAACTAATATGCCTACCGTCAAATTTATGCGTAACAGCTTTCAACATCTACACCATCGTTTGAGTATGAGTAGCTGCGAGTAGATAAAAGTACTTGTGAGTAGTTTGGTTTCTCCATTGGAACACAGCTAATGTATTCCCTGTGAGTATTATTACCACAAATTTCATTTACACAGTGTTGGTTAGCTACACACTTGGTGATAACCCCAAAACCATTGTCTAAATCCCAAGAAGCATCTGTGGGGAGTATATTTTGAAATATAAACGCACAAAATTAAATTCAAATATGTTTTTTTATTTATTTTATTATTTTTGTACTCGCGTGTGGTTTCGTTAGTGGACGAACAAGAAAGAACAAAATATCATCTTTGTGTTCTTTTGTGTAAATGATTGTCGAAACATAATGGAAGAGACTTCATGCGCCATAAACAATAAAAGTAAACCGCAAAATGTTTCCATGATAGATGAGGCACCACACTACTCCGCCCCAAAACTGTAAGTATTACAGGAATCTAATCGGCTTGTTAATAACTCTTCCTGTTCTAGTAGTGTGTGATAATGCTCCAGTGGATGTCAATTCCGTATTTCCAGCATCTTGAGTGTTTAATATATTCGATGAAGTTCCTTGGACTGCTTCTTCTACTTCGGAACTTGCAGACTGCGGCTGATCTGCTGTACACTCATTATTTACAGCATCACTAGTGAAAAAGGCTGGCTTAAGGCGATCTACTGAGATCTTTGAAGCCTTATTATTAATTTTAATAATATAATATTTATCGTATCGCTTCAATACTGGGAATGGTCCTGTGTATATGGTTGTTATAACGCGTAACGCACTGCATCATTTCTGACAAATACAACGGAACACTTTGGTAACGCCTCATGCATGAAGGTTTTACCTTTACTGTGGTTTGAAGTGACTGTAGGTTTGATCAATTTCATAAAATTTTTGAATTGGACAACTAATTCCGACTGAATCACCGCGTTACTTGCTTCCTCAAAAAATTGGCTTGGTAATTGTAATGATTGTGCGTAAATCATCTCCGCTGGTGTTGCTTCGATATCTTGCTTGAACGTTGATCTTAATCCGAGCAGTATAATAGGTAGTAGTTTAGCCCAACTTGTATTTTGATGGCACATAATGGCTGATTTTAGGGTCCTATGCCATCTTCCAATCAATCCGCTGGATTGAGGATGATAACTTGTAGTCATTAAATGGTGAATATTGAGTAACTTCGAAAGCTCTTGAAAAAGTGTCGACTCGAATTGGTGACCTTGGTCTGTTGTAATTCATTTTGGAATCCCAAAACGTGCAAACCAACCCGAAATCATATGTGAAGCTACTGTTTCTGCTGTCATGTAAGAAATCGGAATAACTTCTGGACACCTTGAGTACCTGTCAATGATGGTTAAGCAGTAATAATTCTCACCGGACGGAGGTAGGGGGCCAATTAAATCAATATTGATGTGTTCGAATCGATGGTTGGGAGGTATGGTGGTTGAAACCTCTGAACGATTATGTTTAACAACTTTTGAAAGTTGACATGGTATACAATTCTTGGCGAACTGCTGGTAATCCTTTTTCATACCCTTCCAAACAAATCTTTCTTGAACCAAACGCTGGGTACCTTTGACACCTGGATGCGACAAGTTGTGAAGATTCTTGATGATATGTTTCCTAAATCTGGCTGTGATGTATGGACGTACCCGAGTATTAGTGATGTCACAGTACAGCTGCTGACTGGTTCCCGGAATGATTAACTTTTTAAGCACCATTGTTACTTTTAGGTTAGTCATTAATTCACTTAACTCATGGGAAGCTTGCTGCTCCGTTACTATCTCTTTATAATCGATTACAGAAGAGCTCTCCAATGAATTAATGCGGGATAAAAAATTGGCTGTTACATTTGACGAACCGGAAATGTGACGAATATCGGTAGATAATTGCGAAATATAATCCAAATATCGGATTTGCCTCGGTGACGCTTTGTCTAACTTTTGCTTAAAAGCAAACTCCAACGGTTTGTGATCAGTATAAATACAGCATCGTCTGGCTTCTATCATATACCTAAAATGTTTCACCCCTAGATATATCGCCAAGAGTTCACGATCATAAGTACTATATCTTTTTTGCGTATCGATCGTCCAACTTCTTCGAAAAATAGCCAAGAGGTTGCAATTGTTGGTCGACAACCTGATGCAAAACTGCGCCTACTGTGTAATCTGAAGCATCGACTGTTAATGTAAGCGGAGCATCTGCCGATGGATGACAAAGTAGAGTAGATGTAGACAACTCGCTTTTAGAGTGGTTGAATGCCTTGGTTGATACATTATCCCAAACAAGTATAGTCCTGTCATTCTTTTTGTTACCCTTAATCAATCTTTGTAATACCATTTGATGCGTAACAGCATTCGGAATAAACTTCCTGTAGAAATTGATCATCGCCAAAAATATCTTAAGTTTCTTCGCCACTGTTGGAACTTATAATTCTGTATCGCTTCGACTTTCTCTAGCAATGGCTGTACTCCAGTAGACGTAATTTGATGTCCGAGAAAATTGGTAGAACTTTTTCCAAATTCGCACTTCGACAAATTTATACATAAACTATAGTTTTGAAGACGACGGAATGCTTCCCGCAAATGTTCATAATGTTGTTGTTCGTCGGATGATGCAATCAGGATATCGTCTATATAGTAGAAGACGAAATCCAATACTCGTACAACTTCTGCCATTAATCTTTGAAATGACTGGGCGGCGTTACACAAACCGAAAGTCATGTATAGGAACTCAAATAACCCGAATGGCGTTACTATGGCCGTCTTAGGAACATCTGCTTGTTCGATGGGTATTTGGTGGAATGCTTTAATGGGTATCTATCAGGCTTCGTGATCGCATTCAAAGCTCTGTAATCGCCACATGGTCTCAACGACCCGTCCTTTTTGACGACCATGTGAAGAGGTGACGACCAATTACTATTTGATGGCCTACATATCCCTTGTCGCATGAGCTCCTCAAATTCTGCTCGAGCTGCCGTTAATTTTTCTGGATTCAGTCTACGTGTTTTCGAACTCACTGGATGCCCGACAGTTTCGATTTGATGAGTAACTTTAACATTCGATGGTATACCTTTGTTTTTTAACCGAGTGATCGAGGGAAACTTCTTTAAAAGGGATGAGTATTTATGATCCTCATTGAATAACGCTCGTCGGAATTCCTCTTGTTTGCAAGGATGTTACATTGTCAATTAATTTCATATTTGCCACGTCTACTAATAAATTATAGTGAGACAAAAAATCGGATCCTATAATTGGCTGTCTTACGTCGGCGATGGTAAACGTCCATGGAAACGCACGTCTCAATCCTAAGTTTAATCGCAGTATCTTGGTACCGAAAACCGGTATAGTTGACACATTTGCCGCGTACAGAAGTTTTGATGAAGGCATCGCTGTACCAATTGCATGGCTTCTGGGCAACACCGAAATATCAGCGCCCGTATCTATCAGGAAATTTAAATTACTAACAATATCACAGACGCACAATTGATTTACATTGTTATATGATTGTGTAAAGTAGACTGGAACTTTTTAACATGTGTATGGTGATTTGATTTTGGACTTGGTATGATTGGCTGATTTAGCATATTTGTGACTATTAGCTAAGGTGAGGTAGTGTCCGATTTAGACGGTTTTGCTTGCGCAAAATTACATGGCTAAATACATCTGAACGCTGATGTACCGAATTTACGGTGAAATCGGCATGTGGTTGGTTTATTCAACGTTGCAGCAACTCGTTGTTGATGTACGTATCGGTCTCGTGCATTTGATCTTGAATGATTAAAATATTGATGTGTTCGCTGGACCGTCAATTGTTGTACCTGCAACGTCAACTCCTGTACCTGTTGTTGTAAAATGTCAAAGTTGTTCAACGGCTGCGGTTGAGGTTAAATTGAATTTTCGCATGATGCTTGGCTGATAATGGAACGAATCCATAACTGCATCTGCTATTTTGGCTAACTCTGATAAATCGCCGCTAGTTACGCTAACTATAGTTTTAATTTGTACTGGCAAGCGACTAAGCCAAACAATTTTAGTGGCTTTTCGTCCACTGTATCACTTCTCGGCGAAGCTCATTGAGTAAATGATTAGGACGTCGATCACCTAACTGTATGCCCGATACTAATTTCTGGAACAGCTGTTGCGACGACTCTGCATAAGCAGCGATCACAGCTTGTTTCAAATGTTCATATTCTTTGTTGGAGGTGGGTTCTTTACCACACTGTGGACCTGGTTGACAACTCTTGCGTCCAATGACGCAACTACTGTACCGAACTTTAACCAAACCAATGATCCAGTTGCAAAAATCAAGTTTCTACTTGATCGTCGTGTAGCCTCGGAATAGGAACCTTGTTTGACAATACATTCACTGTATGTGTTTGGTCAACTGGTTTTGCGCCAGTATCTATTTCAACATTTTTCTCGTCAGTGTCCGACATCTCACTGACTTATAATTTCAATATTTAACACCGGCAACCGCTGTTACGACGATATTTTTGAGTTTATGAAACCACGTGGAATTTTTGGGCTAACTTTCCGAAATACACTCACACCGCCTTCGAATGTTCTCGAAAATGGCGTCTATTCACACAATAAAATTTCGACACTAATTATGCGTACTACAGATATTTTATTATTCACCTTAACTATTGCGACTGTGCTAGTCGGTGGTCACCAGTGTGGGGAGTACATTTTGAAATATAAACGCACAAAATTAAATTCAAATATGTTTTTTTATTTATTTTATTATTTTTGTATTCGCGTGTAGTTTCGTTAGTGGACGAACAAGAAAGAACAAAATATCATCTTTTTGTTCTTTTGTGTAAATGATTGTCGAAACATAATGGAAGAGACTTTATGCCCCATAAACAATAAAAGTAAACCGCAAAATGTGTCCATGATAGATGGCACCACACATCTTAGAACTAGTTAGTTATGTACAACCAATTGATGGTTATCACATAATGTCACAACCAGAAATTGCTTGTGAAATGGTTGTCAAATTTAGCAAAAACTTTATTGATAAATTATATTTCTGAAGTTGTTGTCCCTTATAATATCCACAGCTGAAAGGTCACCAAACCCAATTAGTTTGTCACATTAGTTCGGACATACATGTCACAACTAAAAAAGTTACCAGTTACGAACCACCACCAATCGATTCGCTGCGTTGCACATAAGGGTTTTAAGTAGTGTTTAGTCCCAAAAATGTCTAGAGCCTAGAAAAATGCACCAAATTGAGTATTTTTTTTTTTTAAAATACTCTATGAGATTCTTAAAAGATCCCTCATGCGTATTTTGTCTGAAATTTTTTTGGGTGCATAGAAATCAGTACAAAATCAGAACAAATATCTGAATTGTTTAAAAACATCATTTTTTTTTTCTTAACCCTTATTTTTTGCTAAAATTTGGTACACATTGTTTTTTGCGGTCGCTACGTTCAAATATGGAGTTAGATTTTCGATATTGACAGTTGACAGCTGTCAATTAGCAGTTAAATCACTTTCACTTGTTATAAATCTTGAATTTATTCTCATTTATGTCGATTTTCATTGATTTTGCTCACTCCCAAAATGTTACCCTCATTTTTTACTCCCATTTTCTTTCAATGGAACAAAAATGTACTACTCTATTTGATTTTTATAATTTCACCAATCAAATTACCAACGCGCCGTATATTTTGACAAATAACAGGAAAAAAATGGCATAACAACAACAAAATCGTATACTCCACCAAAAAACCTAGAGTATAGAAAATTACCCCGGGAGTAACAAAATATTACCCTCGGGGTAATATTTTTTTTCAATGAAACATTTTGACAGCAGTTGGAGTACCATAGGGTACCATAGGGTACTATGATTTGTTCAATGAAAATCGACATTAGTACGTTTCTTGGGTCTGAGTATCAGTACATACATTCCATGCATACAAATATTCCATGCATACAAAAAATTTTCAGACAAAATACTCATGAGGGACCTTTTAAGAATCTCATAAAGAGTATTTAAAAAAAATACTCAATTTGGTGCATTTTTGTAAGCTCTAGACATTTTTGGGACTAAACACTACTTAAAACCCTTATGTGCGTTGGTTCGGACATACATGTCACAACTAATTTAATCACAATAATGAACTAAAATAAACCTTACATTAAATTAGTTGTGAAACAGTTCTAACAACTGGTTACAATCACCATTTAAGATAAGTTCTTAATGGAGTGCATAATAAGTTGTGAAATAAACTCAAAACTCATGTAACTCATGCGAACTAATGTAGTTGTCGTTTATTTGGTTAGTAGTTGTACATTGGATGTGAAAACTGAGCTTGAGAACTACGAATAGCCATTTTGTTTATATTTCATTTGTCAATTTAAGAAGTTACAATTCACGAAACACGCACAGTTCAATTCAAAATGTTCAAGCCGAAAATTGAGATTTCCAAATGGAAAAAATATAAAAAAGTGGTACATACAGACGGTTATTGATTAGGAATCGGTTAATTTTAAAAGTTCGCGATGTATAAATTGTTCCTTGTGAAAACACGGTAGTTGAAAATTCACAGTCTTCATTACCTACCATATGTATCTGAAAATTTGGTTGTGAGTCTCCAATTCTGATCACCAGTAGTTGTAAAATAGTTGTAAATGAGCTGTGACAACTTTCATACAGCGTTGTGACAACTTTTATAGAACTATTTTACAACAGACAGCTTCGTCGCCGTTTCACGACAACTTCAAACAGTTGTGGGATATAACCATAACTACTACTACGTAAAATTGTACTCAGCTTTTATAAAATTGATCAAATTTGTTTATTTTCTTACAGTTTCTCCTAGCGCTTCCACTGGAAACGGAACAAGGACGTTTCAAAGTTTTATTTATTTACATATTTGGTGCCATAGCCGGTGCCATGGGCTCGATAATATTCCAGCCAAAATTACTAGTCGTTGGAGCCTCGGCGGGAGTTTATAGTTTATTAATAAGTCATGTACCTCATATAATAATGGTAAGTGCTTATAAGCAATACATTTCAAATTTTACATTATCCGTTAACGTTTGCTTATTATTTTCGCAGAATTTTCATTCATTACGTTACCGTGTGTTCCGGATCGTTTCGGTTATATTTTTATCCGTTAGCGACGTTGTACATATCGCATTACATTTCATAATCAACGATAATCGTGGGCCGGTTATTGGATTGGCCGCTCATATTAGCGGCGCATTAGCTGGTCTGCTATTTGGATTTATAATTTATCGAGGTTGTAAACAAGGAATTTTCATATGGATAAAAATTTGTACACTGTTTATAACGTTATTTATTGTATCGGCCGTTATTTATTATATTTTTTATCGAAATACATAATTCAGTAAATATGTTTTTATTGTAAAATGAGAATTAATTTTGTGATTCACTAATGTACGTTGTGCCATCTATGGTAAATGTTTATTATGAAATTTATAATTTTTTTGGTTTGGATATCGACTAGAACTGCTGGTAGCGTACTCTTCTATTTAATAGCTAAGTAGTTCTAAAAATGATAATGCTGCCATCAATCAATCAATCTGCAATTTTACTGACTTACGCAGTGTAAAATAACGTGTGTTTAGTACTGTTTTTAGTACACTCTTAAACGTCAATACTGTCAAATAAAAATAATTCTTCAATCTGCTGGACTAAAAGCTTGGCCAAAAATCTAATAATTTAACCATTTATAATCTTATAAATTTATTTAACAAAGTAAAATTGCTAAAATTATATAATCATAAATGTATTAATTAAGAAAATATATGTTATTCATCCTGTGTGAGAGTGTAAAATAAATAAAAACTAATATTAGAAAATGGTGAGTACCTGATTGTCTTGATTGGTCTGTGTCCGTGTGTTTTGATCATGGAAAACATTTTTGTCGGCATGCTGGCTGATACTAATTTGCCAATTTTTGTTTTATTATTTTAGTCTGTGCCAGAATTTTTAAAAGATTTACCTAGTTATAATGAGCAAAATTTCTCACTATTCAATTCCGAGAATGGAATACGAACATCGTCCAAGCGACCATCTATATATCTGCCTACATCGGAAATTCCATCAGAACAAGGTACTGTGTGATTTGATTGTGATTCCACACAACAATAGGTTATAAATTTCTAGTAATTGTTATTTAATTTTACAGTGATTGTGACGGAAAAGAAACATATCTTACTGCGATACTTACACCAACAATGGGATAAAAAGGTGAGTCGGCGATTTAAACGAGTGGTGGGAGTGGGTTAAATAGGAAAGAACACGTAATTAACATAGTTTGATCAAGTTTGTAATTGCGGCGTTCACACACTTAAATGTACACATAATGCCGATTTGTCTCGTACATTCATTTACGTGTTTTGTAAATAAATATCGATTTTTGTTGCAACAGTGTTGTTGTACTTTGTGTGCGATAGTGGGATGTATCCACTTCCTGCCATAATCAGATAGAATTATCATGTTCAGCAGATAATATTTCCAGTGTTATATAAGCCATTTCGATATTTTAGATTTTGATCTTTGCTCTCTGGAAAATAAAAGAGAAAATTTGTTGTTTTAGTGCGATGTAATGAGTGGATGTAATAATTGAGTTCAAAATTTCAATGATGCCAGGTCATTCTCAATCCTACTTTGGTTTTGTTTGTTTTGGGGTCCAAGATTCCCAACTCTTTTGCGGGTCGCTTTGCACGTCCACCATTACCAAATCAAGGGTGTACCGTATTACTGTAGCTAAATCAAGGTCGTACTTTATAAACTTGATTTAGTAGACCAAGCGTGCATTACTTAGGCCTACATGAGTTCTGTAGGTTCAAAACCATTAATATTTATATTTTTGCTTCGAACAATTTTCGGCATAAAATAATTTTTTGAATTTTGCGAGTAATACTCGCTACGTAGATTTATTTCGTAATGTTATGACCTAAGGTTGACCTTGCTTCGAACGGGCAATATAAAATGTTCAACAAGACAAAACGTTTCTTTAGCAAAAACAATTGTCTAGTATAATTTTAAAAGATTTCCCGAGTGTTCAGAATATTATAAAATGTTATTAAAAAATGTAATGCTGTGTTTGTTGTAGCCAACAAGCGATCCTCTATCACTACGAATGTATGTAAATTGCAAACAAGCTATACTTGAACAGTACTGCTACTAAAGGCAATCAAAAGATTCCCAGCATCTGACTGTCATGAAGCTCACATGTCAAAAACCCTCAAAAATCCTACCAAAATTAAACGAAAACTTGCCGAATTTTAGTAAAAAACAGTTTTGTTATGAAAAATCTTTACTTCCGATCAAATTACAGGTTAGTTGCTAAGTCAATTTAGAATCACTTAGAATACAAACCAATTGCAAAAAATGAGAGTGTTTTCACAAAAAAAAGCGTCACTTCCTCCCAATCATCGGAAAATCAACCGGAACCATTACTCTTCCAAATCCAATCCAAAACATTCCAGTTTCTACCAGGCCCTTCGCAAATACCTCAAAATATTTTTTAAAACATAAAGCTCCCAAAAAATGTTTTCTATCAAAATTCGTCATTCCCCTGCCATTGATTCCCTCGCAATTTTTATACAAAAATACTGGCGAAAACGAAAAGATTTCAACGGAAGTGGCCACGTCTCCCAACCTGACAAAAACATCCAAGTGTAAAGTTCTATCTCGATAAGTCCACCCATCTGGGCCGCAGCGCGGCTGAACAATGGTGAAACAACAGTTTACTGCCAAAATCGAGCCTGCTACACAAACAATCCAAAATCTTTCCGCTCTCAAACGACTCCCTCGCAAATGCTACTTTCCGAAATATTTGGGCCATTTTCCACCGAACCCCACTGGAACCTCCCGATCCATGAAAAATTCCCAAGAATGCGAAGCTTCATCAAAATCAGCCAACCGCTTGGGTTGAAGAGAAAATATAGAACGACACGTAGATAGACACCACCTTGAAAACCACCCCCTCATATTTAAAGACTCTTACCTCATAAAAAAATGACAAATACGCATTTGAAATACGCATCTAAAAATTCGATTCGCTGCGAATATTGCTATTATGAAACACATAGCGTGTCGACAATCTGTTGAACATTTGGTTTGGACCTGTCAATTCAATTTTAATTTTATAAAAATACATACGTTAATCTATTAATTTAACATTTTAATTAATTTTAACGGCAAAACTAGTATCTTTTATTTATTTATTTTTAAAATTCAAAATCTTCCCCCTGTTTCGTGCTTTGGCAATTGAAGAAAAACTTCTTTTTAAAAGTAATCCAAATAATAGTCCACCATACCAATTTTTGGAATATACTCTACTTGTGATTCTCTGATGTGTTTTTGTGGTCTGTATTATTAGATGTGCTTGTGGGTTCCTTCAATTGAATACCGTCAGCCTTCACAGAATTGCTATAGCGTTATTAAGGTTACCAGGCGTACATATCGATGTTATAGTTAGCGGAGCCAAGTGTAAGGTTAATCTCAAGAGCAACTAAATCTACACAAAATAATATTGGGACCTATAGAGGTTTTAAAAAATTTAATTTTGTTTGAAACCGTAGGGATTATTTAATTAGAAGCTATTTAGTGAGGGTATGTACAAGATTTTCTCTTCTGTTTTTACAATATAAAATTGATAGTACCTAAATATCTATTTTCCCGTTTGAGCCAGTACTAGTATTTAAAAATATATGTTGAAAGCTGCGAATGAATAAACGTTGGCCAATGGAAAATTATATTTGGTATTGGTGATTCTTGTATAATTCGTATCAACCTATTCGATCTATCGAGGTCTCTGCTCCTTTGTCATTCTTTCAATCAAAAAAATTAAATCTGGCATGCAAGTTTGAAAGTGCAATTGGAAATTCTGTTCATGACTAAGTCACATCTCTCTTTCTCTCTCTATTTTTCTCTTTCTCTATTTCTTTCTTTCTATATTTCTTTCTTTCTCTATTTATCTCTTTCTCCTCTCTTTCTCTCTCTTTTTTTCTCTCTTTCACTCTGTCTGTATTTCTGTCTCTCGCTCTTTCTATCTCTCTATCTCCCTCTCCGATTTTTATTATCCAGCTAATTTTTCTACGGAGTCAAATAAATTCACCTGCAATCAACATGGCTGAATTCCAAAACTTGGCCCAAAATTCATTTTAGAATCTCTTTCCAATTTTCCACACTAAATTTAACTACAATAGGTTAAGAAATGACCTAATTCGATTCGTAATGGCCAGATTCGAGAACATTGTAAACATGTTGTAGTAGAAACCCAATTTAGCTATACAAACCAAATTTGTCGTAATTAGTTAACAAATGATCAAATCCCATTAACCATGGTACACATTTGGTTACATCGGTTACTCGTACCCGTCAGTTATAACCCTCCGATCATTACCGACCGTTTATTACTCCTTTTATTCCTAAGTGTTACACCCCGAACATTCCACCACATTCCTAAACCATTACGCCGCGTTCATCACAGTTATTATTACCATCCGTCACTGCTAATTCAGAAAATCTTTTCGATTTGATATTGAATATTTTTTGTAACTGTACATATTTAGTCATACCTCTTTTGACATTTCACTGAAACTAGAATTGTTAGGTAGAATTACACCCTTTTACTTGAACTTCTTTATTATATTGGAACCAAATATTTTTTATGAAATTTAGAACATTTCAGCCAATTAGTGTAGTGCCAATTCCACAAGTTTTTATATAAATTATTATAGAAGGCTTGTTGCCGATCAATTTGTGTGCCCCCTTTTTTACATTTGTACTATCTATCTGATTATGTTTTTCTTTTTTTTATTTCTAGAACATACCACGAAAACGTGAACACGGTGTAAACAGTGAAAATGCCGACATAAACATCCGCAAACGGGCTAGACTGGAAACAAACCCCATATAAATCTGGACACTAACTGACACTAAAAATCATCAATTCATGTACTTTCAAATTAAATAACCATCAAGCTTATTTTTGATTATTTTTCACTCACAAAAAATTATAGTTCATTCAAAACTATGTTTTACTATGATTGAATAGTTTATATTTAATAATAATTATTATTTTTTTCTGTTTTCATTAAACTAAAAAATGAAAATTTTTCAAATATTTATATATGTGAAGAGTTAAGAATAATAAAATTTAAAAATTAACATATTTAAATATTTCGATGTAAGAAGAACCTGTGAGGAAAATTCTGGATATTTTCACACAGATTAATTGTCTTTTCATTATTAAATTATATATTTTTTTTTTGTAAAGATGAAACAGATCAATATTTAAGGTATATATTTTAAATTAAAATGAAATTTAATATCTATGTGTATAATGTGTTTGATTTAAAAAAACAAAGATCATCAGGTGTTCCACCGAAGGAGCCGAAAGACTTCACATTCGAAGAAATTATACAAAAGCTTAAAGGTACGTCCGAAAGAACGGAATTCATTTTCAACACGCGGTTCAAATGTCTACAAACAACCATGAACGATTACACCGATTTTTCGTCTTACAAAGCCCAAATTAACCGCAGGTGTGAGGGTTTTCAACTAGAAAAACTCACCATAAACCAATTCAAGAGTTTGATTTTCGTTTGCGGGCTAAAGTCATCTCGCAGAAATACAACGTATGCCGCAACTCTAAAAAGAGATACGGCGATGATTGGGGGCACTACACAAAGATAATCATTAGCTATACATGCGATTAAACAGCCGCAGAAAAATTGGCAGCCATCGGTGAAACCAAACACGCAGTACGAAGGAAAGCAAATGCACACTTCGTCTGGACCAGTTGGAAAAGATCGGCAGCCACACATACGGACTCCATCGACGCCATGTTGGCTCTGTGGTGGCATTCACTATTCGTACCATTGTCAATTCCGCGAGGACGACACAAACAGCGATCGGAAATTCATCACTGTGAAAATAAATGGGCATGAAGCCATGTCGGAAATCGACACGGCCAGAGATTTCACAGTCATATCCGAACAGATGTGGCAAGCCATCGGGTTCCCTCAAACCAGATCGAGTAGCAAGAAAGTCAACTCAGCGTCGCTGGATCCTGTCCCATTGTCGTAGAATCTGACTGCGAAATGAGGATACCAACTATCGGGCAAGTATTATTTGGCAAATGTTATGTGACGGGGTCAATTCGCGTTCCATGAAATAATGAAAATGAAAAGTTTTTTTCATTTGCAATCTAGTAGTTTGAATTATTTGCACGTAATTTTAAATTCCACTGTGTGTAATCACAATTTCTTATGGGCAATTCAAACCTACTCGATTGCGAATGAAAAAAACTTTTCATTTTCATTATTTCATGGAACGCGAATTGACTCCCAGTATTAAGGGGCACAATATTTTAAGTATTGATTGGATCAAACCATTTGCAATTTGGGATCAGCCCATTAGTTCTAACTGCAAAGCTATACACGACGAAGGACCTATACCGCCCGAAAAGACCTGTATCATTCGCCGCACTTGAAAGCGTCGAACGCGAACTGGATCGTCTACAGGAATGCAATATAAGAACGCTGGTCGAATTCTCCAATTGGGCAGCACCCATAGTAGCTGTTAAGCGATCAAACGGACGTATACGAATATCTGCCGACTATTCCACGGGTCTCAACGCCAGATTGAAACAAATGCACACTCACAGCCAACTTCAGAGGAAATGTTTTCCCAGCTCGCAGGCAGTATAATTTTCAGCAAGATCGATCTATCAGATGTGCATTTACAATCTATCGGCTACAGCGCTAGGCTCTAACACTACTGGCTTACGACTTTAGAGTACAATGTGGTACAATACAACTCAACAACCGAGTTTGGCAATTGAGACATTCGTTCACGCCTCATAGCCACAACAGATGTTAAAAATGAAGACGTGATCATCGCGTGTATCCACGCAGAAGAAGAGATCGACGACGAATTTGAGGAAACCATAAAGGCCTTGCCGATCAACCGCCACAGATCTCGAGAGCAACACAAAGCGACAAAATTCTTCGAATGATCGTTTCATACATCCAGCAAGGATGACCAGAAGTGGAGAAAACATGGCCTGACAGTTAGGAACTACTACAATTTTACAACCGTCAAGACTCATTGTCATATAACCACGGGTGTACCATGTTTGGATTCCGCAAACTTATGTTGCGCCAACTGCATGTTGCGCACACAGGAGCCGACGCATTAAAAATGCTAGTGAGATCACATGTACAGTGGCCGAAAATCGACGAAGCAATCACGACTCTCATGTGAACGTTGCTCAGAAAATTAAAAATCTCCAATTAAAACATTACTATAGTCATCGCCACGAGCGGTAAATGGTTCCTCGTTAGTGTCGATTGTATTCAATGTACCCCGAAGTACATGAGTGTGATAATATCACATCGTCAAAGTGCGCGGAGAAGCTCAGTGAATTTTTCGCACTATTCGGAATTCCAGAAAATCTAATTACGGATAATGGTAAGCAATTTGTGAGTGATAAGTTCAAGGAATTCTGCGAATCACGCGGAATAAATCATATGAGAACTCCGCCGTATCGACCAATGTCAAACGGCCGAACAGAAAGATTCGTCGATACATTAAAAAAGACACTCAAGAAATCGAAAGGGGAAGGAACAAATAAGTAAAATTTAACCAAATTTTTCCATATCTACCGTTCAACTCTTAACGAAGCGAGCTGGATTTGCTAAAACCAGTTCCAGAACGCAGTACAGATAGAGACACACAGCAGGAACAACAATTTAACAAACATCATGTGGCCCAATTAAGGCAATTTGAGGTTGGAAAAAAAGTATTTGCCAAAATGTTCCATCATAACGATGGCTCGTTTCTCCAGGCGAAATCATTAAGCGACTTGGAAAAGTGATGTATCTTGTTGGCCTAACCAGAACAAATCGTGTGGTTAGATCATATGCCAATCAGCTGATTCATCGATACACATATGATAACGGCGTGAGCAACGACGATCAACTTCTATTCGACGTATTAACAACGCCTACCAGAGACATTTCAGCATTCGGTCAAGAACCAACATCATCCATCCCGTTGATCAACCAGAGTTATAAACTGTAATTCGAAAACCGGTAATTCGTCCACAACCTCCGTCTACAAGACTTCGTGGTGTCTAGCTAAAAAGGGGGAGATGCTGGCAATAGCGGCAACTCCAAAAATAAACTGGTAAATTGTGTTGAATGCGACAAAACAAAGGAAGAGAGAAAGAGATATATAAGTAAAGGAGCACAGAGAACAAAGTCAGGTTGTTTAAGTTGCTGCTGTCAAACACAAGTGATTAGTAAATCAATAAAAAGTATTTGTTATCCAGACTAATCGTATTTTATTTAAGCCATCGGTCACTCCAAGTGTTAACAGTTAGGCCATTATGTTCGCCGATGAAGCTCATTTTGGAATTGGCGTTTGAAAAGACAATAATGAAACCAAAAAAAGACACTTTATGGTGTGGATTTTGGTGTGGTGGTGTAATTGGTACCATTTTATTGAAAATCAAAATGGCAAAGCAATTACTGTGAATGGAGCTCGATGTCGAGAGATGATTAGAAACTTTTTATGGAGTAGATTGGTAGTTGAAGAGAAGTTTAATAATCGAATACTTTCTCGAAGAGCAGACGAGAATTGGCCGTTAAAATCATGCGACTTAACGCCATTGAACTTCTCTTATCAGTTTTCTTGAAGAGTACAGTTTATGTGGATAATCCTCAAACTGTTTAATACCTCAATTAAACCATAATTATGCGAGGAAGTTATCCAAAATTTTGGTTAAAGATTGACAGCCTGCACTTGGATGACATTATTTTTCATTATAATTAAGATTTCACAGAATTTATGTCTTTTATTTAAAAATTTAAAAAGATACCTCAAATTTGAACACCCTTTATAACGTACTTTCAGAGCGTTCGGTCATTGCAAACATTTTGGAATTTTGTTTAAGGTGGTTATAATTTGAACTAAAAAATAGTTGGTTTAATTTGATAAAAGAATGCCATCTTAGAGATATTTTTATAAATAAAATAAATTTTTATAAGTTACATGCGTTTGGTATTTGTGGTACAACTATCAGAAGAGCGGTACTATCCATTTGATCTGTGTCTGCAAGGTTGACGAAGCATAGAAATTCAAATCAAATACGTAATTCGATTAAAAATTATTGTACCACCGATTATATTTCAATAGATGGCACTAGCTTTACATACCATAAATGCTACACACAGACACTGTTTGTTTTAGTTCTAAAAAAATCCGCCTTTGAACAAAGCGACACCACCGTCGTTTTACTATCAAAAAATTGCGATGCGATACTAAAGCTGTTCCCTTATATGCTATATTGCTTAATGATGATAATGTATTTGACTAACTGTCGAACAATAAATAAACCTGGGGGTCTATTATGAAATTTTCGACGCGCGTATATTTTTCGACAACGTCGACAGTCGACAACGTCTAAAATCGCTATTATGAATTTTTTTTTTCGACGATGTCGAAAAATGAAATTAATTATTTTTTATATGAAAATTTAAATTAACTATTTTTTATTAAATTTAAATTAATTAATTAATTTTTATTAATTAAAATTTTATAAGTTTAAATTATTAATTAATTTTTACTAACAAACATTTTTATTTCTCAACACTTAACACTTTTCTTTTATGTACTCGACACCTCAAGAGCTGTCGTAAAATAGTCGACGTTATCTAAAAAAAAACGCGTCGAGTATTTCATAATACCAAATTTTCGACAACGTCGAAGAAAAAACGCGGTCGAAAATTTCATAATACCAAATTTTCGACAACGTCGAAAAAAATACGCGCGCCGAAAATTTCATAATAGACCCCCTGTGTTTATAAGTAGACAGCGTCTACAATAACATTGACCGTGCTATTTTAGACAGCAACACGTAGACAATCGTAATATTTGAGCCCAACTCTTACACTTAGTTAAAAATTGAATTAAGTCGCAGGGCTCAACGAAATCAATTATAACCCTGTGCTTCCGGGACAGATCTGTGATCTAGATATGCTCTAAATATATTTTAACACCGCTAAATTTAAATCCATTAAAAACTTCGTTTACTTCAATAAATTAAACCAAATACTTTTTCAATTTTAATAATTACTAAATATCACACAATTTTTTTTATTAAACACACACCCAGCAAACATAAAAGTTTTATTTATTAAGATTAATTTAGTTAATGAAACCTTCCATTTCCCGGTGAACGGAATTTATTTTTGCACGCCGTTGTTCCATCACCAATACACGAAGCATATGCCAGAATGTGGGGTATCAAATTTTGTTCATACAGTCCTGTGAACAAATGGGACCACGGTCCAATTGCAAATACTGGCACATCATCCCCTCCATGTGTCTCTGAATCCATTGGCAGCAGTGTGTGGTACTGATAGTCTTTATCTCCAATTATGTCATTTGTTAAGTTAGCTCTTGCCGCTGTCGTATTCATTTGAAAACCTGGACCATTCGCATACGATAGTGTTGTGTATGGAAGGTTATCTATCAAAATTAAAAATTATTAATTAATTTGAAATGTTTCAAAAAATTGCTTTAATTATATGTATACCTATATCTGACAGATCACTGCTCATCCCCAATATATTTTCACCCCGATTCGCGTATCCTGATACCGACATGGTATGCGCGTGATCCGCCGTTACAATAATTAATGTGTCATCTTCACTTGTTAACTGCACAGCGGCGTCGATGGCCTTTGCAAATTCGACAGTTTCGTCAAGAGCTTTATGTGCTCTGGTTTCGTGATGTGCATGATCAATTCGGCCTCCTTCAACAAATAAAAAGAATCCTTTTGGACCCTTTTGGAGCAATTTAATTGCCGTCGCCGTCAATTCAGTTAATGTTGGTTTAGTCTCACGATCCATATCCAAATTAAACTTCAAGTGGTCAGATTCAAACAGTCCCAGTAAATAATCGGTTTTACTATAATCGATCGAATTTAATCCCTTCTTGTCCCAAATATATTGTCCTCGTTTACCCTTTTGTGCTTTCCATTCTTTTATCAAGTTAACATCATCTTGTCGTTGCCCATTCTTACCTTCGTCATCCTTTTCCGATTTTGGAATAAATTTACCGCGTCCGCCACCAAAAATTACTTTAAATTTGTTTCCAGGACTATTTAGTATTAACTGACTGGCAATATCTTGACATACAGCAGGATCAGCTTTTAAAACTAACGTATCGTTATCGGATTCCCAATCTCGACTCGCTGTATGTGCATAAGTACCGGCTGGTGACGCGTGCGTAATACGGGTTGTTGTTACAACGCCGGCATCTTTACCGGCGTCTAGTGCCCAATCAGCAATTGATTTGACATGGTGTTCCTTTTGCCCGCTCGTTTTACAATCATTGTATTTAATATTGCCGTTCACTCCAATTGTGCCGTAATTAGCTTTTATACCACTTAAATAGGCGGTCGCTGTACATGCGGAATCAGCTACTTGTTTGTCGATGCAATAGGTCTGATAATTTAAATAAAATGTGTTACTTAGTGGGCACCATATAGCATAAAAATTTTGCTTACCTTTGCTAATCCGACATACGGAAATTTTTCAAATGACAGTTGAGACTCTTCTCCAGTTCCACCAGTTTGTTGTCCTAGATATATGCGGCTAGCGGCTAACGTGGGTAAAGACATACCATCACCCAAGAAAAATATTACATTTTTTGCAATTTTTGTATTGACACGTTTCGCTAAGCAGTCTTTTAATGTTGATTGTGCTTGTTTCATCCAATAATCCGTAGACTCTTCAAGCGGCTCAATATTTGAAGATCTTTTCACGCGGCCTTTTGAAAATTGATGTGGAGATGGATGCATTTCTATAAATAAAGAAAGATACAAATTTTAATGAATTTATTTTTCAGACCATTTTCAGAAAAACCTGATCGGAATTATATTTGCGAGCGAACTATCTTCCAATACTTTACATGTAGATTGAATGAGTGATTGGGCTGTAGGACCACGACAAGATGTGCCGGATAACGCCGGATATTGCTACAGCCTGTTTACACGTAACACGAGGGGTGAGTAGGAAAGGTATTTTAATTTTATTTTCTAGGACGGGACGACCCGGTTGCAAACACCTAGCAATCGTACGGCACAGGGCAACACAATTCTAAATTATTTCTTTTCGGTTTCCTAAACAATATACAAATTTATTAATTTAATAAATCTTGAACTACTGAAGATAAATCAAATTACCTTCAAAAAATTTCAAATTAGCTTCAAAAAATTGAAAGGCCGAGAGAATTATGAGACGTGGATCATCACCGTTGAACGGTTTTGTGTGTCATGTTGAAACTGGAGCAAGTAGACTGAAGAAGCTTGGGATAATTGAAAACTTTGAAAATTCTGGCCTACTTCGTCGTGTAGTTGTTTCAATTTCAACTAGACTGAACAAGAGAGTTCTAGCACAAAAATCTCGGCCGTTCGAATTCGTTTCGATTATAAAGATTATAGAGAAAATGCATAAACTCTACAATACCTTTACAAACTCCACTTCATAAACTTTACAATACCGGATGAGATCAAGCATCAAGAAACACAGCTTTTGATGCTTGATCTGAACCGGTTCAGTTCATGTTTCATGAAACAACACAAAGGCGCTTGCTAGATTTAAATTCAAAATTTGTGATATAAAATAAAATTTGGATCAGATTTTCCATATAAAATTTGAACTGATTCGGATCAATCTCACTAAAGACTTCCACCCAAGAAGTATAGCCATCAAAGACGGGAATGGAGAATTGAGAACAATCGTGGCTGAAGTTCTCTCAGTATGGCAAACCAACTTTCAAAAACTGCTAAATCGGAATGAAGACGTGACCCCCATTAGAGCAATAGCTCCTCCAGGTGAAGAGGTCTTTGTCGAATATCCCGCAGTGGGGGAAGTAGATGCAGCTATTAGTAGATTGAAAAATGAAAGGCACCCGGTCTCGATGGAATCCCCGCAGAATTAATTAAGCTCGGAGGCGCTACCCTTGCAACACGTTTATACGATCTCATCTTTTGTATTTCGGACCAAGAAGAGCTGCCGGAGAATTGGAAGACCGCGCTCATATGTCCGTTGCATAAAAAAGGCGACCGTCTTAAATTTGAAAACTGACGTGGTACAGCTCTATTGAACACTGCTTACAAAGTGTTGGCTAATGTTGTACTCATCCCTCTTGCCGAAAACATCATTGGCGACTATCAATGTGGTTTTCGTCCCAACCGATCGACCACTGACCAGTGTTTCACCATAAGGATGATCTTCGAAAAATATTGGGAGTACAACATAACCACACATCAATTATAACTTTTGGGCCGCGCTCATAAACTCGTTTCCTTGTGCAAATTAATAACGTCTGGGTCTGTGTGTAGAATTGTAATGGAAGGAACTAATATCTCTTCATGGGATGTGAAGCGAGAGAGAGAGAAAGAGAGAGAGAGATAGAGCGAGAGAGAGAGAGAGAGAGAGTACCAAAATACCTCATTTACTCGGGAGAAAGTTGAATCGGAAAATTTCATCGGCGGTTGTATTGAAAATAACCTTGGTTTCTTCGCTTCATTCCAAATTCGACGTACCACTGGCATCAACGTAAACGAAGTCTTTTTGCTATGATCCATTAACATGGTAATGCACAATTTTACTAGCAATGAGCACCAATGAGATCGGCTGGCCATCAACTTCGGCCGATATAAACTACAGAATCCTAATGAGAGCATGCTCATTTAGACATTCTAATGACGATATTGCAGTCTAAGCAGCATTGCCCATTTGGGTGTAATAGGGTGGAGCATTGCTTTAAACGGATCGAGTTTCAGCATCATGGAGGTCCACACGGGCTCAGTTTTTTGTGGCTGGAAAGAGCACTTTTGGATGCCATAGGTTCCGATAACAAACTGACCTGTGATATGTTTGATCGCCTCATTAGCATTTCGGAAAAACGAGCTTCTGCCTATTCTAAACTGCAGCAACATAAACATAGCTCTGTCTCTTTGGAGCTCCGTTTATGCCTATGCGTCACACAGCTATTCTGCTACTTTATGCCGAAGAGCGACAATCGTAGAGTCTGCTATTCGAAGAATTATCAGAAATACTGGCAAAACTTAAAAGACAACGATCATGCGACGCTGTTTCAAGGCAAACGCAATTCAATCGGATGTTTACTATGAAAATATGCTCAGATCAAGTATAACTAGATTGAAGGACTTGATACAGCGAACATCGTCAGAGAAATGGATGAAGCCATTTAATCCGCTTATCTTCCGCTTGCTTCTCGCTAATATGGATATTCAGTTTATAATTGAAGAGTATTTTTGTGCTGCTTATGTAGTCAAATATGTGAATAAAACTGATAGGGGTATCAGTAATTTACAGCGTGGAATAATCCAGACTATGAACAAGCATCTGGAGTTTGATATAGTCGACATTACAAGGAAATTGAGTATTGATATTTAAATTCTGTTGAGATCACCAGCCAGGAAGTGGCTTGGTACTTGCTTCGTCTACCTATGTCAGAAAGCCCGATATACATTACGTGCCAATAGAGCGAGAAAGGGTTAGAAAATATGGAAGCATATTTGGTTCGACAAGTACGAGAAGCGCCCATCCTAATTTACTAAGCTAACGTTGGCTGAAGTCGCTGCGTACTATATCATTCCAAATGATGCTTCTAAGCATCAAAAAAAAAAAAAAAAAAAAAAAAAAAGCCATGGAGAAAGAGATCGGGAAAGCGCATTCTTCGCTATAAACTACGACATGACGTCGCGACGTTGTATATCCCGTTCAGAAACGAAACGGCTGAAGTGCTCGCTGAAGCAAAATATATGCAGATATATGGCGAGAACGAGAATATTATTCTACAACGCCGTCGAGATAATTTGAGTCCGATTTGGACATCCAAAAAGCGATGGAAATTTTTAGACGATTTTGGAGATTAACTGCTAACCTTGATCTTATACGATGCTATAGTTACTCGGTTCAACAATGGGACTCATCCATTTGCAGATTTCTATGAAAATCCGAATTCTGTTATGAATTCCGATTTAATTCTGGCTACACTGAATAAACTGGGCCCGATTTCAATAACGGGATAATATAATGGAGAAGAAAGCATTCAAACTGCTGCATGCTTAACAAACAACAAGCCGAACCCATTCAAATTTTTTTTACGCGGGACCTGCTTGGTGTGTTAAAACATTTGTCATTCGTTTATTGATGGAAATTTGATGGCTACTGCAATGCTTACATTTTCTGTAAACGGGTATAAACCAGCCATCGCGATCGAGGGTTCCACTATATGCATACTGCATTGGAAATATCAATGTTAAAATATTTGCCTCTATCTTATGAAATCGCTCAGTAATATCGCACACTATTTAAGTATGTGTGCGGTCGAATCGTGAACGAGGTTAGCATGATTGGGGCTGAGTTGCTGCAGCAAATCGATGCCAGATTAAAACAAATTACAGGTACGTCATCTAACTTTGAAGGAAAACATATTTTTTTAGTGGGCGATCTTTGACAACTACCCGCGCTGGCGCTACTACGATTTATCGTGAACTCAAGAACTCCTTGGCCGGTTTAACTTTGTGGCGGAGTTTAAAATATAACAAGCTGACGGAAGTAATGCGACAAGTCAATCACGAATTTTCCGAAGTTTAAACAACCATAGGAATCGGCGATGTACTGGATGAACAACAGATGATACTGGGCAACGATTCATCGAATATCGCTTTGTGTCCAAAGAGTTTGCTGAAAGAGAGTGCCCAAATGATATCAGGCACTTTCTTCGAAACGCACCAGTAAATCATTACAACTTGTCTGTGCTCAACGCATCTACGCATAAAGTGATTTCCATTGCTGCCAATGTTTTTTTAAGCTATAGCAGCGTACAAGATGCCTGTAGGCGGGCTACCCTTTGAGTTTGTACTTTTGATTAACAAGTCGTATATTATCACCACCAATATTAATGTACCAGGTGGTTTGCCTAGCGGCACTCTCGGTTACGTAGGACAACACCATTAGGCGGATTTGAATGAAGTTTCCAAAAATTCAACCACACGGGGCGCAGGAAACGAGCTGTATATTTTTCCAGGCGCAATCAAATTGAAGATAACCTTGTACCTATAGCCAAAAAAATCTCATCTGTATTCCTTCGAGCTGTACTATCCATACCATTTTATTGCGTCCAATCCAAACGGAAAGATCAACGAACTGTTGGGGTCGCCTTGTACCAAAAAGCAGAAATATCTCACGTAATCACTCCGCCAGTAAAACAGGTTGGAGATATTAGCTCGGTCAAAATATTTAATGCGCCAATGTTTCTTTTTTTATGTTTCTTTTTTTCGTGTTTGGCGGCTTGCAATGGTCAGGTAATGATCGGCTTGAACTTCAAGTGAATAATCGTACAGAATACAACGGTCCATGATGTGTTGTATTCGTGCCGGGTCTTTGCACAAACTTATTTTCGGTCAGTTAACTAGTTGACAAAGAATTAATTGTCAAGCCAAATGATTGAAAAATTTTCGACACAAAAAGTTACTGGTAAAATGATGGCATCGTTGTTTAGGACATATAGGTCACGACAGTTTGATGAAATTGCCAAATAGTTTTGTGGAATCGATAAGAGGTGAATTTGATAAAATTTAGAATCAAATAGGTTCTGGAGTAATTTCCATCAAAAGAGTGTTTTCGGACAAGATATTAGGATAAGCCCTAATTTTTAATAATTTTTGACCAGTCGAGTGCGATTTTTCGTCGCTAAAATTTTAATGATTGGCGTTTATATTGAAATTGAATTTGGAAATAATATATCGGGAATATAATCGAGAAATATATCGGGATTTATGCCAGGCTACAAAAATTAAATGTTTCAATTAAAAATTTCCACATTTTGCATATAACTTCACGGACATGACATTGAAAAGTAATTAAAAATAATTAAATTTTAAATAAAGATGATTGAAAGTAGTAATATTTGCGTTAGGCA
Source organism: Nephrotoma appendiculata (assembly GCA_947310385.1). Lineage (NCBI taxonomy): Eukaryota > Metazoa > Arthropoda > Insecta > Diptera > Tipulidae > Nephrotoma > Nephrotoma appendiculata. The sequence continues at coordinate 214,044,237 of OX371225.1, read as the reverse complement.
TGGTTCGCTTACGATGTTTTATCGATATAGCAAGGTAAACCTATAAATTATAGAGGCATCCATTCGTATAAAGCATTCCCTATTTATAACATATCTCTCTACATTGCATATATAACCTTGATAAGGTGCGGAAGTAAGCAATTCATATAAAATATTATAAGCACATGTTGCACCACATTATTCTGATTTATGATTATTTTACGTAAACCATTTCAATCTTAAGTTTTGTGTTTATGCATTTTGAAGTTATTGAAGCAAATAGAACGAATGCAATTAACCAACCTAGACGAATGGTGAAGAAGTGCACCTTCTTGATATTCTAAACCCCAATGAATAAACAACCGATGTTCTGAAATCCAATGTAATGGGTAACGTTACAGCTGAGACAACCTAAAACAGATATTTCATCCTATGTAAACGTAAAAATTTAAACTGCGATTTCATTTTCTGTAAATAGCCGCATACAATCAAAAATATTTCGTTTTTTGCGTATACGTATACACAGTTTATCGAGAATCACAGAACAACGATGACATTGGAATTATCAGAAGTTTGTTTTGTTTTCATTTTTTAGTTCAAATGAAAAATCTAATTTGCTTGTCTAAAAGAGCGCTACACACGATCCAATTTGGTCGGACGGTTGGACCGATTTGGTTGGAAATCGGATCGTGTGTATGCAAGTTGGCCCGATAAAATCAAGTTGGATGTGTTGGATGGAAATTCCATCCGACCGTCCAACCAACCAACCAACCAAATCGGATGGTGTGTATCGTTGTTGGACAATTTCATTTAATTTGTGTGTTAAATTTCGAGCAAGAAACAACAAACACGAGTATATTTTTTTTAATTCATTGGTTGGGTGATTGAAGATTTTGGAAAACAATGACAATGCCACACAAAGTAAAATAAAATTTAAACCTAATTGTCAAAATTGGATAGGAAATCGGGTGGCAAGTTGGATTGTCTGTAGACAACATCGATTTAGTAACCGACGGTCGGGGCCGACCAAATTGGATCGTGTGTAGCGCTCTTAAGGTTACAGTCTACTGCATGCCAAATAATACTGAAACTCGTAGTCTAGCAATCGCTATAGTTAAAATCACTAGGTATATAAAAGAGAAGCTTTTCAGGTTACAAATCACCCGTGGTTCCCAAAATAAATTTACAACAGAAGCAAAGCAACGGTTTCACTAGAATTAGCGCAGAAATTAATCGAATATGCGAGAACAAAAGGCGTTAGACTTTATTAAGTTAAGCAGAAATCTACCAGCAATTAATCAAGCGATTTTTCTTACAGCTTCCACAGATCTACCCTTTTATTAGGTATGTCCACGTTGCTTGACGTATAAAACAAGCTCCAGTCTCTCCTGCAGTAGATCGTCAAGAAAAAGCCACTTGGGTCTTATGTTTTTAACTTGGAGAATGAGCGGACACTTAGTATTCTTCTAGGCATCACCTTAGCAGTCAGTTGGAATAGTCTCTGGAACTTGCGGTTTCTGGTCAATGGTGGATTTTTACCAATTGTTCTTGATTCTTACTTCCTATAGAAAACATGTATCCAATAAAATATATAGAGTTTCCTGATTGGACTCTGTAAAAGTCTATCTTCCCTACAGTTTCGAAAGTGATTTTATTGTCGCCATTTTGACGATTTTCGACGATAAATTGATACTTCAATTATTGTACCTTCTCCTCTTTACCATTTTTTTATCTTCCATGCATACGTTTGAAGTGACTACGGAAAGTTTGATATATCTATAGTTTGTAGCCCACCCTCATAAAAGCGAGTTTAAAAAAAAATTAAATATCACGATGGTAAGAGAGAGTTACTTCATCTAAAACCATCCAGTGTAGCAGCTTCTTAATTGGACTGCATGCGGCAAGAGTATTGTCGCAATTACTTCCTGTTTGAGGACTTCAGGAAGATATATATTACCTAAATTTAAAATAACTTGGTCAGAAGCACACAAATAATCCAAAAAAGAGGTGTCCATTGGATTCATACCCCACAATATTCTGAATAACAGGTGTGGTTTGCGTATTTAACGCCTCTATAAACTCTTCAGTTTCCTTCAGATGAAACCTCGAGTCATGTGGAAAGTAACTAGATTACTAGAACGTTAAACCTTATTCACTTTTCTTTTAACTTGGCTACGGCTGATGTTAGGTCGGAACAATATATTTGTTAAGGAGCTTTAACTTATCGAAAGATTTTTAACTTATCTAAAGACATTTTTACGTTTACCGTAATATCGCCATTCCCAGAAGCGTTCACGGGATTTATGAAAATATATTCGTAAACATTTCTGTGATAGGCGACATTTCCGCAAACTTAAAAATCCCTTTAGACTAGTTAAATAATATGTAATAGGCGCTCCTGGCCACTAAGCGGCCCAACCTGGGAGCTGCTTCGCACCATCTGCCGCTACTTTCAATTTAATATTTTAGATACGATGGAGTTGATGCCGATTTCAAAATCAATCGTAGTTTATTTACCTACAAAAAAATTAACTTTGTCCAATTTCACGTATCATGCCTTCGGCCGGATCTTTTAATTCTGAAAACATAGTGCCAGACTCCTTCAGAAATGAAGATTGAAATAAAAAGATTTTCTTTTTCGCTATTTTATTCCGATAGTTTTTGAAAGACTTCTCTGTAAAATATATTGTGTGTGAATTGTGGAAGAAGCAAATGTCCTTATTGCGGAAGACGTTGTCACCACGATTACATTCTATTTAGTAGTCGAGTAATATATAAGTAAAAATTTCAGTAAAAAATTCAGTCTCCAATGAAGTGATCGCCTGCCATCCCTGCCTTGATCATTACTGTTCACATCGGACTAGCTTACAGTACCTCGATTGTTGCTGTTGCCGTCCGGAGTCCTTCAGTTCGTTTGTGTGATCAAATTATCATTGTGGGCGACTTTAACTTACCCGGTATATTTTGGAACGATGTCGACGGTGTGTTCTTTTCATCCTCAACTGATAAATGATTATGATAAATATTTTTTATACTAAATGTACAACTAAATATTTTTTTTTTTTTTTAGTCTATGCCATCTGTTTTGGGGCCGAAGCACTCCCCAATGAATTTAAGACCCTTAATTGACTCCTTTACAATAATTACGTAGTGTGCAAATCGAGCAAGTTTTGCCCAAAAAGTTTTGGAACTTCATTCACGCACAAAGAAAAAGGTATCTGGTTTTCCGTCGGATATGTTTTCAGACATCCACTGCCAGTCAGCCATCCGAAATTTGCAATTTGTTTACCAAATTCTTTGCATCGGTTTACAAGCCGCATCGGTCCGCATTGATCATTTCTAATTTACCGAACAAGATGTTCTCGATCCACTACTCCTTCTCGATCCACTACTCCTTCGGATCGCTGGAAAATCTCATATTTGCATCCAATTTTCAAGGCGGGTAATAGAAGTAAGGTTAGTAATTATGGTGCCATAACCGTTCTCTATGTCTTACCCAACTATTTGAGTCTATGGTTCACAGAGTACTGCATTTCCATACCAAGAGACCTATTTCTCCTTTTTAACATGGATTTTATCCCAGTAGGTTTACCGTGTCTAACTTGTTCCCTTTTTGTGGTAAATTATTTGACAGTCTAAACTCCAAGCAGCAGATTGATATTGTCTACACAGACTTCGCAAAGGCTTTCGATGTGATTGATCACTCTATTCTTATTAGCAAGTTGGAGAGTGTCGATTGTCATTTTATTCCCATCGACTGATTGCGTTCTTACCTCTCAGATCGCTGGCAATCCGTTAGGATTCTGGATTCTTTCTCCCCTTTATTTCAAGTATCATTCGGCGTGGATCAGGGTAGTCGTATCGGCCCACTATTGTTTTCATTACGTTGTAAAATGTTTTAAGTTTGCCAACTGCCTCCTCTTCGTCAATTAACAACATACTGGCTTTAAACGTGAGTAAATGCAAAACTCTTCTTTCTTCCGGACCCGCTCGCCTGTACAACGAGACCATTGATCGGGTGAGTTCATTTCGGATCTTGGTGTGATCGTTGAATCTGATGCTACATTTACCAGACATGTTAACGCCATTATTCCAAATTCGTGCATTATGCTTGGTTGCATTAAACGAAACTGCAAGGACTTTAGTGAACCGTTAACTTTGACATCATTATACGCCTGCTTTGTTCGCTCTGTTTTGGAGTATGCATCTCCTGTTTGATCACCCTCCTACCACTGTCATTCTGAGAGGAATGAGAGTATCCAGAAACAGTTTATTTTATTCGCGCTATGACGTTTATCATACATGCGTGCTCCTAATCGGCGAGATGCAGCTTCCGCGCTGTTTGTGCGTGATATCATTAATTCTCGTGTCGATTGTATCGAGTTACTAGCACGTAAAAACTTGCATGCTCCAGAACGTTGAATGCGTCAACGCGATGGAGCTTTATTCATCGACCGAGCGGGAAAAGAACTACGGTCTTTTTGATCCAATTCCGAGGGTATCGCGGGTGTTTAACAAGGCCTATGAAGCTTTCCATTATCACTTGTCTCCGAGAGATTCATTCAAGAAATCTTTATATAATCTTTTATAGTAGAGCTTAAGAACAGTAATTTTTTACCAATTGTTCTGTTGTGCCGATTGTAGTCACTGTACCATTTATAAATAAATAAATATTAATGGTCAAGATTTTTCTTCAAAATTACAGACACCCTTAAAAGGTAACAATTTGGGGTAGCGTGACTTCCTAAGTCATAATAGACCCGTATTATTTGGAAAATGGTGAAGGAAATGCCATATGAATAAACGACGACTGCCACTTAGAGATGATTCAGGATTTTTTTTTACTTACGAAATGCTCACACAGCTCGCTTAACAATGAACATGCTGCAAATCCTGTGTTTTTAAATGACCGGCTCGTTTCCGGATTAAACTGTACCAAACTTTTACCTGTAGGGCTATTTGTAATTTAAAGTTGACATTATTAAGCCAAATACTCTTCAACAACCTAAGGATAACATTCGAAGTGAAATAGCAGCAATTGGACACGAAACTTTGGTGAGAGTCCATATAGGGCAGAGGTCTAACGATATATGGATACAAAACAAATGGGGTGATTAATTTCGGAGCACCCGGTATTTCACAATTATATTTAGAACGCAATTTCGGTAATTTAGTTTTTCTAAAGAACATTTGTATTTGTAATGTTCGTTTGTTTAATCGCAATAAGAATAATTTTTATCGTTTCAGGTGACAACTAGTAATATTTTTCATTGTAAATCCATACTCTATTCGCGCACGTCAATAAAAAATGTAGGCTTAGCGCTAAATAACAGGTATATCACGTATATTGATTTTATATGATCAAGGTTGGTAAGATGTTGATGGGCAACATCTTGTGTATGGATTTAATTTATATGCTACGGTCATTGGTCAAGTTTACTGGTTTTTACTAGTTTTTACTAGCTATAGATAACAAAGATTGTTAAATTACAGGTTTTGATAATTAAATATATGTGGTGTGGATAAAATTACTAATTTAAGATAAAAAGAACCCGTTCTTTTGCATGAACTTGAATTTTAAATATTTACTGGTCATCTGCTTTGAACAAAATCGAATGGGTAGCAAAGTTCGTGATACACGACGAATATATTAGTTACACGTGTAAATATTTATTACATAATCTGGAATTATTTCCGTATCTATAATTTTGTTTGCATCTGTAATTTGTATTTCTACACTAAAATTTTGATTTAGTAGTTGTTTTAGCAACTGATCTAACCCTAAGAGCGAGATACCTTACGGTATCTTACGGTGGGTCTATGGGAGCAGCTTAATAAAGCTGTTACTCCTCTATTCTATTAATTTTTTCACCTTTTTTAATTCTGTGTAGAATTGCGTGTGCTATTGATGACTCAGTCGTTCTGCGTATTTGGACTGTGTTATGGGGTTTCCCACATCTTTTACGTGCTCTTTAAATCGTGTGATTATATTCCATTGTTATGTATTTATCGGTTTTTCCAATGTCACTTTTTAGTGTGGTGACCGATCTCAATCTTGCTTTATGGTGGTACTTTCTATTTATTTGGTCAATCGTTGTATCATTAAAACCGTTGGTTATGGCGATCGGTTTTATGAAGTTTGTTTCATTTTTGTAATCACTTTATGTATGGTATGCTATTCATGCGTTTGATCATGTGTTTATAAATATGATGACCTTCTGTGACTTGGTGGATGGTTTGATGTGACGTGTATTGTGTGATTGGTTTGAGAAGTTGATTTGGTGTTCCTTTTCGGTCTCTAATCTGAATGAGCTCTAATGTTATCTGTCAAGTGACAGAAATTCAGTATTATATTCCTGGTGAACGATATGAGTCGTTTTCAATTCTCTGAATGAATTCTTGGTTGGAAGAAGATGAGCATTTTTTACTAAAAAGTTATCTTTTCCGACGAAGCTCATTTTCACCTCGGTGATTATGTGAACAAGTAAAATTGCAATATTTGGGGCACAGAAAATTCACACGTGACAATGGAGAAACGAATACACCCAAAACGAATGAGTGTTTGGTGTGGAATATGGTGCAAAGGCATCATAGGGCCATTTTCCTTGAAAATGAGCAAGGAGCCGCATTACAAACGATAAATAAACGATTTGACTACCGTACACATCGGACGTGTTTTTTAATAATAAATTTTAAATAATAATTATTTTAATTTTAATTACTGTGATTAATCCAATAATTTACTTTACTTGGACATTAATAAATAAGTTTGTAACAAACTATAAATGTGTTTTGTGATATAATTGAATAGTGCTAATAGTTAAACATTGTAGATTCCTGTAGTGATTAAAGATAGTATGATCTATAACTGTTAAAGTGCCTTCGTATAAAGTTAAATAAAAAATTGTCACAAAAATTTAATAATAAATATAACCAGTCATATTTGATCGTTCACCTGCTGATTTATTGTAGACTTTGAGTTATATACTAAACAAGATCATTGTACAAAATAAATCTGTTACTCCGTGTATTTATTGTCTCAATAATTCAAACGTGACGTATCACAGTGTGCATCTAAAAAAACATTATATTGATTTATCGTGCATATACTATAGTGTAAGAAAAAACGAAATGTAGTCTTGGAATGGCCGTGACGAGATGTGCCCATGCAGCGGTGTCTGCAAATCAATTTTTCACCTCAAATGTGCCGGGATAAATACTAGTCCCGTGTAGTGAAATTACCATTTTTGCTGTAATACAAAAGCTTGATGAGTTGACATGCCATATGGTTAAAATGTTTGAATCATTCACTGTGATGAACGATTTTATGAAAGCATCAAATGACGCGCAGCGATTGTCAGCCCAGTCGCTGCAAATGCAGATTCCTGCCAACACCTCAACCAACTTACTGCATAACCAATCCGACCATATTAATGCTACACCAGATGTCATTGGAATTGGTGCCGCGTCTAGTTCATTACAATTCTCATATAAGAAGTCTCAGATAACGATATCTTATATGTGAGCATGCTGAATCCACACACAAAGGAGGCTGCATTAGTTGATTATTTAAAATCCAATCTTTCGAAAATCTGGGCGTGGTTGATTGTCATCTACTGCTCCCTAAGGGTCGGGATAAAACTAATCTCACATTTGTTTCGTTTAAGCTTACTCTAGAGAAGAGTTTCGCAGCACAAGTTTTGTCGCCTACTTTTTGGCCAAAGGATGTCTTAGTTCGAAATTTTGTGCGTAAAACCGGAGGTTCAAACAAAGGAGAAATTTCCCTTCCAGAAATGGGGATCGACAACCTTATCCCGAGGTAATAGACTCGTACTGTAATTTTTCTTTTATGCTGAGACAGCTACACAAATATTGCCATCACAGTAAATTATACAGCGACAATTATTCATTCTCCACTTCCACCCTTTGTAATATCAGTTTTGTATTAAATTGTAAATTTTATAATTTGTATACCTTGCTTTCTAATATTTTTTATATTTTAGGTCTTTAACCAATTCTATTCTCAATCTGGACTCATTGCAGGTATGTTTATCAAATAAGAATGTTGCGATTGTGAATCGGGATAACAGAAGTGTTAATTTTGGATTTATTAATGCGTAGTCTGTGTTGCCATATCGATAAACTGAGAATATTTATCGATTCTAAAGATCTCGACGTATTTTGTGTCGTGGAAACATGGCTTACACATAAGATTAACAACGAATCTGTCTCGCTGAATGGGTACGACATCTTGAGATTTGACAGAACACATAAAAGAGGTGGAGGTGTGTGCAATAGGGTGGCCCACGTTTATATGGGGAAAAAAAGTGTTGAGATATCTAACGGGACACCCCCTAGAAATGTGAGGTTATGCTAAAAACTTAAACAGGAAAAATATTGGGTCGATCGAAGGTCGTTTAGAGGTCGCGACTTGAGCGCGAAGTTCGATAAAAACGGTGTTTTTTTCGATTTTTCACTTTCAAACGAACAGAAAAATTATTTAAAAAATTTTCTCAGACTTAATAAAATATGTGGACAATAGAGGAGATAATTACCTTTCCAAAACATTAAAGATATCGAAAAGAGGTTAACAAATAGTGAGATTATTGCCAATTTTCCAAACTATTAAAAACCCAAATAATAAACGTTTTTTTTTAAATCCTGGAATTTATCTTCAAAATTACAAAATAAATAAATACATAAATAAATTAAAATGAGGTATAACGAATAAACAAAGGAATGTTTTATAGTGTCATAAAAAAACCGTATGAGTCATGAGAAGTTAACATAGTTGTGTTTTATGATGCCATTATTATAAAACCCAACTATGTTAAGTCCTTATGACTCATTCGTCTCATTAGTTATTGTATTTAAAATTTAAATCCGCCTACTGCATTAATTATGATCTGATATGGCCAATATATTTCATTGTATCATATACTATATAAACAAAATAAATGCAAATTAATTTCAGTTTAAATCCAAATCTCTCGAGAAAAGGACACAAATTTGTAATAATTAAATCTAGTCCGTTTAACAGTTTTATTAATATTTTTAAGAAAGTGCTACTACGGTTGATAAAATGGAGGCTAATTTACGGTCTACTACAAAATTTTATCTTCTTGGCCATGAGTACTGTCAAATTATTGGTGCTAAGTTACCCTCAAAAAAGCAAGTATTGTGTCTTTTATTTTTACAAGCACCGTACTGTAAAATTAACTATTCGTGAAAGTGCAGCTCTGACAAGGCAAAAGCACAAATTCCAATGAAAAAGGAACAACATTCTATTGAAAAATTGGAACAATTGCATGATGAGTGGAAAAATCTTCTAAAGAATAAAAATAAATCTTTAAAAGTTTACCGCGAAAGAGAAATTGCCTTTTATAGTACACTGGATAATATTTTCGATATCGCCCATACTAATGCCTTGTCTATGATGACTAGTGAAGACGACAAGCAATTCCTCTTGTCACAGTGTGAGAAAGGGCGCCCCGAATATTTGGCCGGAGTCAGACAATATGAAATTGAAAAAGAAAAGCGGAAATCGGAACGTCTGATGGCAGAAAAAAATCGTAAACGAAGACATCTTGAAGAAAAACGTAAATAAATTCCAATAGATTCACAAACATTATTTTCATAATCGGAGAGTGACAGCGAAAAGACATCTGATAACGACATGGTCATCGAAAATATTGATTTGCCCGTGCTAAGCACAGAAGGAGCCTCTATAGGAAGCAAATGTTTCATTACTCCTAGAAAATTGTCAGCTTTGGGTAAGTGGAAAATTACAGATCGTGCAGCAATGCATTTAATCAGTACCGTTGCCAAAACTATTAGACATTCTATTGATGAACTCGTTTTGAGTCGAACAACACTGAAGCGTCTTCGTGAAACAAATAGAGCAGTAGCAGCATCAATTAAATCGACTTTCAAGTTTACAACAGGCGTAGTACATTGGGATGGAAAATTACTTCCGGAGTTATCTGGAACGGAGACCGTGGATCGTTTGTCGGCGATTATTTCCCATATAGATGGAGACCAATTCTTGAGCGTGCCCAAAATATCAAGAGCTACTGATTTGGAAATGGCGGAGGCTGTTTTCCAAAGCTTAATTGATTGGAGAATAGCTGACAATGTCGTGGCGGCTTGCTTCGATACAACATATTCAAATACTGGAAAACTAAATGGAGCAGCTATTAATTTAGAGCAGAAAGTGGAATGAAGTTTATTATATTTTCCTTGTCAACATTACATATGTGAAATTACATTGCGCGCTGCAATTGAATCGAAAATGGGCAATACATCAGGAGTAAATGTTCCATTATTTGTGAGATTCAAGAATGACTGGAATTCCTTGAATAAGAATAATTTTAAAGCAGGCATAGATGATCCTAATGTTCATATACAATTAAATGATGTGAAAGCGGAATTAGCGGGCTTTGTAACAACGAATTGGCAAAGGAACATGCTCGAGATGATTACAAAGAATTATTGGAAATCACTCAAATTTTTTTGGGCATGATACCAACTGAAATTTATTTGTATAAAACACATTACGAAAAGTTGGCGATGGCTGTACTAAATAAAATATGTGGCTAATTGTGGTATTTATCCGACGAAAGCATCGCATTCTCTTTTTTCGACGAAAACATCTCTAGTGCGGAGAAAAGAAGAATGGTGCAACTGTTAAATATGAAGAGGGATGTAGAGGCCGAGTCAAGGAAGCGCGTCGAATTGAAAATTGATGACGTGAAAACATTCATAACGAAACAACTAGCAGATTTTGTTACACCAAACACTGGCGATTCTTTTAAAAGGTTCAATATTTCTACAGATTTCTTAAACAAAGATCCGGATATGTGGCCTCGGGATGATAATTTCAAGAACGCAATGAAGATTATCAGTCAAATAAAAGTCGTAAATGATATCGCAGAACGTGGTGTTAAGTTAATACAAGATTATAATAAGAAATTGACAAGAAATGAAGATGGCATGCAATATTTACTACAAGGCGTAAAGGACTACACACAGAAGTTTCCAACATACACTAAAACAGTCTTAATGGGTAGAATATCAACTTAGATTGATTATTTTAATACTAAAAATTAATTTATAATATCATTGTATAGAAGAAACATTATGCATTAATAATAAAAAAAAATATAGTAATAATTTGACTTGTTTTTGTATTTTGGAAATTTGGCAATAATCTCGCTATTTGTGAACCGATTTTCGATATCTTTAATGTTTTGGAAAGGTAATTATCTCCTCTATTGACCGCAATTTTTATTTAGTCTGAGAAACTTTTATAAATAATTTTTCTGTTCGTTTGAAAAATTGAAAAAAAATACCGTTTTTATCGAACTTCGCGCTCAAGTCGCGACCTCTAAACGACCTTCGATCGACCCAATATTTTTTCTGATTAAGTTTTTAGCATAACTTCACATTTCTAGGGGGTGTCCCATTAGAAATTGGAACTTACGAAAATTTGGTCCACCCTAGTGTGCATTTACTATAAAAAATGTTTTAAACTTAAGGCTATTCATGCATCTATTTATGGTAAAACTGAAGTTTTGATGGCTGAAATGATATTACCATCTATGACTGTACTGATTATAGCTTACTATAACCCATCAACTCCAGTGCAATCCGATTTGGATGATTTTCAGGAATTTTTATCCTCGCATATTTTAAATTACGAGTATAATCATTTTATAATTGCTTGCGATATAAATTGTAATATGCTTGATAAGTATCATAAATTTCATAATTTTTTAAAAACCAACCATTTGGTATCAGTCCCGTTCTTACCTACTCATAACCGTATACATGACTCGATCAATACATTGTGCCAGAAGCAGATTACTTTAGAGTAATGGGGACTAGTCAACACACTTTGCCTGATATCTCTGACCATGATTTTCTGATCATTTCTTATAGAGTCAGATCAAAGCCTGTTAAACTGGACTACAAGCTTATCCATGACTACAGTCAATTAGATTCGGAAAAGATAGTGAATTACTTTTCTAGCACTAACTGGAACTTTTTGCATGCGTCTAATAATGTCAATATCCTCTTCCAATCATTTTATAACTGCATTTATTATATTCATAACAATTGTGTACCAACTAAAAAATAGTTAATTGCCAATCGGCTGCCCCATGGTTTACAAAAGAACAGGCGATGTGAGGAACCTAGAATTATATCGGAAAGAACGCAATAGAGTACCTAGCTTGGTTAGGATGTCCAAACAAAAATATTTTTTTGGAAACAGTAAATTAACCATGAAACGAATCTGCAGCAATTTCAATCATATTGGATTGGGGACTAGCAGGTCTGGTGTTTCTACTGACTTAGACCCTTCAATTATCAACACTTATTTTTGCAATGTACCCCATTCATCGGTAGTTATTTCATTGCAGGGGATGGAGCGCATAGTCACGGGTACTTCTCTCTCCTTCTGCAGCGTAAGTGAATTAGATGTTTCCAAAGCCGTGTATCTTATTAAATCAAATTCACCCTCAAATTTTCTAAAGAATATTTTACCATACATTTTATCACCTTTTACATTCCTGATTAACAGTTGTATTATGCGATCTGAATTTCCTAAAAATGAACACAGTGATTCTGATTGTAAAAAAGAAGGGTATCGATTCTTTGGATAATCTTAGACCGCTTAGTTTAGTTTCCATCTTATCTAAAGTATTCGAAATCATTCTTCGTGATCAGATTAACCAGCATTTGGCAAATGGTAATTATCTAAATAAATTTCAATCCGATTTCCGTAATAACCACAGTACAACGACTACCCTGCTTCATGTTGTAGACGATCTGGCTTGTCATCTTGATCGAAAAAACTCATTTGTCGTTTTAATACTGTTGGATTACTCCAAAGCATTTGACTCTTTGAACCATGTTTTGTTACTACATAAGTTGATGCTTTTCTATAATTTTGACAATAGTGCACTTAAACTTATGTTTAGCTACTTAACAGACAGATATCAAAAAGTCATTGTAAATGGAAAAGAATCAGTTCCTGAGCATATACCTGTAGGTGTATTTCAAGGTACTATACTTGGCCCAACTCTGTTTTCCCTTTTTATTAATGACTTACCACAAGCAATAAAATACTACAAATATCACATGTATGCTGATGGTTGTCAAATTTATCTTGGTGGTACTAGCGAAAATATACTGGAAACGTTTAACAATATTAATCTGGATGTATTGGCTTGGTCCAAGTCTAATGGAATCTCACTAAACATCGCTAAAATACAAGCAATTCTGATTTCTAAAAGAAGTTTCCCAGTGATACCCGATATCTTTATTGATGGTGTGAAGATTAATTTTGCGAAACATGTTAATAGTCTGGGAATTTGATTAATGACAGGTTCCCCTGGGGTTCTCAAGTTGTTAATGTTTGTGGCAAGATAAATTCTACTATGTATGGTTTGAAGCTTCATAAAAATATCTGTCCTAAAAATGTTCGAATTTTAATAATTCCCCACGTACTATATTGCGAATTTCTTTTTTTAAGATGTGATTCTACCTCAAGTACCATGCTGCAAGTTACTTTGAATAATGCCGTTAGATATGTTAATGGGCTGAGAAAATTTGATCACATGTCAGCTAAGTTTAAAGAATTTTTTGGTTGCACTATGATTCAATTCTTTTACTTTAGAGCGTTATTACTTTTATATAAAGTCATTAATAATCGTGCTCCTTCATATTTATATGAGAAAATAAAATTTGGGCCTAATCGAAATGGTAAAATAATGCTGCCAGTTAACCGATCAAACATCTACAACAAATCGCCTCTATTTACCTCCTTCACAATTTCTAATGAGGTGCCGATTGAGATTAGACGTGTAAAGCCTTTTACTAAATTTAAAAAGTTGTTGTTTGATTTTGTTAAGAATACATTTTAATTTATGTTTTAGATTACTTTTTGTATACATTTTTGTATGGATAGAAAAGCTATGCTTTATCCTTTATGCTAAATAAATAAATTATCAGTTAATGGCGACCTTTATCGCGCCATATTAACTGGCTTTTTATTCCCTATGGTTAAAGAAGACTTGAAGTCCCCGCACAGCCAACGATACAATCGACGTTTTGCACCCTATCTTCGAAAATCGAACTAAAAGTTATCGCACCCTGTAGTTTCCGACTAAGTGAAAAACTAAACATTGATCAATAGCCAACCGTAATCTCGATGACAAGGTCTAGCACTTTTTTGTATAAATTACCTATGCAGAGCAACGCACCTTCCATCATTTTGGTAATTTTTCATACATCGACCTGGCCAACAACGAAGTTTAATTTTTTATTAACAACTGAAACAATTTCATTAAATTTGTTGAAGAAAACGATACAAGTACTATCGATACAAAAACGGTTCCCCAAATAGATTCCACTCGAATTAGACTTCCTGATTTCTAGACCGATACTCCAGAGGTTTGGTTTGCGCAAGCAGAGGCACAATTTAGTTTAGCAAACGTCAGTGCTGACAGTACAAAATTCTTTCATGTAATAAGTGCGCTTCCACGAGAAGTATGGTCAAGTGTTTTTACTCTCGTAAAACAGCCTCCGACTAAAAATAAATATCAAACACTCAAAGCAGCACTAACACACCGACACACTCCATCACCGGGACGACGTCTCGAGATTTTGGTGGGTGGAATAGAACTAGGTGACAGGAAGCTCTCTGAGGTATATTGCTCGATGCGCAACGTGGATCAATACGATGAAAATCTTGAACGAACGTTTTGGTTACGTCGATTACCAAAAAGTTTATACATCGCATTAACCGCTATTGGTGATAAATCAATATATGATATTCTTGAAATCGCTGATAGAATAAATGAAGCAACCGGTCCTAATGTTTCTTCCGTGCACATCTTAGCTTCTTGGAAATCTCGATTGATGGAATCTAGATTTTCAAGACTTTCGAGAGACGTAACCGATCCCCAAGACTATCTAGCAAATCACGTCAATTTTATGGAACACCACGAGGTGGAAGCATACGTCGTTTCATCAACAATGAAAAAGTCTGGGTATTACCACCTTAAATTCGGGAAGGCTGCAAGAAAATGTTATTTACCTTGCAAATTAAATGAACGATAGGTATCTACGAAACCATCTTCTGCCGTCATTATCATAATCGCCGCCTTTTTCTTAGAGTTGATACCAATAACACACTATTTCTCGTAGATCCAGTTGCAAACATATCTGTTCTACCAGTAAAGTTTTTCCGTGGAAACTCATCTCTCAAAGATAATAAATTGGTCCTTTTCGCCGCCAAACTGTTGAAAGTGGACGTTGACTTAAGACGACAATTTCCTCATATTTTCACAATCGCATACCGATTATCGGGGCTGACTTTCTGACGAAATATGGTCTTCTCGCTGATTTACGTGGGAGACGACTACTTGATCCAACGATTAGTTTAGAGGTAAGCGCAATCACAGCCAAGGTGAAAACTTCAACACCAATTCGTCCTGCTGTCAAAAATGGTTATGGTGAACTTTTAAAGAAGTTTTCCTCTTGAACCGAAGATCCAGATTATAATCGTCCAACAAAACACAGTGTGGTTCATCATATTTATACAAAAGGTCGTTTGCCTTTCTCAAAACCAAGTCGCTTGAACCCGATTAGACATAAAACTGCGCTTGCTGAATTCCAGCATATTCTAGCTTTCTCCTTACACCTGGTAAAAAAGAAAATCGGGGACAGATTGGAGACCGTGTGGAGATTATCGAGGTCTAAAAGCCGTTACAGAGCCGGATCGATACCCGATCCCGCATATTCAAAATTTTTCTTCACACCTCGATGGATGTAAAGTATTCTCAAAAATTAATTTGGGAAGAGCATATTTGAGTTCACAAGAATGCTTTTAGACGATATACTCGTGGCCAGCAAAAATGAGGAAGAGCATAAATCTCATCTCAACCAACAGTTTGAGATATTAGTTGAATTTGGAATAAATATTCAAATTTCAAAATGTGAATTTAGCTTATCTGCACTCGACTTCCTCAGCCACCAAATTTCCGAAGATGGCGTATTACCTTCACCAAAACGAATCGAAGCCTTCACAGAGTTTCCAGCTCCAACATCTATAAGGGAAATCCAGCGATTCATAGGAATGGTTAACTATTATCATAGGTTTGTTCCTAAGTTAGCCGAAATGCTGTCACCAATTCACGAACAACTGGCAAATCTGAACAAGATGATAAAGAACTCTAAAAACTTCTCATGTCTAAATCAAAGAAGTACTTGCTAACGCAACTTTGTTGACCCACCCTCAGTGTAACGCTAATTTTAGTATAGCCACAGATGCCTCAAATATTGCCGTTGGAGCTTACAACAGCAATCACTTCTTTGAGTCAGAAAAGTCCGCAGCAAACTCGACACCTAGATTTTATCACACAGTTTACGACGGATGTGCGACATATATCAGGCAAGAACAATGTGGTCGCTGACACTTTGTCACGACCGACCGATCATGTCGATACCATTGACGAAATTTCAAAGCTAAATTTTAAAACTCTAGCTAGATCGCAAGAATCTGACGATAAATTGAGAGAACTTCTTGAAAATTCATCTCGCCCAACGAGTTCTAAATTTAAGTTAGAGCTTACCATCCTTTCGGATTTAAAACTTTATTTTGAAACATCAACGGGGGTTTATCGACCATTTGTTCCGATGTCAACTAAACAAGGTCAGTCGACACACAAAATCACAAACAGGACATTTTGCTCTACCGTCAGCAAGATTTGAACATATGCACATGGACGTAGTGGGTCCTCTCCCACTGTCCGATAGTAATGTGTATATCCTCACGCCAGTTGATAGGTTCACCCGATGGCCTGAGGCATATCCCATTCGAGTAAGTACAGCTGCCACGGTTGCTAAAACATTTGTTGAACAATACGTTTCAATACCCTTGAAATAATAACTGACCAAAGCAGCCCATTTGAGTCAAAACTATTTCTGAGCTCACGCGTTTACTAGGCACCCATAATATACGTACCACCGCATACCGCCCGCATGCGAATGGTATAGTGGAACGTTTTCACCGACAGCTGAAAGCGTCACTCAAAGCTCGTGGAAATACGATCCATTGGAGTACCGAGCTACCCCTTGTCTTGTTAGGAATAAGAGGAGCTATCAAAGACGATATTAAATGTTCCCCAGCAGAACTAGTATATGAACAAGCTCTCATGCTACCAGGAGAGTTTTTCTCCAGTATTCAAGATTCAAGTCCCAATCCGACAGACTTTGTTGGAAAACTGTGCGAAAACATGCGCCAAGTCATCCCAGTTGAAACACAAATCCTTACGAAGGACCGTACAAAGTCGTTCGTCGATTAAGGAAATATTTTATTATAGACCAAAATGGTTGCAATACAAATGTTTCAATAGAGAGACTGAAGCCGGCGCACGGCATACAAATTTCGTCGCGCGTAGCTTATTATTTGCTAAACACATCCTAGAAAAACTATTCGTTTCCCAATTCCCAATATTCTCCCTCAAATTTCCTACTAAATTAACCCTGTCTTCTAATTCGAATGAAATTCACTTGAAGGGCGTACTCTAGCGGCTCGGTGTCTCGACCGCCACAAAACATACCATAATTGTGTTAACACAAAAGACTGCACCTCTTTGTGCATTATGGATAATTTTATGTTACGCACTGTATTAATGTGTTTAAGAAAAACTTTTAATCATCAACACAAAAATTCAATCAGTTTGTTAATTACGTTCGATGGTGCGACATACCAAGTACCACTTATAAATTAGTGAGACAAAATAATAATACAATATAAATAATATTTAATAATTAAGATAAAAGAATACAATGTAAAATGAACGAAATTAATAATGTTTAAATTATAATATAAAATAATAAATGTCGAATGTTTTATTCAAAGTGCATGTAACAGTTTGTGTTTCATTATATCATCTATGTGGTATAAAATGTAGGATAAAATATCGTAAATAATTAAACCACAACCGTAAATAGTTAAACCACAATAGCAATGGAAAAGAAATACATAATTCATAAACGAAACAGTCGTCAATTTCCGTTTAGGAAAAAAAGAGATAATGTATCAAAAATGTGATGTTATAACATGTCACCCCAGCAGGAGTACGTTCACGAGATTTACAATGTTCAACATTGTAACAACTGTCATTGTATAAATGACGTAGTAGTTAACATTAAGACTGTCTTAAGTGTCAAAACAAATGAAAATAATAAAAAGTTAATTTCTTAATTTCTTCATAACATAAAAGAGTAACATATTATGGAGCATCAAAATAATCACTGTATTCATAAAACACATTTTTTTTGTAAATAAATATATTAAAAACTCATTTTTGTTCTTTAAATTATTTTTCAACCATCATTATAATGGTTGTTGATAGCACGATCATGTTGCTTTTGATACCTACACCATTGAAAATGACATGTGTAGAGGCAGTCTCGAGTGGGGTTGAGAATGACGTTTGTAACAATGTAGAGTTCATGAACGAAAAACGCACGTGTTCATTGTTACAATGTATTTTCATGGACGATTTTGATCTGTCATTGTTAAAAATATTGTAGCACTGTAACTCTCGTGAACCCACTCCAGCTATACCAATTTGAAAATACGCGTGAATTTTTTTTTAATACGAAATGTCATGAATGTCGAAGGATAGTTAATGTACGAGTAATTTTTATTTTTTCCGCTAGTTGCGTTTTCCAACTTTTACAATCGTCAATTGAGACTTGTACCCCTGTGCTTTCGCGTAAAAATTTATTACATACTACAACAACGAGTATAGTCTCAAGCTTCATATTTTTCCACTGGTAGCGTTTTCTATACTTGCATTAGTCTCAATTCAGTCGTGAAGAACAAAAGTATGTATTTGTTATTCTTATGAAAGTAATAAATGATGGAACTGGAGGGATTTACTTCTTGGACGCTCCTGGTGGTACATGAAAAACTTTTTTGATTATTTTAATATTGGCAACAATTCGCTCAAAAAATGAAAATGCTCTAGCTCTTGCTTCGTCAGGCATTGCAGCAACTTTGCTTGAAGGCGGTCGAACAGCCCATTCAGCTCTAAAATTGCCATTGAATGTGCAAAGCAACAAAACTCCAACCTGCAACATTTCCAAGAATTCTGCAATGGCAAAGGTTTTTGCAGCAATGTAAACTAATAGTGTGGGATGAATGCACGATGGCGCATAAAAAATCTTTGGATGCTTTAGATAGAACCTTAAAAGAATTACGGAACAACCAAAACCAATTTGGTGGCGCAATGATGAACTGAATACATGTTTAAAGTCCTCCAATTTGTGGAAACATTTCAAGGTATTACATTTAAGCAAGAATATGCGTGTTATGTTGCAAAATGATCAATCTGAAGACATATTCTCTAAACAACTCATTGATATTGGTAATGGCAAATTTCCTATAGACGTGCTGAGCTGACTGGCTGCATCACCTTTCCTGAGAGTTTTTGTCAGTTAACGCAATCAAAAGCTGAACTCATTCAAAAAGCGTTTCCAAATGTTGCTCAAAATTACTTATTCCATGATTGGCTAAGCGAACGAGCTACACTAGGAGCCAAAAACACTGATGTAAAGGTATTTAATTACAAGATGACATTCCTGATGAAATAAGGACATATAAATCAGTTGATACGGCAACTAATGAAGACGATGTCGTGAACTATCCACCGGAATTTTTAAACTGGCTTGATTTGCCCGGATTGCCGCCTCACAATCTTCAATTAAAGGTTGGATCTGTAATTATAATGTTGCGAAATATTAACCAACCGCAACTTTGTAACGTCACACGATTAGCGATAAAAAGGAAAGTATAAAGGAGAAGACGTTTTGATACCCCGTATCCCAAGGGCAGTCATTAAGTGTTTGTGGTATAATCTAGAAAACCCATGTTTCTCGCATGGTCAATTGTATGTTGCCTGTTCAAGTGTTGGAAAACCATCGGCTCTGTTTGTTTACGCGCCAGGTAATCAAACAAAAAATATCGTGTACCATAAAGTATTACAATAACATGAAACTTAAATTTTTAGTTTTTGACGTAAAGTAATTGTTGACTTATTAACTTTTTTTTTCTTTTTTTATCTTACTCTAGTTGATCCGGTGTTCCGAATAGCAGAATAAGTATTAAAAAAAAATAAAAAATTAAAGAATCGACTGTTAGGCGGTACGAAGTTCGCCGGGTCAGCTAGTTTCATATAAAAAAGCTGCGTTGGTTTCGCAAAGCCGAAAAAGATTACAACAACAATTGCATTGTATAAAGACGAATTGGCTTTAATGTAAGTCGAAATTGTTTTAGGTTTAATGGTTAGTTCACGTAGGTGATCGAAGCCAATCAAATCGTTGGAATTCCTCTGCCTGAGATGAAATATTTTTTTCTTTGGGCAAATTTTGATCGCAAGCATCCAACATAGAAAAACAAAAAACAAATTATGACCAATAATGACGCTCATTATATCCTTTTTTCTACCAAACAAAATAAAAAATTGGCTAAATTTAAGTCCAAACCACACATATGTGTTAGTAAAAAAACAGTATGTAATGGCTTTTTGATATAAAGTTTCGTTTGATTTTAAGTACAACCAACACAATTATGTGAGAGGAATGCACAAATGTGTAAGTTGGTTCAAAACACGTACAAAAATAAATGTTTGACATGATTATTTTGTCTTACTCACACAATTGTGTGGATAAGTGGGAAAAGGGATATATAATTTTGCTGTTTTTTTTGACATTTCTATATGACTCATGTCAATATCAAAAACAAATAGAACAAATGTAACGTTTACATAAGAGTTTTGTGTAATAAGTAAGAAGCATTAAAAACTATCGGCTATTCTTCAGAATGAATAAAATGAACGTGAAAAGAGCGATCAAGCTGAGAGTCAATTCACGTTCCGTGAAATAATGAATTGCATTCCCCATAAGAAATTTTGATTTCACACAGTAAAATTTAAAATTTACGTGCGAATAATTCAAGCTACTAGATTGCCAATGAAAAAAACTTTTCATTTTCATTATTTCACGGAACGCGAATTGGCTCCCGGTAAGCAATGCACTTACAACATTTAAGTCACGCGACAAAATATTTATAGAAGCTTGCCTTGACAAAGACATTTTGGGTATTACTATCGATTAACAACAACGCGTGAAAAAACAAAAGATACAAACTTCAAGTTTTTATTTTATTTTATTTAATTATAAGTCGTCACCACAGCCAAACACAATACACAAATCAAAATGGTTGAAAATGACGAATGAAACGCCAAGTAAAATAGCTTAATATTTAGCGCAATAGCTTTTGTTTCTAACTTCATATTGTGATCAAACATTTTTGATCACGTACGTGAATCAACCATAAGGGAAATAAAAGCATTTTATGGTTATGGTGTTTACCGCAACGTGTCTATTTTTCTATTTTTTTTTTTTTAGAAGGATTGTCATCTTGTAGTAAAAAAGACATTTATTTTGTTCTATTATATTTTATTTTATATTGTTGTTTGTTGATATCGATTGATTTTCTTTTATTTGATAGCCAAATTAATATATGAGCATGAGGAAGTCATCGTTTTTGCCATTCGATCGAATACATCCAACAATTCGTTTGCCCATACACATGATACTTTGTAATGAGATCCATTAAGAATTTTAGCTTTTGTTTAAAAACTCGTGCTATAATGTCATCTCGATCATGTGATTGTTGACCATGCTTTAATAATTCTACAATATCGTTTCATTTTGGATTTCATGTGAATGTGTTATAAATAAATCGAGTGTTCCGTAATGATGAACGAATAAAGTCATAGCGTCTTGAATATACTCTTGCATATGACGCGGACATTGGCAGTCCGATGAAGGAAGAATAATGAAGGAAGAATAACAGTATTACCGATCTCATTGGCATAAATAGTTCTGTCTACATTTATTGCATCACGCAAGTGGATGTATTCGTCGCTTCGTAATTTTGACTGATTTAAACGAATGTATCGTATACGTTCACTCTCGATTTTGGCATACATATCGACAACATACTGATGGTATAAATATCTACATTTTTGAATGTGATTGACTTCAGAAGATCTAATCATTACTCGATAAGCGTAATAATTCATAGCACTAACTTTTTTGGTCAGTTCTAAGACAATAATTGCATTCTTTATCCATTTCACCGATAAAAATTTTAGGATGGACGTAATAACGGATGTCTGCTTCATAATTAAAGGCAATACGATGCAATGAAGCAATTACTAATACTCTTCTATTCCTCTCGTATTTCGAACATTTCTATTTGCTCTTCGAGTATTAACTCTTCGGATTTCGGTTATATTTTCTTGTTGAATTTCACGTTGTAAGTTACCCTGCCTTTGTGTCTTTAATTCTGATAATTGTTGGTCAGCATTAATATTTTCACTATGTCGTCTAATCGCTTGGTTGCTTCGCGTATTACGACCAATATTTGAGCGTCGCATTTTTATGAAATAAACACTTAATTTTACAATACAATGGAATTATCTTTAACTGTCACTTCGTGTTGTTGGTAACACAATCAACAGTTAATTGAAAATGTATGCACTTTTAAGCGTCCTGCGATCAATGCTTTCGCGTACTCTTTTATTTTTGTAAACTTTTATTTTTAATCGTAGGGATAGATACGCGATCGGCTAGCAAGGAAATTTAAATTTCAAATTATATTTTTTATAAAGTTTTCATTTATTTTTGCAATTGCATAGTAGAATTTGCTCTGCCGAAAAATATTCTGCATATATTACCACCTAGTAGACGAAACAAACCTATGGTTAAAATCTGAAGTTTCTAAGATGCTTCGTTGCTGAGAAACAAAAAACTGTTATATTTTGACAACAGCACTACCTATAGCGAGTTTAAACCAAAACAAAAACCCAAACCGCTAAAATGCTAATCTACAGTGAAAATTTCAGCTTCCTGCAATGTCTGGTTCCTGAGAAAGGCTATTACAATCATTACAGACACCATTTTTATATATTAGAAGATGGTATGATATCAAAGGGCCGAATGTCGAAGGGCCGAATTTCAAAGGGCCGAATGTGTCGAAGGGCCGAATGTCGAAGAGCCGAATGTCGAAGGGCCGAATGTGTCGAAGGGCCGAATGTGTCGAAGGGCCGAATGTCTAAGGGCCGAATGTCGAAGGGCCGAATGTGTCGAAGGGCCGAATGGGTCGAAGGGCCGAATTTTTTTTTTTGTTTTTAGAAATATATGGTTTTTATTTTTTCATTTAATTTAATTATTTAATTTAATTATTTTTTTATTTTTTGTACCATGTCTCTGGTGGCGCATGATAAAATTTTCCTTCACCAAAATGTATCTCTGACCGGATACGTGGAATTTCATAAATACTCAAAGATGAAAAATATTAAAATACATAAATTCATAAGAAATTCATTTATGTTTAATAAAAAAAAAAGAATTACAAAATATTCTGTAAAAAAAAAATATGAAAAATAAAAAAATATAAAAATACTCTAATATTCTTAAAATACTTTATTTTGTTATAAAACAACAAATTTAATAAATTATATTTTTAAAAACAAAAAAAAAATCGACCCTTCGACCCATTCGGCCCTTCGACCCATTCGGCCCTTCGACATTCGGCCCTTCGACATTCGGCCCTTCGACATTCGGCCCTTCGACACATTCGGCCCTTCGACACATTCGGCCCTTCGACATTCGGCCCTTCGACATTCGGCCCTTCGACACATTCGGCCCTTCGACACATTCGGCCCTTCGACATTCGGCCCTTCGACATTCGGCCCTTCGACATTCGGCCCTTTGACATTCGGCCCTTCGTACCTATTCCTAGAAGATGTACCTTCTGATTTTAAAATCGTGATCGTTTAAAAATGGAGGGGGCTTTTATTTGGTATTTGACATTTCCTTCAGTTTGCACGCAATTTTTCGGTCTGTTAATTGACAGACATATTTTAACGAAACTGAACGAAAAGATGTTAAAGTTTGCTGGCCAGTAACCAACAAAACCTATAAATTTCAATTTTACGTTAAGCTGTTACTAATTCGCTGGTTCAGCCATTAGTTATCGTGTGGCAACATTTCTGAGGTTCCTGGAATCGGCCATAGTGTAGCAAGAAAAATTTTGCTCTTTAAAACTTGCGTATGGAACCACCCATATAATTTTTTATTTTAATGCAGCTAACTGTTGCGAACAGCTCAATTTAATCACTATTAGACGACAAATGTCCGCACTTGGTAACATCTCTGAGATTTTTTTATTCGGTCACAGCCTTGCATATGTATATCATTTCAAACATTTAAAGAATTAATTTTTTTAATAACCCCAACCTTTCATCTCAATACCTGCATCAACTTTTTCATTGCCACACATTTTAGAAAAGTACACTTTACAATTATGTAGCTACAATATTCGTTAGGAAGTTTACTTCGGTTAATTATATGCGTTTCCACCTTGAATATTAAAAGTTTGAAGCAATCAGTTAAATCCAGGTCAAGGGGGCTAGTTCTTAGTTGATGTGATTATCTACTTTGCTACTCATACTACGAGATTACTTTATAAAGAAATCATAATTCATTAGGATCGTAATAAAAGAAACAGCAACAAATACCACACAAAGCTTCATAAAATATTTAGTAGAACTGGAAATCAATAAAATTCAAAACCTAAATATCTTTGTTGTTGTAATCAAACCATTTGGTATATGGAAGAAACATTGTTTCGTAATTTCGTTTATTTTTAATGCACTGCCTCCAAAAGATTAAAGAAAGAGGTAAAAAATTACCAATGATAAGATTAAAATGGTACTGGACGCTTCATCTATTAGTTAAAATAAACCAGTTTTATTGTGTCTTATCGGGGCCTTAAATAACTGGAAAACAAAGTTGACGTAATCTAAGAAAAATAAATTTCAACAGGTTTCAATAATCCATGTAAATATTTCCATAGTTGGCCATGACTCAAGTGTACGAAAACTTTAAACATGACAATTTGAATTGTCATTTCTAAATTTTATGGTAGTCACAAGATAAAATTTCTAAGAACGTTAAAATTCCATATATTTTTAAAACATTCCATCTAATTTATTTATGCCCGGTTGCAGAGAAAAATGACTAATGGCGGGTTAGTTGTGCGCCAGTTAAATGTTCTGTATGAAAACTTTTATATGTAAACTTGATTAAATTTATTTCATTCCGTGGATATTTTTAGGTTTCGTATAAATATTTAAACGGCCAATTTTAGCTAATCGTTAAATATTTCCATGGAATAAAATATATTTAATCAAGTTTGCGTTGAGGTTTTTTTGATTGCGAAAACAGTTTTCATATAAAAAACATTTAACTGGAGCACAATTAACCGGCGGTTTGTCGTTTTTCTGTGCAACCGGTCATTAGTAAAATAATTTTAATGTTAGCTGTTTTGCTTTAGCAAGGTTCGCTTGAAAAATAAAATATTTGAGGCCAATTTTGGTTTCACCAATATTTGCTTGTGAATTTCCAGTAACGGAAAATAATTGATCATCATAGTTAGCGTATTTAGCAATAGTAATTAAAGTAGAGTTGGTTTCAAATAAAACTAGAAAAAATAAGATTTTCATAAAACCGATTCAGATTACAATTACTACTGACATAAAAGCCAACTATGATGAACAATTATTTTCCGTTAGTGGAAATTCACAAACAAATATTGGTGAAACCAAAATTGGCCTCTAATGTTTTATTTTTCAAAGCTAAGCGGACTTGGGCCAAAGCAAAACAGCTATGTATTATATTTTGCTGTGTTAGTGTTTGTGCGGATTGGATAAAAAGTTAGAATTTTTAAGTGTGGTAAAAGTAAAAATAAAATTTTTAAATTATTTAAAGATTTCCATTTTTATACAAGTTATTTTAAGCTTAAATTTTCGATGCAGTTTTTGTAACAGAAGTATTATCCAGTTTCGATCTGATAAGATCATGAAAAAATTCAATCATCTCATCAGGCCATGGCGACTAAATATTACTACGTAACGATTACATTTTGTATTCTATATATGTAGAGCATTAATTAATTCAGTAAAATTATTGAAAAATTACTTGCACTGGAATTTGAAACCAGTGTGAATGAGATGAAAAGTTTGTAAAAATTAAATTTTATTGAGTTGTCATATAATTCACTAGAGTTACGATTACACGGTTGCTCTACATATATAGAACACAAACTGTAATCGTTACGTAGTAATATGCAATCGCCATGGCTTAATGTGATGATTGAATTTTTTCATGATCTTATCAGATCGAAACTCGATATTACTTCTGTTACAAAAACTTCATCGAAAATTTAAGCTTAAAAATAAAATTTTAATTTTTTAACTGTTTTGCTATGCGAATTGCAACTAGTTAAAATTTTGACGTTTATGACTTGACACGGTTGTAAAAAAAATTAAATTTAAAGTTAAATATAGAAAAGTGAATATAATATTAAAAAAAAAAATCATAAAATTTATTATTAAATAAATTATAAAAAGTGGAAAATGGAGGTATTATTCTTAACATATTGCTTGCCAATTTTAACTCGATTAAATAATTATTTGTCTTATACCAAAAACATCTGAACCTGATTGCAAAATATTATGATTCAAAGCAAAAAACGAAGGAAGTCATTATGATTATTTATTAATCATTAATTCATTAAAAAAATTTCAGCGCACAAAATATTTGCAAATATCGGTAGTGTCAGCTACAATTGAGGCTATTTTAAACGGTTGCGGAGACAGAAACAAAGAGATCGTTACGGATTAACCATAAAACCTTTAAATTGATTTTGGGTATTATGGCAGACAAGCATCACGGTTGGTTCATAGAGTACGAATTGTTAATATTTCTGTACTGGATGGCTTCAGGTTGCAGCTACAGAGTTATCGGAAACTTTTCAGGGTTGAGTCGCTACACTATTAGGGATATAATTTATAAAATGTTAATTTTTTTTTGTGAAAAAATGAGACACGTTGTAAATACCAAAAGATGATGAATTTGAAGTTATTGGCACGAAATTCTGTTCTCGGACAATTGATGGCTGCCACATTAGAATACTATAAAGTGTCCCATACAAAAGCACGATGAATATATAAATTATAAAACTTTTTATTCTATTGTCCTTCAAGCTGTCGTTGATAGTAACGGAATGTTCCGCCATTATTTTATTGGCTATCCTGGATCAGTGCATGATACTCGCATTTTGCACAATAGTTTTATATATCGACGACACACATTTCCTCCCAAAAATTATTATTTATTAGGAGATGGAGGATACGCCTGTAAATTGGATCCTAGTGCCATATTCACACCTTATAAAAATCCAACTGAAACCCAAAACAATTGGAATAATCGTTGGTGTAATATATTCTATAAAGCCTTGGATCAAAATATTAAAAACTGCGCCAAGATCACTACAGTAGCTTGTATATTACATGACATATGCATTCTCGGGGATGATGTTAATATAAATTTATTAGAAACGCAACAAGATTTGAAAAATATCGAGCCAATAAACGAAACAATAAATGATAGAAGCGAAGGAATCAGATTTATAGGGACTCATTATTAGAATTGCTTTTAAATGGAAAATGAATTACGTCAATTAATTGAAAATCTATATATATATATATATATATATATATATATATATATATATATATATATATATATATATATATATATATATAAATATAAATGGTGTACAAAATGTATGTGCGCACATCAGTTGAGAACGGCTGAACCGATTTGGCTCAATCTTTTTTTTGTTGTGTTCGCAATCACCAGGAGGTGGTTCTTACGAAAGAAATTTTTAAAAAAATCCACCGGAAAAGTCGGAAAACCCGAAAATTGATTTTATGAGTTAGGTAGTGGAGTGGTTAAAGCTTTGGCACTTGGGCTGGGAGGTACTGGATTCGAATCCCACCGGAGGGGAGGCTGAATGCAAATTAATATATTTTTTTTCCGATCTATTTTATCTATTTATTTAAATCTTCTATATATATATATATATATATATATATATATATATATATATATATATATATATATATATATATATATATATATATATATATATATATATATATATATATATATATATAAATTTGGTTTTATCTTTTTTTATTTTGTTCGGAATAGTCAGAAGATAATAAGAACCATCTTACGAAAGAAAATTTTGGGAAAATCCACCGGAAAAGTCAAAAAACCGAAAAATGATGTTTTTGTACAGGATGTCACACGTATCCAAGATTTTACAATTTTTCTCTTCTAAAAGATGGTCTTTTAGAAGAGAAAATTCGGAAAAACTCGGAAACTTCCAGAAAAACCCGAAGAAAATTGAATTTTTTTTCTTGCGCATAGTTGAGAACGGCTGAACCGATTTGGCTCAACTTTTTTTTTCTGTCTTCTCAATTTCCAGGAGATGGTTCTTACGAAAAAAAAAATGGAAAATTCACCGGAAAATTCGGAAAATTATGTTTTTTGTACGGGATTTCACACGTTTCCGATCCATATGGTCTTTTAGAAGAGAAAAATTGTAAAATCTGAGTGGAAAACTCGAAAACTTCCGGAAAAAACCGAAAAAGAAAATTGGGTTTTTTCTTTCTTGCGCATCAGTTGAGAACGGCTGAACCGATTAGGCTTAATCTTTTTTTGTTGTATTCGCCATTGCCAGGAGATGGTTGCATGCATTGCAATGTATGTTAAGATCGAAACGAAACGTTATAATTACATCCGCTTTAATCAATTAAAGCTATGTTCCAAGCAGTACAATCATCTGCGCAATGCCATCGCTTCGGAAGGAGATGCAACCAACGTCGGTCAATTGACCATTCTCCCAGCAACATATGTTGGCAGCCCACGGCATATGCATGAATATGCGCAGAATGCTATGACGTATGTGCGGCATTACGGAGAGCCAGATTTGTTCATCACGTTCACATGCAATCCAAAATGGCCTGAAATTTCCGGTAATCTACTGCCAGCACAAACTTCCAGCGATCTCTACGACATCACCACACGTGTGTTTAAACAAAAACTCAGGATGCTAATGAACTTAATCGTTAAACAGGTGATTTTCAAAGAGCCACATTGTTGGATGTACTCAGTAGAGTGGCATAAATAAATAAATAAATAAATAAATAAATAAGCGCGGATTACCACACGCGCACATTCTGCTATTGTTAATTGAGAAAATCAGACCAGATCAACTCGATTCAATCATCAGCGCCGAAATACCAGATCCAGAAGCAGACCCGGAGTTCTTCGCGGTAGTTGCAACAAACATAATTCACGGTTCGTGTGGAGATCACAATCCAGGAAAAGATATCGTGAGCGATAATCACTGGATCGTTCCGTGTTGCATCTATCGAAAATATTTGAAACACACAGCAATGTTGAGTACTGTTATTCCATTTAATTGGTCTAGAAATACGTGAACAAAGGCAGCAACCTGGCAGTGTTCGGAATTGCTGCTCCAGATGTAAATGACGAAGTGTTAAGATTCTAATTGGGCCGTTATGTCAGTTGCAATAGGCGTTTTGGTGTATTTTCTCATTTGCGTTAATGATCGTCATCCCACTGTTCAAAGTTTGTGGGTGTACTGGGAGATTCGACAACGAGTCTATTTCACGGAAGCTAAGGCAGCACAACGAGCAGAGCGACCATCAGCTACAACACTCACGAATTTCTTCGAAATTTGCCATTTGCCAGCATTGTTTGCCTGGGAAATGCCATACGCTATTATACTTGGAACCAGTTGACGAAGAAGCTTAAACGACGAAAGAAAGGTGAACCTGAATACGTTATACCTTACAGAATACGTCGATGTGTATTCGACTGATGCGCTTGGCCGTGTGTACACCGATCATCCACGACAAGACGAAGGCTTCTATCTTTCTTTTGCTTTTGTTCCATGTTCGTGGTCCTACTTCGTCCGATTTGCTTCGTACTATAGAATATGTGTTGTACGCCACTTATCGAGAAGCTTGAGAACCTCTGAATTTGCTGGAAAACGACTCACATTGGGACCCAACACTCGTCAATGCCACGGTTTCTGCGCCGGCAAATCAAATTCGTACATTGTTCGCGATCATCATAGCGACGTGTCATCCATCGCACGCATCGGAATTGTGGAACAAATGCAAGGAGGACGAGATGGCTGATGACATTTTGCATCGAGTTCGCACTGCAATATCGAATTGTGAGCTTAAAATGAACGATGAGATACGTAATTAAGCTTTGTTCATGATCGAAGACATGTACGTGTTACGTGCGGCAGCACATGATTTGTCGAAATTGGACACGCCAGCACCAATGCGTTTGATGTACGATGTACTTAATCGTGAATTGCAACGAAAGCAAGTGTACGATCGAAATTCAATGAGCCAAATAGTACAAACGAATGTTCACTTTTGAATGCACAGCAAAAGAACGTGTATGAAGCATTAACGAAAGCAGTTTACGCTCGAGATAGCACATTCGGCACATTCTGCGTTCAAGTTGCCGATGAATATCCACACGAATGACAATTCAGTGTGCTCAATTGCCAAGAACTCGACGATGGCCACGGTATTCCAAGAATTCGAAATCATCATCTGGGACGTATGCACGATGGTACACAAATGATCATTGGAAGCGTTCAATCGAACGATGAATAATTTACAAAGTGACTCATGACGTTTTGGTGGAGCGATGATTCTGCTGGCCAGCGATTTTCGTCAAACGTTACCTGTCATTCCGAGATCAACAGCAGATGAACTCAACGCATGAAATCGTCAAGTTTGTGGCACTATGTGAAGAAGTTACAGTTGACCACGAACATGAGAGTCGCGTTACAGAACGACCCATCAACTGCTGATTTTTCCAAACAATTGTTGGTGCTTAAGAATGGTCAAATTCCTGTTGATGCTTTGACAGGATTGATTTCGTTTCCATCGAATTTTTGCATTTTCACGATGTCGAAGGAAGAACTTATCACTGTTTATGAATCATGATTGGCTCAATAAACGAGCGATTTTGGCAGGAATACCATTGTATAACTTGATACTCAAGGTAGGATCTGTGATAACCATGCTACGTAATCTGAACCATCCGAGATTGTGTAACGGAACGTGATTGGCTGAGAATAAACTAATGAACAACGTGATTCAAGCGACGATCATCAATGGCAAATTCAAAGGAGACAATGTTCTAATTCCGAGAACTTATCTGATTCCAACTGACATTTCGTTCGACTTGAAGAGCATTCAATTCCCCATTCGCTTGGCGTTCGCTATATGATTAACTAATCACGAGGTCAATCGTTTGGAGTGTGAGGAATAAATTTGGAATTTTCGTGTTATTCTCATGGTCAATGAATGGAAAAATATTTTTTACCACAATGCATTGTATGGATTCCATTTAATTTCACTCGAATAAAATATGTACATTGAATTATTTTGAATTCCAACTGACTTCAATTCATTTCCACAATGAGAGAAAAAATCGAAAAAATAGATGCCTGAGTTTGAATTGACATTTCATTCACTTTTCAATACATTATGCCGCCTTTATGGTTGCGTTCGTTCTGACAATTTTTACGACCAATCATGTTGCTCAAAAATTATGATTTTTTTCTTCTTGATTTTTCCACAAGAGATGATTTTCCACAAGAGACTTAAGTGTTGAATTCGATGAAAAAATGAATGGAATGCCACTCAACTCAATCTTCTATTGTGAATTGAGTTGAGTTGTTTGATTTTATCTCTCATCAAAATCAATTTTCGTGAAGCACAAAATTATTTGCTCAGAGCGAAAAAATTTGGGGCGAAACGAGGTTCGCCATCAGCTAGTATCTTATAAAAATTGTTTTATTTATTATTATTTTATTGACGAGGAATCTTCAGACTCGGAGATGAGAAGATTTGTTACGCCAATATCGGGAAATTGTTTTTGAACAATTTGGTCAAATATGGTAAGCGCCGAACTAATTTTATTACCGATTTTTCGACTTTCTTTCAATAGATCGGCTTCTATTTGACTTTTCAATTTGTACTTCCATTTTTATTTTTACAGTGACACTTGTAGCAAATGTGTACGATAAAAAATTTTAAGTGGTCCTCGGAGACCAGTTAAAATTTTGTGGTTTTCGAAAAAATTTTTTTTTTTAGTTTCGCACACACACTTATTCTACATCAAAGAATTATCGATTTTTTTATGATTATTTCTTTAAACACATTTTTACATTAAGGTTATTATTTAGTTGCCCTCTTCCATTATGAAACTATTTTCTTTCAAAATTCTCGGCTATTACACGCAGCCGCATAAAAGTAGTATACTACACCATCAAAGCTCTTTCCAAACTCATTGTATAAAATATTTTTGTCATTTGAGATCTTTTACGGTCTAATACCGGCCTAAACACAAATTTATTTATTCTACCTAAAACTATAATCTGTAAAAACATTTGTTTATAATCTAAATTTATATGGGAGTACCCCATCTCCGCTAAAAAGTTTCAATCAAATCTGATTTTATACAGAGTAGGAACCTGGCTAGAATTCAATAGATTAATCGGTCATTCATCCGAAAATAACTTGATTATATAAACTCAAAATTTAGGCGGCGGGGGGATTTTATTCTAGATTTCGTTGGACTTTATAAATTGTTAAGACTTACACAAACATTACTTAGCTTTCCAAGAGTTACAATTAATGGTAATTCGAAATCTATAATATCAGTATCGAAATCATTCAAGTTAGGAGGAATATCACTTGTTTTGTACTATAACGTCTAAAATTGGGAATTGTAGTGACAATAAAAAATTTGTAATATGTACCTGAACATATTTCTTAAAATAATATTTGTATTTGCATTTAGCATCCAAACGATAATATAAATATTTATTATTTGCTTGCTTACTACTAAAACGATCAAACAGAAACACAAAAATCTATCAAGTCAACAAACCGCTTCTGTTTTGTTAAATTTGAAATAAAATACTAACAAATTTTATAAAATCTGTGTAAATAATTAACTCTACGTTTTTCAAACGATAAGCTTACACATTTTAAAATCTCCGATTATTTTTGATTTGAAATCACTAAAATTCATTTTCAAACTTATAGTTATATCATATCTTTAACACTTTGGGGTCATCCACATTGGTACAAATCAGATTTTTTTTTCTGCATTATCATTTACCATTTTGTTTCAATTATTTCATAACTCAAGTAATTTTAATTTCACTCAGCATTACACCATGATAGATAATATATTTTAATAACCACAATTGGAACCGATCAACCACAATACAACATGTAAACTTTGCAACTAACTCGTTATGTTACAAGAAAACCAGTAAAATAATAATTTTCAATTAAATTTAATAAAAAATTACAAATATGAAAATATATCATACCCCGTTCACTTAAACATAAACACATTTTATAATTAAAATAAAATGAAAATAAAAATATAAAACATATTTTCACAACACCACACATTTTATAATTTAATTAACTAAATTAAATAAAATAATTAAATACTTAAAACAAAAAAAATACTCCTAATTAATTATAGGTATTTACTATCGGAAGGTAAGTCACCGTTTGAGCGTTATACCAATTTTTCGTTGTATTTAATATTTTTAAAAACTATGTGTGTGTGTATACTTTGTATTGTTGTTGTTGTTTTCCGCAAAATAATATAAAGTTAATATTAAGAGATTCAAATAGCTACTTAATAAGTTGAAAAGTTGCAAAACACAATAAAAATACAATATCAGCAACATGCGGCTAGTTTTTATTTGATCAGCAGTTGTGTTTATTTGCACAGAACAGTTTGCGAGTAAATATTTTTTTTTGTTTTTTTTTCAAGATTTGTTTAAATTACTTTTATTCGCATCATTAGATTAAGAAAGTTCATAAAGATCAACCAAACGAATTAAAATTGTTTTTTTGAACTTCGAAACAATATTCAAACTGTTCTTGATTTTTGGTTTTGGAAGTGTCGCCAACTTCCAAGTAAGTATGTAAAGATAGATTTTTTAGTTTATTGTAATAACACTGTGATTGAATTGCAAACTTGTTTTTCGTGACAAGCTGGGCACCCGGGGGGTAAACCTAATTCGAGTATGCTGAATTCAACGGTGTTAGCCCCATTTCAAAGTTAGTCCCCAGTTTTGAGATATCGCATTCGACATGTTTTGGCTCTGAGTCAAAATATACCCTCGTTTTCACGTTGATAGCTCTTGAACCATTAAGATTTTTGTTATGCTTTCTTCAGCAAAGCTGTTGCGCAGGTCAAGACCAACAACTTCGCAAAATATATGAAGACCGAAAAACCACATCTAATTTTTTTTTGCTTTTCATTTCGACGAAAAACACTGTTTTTATCATTTTGTTGAATTTAAATCGAGTAGAATCGATCGAATAAGCATCGCATCGACAAATATAGATACAATAGAAACTGTTTTAAAGAAAATTCAATCGATTCAGTTGATTTTATGGTGATTTTTCCTAAAAAAAATTCCTAAAAAATTAACATTTTTCTTCTCTTTGACAAAACAATGGCGTGCCGTTGCGATAGTGGATAAAAATCCTGGATTTTTCCATCCCATCGTTTTAACTAATTAGCGGGTGGGGCAAAAGTCCCGCTACCATTTTGATTACCTATAACTTTTTTCAAAGAAAAGATAAGTAAGTTTGATTTTCATAAAAAGTTTATTTGGTCTTGACATTTTTTTTCGTTATGATTGAAAAATTATATCGACTAAATGGTGACCGCGATTCTCTATGCAACTTTCGGCTCTTTTTAAGGCATTTTTCATGACATCCTGCAACATTTCAGGCTGAACTTCTTCAATTTCGTGACGAATATTGTCTTTAAGATGTTGAATCGTTTGGGGCTTATTCACATAAACTTTTGATTTTAAAAAACCCCATAAGAAAAAGTCTGGTGCTGTTAAATCCGGAGATCTGGCTGGCCATGCTAAATCGCCATTTCGCGAAATTAGTCTTAGTGGAAAAACATCATTCAATAATTGAATTGTTGAACGGGCTGTGTGTGCTGTGGCCCCATCTTGCTGAAATCCATGTCCTCTAGTCCTTGCTGTTCCATTTCAGGCACAAGAAAATTTCGGATCACATCTTGGTACCGTTCAGCAGTAACAGTAACTTTAACACCTCGGTCATTTTCAAAAAATAGGGACCAATAATGTTTCCAGCATGAATACCACACCATACAGTTGTTTTTAGTGGATGCAATGATGTTTCATGAATTAATTGAGGATTGCGTGTTCCTCAAAACCGACTGTTCTGTTTATTGACGTGGTCACTGAGAAGAAAATGTGATTCATCGCTCATTATCAATTTAGACGAAAAATCTACAATTTCACCAGACAGCCTTAGGATTGCATTACTGTACTCAACTCGTTGATCATGATCTCTCGGTAGCAATTTATGGACTAATTGAATTTTGTACGGGAACATTTTCAAATCAGTTTTCAAAATTCGCCTTAAACTGCGTGTAGAAATGTGTAATTGGGAACCACGTCTCCGAATTGCTGTTTCTGGAGACTCTGCAACACTATCGCGCACCAGAGCCACATTTTCAGCATTACGAGATGTCCGTTGTCTTCCAAAACGAGATCTGTCTGCTGTCGTACCGTAAACGATAAATTTGGTTTTGTGAGGCACTGGACGATTAAGATATTTTTAACGAAATTTCCGCTGAGTGGCAATAATGGAACGATTATTTTTAATATTGTCATTATTTCTGCTCGTTCTTGTGGCGTATATTTATCCATTATACGAGTAAAATTTGGGCGTCTACACAACACAATGGTTAAAGCGAACTGAGCTTAACGTCACATAACCAAGATGGTGCGCAATCAAAATGGTAGCGGGACTTTTGCCCCACCTGTTATATCACGTAAATTTACACGTAAATTAAGAAACATCTGCATCAATATATCAACCATCAAATGTAATGCGCCATTCAATCACAGAATCATACGACGGATAAAAATCTCGGATTTTGCTATCCCAGATTATTTTTCAATTTTTTTCAACTTTGTATGCAAAGTGACGTGTCTGTTGTATAATTTACGTGATGTAATTGGTTAAAACGATGGGATGGAAAAATCCAGGATTTTTATCCACTATCGCAACGGCACGCCATTGTTTTGTCAAAGAGAATAAAAATGTTAATTTTTTAGGAAAAATCACCATAAAATCAACTGAATCGAATTAATTTTCTTTTAAACAGTTTCTATTGTATCTATATTTGTCGATGCGATGTTTATTCGATCGATTCTACTCGATTTAAATTCAATGAAATGAAAAGGAAAAAAAAATTGGATGTGGTTTTTCGGTCTTGATTTATTTTGCAAAGTTGTTGGTCTTGACCTGCGCAACAACTTTGCTGAAGAAAGCATAACGAAAATCTTAATGGTTCAAGAGCTATCAACGTGAAAACGAGGGTATATATATTCTGACTCAGAGCCAAAACATGTCGAATGCGATATCTCAAAAATGGGGACTAACTTTAAAATGGGACTAGCACCATTGAACTAAGCGTGCTCGAATTAGGTTTACCCCCTGGGTGCCCAGCTTGTCACATTTTTCAACTAGCACAGTGTAATTATAATTATTTCTTTACTTAATTAAATACATTTTAGTGTTAAATTATTTATAAGTTTATGTATACACAAGTATATAAAATCTAAAGATGACGTATTGATGGTCGGTTGTGGTAATTGAAAGCTAAGTGCGGATCTATACGATTCAAGAAAATTATGAATATTGATATTTCATCAGCGGGAATAAAGCAGATGAACGATATTAATAAAATACGAAGACCCGATATGAATTTTACCTAGAGTCTACACTATGCAAACTCACTAATATTTTCTATCAGGGTAACAATGTATCTGTGAGTATTTTATATAAATTTGACACTATCAGCAAATTATCAGGAGGCTATTTCACGATAAATTATCATGATATTATTACGAAATGTCATCATTTTGAGGTTATGTTTCATCATTATGAATTTAATTTTCAGCGTGAAGACATACATTTTTGTTATAGTATATATTTATTTAACTCTATATTTAATTATTTATTTATTTCAGAGTTTCTATGTAATATAATAATTACATTAAAAAAATTAACATTTTCTTATAAATATGTAGATTTATGAATGTCTAAAATTATTAACAAAAAAAAATAAGAATAATAATTAATATTATAATAATAATAAATTAACAATTCAACTCTGTAGGAGCTTTTGAAATGCCGGAGCATTTGTTATAAAAGCACCATTTCATACAAAATCCAAAAAGAACAGAAAAACACAAATATAATATTCAGAAGTACTTAAAATAAAAAGAAATGTACAAATTTATGTACAGTGGAAAAATTATACAACAAAATAAAATAATAATTAAATGTCAAATAATAAGTTAAATGGTTCATCAAATCAAAAACACAAACAAAAATAATAAAAATAATATGATTTCATTCACTTAACATAAAAATCTATCTTCTATGTCAAACCCAATAATCCATTCCCTCAATTTTCTATTAAATATATTAAATGATGGTAATAATATTATTTCTGACGGCAACTTATTAAATAGTCTAGGTGCAATATATGTAAAAAATCTTCTACATCCTTGCATCCTTGCAAATGGAACTAAGCATAAATTGTTTTTTCTCAAATTTACCACTTTTTTTACTCGCGTTTTTAAATATCCATTTCTTTTGTAATATTTTATATACAAATAATTTACGTAGAGGGAGGATATTCGATTTAGAAAATAATGGCTTTGTTGTACACGTTCTTTTCTCGAAAGATATAACTCTAATAGCAAATTTTTGAAGTTTGAAAATTATATCAATATTGTAATTATATGTACCCCCCCCCCCCCCCCCCAAATTGTAATACCATTTTCTAAAATTGAATTAAACATAGCAAAATATAATAATCTATGTAATTTTTTGGGACATAGTCTACGCAATAGGTACAATTTTCGAACGCCAAACAATAGTTTATTTTTAGTTACATTAATATGATTTTTAAAAGTTAATTGGCTATCAATTAATACTCCTAAATAACGATATTCTTTTACATTAGCAATTAATAAGCAATTATTTAAACATATATTTCTATTACAATCAACGGAATGACTTGTTACAAAATTGGAAATTGGTACTCTATTCAACAAACCTATGAGCATAAACTTAGATTTTTCACTTAATATTAATGAATGTATTGCAAGCCATTTTCTTAAATTTACTAAATCACTTTCCATTAAATTAAATAGTTCGCCTTGTGATCTTTGGCTATAAGAAAATGCAATATCATCAGCAAAAGCTGTAATAGATCCATTAAACTTCAATTTTAATAAAGAATTTAAATAAATCAAAAATAGAATGGGTCCAAGCACATAACCTTGTGACACACCATTAGTACACACTAAAAACTTACTATAAAAACCATTCAAAAATACTTGTTGTTTTCTGTTACTTAAATAACTTTCAATTAGTTTCAAAACAATCCCTCTAAAACCAACATTATACAACTTATCAATTAAGATTTTGTGATCGACCAAATCAAAAGCTTTTTTAATATCTATGAACAATGTACCACATTCTTTTCCATCATTAATTCCACGCATTATTGGGTCCAGAAAACAAACTATAGCATCTTCAGTATTTCTTCTTTCTAAAAATCCGAATTGTAAATCACTAAAAAATTGCCTCTTTTTTAAGAAATCAAGCATTTGCGATTTTAGGATTTTCTCAAAAATCTTCGAAAAAACCGATAAAATTGAGATTGGCCTGTAATTTACCAAATTAGTTGGATCATTACTTTTAAAAATTGGTATAATTTTTGAAATTTTTAATTGATCTGGAAAAACACCTATTGCAATACAAGAATTCAATATGAAGGATAATGGCTCACAAATAAACAATGCAGCCAACTTCACAATATTGCTATTTATATTATCAATGCCACTAGAAAAACTATTCTTTAAACTAACAATTATATTACAAATTTCATTTGGATTAGTAGATTGAATAAAACATGAAGTTTCTTCTAATGTACTGTTATATAGAAACAGTTTTTCTTCCTCTTTAGTAAAAATTTTATTTACTCGATTCGTTTCCTTTAAATTATCAACAATTTCAACAAAATAATTATTAAATACTTCAGGTAAAAGTTTTAACTCAGTTATATTATTTCCAAATTGATCTTTAACCTCTTTAATAAATACATGTCCTTTTTTCTGACCTGTTAGTTCATTAATAATCTTCCACTGATCCTTTAAATTTGAATGATTATAATTAAATAATTGGTTATAATAATTATACTTTGCACTACCAATTTCTATTATAACAGTTTTTTTATATTTTAAATATTTCTTTTTTAAACCAACATTAGTTGGGTGTCGTTTTAGACATCTTCCTAAACTATTCTTAATATTAATTGTTCTCAATACCCTGTTATTCATCCACTTATTCAAAAACGTATCTTTATTTTCTATAATATGAACCTTTTCACTTTGTTTTATTATAGTTAATAAAATCGTTAAAAAATTTGAAAGAGCTTCATTAGGATTAGAATTTAAATAAACTGTCGACCAACTTTCATTTTGTAGCAAATTTTTAAATAAAGTGTGATCAAATTTCTTAAAACAATTATACTTAGATGAACTAAAATGAGTATAGCTTGAAAATTCAATACCTAAACCAATAGCTACATGATCAGTAATGTCAAAATCAAAAACATTAGTAATAAACTTAATATTATTGTTTGATTTTTCCCTAACAAAGATATGATCAATACATGTCGATGAAAACCTAGTCACTCTAGTAGGCGTGTTTATTAAGGATTGTAAGCCATTTGACGCCATAACCATTAAATAATCATACTTTGAACTAGAATTGGAAATTAAATCAATATTTATATCTCCAATAATTATCAAATTTTTTGATCTAAAATTGTTTAGATTAGTTTCCAATTCTTCAATAAAATTTGACAGTGTAAACGATTGTAATCTATAAACACAAATAAATTCAATTACAATATTATTATATTCTAATGAAACATTAATTACGTCAGCAGTGCAAAAATTCAATGGTAAAACCTTAGCTTTTAATGTTGACTTAATATATAAAGAGCAGTGCCCGCATTTTTGTTGCTTTCATTACATTTCGCATAAAAATCATAACCCGGTAATGAATCATATAAACTAACGTCCGCTTCTTTTATAAAAATTTCAGTTAAAAATATAATCGAGGGCATAGAGCCTAAAGTTGATAAATGAGAAATAAAATTATCTAAATTCCTATTCATGCTTCTAATATTTTGATGAACCACCCAAAATTTACAATCCAAAAATGTTTTTAGACCAATGTTAGTAACATCTGTCATGTTACTTATTAAACTAGTCATTGAGGATCATTTTTCAATAATAAGAATAACATACAAATTAAGAACTTTTATATGCATTTAAAAAAATTTTAAATTATCAAGATCACTAAAAGACTTAATAAATATTATATTGGAGCCGTCTTCCTTCCTTATATGAATTGTACCTTTTCTAATCCAACAGTACTTAAAATTAAAATCTACTTTAAATTTTTGACATTCATTTAACAATTTTCTTTTATAAATATTTAACCCATTTCTAATAAAAATTGCTTTACCCGAAACTGCATTAAATCCAATTTCAGATTGGAAAATTTTCTTTTTTATTTCAGCTTTTCCCAAATGTTCAGCAACATGTTTCTCAGTTTTCAACTCTACAACGATCATTTTTGTATTATTTCCCGACCGATTATTCTTCTTATCCTCAATTGTATGTAATTTAACAACCCCATCATTTGGATTAAAATCAACATATTTAAAGATGTTACTAACAGTTTCATCAATATTTTCCTTTGAAGCTTGACATCCAAAAATCACCACCTCATGCAATTTTGATTTTTCCAATGAGGATTCAAGTATATTTTCAAACAGCTCCATTCTTGTTGTCATGCGCATATTTCTAACTTCCAACGATGAAACTTTTTCTTTAAGGTGCTGATTTTCATCCATAATAAATTTTAATGTTTTGGAAACTTCATCATATTTCAAACATAAAAACTCCAAAGATATTTTTATTTCAGCAATATCATCCTTCATTGAAAAATCATGGTGATTCATATTCAACTGTCGCGTTTCATTAATATTAGACCGATTTGATATTTGCACTTGTTGATTAATACAGTCATCACAACAATACCATTTATCCAAATTACTAGCTCTCTTCAAATTTTGACCAACAATATTTTTACATTTTGCATGGTAGGCTCCATCATACATATCACACACAAAAAAAAGGCTGATTAGGATATTCTTTATTGCACGCTACACAGCATAACTCATCTTCACGAACTTCCTTTTCAGCAACACTGATAAATACCATTTTTATCCAGATAAATCAGAAAGTTAAACTCAATAAAAACTTTCTAATTTAAATTTGTCGGTGAAAAATTGTAATATAGTATATTTGAAAAACACAAAAATCTAAAATTTAAATTTTTTTCTTTATATTATAATTTTGTATTATTTGAAAATTGACAAAGCACGTCTGTTCTGTTCAGCCTACTCCTGAATATCCTGAATATTCTTTGTTAATATATCGAAATTCGTGAATTTCGTAATTCATGTTAATTTTCTTTAGTATAACACACGAATTTAACACAAATTGACTTTAACACAAAATATCATGATAATTTATCGTGAAATAGCCTGCTGCAGGTCGATTCTAGTTTTTCCGATAGGAAAAGGAATTAGGAAAAATATTTTCATAGTATTTTGGTCACAAAATTTTTTTTTCTGGCATACTATGGTAAACAGTTAGTGTAAATTTTTTCGAAAACAAAATTAAATTGGGAATATTTTTCCTATCCAATTTCAATACGGAAAAAATATTTCCTAAATTATAAAATTTTAGGTCAAATGATTTCTC
The DNA here is from genome assembly GCA_947310385.1 of Nephrotoma appendiculata. NCBI lineage: Eukaryota > Metazoa > Arthropoda > Insecta > Diptera > Tipulidae > Nephrotoma > Nephrotoma appendiculata. Next base: position 214,002,179 of record OX371225.1, on the reverse strand, counting down.
AGTAGGCCAGAAAATGATATTTTTGACAAAAAATATTATGGGGGTCTATTATGAAACATTATTCGCTTTTGAAAAATTCGATATCTAATTATTCGATACGCTTCGAATATTGCTGTTATGAAATAAAGCGAATTGTCAAATTTTGTCAAAACCTAAAATAAATAGTAAAAAATATTATTATAAAAATATTTATTATTTCTAGTAAATTAGTTTAAAACTTACATTCTGGTCAATTTAATAATTAAAATTCGTTCACTTAATAATTTTTTAAATTAATTTTCATATATACATATTATATATATATATATATATATATATATATATATATATATATATATATACAGTAAAACTCGCTTATAACGTACAGTCAAGGGACTGATTGGTATGTACGCTTTAGCCGAAGGGTACGTTAAATCAATAGTGACTTAATAAAAATGCAAAAATATGTTTTTAAGTTTTATTCTTCAATAAATTCATTGAACAAACAAAACAATAATAAAAATTAGCTCATCAACGTTGTGGAAGTCTTGAAGTACTACGTTTGCAGGTGAAATAGATTCCTGAATTCGCAAGTTCTGTCACAAGTTGTTAAGCGTTGATGCATCAATTGTTTCACTTTCTGGTAACGTTAACGTAGATAAATTAATCCCGGCATTTTTAAACAATTATTTATTGTAGCTTCTGTCACCTTTTCCCACGCTTTAGAAACAAATCTTGCAGAATCCAAAAGATTTATTGTGACATCCTTACATGTTAATTCCGGCGTCTTTTCCAAATCATTTATTATTTTTTTAAGTAAAAATCCTCTGTAAAAGTGTTTCAAATTTTTTTTCACCCTTGGTCCATTGGCTGGCAAATCGAGGTTATATATTGGGTGTCATAAATAATAATTTAATTGCACGTACATTCGCAACATTTGAATGCGAAGGACAATTATCAACGATGAAACTGACTTTTCGCATTGAAAAATTGGCTGTCCATTACTAGGACATAATCTTCCCAAACAGTTGAGGTCATCCATGATTTTGAATTTGCCGTGTATTTAAGAGGCAGTGTCACGATATTTTTAAAGCATCTTGGCGATTTTAACTTTCCGATCATAAGCAATGGCAGTTTTTCGGATCCGTCTGAGTTTGCTCCAACAAGTATAGTTATCCGTTGTTTGCTATGTTTGCCACCAGCACAGGGTTCATTTTTAAAGGCCAACGTTTTATTCGGAAGTATTTTGTAAAACAGCCTCGTTTCGTCAAGATTAAAATTATTTTTTCTTTCGTAGTCCTTAGTTATAATTGGTAACCGAATTTTGATCCAATCTTCGCAAATTTCAAGAGGGGCATCCGCTTTAGAATACCATGAAATTTAGAATACCATGAGTATATGCTAGGTACACACATACACATATGTATCTAGATCGAAATAAAAACGAATGAAATGAATAAACGAGATGAGATGAAAAAAACATAAAAACGCATGCGAAGAACTTTGTAAAAAAAAGTAGCCGTACGCTGTATCTGAAGTTAATTATTTTGAGAGGAGACTTCAGGAGACTTTCGCGACGTACTTTAAAACCGTATAAACGAGGTACGTTAAATCCAATCAAAAATACACCGAAATATGGTTATAAAACAATTGGACAACATAATAGTACTTAATTCACCCAGTGTACGTTATAAACGGAGTACGTTATAAGCGAGTTTTACTGTATATATATATATATATATATATATATATATATATATATATATATATATATATATATATATATATATATATATATATATATATATATATATATATAACTTAAGTTAACTTGTATTATGATACATTCGCCACCTTAAAAGCAGTCGAATTTTGACGTCACATTTTCGTAAAATCCGATATCGAATTTGTTTTTAAGTTTCATAATAGAGCGAATTTTTCGATTTCGAATTTTCCGAAAGCTAAATAAAAATCATAATACCAATATTCGCCGTGAATCGAATTTTTCGAAAGCGAATAAATTTCATAATAATTTGCTGATAGTGTCAAAATTTAAATAAAACTAGCTGACCCGGCGAACTTTGTCTCGCCTCAAATTACTTCGTCCGAGCAAACACTTTTGACCTTCACGAAAATTGATTTTGATGAGAGAAAAATCAAACAACTCAACTCAATTCTCAATAGATGTTTGAGTTAGACGATTGAGTGGCCATTCCATTCACTTTTTCATCGAATTCAACACTAAAGGTAGGTTTATGGTTGCGTTCGTTCGTTCGGTCATTTGTTCGATCAATCATCTTTTGTACAAAACTCCAGAATCGTCATTTTTGAGCAACATGATTGGTGGAAAAAATTGTCAGAATGATCGAACGAACGCAACCATAAAGGCGGCATAATGTATTGAAAAGTGAATAAAAGGTCGATTCAAACTTAGGCATCTATCGAAAATTTAGTTTTTTTTTGCAAATTGACTTTGTGATTTGTTAATCGTCATAGCGAACGCCAAAAGAACGACGAACTGAATGCACTTGTTTTTATATATATAGAAGATTAGATTGCCAAAATTCTACACAACATATATTTATAGTATAGTCCGCGACCAACGCCATCTATTGAAAATGATCCAAAGTGGCTATTTAAATGAATGATCATTGTCAAAGTACAATTTTCATCGGTGGTGTTAAGTGTATTTCCATACAAAATTCCTCTACAAAACGCAATTTTCTATTTTCCGATTTTTTTTGATTTTTCGGTTTTCCTTTGGGTTCCGATTTTTTTCGAGTTCACTGATTTTCCTTTGAGTTTTTCTGAGTTTTCTTTTTTTTCTAAGCCACCACTGTATTGAGACGGACAATGCACAAAAAGAATCATTCAAATTGGTCGTGTCGTTATCGAGTTTTTGCAAGACTAACGCATGGCAATTGATTTTTATTTAGATAAATAGATAGAGAAAATAAATAGATAAAATAAATAGATTGGATAAAAAACAAAGTAGCAGTTTGGATGAAGCTTTCGGTGGGATTCGAATCCGGTACCTCCCAAACCAAGCGCCGAAGCTTCAACCACTGCACCACCTGTCTCATAAAAAATGTACACACAAAATTCATATGAAAATGGCTTTTTAGTCGATTTTTTGGGTTTTTAGACTTTTCCGGTGGATTTTTTCAAAATTTTCTTTCGTAAGAACCATCTCCTGGCAATTGCGAACACAATAAAAAAAGATTGAGCCAAATCGATTCAGCCGTTCTCAACTGATGCGCGCATACAATTTTTGCACCATTTTTATAGATATAGGTACTCACACATACAGTGCTGGGGAAAAAAAATTGAGCAAACATATTTTATTGCAAATCGGAGTATTTTTTTGCTAAAATTACAAAACTTTTGAACGCAATTGGGTTATTTTTTCATTTTAAATACATGTATGACGTAATTTTTTGAAAAAAAAAAAAATGTACCTGCAATTTAGGGGAAAAACCCCGAAAAATGCCAAAATATTCAAAATACGTTGATTGGAGTTAAAGTAATGGAATAAATTAAACACTTATTTTTTAATTTTTTTTTTGTGATTTTATTGATTTATAGAAGTTCTATCTTTAATATTAATATTTTTTTGGACCTCCTTTTGCTTTTATTACACCGGTACAACCCCGCAACTGATGTGCAAAAAAATTGGTCAAGCAATTATTTTATTTTATGACTACCGTTTCTTGGCCGAGATTAGGGTGCAGATGTTTTATTGCCTGTAATTATTTTTTTTCAGTATAAATAGTGCATATTTTGTAAGATTAAGTTATTCTGTAAGTGATCCTAGTCAAATAAAGAATAAAGTGCAATTTTAGTTAAAAAAATTTGAAAAGTTATTGAGCAGTGTAAAAGCAATATGTTGATTTGGGCGCGAGAAAATTTAACCATGCGTAAAATAGCAGAAAGATTAAACATTACAAGATTAAACAAGACAACGCCAGTGGAAGACCGTTTCATAATATTACAATGTCGTCGGAACCGTTTTAAAACTTCATCGGACATAAGACGGGATGTTCAGCCAGCTTAGGGAGAAAAAGGCTTGTTAAAGCTGGTTTGACTAACAATGGACAATATTTGATGTATAATGAAGCTAGAAGTAGCAAGAAAGCGCCCAGAATCGATTCGAGCTTTAAAAAGTTTATTGATGACGATTTGGCAATCCATACCTCACGACTTTAAAAAATTTATCAAATTCAATGAATCAGAGGTTTATCGCTGTAATAAAAGCAAATGACGGTCCAACAAAATATTAATATTAAAGATAGAACTTCTTAAAATCAATAAAAAACAAAAAAAAAATTAAAAAATAAGTGTTTAATTTATTCCATTACTTTAATTCCAATCAACGTATTTTGAATATTTTGGCATTTTTCGGGGTTTTTCCCCTAAATTGCAGGTACATTTTTTTTCTTCAAAAAATTACGTCATACATGTATTTAAAATGAAAAAAAAAACAAATGGGTTCAAAAGTTTTGTAATTTTAGCAAAAAAAGACTCCGATTTGCAATAAAATATGTTTGCCCAATTTTTTTTCCCAGCACTGTACATTGATATCTTGATAGAAAATATTAGTGAATTTGCATAGTGTAGACTCTAGGTTATGCAAATGAACGCATTATATATGACTTAATGATGGTGAATTCACCGCGGTACTGGATAGAGGTACGTTGGATGCTTTAATGTCTGATGATTCGATCAAAAAGCAGGAAAATATAAAAAAATATTTTAACGAGATCGCGTTATACAAAATAGAATATTAAACGTTTAGATTTATGTTAAATTTCTTAAAGTGTTTTTGTATGGAGTATCAGATTAATGAGTCGATATGTTTGTATCTCTTTGCTGCAGCAGCACATATTTGCCGCTCTGTTGGAGTATTTTCCTCAAAATAATTGGATGTTTGGAGTCGTGAGATGTTAAGATGCTGAACGCAAAACAACCGAAACAAGAACCGATATTATACCTGTATCTACTTTGGCCACTTAGATTTTAACAGTTACCTCAAAATATTCTAGAATTAAAATGGGTAGTGATAAAATGCAGCGAATGCGGGATCCTACCGATATACAATCAACAGTTCAACAGGCATAGAAAGCTGGAATGATTTGTAACGGGTTGCATAAAAGTAATATTGCCATTATAAAGAAATTTCGTTGGATTTCGACCACATGAAACTATACGAAGATTTACGGTATACGTAGTAAACTAGAAAGCGGGTCGTGGAATTAAAAAGTTTGCTGCATTTATAGTGCCGCAATGTAGAGAGACGGATTGGCTATTCTCTACTAAGGATGGTCGGCGGAAATTATTGTCCCAAGCAAATTTTGAACAACTGGCCATATTGTCGATGCATCGGGGCAACTCTACACGATCTCTACACGAGATGAGAGTTTCTATCCCTTCGTGACATCCTCTAGAGCTAGACGCTGCGATAGTAATGTTTTTGTCTCCCCGAAGGAGGTTGAATCCTACTTTTGTTCAACGTATTAATAGTTGATTCTATACCAATAAAAGTACACACAATAACGTTTCTCTATTGTGTGTACTTTTATTGGTTTATCCTACCTAAGTTTACCTATAATTTCTGTTGATCAATCAGTAACATTGTATGGTTTTGAGAATAAATGACGTAAGGTTAATAGGACATTTTTTCACCATAATTGGACTCCTCGTGTCCGCGAGGGGTTTCTACCCAATTTCGGTATAAAAATTTCTTTTCCCTTTTTGAAAAGGGCTTACGGACGGTATACGTGCTGCTACTTCATCTATGATGTCTTAAACTGCAAGCATTTCATAAGTTTTTCGATTGAGCCTGGATAAGTTTTGGTTGGTGATTAACAACCTGAAAGCCTTCAACGTGTCATTTTAATTAGTCCATTGTTAGTCATTGATTCCGCCGCTTGAAATCATGTCACCATACATGTGTCACCATACATGTCTTTGTGGTTCCGCTTAGTTGTAGTCTTCATAAAGGTTGTGATATAGTGATATCCCATCACCATCAATTATAGAGAAGGAAACTGAAATTATTTTTGGAAAACTTTGCCTGGGGCAATATTTTTTTAAAATTTTTATTACTAATATTTAGAAATGTGATACTATATAGTAATACTGTGATACTTTATGCTACGGGCGCCTAGCGATACGTATTTTATAACATTGTTGTACAAATTGAAATGTACAACACTGGTTTATACTTATTACTGTAGTATATTTAAATGATTACGTTGGACTTGTTTTAGACACCTATAATATTATAATTAAAACGATAATGACCGGATATTTTATAATAAGTTGCAATCGATAAAGGCGTTGACACAGGTACTTACAGGTACAACGAAGAAATTATTGTCCATATGGTATAGTTCAGTAGTTGAATTGAAACTTCATATAAAATCATATCAACTGTTCTCATAGTTCATAGACGCTCCTAAAACTGTTACAGTCCACGATGTGCCTCGATATTTCGTTCTTTGGGAGGATTTTCGAGATAACTTCTTTTGATGCTTGATACATTAATGTCATCCTCAATGGTATACCCATGCGGAACAGAGTTTTGTCAAATTAAACAGATTTTTATTAATTGAACATGACCTAGGAGTTTTTGTATTATTATTCAACGATAAACTGATAACCAGACCAGTTCATCCTTGTACACTTACCTTGTTAACACTTGTATTAATTGTGGGCTTAAATTAATTATTTATTTATTAATCACCAAGGTAAAACTTGTTCTTTGTTTGCATTTAATCAAAGGTTAGTAATGACCTTAAAAACGGTTATTATCTCATTTTTGCAAGTGCTACGCTTAAGTTATCTTTCTCAAGTTCTATTGGCCAAGTTCTCGTTGTTTGGATTTAATTCATTTAATGCAACCGGAGAGAGGCAGAAATTAGAAGAGCGATTATGCAGTGAAAAAGAATACCTCACACTTCCTCAGGGTATTATTTAGCATATAGCGTCATGGAAGATGATCATGGAATGAGTTATATGCGAGCGGTTTTATAGGCAATCTTTATGAGTGGAAGCATGGTAGAACATCAGCATAATTTTTGTTAGACGCTGAAATTGGTCTGGAACTTGATGTACCACGGGGTGGTCACCTCCGCTTTCGTGGGGAAACTCGGATGGTTTCACTTTATTGAGTTTAATCCATTTCAGTTTACCAATAACTGGTTTTTAGAATGAGAAATTCCGAATTTTAAAATTCCGGATTATCAAAACCCGGGAAATTGAAATCCCTTAAATCGAAATCCCGAATACTAACAAAATACATGATTTCAAAAAATTAAGTAGATCAATTAATTAATCTATTTGGATAGAGTACAGTTTGTTCAATGCAAAATTGAATCCAATATAAAAAAGAAAAGTAAACAAAATTATAAATTCCGAATATAGATCTGGGCAATTTTAATGAACTCTCGCCTCCGACTCTCTTGATCATATGGTTAAGAATGCTGCGAGCTTTTCCGTTCACCATATACTTTACCTAATGAGACGTACCAAACTTATCTGAATATTTTTAAGAAACGGAAAGACCAAGTTGTCATAGTCATTGAAAAAAGTGGAGGAACATGGTGTGGGTTGTATGGCAGGATAAGGCAGAATTTCGATCACAAACATCGGTAACTCCTCTCTGAATACAGCAAAAAACCAATAGATTGGTGTAAAAAAAATTTGGAACCTACCAGAAAATTTCTAGGAAAGATTAGAATAGACCCAAATTTGTCTGTGATGTTTTTTGAGACTTTCGCCTTAAGAAGTTTCTCTTTACAAATATAACTACGCCAATTAACTTGATTAAACCGGATACCTTCAAGTATAAGGTAGGAGCTGAACATCAAAAAATCGGTCTTAATAAACATGGATCCTATGAGTGGTAGACAAGTTATATATCTTAGCCGAATACTGAAGATAGAGTTAGCTAAACTAAACTCACCCGAGTTTTTCTCGCTGTTGGTTTATAATTGGATACAGGATGTCCCGCACTCAATGCGCGATCCTTTAAGTAAAGGTTAATATCTGCTTTAAATTTTTTGGATTTTATAGTCCAACGGAAATTGGAAACCATTTAACGAATTCTACTTCTTGAATGTTCAATAAATAAATTCGCGCTTGCTTCCTTAGATCATGCTTTCGTCAGTCAGCCTCACCGTAAACCATTGTCCATTGACAGTTGATCTGTTACCGTTCCTGGCGTAACAAATGGTGGTATTTACGGCTGACACAATTAATATTAGTCGGTAGTTTGAGGGTTCAGTTTTATTACAATCACGTTCCAGAACTGATTGTACCATCGCATTGTTCCAGGGGTTCGGGTATTTACCTTGCTAGTAGGAAACTAGACATTCTTTAGTTAATTTTGGTGCTAAGTTGCTGGAAAACTCCGTCAATATTCTTATTTAAGTCCTTTGTCTTTAGGTTTCTGAAAACAACATCCTCCGAGATGTTGATGGGTTTTTTGTCCAAACCACATTATGAAATTGACGGAGGCGTAACTCAATCGGGGGCAACTAAAGTCGAGTTCGATGTCAAGGTGTTTGCCAGTAAGTCGGCCCGCAAATATGAATCCACTACAAAGCACCGTTTGCACATTTCAAACCTAAAATGAATATTTTATAAAATATTGGAAACCGATGCGATCATTTGGTACCAGTTGCGATCGGCGATTTTCAACTCGGAAGCCTGTAGGACTGTTTCTTGTTGCTGGCTCTTTTCCTTTCCTTTTTGACTGCCATATTTCATAAGGCTCGGGATTGAGTCCACTACTGTGGAACATTATGTACGATGGGATTTTTCGATAACAGATGCCGGTCGATGCAAAAAAGGTGGGCTTCGCGGACGACGTTGCAATAGTGGCTGTGTTCAAATTTAAGGACGAGGCAGAGTACATGTGTAACTAGAGCATAGTCATTTTTCAGAGGTGGTTAGAAGGTAGGACGGCTACCTGAGCATCTAACCGAGGCAGTACTAATCACCAGGGGAAATACTGGGAGACGATTTCCATCCTGGTAAGCAACTGTCTCAAAATCTTGTATCAAATATTTATGATTGATATGAGATTTTTATTCAAGGATCACATTGAATACGTTACTAGCAAAGATGCTATAGTAAATACCGCCCTTTCACGCTTAATGCCGAACATTGGAGGCCTAAACAAAATCGTCGGAGACTGTCGACCAGTGTCGTTACATCCATTTTACTGTATATTCCCTCCGACGGTGTGCGCTTTGGGCGATCTGCGTGTTTCACACTATATCAGAACATTCGGCATATAAAATAGCGGTAATGCTTCCAATTGCCCTTCTGGCAGAGGAGCGATAAAAATATAGCACAATATGGAGCCCAAGGGATTTTGGCAATGGCTAAGGGGCAGCAGTCTTATAAGCTCTGAGATAAAGGCGGAATGTCAACAACAATCGACCGCATCAGAGAAGGGAAGTTGAACATCTTGTCTAATATCTTCAATACATTTGCGGTTTAACCGGCGACATGGTGAAGTCACGGAGCACGGATGATTCCGCGCATACTTGCATAGATTCGGATACGACGATATACACACGATTGTCCAAACTTAAGGGTGCACCGGAGAATGCGTAATGTGTGTTTTTCAGGTGCCCGCGATTCTGCCGTTGGTAGTTTATCATCAGAAATTATAAAGGAGGTACGACATCTCGCGGGTATAGGAAAAGTTCTGTTGTAAATTAAACAATGGACTGTTGAATAAGTAAACGAGAAGGTGCGATACGTATAGTTGGAGGGGGGTTGATATTCGGTGTAAAGGAGGTATTTTTTAGCCGGCAAGAATCCGGCATAATTATATGTATGGGCATATAGTATGTTTCGGACATTTTTAACCTTCCTCAGTTAAAAAAACCAGCTCACATGCAGAGTAGTGTAGTTTCAACTACTGGACCTAGCATCTCCATTCACACGATAGCCAGCCATTCTGGCTACGTCTGTTCGTGTCTGAAGTAGCCCGGTAGTACCCGAGCTTGTGGTTCAAATGCCGTGGGGGGCGGGGGGGGGGGGGGAGGGGGTTTTATATAGGGAACATAGATCACTTCACACACAATAACTCTCAATTCCAATGATATAAACGAAAATGTGGACAAATTTAATGACATCATGCTTCAAGGCTTCGAAATGTATGTACCTATGTGCTGTAAACCACAAAATGCTCACCCTCATTGGTTTGATGATAGACTAGTTAACTTAAAAAATCGGAAGTCGAAAGCGTATGCCAAAATGTTGAAAAGCGGGTTAAAAGCGGACAAAACTACGTTTCTACAATATAGTAATGAATTTGAAATTTATTTCAAATCTAAATACAGGTCGTATCTTAATCAAATTCAAGACAAAATTAAAGTAAATCCAAAACAATTTTGGAAATACTTTAGAAATAAACGCGAAATTGAAGGATACCCTGCTAATATGACGTACAACAATACCTGCTCTTCAAACGCCAAAGATATAGCTAACATGTTCGCGTCGTTTTTTCAATCAGTCTATAGACCAAGCATTACTAGTGGATTGTACGAACAACCAAGCAACAACAACACATCAATAACTCCTCCTATTATTTTTGAGGACTTTATCGGCTTTAAGGGGGTTTGGAGATGGTTGCGGTCTTGACGATATACCTTCTTCTATTCTGAAGGAGTACGCTGAAATTTTAATAATTCCATTATGTTATCTATTCAATCATTCCTTAAACACCGGCGTGTTTCCTGAAAAATGGAAAATTTCAAAAATTACTCCAATTTTTAAATCGGGTAAACGTGAGGATATCTCATGCTACATAGGAATATCAACTACATCATCAATTCCAAAATTATTTGAGTTAGTATTATGCAACAGCTTTAAATTCACAATTGCACGTCATATATCAATAAACCAGCATGGGTTTATGCCTGGCCGATCCACATCGACTAATCTGGTTGAATTCACCAGTAAACTAATTAACGAGATAGAAAAACACCGTCAAGTTGATGTAGCGTACACGGATTTTAGTAAAGCATTTGATTCTATCTGTCATCATAAAGCACTCCAGAGTTTATTCAATTTTGGGTTTTCTCTCGATTACATAAATTGGTTTAAATCATATCTATCAAACCGGTGCCAATTTGTAATAATGGGAAATGAGAAATCAAACGTTATTAAAGTTACATCTGGTGTTCCCCAAGGATCACACCTCGGGCCCTGGATTTTTATTGTTTTCATAGACCGAATAACCGAGATAATCAAAAACTCAGACGTGCTCATATTTGCAGATGATGTGAAAATTTTTCGTACTATTAATGGATGGTTAGATACGGAGAAACTTCAAGAAGACTTAGATAGATTAAGTGAGTGGTGTGATCGGAACTCACTATACTTAAATATTAAGAAATGCAAAATCATGTCTTTCCATCGTAAAAGAAATCCGGTTATTACTTCATACAAAGTCAACAACGAAGTACTGCAAAGAGTCAATGAGATTATAGACTTAGGTGTTACATTTGTCGAAAACGCCAGTTTCAATAGGCATATTGAAAATTGTATTGCGAAAGCGAATGCCATGTTCGGATTTGTTAAAAGATGGACAGGTGAATTTAAGGATATTCAAACCTTATGTTCACTCTATTTCACTTATGTTCGATCTCAACTGGAATACGCTGTAACGGTCTGGAATCCATACTATGCTGTACACATAAAAATAATTGAAAGCATTCAAAAGAAGTTCCTGATTTTTTTGTTAAAGAAAAGTGACTAGGATTACGACCACAACTTACCATTCCATGAAAATGTGGCTCGCTTACCTCCATACACAACAAGATGCACAGATTACAAAATATGCACGCTTGAAAATAGACGACTTCTCTTGGGAGCAGCTTTTATTGGTAACGTTTTGCTTGGTCACGTAGATTCAGCTTACATCTTGGAAAACATATCAATTCACGTGCCATGCAGAACATTTCGAAACCATAAATTTTTAGCACTTGAACACCATTCCACCAACTATGGAGAAAACAACCCAATTAATAGGATGTCTAAATCTTTCAACTTAATCGACGACCTATTTGACTTCAACTTATCAAAGGACAACTTTAAAAATATCCTTAAAGACTTTTTTCTAAATTTTTAATTGTTTAAACCAAAGTTTGGTTTATATTTTTTTTTTTTTTTTATTCTGTTTTAAAGTTTTTTGTTGTTTTAATATAATTTTAACTATAACTGTAAATAATCTGAAATCATACATGTATATTACAAAATAGATTTCTTTAAATAAATAAATAAATAAACTTGTCAATAATGTACTGAAGAGTTTTTGATTTAACTCCATGAGCGTCTTTCTCATATTGAGCAACCGCTGGTCAACGACTGTACGCAAGAGGGGCGGCTGTATACCTAATCGGCAGCAACTTTAGGAACTTCGAATGTCAGAAACACCTATAAACAAGGAGTACAGGAAACCCGAACTGAAGTATGGAAGGTAGCAGAATCCAAGAAACGCACTGCTCAGAGACGTTAGAGATATACTCTCTCAGATGCGCTACTGATTAGAGCGACAAAGGATATTTCATATGAGGACCTTTTGCGCAAGGTTATACTGGATTCTGATCTTATTTGTCTTTGGGAAAAAGTAAAACACATCAGTAAAACGAACTATCCTAGCGGCTCAATACCGGAAATAAAACATGACACTGGAATACCAAGAGACTATATCCTTGGTCATCAAACTGAACTCATGAAATCCAGGTCCGATGAAGTTACAATGGCGGAATATGTGCGGTACGCTCTAGGAAGAAAATTCGATGATTCTTAGTTTAGTTTGAAGTGAAGAAAAAGGCAACCGGATACCGTGGAATCCAAGTAGCTCTAATTACCTTGCCCGGTGGTCTGATGGGAAATGTTATTCCGAAGGCAATATTTAAATAAGATGGCCTGTTCAGCACGAGAGAAAATAGCCGCCACTATGAACTCGTTGCCAGTACAACATACATCTTTCGAACGTCCATGGTTTGCAGGAGTCAGACACTTGATTGAGAGAAGTTTCGGAGTGCATGCATCTCCTGAAAATAGGCTGCAGAACATGTTAAGTTGTGAGCAAACCTGGATCGCTGGAAGTGGAATCATTGGCGAAGTGATGCCACACGTGAGGATTGTGGGAAGAAAACAGTTTGGTAATCCATCTCTGCTATAACGGTCGGAGTAGAAGTGTAGCATTTGCGGTGGCGTCCGCCACTTGATTTAACGTCCATCGATTGTCCGCCGGGCTGTTCGGCACTGCATGGATTGAGGTTTTACTTGATAACAATACACAGCAGTCCTACGTATCAATTACTGGTTGACATGTAAACTCTTAGGAAGATATCCTCCCGCCTCCATTCCTTTGTATTTTCTACAAAATTAGTTCACATATTTTGTTTAAATTTTACCGGAAATGTTAAGTTTTAGAAAGATATTTAATTTATCAAAATTCGGCATCTCTACAGTCCAGGCGGATTGCTTATTTGGGATGAAATTTCATTCCGTTAGAGTTTTTCAAATTTTTACAATGATGTTGAAATCTATAACATTTACAAAAAATGATAAAAAATTGTAAATTTTTAACAATGGTTGACCATGTTGTCTTCCTGAAATTTTTCAAGCAACTTGTCTATTCGAGATCCATGTACATTCGTGGTGAAAAAAGTCCGGTGTTTCACGACATAATAAAAATAAATTTGATTAACAATTTTTGTAATTTTAATAATTATTATTTTTTAATACCTATACACTGAAAAAATAAAAATTATTTATTCCCAGAATCAATTAATGAAACTTTCTACTTCGTGGTGATCGGCATTTTTGCAAGCCGTTAATCCATTACCAATACATGAAGCATATGCTAACACGTGGGGTATGAAATTTTGCTCATAATTTCCGGTGAACAAATGGGACCACGGTCCAAATGCAAATACTGGCACATCATCCCCACCATGTGTCTCAGTTTGCATTGGTAATAGTGTCTGATACTGATAGTCTTTATCTTCAATTATATCATTTGTTAATTTCGCTCGTGTCGCTGTCGTATTCATTTGAAAACCTGGTCCGTTCGCATACGATAGAGTTGTGTATGGCAGATTATCTATATTTGACTGCATAGTGCTCAGCCCTAATATATTTTCACCCCGTTCCGGATATCCTGATATAGACATTGTATGAGCGTGATCCGCCGTTACAATAATTAATGTGTCGTTTTCACTGGTTAACTGCACAGCTTCTTCGATTGCTTTGGAGAATTGGACGGTTTCGTCAAGTGCTTTTTGGGCTTTGGTATCGTGATGCGCTTGATCTATTCGGCCACCTTCAACAAATAAAAAGAATCCGTTTGGTCCTTTTTGCAGCAATTTAATTGCCGCCGCCGTTAATTCAACTAATGTTGGTTTAGTTTTACGATCCATATCCAAATTATAATTCAAATGGTCAGGTTCAAACAGTCCCAAAATATAATCAGTTTTATTGTAATCAATTGAATTTAATCCGTCCTGGTTCCAAATATACTTTCCCTGTTTGCCTTTTTGTTCGACCCATTTTTTTATCAAGTTAACACCATCCAGCCGCTGTCCATCTGTACCTTCTTCATCCTTTTCCGATTTTGGAATAAATTTACTTCGTCCGCCACCAAAAATTACTTTAAATTTGTTACCAGGACTATTTAGTATTAACTGACTGGCAATATCTTGACATACAGCAGGATCAGCATCGGACACTAACGTATCGTTATCGGATTCCCAATCCCTAAACGCCGTATGTGCGTAAGTACCTGCCGGTGACGCGTGCGTAATACGTGTTGTTGTTACGATGCCAGCATCTTTACCGGCGTCTTGTGCCCAATCAGCGATTGATTTGACATGATGCTCCTTTTTTCCGCTCGATTTACAATCTTTTTTTTTAATATTACCGTTGACTCCAATCGTGCCGTAATTTGCTTTTACACCACATAAATAGGCAGTCGCTGTACATGCGGAATCAGCTACTTGTTTGTCGATGCAATAGGTCTGATAGTTAAAATAAAATGTGTTATTTAGTGGGCAACCTAACATAAATGTTATGCTTACCTTTGCCAATCCGACGTACGGGAATTTTTCAAATGACAGTTGGGACTCCTCTCCAGTTTTACCAGTTTGTTGTCCTAGGTGTATACGACTAGCGGTTACGGTGGGCAGTGACATACCATCACCCAAGAAAAATATTACATTTTTAGCAACATTTGTATTGACACGTTTCACTAAAAATTCTTTTAATGTTGATTGCGCTTGAATTGCCCAATATTCTGAAGACTCTTCAAGCGGCTTAATATTTAAAGAGGTTTTAGTGCGGCCTTTTGAAAATTGATGTGGGGCTGGATGCATTTCTATTATGAAAGAAAATTTAAATTATTAATTTTGTAATTTAATACTTAAAGGTGAAACTAAATAACTAATAACTGGAAACTTATGTCATAATTGTGAGCAGAATCATCGGCTTCCAAAATAGGAATGAAAATGTTGACATTCGTTGATAACCATTTTATTAAAACTGAATCGAATAAATTTTTTGTAATAAACGCGGTAATTCCCGGACTAAGCGGGAATTCTAAATAAAAAGAAGAACATCCGCTGTAAAGTCATTTTTAAATCACTTAGCGTAAAGTTTCAGTCCCATTTGAAAGACATCGTTGATGCAACATCAGCTAAACGAACTTAGCTGAATTATAAGTCACATCAAACTCCTTTAGCACACAGCCGGCCTCCATATCCGCTCTACACTGGGCATGAAGTATGCCGAAACTTCAGATAAGACCGTGCTTGGCACTTCGAATGTTAAGGTTAATCCCGATTTAACTTCTTTGAGGAGAAATTTTATAGATTTATGTGGCCGAAATTCGTAAGTAGCTTTTAAGAGAAACTATTTTACCTTGTTCGATACGAGTTAGTAATTTGCATGGCTATTCTCAATCGGAAGGGGCGACACAGTTAATTATTTGAGGCATTAATTATTTGATATCCCACCCTCTAATGGACTCCTCTTGTTGTTGGTAGTTTCAAAATAATTGAAATGTTAAAAGCCTTTACATTGGAAAATGTCTAAATAGTTGCAGTAACACAGTGGAAAATAATAGATTACACTACTCGCCGCAAGTGACAGCACTATCACTAAAGAGAATTATTTGTTATGTAATTCCCGCCTCCCAGTGGAAATTCTTCATTCATTATATATCACTGTATTCACTATATTAAACATCACAGCGGAATAAAATATTAAAAGTGATCCTTAAAATGGCAAATTGATTCATCTCCGAAGTAAAGGAACTCGGTATATGAAATCTTGAAATTTAACAATATTCTGTCTTTCCCCCATATTTCTTTACGAATTACAAAAAAGTTTGGATAGTAGTATTGATCAGGGATTTTAAAGTAAGTTTTGGACACAATTCTAGGATCTGTTCGTGCTGGACTAAACTGGCAATTTCATAACCATAAATTGATATAAATAAATTTTAAACTGGAGAGAACTCGGCTATTTCTTAATTAAATATTGTTAAATTTGCATTGCATACAGGGACAATTCGGAAAATAATTTATGGATTAGAATTTGTACTATAAATTTTTGATTTGTGTGGTCATATAAGTTATTTTCAGTTTATGGCTAATACCTCAAAAACTTCCACTAGTAACGCTCTTTAGAATGTTTTTATAATAGCTTAAGGCATACTGAGACTATGTGGAAAGTTTGGTGAAATTTTGTGAACTAGAATATTCACAAAAATTTTATAATTTTGTGCGGCCATATAAGTTATTTTCAGATTTGTTAATTATAGTGAAAATTCTAATCTATAAATTTTTTTCGAATTGTCCCTGTATGCAATGCAAATTTTACAAATTTTAATTAAGAAATAGCCGAGTTCCCTCCAGCTTAACATTTATTTATACCTATTTATGGTTATGAAATGGCCAGTTTAGTCCAGCACGAACAGATCCTAGAATTGTGTCCAAAACTTACTTTAAAATCCTTTATCAATACTATTTACTATCCATATTTCTTCGTAATTCGTAAAGAAATGGCGGAAAGACGGAATATTGTTAAATTTCAAGATTTCATATACCGAGTTCCTTTACTTCGGAGATCAATGAATTTGCCATTTTAAGGATCACTTTTAATATTTTATTCCGCTGTGATGTTTAATATAGTGAATACAGTGATATATAATGAATGAAGAATTTCCACTGGGAGGCGGGAATTACATAACAAATAATTCTCTTTAGTGATAGTGCTGTCACTTGCTGCGAGTAGTATAATCTCTTATTTTCCGCTGTCAAATTTCCGCTATCTTATATAGTTAGCTATTGTCATTCTAAGGAAATTTTACAAGTGTTTTTCACTAAAGCAATTTAATTCAATTTTATAAGTGAAATGCTAAAAAATGGATTTCAACCATTATATAGCACAAATTTAATCTTCTGCCATTTTCTCCAGCTTAAACATAGTGTAGAGAAGATAATCGCCGCCGTATTATGTGCCTTATAATTGTTCATGTTTTATATGATACTTCGCACTTCATCTTAAGCTGAAGCGGGTGATGGTCTCATTTACACATTGATATAAGACTGATGCAATGATGTTGGTTGAATACTGTAAGATAACGCATCTCAGTTCAAGATTGAAGAGAAAGAATTCCGCCACACTGTTAGGACAGTGTTTATGTTAACCCTACAATGCATGATTTTTTTATTTTTAACGAAAAAAATCCACATAACATATTTGGTGCCACCTTTTCGGAAAACGAAAACCAAATCCCATTTTTTTAAATAGTTTTTCTGAAAAATAGATTTTCATGGTTGTATCATATATGATACATCATGCATTTAGAGTAACAAAAATAACCAAATTTTAAATTATTTTACTACAAATTTATTTCATTAAAATATCCTTTGGAGGTAAGTGGTTAGCATTAGGCTTTTTCTTTTTATTTTTAATTTTCGCACTAATTGCATTTGATAACGGTCGGCCACGTTTCAAACAGTCCTGGTTCTCGTTTACTCTACACAAACTTTCAGCAAGTTGAATCCGAAAATCCACTAGACTGAGATAATTTGTGCCTTTCTCTTTGGCAATTTTTTTAGAGCAGCCACGAATTAACCACTGTAATGTCTAAAAGATGGTCGAGAAATTCGAAAAGAAATTCGAACATACCACTTTCTAGATTTCAATTTAATTTTATGGCAACCGATCAGGCTATCTAGTAGGCCCACCCCACCCATGTGTTTATTATATTCGGTTATAATGTTAGGACAATCCACTTCGATCGTTTGTTTTTGCTACGAATGTACCGTTTGACTTTTGTGGTCGGTAATTCTCTTGCAAACGATGATAATAGTGTCACATAATTTGTGTCTTTCCACAAAACCACACGTACGTCTACATCTTCGATTGCGCCAACCTGTTCTACAACAAAACCTCGAGGCTTATCTTTTAAAGCACGTTCCGTAGGTAATTTACAGAAAGGCAGTCTGTCACGACGTACCGTGCCAATCGTTTGAATCCCAACTCTATGCAGTTTTACAACAAGAGGTAAACTAGAATAGTAGTTATCGAAGTAAACGTGATGATTTACGTGTCGTGGCACATCCCGCAATAATCGAATTACAACATTTGAGAAACTACCTAAATACGGTCACATGCTAGTCGCTTTTCATTTTCTTGTCCAGTAAATAATTCAAAATTGTATAAGTGAATCCGGAAACACCACTTAGAACAAAAAACGTGTATTCCCTTCTACCTTTAGATGAACAAAGCTGTTCATCTATTGAAAGATTTTGTTCTAGTGGAACTTTTTTGAAATTCTCGATGAGTGCATTAATCACTGGCCGTATTTTAAATAATCGATCGTGGTTAGCACTTGTTCGAGGTAAACAGTTATTATTGCAATTAAAATGAGAAACTTTCGGATTTTTTCGAATTTGTTGATCGAAATGGTATCTCGAATAATCTTGTTTCCCACTTCGACGAACCAATATCGGCGCAAGCTTATTGTCTGGTGCACAGACGTTAATATACATACTCCGATAAATTTTTCCAAATCTCGTACGTTCAATGAAAATGAATTTTGGATGTTTTCCTCAGTGGCGTAATAATTTGATTCTTGAACAATTTGTTTTAATTTCGAATCAAACAAATAATTGAAAATTTGTAGTGGGGTATGTAGTTCAAGTATTTCCGATGACAATGTATCATCGCCCGAAAATTTATACTTTTCTGGACAAACATCTATATTTTTCGTTTTCAAATAACGTTGCTGAACTTTTTTTTTGTTCCTTAATTTCACTGGGCTCATTGGGAACCACATCAAGGTTTTGATCTTCCGTAATTTACAGATTATTTAATTCATTTTCATTATTAACTATTATAAAAGGTAAATTTTCGTTACCAAATTGACGTTCGTCGTTAATTTCATCGAGGTTCTATAACGAAGAGGCAATTTATTCGATCTAAATTTAAATCTTCTTCGTTATCAATACTACTTGCCACATCATCTTCACTTTCGCTAAAGTTAACAATATTTGCAATTTGATCAGCGTTCAAATACTTCCTTCTGTTTTCCATTTTCACCTGCCTCAAGTATAAAAATATGACTTAGGAGTGCGAAAATCATTAATTTTCCAAGTATAAGAATTGGTTGTATATCATATATGATACCACCAAAAAATGATGAGTACTTGCATGATGTATCATATATGATACAACCATTGTTTTCCAATATTTACAAGGATATATTGCAATTTATTTATAAAAATTAATAAAAATGATAATAATAAATATAAATGAATGACAATAATATTTTTATATAAATATAAAATATTTAATAATTAGCTGCAAATTTACGATTTGTAATCGGCCTTGAGAGCACCAAACACTTTACCTCAGCAAGCTACAAACAACTACTAGTTTTATTTCAATTTCACGCGTAAATTAGAAAGATATGCATTGGTATGTGTGAGTAATTGAGCGTATAAGCGATATACATAGAACAATATAACAGAAAACACGTGTAAACATCATATTTTTGAGTTTGAATTGGTTGTATCATATATGATACAATATGCATTGTAGGGTTAATTTGTAATTCTCCAGATTCGTTGGGAATACTACAACTTCTCATTTTGCAATTTCGATTTTAATCACACATTGTTTATGGCATTTGCGTTTCTTTCAAGCGCAGGCCATTGAAGCGTTTTCTCGCGATCAAGTTGTACGACTGCCTTTTTCTTTGATGATTCATTTCTTATCATCGAATTTATTATGCTCCAATGTTCTTTCACAGAATGGGATAGTGGTTGGCTGTCCAAGGTTCCCGATCAGTATATCAGTCGATAGAGATTCCCGGGTAACATGATTGTTAAAGGCTTCAGTATTGCAACGTCAGATTCATTGGAATCGATTAATACACGAGAAGAATTGCCTGACCGCATATTTCGCAAATACTATAGAAAGTGGTCCGAAAGTGGGTTCGATTTTAATGTCTTTGATGCTTGAAAATGTCTTTTTGACATGAGGATGTGGTCTATTTGGTTCACCGTAACTCCACCATTTGATTTTCACGTATACCTTTTTTGGGTTTTTATTCAAAACACTTTCCAAGGGAAATTTGTTTAAAACACTTTTCAGGTCTTAGAAAGTACCAACTGCATGTTCCGATTTCACCCCCTGATGAATCAAGTACGTTCAAAAATGAGATGTTGAAGAGACGTGTGTGCAATCTGAGTACGCAAAACAGGTTGTTTATGGGTGTAAAATCCATTATGAATTTACGTAAACGAACCTGTAAGTAAGTGAACCTGTACTGAAATGCCTAATCGAAGAGTTAATGGAGGCTCTCCGGGTGGTTTAAGCTGCATACATTCAATGTTATAAATTTTTAATCGTTGACCTTATTTCGTACCGTCGTTGTTGAAAATCCGAGTTATTTATCCGACGTTTTGTTGGATCAGTCTTACGGTAATCTCTCTACTATAAGCGGACAATACCAGCTGGATGGTAGAATTTAAGGCATTCGTCAACATTCTTATGGCCCCATAAAATACAGGGCGTGAAATGTCTATAATTATTTTGATAATTACACAAGATGAAATTGTATAGAAAGAGTAACTTATAAGATCTAATTTTTACAAATCATTTTTGAAAAGTCGTTTTCCTTGGACATTGTAAATTATTAATTTTAACTTCTGTCTGTTCTACGTAAATCGGACCTATAGCCGTACGTCCTCAATTTGGCAAGCAATGCGTAAAGTAGGACGGTAAAAGTGAACTGCGAAAGACTTGGGAGTGCCTCGGCCCCAGAATAGATTGCATAGATTAAAACATAAAAAAAAAAAAAAAAAAAACTTCTGTCTGTAAGACCAAGTTATGGAACTCACGATAAAAATGACCATGGTCTAAAATAAATTTTCTCGACGTGTTCAAGTCCCTTGACCCTAAAATGCTAAACAAAGGTTTGTTCGTCCCATTTTTTTTTTGCTAATCTTCTGTAATTTTTAAATCGATGAATTGAGAAACCTTTGCAATCTCTACCTATGGAAAATCTTATTTTATATAATTATTCATTTGGTATAGAATGTCACAAAATAAGTTGAAGCACGCTAGTACTCAAAACTACCGTTGCGGCGCTGGAACCAGTTACAATTAACTCATTCCAATAAATTCATGTGCTATGTGTATAAATCATTCACAGTTGAAAGGTCTTAGAAAAGCAACAAATTGTATTACCAGCACTTTAATTCAGAAAATTTTTTTGAGTCTTTTTGTGAAGAATTTTTTAATGGAAATTTTCAATTTATAAACATTTTCCGGGTTTTACAATGATAATTATATTTTTAGAATGTCCTTTTCTATACCTACATTTCTTATCAAATTTTTAAACAAATCAGAACCGATTTAATTTTTCGATTTATTGTGTATCATGAAAACTGTTAAGACTGCGGTCTAATTTTAAAAAACAATGGTGGCCGTATATGTTTTCCTAAGTCATTTTGCGACCAATTTTCTTAGTGGAAATTTGCGATGTTCCAAATTTTCAGTGAATTTTTCGGTTTTGTCAGTTTGCAGACCGAAGTTCTGATTAACTCGTGAGGTTTCAGCCCCTAGCACTTTTATATAAAGTAATTGTAATCTTGCCCGTGTTATGTGACCACTCGCAAGGCCGGGTTATAGCATCTTATTACTTAATCATCTAGTTCAATTTTATTGCTATAATCTCGGTCCAGACATTTTGTACTTTTTATTTATTAATTTATCATTCTTTTACATTTGGGACACCTACGAAGTAAGGTCAGCATTTTTATATATTTTTATTATACTTTTATTTAAATCGTCATTAGCATTTTCATTTTATTGCTATTACCTTTTTCTATATTTTGTTATACATTTTTGATTATACAAAAACTAAATATCATAAATCAATAAAATTTGGATTGTAAAATTATTAAACTTAAATTAACTTATCATAAATGGATTTATTTTGCTTTGAAATATTTATTAAATTACTTTTTATGCACTTTTTTTGATATTGGAGAAATTCCAATTTTTGTGATTCTTCTAATTACTTTATTGAACAATAGAATCTTAAAATATCTAATTAGTCGAGGCAATGAAGCAAAAAAGTTCGAAATTTTTGAGAGCAAGACGGATCGGAATGCGGTTTTTTGCATTCGCTTCCAAAATTTATTTGTAAAAATCGGACCTAATTTTTTTTGGACAAACCGGAAATTGCATTACTGCAGCCAAAATGCATTTTTTGAGACGGCTTTTGGAAGATAAGAGAACTTTTGTAAATAAGAGTCAGAACTAGCCCCACTCGAGTTCCCGGGGGTTTTAGAGATCGCTGATCACGATTATGATGTTCAAATTGACCCACAGCTTACCTGGAGCTCAGGAACGCCGATGAATTTCATCTCCGTGGGACTCTCCCGAAAATCACGCGGGGAAGGAGAGAAACTCGGCGCCAGGGGTTTTTTTTAGGTCGCTGAATCCAAACATGGCATCTGCGAGAACCCCCCGGACACCTGGTGCGCCCGAACCTGGACGTAGACGTCATCCCCGAGAATTTTCCTGACAATATAGGCAAAAAAAACCTGAAAATCATCGTAGGGGCGTTTTTTGGGGCGTTGAATCCGAATTTTTCGTCGAAAACGCCCCTTCGAACACCTGTTGCACCGGAGCGTGGCCCTGAACGGCATCTCCGTGTGACTCTCCCAAAATTCACGTGGGGAAGGAGAGAAACTCGGCGCCAGGGGTTTTTTTGGTGGCGCCAGGGGTTTTTTTGCGGACACCTGGTGCGCTGGAACCTGGACGCGGACGTCATTCCCGAGAATTTTCCTGACAATGTCGGCAAAAACAATCCGAAAATCATTGTGGGGGCGATTTTTGGGGCGCTTAATTCCAATTTCACGTCGAAAACGATACTCCGAACTCCAAGTGCACCGGAACCTGGGCCTGAACGTCGTCTCCGAGGGTTTTCCTCACACGACCGTAAAATACTTACAGAAAATCGTCTCACAATTTCACACTATCATTGAAGTGTAACACTCGCCTGTGGCCATATTCTGGTAATTCCCGGGGATTGGAAATTTTAAATTTTATAACAGTTTTAAGCCCTTTTCCCCAAAAGTGTATCCTGGCGTTCCTGATGGAGACAAGCTAAAATGAGACCAGTTACTAGTACAGTACAGGTCTAGTATGTATATAAAAACCGCTGTAAAGGGGAGAGTAAATTTAGGGAAAATTCTCCCCACAGTAGAAGCCATTCAACAACATCTAAAGAGGGTATATTTTCAAGTGCAACATTGGCTGCACGGAGACCAGCTCAAGAATATTATGGAACTAATATTCTGTGGATGCGCAGGAGATTGTAATCTGAAGACCTGTAGTTGCAGGAAGCACGGCCTCCCTTGCAATCTTGCCTATGTAAAATTTGCGAAGGCTCAACTTGCACCAATACTGAAAGTATTCAGTTGTTAACGTTTTTGCGGCAGAGAGAGAGAGAGAGAGAGGCCTTAGATGAGGAAGATGTTCTATTTATGAATACATCAGTCGATGACGAAGAAAATGAGCAGACTATAGCGATGTGTCACTTGATTAAGAATTTGATGTATAGTTACGTAGATACCTACATAAATATTGACTTTCTATTCATTCGATTTCTTCCCTCCTCACATAATTTAAAGAGAATCAACAATTCCACCCACATATTACAGTAATGATGTCCGTCTCTAAAATATCATGTTTGATTGACATTCATGGGAATCACATCGATGTCAAGATAAAGGTGCCAATGCACCAGGTGTTCAGGGGGTCGTTTTCGACGGGATATTTGGATTCAGCGCCCCAAAAAAAGCCCCCGATGATTTTCGAGTTGTTTTTGCCGATATTGTCAGGAAAATTCTCGGGGATCACGGCCGCATCCAGGTTCGGGCGCACCAGGTGTCCGGGGGGTACTCGCCGATGCCATATTTGGATTCAGCGACCCAAAAAAACCCCTGGCGCCGAGTTTCTCTCCTTCCCCTCGTGATTTTCGGGAGAGTCCCACGGAGATAACGCTCATCGGCGTTCCTGAGCTCCAGGTCGGCTGTGGGTCAATTTGAACATCATTATTGTAATCAGCGACATCAAAAACCCCCCGGGAACCCGAGTGGGGCTAATTCTGACTCTTATTTACAAAGTTCTCTAATTTTCCAAAAGGCGTCTCAAAAAATGTATTTTTTGAATGATTTTTTGGCCCGTCATTCCGATCCGTCTTGCTCTCAAAAATTTCGAAATTTTGGCCGTTTTAGTGCTTCATTGCCTCGACTAAATTGTTATTAAAGTGAATCATGCTTCAATAGCTTTCGTTTGATCGAGCGATGTAAAATCGATGGTTCAGTGAAATAAAGTTCTGGAAGTGTTGTGTTTTATTTTGTGTACTGGAACTGGGTACTCCATTCCCATTCCGCACGTAACACCCGAATGTACAAACCGTTTTAAAAATTGAAAACAAATAATATTGGGGTCAAATGGAAGCAATTCTCGCTATACGGCTGAATCATTTGGTTGGTCAAATTGAGTTTTACCATACACGCTACTCAATCCATAAATAATAATTTCTTGCAAGTTATATTTCAAGAAGATCGGCACGGTTTATTTGTATTTTTATATGGAGAGTGGTCATTTTCACCAAATCAATCGCTGGCACTGCCGTTTTAGTTATTCAAAGCCTTTACAATTACTGGATGTTGGAAATGAGCGATTGTTTAAGTTATTGAATTATCCAAAATTTAGAAGTGCTACTGGTGGAACATTTTGCATTTTTTATCAAGTGAGCCGCTCAAAACTCGTTTAAATTTTTTTCATGATTAATCAATGAAAAATTTAACACAATAACAGCAACACCTCACTAAGACGATTACAAACAGTTCAGCTGTATAGACGATCACGTTAAACGTTATTCATTCTGATCGTTTATACAGCTGAACTATTTTTAATCGTCGTAGTAAGGTGTTGCTGTTATTGCGAAAGTATTTCATTGATTAATACACCCGAAAAAAATTTAAATGTTTAAATGACATTCATAAACTATCAAAACATTTTTTACTTTCGCCCTGAACAATAAAACACGTGCAGGTTAAAAACTACCTTGAGGCGACCTTGTTGATTTTTATTCAATTAATAAAATTTTTATCAATACGCACGCGATAAGTGAACATGCATAAATTATTACAAATAAATATAAAGTGAAATTGGGTTGTCATTAATTACTGATACTAAAAGGTGTATGTCATGCGGCGTTTTGTGCAATCTGCACGCTTACAATTATTTATGCGTAATTTCATACTATGTATATGATAAATAACCACATGACATGGTTATTTTTAAGTTGAGACGTTCAACGGTATATAAATAATGATAATTAAGTCAGTACAGTTATACTCTAATAGAATGTTAATTATACTAATTAATTTAACTGCCGAATAGTTAAATAATAGGAGTATGTTATCAAATACATTGTGGTTTCGGTATTGACGGCACGTTAAATATACACGTTATCTATTTTTAAAAGTTGAAAGTGGATATTACTATGCAAAGACTGTCTCGGGGATTCTCTCGCAGGGGATTTTTTCGTTAAACGTGTTAATTACAATTAAAACATGTTTATCACAGATTTAATGTGACTTGGTGGTGCGAGTACAATATTATGCCACAATACGGTAAATTACATATACCTGTTGCTTTTATTTTATTTTAGAAATGTCGAAATTTGACTTGAGAACTTACAAAATTTAAATTCAGTGAAAATACATATATTTAGATAAGACACTTTTTGTTTAAATGTATTTTTATTTCTCTACATAGTCTCCTTGTAAGTCTATACACTTATGCCAGCTAAATAGTACTCAGCGTCTTTCTCTGTTCTTCGAGCACAACTTTTAGCTTAGGAAACAAAAAAAATTTTGCTTGGGGCTAAAACTGGTAAGTAAGAAGAGTAGCCAAGCACTTCAAACCGTAATTCGTGGATTTTCGCTTTATAGCAGCCGCTGAGGCATTAGACGACACATTACCTTTGGGCTCTTCAGCTTGTCAAGTAATGATGCGTAGTATGCTCCTGTAATGGTTTCCTCATTTTAAAGATAATCGATTAAGAGAACTCCATGACTGTACCAGAAAACAATCGCCATCAATTTCACAGCCACCTTTTTTGGAGCCGATTCCTCAGTGATCGTTCATGGTTTTGACTCTTAAATTTTGATTCTGGAGTATAATGATGTATCTAAGTTTCATCAACAGTAATTAACCGGTGCCAAACTCTGATTTATTGAGCTTAAACTGCGCCCACAATGCCTACATCTTGATTAATATTTTGGACACATTCATAGGCTCTTCTGTCTTTTTAACTTTAATTCGATGGTGGTCTAGCAAGATTTGGTGAACTTGAGTTATGTTTCAGTTACAGTTTTTGAACTTTGCAGAGTATATTTAATAATTGCTCGATACTCGCTTTTTTTCACAACAACACATTTTGGCACTGTTCTTGCATTTATATTAATATCTTGCTTTGAAGACTACAACGAGTTTATCCTCGTTAAGCACTTCAATGATTTTTTACTCTTCTAAATTATAGTAAGTGCACAGCTTACCAAACAAGTGGTGTAGTGGTTGCTTCGGAACTTGTACTTGGTGGTACTGGATTCGAATCCCACCAGAGACTGAATGCAAAGCAAATTTTGTCATCGTTTACGGATGGTGATGTTAATAAACACAACTGAGACCCTCAGTTGGGGTGCAGAATTCAGCGCCGACCCACCGTCCATATTCGTGTACAGGTTGACAAGGAGCTTGTAATGTGTAGATGTCATACTGTAATTGTGCGAATGGATGGTGTGTGCGTTAATGAAAAGGTCAATTAATCCACTGAATAATTAATACTTTCTTTAAAAAAAGTGACCTTTACTAGATTATAGAAAAAATTGTGTAAAATACTACAGATTTGATAATATATTACTCTTTTAAACTATTTTCTTTCTAAAATGTAGCTAGATTTCAGTAAACGTTTTTTTAGAGCATGCATGGGAACTTTGTACTAAGTTTGTCTTAATAATAAAAATTTAAAAATTTGGACAAACGTTTGTACTGAGCTTGTCCTAGCCAAGCAAAACAATGTAACTTGTTTATATGTCTTTGTGAAATGTAGACATCTAGGCGAATACTCAAACTAATCGCTTGTTTAAGGCGGCCGCTTAAAATTTGCTCGACTCTCGAGCCGAGCCAACAAAGTTAAAAATGTGTGATCTCAAGCGGCGGTACAACAAAAATTTGCATTGTATATCATACATTTTTAACTTTGTTATGTATGTGAAGTTAGCCCAGAAAGTCATCCATCCCAGAAAAAATAAATTTTTGCATCAAGCAACACTAAAGTTATACATATACTTATGTATTCACATAAGCATAACACAACATCGAAAGACGCAAAGCCAACACAATTAAGTAGTATGATAAAACCCACGCGCAACAAATAATGAGAACATCGAGAAACGCGTCATCAGCATAGCAAGAAATGCAAGAGTTGGTGAAACAAGAGAACCACGCGTCGCAACGAACAACGTGTTGACAGCGGGGTATAAATACCTTATCTTTAAAGTTGAATTTTTTAGTCTTAATCTTATTATTAAGTGAATTGTGTACTTGTTTTGTCAATAAAGAAAAAAAATAAAATTACAAATTTTATTTTTTTAAGTATTATGAGAAAGTGATTCCTTAATTGGCGCAGCCGAGCCGTGAAGTGTCGTGTTTAGTGTGTGAAAAACAGTGCAAATAAATTGGACAATAAAACACCAATTTAAAAGTGAATTCGCGGGTGAATTCTAAATAATAAAGTGAAATTATCTAGAAAAAACATTAGCGTCTCGAGCTAAAAGTTAATAAAAACTGCTTAGAGGATTCGAGATTCCGCCGCGTACACCAAGCCGTCACTTCGAACCAGCTCTCAAAACGACTTCAAAAAAAAGAAGGTAAGAATTTTTTTTGTTTTTTTAATCTTATCGTAAAATTTTTTTTAACGGTTGAACTGTTCTTACTGTGCACTACAAGATAGACACAGTAGCTGAATAAGTATTAACCAATATTAAAAATATACCCCGCTTTTGAATTTTGCGCACTACAAGATAGACGTAATATTCACGGAGGTATCACACTAGAAAACTGTACACTATAAGATAGATACAGTAAGTATAGGTAGTTTTGTACACTACAAGATAGGTACAGAATTATTGGAACCCGTTAACCATCGCGCACTACAAAATAGACGCGAAAAAACGGAACAAACAAAATTCAAATCAGCTCTAAGACGTAATAAGAAAACACAATTTCTTACCAAGGAGGAAATTCTGGTAGGAGGAAGTGCCTCGACATCTATTCGAAGAATAGAAATATAGAAGTAGAAGAGGAAATTACCTCCCCAGAAATGTCTGATATGGAGCAAATTACTGCGCAATTATCTACAATTGCGTTGCAACTTTCAAATTTAACGGAAAAACAAAGTCAACATGATCAGTTGTTAACGTTTTTGAATGAAAAAATTGAGAAAACCCCGACCATTACAACGGGCACTGCACCTCATAATACCCTAGACTTATTCAGGATCCCAGATCCGATTAAGTCAATTCCGACTTTTGACGGAAACAGGAAACAGGTAACATCCTGGTTAAAAACTGCAGAAGAAACCTTGCGCATGTTCGAGGGAGTAGTCTCAGAACAACAACTGAGGATGTACGTACAATCCGTAAAGAATAAAGTAGAAGGGAAGGCAAAGGACATATTATGTCTCGCAGGCGACCCTGAAACTTTTGTAGAAATGAAACAAATTTTGCTTGAAGCATTAGGCGACAGGCAAGAGTTAAGCTATTATAAGTCCCAGCTATGGGCCAACAAACAGAATGAAACAATGTCAGTACATAGTTTCTATAATAGGACCAAAGAAATAGTCCAAAATATCAAATCATTGGCCAAACAAAATCAAATATACAATGCCTCCTGGCATGCAATTTGCACATTTATTGAAGAAGACGCACTGGCCGCGTTTTTATCAGGCTTAAAGAAGCCATACTTCGAGTACGCCCAGGCGGCAAAGCCCAAGAGTCTGGAGGAAGCTTACGCATTTCTGTGTAAGTTTAATAGCAATGAGACAATATCGAACAACTCGAAAAGAATATTCTCTCATAACACGCTCCCTCAAAAACAAAACCAAATTAGTTCAGCACAGTCAAGATTGAATCAAATGCCAATAAGAAGGCTCAACGGACCGCCTACTGAACACATGGAAGTAGATCCCTCAACTAAGACTAGAAATTCCAACATCAGAAAATTTTCGTCTAACAATCATGAAACCACGACGGAAAATGACGATAACCTCGAAGTATCAAACACGGAAACGGTGGACAAATGCGAGAGCCCCGATCTAGGAAATGTTCAAGAGGACCTACAATCAGATACGGAAAGTTAGACTTTTTACCCTATTTAAAATTTAACATCAACAACAACAAATGCATTACCTTACTATTGGACACAGGTGCCAATAAAAATATAATAAGACAAAACATTATTCCTAAACACCTCCTGGAATCACAAAACACCTCTGTAAAAAATATCTTAAGCACCCACAATCTGACAAAGAAGGGCAAAATAAACCTTATAAGTAAGGACTTACCAGCCCAAACATACTATGAATTAGATTTTCATGGATTCTTTGACGGTATTCTGGGATCAGAATCACTGGCAAAAATGAATGCCAACATTGATTACGAGTCAAATATGGTGACACTAAACAACCAAAAGTTTAAGTTTTACCGCTACTACCCAGCGGAAAAATGTTATCACCATACGATTACAGTCGACACCTTTGAAAATGGAGACTGGGTTTTACCAAGGTATGCAGAATTAAACAATTTTACCATCCAACCAGGTCTTTACAAAGCCACTAATTTCAAAACAACAATCAAGATTTGGACTAGTGAGCCAACACCGCTAAGAACAAAACTCCCGAAAATTAAATTCAAAATTAATAATTTTGAAACCATAGAACCATTACCAGTCTTCGATAATAAAACCATTAACAAGAAAGACATAAAAAGAGTAATTCGGACTGACCACCTCAGTGAATTAGAAGCAAATTTAGTCATCGACACCATTTACAAGAATCAAGCAGTACTGTTGAAACCGAATGAAAAATAGTCCGCTACAACCGGAATTAAACATACAATCACCACTCGCGACGAAATACCGGTGTATTCAAAGACATATAGGTACCCACACCACTTCAAAACGGATATTGAAGAACAAATCCAAGAAATGCTGAACAACGGTATAATCCAACACTCAAATAGTCCTTACTCGGCACCCATTTGGGTAGTGTCCAAAAAAGCGGATGCTTCAGGGAAAAAGAAGGTGCGAGTCGTTATCGACTATAGAAAGTTAAACGATAAAACAGTCGACGACAAATACCCCATCCCTCAAATAGAAGAAATACTAGATAATCTAGGGAAATCCGTTTATTTCACAACGCTAGATCTTAAAGCCGGCTTTCACCAGATAGTAATGGATGAAAAATCACAAGCTAAAACAGCATTTTCTTCAGACAAAGGGCACTTTGAGTTCTGCAGAATGCCGTTTGGACTGAAGAATGGCCTCACAACATTCCAACGCGTGATGAATAACGTGCTTCAAGGACTCATAGGTAAAATCAGCCATGTATATCTCGACGACATTGTAGTGGTAGGGGAAAATCTACAAACACACTTAGATAACTTAAACACTATTCTAAAACGACTCTCAGATTTCAACCTTAAGATTCAGCTCGATAAGTGTGAATTCTTAAAGATAGAGACTGAATTCCTAGGCCACATAATAACTAAAGACGGTGTAGGACCAAACAAGGAAAAGGTACAAAAAATTTTAGAATGGCCATTACCAAAGAACTAGAAAGAAATCAAACAATTTCTGGGATTATCTGAGTATTACAGAAGATTTATTAAGGACTATTCTAAGATAGCCAAAAATATGTCGAAATACCTTAAGAAAGACGTGACACTAAACCTTTCAGATCCAGATTACATCAGGTCCTTCGAAAAGCCTAAAAACACCATAGTGACGGACCAAATACTAACATACCCGGACTTTACGAAACCATTCATCTTAACTACGGACGCGTCAGATTTCGCCCTTGGCGCAGTACTCTCTCAAATTCAAGATAAAGTCGAGAAACCCATCGAATTCGCTTCTCGAACACTGAATCCAACAGAGACGAGATACGCGACAAATGAAAAAGAGGCTCTAGCTATAATATGGGCCGTGAAAAAATACCAGCCTTACCTCTACGGTAACAAATTCACGCTGGTCACGGACCACAAGCCATTGACATTCATAAAAACTTCGGAGAAAAACTCCAAAATTCTCAGGTGGAGACTTGAACTTGAAAATTACGAATACGACGTAGTTTACAAACAAGGCAAAGCGAATGTGGTAGCCGATGCGCTTAGCAGAATTCCAGCTTCAGATCCCGAACTAACAAAAGAAATAAACAGTAACGAACTAAGTTCTTCTGAAAACAATCTAATCCAAGACTGCACTTCAAGCGACGGAGACACGATACATTCTGCCAACACTTCGGATGATTATTACATCCATTTTTCAGAACGACCAGTTAATTACTATAAAAACCAAATCATTTTAAGAATTTCCGAATTAGATACAATAATCACTGAACAAGTATTCCCAAAAACCAACAGGGCTATAATCGCAAAACACTATTTCGATAAACCACAAATTCTACACTTTCTCAAAAAATTCCACAATGGAAAACAATCGGCTATTTTAGCACCTGAAATCCTTTACGGAAAAATCCAGGAAGTCTGTAGGGAACATTTTTCGGAAGCAGGTCATTTTGTTCTAGTAACAAAAATCGTAGAGGATGTAACAAACTCAGAAAGGCAAGGTGCCATTGTAATGAAAGAACACGACAGGGCAGACGAGAAATTAGGGAAATAGAAAACCAAATAAAAATATCTTATTACTTTCCGAATATAATAAAGAAAATTAAAAGTTATATCAATGGATGCACTATTTGTAACATACACAAATATGACAGGAAGCCTTATAACATCAAAATATCTCCTAGGCCGAGCACCAGTAAACCGCTCGAAAGACTACACATGGATATTTTTATTTTTGTGTCTGTCATAGACGCATTTTCGAAACACCTCCAAATGATTCAAATAGAATCAAAAAATCTGTTGGACATAAGAGCTGCAATAACCAAATACTTCACAACATTTGGAATTCCAAATACAATAATAACGGACCATGAAACAACATTCCGTTCAATCCAGTTCCAAGAATACCTAAGTACCCTGAATATAAAGTTGGAGTACGCCTCTTCATCGGAATCCAATGGCCAAGTGGAAAAAACCCATTCCACAATCATAGAAATTTACAACACCAATAAAAACAAAGTACCAAATTCCGAAACCAAAACAATTGTAGAGCTTTCCGTAGCACTCTACAACAACTCAGTCCACTCAACAACTGGATTTACACCGAATGAAATAATTTTTAACCACAATAATATCGTAAGCCCAGACGAAATTCAAGCGAAATCAAAAAAAATTTTCGAGGAAGTAAAAACTAGATTAGACGAACAAATAAGGACAGTAATTAAACAAAATTGTAGAAAAGAGAAACCCCCAGAAATAATCGATAACCAAACAGTTTTTCTAAAACCTAATATTAGAACTAAAAGCCAACCAAGGGGAATTAAAAAGCAGGCAAATTTAATAACAGAAAACACTTTTAAAATAAAGGGAAATGTCAAACGAAACAAAAAAAAGGTCAAAAGATTAAAAAAACAAACATAAATTTTCATTTTTCTTTTTCAGAAGACGTCTTTATTCAAATTCATAATTTTATACTGTCAAAAATCAAAAGAGAAAAGTAACAGTTACAAATTCTTACCTCTCTCTTTGTCAGAAAATGTACTTATGTAAATTCATTATTTAAAATATTATATTGTCAAAAACTTGAAATCAAAAATTTAAATTTAGACCCATTATTAATTTTAAGAGTAAAACATTGTAAAATTCAAACAGGAATAATTAAAATAATACATCCGATAAACCTTACTAATCTTGAAATTACTATAGATAGCATTAAAAATATTGTAAAAGATAGAACAGGCGATAAATTAAAACTCCATACGATTGTCAAACAGAAAAGTAGAAAGTTATACGAAAACTTATATCAAATACGACCACCAACACACAGGAGATACAAACGATGGGACACACTGGGAACAGCGTGGAAATGGATAGCTGGAAGTCCAGATGCACTAGACCTACAAATGATCAACAGGAGCCTAAACTCACTAATAGACGAAAACAACCAACAGTTCCTAGTGAATGAACAGATCAATAAAAGAATGGAGTTACTAACGGATACAATTAACAAGGCCTTAGACAGTACAACAATTGCCAACAGAGTCGTTCTGTCAGAATTAGAAATGCTGACCATGATAGTAAATATCGACAGAATCAACGCAATACTAGAGGATATTCAAGATGCGATAGTTAGAACCAAAATTGCCCTACCAAGCAGTAAAATACTATTCTTCAAGGAAATTATAGCCATCAAGAACCTACTAGTCGATCTAGGCATCGAAATACCAGTACCAGACGAAGCCCTAAAATACATCATACCGAAGATTGCAGTGAACGATGAGACCTTGCTATACATACTAGAAGTCCCAAAACTCGAGGAGGACAATTCAATGATAATGATGATTAGACCAACGATCATCAATGATAGCATCATCTACGACTACCCAAAGTTCCTAATCAAGTCCAAACAAAAGCTGTTCACGACAAGCGATCACAATAATTATGTACAGAAATCCACGGACATAAAAGAATTCCGCGACGAGTGTATAAAACCACTAGTATTAGGGAGCAAAAGTCACTGTAGAGTAACACTAGAAGCCAATATGACCGCACATCTAATTTCCGAAGACAAGCTGTTCATAAACGGCGCAAAAGAAACCGTAATGTCATCAAACTGTGGTCCGGACAATCGAACGCTAACCGGAAATTTTATTATCACATTTTGGAATTGCACTATCAACATTAACGCAAAGGAATTTCAATCATATGAGTGGAGAAGCGAGATCGAGGAAATTCAAGGAGCCCTTCACAATATAGAGGCTACAAGGCAAATGGTATAAAACCAAAACATTACTACTCTCACACAAGAGAATATCCAAAACAGGAAACGATTACACCACGTATACCTGAGACAATTAGATCAGCAAAAATGGTTCTGGAAACTGTCGGGAGGCATTTCGGTTTCAACGGCCAGCATAATTCTACTAATATTATACATTTGCATCCGCAAGCAATCTAATACCGTAAAAATAGAGACTCCAAAGGCAAATCAGGAAAATTCGTCATATACAGATCTGTTAAAAATAGCAGGCATCGCATGTAAGGACGAGGACGCCCCTTCTTCACCCCCTCGAGGAGTTATGTATTCAAATAAGCATAACACAACATCGAAAGACGCAAAGCCAACACAATTAAGTAATATGATAAAACCCACGCGCAACAAATAATGAGAACATCGAGAAACGCGTCATCAGCATAGCAAGAAATGCAAGAGTTGGTGAAACAAGAGTCACGCGTCGCAACGAACAACGTGTTGACAGCGAGGTATAAATACCTTATCTTTAAAGTTGAGTTTTTTTAGTTTTAATCTTATTATTAAGTGAATTGTGTACTTGTTTTGTCAATAAAGAAAAAAAATAAAATTATAAATTTTATTTTTTTAAGTATTATGAGAAAGTGATTCCTTAATTATATATTTATACCAGCCCAGGATTTCATTAAAATCTCGTAATAAAACATATTGCATGGAAAGAAAAATATTATCAAAGCCTAGACATATTATTTGAACGAAAAAATTTCAAATAATTACATTAGAATACATGTGAGATTATAGTTAGTCATAACGGTAGGATTATCTTGAAATTTGTATGGTTGGTAACAGACATAATGACAAGTGATTATAAACAAGTTTGATAATGACGAGTATACTGACCAGTCGTTACTATTTGGTTTGGTTTCTGGAACTCTGCTTCCAGGAGTTATTGAAGCCAAATACATTTGGCCCATTCAAATATGAGCCTGTAGTGCCAATCACAACGGTAGGATTATCTTGAAATTTTAATGGTGGGTAACGGACATGATTACAAGTTAGAAATTAATGAAATTATTACATTCTGTATGAAGGAATAGTTTGATTTATCCAATTTAAATTTATTAAACTTCATTGCGGAATTAAAAAATATCAAAAGAAATGCTTATACTAACTCTTACACGAGTATACGTAACTAATTCAAAAAACATCCTTAAACTTAATTTAAGACAACCGTGGCCTAGAATCCACTACTTTTGGTAGACGTACTACCAGTACTATATTAAAACTTTTTTAAAAAAGTTGCTATAGGTGTTTTATTGAGTAATTTCAAAAGTTCTTAAATGTAAAAATCAAATGTTACTCACACTAAAAACTCACAGAAAATCATATATTCATAAAAATCGAAAATCGTAAGACCAGACAGTATCAGTAAAAATTAATTAATCAAAATGAAAATCATCCAAATTTGAAACATATGTTATTAGTAAGGCGACGCATTCCTCTGCTACTCGCAGTACAACTTCTATGTACACTCCCCGCCAAAAGTTTTTGACCACCACTCAAATCTGCAATTTCACTGACATACAAATCAATATTAAAATTGTTTTATATGAATTTGTATTAAGTGCAATGATCAATGTATACCCATACTTCGGGGAATCACCGAAAGTAAAATATAACAAATTTTTATTTAATGTGTACAAGTGAGTTATTGGTGTTTCTTAGCGTTCTACACTACTTTTCAGTTGCTTATTATTCATTTTCTGTTAATTTTTAAATGAACTGTATTTTACGCTAATTTCTCTTCGTTCATGAATAGTAAAATGAAATTTCAAAAATACGAATAGTGAGAGAATAATAAAAAAACTAAAAGGATTGATGATTTTTTTTGTATGAGCAACGGGATCTACTACGCTCTTGTTTTACTTCTCTATTCTATTTGAATAACAAAGCGAATATTTGTTGTAGTAGAGAATAGATAAAATATATTATTCTCTTTATTGAACGATCGAATAGAGAATATACATAACTATTCTTTCTACACTATTCTATCTGCTAATATTTATTTTGTTAAATATTTAACAAAATATTCGAAGTACAGTGTATTATTACAAAAAGTGAGTACTAAAAAAATAACTTTACTTTTCGTAATTATTATTTATATTTCTTCTATTTTTTTTTAACTAAAATTAGAATAAAATGGCAAAAAAACGAAATAATTCAGTTTTGGACCGTCAATCAATTGTAACTTTATACAACGATGGTAATTCCTTACACCAGATTGGGAGTAAACTCAAGATTCCGTACTCAAAACCACAGGGGAAATTAAAGATAAAGAAAGGCATGGTCGCCCTAGATGCACAACAAACAGAGAAGATACCGATATAGTAATAGCATCAAAGCGGAATATAAGATTAACAGCTTCAGAAATCACAGCCATTACAAATCAAAATCGAGACCTGCCGGTTTTTATATCGACACATAGAAACGTTACACGTCGTCTTCTCAACACTGAACTGCAAGGTCAAAATGAAAAAGAGACTGAGTGGGCAAAACAGCATAAGGATTGGGTACTTAAAGATTGGGAAAGGTACTATGGACTGATGAATCATCATTCCAAATGTTTGGTACAAAACGTAACATCTATGTTCGAAGTCGTCGCGCCAACGAGAAGCATCTGGACGACTGTATAAGCACATCTGTTAAACATGGAGGATTTTCTGTCATCATATGGGGTTGTTTTGGTAACAACAAAGTGGGAGACCTTAATATAATAAACGGAATTTTAAACAAGGAAGATTATCTATCCATACTACGAGAGCACGCTATCCCCTCTGGACTTCAAATTATAGGAAAAGGATTCATTTTTCAACAGGATAATGAACCTAAACACAAATCAAAGTTATGTACAGATCATTTGAATTCCGAATTTCAAAGACGAAAATTGAATATAATGGTGTGGCCACCTCAAAGTCCCGACCTTAACCCTATCGAGCTTTTATGTGACGAACTGGATCGAGCAGTACGAAAAACATCCACCATCGAAAAACTGTTGTTAAGAATGCCATGATTATGTGCAGCGGTTATAAAGTCGCGTGGAGGACATATCAATGAAGCCATTATATAAATTTGAGAAAAAAAATTATGTTTAAATTCAATAAATACATATTTGAAAAACTGAATTTATTAAAAAGAAATTAAAATAAAGGTTTAATTTTATTTAAAAACTGTTAAACTAACTTTTTTTTGGGTGATCAAAACCTTTTGACGGGGAGTGTACATATAGTTCGGTAGATCCACAGCGTAGAAACGTTCATTTTCAATAAATAAAAAAAATAAATAAATAAAACACAACTGTCAGACATTTACATTTAACATCAATATCTTTTTTGCAACTAAATTATTATACTTTTACTATTATACCAATCTCACGAAAAGTACCGCCATTTTTTGAGGGACCACATCAAATCACACAATAATGACGAAACGAAAAGATTGAAATGTCAAACTTAATGTAAATGTTACTTAGTATATAGTTTTTTGAAATATCGAATATCGAAAAACGTTTACTGAACCCGATAATACCAGGCAAGCAAACGTTCGGGCAGGTCTGTCGGGTCCGCTAGTTTTGTTATATAAAATTCAATTTATATTGTTCTAAACAAAACCTATTTATCTTTTTTTATTTTAAAGAAATGTTTTAGGTCATGGTTCCCAAAAACCGCTAGTTCCGGAAACCAAACCTAATAGTAACGACTTGCAATTATAATTCTAACGTACCATACAAATTTCAAGAAAATCGTATACCGTTCTGATTGGCGCTACAGGCGCACACGTGTTTGGCCCAATATATGAAATATTTTAATCTATAGTTCCTAGAAACCGCTAGTTCCGGAAACCAAACCTGGTAGTAACCATTTATAATCATGTCCGTTACTCACCATTAAAATTTCAAGATAATTTTACCGTTGTGATTAACACTATAATCTCAGATGTATTGTAATGTAATTATTTGGAGATTTTTTGTTCAAACATGTCTGGGCGGCTCTGAATATACTTTTTTCTTTCCATGCAATATGTTTTATTACGAGGGTTTAATATTTTTTGGGCTGAACTGATATCAATTTAAATAAATATAATGAAATCGTGGGTTGGTATAAATATATAACTTTAGTGTTGCTTGATGCAAAAATTTATTTTTTCTGGGATGACTTTTTGGGCTAACTTCACATACATACTTTGTTGGCTCGCCTTTAAATTTTATCGTGTAATGCTAAAAACTTGAATGTAAATAATATTAAATTGAATTAAAGTAAACCAAATTATAAAACTGCAATTGACAATATTTTTTATAATGTTATTCTCATTTTACATTTTTTAAATACTATATTAAAAATATTCTTATTTTTAACATCAAAGCGAGAAACACGTACGCATGGTAATAAACAGACTTACACGTCATTCTCAATTTATCATGGAGCCCCCTCACTAAGTGAGCTTCATTATAAATGTATGAAACTTATTGATTGTGTCAGTAGAACTATTATCTTCCTCGCTTACAAGTGAAACCGATGAGAATAACCTGCAACCCTATTTTTATTACCCTAAATTGGCACCCCTAAGCGATTTAAGACATAAACTCACATAAACGTCTGGAAGCTTTTTTGCAAACTTATGAAACTTTAAATTAGTTTATGGATGTTACTTATTCATTTGTTACTATTATATTATTTAAAGCAGATAAAGCAAATTGTTTATTATAGTCTTGTTTAGTGATAAAGTTATCAACTTTAATTAAATATTCCTCATTGGTTCTTTTTAACATTATTACTGAAGTTTTTAAATTTCGATTAACAATTTAAATACATCGTATTCTCGCCTAAATGATTACATTTCACAAAAACACATAAACATTTTGTATTGTTTTGTTGGTTTATGACAAGCTTAGTACAAACCTCACATCGGTTTTAGAGCTTGTTCAAAGCCAAAACAGATGGCATTGTAGTTGCATAAAATAATTTGTTTTGTGACTGTAGATAAATATAAGTTAAAAACGGTTAAGATTAACCCTTTAAATGAACATTTTTCACATTGTAAATGCCCAACATACCCCAAAGAGTCTTCTTTATAAGCCTTATTTTTCTCATTCTTTAAATTAATGAGTTTATCATATCGTAATAACACGGATGATATGTACAGGATTTAATAAGCGCAGTACCTATGAGCAAAGAGCATTAACAGTATCAGAGAGATGAAGAAGAACTAAAAGTTTCATCAAAACATTGACGGGTTATACAATCGAACGGGTCATGCAACTATACATATGCATTTTTCTTTATATATATTTGTTTGTTCATACTATTATACTTTTTCTGGAAGAATAATATAAACAAGAAAAATTTTGAGTTACACACTCACACAATAATACATACACGTGTAAATAGTATAAAACGATGCAACATACAAACAAGCAAACATTAAAAAAATGTACATATACGTTTATTGATTGTGTTTACTATTTTTTGCTTCCATGTTATTCTTTTATATTTTTTGCTATCGAATATCAAATGCATGATCATTGCGTAAGGATTGCAAACAGATACAAAAACAAAGATGCGCATGATTATAATTTTATGAATGAAAAATATGCGTGGATATAATACGGGAAAAATCATAAGAATTATTGTGGCAATCGGCAAATAATATTTAAAATGTCCTATATAATGTAAATCATCATGAACGTTATAATATAGAGCAAAGTATTTTAATGGTTCGGGAATAGGAGGGGTGAAAGATGATAGATGGTTCACGAGTTTTATAATGAAAGACAATAGACAAGCGAGTAGTTAAACACAATTTCATAATTGTTCATTTTAAAATTAATTATTCGGTATTTTAATGATATATAATATGATATTTTAGTTTTAACATAACAAAATAAATAGAAAATATTATACATAGTATATTAATTTTCAAGAAATATATTTTAGAAATCCACCATATTAAAATACATATTAATTGATTAATTATAATTAAAAGCATAAAAAATTAAAAACATTAGAATGTTCAATATTTCTAAGGAATTTTACTAATTATCTCAGTCGTAATTATTTAAGGATTTGTAAGCGTGGATGGATTCTTATAGGTCGATTCGAAGATCCGGATGAGGTGTTTGATGTATTTGTTGTATTTTTACTTAAAAATTTACGTTTCATAGTCCACTGACATTGCTTTCTAATTAAAACTAGAATCATAAAATCCAAAATAACTTTACGATGGTTAGAACATTCAGAGTTTTCTTGAAACCACCATTTTAAGTTGATTTGTTTGTTCGTCCATTCAATACACTGTTCAACGATTAATTGTTTGATATTTTTGGAGTGAGGCGATTTATCAAACAGTTGCCGAAAAATTTGTATGTGATTTTTGCAGATTTCAGCAAAAATTTCAGATGGCGGATGAAGAGCGCCAAAATCGGAGTCCTTTTTATAGTTTTTATAAAAAATAAAAGATTCGTTCTGCAATTTTATGGTTTTGTCCGCTTTTATCATTAATTTTTCACAATTTGCACAATTAATCTTCTTTTTCAACCGGGATACCGCATATCCAGAAAAATATTTTTCAGAGCATTCATCTAGTTCGGGGATGCTTTCTATTGCTTTATCTACTAATTCCACGTAATTGATTATGCTTTTAACTTTATTAGTTAATGTTGGCGTATTGGTGTTTATTTGAATTGTTAAATTTTCGTTAGGTATTTTAAAATCGTTGGGATCAATTAAAATTTCATCGTCATCTTCTTCACAGTTTGAGTTCTAGGGTGGTTGTAATATTTTCATTGACATGATTTGACCAATAATATAATTAAAATGGTGTACAGATGGATTTCTAGAATTTCCTCCTCTCTGTCTTATTGTGGCAAACAAATTTTCACATGGATCCTGATTGAAGCGAGACGTTATTATATAAGATATATGTTGATTGTTAGGATTTTCTAAAAACTCATCTGTTAAATTTAATATGCCTTTAATTGTTTGCAGGAATCCGGAAAAGCAATACGGTTTAGTTTTAGAGCACGATTTAATATCACCAATAAATTCTCGTAAAGATTTTTATGTTTTATATGGCCCGTTGTTAATTTTTACTGCATTACAATTAGGATTCGCATCAAAATGTTTTCTACTATTCAAGGCGTCAAATAATTTGTCCATTTTCTCACAGAAATGCATTGTAGCTAAAGCCTTATTCGAGTCAGAGAATTTGTTGTATTCAAGAGCAGTTTTAATCCCAGCTGCAACAGTCCTACTAAAAACCTGCGTAGCATAAGAAACTTTCATTTCTTCAAAAGTGTTTGGCCTTATATGAGAAAACGATAATTTAGGGCACATTTTCGTGGTAGATTTAGACTCTATTTCATATAACTGTTCTATCACTGACCAGCTAGCAGTTCCATCTGGATTTAATAAATCGGCTGACCTTAAATTATTGCGAACACTTTTTATTAAATGTGGAGGATCGTAAAGTGCATAATACTTTTTCTCTTTAAAATTAAAAAATGGTTTATCAAACGTTACTCCTAATTTTGAATAACAACTTCTGTTATTCGATCCCTGGTCACAAACGAGAGCCACAATTTTAAATCCGCACCTCTCTCCTTAATATGGCCTTGAACAATACAGAAAAAGACGATATATTGCATTGCACAATAAAAAAATGGAAATTAGCGGTATATTCAGTATTGTTCAACGTCATATTAAGGAGAGAGATTATTTTCTCTTTATTTTGTGTTCATTGTTTTATGTTTTTCTTTTTTGCTAACAAATTCAATACTCTCTCGAGTATATGAGCTCAAATTTTAATTTTATTTGTGAAACATTGTCTTGCGTAAACGTACAAATTTTAAAATTTATTTTCTTTAATTTAAAGTGGTTTGATATTTGTTTAAAAGTATTCAATTTTTTATTAAACAATTAAATTAATTTCATTTAATTAAAATGGACTTACCGAAAAATTACATAAAGAAAAATAATTTGGCTTCTGGAGTGGTTTGTGCAGTCCGAAACTGTAAAGCAACGAAAAGGGGATTTCCACAAAAAAAATTCTTTGGTTTTCCATCCAATGCTTCTCCTTTATACAATGAGTGGATTGAGAAATGCAGTTTAGACATAAATAATTTAAATAAATGTCTGAAGGTGTGCGAGGATCATTTTACTTCTGAATCTAAGCTGGAAAACCGTTTAAAGAAGAACGCTGTACCTTGTTTAAATTTACAAAATTTAATGGATGCAGAAGAAGATTTATTTAATGTCCCAGATCAAATTATAGTTAGAAATGTCTACCCTAGCTATGCTCAAGCGGAATCTTCTAATATGGATCTTACGTTAGAGGAATTCGAGGCGTTCGAACCACCAATGAAGAAAACCTTAACTGAAACTTCTCTAAGAGAGACCAGCTGCAACAACTGCGAAATTCAAACTAAAAACTGTGCTTACTACAGGAGTAAATATTTCGTAATTGATAAAGAAATGGAAAATCTTAAAAAGGTGATTCAACAGAAAAATATTCAAATTCGATCTCTCACATTAAAATATCGCTATCTACGGAAAACAAGTAAATCTTTAAAGTTGTCTAGTTAAATTAATATAGCGGATAAAATAAATAAATTACCTTATGTAGAAGAGCCTGCAAAAGAACTGGGGAAAATGATACTAGTACAAAAACCTAAGACATCTAAATAGAGCCAACCTCAGAGATTTTTAGCACAAAACATTTTTTTCCGGTCTGCAAAAACGTATTGATATTTGAAAAAAAACTTAAAATGTAGACTACCAGCTGTCTCATCGCTACATACCTGGATGCCAGTAAAACATCTGAAACCTGGAATAAATGACGATATTTTCAATAACTTGAAACAAAAATGTTCTGAAATGGATATTAATTCGAAATATGCGGTTTTGGCTTTTGATGAGATCGACATAAAGCGTGACCTGGAATATATAATAGTTACCATGATCAAATTGACGGATACACAGATCTAGGCAACGAAAGGCAAAATACAATTGCAAAATCAATTTGTTTATTTATGGTTAGAGGGCTTTTTTCAAATTATAATTATATAGTGTCCTACTACGCGTCGAAGTATTTATAATATGACAGGTAGTCAAATTAAGGAAAAGCTGCTAGAAAATATCGATCTTCTCGAGAGGTGCGGATTTAAAATTGTGGCTCTCGTTTGTGACCAGGGATCGAATAACAGAAGTTGTTATTCAAAATTAGGAGTAACGTTTGATAAACCATTTTTTAATTTTAAAGAGAAAAAGTATTATGCACTTTACGATCCTCCACATTTAATAAAAAGTGTTCGAAATAATTTAAGGTCAGCCGATTTATTAAATCCAGATGGAACTGCTAGCTGGTCAGTGATAGAACAGTTATATGAAATAGAGTCTAAATCTACCACGAAAATGTGCCCTAAATTATCGTTTTCTCATATAAGGCCAAACACTTTTGAAGAAATGAAAGTTTCTTATGCTACGCAGGTTTTTAGTAGGACTGTTGCAGCTGGGATTAAAACTGCTCTTGAATACAACAAATTCTCTGACTCGAATAAGGCTTTAGCTACAATGCATTTCTGTGAGAAAATGGACAAATTATTTGACGCCTTGAATAGTAGAAAACATTTTGATGCGAATCCTAATCGTAATGCAGTAAAAATTAACAACGGGCCATATAAAACATAAAAATCTTTACGAGAATTTATTGGTGATATTAAATCGTGCTCTAAAACTAAACCGTATTGCTTTTCCGGATTCCTGCAAACAATTAAAGGCATATTAAATTTAACAGATGAGTTTTTAGAAAATCCTAACAATCAACATATATCTTATATAATAACGTCTCGCTTCAATCAGGATCCATGTGAAAATTTGTTTGCCACAATAAGACAGAGAGGAGGAAATTCTAGAAATTCATCTGTACACCAT
Organism: Nephrotoma appendiculata; assembly: GCA_947310385.1. Classification (NCBI taxonomy): domain Eukaryota; kingdom Metazoa; phylum Arthropoda; class Insecta; order Diptera; family Tipulidae; genus Nephrotoma; species Nephrotoma appendiculata. The sequence goes on along the minus strand of OX371225.1, from coordinate 213,957,420 downwards.
TTTAATTATATTATTGGTCAAATCATGTCAATGAAAATATTACAACCACCCTAGAACTCAAACTGTGAAGAAGATGACGATGAAATTTTAATTGATCCCAACGATTTTAAAATACCTAACGAAGATTTAACAATTCAAATAAACACCAATACGCCAACATTAACTAATAAAGTTAAAAGCATAATCAATTACGTGGAATTAGTAGATAAAGCAATAGAAAGCATCCCCGAACTAGATGAATGCTCTGAAAAATATTTTTCTGGATATGCGGTATCCCGGTTGAAAAAGAAGATTAATTGTGCAAATTGTGAAAAATTAATGATAAAAGCGGACAAAACCATAAAATTGCAGAACGAATCTTTTATTTTTTATAAAAACTATAAAAAGGACTCCGATTTTGGCGCTCTTCATCCGCCATCTGAAATTTTTGCTGAAATCAGCAAAAATCACATACAAATTTTTCGGCAACTGTTTGATAAATCGCCTCACTCCAAAAATATCAAACAATTAATCGTTGAACAGTGTATTGAATGGACGAACAAACAAATCAACTTAAAATGGTGGTTTCAAGAAAACTCTGAATGTTCTAACCATCGTAAAGTTATTTTGGATTTTATGATTCTAGTTTTAATTAGAAAGCAATGTAAGTGGACTATGAAACGTAAATTTTTAAGTAAAAATACAACAAATACATCAAACACCTCATCCGGATCTTCGAATCGACCTATAAGAATCCATCCACGCTTACAAATCCTTAAATAATTACGACTGAGATAATTAGTAAAATTCCTTAGAAATATTGAACATTCTAATGTTTTTAATTTTTTATGCTTTTAATTATAATTAATCAATTAATATGTATTTTAATATGGTGGATTTCTAAAATATATTTCTTGAAAATTAATATACTATGTATAATATTTTCTATTTATTTTGTTATGTTAAAACTAAAATATCATATTATATATCATTGAAATACCGAATAATTAATTTTAAAATGAACAATTATGAAATTGTGTTTAACTACTCGCTTGTCTATTGTCTTTCATTATAAAACTCGTGAACCATCTATCATCTTTCACCCCTCCTATTCCCGAACCATTAAAATACTTTGCTCTATATTATAACGTTCATGATGATTTACATTATATAGGACATTTTAAATATTATTTGCCGATTGCCACAATAATTCTTATGATTTTTCCCGTATTATATCCACGCATATTTTTCATTCATAAAATTATAATCATGCGCATCTTTGTTTTTGTATCTGTTTGCAATCCTTACGCAATGATCATGCATTTGATATTCGATAGCAAAAAATATAAAAGAATAACATGGAAGCAAAAAATAGTAAACACAATCAATAAACGTATATGTACATTTTTTTAATGTTTGCTTGTTTGTATGTTGCATCGTTTTATACTATTTACACGTGTATGTATTATTGTGTGAGTGCGTAACTCAAAATTTTTCTTGTTTATATTATTCTTCCAGAAAAAGTATAATAGTATGAACAAACAAATATATATAAAGAAAAATGCATATGTATAGTTGCATGACCCGTTCGATTGTATAACCCGTCAATGTTTTGATGAAACTTTTAGTTCTTCTTCATCTCTCTGATACTGTTAATGCTCTTTGCTATGAGGCCGTGATCAAAGCAATTTTAGAATCGATTGAGAAGTGCCATTGGGTAAACTCAAATGTGTTAAATGAACCGAGCATCAATTTTGAGCAGTATTACACTACATGCACTATATATAAACTACAATCCTTGACAACACAGCACGACGCCAAAAAAACTGGTGCTGAATTTGTGAAACAAATCGAGCTTCATTTTTATCGGAATGATGAAGAATATTTATGTTTAACTGAAGAATATCAAAAGTCACAATTTTGTGTTATTCATCAACGTAAAATATTTACGTTCTGTGATAAACACTTGCCAATGTTAGAAGGATAAAGGCTAATTTTGGGCTACTTTAGTGCCCCATTAACTTTTCTTTGGGTCCGCTCTTTCTAGAAAAAGCATTAGGCTTTTCTACTTCAAAAGTAGCAGAACATAAATCGAAAATCGAAATTAGAATGTAAAACAAGATCAATATACAAATCGATATACAAATAATTTTAGACTCATGACTGCCTAATTAAATGCTTCATTAAAAAAGTATATACCGCACTCGTTCTTGACCACGTAAATCAAGATTTATTGACATATAAATAATTAAAGGCTCATTATGGCCGCGTTTTTGACCAAACTTTAGGTCATCATTTAAATTAAAGGTAGCAGAACCAAAATCGAAAATCTTTTAATGGAGCATTTGATTATGCCATAATGAGCCTTTAATTATTTGTATGACACTAGATCTTGTTTTGTGTTCTAATTTCGCCTCTATTTTCGATTTGGGTTCTTTTGGGGGGCCAAAAAACACTAATGGAGCATATACGAGTAATTATCCTAAAAATATCCGTTAATTTGTTTTTAAATCAATTTTTAATATGAGTTCTGCTAATTTTATCTAAAGCTGGCAGAACCCATCGTTTTAATTGGAAGGGATTGGCCCACAAATTGTAATAGAGCATTTAATTAGCCTATTATTAGCGAATAATTATCCACAGTATCTTGTAATATTCTGCTGGATGGGTTCTGCTAGCTTTACGGACGTGATTAACTAGTCTTACGATTAAGTGCGTATAAGATGTGGCCATATGGTTAAATATCTACAATGATGTGGTCTACCGGCCATATGAACGTAAATCATTCATTTTGTTGCAAATATTCTAAATGGAAGCTTTTAAAGTTTAATTACATTCAATTAAATAAGTAAATAAATATGTCAATGATGATCGATAATTAAGTTCCATAAGTTCCTACGGTACACTATAAATTCTTATACTTCAATACTGTGACTCATAGTAATGGCTGTAAATAGACACATTTGAAAAGATAACTTTAGAATAGAGCTTTTGAGGATGTATTACGATAAAGTGTCCAACCTCTTGACCAACCCGATTGACCGGGTCAATCTATGTTTAAGAAAGATGTAACCCATTTTCAACAATTTTTATTCACAGGTATATATAATCTGATGAATTATGTAAATTAGTTACGAATTATTAACCTTATACTATTTACTTAATAATAACAAAGAGTAAACGCGTTATGAATAATATTATAAATCACAATTGGAACCTTGACTTTGGAAACTTCGTTATTTACATAAGCGCGATCTTGAAAATTTCGTTAGTGAATAACCTTATTGCATCATTAGTAATAAAATCACAATTAATATTTAAGTTTGTTTGTTTATTTAACATTAATTGAATGAACAAATTGAGTGGTTAGTGTACATATAAATATGTATGGACATTTCTCAAAACAACACAATTAATGTCTGGTTCAAAAGTGTCAACCTTCATTATAAACGGTTTATCACAAATTAAATTATTAAATCATACTAATCTGGCACCAAGGTAAATATTGCGACGTTAGTGTTCCGGAACACATTTCTATAAAAAATTACAAATAATTTCGGTAAACTGTTTTGATACCAATAAATATGAAATAATTAGTGGACATTTTAGCGGTTTCCTTTTAATATGTAATAAAATAAACAGAATAAAATATTTTTCCAAATGTTATTGCTTTATTGGCAAGAACAAATCTTCCGATTATTGATGGAACACAACTTCATGCAAGTCCTCGGCTAGCTTGGCAGTAGCCCATCATGTAAACCCAATTTTTCTTTACATTTCCGATGGTTTCGGATTCTATTTCGCGAATAACTGCAGCAATGTTGTGCCTAAGGACCTAAATCGTTCCATATGAATTGAATATGAATTGAATATGAATTGAATATGAATTGAATATGAATTGAATATGAATTGAATATGAATTGAATATGAATTGAATATGAATTGAATATGAATTGAATATGAATTGAATATGAATTGAATATGAATTGAATATGAATTGAATATGAATTGAATATGAATTGAATATGAATTGAATATGAATTGAATATGAATTGAATATGAATTGAATATGAACTGAATATGAATTGAATATGAACTGAATATGAATTGAATATGAATTGAATATGAATTGAATATGAATTGAATATGAATTGAATATGAATTGAATATGAATTGAATATGAATTGAATATGAATTGAATATGAATTGAATATGAATTGAATATGAATTGAATATGAATTGAATATGAATTGAATATGAATTGAATATGAATTGAATATGAATTGAATATGAATTGAATATGAATTGAATATGAATTGAATATGAATTGAATATGAATTGAATATGAATTGAATATGAATTGAATATGAATTGAATATAAATTGAATATAAATTGAATATGAATTGAATATGAATTGAATATGAATTGAATATGAATTGAATATGAATTGAATACGAATTGAATATGAATTGAATATGAATTGAATATGAATTGAATATGAATTGAATACGAATTGAATATTTTTTTTTTTTTTTTTATTGTTTAAATTATTACAACTGAATACAATTCATCTAGTAATTTTTCTTTCTTAATTTAGTCACTTGTGAATGAGAAGAGGCCCATTGGCCAGCTCCATTTATAAGTTATTTACTGAAGTAGTCTTTGCTCTGCTGTCCTTAATCCATTAAATCAATTGGTTTCGTTCTCTGCAATCGTCTTACTGCATGTGAAGTGTCCAACAAACCATGAATTACTGCAAATTTTTTTATTTCTTCTTGGACCGTCGGGATATTTAGGTCCCTATGAAGGTCATCATTCCTAATGTACCACGGAGCGTCAAATATACCACGTAGCACTTTGTGTTGAAAAGTTTGTATTATTTTGGTGTTGGTTTTCTTTGTACAGTCCCAGAGCTGTAATCCGTAAGTCCATACAGGCTTTAGCACCAGTGTTGATACAATAGCAATTTATTTTCGGTTGACAATTCCGAATTTTTCCCGAGAAGCCAATACATTTTGCGATATTTGATATTAAGCTCATCTTTCTTCTTTTTAACGTCCTCTTTCCATCTGAGCCTGGTATCTAAGGTCATCCCTAGATATTTAGCATTATTTGCATACGGAATCTGCAGACCGTTAATGATTACAGGTTTGTAACTGACTTTTAGATTGGTGAAATTGATATGCGTGGATTTCGATTCATTGAGCCCGATACGCCACATTTTTGTCCATTTTATGATTTTGTCACATGCTTCTTGGAGTTTCGTTGTCGATTCCTCGATAGTGTCTCCTACTGAGAGAACTGCAGTGTCATCAGCAAATGTTGCAATGGTAACATCGTTTAATTGAGGTAAATCTCTGGTGTATAGCAGGTAAAGAATAGGTCCCAAAACACTACCCTGCGGGACTCCTGCCGAAATCTTTTTTAGCTCGGAATATTCATCTTCATATTTCACCCTAAAGTGGCGATTCTCTATGTATGATTATAAAATCAAATAATATTGTTTTGGTAAATCTCTATGTAGTTTGAAGAGTAAACCTCTGTGCCACACCTTATCGAAGGCCTGCGCCACATCTAAGAAGATACTAGAACAAACCTTTTTCCTTTCTAATGTTTTCTCAATGACATCTATAAGCCTATGAACCTGCTCAATAGTTGAGTGTTTCTCTCTGAAACCAAACTGATATTCTGGGATAAGGTTTCTTTGTTCTATGGTTCTTTTCAATCTTTTGAGCAACAATCTCTCAAACAATTTCGCTAGTGTTGGTAGAAGTGAAATTGGCCGGTAGGATTTTCTATCATTCGGTGGCTTGCCCGTTTCGGAATCATTATTACTTCTGCTTTCCACTGCATTGGCACATGCTTTTTCCTGAGAATCGCATTGATTATGTGCAGTAATCTACGGGTACCTTTTTCAGGCAGCTCCTTTATTATTTGCCCTGTTATCAGATCATAACCAGGAGCTTTCTTCACTTTTATGTTCTTAATTTCAGCTTTTAGTTCTTTTAATGTTACAGGCCTGATCTCTTCAAAATCAGTTATTCTGGGCGTATCAGCAGTGTTTTCGTCATTGGTCTGCTGACCTAGAGGTTGAAATGTTTCTTCAAGATGTTCAGCAAACAGGTCAGGTTTATCGTTCGCACTTCTAGCCCATTTCCCATCGTTTGTTTTGATTGGAGGGATCTGAGTTTTTGGTCGTTTTAACCCTTTTGTTGCTTTCCAGAGGGAATAGTCGGTATCTTTAGTTGGAGCTAGGGAACAAAGGTATTTTCCAATTGTTTCATTTTTCACTTTTTTTATGAGTGCCTTAAGTTTGATGCACGAGTTGTTTAAGGTGGTTTTATCTTGCGGCGCACGCGTAGTTTGCCATTTATTTCGGGCTTTTCGTTTTTCCTGCACTAGTTCTCTTACTTCTATTTCACAAATTGAATATGAATTGAGTATGAATTGAATACAAATTGAATATGAATTGGATATACGAGGTTTTGAATATGAGCAATAATAAAAACTGCGAATAGCGGCATCGATCGCGATTTACACTCAATAATTACTTTCCCTTATAGGAAATTGAGCAAAAACAATCGAGAAATACCCGCCTTTCAAATAATTTTTATTTTATTTTAATTAGTTTTGACTTCACGTTACTATAAGCAAACCAAATTTTGTGGTAGAATTATAATTCCATTATCAAAACAAATTGATCAAAATCAAATATGACATGGCAATGTTCCACTATTATGGTCAATATTGGTCATCATTTGAAAACTCGGTTCTCTTTAGAATTTCAATTTCACCTGTAGCACCCAAATAGCTTAAAACTAATTCGTGATTCGTAAGAATACGCTTTAGATTTTTTTTTAGGTATTTCATAAATTTTTTGGTGAGTATTCAAAGTATTCAAATTTTTTCATCATTTAGCATTCTTCACTTCCGTTTGACATTGTCAATGTCATACTTAATTTTAAAGTTAATTTTAAGCCAATATTGTTTTAACCGTGTATAATCTACTATTTATGTAATGAATAGTTCGGATCGATATTACACAACTTTAAAATGTATAAACAAAAATTTAACTTCGAAACGATTTACGTAATGAAATACTCATAAATTAGAATAGTAAAGTGCAACATATTCATATGATGTTTAATATAAATTGCTTACTTCCGCACCTTATCAAGGTTGTATGCAATTGAGATAAATGTGTTACATATTGGAAATGCTTTACGAATGGCTGCCTTTATATTTTATAGCTATACCTTGTTTTACTATAATTTTTATTACTTAATATTTATTTAAAATTTTAATATTTTTTCATTATTTTTCAATGTCTCGTCCGTAAAATTATGAAAGCATATGGTGAATTTTAATTAAACAATTAAATTTTCTAGTTTTGCGGATAAATCCGTTAAATTATATAAATATACACTCACGTTCACCAGCTTAAGGCCAAGTTCTTTTTTGTAAGAGTATACAGATTGTGGATATTATGTCCAAAATTCAAGAAAGCCTTCTCAGCATAAGACTCATACCAAAACACTGAACAAAGCACCAAAAGTTTGTAAAGAATCTTTTATGATTGCTTGGGCAATTTACGCTGGAGTAGGTTTGAAAAATTGAGACTACGTCCAACAAGTGCTTAATTTGTTAGAAAAATTATCAAAACTCACCACATTTAAATGTAATAACGTTACTCGTTTGTCATATCAATTGATTCAAATCTCGTAGATTTCGCAAAACAAACCGAACAACCAATGTTGCGGATCGATCTGGGACTACAGGAACGAGGCTTAAATTACTAGAATTGCAAACACGAATCGGAAGTGTGCAGATCTTTTAAGAGATCAACTGCAGTGCAGCACGATAAAGAAATGTAAATATGTAGTGTAAATAATGTAAATAATATGGTTCCGGCTGGGCTTATTAGGTTTCTGCTGGAATCATACATTGTATGTGTTTTGGTCGATAATTCAGCTGCCCGGAGACTAACAACCCAACAATATAAATCAGCAAAAGTCTCTTTAGACTTACTTTATTTTAATTCAATTAAAAAAAATTAATAAATACATTTTTATTTAAGTCAAACGAGTCGATTGCATATTTTTTCGCCAGAACCCTATAAATTCAGAAATACACGATTTTTCTGGGGGAAAACCTTACAATTTCAGCAGAAACTTACTGTCAAAATAACTATGACACAAGTAGCACGATACATTGTGCATCATTTTGCACTATATATCTTTTCAGCCGGAACCTTACTATTCCGACCAGAACCTAATAAAGCCAGCCAGAACCATACTAGAGCAAACTATGGCACAAGTAGCACGATGCATTGTGCATCATTGTGCACTATATAATTTTTCAGCCGGAACCTCATAAATCCAGAAACATATGATTTTTCGTGAAAAACTTTACAATTTCAGCCGGAACCATAGCCAAGTTAACTATGGCAGAATCGTACAAAGCCCGTCAGTACCATATACCAGTTAAATGAACTATGGCACAAGTAGCACGATGCATTGTGCATCATTTAGCATTATATATTTTTTCGCCAGAACCTTATAAATCCAACAATATACGATTTTTCCGGGAAGAACCTTACAATTTCAGCTGAAACTTACAGTGAAAATAACTTTGACACAAGTAGCACGACACATTGTGCGTCATTTTGCACTATATATTTTTTCAGCCGGAATCTTATAGTTCCGACTAGAACCTTACAAAGCCAGCGAGAACCATACTATAGCCAAACTAACTATGGCTCAAGTAGCACGATGCATTGTGCATCCTTGGACACTATATAATTTTTCACCCGGAACCTTATAAATTCAGTAATATAAGATTTTTTCGTGAAAAAAACCTTACAATTTCAGCCGAAACCATACCCTCTACAGCTAAACTACTAAGGTACAAGTAGCATGATCCACTGTGCATTATTATATTTGACAAATTCGACCAAACAATTTCATAATAGGAAAACTCGTGGTGGATCCGATATCGAATTATTTCAAAATAACCCCCGGTGTCCTTTCATTGATTTGATACCAGCTCCCAAGATGCCGCAAAAATGTGGTGATGATACAGCTACATAGTCCTTATAAATCATCGCTCTTCGTTCGGTTTTAGATTTAACTTTTACAGGTCCCGACCTACTGTAGAAATGCTCTTGAAGGTGTTATTCGAAATAACAGTACATTGCTCATCTGTTGTTTTGTTGTATTCAGACAATGGCGATTGTAGTTGATGCAAGATTCAGCAACATGTTTAACCAGATTTTTTGCTCTAACTATCCAGACATTGTTACTACTAGGATGAAGGCTTTGTTTGTGTGGAGTCCTTATGAGTATCTCAGTGAATTTATGGAAATTTTTCCGGGTCAGCGTGAATGGATGGTGAGAGTCGATAACTGCAGGATGTTTAGTGTCGTATGAACAGCAAGTAGACAAACCAATCCATCCACCAACCTTTAGTGTTCCCTGGTCGCCAATAAATGGGTTTAATGATCGTAGCTTACTTCTGCATTTCAAATCGGACCCGGTGGTAATCCGTTTAATGTCTTCTGGAAAACATATTAAGCCCATTGCACGGCAAACATTGGGCGTTTTCAGGTCCGCCAACAGTTGGCATCATGATTAGTGAAATCATCGCCAATTTGATTTGAAAATTTCATAATGTTCAAAATTTTCATAACGTTGGCTGCGATTTTACTCAACATGTTGCCAACTGTTGGTTGGCCTGAAAGCGCCCATTGTAGCGCATTTAATTTGAGAAACTGTTAAATACAGAGACATTTGTTTACTTTTAAATTTGTCAAAAAATTGATAACACTGAGCCTACTTTCGAATTTCAAAATAAAATGAAGCAACTTCTCGCATAGTTTTGGAATGCTCAAAGCACTGATCTATATACATGGATACGACTTGACAAAAACTATATGGTAGTGAAAAAATAGTTCTACGTTTGTGACAGTGACAGAAAAATTTTCTTTTTTTTCTTGAACCCGAATTTTCGAAATTCAAATAATGTAAACAGAAAACTGGCTCCTATGAGTTTTTGACGTTTGACGTTTTGACGACACGAACTCTTTTTTTTATTCGAAATATTTGCAGGTGCGCATTTGAAATATCAAGGGAAATCGCAAGAAGAAATTTGCATACAAAAACGGTACCACATGAATTAAATGAATAAAATATGATTTATAATTTAAATCATTTGAATATTATTATTTGTTCATTGACTATAATAATAAAAAACCAATTTCAGAAATTTTCGAAATTAAATCTATCCTCAATACGGTCCTATCTTTCGGAAATATTTTTTTAAAGCAAGAGGTGTATATAAACGAGCTATATGACTATAAAAAAGTGCTCCCATTTTTTGCAGTTGTTTTATATGGTTTCTGACATTCATGTCGTATCCATGTATATAGATCAGTGGCTCAAAGCTTATATTGGAGAGCTGGGCATCAGATATTTTCTCCTCTACTTCCCAGAATCTTTGAATTATGTCATGAAGGTCGATTTGGCATATCCAAATAAAGTAACAAAGCCATAAATTGAAACGGAATTTAGATCAATTTCAAGAGTTGCTTTACCAGAGAGGACGTAGCTGAAACATGTGTTTTGAGCGAAAACATCGTCATCAAGTTGATATTTTTTCGGACGCAGTAGTTTTATAAAAATGTCTGCTCCGTGCAATATAACTAACGGACTCGAATGTATGAAAATTTGATCAGCTAAATGTAATGACTGAAAGTTTTCGAATTTTGTTAACTGCACAGTGATCAGAAAGGGGAGATCAGAAGTTAAATTTTTCATTGTTTGAGCTCTCAAGAAAAAAATTATCGGATGCTTATCGGATGCTTAATTATCGCTTATGGAGCCTAGAAGACCTTTAATAATTACACAGCCAAGGTTAAAATTTTTGTTGAGAAAGGGTTAAGACAGTTGGTAATAAGGTAAAAGAAGATTTAGAAACCTTGTGAGTTAGTGCCTTAGATGAATGCGCTAAATTAATAGTAGAATTACACGGTGAACTTGAATCAAATTTTAATGAACAATACTGTTGGTCAGAGTGAATTACAATAGAAGATTTAGGTGAAATGTTCTAAGTTTGGCAGATTGGATGAGTTGTTAATTGTTAATCGGCCGATGGAGTATTATCTTTAAGTTTATCATCAATAAAGTTGAATTAACCAACCACAGCGTGAAGAATATTGATACTGATTGAGCTTTTATTGTGTGACGAATTTTCATGAAGCAATGAGCTGTGGCGTTCACCACATGTCCTACGAGATATACTACGCATGATTCAAACGTGTCACATCGTTTGTCTAGGTTTCTTAAAAATTCCTCGAAAGTAGAGGTTTCTTTATCTACCGAAAATTTCGCCCACTCCTTTTTAGTCTGAACATCAAGCTTATTTAAAATGAGAAAGCTTAACCAATTATCGCATTTTACATATTGCGTACCCAAGCACTTTAATTCCCGAATAACGCCATCGGATGCATCAGCGATTTTACGAAGCACAGAAACATAGAATTGTTGCATAGGAGTTGGGTTCAAAAATTTGTCAATTAAGGCATTCATAACGGTTTTCCTTTTATCGTACCGGGCCTGCAACTTATCCCAGGCTTCTTGATAATTATAAGGTCAGAAATTGGGATGTAGCGGATTAAGTCGGCAGCTTCACCTTTCAAAAAACTTTTTAATAATTGAAATTTATGAGCATTGGCATACGCGTTAGTTTGAGTTTATCAATGGTTTTATTGAGCAAACCAGTGTTCGGAGACTGAGGGCTACCAACTATTTGTCGTTGTTGAATTTCTCGCACAAAAATCGTAATTTTTTTGAAATACTTTGCCTCAAACTCATCCATACTAGCTTTGATCGGGAATCATAAGAAGTTTGTTTTCGATTGCATTCCATCGTACGTATTGACTATCGTGCCATAGTTGGTTTGGTTTCGGCTGATGGTTCCGGCTAGAGTGAGAGACACTTTAATTCCATATTAAGTAGCTCGAACACGTTACATTCATCAAATATTCTTATATTGGCCAACCACAATTTTTACATATAACTAAATAAATGCGTCATATTGTCGAAATGCGAGTTCAAAATATAAAAATAATTTCTGATATTCTTGCAGAATTATGACTTCTGGATGCTACTTTAATCTGAAACTTCCCACTTGGTGGCATTGATTCAGCCTATTTATATTAAAAAACCTCTATTGATATTCAATGCAGGGTTTTGCGTCATCGTCGATTTTTTTGCAAATGCTATACTTTTTGAATGTTTTGCTGCAAGTACGAAAACTAGCTTTTCGTGATTGATTAATTATAACTTCATTGTTTCAGATTACACAAATTTCACTGGGTTTTCAAACTGACGGAATAATATTTACACCAAAAATCACTTTATCACTAATCAGAGGTATATATAAATATAACATTGTCTACACACATTAAGACATTAAAAATTTGAGCCCTCCCTAAAATATTTGTATTTGCATTTTGTATTCAAACGACAATATGTATAAATTTTTATTGATTACACTAACTACTAAAATGGTCAGAAACAGAAAGATAAAAATCTATGACGTTAACAAATTGCTTCTATTATGTTAAATTTGAAATAAAAAACTAACACATTTTATATTTGAAATCACTAAAATTCACCTTCAAACTTATATCACATCACTCATATCATAAGATTTTGAGATTATGCTCAGTGAGGAAACTATAAGAACTTTTCAAAATTATCATTTACCATCTTATTCAAAGAATTTTCAATTTCATTCTTCAGAATTGCACATATAGGTAAATAATACATTTTATATTAAAATATAATTTACTACTATGATCAACCGCAACAAAACTTTTAAACTAACTCGTTATGTTACAAAACAAAGAACAGTAAAATAATAATTTTCAATTAAATTTAATAAAAAATTACAAATATGAAAATATATCATACCCTGTTCGCTTAAACATAAACACATTTTATAATTTAAATAAAATGAAAATAAAAATATAAAACATATTTTCACAACACCATCCATTTTATTTTTTAATTAACTAAATTAAATTAAATTATTATTTACTTAACACAAAAATACTTCTAATTAATTGTATAGGTATTTACTATTAAGAGGCAAATCGCCGTTTGAGTGTTCTACAAATTTTTGTTCGATTTAATATTTTTAAAAACTACACTCCGATTCATAACTACATAACCACTATTTTTGATTCTTATGTTTGTTCTACCAAATGTATAGCATGTGACATTATGCCGTTTCAATAACTTTTTTTCTTGGCTTTAATTTGATACGTTTCAGGTACTGTTAAACACAATTTACTATCATTTTTCGAGGGCGTCTTGCTAGTGGTGCAATTGTAATAAGGCCCAGAATTTTTCTAATTTCGAGCTGGTAGCGACATATGTACTCACTAAACACATTGTATCCAGTAAAGACCAACGACCATGCATTTTTCGGAAAATATAATCCCTCCAAACTTAATATTAAGAGAATAAATGTCATTCAATAAGTCCAGAGGCTGACACATATAGTAGATGGTGTGTCTAATGAAAAATTAATATGAGTTTTAGAAATTTCCGAAATTTTTGTTATTTTCAAAACAATGGAAACAAGAACTTCGTGTGTTGATTAAACATCGCTTTTTGATGGGGAAAAATACCGAACAAGCAAAGCAAGGGCTTGATAATTGGATAAGTATTATAGGAACTCTGCCCGGTGTGAAATATTTCTTAAAAAAATCGTAAGTAAAAATTGAGTACATATTTGTATTAGTGATTATACACTAAAATGGAAAACATTTAGGCGAAACTACATTTAAAATGTAAAAAGATTGAAATATTTGTTAATATATCTGTGGCAATTTAACATAACCACTTAAGTCGAGATAAGCGGTTAAGTTGGACTATATTCTAATCGTTTCCCGTTTTTTCTTTCCCTGCAATTTTTCATCAAAATCCGACTATTTTTGACCGAAATAAAAGCAAAAAACAAAACCACTTATGTTTGGTATAGGTGTTTGTTATTTATTGAAAACCACTTAATTGATAAATTTTGATATTCTTTCATGAAATAAGTGATATTTAAAACAATATTTTAATTTGTAAAATCAAAAATAAATTTAGAATAAACACTTATCTTGGAATAAGTTTTTATTTTGAATTTAATTTTGCGTTTGGTATTTACTTAAATCGATGTAAGTGTTTTTTCTAAATGCTAATTAAAAAAAAAAGTCTAAAATTGTGACTACTTAGTTTAATTTAATGAATTAAGTGGTTTTGTCAAATTATAAAAACTACAAATATAGTAACATTACATAAGTATCGATTATAATTTTTTTTAACACGTTCACGCATATAGTGTTTACATTTTTGTTGATGTGTAGGAAAATGAATGCTATATCAGTCGCTTTTTTTCTTCTTTATTCTGAAAATGTAAAGCTCAGTACATACCTGCAGAATTTAAAAGATAACAGATGGCGCCCAAAATGGTACTTTACAGACTTTCATTATAGTAACATATATAGTAGTTTTCTTTCTAACTTATCTCTATAATATAAATTGATTTTTTTTAACAAATGTAATTTACAATTAATTTTATCAGTAATTTTAGCAAATGTTTTTTTTTTGCTTCAAAAATTTCTTTCTCCGTATGTACAGCTGTATCCAGACGTCCAGTTCGTAGACTAAGCTGTTTTTATGATACGGTTTTCAAATATTTTTGTTTAACTATACAACCCCTGATAAAATCACAATTGCATTAAATAAATTCCGTTAAATTGTTGATTTTTTTTTGTTCGCATTATGATTTTATCAGTAATTATTAATGTAATTACATTTCCAATGTAATAAGGCTCATACTTCTTCAACGACTTCCGCGAGAACGTGTAGACTGCATTGAAAATTAAAAAGTATGAAATTAGTGTTTGTTTTACAATCGCAAATATATCCGAACTTTTCGTAGACTAATTTGCCAGTCTTGTTGTAATTCCCACCTTTTTGTCCCTAAATTCACAAATTATAAATTCATTTGTTAATAGCCAAATTCCCTTTCAACAATTTTTTATGTTCTAAATTCCAAAGGCACGGATCAACTTATTACTAATACAACTCAATATATAAAAAAAAACGCTGTGATTGCATTTATCAACTTCATCCTTTTTTTTACATACATACATATATAAATAAATAATTAGATATAATTTTTATTTTTTTTACGTGGAGTAAATTGGCATAAATCAACGTAAATCTTCCAGGTATTATATTTTTTCTGAAAGACTGAAAGACTTAGCTTGTAACATAAGTTATTCTTTCATCTTATATTATTATTGTTATTATTTTCGATTACAAAATCAGTGAGTGGAGTGTGTGTTCGCTTTTGTTAGGTAAGGGACATAGATTGACATCGTCCCAGTATTCTGTCTTATCGATGTTCTTCATATTTGACAAAGATCGCGCAGTTTGATATTTTTTTTAAAATTAATTCCTAGGAACCTAAAATACTGAATATTTCATTAATTTTTTTTTGTATAGTGGTGGCGGAAAATTTACTTTTAACATTTTTATTTTTGTGAATTTTCTATAAATTTTCCAACATGGATCTAGATCACCTTGAATTCGATGAATTCGAGCTAGAATGCGTCGTTCGCGACATTAAAGGACCAAATGTTGGCGAAAAATTTGAGAGTTTAAAAGAAAGAATGAACTTAGAAAAAGCTCATCCAGTTTTAATTCCAAACCGTCCGCACAAGTTAGCACAAAAGAATCCTAAACGTGAGGTTGAAAAGGCATCCCTAAAACTGAGTTTCCTTTATTCCGATTTACAGGAGGCTGTAAAAAGGATGGTGATAATGACAGGTTAAATAAAATAAAATCGCGATTACTTCATATTCAAGCAAGATTTACACGCCTTAAATATTCTAAAGTAGTTCGCGACCCAGTTACGAATAGCTTAGAAAAAATTTCCCAGCTCATTAACTTCGTAGCGAACACGCTTGACAAAAATGTCACCGACAGTGACACGAATGAAACTTTGCATGACCTCTCCCAGATTAACCTCAACAAAGTCGAGGAATACATTGAACTAGAAGCTAGGTGAATCATCTGATGCTTCTACAGATGACACAACCGATCCAGGCAGGTTCATACCTAAAGCCAAAACTAGTGATAGTACGGGCAAGAGTGGTCGTGATCAAAATACCGACAAGTAACAACATAATAGTACTGCGCACGGTCAATCAAACAGTCCACCTCATACACAAACAGGTACATCAAAAACAGGCAAACGCTCAGAAGGATTCAGAAATCGTGTTCCAACCATGGACGACTTTTCTCATCTTTCCGAAAATTCCGATTTGAGGCATCTTTACAGCAATTCCCAAAAATCACTTTCAAAATGGGACATAAGTTATAATGGTACTCCGAAGGGAATACACATTAAACGATTTTTGACTCGAGTGGAACACTTGGCAAAATCAGAAAATATCTCCACGCACAGACTAGTTACGGATTTACACTACATTCTTAAAGGTAACGCAAATGAATGGTACTGGACGTTCATAGAGTGTAATCCTGACATAACCTGGGATAAACTAAAAGTAGAATTAAAGAAGGGTTTTCAAGGTTTAAAAACTGACGATGATATAAGAGCGCAACTTGAAATCCGAAAACAGAAATATCAAGAAAGTTTCTACGACTTTTAAAAAGATTTTATCGCAATGACCCTTCAGCTAGAAACGCCTCTTACCGGACCCGAAGTAATAAGAATCCTTCGTCGAAATATGCGCGCCGGATTACAAGATAAATTGACAGATATAACTGTTAACAGCGTAGACGAATTGTATAGGAAATGTTGCATTTGAACTCAGAGACCTGAACAATAAACGTCTAGGTATCTATCATGCAAATGATCTGCGGCCATCTAACTAATGAATCTCCTATATAACTAGTTCATAAAAAAAAAATATTTGTGGTTGCTTTTGAGACAATCTCAAGGTGTAGGTCGTCCCCACGATTTGAAACGACGCAACTTGACGTGACGTTTGTTTGTCGTCCCAAAAAAAAAAAAAAAAGTTTAACTCCCCTGACTTAGCGGCAGATAATTGCACACCCACACACTGATTTATTTGATGGTACCGGTTGGCCTATTTTGGGTGGGGTTGTTTATTGTACAAAAACAAGCTATAAAAATGTGATTTTTGGAAGCACGCGGGTAGTACGTTCTGGAATATAGTAGTGTATACATTAAAATTCATAATTAGAGAATTTGTTAAAGTATACAGTGAAGAAAGACTGTTCAGTTTTTATTTAAGTAAACCAGACCTAATTATCGTTAATATAGAATCGGTCCGGTGTGTGAAATAAATTATCAGTATCGGTGTAATTTATTTATTTATTAAAAGTGAACATAAAAAGCTTAAAGATTTTATGCTATATATCGGGCATTCGGTTAAAAATTCCACAATTGAAATTGTGCTGTTAATAGATTCGTTTTGTTGTTTAAAGTGTGAAAACTATATATATAACCTAAGAATAATTAATTAACTCTGCTTTAGTGTAATATTACAGTTAAATAATCATAACACTTCGAAATAATTCCGCAATGGGTTATCCGACATAAATAATTCGGTGCAAAACTATGTCACAATAACTATGACATTTACAAAAACAAAAACAACATAAACATAAACTTTAATTAAAAATTAGTCAATCGTCATTGTAAAATGAGATGACGAAAATAATGTGCAACGTGCAATCGTTTAAGTGTAATCAGTGTATGTGATCACCTATTTTCAATCATTACACGAAAACTTAATAAACATTACTCTTGTGTGTGAGAAAAGGTGACCAGACGTGCGCGTATTTATAATCTAAAATCGTGTAATGCAAGGTGAATAATAATATAAACTATAACTACACTATATAAATAATCTAACCGTGCACGCAGCTAAATCAAACTAAAACTACCGTATAATATTGAATGATCATAATTAATGGTGAAATAAATCGTGCGATTGGATATATATAAACTATAAAAATGGAGACATCGCGGGATAACGGCCGCAACGAATAAAACCAAGTAAACCCTAATATTTATCATAATATTTTTTTTTTTTATTTTTTTTTTAATATATATGTAAAACATTTATTTAAATTTAAAACTAATTTTTTTCTGGAAAAGGTTAACTATTACTTAGTAAAAAAACAAAAATGGAAAAAAAACAAAAAAATATCTGAATTAGTTTGATATTTTTTTAGGTTAATTTTAGGATTTCTTTGATTATATGATTTTTCACATTTTACATAAATAAAAGATATGTATTCAGTTTGTAATATTAATCGACGGGAATTTCTTTTCATGAATTTTATCAAGGTTACTTATTTCACTTTACTGTCGTAATTCCGCCAAATTCGGTTTATATTTCAGCATGAGAGCTTAAGAGCTTTTCATTAGGATGAAGTGGTAAGTGTGATCACTAGCAACCGCGGTAAGTTGATCCATGCCTTAATATTCCCTTCCTTACTTTCCTTTTTATAAGTGGTCTAAGCGAGCTCTCATTCAACTCCAGCAACACCCACCCCATCTCTGAGCCTTAGTCGGTTAATTGCGACCACGCTGGAGCTCTGTTTGTTAGGATAAAACTTTTCGGTAACGGCAGATCTTTTTTTCTGGAAACAAATGGTTTTGCAACCCATTCAGATCTATTACAACCGTTACACATCATACCCGCTCCCGATCTAAAAACCAACCAAACTTCCCGAAACTCCACACGTCCCGCTTACCAGTTCCACACTCGAGTTGAACAGTGCCTTCTATAGTACTGGCCTGTGACAACATTCATTTTTTGCTGATGACGACAACGTAAGTCGACAACCAGATGTCAGCATAATTAAGTAAAAATAATACACTTTGCCTCCTTATTACGACGGCAATAAATTTCACAAACTTAACAAATAAAAATCTGAATTATTATACAATAAATTAATAAATTATGAACAATTTTAGTGTAATTGATTTTCTTAATTCATAAATTGAATTTTTTCGATCTACATTCAAGAAGTTAATGAGAATTTAAAGAAATGCGCCTATTTAGATAACGTAATACAAAGTTCTAGTGTATTCCACTACAAAAATATAAATAAAACTGTGAGAGCAGAGAATATTATGTGATCATTTTGTTTCTATTTTGTCATTTCATTTTTGTATTTTATTATTTTCATACATTTAGTGTCACATAATTAGTCGAAGCCGTATGGTACAATGCATTTTCTCTGTATTTTACTTGATATCCGTACTTCTTTTCCTATTTTTATTTAATCTACGTACCAATTACAACAATTTTGAATTAGATGATATTACAAATCGACTTATGTTGGATAAAAATGACAAAAAAATGGCAAAATCTAAAATAAAAATGTACATGCATTACTAGAAAAATTAAAAAACGAATATCCTTCGGCTTCAACAGTTTGTTCGAAACTAAACAAATTAACAAAATTACAAAACAACTGGAGAGAGAAATAATATATTTATTGTTTTGTAATTTTGTATGACGAAACTTATTTTGGTTTTATGAGAACGAGGCGGGGCCAAAAACTAGAAAAAACTGGAAAACCGAAATAAAAAATGAATAACCTTCTACTTCGATGTAATAATTGCAACTAAATATATTTTGTGATGTAATTTTCCTTTTTAAAATTTATCTGCCATCTAGTTGAACCGTCGACTTAGCGTGTCGTCATCAGTTGGTGTAAGCGGCCAGTAGTTTAGAAGGCATTGAGTTGAAACACCCTTAAATGTGTTGTTGTTGTTTTAATACATTCTTGCTTCTTTGAAGCTCAGTACATATACTTGCGGGAGCCAGAATGGCACAAACACCATGGTATCGCACAGAATGTATTAAAACAACAAGAAAGCGAATAACATGCCAGGCCCAGTGTGAAACTAGTAAGCGGGGCACAAAGCACTTTACGAAACTTGACTGGTTTTTAGCTCGGAAGCGAGTGTGATGCTTCATCAACGTGTGACGCTGCAGAGATGATCAATATAGTTATAAATTCCTAAGATCCTATTGCAAGATAGAAAGACACAACATCAGCATAACAGGCGGATCAACAACTCAACTTGTCATTCAATAAATAATGCAAAATGCATAACAAGCAAACAAACAGTAATAATACTTTTAAAATAAATAGTTAAAATAAGTTAGTCTTAAGTAGAATTTAAAAGGTGTAATCGAAATTGTTAAATAAAGCAAAAAGAATAAAAATCAATTTAAGATTTTTATTTTTTTGTTGTTATGTAGAATTGAAATCTATAAATGGCGCAGTCGTGCGGTATTTTGTGTTAATAAAGTGAAGTGTATAAAGTGCCAGGACTTGTGAATAAAAACAGTCCAAAAGTAAACTCATCAAGTTAGTATCAAAGTGATATATCTTGATCTCTCTAACTGAAGGTTTTCTCAAGAAGAATACACCGCTAAGAGGAGTTGTAGTTTCGCCACAATTCAACTATCAACGCAATCCGAACCAGCACACGACAGCAGGAAATTCAACGCACTACAAGATAGACGAGAAGTTCCAGAACTGCAGGTAAGAAATTTTATTTTTACATTTGTAGTTCAATAGATTCAGCCACTACGAGATAGAGCAGAATCTAAATTTGTTCAGTAAATTTACAAATTTTATTCGTGCACTACAAGATTGACACGAGCGATTTTTGGCAGTTTGTAGAAAAAATAATTATTATCATTTAACTAAGTTGTTATCCCATAACTTCGAAAAGCGGTGAATTAGTAATTATTGAATGACCAAAAAATCACAAACAAATTATATAGCAAATCGAAATATTGACGATAAAGAACTAGAAACAATGTCAGATTTAGAACAAGTAACTAACCAACTAATTCAGATTCTAGGACAACATAGCACAATTTTGCTAAAGCAAAATGAGCACGAGCAAGCTTTAGCTTATTTAAATAAAACTAAACAGGAAAAAATTCCATTTCACACCCCTTGATTTATACCGGATTTCAGATCCGATAAAATCAATTCCCAATTGGAATATTTGGAAATCGAAAACAGCAAGTGTCATGGCCGAAAACAGTCGAAGAAACTCTAGGGTTCTGGCAAGCAGTACAAAACAAAATCGAAGGCAAAGCCAAAGATATACTTTGCTTAGCCGGAAACCCTCAAACTTTTTTGGAAATTAAACAAATATTAACGGAAGCTCTTGGAGGTAAACAAGAGCTATCTTTTTACAAGTCCCAACTTTGGGCAACACAGCAGTCAGACAACATGTCAATTCATGCATACTATAATAAAACAAACGAGATTTTACAGAATATTAAAACCTTGGCCAAACAAAACCCAATTTATAATATGTCATAGGTAGCAATCAGTGCATTTATTGAAGAGAATGCTCTCGCAGCATTCATTGCAGGATTAAAAAAGCCTCATTTGGGTAAGCTCAAGCAGCAAGACCCAAAACACTAGAGGACGCATACGCGTTTCTGTACAAGTTTAGCGCAAATGAGGAGGCTATCTCAAATAATTCAAAAAAAAAAAATAGAAGACAGCAATATTCCTTCACGGAAAAGAAAGCTCTGGGATCAGTTCAAGATAATTCCAAACCAATTCCAATGGACATAGATCCAACACTCAGATCGAAAAAAATTTCGAACAGCAGAATGATATATAATCACGAAATCCCAGAAGAAGCTGTAGAACCGACTAATACAAATTCGGAAGAGGAACATTTTTGGAAAGAACGGGGATCAGATAACGAAGGTTAAATTTCTTACCCTGCCTCAAATGCTATAATAAAGTAAATAACAAAACAATATTATTATTAATTGACACTGGGGCTAATAAAAACATAATAAGGCCTAACATCACCCCACAAAATCTCCTAGAATGTGAAACAGCAACAGTAAAGAATGTTATAGCGACACATAACCTATCAAAAAAAGGGAAGATTAATTTTCTTGGCCTCAACTTACCAAAACAAACTTATTATGAACTCTATTTTCACAATTTTTTTCACGGCATTCTAGGGTCCCAATCCATGGCGGCAATGTTATTGAAATTTTACCGTTATTACCGTACAAAAAATTCTATAACCACACAGTAACGTTTAATACCAAAACAAATGGCGATTGGGTAGCTTATGAAAATGAAGCACTAAATGACCAAATTACAATATTGCCAGGTATATACAGGGCTGAAAATTTTCAAACTACTGTCAAAATAACGACGATTATGTAGTTTAGGGTTAATGGTAAACAGTTTCGAAGCAATTGAACCAATTCCAATCAACGTGAATACACCAGTGGATAAAAACGCAATTGAAAATCTAATTCGAACGAAACATTTAAGTAAAATCGAAAAAGAAATGCTCATAGAAGCAATTCACAAAAATCAAGTGGTACTGTTGAGACAAGGAGAAAAACTTTCATCCTCAACTGTAATCAAGCACAAAATAGTAACAAAAGACGAAAATCCAGTTCATACGAAAACATACAGATACCCCACCATTTCAAGAAGGACGTAACTGAACAAATTCAAGAATTGTTAGATAGTGGGATTATACAAAATTCAAATAGCCCATACTCATCTCCTATTTGGGTAGTGCCAAAAAAGGCTGACGCCTCTGGAAACCAAAAAGTAAGCGTTGTCATCGATTACAGAAAATTAAATGAAAAGACAATTAACGATAAATTTCCTATCGCACAAATTGAGGAAATTCTCGATAGTCTTGGGAAATCTGTGTATTTCACAACCCTCGACTTAAAATCTGGATTCCATCAAATCATAATCGAAATTTGCTATGTATATCTGAATGATATCATAATTGTGGGTTGCAATCTGGAAAACCACATCGCAAACCTTTGCAAAGTCTTAAAACGACTGGTGGAATTCAACCTCAAAATTCAGTTGGACAAGTGTGAGTTCCTCAAGCGAGAAACGTAGTTCCTGGGACACCTGTGGCCCTAAAAAAATATTTTCCCATTTCACTTTGTTTCAAAAATATTAACACCAAACATGTTCCCTCAGTAGGCCAGAAAAATACAATTTAGACAAAAATGCTATGAAAATATTTTTCCCAATTCCCTATTCCCAGGGAAAGACAGAATAGAGCCACTGATCACACAAACGGGAGTAAAACCAAATCCCGATAAAGCCCAAACAATTATTGAATGGCCGCTACCAACGACACAAAAACAAGTGAAACAGTTCCTCGGACTTGCAGGGTATGACAGACGCTTCATCAAAGACTACTCAAAAGTTACAAAACCAATGACCAAATTTTTAAGAAAAGATCAGGTTATTAATGTAAAAGGCCCTAAATATGTAAAAGCATTCGAATCACTAAAAGAGATACTGTCCACCGACCAAATATTGGCCTATCCGGACTTCTCAAAACAATTTAAATTAACGACCGACGCTTCGGACTATGCCCGTTTCGCAGTATTGTCTCAAGTACAAGACAATGTGGAAAGGCCACCGAAACTAACTACGCGACCAACGAGAAAGAAGCCTTAGCTATTATTAGGGCTGTAAAGAAATACAGTCCCTACCTACACGGTAATAAATTTACTCTCGTAACCGACCACAAACCCCTAACTTCCATAAAAACTTCGGAGAAAAACTCCAAAATTCTAAGGTGGCGGTTAGAATTTGAAAACTTCGATTATGATATCGTTTATAAAGAGGGAAAAACTAACCTTGTCGCGGACACCTTAAACAGAATACCCATAGTCGAACTAAAATCGGAAATAAACTTCAGCGAGGACAACGACACTTCACGTGAACATAACATTAATAGACAAAATTCGAACCCCGAAAGTGGGTCAATGCAGAACAATGTACCAAGTCATTCTGACACAATTCATTCAGCAGATACCTCAGATGAATATTTTCTTCATTTCGCGGAACGTCCTGTAAATTATTACAAGAACCAAATAATTTTCAGAATTTCATCTACACTCGGCATTATCATCTCTGAAGAAGTGTTCCCAAAAGTAAAAAAGAGTTATAATTATCAAGAACGATTTTAATAAAGAACATATAACTCACTACCTTAAAATATAGCATAATAACAAACAAAGAGCGTTACTCGCCCCAGAATCCCTGTACGGGAAAATACAACAATCATATAGGGAAAACTTTTTGCAAAATGCTCACTTCGTGCTTGTTAGCAAGATAGTCGAAGACGTCACTCAGGTAGAAAGACAAGATGCTCTAATCACAAAAGAACATGATCGAGCACACAGATGAATTAAGGAGGTTGAGAACCAAATCAAAAGGTCCTATTATTTTTCGAACATGATCAAAAAAATCAGAAGTTGCATTAACAGTTGTAGTATCTGCAACGTTCATAAATACGACAGGAAACCTTACAATATAAAATTATCTCCAAGACCAAGTACGAAAGAACCGCTAGAGAGGATCCATATCGATATATTCATAATCAATAGAACTAAATTTTGTCTGTGATTGAAGAATATAACAGATGTTAAGAGTGCTATAATCAAATATTTCTCTACCTTTGGAATACCCAGCGAAATAATTTCGGATCATGAAACTACGTTTCAATCCATTCAGTTCAAAGAATTTCTAAGTAATATCAATGTTAAGCTCGAATACACATCGTCATCAGAATCGAATGGGCAAGTGGAAAACCCCATTCCACCATTATAGAAATATACAACACAAATAAGCACAAAATCCCAAATAACAGTACTCGCGAAGTTGTAGAACTCGCGCTAGCACTCTACAATAACTCCATACATTCCTCGACCGGATTTACCCCCAATAAAGTCATCTTCAATGAATCTGACATAACAAACACAAGAGTTATAAGTGAAAATGCAAAAGCAATTTATAAAGAAGTAAATAAAAAATTAGAAGGTTGTATAAATATGATGAAAAAACAAAATAAAACTAAAGAAGAACCCCTGAGTTAACCGATCAACAAATAAAAATCAACATAAGATTTTTATTTTTTTTATTGTTTTGTGGACCAAATAAATTATGGATCTCAAATAAATATATATTTTATCCAACAGTTTACGAATTGGTCTAACTTCACCCAGTTCATATTACCTTTAAACATTCAAATTATGTGATATTTACTGCTAACTTCAATTACATGTAATTTTCTGCTCATATCAAGAGAATTTTGTATTACCACCTGATACAAAATATGTCGATAATGCAGAGTTTTTTTCGGTTGAAATTATCGGCTAACTTCAGTAGCATCTAATTTTAATAGGGTAATTTTGTAGGACGAAAATGAAAATACGTCACAATTTTAAAACCGACAATTTCAAACTGTTCTAAATGTTGATTGTATGAAAAATCGTGACCATATTGACCTGTTTTCAATTTGTTACATTGGATCGTATCGTTTAGGGATTTAAAAAAAATAGTAAGCTTCTCTGCTTCGTAATTGTAAAGTTAAAATAAATATCCAAATACTTTTGGCAATGACTGTATTATATTAATAAGCAACAGGTAGCTTAAAAAAAGCTTTCGCCGAAATTGTTCGTACATAAACAAAATAGAAAATAAATTTATTGCATATTAAAAAAGCTCATGTATTTCTATTTCAATACACATTGGATAGATGCCACTAATATCAGGAAAATGACTAATTTTTAAAGCACGGATTACGAACAATAAAATAATACAGGTATTGTGATTTACCAAAATAATATTTTTCGAGATGAGAGAATCGCTCTCTTTTACGAGTATTAATTGATATCAATTGTTTTTATTTTCATGTTAGAGCATAATAATTGAATATGTATGTATAACTAAGTTATTTATGTATTTTGTAGTTAAATTTTTGTATTTTTGATCATTACTGCTTAGTACCATAAATTTAATTTTATCTAAATGAATAATTTTTTTAATTTAATTTTTAAAAATTTATAAATTAGAATTAATTAGATTTTCATTCGGATTAATCCGGACGGTCCGAAAGGAGATTTGATTAAAGAGGTTTTGTACTTACATGCATATACAAATATACAATGCATAATGTATACACACACGTATATACATTTATATATATACATAAGAAAAAGATATTATTCTCCCGACGTCGCGACGCGCCCGATAAAAAAAAGAAAATGTTCATACATAACAACATTTTTGTTATTTTAATTTTCAGAAAAAAGAATAAAAATGTTTCTCAGATTCTCCCAACATGGGAACTTATTTTTGTGTTAGTAGCTATACACTTTGGTTTAGTTTTGATGACCGGTCATCATCATAATTAGCATTAGCAATAAAACAAATTTCATATAAAACAATTTTAAATCCATCGAAAATTTTCCGTTTGTTTACAAAATGATAAATTTCCCAGAGCCTCTATATACTCTATATACATAATATTCGTGTGGGTAATTTTCATAAAAGTCAAGATTTTCCTACATACATATATACAACTTATTTTCCGTCGTCGTCGTTTTCGTCGTCTACACACAAATAAATATAAAAAAAATGAGAATCTGTGAAAAATCTCACAAAAACAAAATACAAAATAAATTGTATATGTATAAATTTTCATTTTTGAGATGAAAATTGATTAATAAAAAAAAGAAAACAAAATTTATTTTATATACACATAAAAGAGAAAAGCCCGAATCACATCACAATAACAAACTCATTGGAATTTCTTTTTTTTTGCTCAATACAAAAAAAATTATAACGGAAAAACTCAGTACATATTCTCACTCAGTAGACCGGGAGCATTCGAACGTAATTGACGTCGTTTTTGTATTATATAAAAAATTTAACAAAAAAAAAAAAAAAAAAATTTAAAATTAGCAAATTTTTTAATTAAATTATAACCAAAGTATATTAAATATTTTCGTTTTGTTTTTAAATTATAAAACAAAATTTAAAATTAAAACAATTATTTTATTTTGTTGGTGAATTATTATGTTGTTTGTTTTATAAATTATAATAATATATTTTTTGTGTGTGCCAAATAAAAAAAAAAAAAGGAAATTAAAAAGAATTAATTTCAAAAAATATTTATATTCTATTTCCATTGTGGTTGTTGCTGCTGATTAAATTTTATTTTGTCTAACAAGAATTTCGTCTGTTTTGTTGAAATTTATATACGTATATATTTTAAATATTTTGTGTTTTTGGAATTAAATTAAAATTTTGTATTAAAGAAAATATAATATGGTATAAAATATGTTAATTATTTATGGGCGAATAAAAAATATCTAGTGAAATTATTATAAAATAATATACACATATATTAAATATAATAATATATAGTTTCGTTTGTTTATTGGTGTCTAGTTTATAATATAATATTATGTATATGTAATGAGAAAATTAATGTGAAAATAATTTAAAGTGAATTAATTATAATTATAAATATAAAATTTTATTTTTATTTTATTTTATTTATTTTTTTTAAATCGAAAGTAAACAACTTAAGAAATAAATACAAAATTAAATTAAAAAAAAAAATATATTTAAAGTGAGTAATTTTAATTTTATTTTTGTGAATTTAATTGTTTTTTTTTTTTTGTTACATACGAGTTTATTTATAAGTTTGGTTTGGGTGTCTTCAATTTTCGCGTTTTTATATAATAATAATAATAATATTTATATTATATATTTTATGTACTAGTGTACTAGTGTGTTTAGCTGTGTATGTGTGTTTTAGGATTATCTTTATATATAAAATATATTCAGATAAATAAGCCGCATCTAGAACCATAACCTGTCTTTGTATAAAATATATTATGTGCCACCCTCGCACACAACATATAAATTAAACAATTAAGCTTAAGTCCACAACATAATAATATTACAATATTATATAGAGCAATCAACCGTGGGGGGATATAAAAATAAGGTAAAAAAAAATATTACTTAAAATTAATAATCAAAATTAAAATTCATTATCTGATTTATTTGTAAATTATACTAATGATATAAAATTACGATCAACCAAATTATTTTCTAACTGACTGACCTGACCTTTTACAAGAAATATATAAACACAAGAAAAAATATTCACCAAACCCCAAAAAAAAATCTCTTTCGAGAAAAGATGAAAATGAAAATAAAATTTTGCGTTGTTTTTACTATAAAAATATAAAATATGTAAATTTTTTTTATCATTTTCGTTTCTTGAATAAATTTTGTATAGCAAAATAGTAATGAAAAAAATCCCCAAAATTTGAAAACAAAAGAGAAAAATGAATTTTCAAGTTTTCCCACAATCATAAAATTGATTGAATTTTGGTATTGAAATTTTTTCATTGTTATGTTTTCGAAAATTATCGTTAATAAAACATAATAAAGTTAACGAGCATGAAGTTTCTGGCAACTTTCTGGTAAACCTTATAAATCCTATTAAACTTCTAACAAACGTTATAAATGTAAATAAATCCTGACAAATGCAAATTGACTCATGATGCAATCTAATATTAAAATTTAATTTCCAGAAGTTCTTTAGACCATATTCTGAGTTGAATTGCAAATAAAAATAATATAATTAATCGAAACTACCAAAAATTAATTTAATATCAATATCGTGTAAAAAATTATAACGTTAAGATAAAAATATGATGATTGATTATATCGTTAGACAACGAACCAATAATGCCATTTAGGAAAGTTTACAGAAACAGCCACCATATACCAATTAACCAGTAGGGTCTAGGCAAACAAAAAAACACTTAAGGTTTTGGAAATATAACGAAAGGGAGCGGCCACGTTGCTTCGAAAAAGTCAGATGTTGCTTAAAATGACGTCACTAACAGCTTATCAATTGCCGTGTAGTAAGGTTTTTCAGGTTTTAATGACATTGGTTGATAGCTTTGGAATAGACTCGATTTAATTATCTATTTTTTGCTATGCTTAAGTTGCTTTATGTGTTTGTTGATTAAATGTCGTTCCCAGTTGACACTGACCAGAAGTAAATATTAAATAACTAGCGGACCCGACAAACTTCGTTCTGCCCACAAAAGTATTTATGAAATTATTTACTCTTTAAGAGGGGAGCTGGGAGTTTGAAGAATTCAGTGGTTTTCCAATTGAGTTGATGGGGGATCGACTCTTTCTGAAACCATCAGACTGTAAAGATCCTTTACTCTTTAAAGATCTCTACATACCATTCGGAGTCAACAGTGAACAAAATAAAAAAGGAATCAGTGAAATCCGTCACTCCGTTCTTTAGTTATGCTGTCACAAACACACGCCAACACACCCGGCGTGCTTTGCTGCGCATGAATATTAACGTTGAATCAAATTCATTGGTTTCTTTTATTTATTTTTTTTTTGGAAATAATGAAAAAAAAGCAAAGTCAATTCAATACAATAGTGTATACAATATTTTTTGTTTGATTTTTTGGTGCATGAATAAATAAATTTGTTGGTGCTCCCACTTTGGAACATGCGACGTATAATTATCCGTGAGAAAAGCACGGTTCCTCCAAATTCACACCACACACTTGAAGCGTTTGTCCTTGAGCTTTATTAACGGTTATAGCAAAGGATAAACGCACGGGAAATTGAAGACGTTTGAATTGAAATATCATGTCTGTTGGTATTAATGGAATCCGTGGTATCAGTACAACTTCTTCTTTTGCTTTGCCAGTGAGAATTGTTGCTTCGATCAAATTTGGCATTAATTTTTTCACGGAAAGTCTCGTTCCATTGCAGAGTTTTGGTGAATTGAGATTTCGAAGAAGTATGATCGATGAACCAATTTTCAAATGTAAATGATGCGATGGCGTACCGGGTGGTTCCAAAGAATTCAAAAATTCAACCGGATAATTTACTGCGTCTTCTTCATTCGTAGCAGTATCAATGGATTGTATGATACCAAGTCACCTGGCAATTTCTGTTGAATTTGAAAATTTATTTCATTAACATTTGCATTTTTTGGTGCTAAAATTGCGCGTTCTCTTAACCAACAATGATTTTTATAGTTTTGAACAATGTTTGGAAAAACGCGATCAATTAGTTCTTCTTTTGATGGCAAAATTGTGCAAAAGTTGTTTGGTAACGTGATAAAGCCATTTAAATCACTTGCAATTTTGCCATCGCCAATCTGTAGCAGTTGCTTCGAAAACTCACGTGCTGATGGATCATTTGGAAGACGCACACGCATATTTATGTTGAGCGATAACTTCTGTACATTTCCCCAAAGAAACGAACTTTTCAAACATGCATTAATTTCATCACATGGAGTCGATCTGGGAATGACGGGCAACGTTTGTCGAAAATCACCAGATAGCAATATTAATGCACCTCCGAACAACTGTTGATTTCCACGTAGATCCTGTAATGTTCGATTCAATGCTTCCAAAGATTTTTTATGAGCCATCGGACATTCATCCCATAAAATGATTGCTGCTTGTTGCAAAACTTTGGCCATTCCAGAATTTCTTGAAATATTACACGTTGGAATCTCAACTGTTTGCATGTTTAATGGCAATTTTAAAGCGGAATGTGCAGTTCGGCCACCATCCAATAATGTAGCTGCAATACCTGAAGAAGCAAGTGCCAATGCAATTTTTCGTTCGGATCTAATTGTTGCTAAGATTAATGAAATGAGAAATGTTTTTCCAGTGCCACCGGGAGCGTCCAAAAAATATAATCCACCAGTGTTGTTAATGGCAGCTTGCATAATTCTATCGTATGCATTCTTTTGCTGAACATTCAATTGTGGAATGTGTGTTTGCATAAACGCACGCAATTCATCACATTAAAACAGCTGTTCGCGTTGCAATTCTCGCTGAAATAAATCATACATTGGACGATTAGGTGCGATCATGCATAATTGTCCTAATGCTTTATTTGCAATCATAAGGCAAATATCTTCAATCAATATCAAAGCCTCATTATAAATTTCTAATGTATCTACCAATTCGGGATCCATCGAACGATGTTGAAGTCGAATCAAAATGTCTTCAGCCATGAAATCTTTATATTTATTCCACAATTCAAGTGGGTTTGATGGATAGCATGTTGATATTATTATTGCGCATAACATATGTATTTGATTTGGGTGAGCTGAAACTGATGCATCATTAAGCGTAGCACCCCAATGCGTATCATCTTCAAGCAAACGCAACCGTTGGTATGCATCACGATATTTTACACACAATTCACCATCAACAGTTCTTAAATTCTGAAATGACTGTGGCCCACGTACGTTCACCAACAACAACCGCAAATAAAAACATTCAACATTATTTGGACTAACTGTATAAATGCGGCCTAAAGCATCCGTTGAAAAAACACCTCGGTAGCCATCAACAGGAGTACCTTGTTTGCGGCGTTGAAATTTTTTTGTTGATGCGTTCCAAGTGAAATATCGTGGTGCTTCCGAATATAATAGTGTTCTTGCAAATTCATCCGTTTCACATAACTTGAAAAAAGCTGTCAGTGTAGTTGCTGGAGGCTGTACTGCTCTTTGTGCGGCATTTGCATCAGTAAAATAGACACGTTGACCATTTTCAAGATGGACTGGTAAATGTATAACAACAGGGTGTCTGTCATGTATTGGGAACGATAAAATTCGCCAAATAGCTTCGTTAGTACTAATATATCTTCCCATTTGGTACTGCAAAATTTCATCATTTCTATTTTCAGCAGCCACTCCGAAAACAGCCATATCGCTACCTTTATTAACATACTTGCAAATGTATTTTATTGATTTAACTGAATTGCAGTATTCGACATTTATATGAGCATTGAAAATTTTTGATAACAACGGTGAATACGGCACTATCCAGCGATTATCAACTTCAAAGTCTTGGTTCCGGATTTTAACGGTAGTAGTTTTACCGTCAATTTGACCATCAATAAGTAATCATACACATCAGCCCATTTTGGGTTGCAAGTAAATGTGATGAACAAATCTGGACGGCGGTAATGACGAACATATGACATGGCATCTTGTGTATACTCGTGCATATGACGTGGGCTTCCGGTATATGACGATTGTATTATCATCAAACGTCCAATGTCATTCACATCCACATCATTCAATAGTGCATAAGGTAAATGTATGTATTCTTCAGATCTCAATCGTCCTTGATTATGACGGATGAAATTCAATCGTTCGCTCTCGATTTTAGCATACATGTCCACAATGTATTGATGGAAAAGTTTATTGCATCGCAAAATGTAATTGTCCTCTTGATCACGAATCATCAATCGATACGAATAAAAATTCATCGCACTAACTTTTTTCGATGTTTCTGCACCTGAAAATAATAAAAATTATTCTTTTATTTTTATTTTATTTTCTAATCAAAAATCATATTTTTTTGTACCAGTCGTTGGATTTATCATCGGTATATTTATATGATAACCATCATCTCCTCTCCAGAATAAAATCGGGTATTGCAATGCGTCATAACAACGATGGAGTTCAGAAATACGATTTAGTTGCTCATTCCTACGGTACAAAACAATATCTCTTGGCCGAAATTGTTCACCAACTATTACGATTGCCACTTCATCGATTGTTGGTGCATTAAATCTCCTAGCATGTTGTCCGAGTGGTGTTCTGTCGGCACGTATTATTATTTTATGGTCATCCGTGGGCATCTGATCCAGTGCAATCTTGAATAATTTGACCAATTCATTGTGCTGATGTAAAAATCTTTGCAGCTCACTCAAGATTTCTCGACTTGTATTTGAAGCAATTGCACAGCGCTGATTTAATTCGCTGTTCTCATTACCAATGAAATATATTTGCAAAAACTGATGATCAGCATCTGGGAATGGCAACAATGACCCAGCTCTATGGTATATCTGTCCTTGAATCTGTAATGTTTTTGAAATAGATTTAGATGCCGAATCTGAATTTTTGAAGACATCAGAGACAGCACATAAATGAAATGTCATATCATTTATTCCATGCGAAGTAATTACCTTAAAAGTCGGCATAAATCCATCTCTTATAATATTTGTAGCTCCAAAAGATGTCATTTGGAAGCATGAATTGTACTTTTGAATATTTCTTAAAAAATGCTTTGACGCTGGTGAATTGCCATAAATTAATGAGTGCAAAGGGTCTGGTGGAGGTTCTAATACAGGCAATTTAACTTTCCCACCAGCACAGCACATGCCAGGCGTTTCGTTAATAAATTTGACTGCTTTACAATGCACACATTGTTTATTTATTTGTCCAATATAAGAATGCATACTGTAATCAATTGTGCTATCATAATTATAAGCCGTCAATTCCATTTGTCGTATGATTTGAATTGAGGGACGCGTACGTCCATTTATTGACCTTGCACCTTCCACCGTGTTTGCACTATCAACCGATTGGTTTATACGTCTACGTCGTTCCCTCTGTGATGCATTTTGTTGATTACGATCTTGTTCACTTTGTGATCTTCGATTGGTTGAAACAACTGTTGAATGACGTGTACGTCTACCAATATTTGAACGTCTTGCACGTGGCATTTCAAATCCGATAACAATTCAACCAGCAAATGCAAATGGAAAGTGTATATACACTGCTGTCTGTTTGTATTCAAACGCTTAAACAAAACCAAAATGAATTGTTTGATGATGTATAGCTGAATATATGAAAAAACAAAAAAATCAAATGCGACTCTTACCGATTACGTCTGTCCACAATGCGAGTTCGATGAAAAAGAACCTTAAAATGATCAATCACTGACACTGACTGTATGCGCTACAACGTGTATTTACCGTGTGTATGAAGCAGTGTTGAGCGTTATTCAATAAATTTTTATTCAAATAGCAAATAATTTTTTATTAGATATTTTATATTTGGAATTTTTTGATTTCAAATTTCAACTGATATCTGTTTGATTGTGTCATAACTAATTATTCGTCATTCGTTAGTTGTTATTTGAAAACAATACATATAAAAATGTTTTTTTGCTGAAATCCTAGGCACCTACGTATTTCTTGTGGTTTTTTTTATATGGACAAAATCATATGTTGACATGATAAATGATAAATCACGAACGCGTCAACCGATTTTGTGCAAACTTTAGATAAACCATCTACACGACCATACGAACAAACCCTAAAAATTTGATCGAATTCGGTTTGACCGTTCGTGAGTTATAAAGTCACAACACACTTGCAACAATTTTTTATATATATAGATTCTTTTATTTATGGCGTGAAAAATGTAATGCAAAACTTACATTGACTGTCTTGTAGGATATAATACTCGTCACAGCTAAAGTGAAATTTTCTTTCACATATATCGCATATATTGAAATAGTCGTCTGCTAAAGTTTCAATAATTGGCATGAAACACTGTAAACAATTATCTCTAACAGTTAAAGATTTTTGAATAATTAGTTGTTGCAAACCATATCTGTATTTTTGCAAGGCATTTATATATTCGTCATTTTTGCATAATATATGTATAATTCTTCTGTACGAGTGTATGTGACTGAACTCCTTCTAAACGGCTGGACCGATTTTAATGAAATTTTGTGTGTTTGAGTGAGTTCCTGGATGGTTTAGATTTACAATTGGACCCGGTAGGTGACACTGCGATCAAGTTCTAGGGTTTTTGGCGAAATGTCACTACCCACCCATCATCACCCCTAAATATTTTATAAAATGGAAAAATTCATAAGTGCAAGAATAATGGACCGTTAAAACCTTCTGAGAAGTTTATGAATAATAAAACTTCTGTGAATAATTCATATAGCAATTATGTTTGTGTATTATACAATACATGCGCAAGCCACTTGCGTTGTAGCTTGGCGTTATTCTGCCAATCGTATCTATTCTGCCAGTCATATCAATTACGAGTGTCAAATGGTTGAACGATTGACATTGAACACCGCTGGGCGGTTCCGTATTCACCGGTACTGTAAAACGATAAAGCACACATAAACGTCGAGTTCTGTAGTTCTGCGAATTCCAGCAAATACATTTGAATACGTTCATAACGGCTGCGATATGGCTGTATTTGCTGTTCAAAATTTAAATTATAACAACTCGAAATAACACGTTATCAAATGAGCCGATTCATTAGCAGATATGAAGCCTTTTTTGCGCATTTTGAATTTTCCCATAAACGACATAAACCCGGCTGTTATACATTTGGCCGTGCACCTTGAAAATGGGCACACTAACTGAGTTTTTTGAACTATGCCACCGACCAGGTATTTTCGTCTATTCGCAAAGACATTAATGTATACTGATGTGTCACGATTTTTCACGTGGAACCAACAGTCAAAAATGTGAGCCCCACCCACGAGAGCGTAGCGTTCCAGTCCAAGGATACGACGGCATATTCATGGAAAATACATTAGGCCGACCTTTCAGATCTCATACTTGCATATGCACTACTGAGTTCCTATCCTCATCAAATTAGCTAATTATTCATCATATTGTTGATGACAACCTTCCTGTCGCAAGCTTCTATTCTCTACAAATATAAAGATTCAATGAGCGACGACACTGTGCATAGCGAAGCGTTAATAAAGATTAAGGATATTTGCATTCTCATTTCGAATATACCACTCATTCATATCGGCACACTATTGCCTAAACCTAACTTATTTTTTGATTTTGTTTTGGGCAACAACAGATCACACAATGACGAAACGCACGAATGAATTGAAATGTCAAACCCAATGTCAAATGTCTCTAAGTATATAGTTAAGCGAAAAATTCGAATATCGAGAAAATGTTTACTGAACCCGCTAATAGCAGGCAAGCCAACGTTCGTATATTTTTTATACCTAAAGTATTTTTCTGTTTGTGGCCTAGAACCTTATGGTTAATTTGTATATGGTGGCTGTTTGTGTAAACCTTCCTAAATATGGCATTATTGGTTCGTTGTTTAACGATATAATCAATCATCATATTTTTACCTTAACGTTATAATTTTTTACATGATATTGATATTAAATTAATTTTTGGTAGTTTCGATTAATTATATTATTTTTATTTGCAATTCAACTCAGAATATGGTCTAAAGAACTTCTGTAAATTAAATTTTAATATTAGATTGCATCATGAGTCAATTTGCATTTGTCAGGATTTATTAACATTTATAAGGTTTGTTAGAAGTTTAATAGGATTTATAAGGTTTGCCAGAAAGTTGCCGGAAACTGCCAAGTTAAATGCAAAGTTTTACACTCTCAGATATTCTGTTAATATCATAAATTGAGCTTTGTACCAAGGCTACAAGGCTAATTTGCTTTAAAATTCTTTATTGACGAGTGGTAAAGTGATTTCAGTCTTATTTCGATACAAAATATGTGATAACATATGTGAAATGAATTAAATATGTGAAATTTAATTTTATTAAAATGCTGTCGCCGTTTTAATAATGCATTTAACAAGCACATTTCAATAAATCGACAGATTGGATTTAATCAGATGGATCGTCCACATCATTCGTAACGACTGGCATTTGTTTCGATGCATCTTTATAGATATTAACATGTTGCCGTAGTATGATCTTCTTCTAAATTATTCAATAATTCGTTATAATCATAACTAGGTTCAAACTGTGTCATCTCCTCGTTAAGATGTTTCAATTTCTATACTACTTATATTTTTTTACTAGTCTCACACCAGGAATATTATCAGCTTCAAGCTTTTCGAAATTTGGTTCATTGATGTTCGCATCTACGAGATCATAGCCCAAAACTGAATCGCCTGCTGTTTCAAAATATTCCCTAAATGGGTACAAGTATGGGTTTGGTTGTCGTTGATCCCCAATTCGGATTCTTTAACAACCCAAATATCGGAAATTTGAGTAAATCATTATAGTGAATAATTTTAATATTCATCACAATGTACTCGACCAGTTGTTTTGGATTACAAATAGTTTCGAATGGTTGTCGATAGTATACAGTACTATTCATTTCTGCGAGTTCAGCTGTAAATGGGTCTATGCAGGGTACGGTATTAGCAACACGAAGTACTAAGCAAATTGGGGCCATATTCGCCACATTGGTTTTTTAATCAAACAAACAAGACTATCTTTCGGTATTGGGACGATATCGACTGAAAAATTGAATTTATAGATATACTTACGTATTACTGTGTATGTCGTGTAATATCAATCGTTTGTACTGTGTCGATTTCACGGGCAACATGATAAACAGGAAATTGACCATTTTTCGGACATGATTATCGTTGTGATAGTAAAAATCTAAACTCCCGTGTATTGGTTTAATACCAAGTGTATTCGCATGTGCCTTGTGTTTTAGAATCAACTGCTCCAGATAATAGAACGGTTTCTTATCCTCGAAGTCTAACCTAAACGATATACTTCCAGAAATCCTTGGCTTCTGTCCTATAACAATCGTCGCACATTTGATTGTTTACAGTAAATTCAACAATAAATACTTGCTTTAACACGGTTCCACCTAGCACTTCTCCGTGAACCGTTAGCTTAACTTTCAACCATGTTAAATGGGGCTCGGTCCATATAAAATCAAGCAGCATCTCATATCTTTCAAATATTTTAATTTTCTTAAGCACAATGCTAGCTACAGTTCACGAGATTCAAGAGCAAAGTATATAATCATAAAAAGAAAAACATGCAATAGAGGAGAAAATATTAATTTCGTGAATACTACGTCTCTTTGAAAAGTTTGTACATACTCATGTACAACAGGTCTAAAAGGATTAAAGCGCCTTTCATGTTCTGATGCCATTTGCCCGAATGCAGTTTTGACTAAATTTATGACGTGATTGCGTTCACTCTATTTGTGGTGTCATTGATGAAATCCTCGGATAACTTATAATAATCCTCTCTTATTGTGGTATTATGAGGAACTGAACCATGCATCTGAACCATCTTGCACAAACTTTTGACAGCTCTTCCTATAAGTTGATTTGCATGACTTGTTTTTGTCGTTAGAATAAATAGAGGAATAAAAGAATAAA
Source organism: Nephrotoma appendiculata (assembly GCA_947310385.1). Classification (NCBI taxonomy): domain Eukaryota; kingdom Metazoa; phylum Arthropoda; class Insecta; order Diptera; family Tipulidae; genus Nephrotoma; species Nephrotoma appendiculata. Next base: position 213,919,491 of record OX371225.1, on the reverse strand, counting down.
AAAATTATTCGTTTATTTGCCGAAATTATTTGTGGCATTATTGTGGTTGTGGCCCAAATTTATCTAAGACAAAAATCTTCTCGTGCTTCATTTTCGCAGTCATTTAATAATTTCGGTACACACGAAAATGATCCGACAGTATTGTGTTATTGTTGTGAATTTTATTGTTCAACACCACAACAACAAAAAAAAGGAAATTTATTTTCAATTACATTTAGCATATGTTAGCCATTATAGACTCTTCGTATATATTTCAATTTTGTGAACACACATATTTCGCAAAATATAATTTAATTTAATTAAATTTATATAAATGTATGTACGAGTACTTTATATACGAGTAAACGTAATACATATACGCATTTGATGTCGTCGCTGCTTTCTTGTTTTTTAATATCATTATATACTGTACTGATGGAAAAGCGAGCATACGTATGGAAAACGATAATAAAATTGTATCATAATTATTGATTTTAAAATTAACATACATTAAATTGAAATTAATTTTTTGTTCTCTATATAGGTATATATATATATATATATATATATTCTCTATATATTCAATTGTTTGGAAAATTGGTAAATAACATTTCATATTTTTCCAAAGGATATTTTTCTATTGTATTCTGTCGGGATTTGAATTTTTGATTTAATCGGTGCGATTAGAAATACAATACAATAAACTGTTTTTTGGGGGGCTATGCTCATAGAAATTATTATTATTTTATTACATATTTTTCAATTTTCATTTTGGGTGTGGAATAATTGAAAAAATCTGTATCCTACTAGCAAAACTCTACAGGTGTGGCTGAACAAAAAAAAATAGGATAATTATTTTTGCCTTTATATAATTTTGGCGAATCGCACTTCACGTACGTTATTTACTTGTTTGGAACGATGATCAACCCCCCAATAATTTCGATGAAAAAATATTTTTTCCATCTCCCTGGGTGCTTTTAGGTTCGTCATGAATAGTGAAATCATCATTACCAATTTATTTTAAAATTTAGTCAACATGTTGCCCCTGAAAGGGCGTTATGTGCTGCCGAAAAGCTAAAAACAATTGAAACATTTACACAAATATCTTTTTATTGGATTAGTGTGTATATAGTGCGGTTCTTTAATATGTGGAGCTCGTAAATTAAGACTCTCAGTTGGAAATCGCATTTAGTTTTTATTTTTGAAAACTATAAGTATTATTCCAAACTAGGAAGACATGCTATGTTTAGGTTTGCAATATAATGTTATAAATCACTTTTATAAGGAGCTTTCACATTTCCCATGAGTGCTTGAATGGTTTTCAATTATAAAAATGCCGACAAGATTAGTTGAGTATAAATCTATGCCAAAGTTTTTTATTTATCGTTTTTCTACAATGATTTGAAAGAGACAGGTTTTTGTTTGCTTTTCGCATCATTGAAATTTAAATTTTATTGGAAAGGGATGATGTGTCATTTATTACCTCAATCAATGTCTCTCTTTATTGAAATTATGTGTATCCCGAATAATTGCTAAAATAAATAATTTATATGCGTCAAGAATGAAAATAGTTTTAAAATTTTAAGAAGTCAAAGGATAATCTAAAATTAATCATTTCTAACGGTGAATGCATTGACGCGATCGTGATTTGTTATTTTTTCGATTTCATCCAATCCAAAATTATAAGTAAACAGAGGCAAATAAAAAATCTAAGGGGTTGTAAAAGATATAAATGTATATAAATTTGATTATCATAACCTTCCAAATCCTCCTATTGGAAAAAGGTTTTCCCCTAAAATATTTCTAATTGTTTGGTCTTTATAGTAAAAAATATAAACGTATCCATAATTAGAAAGCAGTGTCATATGGTAACAAATATTTTTATAAATTTAACGGCCTAGACAATTATTTTATTGTAGATAATTAGTAGTGTTCCTAATTTGCCCTGTCAAATCTGATTCGTATCACTGGATTATGAATGCAGTTAAAAGTTTAGCAGTTTACAACAACAGTTCTCGTAATTTACACCACTCTCGGAATATTCCTACAAATAATTTTACGAAGTAGTAGTTTGACTGAAAAAGTGCTAAATAACTTTTCGAATTTTGTGCAAAAGTAGTAAATAATTCCAATAGAAACGAAATCTTACAGGGTGGTAGTACTACTTGAAGACAGTATTTTAGAAAAAGCCCCACTTCTAAAGGTTGAGTAAAGCCTGCAACCAGGTTTGGAATAATCAATTTTAGGTGTTCTGAAAAGTGAAAATAACTTTTGAACGGTACACAGCACAAACTCGAATAATGGCTCAAATGACGGAGGATTAGTGCACAATATTGTGGAACATTATTTTTTAATTTATGGCCGTTAAGTTGGTCAAATTTGAGCTAAATGTTAAAAGCAAGTAAATTGTTGAAGTTTAGCTCTAAAAATAGAACAGTTAGCAGGACTTATTTAAAAAACAGAGGGAATCCACAATTAAAAAATTAACATCATATTTTATTACTTCAAACTAATATTTATTCTTAGTAGAATACATCATTTTTTTTTATTTCCATTTTAATATTAATTATAAGGGCCTTTAAAAGTTAAAATTGTATCCGAGTATTTACTTCAATATCATTGAGATCTTTTTCGCGTGTAGTGTTGTTGCATGATATACCGTGGCAGGTTCCACACATTGCTGAGCACAGCATTCCTGACCGCTTATATTCGTATCTTGTTGTGCATTGCGTACGACCGTTGCAAGATATCAACTTGAGCAGATGTCCTGGAGCCGGTGCCAGGTCAGTTGGAATGGGCAGCAAACTACTTTTCATAAATTTTTATCCCCAATCTGTTGGTAGCAAAGCATTTCCCAGCCATGCTTGAACTTGATGGTATACCCTAAATGAATGCTGATCTGCAGCTGCTTTTGTTGGTGGGAGTCAAGCTAAATCGAATTTAGAATGTAACTGCAGATTATCAATTACTCTGTTGTAAGCAAGATTTCTTGCTTTTTCTAGTGAAGTTTCTTTGGTGATGTTATATAGTCCACATATTAAACGCGCTCCTTCGTGGCACTCGTTTGCAAGAAGATTTGCACGTCGGTCCTCAGTTCTGCAATGACCTGCAAAAGATTGAATGCTTTTAGTTTTCCTTTCCTGTACAATGTATCGCATTCGGTAAAAGCATGGAGAACTGGAAGCAGGTCGCTTAATAAAGACAGCCGTGTCCTCTCTGCTGCTACATCATAAACAGTTTTCGATTTGGGGCAAAGAAGCCATATTTCTTGACGTGCTGGTGAACATAAAAATACAAGCAGCATGAGGATGTCCGAGTCCTCTACAGTAACCACCACCTACGATTTGCAAAACTCACAGCTATATTTGCGATAGGGGTGTCTGCGTCATCTTCCGCCTGCTGTGTTGGTATGTTCAAACAATGTAGGTGTTGCTTCAGTTTGCCGATGAAATTGTGCACGTCATATTGCTCTCTATTTCGATGTTTGCTGAAATTTTGGCAATGGCTCTTCTCTTTTGTTCTTCTCCTTTCGAAAACTCTTGCCCAATGTATTATGTAGCAGCATTTCACGTCAATCCAAAGCACTATCACAGATGATGTTGGAATCAGCAACAAGTCTAGTTGACATACTGACAAGATCATCAGCCCAATTCCAAAATGGGTTATGTTGTTGAAGCTATGAAATAAATTGGTTTTTGTCAGATTTTGCTTATAAGTTATGACCAGCAGAATGGAAATATGGCAACATTTTTTGAACAGATTCCATATGCATCTGCCAGTTGCCAGTCACCTCAGAAAGTTTGCATGTTCTGTTTGTTGTTCTTAGTCTGTTGACGTCATTTTTAAAACAGCTCTCCAGGTCGCGTTCTACTTCCGAATCATAACACATACTTATCCGGTGACATGCTGTTTTCTATTATGTTTATGTTACATTTCCATGACTTTAGCAGATTTCATTACAGATTTTAAATCTTCTGAATTGTTCATAATCAGGTAATTTAATGCTGATACCGTCAGTATATGTGCTCGCAAAGCACGCGAAAGTAAGCATGTGTTTGACTGTTGCATTGTCATAAACTATTTCCCATAATTATTCTAGTCCGCTTCCTTTCATGATATATTCAATTGTGCCAAGATGTGACATGAGTAGATGAAATCCTACAAGGCGTACAATTTTTCCAGATATATCACTGTTTTGCTTCGCAGACTTAACCATTTCAATTGACTTCATAAAGAGTGGTTGATCAAAAGTAACTATATACATCAGCCCATGTTTCTTGCTTTCGCAGGCTGCTTAAATTAGCTGAGTATAACGTTTCACTTAAATTGATGCACTGGTACTATTTGTGAAACTTCAAACGAACCTTGGAAAATTAAAAAGGTTTTTTAAAATAAGAGATAAATTAAAAATCTTACCAGAAATATTAACTGCTTGCCTATATACATTCCAACTTGGTACATTTTCCAAGTTATTAAATCCAGCCAACCAAATTAAATCTAAAGACATGTTTGTAAGTAAACCGTGCACGTCATGTGTACCTGCAGTTATATCCTCAATTATAATTTTTTTAAACCTTGATGAGCCAGGTTTTTTATATATATATATATGTTTAGGTATGTTATGTTTTTGTTTGTTATTTTGTATGATCGATGTTCGTTGGATCTTTTCACACAATTTAACCGCTGTAGCATTGTCAAATACAAATTTCATAAATCTATTTTTTTCCACGTGTACGGCTGATGTAATTAGCAGCCTCATCATATGATGCAGCTTCCCTATTGAATTCAATAGGTCAATTATATGCCTCGAACCAACTTTACGATGAAAGCAAACTGATAATTCAAGCAGAACTGGTGATATAAACGATTTTGGTCTGCATCCGTGTATCAAAATTGTAAATCAAAATTAATTTTGATTGAGAAATCATTTCAGAGCATCTTTTTATTTGTTTTCGTTGAAGAGCATGCGTTTCCTTTTTTATAAAGAGTTTCCGTATATAGCTATACAATCGCTGGTACAAACTCTTCAACACCATTTTTGATATCATCGAATGTTGGATATTCTGTTGTATCATAAATTTGGGACTGGATGTCTTCTTTGATAATTGCTGTTGCTTCTTTAACCTAACGCACTCTTCTGCAATAGAACTGTATTTGAATGAGTCCCAATTCTGCACTAACAATTCTTCGGGTAACATGTCCTTTAAAGTTAAAATGATGGTTTTGCCAAATAAGTTGGTTGCTACCAAATTTGGTTTAAAATGATTTATAACCAGGGCCCTCGAGTAGTAGTCACCGTACAAATCTACATCATTGCCACTGAATTCCCTTAGTTTTTCCTTCAGATTGCGTAATTTAAATTGACATTCATTACTTTGTTTTATGGATGCACACAAAGCTTCAAAAACTGCACGACAGTTGTCATTTATGAGTTTTCCTCTGGACGGATTAGTTAATTTCAGAGGATCACGCATTTTGTGTCTTCAAATTAATTGACCCACCAATCCGTATATTGACGATACTTCCCTATGCGTCATTGCATTTACAACAAATATCCAGAATACCACAAAATAAACAAATAATTTTAAAATGAAATTACGGCATATTTGATCTTAAAATTTTTGGCTGGCTGCAAGCTGATGATGATGGCCCTGTTAGGGAAAATTACATTTTTTAAGAAGATTTTAAGGATTTTGTTGTTATAGCATTTAATAATTAATATTTTATTATTAAATAACCTCCAATTCTCAGATAATTACGTGTACAAAGCTAGTTTATAAATCTTTTATATCTAAAGTTTTAGCCATTTTAAGAATCTCAAAAATTCAAAAAAAAAATGAAATAATAAAACTAAAGTACCGTTATTTTTTTGCTCAACAAATAGAGGTGGGAATTTTTCTGAAAAGTTGTGCCTAAGTATAGGGAACAACATTATATTATTTACAAGTTTATATGGAGCCCTGTTTTTGTTTCCTTAATTTCCTTATTTAATCTTCAATCGAGCATACGCAATAGGACATGAAAGACAAACATCCATTTCAAATCAGAATGATTATAGGCATCGGGTGCTTACAAATCATGACCAAACTTATGAATATTTTAAACTTTTTGAAATTTTGAAATCAAATTGACGAACATTTGGCAGGCACAAAAGCGCTCATTAAAATAGGAAAAAAATATATTTTAAATGTTATTTCTTGAATCAAACCAACAGACCTAGGTGATCGCGATTTTATTCTTGATGGAAGTATTTATTAATTTAAGGAATCTAGGGGCAATTAAAAATTCCAAATATTGTTGGTTTCAAAAATTTTCCAAATGCCCTCATAGAGGGCCTATATGCAGTATTTATTGGTAGTTTTGGTGTACCTGGACGCTGCAATTTTCAAATAGAAATATTGTGAGGTGGTTTCAAAAAGATCGATCTCATATTGATTTTTGGTTGATCCCACTGAATTATTTATTTTCTAATAATTAAATATTTCTAAATATATTAAAGTTGTTTTATGTGATAAATTCTTATTTCGTATGATGTGGTAAATTCTTAAATTTGATTTCAAAGATACAACCTATAACATTGCGAGCGATCTATTCAGTTTCTTAAGAACACCAATGTTTGTTGATAAAATATTGGTGCAAATTTCTTCACAGGATTAGTGAAATTAAGTAGTTTTATTTGTAGAGGCGACGAATACGAATAGTTAGAGGATGGCGGCATTTGGTTGATGGATTAATTCAATCGACTCGTTTCAAACTTGAGAAAAGCAATTTCGCTCATTTTCCGAAATGGAAGGACCATCTGTTATACAAAATATTAAGAAAGAATTTGAAAGACAAATTAACCAACGTCCTTAGATTTTCAAAAAGTTCGAAGGGAGTGACGTCACAAAACCTCACATTCTGTAGAACATTTTTAGCAGTACTCGCACTCATACAATTTATTTCACTTTAAGCACCGCTTATAATTTTTTGCACTGTACATTTTCTCTTTTAAACTATCGCATAGCGAATCTCCTGAATGACTAACTCATTGCACATACTGCTCGAGTAGAACATAAGTCAATGTTTTTATTCAACTTAGCATGGGCGCCTTGAAAATGCATCAGATTTTCCATGTGCGCTTCCTTTTGGACGTTCGATGTCAAGATCAGCACCGTATATTTTGACCGTAGAGGTATTTATAAAAGTGTTTCTCACATTCCACTATAGCTAATAATTCTTTTCGCGTCACACAATATAGTTGCGTTTCGGTTTCGATAGGAGTTTTGATAATATCCAATAACTTGCTCTCATTCATCGATTTCTTGTGATAACACTCCTCCCATACTCCCACTGTTTGCATCGGTATCCAAAATAAATTTCACGTTGAGTATACGCAAGTATTGGTGCTTTGCATTTTGCAACATTGGCCAATCCTCGCACGAATCGTCTATTCCTGCTCCGTCTGTATGATTTCCATTGGCGTTAACTTTGTGACCAAAATACCTCAGTTTTGAAGAGTGAACTTTTATTAGGACTAAATTTTATACCTGCAGATTGTATTCGGTTGGAGACTTCTGAAAATTTTGTCCATCACAATAATGTCGCCTAAATACTATATACAAGACATGCTCTCCATTAATCGTTTAAAAGACGCCGGGGACTTACTTAATCCAAATTGCATTACATTAAATTGCCACAGTACGGTGCCTATACATTAAACGCCGTTTTCTTACGAACTTCCTCTTATACTTCTGTCTTTATACCAATTGGTATTTTCATGATCCAATGTAGAGGACATTCTAGAACCCAATAATGTGTCTAATGCGTTATCGATTCGTGGTAATAAATACGTATCCTTTTTCGTAACATAATAAAATTTTCGATAATCTACTCATAACCTCATACTGCTGTCCTTCTTTTCGAATAAACCCAACCGGTGAGCTAAATTGACTGTCATTCGCTTGATTTTAACCATTCGGGCCACTTCTTGTTTCGCCAAAGGCATTCTTCTAGCGCTTGGCGAATCAATGTCTCTGTTCTGGTGTCAAATTTGTGTTTTATCGTAGGGTCCTCCCAAAATTTTCCTTACGATTTTTTCTCTTTATTTAGTACTACTAAGTCTTTTCCGAGCATTACTTCTGTAATCCTTGTTCCGGTTCATTGACTTCTACTACCACAACCTTGGTGACCCAGAACCTCCCTCTAATCTTTTCCAAATACTTGTTCCTATATTTGGTGACAGTTTGTCTCCGTAGTCAATTATTTCCCGCCTAAAACGAAGTTGCGCCCTTACATTATCCTGGTTTAGAGCCCTTCGTCCAACATCAAGCACGAAACCACTTCTTCTCATAAAGTCTATACCTAGAATACAACTCTAAATTTGGTGGTTCTTGGTTAAATGGCTGATTCGGAAAACATCGAAACAAAGATGTCATGTGTAAAATAAATCGGGAAATAAAATATCAAAAAAATATTTAGGTAGATAAAAAAAGAGAAAATAAATATTTTTTGTCGACTGTACGAATGGTTTTGATTTATTCGCTTATTAAAGACTATTTATTTTCGTCGATCAATAAGTCCCGAGGCCAAATCCATTCCATTCCAACACTTCTTTCACCTTTATTTGGATAAAATCTCATTTCTTGGCCAGTTTTGAGATATTCGAACACTACGCTGAGAGCTAGATCCGGAGAATATGCTGGATGGGGGAGCAATTCGAACTTCAATTCATACAATTTTACTATCGTAGCCAACAAATTGTGGCACGGTGCATTATCTTGGTGAAAGAACACATTTTCTTGTGCATTTGGATCCATTTTTTAATCTTTCTTTTCTTATGATAGTCGACGAATAAAATAAATTACGCATCCCAAAATACGAACTTCAAAACCTTACTGGCCGTCATTTAGGCACTCTCTGTGGATCCATGTTTCATCCAATGTCATCGACGCAAAAAATTCTGCTTGTTACGATTAAACAGTTCCAAACAGCGCTCTAAATCTTTAATGCTTTACGGTTTTTGATTTATAGTGATGTGTAAGTGAGACAAGTTGTGAGTAAGCGCATCACCCATTTCGATCTTTAAGGTGTCAGCTATCTCACACAACTTCACACGGTCTTGCAAATCGGTGTTGTGTACTTTTTTATCTTTTCCTGAATAACTGCCGAATTAAGGCGACCAGAACGTTCAACATCATCGGTGTTTGTACGGCCACGTTTCAATTCAGTAAACGAGTTTTTGGTGGTTCTTTTCGAAGAAGCTGAGTCCTTATAACACATATCAAGCCATTTCTATGGTTCAACGGTTACTAAAACAACTGTAACTTGCAAAGTAATAGTTGGTTGTTATAAAATTTTGTTATGTTATTTGAAGGTTGGTACTTTCTAAAACTCATATAAATTTTTTATTAGATGCCCCATCTATGTGTTAGGCTCGAAACTTATTTACTGACGGATATGAAGTTGTTTTAATATTTGAGGTTTTATACATCAAAGAATAGTTATCCTAATCTAACTTTCATTTCTAATTCTCATACTGAATTGATGAACTCTCGAAAGCCGCTTAGCATTGTTCTAATTTTTGCTTTAAATTCGATAAAATAAGTTCGACATTTTAATTTGCGATAATTTTTTACTATTAAAAGTTTTCCGATTACTTTATTTTCGGATATTAGAAAAGAAATTCTTAATTGATTTCTGAAATTTGGCCAACGCGGATGGAATTAGGTTATTTTCTAACTGATAATGGTGAGATTTTGTGTGTAGTATAAAAATTAGATTTCAAAACGGTTTTAGGAAGAAGTTCTACAATATGATGAATAAAACTATTCCATTTTATAACCAATCGAACAGACAGACGGATCGAAATGGTACTCTAATACTATGTTTGGAAGTAGTTCTGTAGATTTGCAAATAGATTTGAAAATTGTGATGCTAAACTGAGTTTTAATTCATTAAAGTAGGTTCTGACGGAATCTGAAAACTATCTTTGATAAAGTATTGGACAAGGATTTTTTGGATACAAAATTCTTGATAGCGTGTTCCCAATTTTGTCACATGATCGTAGAAATTCTTAAGGTTTTGTGGAATTGTTAAAGTAAACTTCAAACTCTCTGCGCGACCGGATCATAATCGGGATGGATTTTCAAGAAACTAGTACTCTCGGCAATCGAACCACTCCCACTTAAATTTTTATCACAATTGTTTGATAGAAATATGATTCAAAATGCTAATCATAATGCGTGAATTCCACAGTGAAACAAATTTTTTCAGTAAAATTAACACGAGAGAAAAATGTAAATCCTTTACTTGTTAGAGAGAAACAAAAAAATTTTTCGGTAAAATTTACTGGCAAAATAATAGGGTAAGTGGGGAAAATGTTGCCTTAAACAGTATGAAACTCTATACTTACTTTTTATGATAACATTTTTAACACACCTTCAGAAAATAGTATACGATGAGAAATATTTTTCGCACACTACGACAATTTTATGGCTGAAAAAATATTATAGTCAAATGTCAAGAGAAAAATGAAAAGCGGAATAATTTTTATGTGCCGCTACATACAACACGGTCATTGTAGGGTAAAATAAAATTTTGAAATTTTTTGTTTCGTTAAAATTATTTATTTTTAAATTTTTTAGGTTATATTTCCCCAAATCGGTCACTATTTTGACTACACATTTTTCTAAAACAAAAACATACAAAAGTTGCTGTCTTTATCGCTCTAACGTAATTTAAATACACTCTTCTCTTTTCGGTTTCCCAATTTTTACTGAAAAAATGTTTTACTGTGGAATCCACGCATTATTCTTTTCGGTGAATGGTTGTTTTCCGTAAACTGTGGTTTTCGGTGAATATTTTTTCGGTGGTTTATCGTTTTCGGTAGATTTCTGTTTTAAGATTAAGGTTTCGTTGAAAAGATTAAGGTTTCGGTGAACTGTTGTTTTGGGTGAATCGTGGTTTTTGGCGAAATGTCCATTCGAATAAGTGTTCGCCTGATGAAGCATCCTTACCTGGATTACGACTAATGAATGATCCATATAATTTATTAATACGGGTAGATGTCGTATGATGTTCCATTTGTTTAAGTGTTCTAATTGTATGAATTTATTTTACGATCCGTGTTCATGTGTTGATATGATTTAATATTTACCATGATTTGGTTTACTATTAAATGTTTACGATGATATGAACGGGATAATATTTTAATGAGATATTGAATGTGCAACAATAATTTAAGCAATTCATTGTTAAAACGCCATACTCTGTTCAACTAAACGAAAATATTAAAAATGTACTCGTATTCAGTAAGGTTCCTTTTTTCTACGAGTGTATATTGTCGGTATAAATATTAATTAAAATGTTAATGTTCTTCATTTTATTTTGCTGTAAATTTTTTTTTTATCTGATTTGGTGTTTCCTTCCTGCTATAAATTAGGAACATTAACTTTCAATTTGTATTTAACCTTCTGTTTTATCAGAATCATATACCATCCCATCAGTTGGTGTACACGGTACCTAAAGCTACTTAAGTGAGTTTATGTATTAAACATTAACATTATGAATGTTACAAGTAATTTTATTGGCTATGATAACGCTTGCTTATTACTATTTTATCATTTGATTGTGTCCAATTCAGTCTTCATTAAAGGGTTATAAAATAAACTTTAATATTGGAAATTTTCACTCCGTTTCTAATGAGAACTTTTTGCTATGTTAAATTTCTCATCTGCAATTTACTTCTCACAATTCTCTTAATATTCCGAAAATGTAGATAGTAATCGCCTAATTCATAAAATAATTCAAAATTATCTAACAGAATTTAATATACGAGTACCATAAAAATTCTTATCTTATGGGATTTCAATTAGATTTTTGTTTTGTTCTAAATGATTTCTATTTATTTATCAAATTATCGAACTATAACCATCATCAACGTATTGTATGCTTTACCCAAACCTCATTACAAATAAAATTGGAAAGTTTTACATTTCTAACCGATATTCGAGTATGTATAAATATATAAATGTATGTATAAATGTAGTATGTATGTATAAATGTAGGTACAAGATCAGAGCAGTTGTTTACATTTCAAAATTAATTTTGTCACAAGTGTGTGAAGTTAGTCAAATTTTGTCCCAAAAAATACTATGAAAACACCAAAATATACAAATTTAGATTACAAGTAAGTGCAAATAGTTTCTATAGGCCAATCTAAAAGTAATTCTGTTACGAGAAGAGAACTTGTCATGTTAGCCTTTAATGGCAGTACATACTCGAATAAGTTCCGTAACTATATCGAATTAAAACTAATAGCTAATTTTGTTTATTTTTAATATTTTAAAATTCAAATAATTAATTTTCCGATACAACCAATTGTACGTTTTTGTGTCATCGAGCTTCGTTCTGTCATATGGTAAATGAGTTAGTACTGCTAGCGTTTAAAATCGTATTTTTGGGGTACTGTTTTTCGTTACACAGGGTTTTTTTTTGTGGAGGTTAGTTTTTCGAATTGGCAATACTTTTTCCAGCGAATTTGACGGCTTTTTTGTGCTCACCGTACGCTACGTCTATTATACGGTCGAAATAATCGCTTATCCGAGCAAATAATTTGAAAACCAATCGATCATTTTCGTAGGTTAACAATCAACTGAAAATTTGGAGAAACAATCATTTCGTGTTTGGGTTAAATAACTAAAACTGGCTATAAGAAATTGTGGATCTTAGCTTTGAAAATGCACAGAAAACTGCAATATATGTGGAATTATTTCACAGGTGGCACCGAAATTCATATTAAAAAACCCCAAATTTGAGCCTAAGGCTAAAAATTTAAACATCGAAGATTGGAATTGAAATTTTGTTTAATGCATACAAAAAAGCTTAAGCCTACTGATTTGTTTTGGGCTAGAGTACTTATATTTATATAGACCTAAAAATAAAAAAATAAAAAAGTTTCAGCCCAAAAATTGATTTGCAGCGCCAGCGTATTTTGGGGGATACCATCGTTTTCCCGAATATTTTATTACCAAAATGATGTTTTTGACTAGATCAAAAACTTACTAGTAAGCAGTTTCTCATATTCCAAATTGCCAAAAATAAAAATGCCGAAAAATGTCCCAAATCACCTTTTGTAAATTTTTGATTTTACGGGCGAAAAAATTAATCTCAAAAAAAAACCCAAATTTTGCATTTAATTTTATATTTATTTAAGTAAATCAAGCTAAGTACTTTAGCATTCTTATTTTCAGACTAAATTCTTCCGAGTTCCCATATTTTTTTACCAGACCATTCTTTTGCACTTGGCGCCAAATTATCTGACCAAAATGAAATAGACACCCTTTAAATCACCCTTTATCACTTCCTTTATTAGTTTTCACAAATTGTAAATCACTCATTTTAATTAAATAATATGATATCGATTTAGAAAAATTATTTAATGATTTTATTTTTTCTAATCTTCCGCAAATAAAACCAGATGAGTCAAAATCTGCGCACGCAGATTGTGACTCATTTGGTTTTATTTTCGGCAAATTTTGGGATTTTTAATTCGATATTTTAATTTTTTGGAGATTTTGTGTTCGAGCAATTTTTTTTTTTTTGGTAAATATATTTTTAGTGTTATGGGTTTTGAGATTTTTGTTGTTTGGATAATTATTTTCGGGATTGCATTTTGGTTTTTTTTTCGCTTCTAAAATTTTTGGCCTTTCGATACCAACCCGTATTTTGGTTCTCTCGTATTTAATTTATTTGTTTTTAATTTCGTTGCATATTCTTGGGAAAAAATTTCATTACATTTTTCTATATAATACGACCCCAAAAACATCTTTGATCTTAAAATTTGAATGTTTGTAACATTGGACAAGGTTAGGTTAACCTAACCTAACATTGGACAAACATCATCGCGGAGAGGTATATATTTCATCACAATTGAAACAGAAATAATCGAGAGACTCTCCAGCTATACGGAATTGTATTCAAAAATAGAAATGCTGATCAAAAAATAAAAATATTATACAAATTTCCTCGATGATAGTGAGGATAATGAAAATGAAAATTGTAATAGTGAGTATGTACATAAGTATGTTCAAAACGAAATTCTTAAAATTAAAAATAAAGATATTAATTTCTAAATTGATAATGGTTTCCCGTTGTCATTAATAAATCTTAATGATTCGTTAAAATATTTTCAAAACAGAGATTTAAAAAAATCCGATACGAAACTAACGAGTTTCGAAATTCTAATATTTAAACTAGTCTAAAGACTTTTATTTATTTTGAAAATGTAGGAAATTTAGTTTACTTTCCGATGCTGGGGTCCGTTTTTTATTATTTTTGTTTTTTATGACTTTTTTTTGAGTCAAACAAAAATGTTTTTAATGAGAAACAAATCCCTAACTTTAAAACTGTCAACGAATTTTCCTGATGTTTCATTCTCGAATCCAAATGAGCAATTTTGTAGAGAATTTGAGAATCGTTTTAAAGTTTGGGATTTTTTCTCGTTAAAAAAATTTTTTGTTTCACTCAAAAAAAAAGTCATGAAAAACAAAAAATAACAAAAACCGGACCCCAGCATCAGAAAGTAGACTAAACTTCCTACATTTTCAAAATAAAAAAAATGTTTTTAGGCCGATATTTCACCAACATACAAGAGTTTGAAAATTGGTTATTTCTTCTAAAAATTTTACTGTTGCGTTTTTTGTTTTGCACAGTGTATATGTCATTGATTAAAAACAAATATCCTGTGTTAGGTCAGGAATGATTACGAAATTTAATTAAAAATTGGAACCACATTTCAGGAAATACAGAGATTAATACAATTGAAGAAATTAAAACATGAACTTGTATGGGCCAGAGACCTCTAAAAAAATACAAGAAATGTTAGGAACGCTGGTGGATTTTTTTTTTTCGAAAATAGACCTAACTAAAACATATTTACAATTAGAAGTTATGAAATCTGATCGGGAAATATTAACTTTGAGTATTCATAAAGGGTTATGTCAACCTCGATTGATTGATGTCTGGTATAGCGTCAGCTCCCTCAATATCTTAACATGAAATTGAAAAAATATTGACAGGCATCCCCGGCCTTATGTGAGGCACAAGCCAAACCAATATGCCTTATGTGAGGCACAAACAAAGCACAGGAAAGTTATCCATACATATACGTTGCCATCTTTTCCATTGTTTTTTAGATCTATCTCAACCAGTTATCCAGAGCTCCAATAGTTACGAAATATTTG
Organism: Nephrotoma appendiculata; assembly: GCA_947310385.1. Taxonomy (NCBI): domain Eukaryota; kingdom Metazoa; phylum Arthropoda; class Insecta; order Diptera; family Tipulidae; genus Nephrotoma; species Nephrotoma appendiculata. The sequence continues at coordinate 213,904,288 of OX371225.1, read as the reverse complement.
TTGAAATTCCCCTCTACATCCCCGTAGTTTCATATATTCCTCATCAGGGGACTAAGCGTCATGAGGGGCACAATTACCTCGAGCCCGTAAGAGTTCGTAAAGCCATTGGTTTCTTTTATTCCAAATTCCAAAGTGCACTAATACCATAAAAGCACTGCATGAGTTTAAGGGTGAATCATTTCGGGTATATAGGGGATGCTGTATAAGAGAGCAGTAAATTTCCAGCAGATAAAATGTGTTTTGCTATTTACCGCTAGAGGCATCACTATCACAAAAATGAAATTTTTTCTGCTGATATTTTTTACACCAGCAGAAAATTTTTGATATTTTTATGCAAATTAAAAATTCTCAGCAGAAAGTTTTATGAAAAATTAAAAAATTTATGAAAACGAAGAGAAAATGTAAGTTTAAACGTTTTGAAGCGATGAAAGTTAATTTTCTTTAAAAATGATTTGCTTATGTATAGTGTAAGCACTCTCAAAACATACTAAAATTATCATAATCATCATTATGCAAACATAGGGCAACATCAAGAAATGGCCATCGTTGAAAGCACTCCATACATTTCTGAAGTCATTTTAATGTGAAATGTTTTCATTTTTTTAACAAAAGTGTTAATATTTCACATTAAAATAACTTCAAAAATGTATGGAAGGCTACTGACGCCAAGTGTAAATCTTATGTTGCTCATATATATAGATTATGATCTCAGGTACCATAAAAACATACACCCAGCCAGGGTAGTTACAGGTGTGTTTTTCTAACACTTTTGTTAAAAAACTGAAAACATTTCACATTAAAATGACTTCAGAAATGTATGGAGTGCTTACAACGATGGCCATTTTTTTGATGTTTGTCTGTGTTTGCTAAATGATGATTATGATAATTTTAGTATGTTTTGAGAGTGCTTACACTATACATACGCAAATCGTTCAAAGAAAATTAACTTTCATCGCTTCATAACGTTTAAACATACATTTTCTCTTCTTTTTCATAAATTCTCTGATTTTTCATAAACATGTCTGCTTAGAATTTTTAATTTGTATAAAAATATCAAAAATTTTCTGCTGGTGTAAAAAAATATCAGCAGAAAATATTTCATTTTTATGATAGTGATGCCTCTAGCGGTGAATAGCAAAACACATTTTTTCTGCTGGAAAATTTCTGCTATCTTATACAGCATATATAGGAGTCTTTAACCCTTTGAAACCCGGCCCCAAACCCTTACAAGAATTAAATCAATTATAATGGTACTTAACTAATTGAAGAGCGCTGAAGTCAAATTCGTTGACCAAATTGACCTCCGGTGAATAGTTCCAGGGTCAGCTTCCGTCGACATATGTCGACAATTCGACTCATCGGTTGTAATATTTAAATAAAATATTTAAACAAATTTGAATGTATTTACTTCATATGTTTTTCGATTTATTTACAAATTATTTATCAATTCACCTATGTACATATAAGTGTTTTATAGTCATTTATAAGTTATCTAACAATAGCTAGATAATACTTAGTTTATTTAGTATATTTCAATATTTAATTAGGTTTAATGCTTATTTTGGTAATTTCATCACAGTATGTTATTCAGTCAACGTTTTAAGATTTATTAAATTAAAAAATAATCATTATTTCACATTGTTCATAAATGTTACTAAATAAAATCTCACATACAAATTTATTTATAATAAAAATCATGCAAGCAATTGTTCTTAGAATTAATGCACAAATGAACTTTTCACTTAGTAGAAAGTACTCTAGATGATCTTTTACAATTCGAATTTTTTACATTTACTCGATGAGTAGTTTTGTGATCAACCCCATCGTAGCGGATATATGTTTCCGGTCGACCTTCCGTCCATCGTACACTGGTCGTTGGTGATGATGTTGTGTCTTCGTATTTTTTTTTGTTTGTAGATTTTTTTAAACTAACCTTAGTTCCACTTCGAACAAATCACTCGTGATGCACCCTTGCAATCAGTGTTGCATCTACTAGCCGAGTGGCTTTGTTTAAATAAAGGCAGATGGCAGATGGTCTTCTCCGTCAAACCGGACATCATTTTTTTGTCGATTTTCCGTAAATCGTACAGGTAAAGCTGTTGTAACCGATGGGTTATCATTTTTCCTTTTGTTCGAATCTTTCTTGAAACTCATTTTGGTGAGACAACATCCTAATTTCAATTTGAAATCTTTTAATTTCATGTTATGCTGACAAAACTTCAAGTGGAACAAATACAAATGCAACTCTTCGTTCAATTTGTCCACATATGTTGACTTAATAGCAACCATTACACGGTCAGTATTAATGTCATTACCAGTAATGTCATTACCACTAAAAGTCTTGCGTCATTACTCCTTCATTATTTTACCACCTTAAACGATCAATATTAATGACATTAATTCCATCATTACTGCTGTGGTACTATTCTGGTAATTCCCTGGGAATAGGGAATTGGGGAAAGATTTTATATGTAATTTCTATTTAAAATGTTTTTTCCGGCCTACTGAGGAAAAAAGTTTGATGTAAATATTTATAAATTGGGAATAATTTTTCCATATCTAAATTGGTAGGGAAAATTATTCCCAATTTAACTTTGTTTTCAAAAAAATTAACACTAGCTTTTTACCTCAGTATGCCAGAAAAAAACATTTTAGATACAAATTACATATAAAATCTTTCCCCAATTCCTTATTCCCAGGGAATTATCAGAATAGTGCCACTGGAAGAAGTACATTTTTCTGTGAACAATTTTGTTTAATTTAAAATGGAGAATAAGGAAAAAGCGTGTGTTTTGCTATAATTTTTGCATTGTGCACTCGAAAAACCGTTCAACGAAAACTCTGGATGAAGAACTGGCTATCAAAGAGAGATAATTATTCTCATGTTGTTTTACTACGAGAAATAAGTATAACTGATGCAGATGACTACAAAAATTATTTTCGGATGAACCAAGATTAATTTGATGGAATATTGGAAATGGTCAAACCATTTCTTGTAAGGGAGAACACCACCATGAGGCAGAGCATTTCGGTGAATGAAAGATTAGCACTGACGTTAAGATATCTAGCTACAGGAAGAAGCTTTGAGGATTTGAAGTTTTCTACTATCATGTCACCTGTTTCAATAAGTCACGCTATTCTTGAAACATGCGAAGTTTTACTTTACGTTTTACAAGAGTATATTAAGGTACATATTTGTTTAAGGTTTATTAAATCAAACTTCAAGTATCAATTAGTTATAATAAATTCTTGTTATTTTTTTATTAGAAAATAAATTTATTTTTATGTTTTATACTTTAAAATTAGTAATAAAATCGTTTATTGTCACAAATTGTTCTTCACAAACAGGAGAAATGGACTGCGATTAATTTTTTTTCATTTTCAAATGTGGACATATTGTTGGTCTCATTGTTCGGTGTCATAAATCTAAAATTTCTGGTATCTACATTAATCTGTACGGAATGTCTGTGTAGATTTCCCAGGGTTGCCTCGAACATTATATCATTGATTGCTTTTTCAGCGTAAATTCTTTGTGTTTTTTCCAAATTATTTAATTTCACGCTCCAAGCCTTGCAAATATCAAGCATATTGTTCTGTTTTTCTTGCGAGTTATCTAAAAAATTGCAAGCTTTCTGAAGTAGCTCATTGCGTATTGCAGTTTGACCTACATTTTTGTGTGTTCTTACCGGTGGTGGTTGTGGTATTGGCAGAATAGATGATCTTGATGCAGATGATGCAGAACAAATCGCTCTTATCGGAGACCGTTCCCTGTTGTCCATAACATTACTTTTACTAGTCTAAAAAAAACAAAAAATTATTTGTATTTCTCTCGGCAGTGAAAGTCTATTTTTTTAATCTTATTTTAAATTCATTTTGTTTCAGTTTCCCAAAACTTAGGAAGAATGAGTTAAAATTTCTGATGATTTTGGAAATTCACATCAATTTTGGAACACCTTAGGGGCGATTGACCGCACGCATATTGCCATTAAAAAACCTAATAACTCAGGTGCCATGTATTTTAATTACAAAGGTTTTCATAGCATCGTACTGTTAGCTGTCGCTAATGCACGAAAGGAATTTTTAATGATTGATGCTGGGATGAATGGTCGAATTTCAGATGGAGGTGTTATGAATTATTCTAAATTTGGAGAGCTTCTACAGCAAAAAAAACTTAATTTACCAAAACCTAGTTTTTTACCAAACAAAAACAACGAAAATTGTCCATTTACGTTCGTTGCGGACGAGGCATTTGCTTTAAATGAAAATTTAATGAAACCGTTTTCCCAGAAATCTCTAAATTAAAATCGGCATAACTTCAATAAGAGATTGTCAAGAGCTCGTGTAACTGTCGAAAATGCTTTCGGAATTCTGGCATCAAGATTTTTAGTTTTCCAAAAAGCAATCAACCTTGAACCAAAAAAAGCTGAAACAATAACAATGGCATGTTGGTATCTGCACAATTTTTTAGTTAAGGGGACTACTGTTGATAATTATAGTCTTGTAGATTTACAGAGAAGTCTGAACCGAAACAGTACCTCAGATGCAAAGGAAATACGAAACAAATTTTGCAATTATTATAATAATGAAGGAAAATTGTGAAATTTTCATGTTTGTAAAACTTTGTAAATTTTGAATCAAATAAGTAAAAATATAACACATACGTATAAAATTAATAAATAACTACTATACCTCGTTGATTTCCTGCGCATTGGCATTCACTGGCTGTTCAAATTTATCTAAGAACTGCTGAGCATAAAAAACGTTGGACATTGGTTTATATACATTATCGGCGCTAGTGTCTGATCTCTTAGACAACAATTTTTTTTTTAATTCCTTTCGGTAGTTCGATCGCAGCGTATTAATTTATCGTTTAACGTTTTCACGAGTAGCTGTTGGTTTTATTTTTTTATAAATTATTAAAAGCTTAAAAGCTTATCTAAAGCTATATTTCGTTTGGTTTTGTTTATATAATTTGGGTTAGTTGGATTCCATAGTTCAGGCATAGTTTCATATATTTCGATGAAATTTCGAAGATCGTCGACGTCTTCGCTATTCAACACGCTACTAATTTCGCATGATTCGATTTCAGATGCTTCTCCAACTTGGTCATCTCCAGATGGTTCAAATTCATATTCGAATTGTTCATAATCAAACACATCACATGAATTATCCATATCAAATCTGTGGTCACAAGTTAAAACTGCTAAAGTCAATTTTCTCCATTATTCAGGAGAGCAGAATAACATATAAAAATTGAATTTGAAAAAATATGGAATTTACAGAAAATAGTTATCACACTAAAATAATGACTTAATTTACAGTCTTTTTAATGAAGTATTCGTGTCAAGTTTTTCTCAAATAATAACGTCACTATGACCAAAAGAACAAATTTACCAGTTTTGTCAAATATATTTTAATTAATTAAGATTGGTAAATTGCAGTTTGTCAGTTTTGCTGTAACAGCCATAAGTACACATGTAAAAAATAATTTTAAATAAAATATATTTTGGTAGTTTTGCTTTTAATTTTTATTTGTTTTTAGTTATGTATTTTAAAAAATTCAGTTTTAATTGAACAATAAAAAAAAAATTTGTAAAAAAAAAACTAAAAGATAAACAATTCATTACATTATGTTACAAACATTTCTTTTAAATCAATTTTCAGTATCAATTACATTTTCGTCATCCCCCTCTGTTAAATCGGGATGAAAATTTAATGAATTTTCCGATGATAGGTTTCTGTAGAAACCGTGAAATGTTGGGTCAATTAGTGGCAACAAATCCAAAAGATCCCGTTTTTTAGCATCACTAATTTTAATTGATTCATTGTAGCATTTCAGAAGTTGCTGCATGTCCAAATTATTAACACCACGTTTTTTTATTTTTAAAGTATTAAAAGGAAGTTTTCATCAAGAGAATTCTTATATTGAATAATCCCGAATTCTTTTGTATACTTTAGCCATTTTATTTTATTCCAAATAAACTTGTTGCCTTCTTGGTCAAGTTTGCGCCAGACGAATTTTTGTGTGTTTACTTGAGAAAAATTCAAAAAGTCATCTTGAATCATATCAATGACCTCAAATGGATTGGTGGATCTTATTCCTCTTATAAATTGACTCCAATCTCTTGGGATTTCAATTTTGAATTCTGTTCGTTTTTTTCTTCTTTCGGTGGTGGAGTGATCGACGTCACACACCATGTGTGTATGTCCGGTTTCTAAAAATTTATGTTCGATTTGCTGTATTGAATTAGATGAACAGACAAACATCATGAACATTATGGCTACCATTCCGTTTTTATTTTGTCCCACAAAATTATCACTATAAAATATTATATGATTTATATTTTGGGGTATTTGTGTGAGATGTTTATAAAGGCAAGCGGCAATTTCATTCCCACCACGTTTCGCTAGGCTCTCGTTCCACATGTAGCAGTATGGTTTACCGGTAGTACTATCGTGAATAGTCAAATTAAACGTCCACAACTGTCTTTTATAGAACGCCACAGATGTGTTGATGTGTTGAGATAAGGCGTCGGTAGACACTTTTGCAAATCGAAAGAGTAAACTTTCATATTGCTTGTCGATTGCGCTGTAGCCTTATCTTTTTTTTGGCTTCATATGCCATATCCGCTTCTAGGTGATGAATTTATTTTTCTTTGATTATAAGTTCCTTCTCTTCTCCAGATACAAAGCATAGTTTCGTTTTAAATACTTCGCATTTGTGACACGTATCGACTTTTGGACTTTTAAATTTGATATTAAGAGTTTTGAAAACCTCAGCGTATTTTGACATACAAACTGCATTGTCATGAGATTCGGCATATAGATTATACATCTTTGTTAAATTTAAATCGCTGTGTAAAAATTTCTGTACCGAGTCACGTCTGGTGTAATGTGACTCGTAAGCCGGAAACGAGTTGATATGATTTTCAACTTTCTTTAGGTTTTCTTCAGAGATCTTGTGAGACGGAGTCTTTTTTCCACGTTTATCAAGCATGCCGCTTTCTAATCCTAACTTTTTGTGTATTACTGAGTTAATAAAATTTTGCGTTTCTCCAAAAGTGTTAACAAAACATGTACGACAAACTTTAATTTTGTTGTTATTACATTCCAAAAAGTAAGATGAACTATGCGTACGATTTCGTGGATTACTATTACTTTTGGTCATTGATTGTGTTTTTTTCTCATTAACCTCTATTAAACCGGCTATATAAATAACTCTAAGGTTATATTCACCCAAAGCCCAATAAGCGTCGAATAATTCTTTTTGCTCAGTGTTTTTTATTTTTTCAATACATTTTTTTCTACAGTACTGCAGTGGTTTTATTGTCCTTTCCGCTACCTCTTTACCAGATTTAGTTGTGTATCCTGCTCCGAAATTTTTTCCTTTCCTTTTTACTTGAACACGATGGGGCTAGATTATTTTCTATTTCTGTAGCCATTTGCTCGATTTCTGCTTCAAAAATAGAGTCATCGCTATTACCTTCATCAGAGGGTTCATATTCGGGACCTCGATCACTATCGTAAATTTCTTCTTCGATAGTTTCATCAATTGTCAAATCACGTACTTCTGCAGTAACTATAGAGTTACTGATATTTGAAACCGTTTCATTGTTTGGGAGAGCTGGTATATTTAAAATATTGTTTTCTACTTGTGGCAAAGTTTTCGCACAACATAAAGATTCTGTATATGGCTCACTTTCATTATCAATTGCATCAATTTTTTCAAATCTTAGTGTTTTGTTTGGTGGATGATCTAAAACATTAAACAAGAATAATATTAATTTTGATAAAAATATGTATTCGTATACACAAAAAATAGATTTACTCACCGTTTGATCGCGGGATGTCCGTTTGGTTTGAACGGCTTTTTTTAGAGCCATTTCTACCATTAACTTAGATCTATACATTGCACTTTTTAATCAAAAAAAATCAACTAGAAATAACGTACTTTATCGGCAAAAACTAAAAAAAATAATTCACAGCACTAGGAATAATTAGTAAAATACAGTTTATTTTAGATTTTATGAGAAATATGGTACGACACAATTAACAAATTCTATTCAAGCAATTTTTCCAAATTTATTTTTATTAAAACAGTTTAAAAGTACGTTTGGAATAACTAATTAACTCCGATTATATTTCACAATAAAACACTAATGCATTTGGAATAACTGTTAAATTTGAGTTTAACTTTTTACAAAAAAGAAGTTAATAAGGACATAACTACTAAACTCGTCACTTTATCACTTTTTCCAAATTATAAATGAATCAAATTAACTAAACTTGCTTAATATGTTCCTGCTTAGGTAGATTTTTTGAGTTTACCAGTTTTTCCAAAATACAAAGTAAATTAATTTGAGTTTATATACATTTATTTGTTATTTAGCATAGAATAACATTTTGACAAATCTGATTAAATCAGTTGACGCATTTTTTCGTGGAGATTTTAGATATTAAACAATACCAATATTTGGTAAAGTCGACTTTAGCACTTTTAACTTGTGACCACAGAAATATTTTCTTTTCTTTTTTTTTAATATAAATCTTGTCTAGATAACCTAAAAATATGATTCACGTTCACATTATCGGGTTATCATATTTATATAATTATTATAATATTTTCTTATAAAGGAAATATAATTATATTTAGCTTCATGAAGATTAAGATAATTATATCTTCTTTGTAAAAAATAAACTTATTCTAAAAATAACCCTTTTTCAACCAAAAAAACAAACAAATTGGCTTAATTTTAGTCCAACCCACACAAATGTGTGACGAAAAAACAATAGTATGTAATGGCGTTCTTGATAAAAAATTCGCTTCATTTGAAGTACAACCAACACAATTGTGCGTATAGATATAATGTTTTTTTCGGACGAAAATAAGTTAAAAAGGAATTCACAAATGTGTAACTTGGTTGAAAACACATACCAAAATAAATTTTTGACATGGTACTTTTGCCCTACCCGCACAATTATGTTAGTAAATCACTAAAGGGATAAAATTATTATAAAAAAATAAAATTATTATTATACCCGGCTAATATTTTTATTGACAACCAGTAGTAGTCAAAACGGACAACAGAGTAATGAAGCAGTAATGACGCAAAACCTACACACGGTCATTAATATTGACAGTATCCCCACCAAGCATCAGTAATGATGACAAAAAATCAGAAAATCCGGATTTTCATCATTACCGACCATCATTCCTCATTACTTCAAGTTACACAATCAATATTACTGTCATTATTAATAAGTAATGACATTAATACTGACCGTGTAATGGTTGCTAATGAAAAAAAATTCCATTACCTTTGAGGCGATTTATCAACATACTTTGACGTGTATTTTAACTATCATAGGAGCTTGAAATGAATAAAAACATTATAATTTTTTCTGTAGTGCATATTTACGACATTCAGAAACACGAAATATAAAATGGTTTTAACCTTACAATAATATTATACTATATAAAATTGAATTTTTTGCTTACCTTACGTGGAAGTAATATTTTGGCGGGAACGTTTGACACAAAAATCATTATTGCTATGTCACTACACTCAAACACAGTGTTGACTTCCAATTAGTGATAAAACATATATAATATCAAACACACCAAATACACGGAAATAGTAAAGCAGAAAATGACTATAAAAACATGTAAACATATGTTGACACCAGTTCTCAAAGGGTTAAGAAGCAGCAGTTTTTTCCAATTTTTATTCCGACATTTACCGATTTCGAACTTTTACCGTAACATATACTATACATAACATACATATACTATTTAGTGATTATTGCGATTCTCCACTTGTAATTTGGTCGAAAAAATGATATAACTAGACGGTAATAGCAGGTAGTGTCTATATTAGCAATATCTGAAATATAAAATTTGCTTAATAAGTCAAAGAAGAACTGATTTTATTTATTTTTATTTCTCATTACATCGAAACAGTGTTAGAATTTAAGGAAAGCTTTTTTGTTGTAATCCAAATGAGTTTTTGCTCAGGATAAAATATCTTTTACTTAATTTTAGCTGTTTAATCAAAAGGTGCCATCGAAATTATATGTTCTAATTAGAAAAACCAACTTTTGTCAATATCTCCCTCGTAACTAATGAATTTCTAGTTCATTCAAGATTACCACCATATAAAAATTTCAATTTAATCTGGGCATATGTAGATACACACATATTTCGCCAACGACTTTCATATATCTCACACAAATGCGATTGAATGGTAGGCAGTACTTGCAAGTGTATCTTCCATCTTTAAATAATTTTTGGGATGAAATGTGTGCATTCGATAACAAAGAACAAACAAACACCAGAAAGTCGGCAAACAAACCTACCCCTATAATAGTAAAGTTTATCACCCATTTGTGGAACGACCTCGATTTATTGTTAAGATCACGTAAGCCAAGGATCGCCTGTATATTACATTAATATATCGATATTATAGAAGTAAACAGAAAAACACCCAGAGATAAAAAATGGGAAAATAAAATACGATTTTTCGTTCGGAAATATATACGTCAAGATTAATATCTAACAAAATGTATCCAAGGAATAGAAAAAAAGATTCCAATAAAATGATAAATAAAACAATTTTTGTAAATGTATAGGTTTTATATTTATTGGTAAATCGCATTAGTTGTTGTAATTTCGCCTTTTAAAGTATTATCCAATTCTTTTTATCGAATCCTTGTTATAACAAATGAGTTTTCTTTTTCCCACTTTTGTTGTAAATACGTACAAGGATTATTCGCAAGGTTATTTCTTGGAACAAAACGATAGTGTTATCATGCCAACCATGCCATCAATATCATAATTTTTTTATTTATAAAATATAGAACTAAATTATCAACTCAATTAGGTTAGTTTTTCCAACCTCAACATTATTATTATTGAGTATCATCCTCATCATCAACATTAATATACATTATTATTACTATTGTTATTATTATTTTATGGCTTTTATTATAAAACAATAAAATCTTTTTGTTCTCGTTTTCGTATTCATGTGTAAGAGGAATACGTAAGAAATTGAATGAAAAGCATTTTTTCTTGAACTTTATGCCTTGCGGAAATTTTCTTTTTTTTTCGTTTTATACTTTTTTTATGTATTCAATGGAAATAACTAAAGACATAAAGATTCTTTCCAAAATGGAAAATAAGAACTTTTCTTCAAATTCTTAACATGTTTTTAACAAGCTTCTTACCAAGTTTTAATAACTATAATCTTAAATTATTATACTTTTACCTATCGAAATATAAAGTAAATGTAATTGGTAATCGTGTGAAAATTTAAGGTTTTCTTCAGATGTTAAGGAGTTTCTTTAGTATGAATCGGGGATACTCGCTCCGGTTGTGCATAAAACTAAATTCTTTAAAGTTGCATTACAAAACTTGCACTCGTTAAATTTTAAATCATTGGGCTCTTAACGCTTCTAGGACTTTAACCACTGATATTATCCCGGTCACTACTTCACCATTACCTCCTTTCGCTACGTCCACCCGGTAATTACCCCCACCATTACCCCAGGGTATAATCTCCAGCCATTATTCTCCCGGTAATTATTCATTACGTTGAAAAAAAACATCTATATTAAAGTCACCAATGATTATAACGCATTTAAACAGTGACAGCATTTTATCCATTTTACGGAAAAGAATTTCAGTTGGAGTTTTTGGAAAAAAATCGTAAGAAATTCAAACTTAACAAAAAATAAACGTTAATTTAGTAATAATTAATATATGTACAAATACACTTGGACGCAAAAAATTCACACGTTGATCAATTTTCACCAAAAGTTCAAAAATATGAAAAAATTCAATGTTTGTTTAATTTTCTTGAATGCAGATTCTATGACTATTTCAACACCTATCGAGTGATACCTTTTTCTACTTATGCCGTGCCAATAAAGTGTTTTTTGGCGTCAGCATCTGAAGTACACTTTTTTATGAATTTGTCAGCATGAAAATTAGTGGTAAAATCGAATTAAAACAGCAAAGTTATTTCATTTTTAAAAATATATATTTTAAAAATAATAAAGAGTTGAAAGTTTCAAGAATCAGACGGGTTCTTGTTTTTGATTAAATGACGCCTGCTGGGGAAAAAACTCGTTCAGTGGCGGTTCACGTTGGCTTAATTGTTATAGCGCGTTGAATAACAGAACCAATATATTTGATTGTTTTTTTAAAGGAATCTAGTTTACGAAACTGTATTTTAAGCTCGCTGTATCTATCGATCTCTGTATTTGCAGTTGCGTTTAATTGCAGCGTTATTCCGCTAATGGTGTTCTGGAGTTCTTTCTGCAGTTCATTCAATAATTTATAGACTCCTTCTGCTGTGATGATTCGCACTATTTTTGCTGAGTTCCATAACAGCAGCTTCTATCGGCATGATAACATCTAGTATGTTTTGTAAAACCCATATATCACTTTCAGAAACTGTTTATTGTTTACACTATAGGTTAACTTCAAAAATCGTCTAAGCATTATACTCAACAAATTACAGCGCGCTTCCAGCATGACGAATTCCAGCATGTCCAATTTAAACCAAATTTTTCCCCACATTGCTGTGGAATATTTCGTTGCAAAATTGAGTATTTTGCAGGAAATACCTAAAACATCCTTATCATATTTCTTTAAACATCCTGATAATAATTCTTACTTTTAAATTGCACAAAATCAGGGGTTTAACATTTTGCTTGAGTACACAGAGTACGATTCAAATTTTTTTGTATTTGAAATTGAATCAAAAAATTAAAAATCGAATATTCGTTACAAAATATTGGAATATCAAAAAGTGCAAAACAAGCCGAATATATTCGAATATCGAATATTCTAAGAGGCCACATCCACCACCAACAATCGACAGACGAAATAAATGGAATTGCGTGATTCTTTTAGTACAAAACCCAACTTCATTGTTAAATATTTAATAGACTTTCAATGTCATAAATTTTATAACAGAATGCCCGCCCCCGTGAGAATGCCCGTGGACCCCCTAGGTGGCAGATTAATCGCTGTATTGTTCAGTTGATCTGAAATAATGTTATTGTTATGGATAATATTACAGTTATGAGCAAGATAGTCAAGATTCATTTTGTTATTTTAAGATTTGCAAAACTATAAATTACACTAAAAACCTGAAGAAACCACTGGAAAAACAAAAATTACTCCCTGATCATTACCCACAAACATTTACCCGCCGAGCATGGCGTTCGTCTAGGTTTGTATCGAAAAACCCGGTGAGGTGAGGAATGGAAGGAAATATTGGAAGTGTGGAAATATTTTGTGAAAAAAGAATTTCAATTTCAAGTTGCATTTGCCGCGGCATCAATAGGTACCACACCAAGCGGTAATAAAAAACTGCTCTTCACTGCTACTCATAACCCTGATAAAATTGATACAATTCGATTTTCCTATTAAAGCAAAACAAACTGCGGCACTGCTTGGTGTGGATTGTTTGGAACTTGCTTTTTGTTAAGTTTCATCCTTAAGGGACACATAAGTATTATACTATGAGTATAATAGAAAAAATTAAGGGGTGACTAATTAAAAAACACTTTTTAATAAACACATTTTACTAAACACTTTTTTTATTTCCCAAAAATTTAATTTAATTAAAATTTTGTCCAAAAAGTTTAAAAAATCGCTTGATCGATTTCGACATGTTTGGTCATCATCACAAGTATCTACTGGATTTGTAAAAATAAAAATTTAGTTAAATATAGTAGGAAAAGCGCAAACAAAGGAGAAACAAAAAGTAGCGAATAGAAATTAATGTATTGTTAGTCCCAACCATATTTTGTTTATACGGACTTTTTTTTTAAATAAATAAGGGGGATAGCAGGTAAGCGATTAGTCATCGACTGAGTAACAAAATTCAAGGTATAGTGAAGTACATTTAATTACCCCACGTATTAGTCATATCATTACGAGCGTGAGAATAGAACAGGGTGAGATCCGGAATTGTTGAGAAACTGATTTCGTTCTGTTCGTTAAAGATATTTTGATTAAGGAATATGGATTTACGAATTTCGTAAGATTCTAAGGTATCTAAATTTCTGCTTTTTGGTTGTATATGTAATATGTCTAAATTGTTCAAGCTAGCTGTGTGATTTTCTAAAGTTAAATGGTTATGAAAAGTTGATTGATTGCAACTAGATAAATGTTCTTTAGATCTAACTCCAAAATTTCGTCCAGTCGGTCCAACATAGGAGAAACTACATTCATTGAATCTTATAAATACCAGACTTGAAAAGGCGATCAATTCTAACAAGTCGAAATCGATCGAGTGACTTTTTAAACTTTTTGGACAAATTTTTTAATTAAAATATTCAATAATTAAATTTTTGCGAAATAAAAAACAATTGTTTAGTAAAATGTGTTTATTAAGTGTTAGTGTGGTTATTCAAGTGCCTAAGACAAATAGTGTTAAACTATAAACTAAACATCATCATGATATGTTCAATTAATATTTTACACAACAACTTAGCTGAAATCTGAACATCTTAGCAGAAATCAAAAAAAAAATTCTGGTGGGGAGTAAAAATGCGGTGCATAATAGAAACCGAAGCAAATTTATTTGTTTTCTCACTTCGACGTGTGCAAATGTTTGCATCTATTTCATTCTGATATCAACTTTTGTATTACTGGGGGTGATTTGTAAAGCGAAAAATTAAACCTACCGAACTTTTGGTAAAACTGTCTTGTATAGGGTGATTTTTTAAGCGTTTGTTTTATAATTTTCAAAAAAAAAAAACAGTAGAGTAGAATGAATTTATGAAATTCTTATTTGAATCGATAAATCAATGTTGGCCATTTACTTTTTAAATATTATTTCATGTAATGTTGGCCACGGCTACGTTTTAAGTGATCCATGCAAGGTATCTAATTTTTCGCTACTTTTTCGAGCATCCCGGCTGGTATCTCGCTAATGATATGTTTGATGATGTCTTCCAATTCTGCAAATGTTGTCGGTTTAGTGGCATAGACGATAGACTTCACGTAACCCCATAAAAAAAGGCAATTCACCGGAATAAATTGCTCACTGAACTCACTTCTCAATAAGTTGATGGTTTCGCGAGCTGAGAGGCATTTGACGCCGTCTTGCTGAAACGACCATCGACTAGATTCAGTTCATGCATTTTGAGCAAACAAAAAAGGTAACATTGCCCATAAACCCGTAAATCGCACGAAACAGTGTTTTTCTGAATGTATGGGCAGTTTTTCCATTGCCTGCGGCTGTTCATCACACCATTTTCGGCAATTTTGCTTATTTTAACGTACCAATTTAACCAAAAATGAGTTTCGTCGCTGAACACAATTTTTCAGTAAAAAAAAAAAAACAGATGTTCCTCAAGATGTTCTAAGATTCACTCACCAAAACTTCGACGCTGTGGCAATAGGAAATGGCAATGCTAACTGAAAACCATTGACTTTGACAGATATTGCTAATTATGCGTGATTTGTCAAAAACATATACACAAAATCAAAGAACATTATCCCCACCTAATTGTGAAAAAACCAACAAGATCAACCCTTGTTGTTTGAAAATTTATTCTGTAAATGTATTTAAATCTTTTAATTCTTTGTACACCACTGCAAAAATTGAAACAGCTCATTCAGGAACTGCCACTTCCAGTACACAGATTTTCACAAAATTTCGTTCACTCACAATCCCTCAGCTTTATATCGAAATATTTGCAACGGAAAAGCTTTTACGGAACCTGCCACTTCCGGTAAACCGATTTTGAGTAATCAATGGGATCTCTCAATTTAAGGGAGACGCTTAAGTAAGAAGTTTCACCACGATCGTTAATCCATCTGGGCTGTTGAAAACCAATAACATTTAGTCTGCACGACACCAAGTGACCAAGCACAGAGATTTTTTAAATTTGCCTGGGTGACGATGATCGTTCGGGACGTCCAAAAGCACTGATGAAAACATCGCTCAAGTTCACCAAATGGTGGTAAGTAACTGTCGAATTAAAGTAAGAGAGATAGAAGAGGCTATAGATATGTCCAAAGAACGTGTTTGTCAGTTTGTCGCATATTGAATCAAGATTTATGCATGAGAACGCTGTTCGCAGGTTGGCTGTCGCGTTTGCTCACTTTGGACTTGGAACGTATTCGAATGAACATTTCCAACGTTGGTGCAGTCTAGGTACTATAAATCAGAGTTTTTGTGCCGGCTAATTACTGTTGATGAAACTTGGATTCACCATTAGACTCCAGATTTAAAAGTATAGTATAAACACTGGACTGCCAAAGGGAAATATCGGATCCACATAACAAAGACCGTTTCTTCGACTCGGAAAGTGATGGTGGCAGTTTTCTTAGACAGACATGGAGTTATCTTAATCGATTATCTTCAAAAAGGGAAAACCATTAGAGGAGCGTACTTCGCAGCATTACTTGGCAAGCTGGAAGAAGAAATTGCTGAAAAATGGCCTTATTTGCAGAAAAAAGAGTTTGTCTTACATCTCAACGAATTACGGTTTGAACTGCCTGGCACTCTCATTATAATCCAGATGTAGCCCCAAGAAACGTTTTTGCTCCCTAAGCTAAAAATTGCGGTCGGAGGACAGAGACTTCCCTAAATAACTTCGTAAATAACTACCTTGCAAAGAAAGGCCCCGAGTACTGCTTGGACGGATTGAAGATAAGTGTATAGATTTATAAGGAGACTATGTTGAGAAATAAAAATAAATTTGAAGAAAAAATGTCTTGTATCTTTGTTAGGTCGGAAACCTTTCAGACAACCGTTAGTTAAAATGAAAATTGAGTTTATGAGTGATTTTTAGATGAAATTCTTCTTCGGGTATTGATTATATCGACATATTAGACGGAAATAGGATTCTACCGTAATTTCTTTATGAAGCTGTGGAAAGTAACCAACTGGAAGAGAATTATTTCAGTTCGTTTTATAAACGATAATGAAAATAATTATTATTAAATGAAAATCGCTTTAACGATCATAATTACGAACTAGCTGACCTGTGACTGAATAATCAGCCACGTGAATACATTTTATTCAATTTTTGGTTAAGAAATGATTAAGGAGATTTTTAAGATGTAAATTTGATGCACGTTTATCAAAAATAAAGTAAATTCATATACGCGGATAATTTTTGTCTTAAACGGCAAGCACGCGCTCAAATGCACACAGTATGATTTACGTGCCAAGTCAAATATTCATATCTCAAACAGGAAGCGCGCACTCGGGATCACATGATCACTTACGCGCCCAAAACAATTATTCAAATCCCAACTTCGGCTGGAGACATTTTCATTATCCACTGCAGCAGTTGTTTTACGAAATGCATTAAACTGTTTTTCGTTTAGAAGTTGGATTCGTAATTCAGCTTCTTGGGCTTCTCGAACTGTAACGAAAACTTTGCTTCTACGGGACTTCTCGATGGAGTTGGTAAGCCGATCATAGCTCAAGAAAGTCCGTGCTGTTAAGAATTATGTTGATATCGTAGAGAGCCAAATTTTTGGCTACATTTTCAATATGTTGCCGGCTGTAATCAAGGGTCATGTTATCTGCATACATACTTTATAAAGAGATTAAGAGGTTTTGAAGGTGGACAAAAAGACTCATCACGGCATAACTATGCATTTTCGACTCGATAAAAAATAATTTGATATCGCGATTTTCAACAAAGTAGCTGACATCTGGAGAACAAAATATAAATCATAGTTTGCTATGAAGCAAGTGCGACTAAAACTGTCATAACAATGAATTTGACAATTCTCGCCCCCTTCTAGACGTAGAAAACAACGCTATCCACATTCGATGAAAATCGCTAATAATAAGTTCAGGGTTTTAATAAAGCAAACTCATGACAAGCTCACATAGCGTCAAATCTTTGAAATGTTTTGAAACCACCTGAGGTACCCGTTTCAGGTACTTCCCGGTGGAATTTTTCCGATTTTTCTAGCCTATGCACAATATTTATGTTGATCTACCCTGAAAAAATCTAACAGATCGGATCGTGGTTAGTGCTCATTTTAGGGTTGAGTATGAACAAATTATTAAGAATATTAATATAATAGATAGATAGAAGAATGATAGAAGCTGACCTTCGACTGAATAATCAGTCACGTGAATACATTTTATTGAATTTTTGGCTAAGAAATAATTAAGAAGATTTTTTAAGATGTAAATTTGATGCACTTTTATCAAAAATAAAGTAAATTCATGTACGCGGTTAATTTTTAAGTCTTAAATAGATAGAGTGTCATTACAAAATTGTATTTTTTACACTCACAACTATTAACACCAAAATGTATGTAAAATCATTTTATGTTCTCTGTTTTGTTTAATTGAGATTCAATTTCGAATTTTCTACTAATTTTGTCATCACAGTGTGTCATCACAAAAACATCGGCATTTTTAATAAATTTTGTCATTGTCACGGTGTAATGTGCATGATCATAGGGTCTATTTTTTAATTCATCCCGAGCAGGCAGTGCACTGACAAAAAATACTCCGTATTTTTTTTATTCAACCTGGGTAATTTTACTCTGCACACTGCGTTTTTATTTGTGAACTGTGCTTACACCGAGCTTACTCGGTTCTTCAAATTTTACTCTGATATTAATGCCAGTGTACGAAGAGTGTGCAAAGTAAAAAACAATTTTTTACTCTATGCGCACCGGATAATTTTACCCAGTACAACCTTTGCTTGGTGTACACTACCCGGTAAACCTGCTTGCTCGGATTGAATTAAAAAATAGACCCATAGATTCAATATAAACATATTTTGTCATGGCATTCTGGCGTCGTGACAAAATTTTGCTGAAAACACCTGAGGTACCCGTTTCAGGTACTTCACGGTGGAATTTTTCCGATTTTTCTAGCAAAGGCACACCGCTATATTTATGTCGACCTACCCTGAAAAATTTAAAAGGATCGGATCATGTTTAGGGGTCATTTTAGGGATGCTGTTTGGTATTGTAATTTAAATTATAAAGAAGCTTTTTGATTGTTTTAAATAAAATTGGTATAGTATATATTTATTCATTATGGCTTTATTCCATGGGAAAAATCTGCTATCAGCAAAAATAAAAGCAAGAAAAAATATAGATTTTACTGGTTGTGCACGAAACAAAAATGTTCTCAGTAAAATTTTACTGAGAGAACAATTGTGATGTATTGTTCACACATCTACATAAAATGTATGAAAAGAAAAGAAATTTTTCTCACACTCATACAGCATAAAGCTCGATTTATATTATCCGTTCCTTTCAGTTCCTTCATTTATTGTATCAGACAAAAAAAAACATTGTTACATATATTTTATATAGTAGTATTTATATTATCCGTTCCTACACTTACGAAACGGATAATAGAAAGAATGTTTTTTTTTGTCTGATACAATAAATGAAGGAACTGAAAGGAACGTATAATATAAATCGAGCTTAAGTCGTTCGCCATTTTCATAGTCAAATGTCGATTTGTTTTTTTTTCGAGTTTAAATTTGTTAACGTTAGTGGATTTTGTGGTATACGCATATATCAAAATTAAAATATTAAAATATTTAAAAAAAGAAATCGAAATTACGAAAATGTACAAATTAAAACTTTTATGAAATTTTCAGATTAGGCATGATTCACAAAGTCAATGTTTTCAGCGTTGTTTTCCGATTGTAATTTTTTGTTGTTGTTTTATTCACGATATTAGTAAGGAAATCCACCAATCTCATATAAAAACTTACCTTAAAAAAAACACGTTTTCTACCAATTTTATAATAATATATAGTGGTTAAAGCGCTGAAAACAACGGCGATAGTAATTTTGGTAGTTTTCAATGTTGTTTTCAGCGTTTGAACCACTATATGTTTTAAAACTGATCGATTGTCGATATTTTTTTGTAAATAAATGCTAAATGTCAAAATTATCACTTGAAGAAGATTTAGAACAAATTGAGGCAAAAATTAGCCGTGAGGGCCGTGCAAATACACAAATCCAATTTGGAGTGGAGGTTACACAAAAACCGAAAAAAATTAACCATCCAGCATCTCAAATTCAGTCCTGTGGAAAATGATGAATAATTAATAATAAATTTTAGAAAAGTAGTTTTTATAATTGAAAAACTCTGATCCTGATTAAGGAGGTAATACCCTAAAAATAATGCAAAACATAACAAAATTTTGTACGTTTCTTCGTTGGATTACTTATACTCTACTATTCGGATATGTTTTCCATCAATAGTATCAACGCAGTTGGAAAAGTCCCACCGTTGGTTGAACCCTTCAGCTGTTTCCAACCACGTAGCTTTGGTTGGAGCTGATAACGACTTTTATTTTAAAATTAGCTAAATGGCATTCAATGAGTCCTGTATCGCAACATAAATTGTTGATTTCCCTAGTGAAAAGCATAACTGATAGAAGCTTCACTGTCTCCGCTGGTAAGATATCTATTAGAGAATGAAAAATAATTTAGTTTGTGTTTTGAATGAATTATAAACACCCATTTATATTTACCTTAAAGTTAACGCTAATTTTGTCGAAGGAGGAATCGAAGTTCTTATTATATTCGACTTTGTTATTTGTGGGCCGACACATTCGAGTAAAATTAAAAAAATGATTCTTCATCGTTTAATCGCATCTAATTTAATAACACTTGGGCTCCATGCGAGTTACGATTTTCCTCTAATAAAATTGAACGGGCTCACAATCTACGATCTTTTTTTCTTTGTTTTTTCTTGTTTCTGCGGCCGCACCAATTGGACGCTGGCTGTTGATACTCAACAAGGTGCATAATATCGTATGTACTTTAGTTTCAAGTATAATAACTTGCTTGGTCAACTAATATACGCTCATCGTATGTGCTGTATTATATTCATTCATAATAATATGCTAAGTAAACTAAATTTATGTATAAAAACCGTAGAAATTATAATAAAGAATCAGTTGTAAAACAAGAACCTCGTAATATATTTGTGTGCCCTCACCAGTGGTAAGCCACAAATACTAATTAACTACAACAAATTTACATTTGGTCCTTCGAGTTATAAATAAGAACCACGCTTGGAAATACATTTCTAAAAATTTCAAAACCAACATAACATCGAAGATGGATACTATCAAAGCTTTGTGTGAGCAAACACAAACTGGAAAATTAATAAACAAAATAAGAACAAACGTTAAAAAAGATTCAGCTGTTAGAAAAACTGTTAAATATTGTGATGAAAGACTCACAAATATACAGCTGCTCTTTGACAAATTTTCAACTGTGGATGCTGCTTTGGTACATACACTCGACAAAAATCATCCGTATGTAGTCGAAAAATTCTTCGATCAAGTCAAAACTGCATATGAAGAAACTAAAACAACCCTCAAAGATGCCCGAGACAAGGCTATGCCAGCTAATTCATCTGACACAAATGATGAGATGAACAAAAACGCGGCAGATACTTCTTCATACGTTCTAGAAGACAACGATGATGACGATACTGAGGTGTTCCCGGAAATTGACGTCGCCGACCAAGAACAACAAAAGCGATACAAGATCCAAAACAAAAAAGCAAATATGCTACGCACCAACATAAATGGCATAATGGAATTCATTAGTAGCACTGAACCACACAGCAAATCATTTTATGAGATGAAAATGAAATTATTAAATACTTCCTGGATTACCTTCACAAACAACCACGAAGAAATATTGAGCAACGCAACCGAAGAAGAACTCGGCAATAAATATTTTGGTGAGAAAACTTACGAGACACTTCAACAAGAATATGAATTCGCGAACATTCATCTTCAAGATCAACTGGAAAGTATCAGCAAGGAAGAAACTGATAATACCCATTCCAGGATAAAACTCCCTCGGATAGAAATAGCGCATTTCTATGGGAACTGTAAGCAATGGCCAAGCTTTCAAAACTTATTCACTAAAATGATTCACTGCAACAAGGAGTTATCCAGTGTGGAGAAAATGCATTACTTACTCTCAGTAATCCGAGGTGATGCAGCCAAACTAATAAGTCACCTCACCGTATCAAAAGAAAATTACTCTACCGCTTAGAATATTTTACTCTCTAGATACGAGGATAAAAGACTTATATCAAACACCTTTATTGATACGATTATGGAGTTACCTGTCATTCAGATAGAATCTGCAAATCACTTAAGAACGCTACATGACACAGTCATAGAATGTCTGCATGCCCTAAAGAATCAAGGAATAAACACAGATTCTTGGGATGCAATACTCATAAACATTTTGACACGGAAGTTGGATAGAGAGACACATCGGCTGTATGAAACATCACTTAAAAATCCAAAGGATATTCAAACAGTGAAAGACTTCCTGAACTTTCTTCAATTACGATTCCAATCACTTGGAGTACCATCCAGAGAAAACGTCAACAAAAAAAGAGATCAGCAATCTACTCCAGTTCGGAAGGCAGCAAATGTCATAGTGGGCAAAAAACAAGCGAAATGCAGTTATTGCTATGAAGAACACAATCTACCAGAATGCAAGAAATTTCAGAACTTGCCACACACCGAGAGAACCAAGGCAATTTGTTATCAACCATTATGTCGGCGCTGTCTGCTTCCAAGGCACAAAAATCCATGCTTAAAAAGCTGTGACCTATGTAAGGGTGCTCATCACAGCCTGCTTCATTGTAACGACAATCCAAAGGGAGTCGGTAAATCTCAACCACCAACACAACCGGCTATACAGTCAGGACATACGTGGAACCGTAATTGCATATTGTTAGGCACTGCTATGGTAAAAGCATCTTCTAACACTTCCGAAGAGCTTCTTCGCGTTTTAGTTGACCCTGGATCACAGGCTACGTTCATAACAGAAGAGGCTTGCGACAAGCTAAAACTAACAAAGTTCAATGCGCACGCAGACATCATTGGAATGGAAAAAACAGAAGCCGGAACAGCAAGTTCAGTCGTTGAGCTTACAATAAGTCCCAGATTCACATCCAATTTCAATATAAAAATCAAAGCGCCAGTTTTCAAAACTTTGACCCGGGACATGCCAGAGCAGCATCTAGATCCTTGGAAATGTTAACACACCAAAAACATTTTGTGGGCTGATCCAATATTCCACACCCCTAGTCAAATCGACATTTTACTTGGTGCCGATTATTATGGAGACATTCTGTTGAATAATATTTTAAAACAATCATCCGAAGAACCGATTGCACAATATACAAAATTAGGCTGGATATTTATGGGACGAACTTCAGTTGATTGCAACATTTCGGTAACCCAGACATTGACAGTGGAGGCACTAGATATCGATAAACAACTTAAAACATTTTGGGAAATAGAAGAAATCCCGTGCAAGCGAGCATTCACTAAAGAAGAATTAGAATGTGAAAAGTTATATGAAATCAGCCATCAACGTAACAATGCTGGCCGCTACGTGGTAAAAATACCGTTTAACTCCGAGCTGTTTTATTCCAAGCCTTTGGGCTGCTCGCGCAAATTAGCAATGGCACTCTTACTTCAGGTAGAAAAACGCCTTGCTAAAAATCCACAACTACCAAACTTCATGGATGAATATATCGCCTTGTGACACATGGAGGTTGCTGATACAATCAATGAATCTGGTTACTATTTCCTACCGCATCATGCAGTTCTGAAATCTTCGAGTACAACTACAAAACTTAGGGTAGTTTTCGATGGGTCAGCCAAAACATCAACCGGGATATCATTAAATGATGTAATGTTAACGGGTCCTACTCTGCAACAGGATCTATCATCCATATTATTAAGGTGGCGGAAGCACAAGTACGTCCATACCGCTGACATTGAAAAAGTGTTTAGACAAATAATCATTGATGAAGATGATCAGAACTATCAACGTATATTATGGAGACAATCCCCGAATCAAGAGATTCGGGAGTATAAGTTAACCACCGTGACGTATGGTACAGCAGCAGCTACTTATTTAGCAGTCAAGTCACTACGTCAGCTTGCTATCGATGAACAAAAGAAATATCCTCTCGCATCCAACATAGTTTTAAACGATTTCTACGTCGATGACCTGATTTCTGGACAAAACACATTGGAAGAAGCCTCACTCATCCAAAAACAAATCATTGGCTTACTAAATAGCGAAGGATTTACCTTAAAAAAATGGGCAACAAACAACGCTGTCCTTTCGGAATCCATACCAGAACATCTAAGAAATCAAAACCGTTTGGAATTTAAGCTTGACAATGCAATTAAAACACTTGGACTACACTGGAATCCAGGAACAGACACATTCGGCTTTATTGTCATCCGATCTACGTCTGATATCGACAAGTTCACTAAACGAAACCTGCTTTCGGATAGTGATAAACTGTTTGATCCATTAGGCTGGCTGACACCAATAACAATTGTAGTCAAGCTTATGATGCAAGAAATTTGGCTAGCAGGCCTCTCTTGGGACGAACAACTTCCCCCACACATGTCAACAAGATGGGAGGAATTTAAAAACTCATTGCCGCTTCTGGAAGAAATAGCTATTCCACGCTGGATCCAATTTGAAAAGAACGACAAAACAGAATTGCACGGTTTCTGCGATGCCTCAGAAAAGGCCTATGCTGCCGTCATTTACATTAAATGTACAAACTCAGTTGGCATTAGTAATGCAAGACTTCTTACATCAAAAACAAAAGTTGCTCCAATTAAAAACTTACTTTCGCTACCACGCCTTGAGCTTTGTGGAGCGTTGCTGCTCACTAAACTAATGTATCAAGTTAAAGAAGCAATGCAGATTTCGGAAATAACTTCGCACTTTTGGACCGACTCAATGATCACTCTGTGTTGGATTCGAGGACGCCCTCATAAATATAAAACATTCGTGGCCAAACGAATATCAGAAATTCAAGCATACTCAAGTCCAGGTCAATGGCATCATGAAAGGTCAACCGATAATCCAGCAGACTGCGCATCAAGAGGCATCAGTCCAAGGGAATTAAAAAATAACCAGTTATGGTGGACAGGTCCAAATTGGTTGCTATTTGTAGTCGAACATTGGCCACAACAAACTGCTACTCTAAGTGAACCTAACGTGGAAACTAAAGAAAACAAGATAGTAATAGTGACAACATCAGCAATAGTTAATCCATTTATGGAGATTATAGATCGATTTTCAAAAGTGAACAAAATAATCCGTGTTGTTGGCCTCTGTCGACGATTTATAAACAAATGTTTAAAAAAACAGGATATTGGGTCTTCAATTTTATTATCTGCCGAAGAACTTAATGATGCCGGTAATGAGCTGATTAGAATGATTCAACACGCGAAGTTCCAGAAAGAAATCATGCAGATTATCAAAGCAGGCTCAGTATCAACAAAAAGCAACCTCCTTCCCCCCAATCCATTTATCGATGAACATAACATGTTGAGAGTAGGAGGAAGAATAACTAATTGCAACCTGAGCTATGATACCCGACATCCAAAAATATTGCCACCAAAACATAGATTCACTAAGCTATTAATCAAAGATGCTCATACGAAAACTTTGCATGGGGGAATCCAGCTAATGTTTACATCTTAGAAACAAATATTGGATTACCAACGGCAGAAGCAACATACGTTCTGAAATACCAAAATGCATCACGTGTTTTCGATTCAACGCTTCAACAAAACACCAAATAATGGCCAGCTTACCCAAAGAACGAGTTACGCCATCACGTCCGTTTACCAACACAGGAGTTGACTACGCTGGACCTATATCAGTAAGAGTTTCGAAAAGACGTGAGAATAAGTCATACAAAGGATTCATCGCATTATTCGTATGCCTTGTTACTAAATCTGTACACATAGAGGTTGTCAGTGATATGACTACCCCAGCAAGGAGTTCTTGACGACCGTGATGCGAAGCACTATGAAGAAGAAATACAAAAAATTAAACTAAATCAACAACACCTTTTAATGATAGCCAAGAACCAAACTTCGATTGCTGATGCAACCCTAAACATTTTAAAACGTGCTGATGAAGACATAGACGTCATTGGCAAGCTATTAATAAACAAATAGGCGCTACGTTAAATGACATTAACAATACCGAAAGGTTGACATCTTTAACCCTGCATGCACTTCTTCTAATGCTCGACTTCAAAGACACTCAACAAAAACCAATTGATGTCCTTTTAAACACACACAATAAGGCAGTGAGCACATCAATATTACCTCCAAATCAACTCAGCAAGGATCTGGAAGATATAAAACATCATATGCATCCTGACGTACTGCTGCCCTCGCAAAATGAAAACTATGAACTATTGATAATAAAGTTGGTAACGGTTTAGGGCTCGTTTTTTATTTTAAATAAAATAAAACAAATTTAAAGACTGAGCTTTCGATGTCTCATCGACATCATTTTCAAAGCTAATGAAAATTTTTTATATATAAATTTCTTAAAAACAAATATAAAAAGCCTATACAGTAAATACAATTTTTTCAAATAGCAAATACAAAGTAAATTTTACAAACAAGTATATAAAATATGAATATGATTTTAAAATTATTAAAAAAATATAAATGAAAATTGTATATATAAATTAAACAATGAAATAAATTTAGAAAAGAAATAAAGTAGACAAAAAACGAAATTAGACAAAATAATTGTAGCAATTGCCAATGTAGGCGCAATCACTATTTATATTTATAGAACTAGCTGACCCGGCGAACTTCGTACCGCCTCAAAATCAATAAATGTTTTTTAAAGTTATTAGCTTAATAAAATTGAGTTTTTTATTAAGATTAAATAAATTAAATGAATACTCCAAATTAATTAAATTCAATGAAATTACAAAAATCAAAATGAAATATATTTTAATTACATTGAAATGAATGTAATTCACGTGGCAACAAGGCTTTCGTTTTATTGAATTGAATAGAAATGGTTCGCGTAGCATTATTGCACTACTTTCTTTTAAACTATTTGCTGGGTGAGTTGCAATGGAGTCGAGTCCCTTCATTGTAGCACCTTGTGATATACGACATTTTTTGTTTTATTGTTAGGTGCGAGAACGAATAAAGCGGATGGTTTACCGACACGTGAACATGCTACGTACAATTGGCCGTGAGAGAAACATTCATTTTCTAGATTCAGGCCACAAACACTCAAGGATTGGCCTTGTGATTTGTTGATCGTCATGGCGAATGCAAGACGAATCGGAAATTGAATTCGTTTAAACTCGAATAGCATATCGGTTGGGATCATCGGAATTCTCGGAATGAGAACTTCCTCACCTTTGAACTTCCCTTGAAGTAGCGTCGCGTGAATTACATTGCCCATGAGTTTTCTCACCACCAAACGCGTTCCGTTACATAGTTTTGGTTGATTCAGGTTTCGTAGCATGATGATTATCGAGCCAACTTTTAGTTGTAAATTGTGCGGTGGCAAGCCAGGTAGATCCAATGAGTTTAAAAATTCAGTTGGATAGTTGGTTGCTTCGTCTTCGTTTGTCACACAGTCAATAGATTTGAAGGAATGAAGTGGACCGACGATTAGATTTTGAATTGTAAAATTTAAGTGATCCACATCTTTGTTCTTTGCCGCAAGAATTACTCGTTCACTCACCCAATTGTGATTTTTGTGGTTAGTAATGATGTTCGGGAACACTTTGTTGATGAGCTCGTCCTTCGTTGAGACAAAAATGCAAAAGTTCTGAGGAAACGAAATCAATCCGTTCGATTTGTCGACCGGAACACGGCCATTACCGATAGTCAGCAATTGTTTGGAGAATTCTTCGGCAGATGGATCGTTTAACAATGCAACTCGCATGTTTGTCGTCAGCTGAAGTTTCTTCACATAACACCACAGAGTCGATGATTTGAGGCAAGCGTTTATTTCATCAGCAGCGGTCGATCTTGGAATAACTGGTATTGTTTGACGGAAATCGCCAGAAAGTAGAATCATTGCGCCTCCAAAACATCTTGAGTCATTGCGTAGATCTTTCATAGTTCTATCGAGTGCTTCCAATGCGCATTTGTGCGCCATTGTACATTCATCCCAGATGATGATTTTACTTGCTACCAAAACTTTCGCCATTGCTGAGTGTTTTGCAATGTTGCATGTCGGGTTTTCAGCCGATTGAAGGTTTAACGGTAATTTCAACGCTGAATGAGCTGTTCGGCATCCTTCTAGCAATGTGGCCGCTATCCCAGAAGAAGCAACTGCTACAGCAATATCGGATCTCGCACGAACAGTGGCCAAAATCAATGACATGAGGAATGTCTTCCCAGTTCCACCGGGCGCATCGAGGAAAAATAATCCACCATTTCCATCATGAATTGCCTTCATTGACGTATCGTACACTCCTTTCTGTTGGAGGTTCAACAGTGGTACATTGGTTCGAACTGATTGGTTCAATGCATCTCGATCATATTCATGTTCACCTTCCAATTCTCGATTGAAAGCGTCGTTCATTCCACGACATGGCGTTGGCATTCCTAATTTGACTAACAAACTGCCGCACATGCGAAAACACATGTCTTCGATCAAAAGCAAAGCCTGGTTATGTATCTCCTCATTCACCTCGAGATCGGGATCTCCGAAACTGACACGAATTCGATGTAGAATGTCTTCTGACATGTCATTCTTGTACTTGCTCCATAGTTCACGTGGATTTGATGGGAAGCATGTCGAAATAATGATAGCAAATAATGTGCGTATCTGGTTTGGAGTTGCAGAAATAATTGATTCAGCGATTGTCATGTCCCAATGAGTATCGTTTTCAAGCAAGTTGAGCTGTTGACATGCAGCACGAAATGTTGGGCACACTACACCATTGACAGTTCGAAGTGATTGAAATGATGTCGGCCCACGAATATTCACCAGCAACAACCGCAAGTAGAAGCATTTGTCATTCTTCGGATGAACTGTGTAAATGCGACCAAGAGCATCAGTAGAACGCACATTTGGATGATCAGGAACCTCATCGCCTTGCTTCCGACGTTGAAATTTTTTTGATGAGGCGTTCCAAGTGTAATAACGTGGCATCTCAGAGTAGAGCAATGTTCGTGCAAACGGATCTCTTTGACAAATCGAAAAGAAACTGGTCAATGTTGTTGCTGGAGGTGTCTCAGCACGTTGAGCAACATTCGATGAGTTGAAATAAACTCGTTGACCATTCTCCAGATGCACCGCCAAATGTACAACAGTGGGATGACGTTCATGAATAGGGAATGAGAATATACGCCAAATCGCCTCATTGCAGCTCACATATCGACCAACTTGATAATGCGTGATTTCATCGTTTGTATTGGGATTTTGAACACCTAAAACTGCCATATCGCTACCTTTCGTGACATATTGACAAATGTATTTTATGGACTTCACTGAATTGCAGTACTCCACGTTGCAATGCGCCTTGAATGTTTTGGAAAGAAGTGGCGAATATGGAACAATCCAAGTGTTGTCGACCACGAACTCATTTCCTCTCACTATCGTTGTGATAGTTCTACCGTTATCATCGGCTGATCGACGCCGGTACAGTGGATAACCATCATTGCCAGTGATAGTCTCTGCGGTTAAATTTCGTGGATAACGCTTGGAACACTTGTTGTCGACCATGCACGGTGATTGGGGATTGATGGAGCCACACGGACCGTGAACCATGTTCGTAATTACAACATCATGCAGGTCTGGATCGGTTTCGGGATCAGGAATCTCGGCACATATGATGTCATCTATTTGGTCTGGTCGAATTTTTTCGGCTAACCAAATAAGAATGTGAGCATGCGGCAAGCCTCGTTTCTGCCATTCAATTGAATACATCCAACATCGAGTATCCCCAAAGACGCAATGCCTACCAATGTAGTTCATCAGCGACCGGATTTTTTGTTTGAAGACACGTGCGATGATGTCGCGCCGATCACTTGTTATTTGCCCGGGTAGCAACAGTTGAACAATCTCTATCCATTTCGGATTGCAAGTAAAAGTGATGAATAAATCTGGACAACCGTAATGACGAACATATGTCATTGCATCTTGCGCATATTCATGCATATGACGCGGGCTGCCAATGTACGTCGCCGGTAGAATAGTCAATCGACCAACATTAGCTGCATCTCCTTCGGTGCTGATTGCATCGCGTAAATGGATATATTCCTCCGAACGCAGTTTAGCTTGGTTCAACCGAATGAAAATGAGGCGCTCTGTTTCGATTTTGACGTACATGTCGACGATATATTGCTGAAGCAAACGACGAAATCGCAGCAAATAGTTGTCAGCATTTTGACGAATCATCAAACGATATGCATAATAATTCATCGAGCTAACCTTCTTGTTAGTTTCCTCACCTGAAATGAAATCAGTAAAATTAGTGTCATAATCTAAATTATGATATCAGTACTCACCGCTCAATGGATTTATCATGTTGATATTGAAGTGATATCCATCGTCTCCTTGCCAAAACATCAGCGGGTATTGCAATGTATCGTATGAACGGTGTGTTTCATTTATTCGTTGCAGTTGTCCAGTGTCGCGACGTGTAAGCACAATATCGCGCGGTTCCACGCTTTCACCAACAATCACAATTGCGACTTCATCTATTGTTGGAGCATTAAATTGGCGTTCGTGTGTTCCAGCGGGTCGTTTATCTGCTCTGATCACGACTTTGCAGTCGTCACTTGACATGCGATCCAACGCAGATTTAAACAATCGAACCAATGCATGATGTTCATGGAGTAGTTGCTGCAAATCTTTCAGAACTAACCTTTTCATTGCTGTATTGATCGTTTGGCGCCGATCAAGTTGATCCTCCATATTGCCCATAAAGTATATTTGGATGAATTTATGCTGTCCATCTTCAATCGGTTGCAATGACCCAATTCGGTGGTGAATTTGGCCTTGAATCTGTAAAGTCGAAGACGAAGTCAGAATTATAGATTTTTGATCACCAAAAGAAAATGAATGTTTACTCTCTCGAGCAGAAATGACCTTAAATGTTGGATTGAATCCGCGTTCTTCGATAATGTCTGCTCCAAATGAAGTCATTTGGAAACATCCGTTGTATCTTTGAGTGTTGGATAGAAAATGTCGTGATTCTGGTGTCTCGCCCCGAAGCAATGAACGCAACAGTTCAGGTGGTGCAGGCAATAATGGCAATCTCACCTTGCCACTGAGACAGCACAATCCAGGCGTTTCTCCAGCGAACTTCAATGCACCGCAATGGTCGCACACAAACTCCATTGGGCCAATTCGAACGAAAGGATGCGAGTTGTAGTCAATTGTGCAATCGTATTGAAACGCTATTCGATTCAAATCAACACTTGAAGGATTTCTTCTTGCGCGTCGAAAATTATCTCGTTGTTGATCTGTGCGATAAGCTCGACGATTTCTCATTGTCAACTGAGCCATTTGACGTACTGCCTCTCTTTGTGCTTGTCTTTGTGAAGCGCGAAGTCGGGCCATACTAACGCGGCGCACTTCTCGTGTGATTTCTTGTTCATCTGCAGTGGATTGATTCGCAATAGTCCGAAGTCTAATTGCATTACGGCTTCGTGGTGAAAGATTAGATCTTCTGGCTCGCGGCATTGTAAATAATACTGGAAAATTAATCACACAATCCAAAATTACATAATCAATTATCGATGTGCGCACAATCACAAATGTGATAACCTCACAAAGTGAACATCTTCGAAGGGAACTTACCGTTTAAAAATCCCGATCGAAAATAGAATTCCGCAGAATAAAAAAAAAATTAAAAAAACCAAAAAAAAAAACTGGTGTCCGATGTTGGGACACTCTGTACCACTAAAAAAATTACGTACTATTGTACGCAAAAAAGTACTGTTTTCTTATTGTTATTGGCATACACCACACAACCTCTTATTTCACTAAATTCCACCACTTATTTTAATATTATATCCCTTTAGTGATTTACTAACACAATTGTGCGGGTAGGGCATAAGTACCATGCCTTGTTTTTGTATGTTTTGTAGTTTTGTATGTTTTTTGAACCAACTTACACATTTGTGAATTCCTTTTTAACTTATTTTCGTCCGAAAAAAACACTATATCTATACACACAATTGTGTTGGTTTTACTTCAAATAAAGCGAAATTTTTTATCAACAACGCCATTACATACTATGGTTTTTTACTCACACATTTGTGTGGGTTGGACTAAAACTGAGTCAATTTTTTTGTTTTCTTGGTTGATAAAGGGATATGCTAAACCACAAACCACCTAACTAATATGAAATAACCAAAACCAAAAATAAATTAAATTTAATATTAAAATCGCAAAGGAAAAAAACTTTTTTTGGAGCTGTCAAAATCTACTATTCGCACTGAAATCGTAACTCGGACGAAGATTTTATCTATATAAATAGATAAGTAGATGAAATAAAAAAAAAAATTGGATAAAAAATAAAATGGTAAATGTGCATGCAGCCTCCAGTCGGATTCGTATCCAGTACCTTGCAGTCCAAGCGCCGAAGCTTTAACCACTGCACCACTCGTCACATACAAACTACACCTACAAAATTCATATAAAAAAAAGATTTTTTTATTAGATTTTTGGGGCTTCCCTTTTGAGTTTTTCCGACTTTTCTTTTTTCCTAAACCACCACTGTATTGAGACGAACAAAATAAAAAAAACAAAATGTACTAAATATATGAGAAAATGAATTTTCTTGATAACTTTTTTTGGTGAATTTTTCCAATGTTTTCATAGTTATTATGCTATTCGGAACGGAGTCAAATCCAACAAAACAAAAATCATAAAAATCGGTCCAGCCGTTCTTGAGTTATAAATGGTGTAACTAACACGACTTTGTTTTATTTATATATAGAAGATTAATGCTAGATTTAATATATAGCATCTCTAAAATTGATCTTTTCCTAAAATTTCGTTCTTTTTCTAATATTTTAACATTATTTAGGTTAATTATGTGACCTGAAATCTTTAAATGTGTAGAAAGTGCACTAGTACCTTGCTCTTCATCTTTATTTACACCATTTTTATGTTGATAAATCCTTTTTTTCAAAAATTGTTTTGTTTGACCCGTATAAACTACATTACAGTCACATTTAACTTCATAAATTAAATTTGACTGCTTATTGAGTGGTATAGGATCTTTAAGTTTAGAAAAAAGACAATCATTTAAACAAGATGATGAATTACCGACAATTTTGAAATTATAATTTTTGAACAAGTGTTTTATTTTTTCAAATAAATGTTTAACAGGAATTGAAAAATAATTTTTATCATTGTTAATGGACCGAATTTCAAAATTTGTAATAAAATTTTTTTGTTTCCAAATACACTGATTTATTAATTTGGCGGGATAATGATTAGTTAACAATGTTTCTTTTAATATGTTAAAATTTTTATTGCGAAATTTGAGATCTGAAAGTTTTAAAATTTTTTGAACCAAAATGTTTACTGTATTAATTTTATAGGAAGTAGGAAGCCAAGAATGAAAATTTAAGTATCTACCAGACCAACTATCATTGTGGTACCAATCAAATGAAATTTTGCCATCAGGCTCATGGATCAAAAGTAAATCTAAAAATGGAATTTTGTTGTCAACTTCCTTTTCCAAAGTAAATTTTATTCGATTAAAAATTTTGTTAAAACTGTTCAAAAATATATCAATTTTGTTTTCATGAATAGCCGTTATAATATCATCAACATATCGATAGTAAAATAATGACTGAAAATCTAAAGAATTTAATGCCAAATATTCCAAATTTTCCATTAATAAATTTGCTAATATAGGGCTTATGGGAGAACCCATTGGAGAACCAAAAATTTGTTTATAATTTTTATTGTCAAAAGAAAATTCCGAATTATCTAAAACAATACTTAAACCTTCAAGAAATTGGACTTTCGTCAATTTTGATTTTGCGTTCTTTTTAATGTCTCTCCAATTTTTCTTGATAATTTCCGAAACTATATGACTATCTACATTAGTAAATAACGAAATCACGTCTAAAGAAATTAACAAAAAATTTGGGGGTATAATGAAATTTCGAATTTTTTGTTTAAAATCTTCGGAATTTAGAACAAAAGAGTTAGTTTTTCCTACACTAAATTTAAGAATGTTACCTAAAAATGCCGATAAACCGTATGTGGGACCATCTATTGAGCTCACAATAGGTTTGTAGGGTATATTTGGTTTATGGATTTTAGGTAAACCATATAATTTAGGAACTACTGGAATATAACTAGTTAATTTTTTCTTTGTAAATTCATCAATGTTGCCAGATTTTTGCCAATTTTTTACTAAAGTGTTTATCGTAGTTTGAATTGGAGTAGAATTATTTTTTATCAATTGTCTATAAGTTGTGTCGTCATTTAATAGGCTATTCATTTTGTCAATATAATCATTACGTGTGGTTAATACGGTTATATTGCCTTTGTCTGCTCGAGTCACCATAATATTTGGATTATTTTTCAAAAACGTTTTTGCTTGTTTAAGGCAAGATAAAATACGTTTTTCAACTGGTGAAAGTCTCTGCAACGATGAACTATTTTTAAAATTAGTCAAAACATTAACAAATTGATTACGAATTTGGGTACGACTGTTTTCCGGAAAATTGATATATTTTTGAACAGTTTTAACAAAATTTTTAATCGAATAAAATTTACTTTGGAAAAGGAAGTTGACAACAAAATTCCATTTTTAGATTTACTTTTGATCCATGAGCCTGATGGCAAAATTTCATTTGATTGGTATCACAAAGATAGTTGGTCTGGTAGATACTTAAATTTTCATTCTTGGCTTCCTACTTCCTATAAAATTAATACAGTAAACATTTTGGTTCAAAAAATTTTAAAACTTTCAGATCTCAAATTTCACAATAAAAATTTTAACATATTAAAAGAAACATTTGCTGTGTTTATTTATTAGCGCCCGATAGCTGTATCCGGAGCAGCCAATTTTCTATGTGAAAACT
Source organism: Nephrotoma appendiculata (assembly GCA_947310385.1). Taxonomy (NCBI): domain Eukaryota; kingdom Metazoa; phylum Arthropoda; class Insecta; order Diptera; family Tipulidae; genus Nephrotoma; species Nephrotoma appendiculata. The sequence goes on along the minus strand of OX371225.1, from coordinate 213,869,383 downwards.
TATATTTAGCGCGCTATTATTGCATTTAATTAATTTATTTAACTCTAAACTAAGATTTTTCATTCAACTTTTTAATTAAAAATCGATAAAAAAATATCTTGGCTCACTTATTTATTGAGAGCCGCTATCGGAAGCGCTATCCATTTCAATGGGAAATTTGAAAAGGCTTTTATTTTTGTAAACCCCTGAAACCATTAGAAACTAAATCTTACAATAAAAATTTAAAACGTAGCAAAATGAATTCTTGTTTATAACGTCATGTCAAAATAAATGTCAATTAATATATTTCAGGTGATAAATATCTGTTTTATTGATGAATTTAGTTTTAATTTTTATAATACAGCGACATCAGTGAATAATAGCTGCAGTTTCAATAGAAAATTGCCATTTGGCTCCGGATAGTGCTCCAATATTAAAACACATCAATTGTTAACTAATCATTATCCCGCCAAATTAATAAATCAGTGTATTTGGAAACAAAAAAATTTTATTACAAATTTTGAAATTCGGTCCACTAACAATGATAAAAATTATTTTTCAATTCCTTATGTTAAACATTTATTTGAAAAAATAAAACACTTGTTCGAAAATTATAATTTCAAAATTGTCGGTAATTCATCATCTTGTTTAAATGATTGTCTTTTTTCTAAACTTAAAGATCCTATACCACTCAATAAGCAGTCAAATTTAATTTATGAAGTTAAATGTGACTGTAATGTAGTTTATACGGGTCAAACAAAACAATTTTTGGAAAAAAGGATTTATCAACATAAAAATGGTGTAAATAAAGATGAAGAGCAAGGTACTAGTGCACTTTCTACACATTTAAAGAATTCAGGTCACATAATTAACCTAAATAATGTTAAAATATTAGAAAAAGAACGAAATTTTAGGAAAAGATCAATTTTAGAGATGCTATATATTAAATCTAGCATTAATTCTATAAATATAAATAGTGATTGCGCCTACATTGGCAATTGCTACAATTATTTTGTCTAATTTCGTTTTTTGTCTACTTTATTTCTTTTCTAAATTTATTTCATTGTTTAATTTAAATATACAATTTTCATTTATATTTTTTTAATAATTTTAAAATCATATTCATATTTTATATACTTGTTTGTAAAATTTACTTTGTATTTGCTATTTGAAAAAATTGTATTTACTGTATAGGCTTTTTATATTTGTTTTTAAGAAATTTATATATAAAAAATTTTCATTAGCTTTGAAAATGATGTCGATGAGACATCGAAAGCTCAGTCTTTAAATTTGTTTTATTTTATTTAAAATAAAAAACGAGCCCTAAACCGTTTACCAACTTTATTATAGTTATTATTGGCTCAATAAATAATTTTTAATGAACTATTGAGCTTGTATCAAATAATGTCATGCACAGAAAAAATAAGTGGTCAATATATGATCTTTGAGTTGAAGATTCCATTGATAAACACAGCGAGGTATCAAATATTTAAACCAATACCACTTCCTACAATCGAGGACATCATCATTCAATCACCAATGGACTATTTAGTTTCCTCGATACATCGTGATGAATACTACATGATGTCAAAGGACGAGTTTAGTCACTGCAAACATAGCAACTATGAGTATATTTGTATGTTGATCCATCCTATTTATTCCGTATACGCAAACAATTCTATATGCGAATTAAATTTATTAGCGTCACAACAACCATCCAACTGTCATATTGTAAAAGGAGTATCACAATGAGGACTTCGATGCAGTACAACTGCCGCACAACGGAATAATTTCACTTGAAAACGGATGCACGTTAAAAAAAGGGTCAATTCTTTTAACAACACATAAAATCTTCAAAGAAACTGTAATTAATTCATCATATCTCCCAAAAGTCAACTTATCGATGCAGTGGCTTAAAAGGCCTACAAACATCTTAATCGATTTGGAAAACTCAACCTTAGGGAATGAGATAATTGAGCTGCACAAGCGAATACAACACTTGCAAGGAGAAGAAATCGCAGTATCACATCATGACATTCATCAAAATTCTGTTCTCTATGCGATTATTGCCTTTGGCATAATCGTCTTCACGGTCTATAAATACCGAATTCACAGAAGGTCTCAACCAAACGAAGCCTGCAGGTTAGGAAGTCAGGCCCGGGAGAATGTTGATACTCAACAAGGTGCATAATATCGTATGTACTTTAGTTTCAAGTATAATAACTTGCTTGGTCAACTAATATACGCTCATCGTATGTGCTGTATTATATTCATTCATAATAATATGCTTAGTAAACTAAATTTATTTATAAAAACCGTAGAAATTATAATAAAGAATCAGTTGTAAAACAAGAACCTCGTAATATATTTGTGTGCCCTCACCAGTGGTAAGCCACAAATACTAATTAACTACAACAAACTTACACTGGCTTACTAAAAGAAATGTAGCTTGATGCAATTTGACAAAATTTTTATATTCAAAATATTTGCGTAAATATTTATTAATAAACTTTTCACAAAACAGCCGTTGACAGTTCACAAAATATGAAATGTCACATACGAAACGATCAGTTAAAAAATAGACATTTTGATGTTGTAGAACGATAACTCCAAATCAAAGCTGCAAACAACGACGAAAACAACCTTGTGAATGAAAACTTCTGCCAAAATGTAAACCATAAAATATTAGGTACTATAAAAATAAAATAAAATATATTTCTTTTCTTTGTCACTCTTATGAAATTTTAAGATTTTTTCCATAGAATCAATTTTTTCCATAGGATTAAAGCCTTAATCGATTATTTAAACTTTATACAAACACATGGAGGGCTCGTTTATGTTGGAAAGCCTTCTTAAAAATTATTCCATATTTTTTCCAGAATTCACCCAACAATTAAACTGGATTACGATTTTAGCCCGGGTCAAAGTTTAATGAAATGGTGAATGCATAATTTAATAACAAAATAATAGAAAATACGTTATACAGTCAATCATATAATTTATTTGATTATAGTGCCATCTATAGTCATACATTACAACCTTCGACATAAGGCCATTAGTATCCTATGTACACTGAGTACCCAATCCAGTAATTGAACTTAATAATCAGAAATATAAAAATAGAAGGTTAAATGAGTTTACATATACATTTGTGGTAGTGAGGCTTAAGAGACAATATACAAACGTATACACATAAAAGTGCCAACCATTTATATACATTACGTAATAAAACGCTATGAAATGTACACCATGGCACTTAAGTGACTTAAATGACTCTCGAGACTCAAACTAATAAAAATTACCTAACCTTATATGTTTGCGCGTTAATTAAATGGATACATTAAATGAATAATTGTGTTTATTCGTACATAGTGTATTATGACATCAGCGAGATGAAAACGCAAAATGGTTTCCAAATTTATCTGGCTCTATAACTGAACGATGTATATACCTGAAAAATCAGGATTTTCCAATGTGCTAAAATAAATAATAAGCGTAAATGGAATTATTTTTTATATTTGATTTTTCGTACGTCAACCCATAAATAATATTGAGTTTTGTTTTTGTTTATTTACATAAAACTTGCGAAAGTCATCCATCACCTTACACATGTACCAAATACTCGTACGTAGATATAACATAACAGTGGATAGAGGATATAGAGAGATATATTACTCGTATATACAATTTGTTTGATAAAGAAATAAAACATAAAGAGTACAAACTAGGGTAGGAAAATTTTTGGAAAATTTATATACATTATTGTGTATATATATATATAGATGAAAATTGATACTTTGTTTTCTTTTTCTCGTTCATTTATTTTTATGCTTTTGATTATGTGGTGCAGAAATAACCACAAAGTAAACGTAATTATAATATTTAGTTGAAACGTCATCCTCCAGCTTGCTTTTTGTATGTGTGCGACGTTCTGGACATTTTCCATTCAAAACCCATCGTATTTCTCATAATAATACCCAACTTGAATACAAATTTTGTAAAACAAAACAATTTTGCTGTCACCCTTATCAAAATGAATAATAACCTGAATATATTTTAGGTATTTTCGATTTGTATTTAGTACATATACATATACATATACATACACCTACGCGGTACACAACCCATTCAATTTTCTTTTCTAATTTTAGGATAATCAATTTTTCCAGTTCGCTTCATGCCGCACAATATTCTTTATAATTACTGAGCAATAATTTAATATTTTAATTTTGTATACAATCTACCTTAATATGCATATACCTATAAGAGGTGGGTAATTTTATATTTTTTCTACTATAAATATAACGAAATGTGTCATTTATATTGCCCCCTTGGGATGGGGAGCTTTTATATATAATTATTGATTCAATGTCAATCATATTAAAATTTACCTTTCTCTTATTCCATTTTATTGAAACTCACTCAATTCGGAATCGAATTCATTCGATTTTTCTTATGTTTTTCTCGTTTTCAGTCGAATAAATCCAAATAAACATAGACAATAATAAAAAAAAAACAGGTGATCTTGTTACGACGTCGTTTCTTTGTCCGCTCATCAAGTTCCATTTCTGACGGGATGGCGTGACTTTATTATTTACACTTTTGTTTTATGGTCTTTTGGAAAGAGAACAAAGATCAAAGCTATTTAGCAAATTTTTGCGCTTTATTTTCTCGATATGATGTCAAAAAATTATTTCTCAATGATTGAAGTTACGTTTTTGAGGGTTTTCTATAATGGAACACTATAAACTTTTATAACATTGTCGTTTTCGCTCTGGTTTTAGTATTTTCTTCTTTCAGTACATTATTCAGATAAAATCTCTCTTTGGCCCGTTCCATACACGGCTTCAAAAGATCGGCTTCACCTTCGCCTTTTTCTTCTTTTACCTATAAAATCGACGTTAACCGCGACATAACATTTTTACTGACACAAATGGAAATGAAAATTAAAAATTTTAGGGCCATTTTTGAGATGTAGATTTTTAAATTAAATTTTATTTTAAATAAAACTATACAAAAAAATTTGGTGTTTTAATATAAAATGAGGGTTTAAAAAATTCGAAAAAGTTTACCACACTTTAAAATGAAGTTAGCTGACTGTTTAGTTACTAAAACAGTCACCTAACTTCATTTTAAAGTGTGGTAAAAGAAAACTCAAGAAACAGAAAGAGAAAATTTAACTCGTTTTAATCGGCGTCTCAAATAGTTTTGACATAATTGGTAATAGTGATTTTGGTCTATGATACGTTATTTTGTTTGTGGTTTTCTTGGCTTGGGTATCATAATCACTTTCGAAAATTTTCATACTTTTGGTACATATTCGATTTTGAATGATACGTTGATTGGAGTAGTCAATTTTTTGATGCCGGTTTTTCGACACTATTAAGGACTTTTTCTGTTATCAGGAAAAGCATGGCACTTTTCTTGAATTTATTGCTTTTATTTCGTTAATCACTTCCACAAGAAAGGTCGGAGTGATTTCTTGATTTTTTTATTTATTTTACTGTAGCGTGTTCGCTCTCCTGTTCCTCATTAAGTTGAAATATAATTGGTGAATAACAAAGGCTCCCGTTCTTTGTTCATTCCTTTCTGCCCACTTCGATTGCTTGTTTTTAGAGTTGGAATCCGAGTTATTGGATGTGATGTTACATGATGTTGCACCAAGTTACATGATGTTGCACCATGTTGCGTGATGTGCACGATTTGATCATTAATGGCTATGATATTATATGGGATGTATATGGAATAAGTTTTGTTTGTAGTAGTTGGTTGAAGATAGTATTGTTTGAAAGATGCCTTATATGAAAAGTTTGAATTTCGATTGAAAATATGATTAATGATTGATTATAATAAGCTTGATGGATATTGTGCTCAGAGTGAACATATACGTCTTATGATTGTGATTGATTGTCGACGAATCTTAATTCTTTTTTATTTTATAAATGGTATGAAATAATTTGAAGTTTTGCATGAGTTATAGTGTCTAATATGTTTTTGTCTATCGTATTTATGGAATTAGGTCAAAACGCGATATTTTAAAACGCGTTATTTCGAAACGAGATATGACAAATCGAGATATGGTACAAAACGCAATATAGTACAAAACGCGATATTTCAAACCCGATCCTATACTCCTGAAACTCTATCTCTCTCTCTCTCTCTCTTTAGCATTTACATCCCATGAAGGAATTTTGTCGCCCGCGCTATTGTCCTCCATCCGTCTCGGTCCATCGCTCTCGTCCTCCAATTTCGACATCGTAATACGAGTAGGTCTTGTTCGATGTCGTCACGCCAACGCACTCAGGGTCTTCCTCACGTATGTGAAGATAGCCCGAAAACTAGCCCGAAAAAAGACTTTTTATAAAGAGGTGGGTGTCCTCATTAAAATTCATTTAAAAGCCTTTTAGCCCGAAAAATAAAAATAATTTACATTCAAATCATACTCTATTCCGAAAACTAAAATAAATTTCTGGAAACTGGTTCAAGCAATTTTTCTATTAAAAAAATGCTTTCTTCGTGCTCGTTTAAAATTGTTCAGGAATTAAAAGAATTATTTCATAGTTAATTTAATAATATTATTTGTATATATTTCGCAATGCATGCCCCCACATTTTAGTAGACTATAAAAATTAATAATCCATTACATAAAAGCTAAGGGCCAAAGCGATCCAAAAATTAAGTGAATTATGTTGAAAAATTTCCAATTGTGCACTAATAGCACTATTATTTAATTTAAAAGTAAATAAACTAAAAGTTTGTGAAGTTTTATTTAATATTTTTATGTAGCAAGAAAGTAATATAAAAATTATTAAATAGAGAATAAAGAACATAACTTGTCTTCTAAATTATTTAAATTTAAATTAAACGAAAGATCATTATCAAAGCATGAATCTCTGTCCACAGAGATTGTCAGATCTAACGGATGATTTTATTAAATTCGTAGGACTATTTCTCAGCTTTATCCTTACTCCCATTAATATATAAAGGGGATTAGACATTTATCTGGGGCCACATTCATGTACGAGTAACTCGATTTTTTTTCGACAAATCGCACAACTTCAATGCACGAATCTCTGTCCACAGAGATTGTCAGATCTTAGCGCCTGCTCAAAATACTGAATAAAAAAGAATTTATTTGTTGACAAAACCAAAACAATGAGTAAAACTCTCCCAGTACTGCAAAATGGAACTCACACGAGCGATTATTACTCGAACACTTGTGCATTTGACTCCATAGTTCAAAGTTTGGCTGGGGCACTTTTTACCTTAGGAATAAATAACATAATTTTAGAAGGAAGAATTAAACAAATCATCGAATGCATTCTTAACAATAACCTAAAATCTGCAATCATGCTTCGCAAAGAAATTCTAATGGAAATATTTGGTGTCCAATCAAACTGCGATTCTATCATTCAGGATGTTGCAAGTTTTATTTTAAAATCAGTTCCTAGTTTAACTGCTAAGCTAGTTTGCGAAATTGCGACACACAAGTTGAAGAAGAAAGAAACATGCTGCTTGTACATTTTTTTCAGTTATTGAATTTAGGATACCAAAAATTAAGTCAATGCATAGATGAGGTTCCACCACATGATTGTCCAACTTGCACAAATAAATTGATGGTCACCAGTAAAGAGTACAATAAGTTATTATCAGTTTACACCGAATAAACAACTGAAAATTTTCAGAAATGGAAATTAGATGATAATGAATCAACATTAACCTTTAATAATATTATCAACTGACAGGTATCATCAGTTACGAACCGTTTGAAACACAGGGACATTTTATTTGTTGCTGCAAATATAACGGAAAGTGGGGGCGATATGAAGATTTAAAAGGATATGTAGCTATCGCAAGAAATGCAAAAACAATTAATGTTAATCCACACATGGTTTTTATACTAGTACCAATTTCTAATTTATTTCAGATAACCCAGATTGATACAACTCAAAAGGCATACCTGATAAGAGAACTTGTGTTCTTCGCGAGAACTTTATTAATAAAATAAAACATTTTCCATTCTTTTTTTATTTACATATTTTTGTTATAATCATTTTAAATTTTTACTAACTTTATTATGTTTTCCTTTATACGAAAAATTTATAACAAACTCCAAAATCATTTCTTATTGTAAAACGTTGACACCTGATTACGATGGACATCAAAATGTACATACAACTATTTGTGCACAATTTGCATATTTAACTGTGCATGCATTGAATAGTAGACTCTACTCCGCGAGCATTGCAAAGTAGTTCCTACGTTACTATGTTGATTTTTAAGATGTTTTTGGGTCCTGAATAAAGGATCGTAATTAAGGTGCATAAGTAAATTTCAGTAACAAGCCTTCTACGCTGTGTCCTACGAATCTAATAAAATCATCTGTTAGATCTGATAATCTCTGTGGACAGAGATTCGTGCATTGAAGTTGTGCGATTTGTCGAAAAAAAAAATCGAGTTACTCGTATATGAATATGGCCCCAGATAAATGCCTTATCCCCTTTATATATTAATGGGAGTAAGGATGAAGATCAGAAATAGTCCTACGAATCTAATAAAGTCATACGTTAGATCTGACAATCTCTGTGGACAGAGATACGTGCATTGAAGTTGTGTAATTTGTCGAAAAAAAATTGAGTTACTCGTACATGAATGTGGCCCCAGATAAATGTCTAATCCCCTTTATAAATTAATGGGAGTAAGGATGAAGCTGAGAAATAGTCCTACGAATTTAATAAAATCATCCGTTAGATCTGACAATCTCTGTGGACAGAGATTCATGCTTTGATAATGATCTTTCGTTTAATTTAAATTTAAATAATTTAGAAGACAAGTTATGTTCTTTATTCTCTATTTAATAATTTTATATTACTTTCTTGCTACATAAAAATATTAAATAAAACTTCACAAAGTTTTAGTTTATTTACTTTTAAATTAAATAATAGTGCTATTAGTGCACAATTGGAAATTTTTCAACATAATTCACTTAATTTTTGAAACGATTCGGCCCTTAGCTTTTATGTAATGGATTATTAATTTTTATAGTCTACCAAAATGTGGGGGCATGAATTGCGAAATATATACAAATAATATTATTAAATTAACTATGAAATAATTCTTTTAATTCCTGAACAATTTTAAACGAGCATGAAGAAAGTAATTTTTTAATAGAAAAAATGCTTGAACCAGTTTCCAGAAATTTATTTTAGTTTTCGGGATAGAGTATGATTTGAATGAAAATTATTTTTGTTTTTCGGGCTAAAAGGCTTTTAAATGAATTTTATTGAGGACACCCACCTTTTTATAAAAAGTCTTTTTTCGGGATAGTTTTCGGACTATCTTCACATACGTGTGTTCCTCTATCTGATGGAACACTTTGTAAATCATTCGTTGTTGTGGAGACCTTGCAACGTGGCCGAGCCACCTCACTCGATTAGATTTGATGAAGTCAATAATGTCGCTACTTCCGAGAAGTTGCTTTATTTCGTGGTTCATTCGAATCCGATATTCGTTCTTCGCAACTTTAATAGGACTAAAAATTGAACGGATGACCTTCCTTTCGAAGGTAGATAATAATCTACAGTCGTTAGTGGCCATGGTCCAGCTCTCGCTTCCGAAAGTCAGCACAGGTCTTATGAGTGCTTTATAAACTGTGAGCTTGCACGACTGCGATAGGTGTTTAGATCGCAATAATTTTGATTGAGCGTAGAAAATTCGTTGTGCGGGAGCGATTCGGGTTTTTATTTCTGCCTGCATATCATTCAAGGGTGTTATAAGTGACTCGAGGTATTTAAAATTTTCGACGCGATCAAAGTTGTGGACGCCAATTTCGAGATTTGCCATGGAGATGTTCCTGGGTGTTGTTAAGAATTTCGTTTTGGTATTGTTCATCTCCAAACCAAGTCTTCTTGCGCAGCGATCGAGCGGCATGAAACTGTCCTTGATGTCGCTAGGTCTTCGGCCAAGAAGCACGATATCATCTGCATATCCAAGAATTTGGCCTGATTTATTAAATATACAGCGCGAAGTTTGAATGTTGCTTTTCCTCACTATGTACTCAAGCGCCAAATTGAACAGCACCAGCGCGAGTGCATCTCCCTGTCGAACACCAGATGTTATTTGAAAAGAGTCTGATACAGTTCTGTCAATTGCATGAGAATAAGATTTTAGTTTCTAGTTCAAAGTCTTCTGTAATATTCGACTGTTTTTTTCAAGATAACTTATCTTGAAAACTCCTTCAGATGAGTGTCTGTAGTTGGTATGACGTCTTGCTGTTTGTTGACTAAAGTGATTACAGCTTCATCGCTGGATGATGATGGAGATATACTAAAGGTGCTTACTTTGACATTAGCTTTGATCCGTGAGGGGGCATCAGCATTTGAATTTAAAACTCCTTTCCTATGGCAAATAGCGTAAAAAGTATTTTCCTATAAGTGATCTCATAATCGTATTCCTCTTATTTGAAGCGCCATTGGAGTAGTTTTGAATTATGCTATTTCAGATTGAATACCCATGTTAGCGGCTTATGGTCAGTAATTATCTTGAACTTTCGACCAAATAGGAAATATATGGTCGGAAATATTTACATGACCAAACTATAGCAATCAATTCTCTTTCGATCGTGTTATAGTTTTGTTTGGTGTGAGTGAGGGTACGCGAAGCGTAGCAAATAGGCTTTTCTAGTCCAATTTGGCATTGCGATAACACTACGCCACTTGCGAAATTACTAGCATCTGTAGTAAGGATGAACTCTTTACTGAAATCGGGATAGTCTAGGATGGTTGGTTACTACACAACTGTTCTTTGCATCTGTTGAAGCAATTGATGTAAGTCCAACCGTCCTCGTCTAACACAATTTTCTTGTCTATCCTTAAACATGAGGTGAGGGGTTTTGTTAGGTCAGCATAGTTTTTTATAAATTTCCGATAGTAACCGATTATACCGAAAAATCTTTTGATTTGCTTTCCGGTTCGTGAAATTTTAAATTCTTGATGCGCTTTTATTTTGTCAGTATTCAGTTTAACGCCGACCAGGGACACTATATGACCTAAGAAAGCTAATTCTTTGTGAAGGAATTCACTTTTATCAAGTTGGATTTTGAGGTTTGCCTTTCTTAGTCTCTCGAATACGTTTTTCAGGCTTTGAACGGAGGTGCTGAATTCGATTATGTCATCCATGTAACATAAACATGTTCTACCTTGGAGGTCTTGTAAAATGTTATCCATCACACCCTGGAACGTGGATGGCGCATTTTTAAGGGCATTCTCAAAACGCCTAAAGCCAACGGTAAATGCTGTCTTCTCTATATCCCACGGATTCATTTCTATTTCGTGGATCCTACTTGCAAGATCTAGCGTTGAAAAGTACCTGCACTTCCCGAGTTTGTCTATTATCTCTGTGATGTTAGGTAGTGGATATCAATGTTTTACCGTGTGCTCATTCAGCTTCCGATAGTCAACGACCAATGGAATTTTTTTCTTGCCACTAGCATCACTTTTTTTGGGACGATCCAGCAGGACTACTCCAAGGTGAGTAGCTTGGGCGAATTATTCCCTTCTGTAGCATTTTTTCGATTTGTTGGGCTACCTCATCTTTGTGGATGTGAGGATACCGGTATATGACTTAGTGAAGATCGGTTTCTCATATCTTAGAGCGATACATAACAATGTTTGTAAAACTCAGGCATTGAGATTCTTTTTGAAAAACAGATTCGTATTCTACGCATAATTTTCTTATAGCGTTAGTTTCTTCTTGATTCACATGAGACGTTCGAATTTAATCGCGAATATCTTGATCTTGTAGTTTACGGAATGTTCAAGTTTGATTAAAACAGTCTGTACTTCATTCGAAAAATTGATAATTTCTACAAATGCACGTCAGAAGTGTGTAATCCATCTAGGATTATCCCGTGTTCGTTGATTTTCACTGTTTTGATGTAAATTTCTACGTTTTCCACAACAACGGGTACTTTAATTATATTTTATTTCTGGGTGGTATTTCAAAGACAGGTGAATGATACTTTGGTTTATAGAGTAAGGGTATTTTAACTTTATTAGTTTTTAACGTAGAGCTACCAATATCCAGTTTAATTCCAAGTTGTTTAATTATATCGAGAGTCCGTTGAAATAATTATGAACCGTAAAAAGTAGGAATTTCATTGCTTCTTTTGTTCTGAATTCCTTAAATTCTGGAATCAAAACTTTTCCGTTAAGGAATGTTCTTTGAATAAAGTTTTCACTTTTATGGGGTCAATTTTTTGAATTTTGCTTGGGACATTTTGGGTCTACGAAGCTCTGGTTAGCTTCGGTATCAATTATGAGTTTTAATTTGGTGTTTGGATTAATTTGAATATGGATATATGGTAAAGGGCTAACTGTTTGATGTGAATTGAGATTCAAGTATTCGAAAAACCGTTTCGTCTGACTCTAGAGGAACATCTGATATATGGTTGTGATTTATGTCGAAATTTTGGACATATTCCGGATAATTAGGTGAATTTTCTTGGTACATTTTGGGATTTATTTCATAAGAACTTTGTAGATGCATCATGCATGTATCATACACTCCGTTAGGATCATGATACTGGTACCCCATATTTTAATTTTGTTTATGCTCTACTCGTATATTAAATAATTCTTGAAGCTTGACTGGTACGACTGGTACGAACTCCCTTTCCACCTCGTACAGAAATGGGGCTACATTATTTGGATTCCAGATGGCCTACACTAATTCTCGACAGTCGCCGAAGTTTCAGGTAATCCCTGTGAAAACCGCCACAGAAGAAAATTTCTTAGTAAATTTTTTGTTGAAAATCGTTACATACTGAGACTGATACGAACCTCCTTTCCACCTCGTACAGAAATGGGTCTTCATTATTTAGGTTTAAAATAACGTAGGCCAATTCTCGACAGTGGCCGATGTTTCAGGCAATCCCTGTTTAAACGCCTTAGTTCAAAATGTTTTGGTATTTTTTTTTAAATCTTACGTAATATCTTTAACTCGTATTTTTGAGACTATTTTTTTAAAATTTTAACTAAATTTGCTTATTATATACATACGAGTACATATCTACATACGTATTATATATTTACATAACAAATTTTTTTCTATTTTTCCGTGTTTGCTTGTAAAATCAAATCTTGTTGTAGTATGTTGATGTAAAAAAAAATTCGGGATGAGAATTAAAGGTAATGCAGTTTTTCTAATTTTTTCGGGCCAGCCCAAAAAAATTTCGGGATATGAATTAAAGGTAATGCAGTTTTTCTAAATTTTTCGGGCCACCCCGAAAATATTACCGATTAAGCAAAGACACATTTTTTTCGGGCAACATTTCGGGCCAACTTCACATATGTACATGGAATATATTATATATTTTGTTTATGCTTTTCAAATAAATATTACAATATGTGTAATAAAGCACGGATAAGGTGAGACGATCGAGAAATTAATATTACCCAGTAACTTAACTCGAATTGATATAAAAAATAGAATCAAAATTAACAACTTCCTGAATCCTGATTTTTGTTAAAGTCCATGTGTTTTCAGACCGGTCAAAGTTATTACCTTAACTACAATCGGAAAAACGGAGTCACCATAATAAACTTGTTCCTTGTGTAACTAAAGAAACCAGATCATATTGACATTGGCAACATGTACAGTGTGTGTGATCAATTGTGGATTAGTAGACTACGCTAATCCTATCAGCTTAAAGTTCTACAAAGGACCAAATACTAATTTTGGAATGGATATAACGTGATATTAGAGTCAAATTGAGAAACCAATATATAAAAGTGCTTGGGGTCATACTCTAGCCTTCGAAGAGTTTTCCACAGTATTGGCTCAAATGAAGGTATGTCTCAGGGCTGTTAAGCAATGACGTAGGCGACAGTTCAGCATTCACATGTGTCGTTTTTAATCGGTAGCCCAATGTAAGCAGTTCTAGTACACAATCTGATGAATTTAAAGTATATCACAAGGGCGAACCTTCACCAAATTAACCTGATAATATTTGAAACAAACAACAAGAACATCTAATACGAAGAAAGAAGAATTAGTTCTCATAACACACAGTCTGAATAAAACCTGTACTAATCCTCAATTTGAAGATGATAAACGAGCAATATTCGAAGTAATACACTAACATTGAACATACAAATCACAACCATAAACCAACACAATAAGTTTTAGAGACACAGTAGTTTTTGTCCCAAGTCGCCATGTTCGGTAAACGATAAAACTGTCATAATGAAAAATTCTCCAACATTATGGGATATTCATTTTATAATATTTCAGGCACGCTTTTTGATTGGGGTGTAATCACTCAACGCCTCGAAATGTTTAGTTTGTTACTCGTACAAAATATTATAATATTATGTTTTATTGACGCTCGAGGGTAAAGCGCTGCCACCTTCTTTACATATGGTAACGAAATGCACTCCTGATCACAAAAACAACATTAGAATTTATTGCAACAAGCTACGTCATGTTTAAAATTTATGACTTTAGTAAACACAAAATATAAAGTCTCTTCAGCAAATCTCAAATCATTTTTGGTTTATAATTATAATTACTAATTAGCAATAGATATATAAGTAAACCTTCAAATTTAATTATTTCCTGTGAAATCTATCCAAAAGCCATGTTTATACCACGTTGGTTGCCATAATAAAGTTATGTGCTGTCTCGCATCGGAGTTTTTTGTTGTACTTTTATATTTCGTAGAATTTTTATGGATTTGATTTAAATAATTTTATTAAATTTTGCAAGAATTCGGTGAAATTCATATTACGTTTAATTCCTAAAAAAAAATATTAAAACACTTCAATCACTAACTTATATCAGACACTCTGTAGTGCTTATATACCTAAAAATTCTCAGTACCCGATTATTTATGAAGCAGAAGCCAGTTCCAATAATTGTTTTAATTCTGAATCCCAATTTTATAAAGAAAACCACATAATCTCAAAGTGTAGTAAAATACTTTTTGATCTCAGATTGTTCTGCTGTTTCAGCAATTAGTAAAAAACCAAAATGTCACATAATATATGTAGTGGCCATATACATTTGCTATGTGCAGCAAACATACTATAAAAAGTTTGTTAATATATGAGCAAACTACCGACTTAACATTATTTTAGTAAAATATAAAAAGCTTTTTATTTTTTAATTATTTTGTACCGTTTGCTGTCAAAAACAGTTTTTTAACTTTTATATTTTACAACATTAAAGTGTTGTTATAAAGTAAAAAGATATTTGTACCATGGGTGGTGAAACCGACCATTAATGTTCACATTGGCGTATGTGTTCAAAAATTTAGTTTTTGGTGTACGCCAACCCAAATTTATTTATTTCAAGAAATCGATTTAGTAATATAATACAGTTATGATTTTAAACTTAGAATTACGGAAAAATTGTTTGATACTCTACTAGAATATACATATAGATAAAATATTAAAAAGTCAAATTCAAGTTGAATTTTTAAAATTATAAAATTAAAGGTAGTTCTTTAAATTTGGAGCAGTCAAAACTGCTTTGAAATGAGCTTAATGAACTTTGAAATTACAAATTTAAAAAATATTTTTTCAAGTTAGTTTTGAAAGTGTTTTTAGATAAATTGAAGTCGAAGTGATCCTTTATTGTATTAAATGTTTTCACTGATCTACTGTTTGGGTTGTTATCTTCGTACTCGGTGGAATAGTGTTCAGGCGCCAATAATCGATAATTACGAAACGATCTACTTGGAACATGTCTATTTCGAAGAGTGCAAATATTGTATTCTTTGCAGCTTGTTGAATAAGGTGGTAATTGAGCCACATTTACGTGGATTGATTCTCTATGGTCATAGTCTCAACCAGATTTTTTTAACAGGAATAACATAAATTTATTTTGTGTGCTTTCGATTCTCGTGATGTGAACATTGTGGTAAGGATTCCAAACATAAGCGATATATAGTGAACATAACGTTATTATAACCTTGAACTCTCTAGTCCATCGTTTGACAAAGCCAAACATGGAGTTTGCTTTAGCAATACAACTATCGATGTGCCTGTTAAAACTGATATTTTCAACGAAGGTGGCTCCCAAATCTGTAATCTCGTATACCTTCTGAATTTCTACGCCATTGATGTTGTATGCGGTAATTATTGGATTCCGTTTGCGATAAAAAGACATAATTTTACATTTTTTGATATTCAAATCCAATGAGTTTTGGACACACCACCTACTAAGTCTATTGAGGTATTCTTGTAGTTCGATAGAATCGTTAATTTGTTTGATCGTATGAACAATTTTTACGTCATCGGCAAATATGAGTATATTTGAGTTTTTTATTATTTTCGTTATGCGGTCAATGAAAACAATAAAAAGCCATGGTCCAATGTGAGATCTTTGGGGAATACCAGAAGTCTCGTTGATATTTTTAGATTTCCTATTTCCAATTATTACATATTGCTGACGACTTGTTAAATACGACTTGAACCAGTTTACATATTCCATTGAAAATCCAAATGTATACAAGCTTTGGAGTGTTTTATGATGACAGATATAGTCAAATGCCTTACTGAAATCTGTATATGCCAATTCAACTTGGTTTTATTTCTCAATCTCGTTTATAACGTTATGTTAGTGAATTCAACCAAGTTGGAAGAAGTAGAGCGACATGTCATAAATCCATGCTGGTTAACAGATATATGACGTATTAATGTTGATTTAAAACTATTGCATACGACCAGTTCAAATAGTTTAGGAATTGATGATGTTGTTTGATATTCCTCTGTAGCATGTGACATCATCTCGTTTACCTGATTTGAAAATTGGTGTGATCTTAGAGATTTTCCATTTCTCGGGAAAAACAGCCGATGTTAACAAATGATTGAAAAGCTTACATAACGGATTTACCAAAATATTCGCAAACCTTTTTAACATAACTGA
Organism: Nephrotoma appendiculata; assembly: GCA_947310385.1. Taxonomy (NCBI): domain Eukaryota; kingdom Metazoa; phylum Arthropoda; class Insecta; order Diptera; family Tipulidae; genus Nephrotoma; species Nephrotoma appendiculata. The sequence continues at coordinate 213,852,475 of OX371225.1, read as the reverse complement.
AGGAATGTCGTGTGGCCCACATCCGTCACCAAAGTCTTTCAAGGCTGATAGAATGTTGTCAACGGATATAATTGGAGGCGTGATAGAGATGTTTGTATGGCTGGTTTCATCAGTGGATCCGGTATTATTCATTGGTCGGTATACAGATTGAAAAAAATCGGCGAACATGTCTGCTATCTCTGCTACGTCTGCTATCTCTGAAGAATTTCCAGAATTGTTTGGGATTTGATTTAATTTTGTTTTGAATGCCAGCCAAATAAGGTTTGTACTTTAGCTTGAAATACGTATCGAACTCCTCGCTCTGCTTTAAGAATGCCATGTGTCTGTTTCTATATCTGAATTTCCTCATTTTAGTGTAAGCTTTGCATTTGCGATTTTTAAGGTTTATACGCTGGTCGTCGAATCACGGAGGGTGAGTATTTGGAGTTTTGTTAAAAATAGGCACATGTAGATCAAATCCTTGATGTATGATGTCGTAAAATTTGTCACCATTATCATTCACCTCATTAGCGTTTAAAATTTGATCCCAATTCACTGATGCAAAAAAAAAAAAAACGTTCGAGACCACAGTAGTGTGTCTTCTTAAAGTTGTATTTGATATAATTCTGATCTTTTCGCCACATAATGGGTGATGTTGAACACAATGTCCAGAGATTTGTGGTTGTTGTCGTTCACGACAAATGGATTAAGTGATTCAATAACATTAAACGCATCTACTTCATTGGTGAAGACAAGATCAAGATATTTGTCCAGATTGTTTGTAATGCTGTTAATTTGGTTTTAATTTTAAGTCAACATGGTATCGACGAACCATCCGATTTTATGTTGCTTGGGAGTACCTATTGGGTGGTATGTATGTATGCAGTGTAGTAGAATAAATAACGTTGATTGATTTTAATCTTCACGGTAAGCTGTTCAATTCTTGATGGGAGTATTTTAACTGCATGACTCTCTAGCTTAGAACGAACGGCTATTAAAACGCCGCCGCCTGATTTGTTAGAGCTCATATCAGGTGAGCGATCACATCTATAAGCAACGTAGTCTTGTCCAAAATATTTCGAACTATGAATTTCCGGATGGAGATTGGTTTCATTAACTACATAAATCAAGTAGTATGACTGCATCACGAAAGGAAAAAAATGTGATGCTTTGGATGCCATTTTGTTAACATTTTGATAGTAGACGGAACATATTCCTTTGAACGAATTACAAGATCTTAATAATGGTTTAGTATTTAAGTGTTTTGAGTGTTGGCCCTTTGTTCCGAAAATTTTTCTGATTAAATTTGAACTCTTTGATGAATAAGCCAGGCGGTCACAGTTTATCTTTGATCAAAGAAGTGAAAGCTTCTTCATCAACACTAAGACGATAAGTTATATAATCGTACTGGCTGCCATTTTTAGGTTTTGGTACCATTCTAATTGCATTCACATTCGTGAGTTGAAACTTGCAATTAATGAATCCTTTAAATTGCTCATCAGTAACGGACGAAGGAATTCTACTAATGAAAATCCACCGTCTGGGTTTTACAACACTTAATGTAGTTAGTTCATTAGGGACATTATCAACTACCCGAAGTGATGCAACCTTAGATGATTGTTGTTGCCCAGATGGTCATCAGTGCAATTTAGAATTTTATTTTTTGAAGTGGCTACTTGAGCTGAAAATGAACCAACTTTTGACCTCGCTGTTTTTGAATGAGTAGTTTTTGTTGATGGACCCGAAATGTCGCTATATCGAGCTTGCACTTCCTGATCCCTTATCTGACGTTCAGGGGTAGCTGATAAAGTTTGATTTCTAAGTAAACTAATGAACTTTCTTGTAGCTTAATATCCCAACAATTTGAGAAGCGACTTAGTTCTTTTTAGCAAAATTATGCAACATCTTGCTAACCGGAGAACTCTTAATCTAATTTTCGCGAAATCATGATTTAGTGTATTTACTATGCTTGAGAAATCATGATTTACTGACATCCGAATCCGTCGTTGCCCTTAACAATTTTTATGGAACGCTTCTCCAAAACCCTTTCTCCTAAATAACAGGCAATACATAATTTGCAAATTCCTCCAGTTTCATATGCAGATTGGTATAATGTCGCCAAGTTGTTAAGATTATTTCCACCTGGAAAATGAAGGAACAAGTTCTAAAATCTTCTTCCATTCCTATTCATGTAGCTCATTCGTCATGAGCTATAGATATGAAACGCGAGAACGAATATTGACTGAATCTTGTTGTGACGTAAATTATCTGCATCCAGAATGTTGCTCAATATTTGAATATTTTTATGAAGTAAGTAGAAATGGTTTATGAAATATATCCCTAAAAATACATGAAAAAATGTTCCAAAACAAATGTCAGTGTAGGGTCAGAACCGCCCCAAAAACAAAGTGTTAATAATTGAAATCTCACGGGGTAATCAAAACTTTGATTCAATAATTGACAACAAAAAATCATGGAAACTTTCCGCTTGGAAAATTGGTTGTAACACGACTCAGGAAAATATGCTAATCATCCTTCATCGGTTTTTGAAAATAAATGTTTTTAACATGCGAGATGTTCGGTGTTTCGATGAATGTTTGTTTTTTAGAATGTTTTCTTGAATCAAGAAATCAGGATTATTTTAATTTTTTTTTGGTCATCACATTGTCTAGAAACCTTGCTTTTGAATTTAAGGCCAAGTTAGGGACGAAAAAAGTTTGATCAGTTTTGCGGTTTTTTATTTTTTGTTAATTTTTACCGCCAAAACGCTGGAAGTGTAAATTAAATGGTGATATCTCAATTTTTGCTAGGTCCAAGATTTTTGAAACGATATTTCACATGATTGTATAACTACCTCCAGCTCCTGCATATAACTTGTTACGGATGGTTCGCTGCCAACCCGCAGATTTCAACTAAGCACGCAGAGACCTCTCTCACGGTGATGTTTTGCCAGCTAGATCTCAAGGTAATGGTATGAGTCCTAGGGTAATTAGAGGCTTGCAGGCTCCTGACCTAAACCGCGGAATATAAATTCAAAATCAAAGCAAACAATAAAAAACTGAAATTAAATTACGTCGACCAGAATTTGTCGAATGAAACCTGAGGAACGTAATAAAATAATAATAATAATAATAATAATAACCGGGTGTGTCCATCCGGTGGCAACCGGATCTCTCCGAGTGACAAGTACCCAGTCTGCTGAAGAAACCCCCCCCCCCTCCCCCCCCCAATGACCCGAAGCAGTATTACAGAGTAGGGACCAACAGACCAGACCTCTCTCTCAGATACCTCCAACGAATCTCCCATAATTCACACTTCGACAGTATGAGAACGCCGTAGTGCCACGGGGAGACCGCTTGAATTTTACGGTCGCCTCCGAATGGACAATTCATACGCTAGACTCACCACTCGAACTCTGTGGATATCTTGCCAAGGGGATGAAGGAGAATGGCAAGCCCAGCCTGAAACAATGGAGTCCCGACGCAGAATGGGAAACCCCCTCCTACCACCGATCCGAAAAATTATTTAACACTTCATCCTATGCAGTTTAAGGCACAAAAAAATAAATAAAATAACCAGGTGAAATAAAAAAAAAACAAGGAAAAACAAAAATGAAGCCGAATAATAAGAGTTAGACGCCGTGCGGATTTTTATTCAAATACAAGTAAAAAATAAAAAAACAACTGTAGGTTTTCAATGCGAAAAGGAAAAGAAAAGGGTCTCTGAATCTAAATCAGAAAGAATAAGTTAAACAAAACAAAAATATGGCCGTAGAACGTGAACAAATCTGATAGCGAAACCAACGTACACACCGGTCCCGCACGCCACCGTTATGGCGCTCGAATACAAAAATATTTTATAAGAAATTGGGAAAGAAAAAAGATGAAAATTTGGAAATTGATAAAAACTCGAATTTACGTCAGATAAAAAAAAATAGAAAATAAAAAAAATTGTACCTTTGACCTTGGAGGTCGACCTTGGGTAGGTCGTCTTCACGCTTTACATCATGGGGAGGGCGTTAGATTGCCTTGAAGTATATCTCTTTCGTTTGGCGACCTTTTGCCAAAAGTTGGGCGTTGGTTCGCCTTAAATCGTATCATAATTTAATAAGCATTGGCTAATATTAGATGGCAATTATTAGATGGCCTCAACTGACCACCCGTTAACCGTAAACAAATTTGGGGGCGTTGTCCGCTTCAACTCGTACACAAATTATTAGGCGTTGGCTCGCCAAACCATAAATAAACTGTTGGGCGTCCTTCAAGTCCAAAATTATTGCGAATGGCCTCAACTGACCACCCGTAAGCCGGATCCCAAGTGGCGGCACGTCCGCTGATATATAATGGTGCTCGTAAAATAAATGTTTCGGTAGCACTCCTATGATAACGGTTTTAACCATCAGCTTTTGTATTACGTGGTCCGTTTTGATTAAGTATACACATTGTGGTGTATGTGCAACTGACCAAAATTCCAACCGAAAAATGCAAAGTACAACCCTACAAAATTGCATTGCACATCATTTTGTAAGATCTCATATGTATAAACAAAAATATAATTTTGTCATATACGGCTATGAGAGCCTTGTTAGGCTTGCATGCCCCGGTACACCGGTATAGATGAGGAGATAAGACCAGTGCTGGGATATTTTGACTTCACTTTTTTCGAATCAAATCGAAACTTATCGAACTTATGTTTCTTTTTCCTAGGATAAATCTAGCTAGAATAAATCGTCTACTGATCTCGCTTTTGCAATCATGCAATTTTAATTACGATCTTGGCATACTCAAGTAATAAATCATTCTATCTTCCGTGTTTCCCTCATCTATATATTTTTCCGTGAGAGTATTGCTGTTATTTATGTATCCAACCTGTTAAGGGAATGCCTTGAACTGTAATTCTACGAGTATTAACGGATTTGAACGAAACTAAAGACGTGCTGTATAAGATAGCGGAAATAAGAACTTACGCTTGTCGCCACAATTGCCAGCACTATCACAAAAAAGAATTTATTTTGTTCCAGCGGAATTTTTTTATTCATTTTGTATCTACTTTTTCACTAAATAAAACATCCCAGTGGAATAAAATATTAAAAGTGATCCTTCCAATAGTAAATCAAAAAATGACAGTCAAAATTCTAATCAATAAATCCTGGTCGAATTATCCCTTATGCAATGCAAATTTTTCATTTATTAATTAAGAAATAGGCGATTTCTGTCCAACTTCCGTCCAACAAATACCATATTTCCATCTAAAATTTATATTTCAATCGAAAATCAATCTAGATACCAAATTTCATAATGATTGGTAATGAAATGGCCTAGTTTAGTCCACCATGAACAGATCCTAGTATTTCGTCTAATACTCATTTTAAAATGCGTGACCAATACTACTAACCAAATTTCGTCGCAATTCGTTAAGAAATGGCAGAAAGACGGAATATTGTTAAATTTGAAAATTTCATACACCGAGTTCCTTTACTTCGAAGATCCATTTGTCGTTTTTAAGGATTACTTTTAATATTTTATTCCGCTGGGATATTTTATTTAGTGAAAAAATAGATAAAAAATGAATATAAAAAATTCCGCTGCTAATTATATAACAAAATATATTCTCTTCTGTGATAGTACTGCCACTTGTGTAAAGTAGCGTAATCTCTAATTTTCCGCTATCTTGTACAGCCAAGTACAGTTTTTTAAAATAAGGTTTTAATTAAGAAAAAGCAAATTTCGAGCAAATTTTAAGCATGTCGAATAATTTGAAATCCTCTACTACGTACATACGAGTATGTTATATGTTGACTCAAATTTTACAGTCGATTACATTTCAGTGCAATATATCTTACCTATGCAAATACCTATAAAAAATATACATTCAACAAAGAAGGAAACTTTAACCTAATACATAAGTAATTTACATGTTTTCCTCCCTTTATCGAGAGAATTACTATCACATAAATAAATTTATTATCATGTTCGGATTATTTAGTTTTGCATATACAAAACTAGAACCTGTACATATTACAGTATAGAAAATATTTATTATTTGATTTATGGATTTTAGTTTGCTATGGCATATACAGATAAGAATTATTACAAAATTTATCTAGTTTGTCGTGTAGCTAGTGTAGAGCAATTATTATATGTAGGTTTATATACAAAAGATCCTTGTTCTTTATCCATGATTAAATGTGAATAAAGATGAGCATTTCCTAGTTTAGAATGTGATGTGCATAGCCCGTATACCACAGAATTTATATTGTATGTGAGGTTTCGAAAATTAATGATTGCACTATGTTTGAAGATAAGTAATTTCTAATAAATAAATAATTTCTCTGCAAGTACTGGAATCATTTGACCATTACCTATAAATTACATATACAGAGATTACGGTTGTTTGTAGAATATCTGGTTCAAGAATTTTTTTCAATAACCGAAATTGAGAAATTTTTTTTTGCTGGCTTTTTGTTGTTAGCTTTAGTTTAACTTCTTTTTTGTAGAACAAACCCCTATTATTCCAAACTGAGAACTTGGTTTCAGAATGAAAATTGACCATCTATTGAGGAAAATCTTTATATCGCTTACCATTTTATCAAAAATATTAAGAAAAGCTGAATTGTTTCGCTTTGAACTGGAACAAATTAATATTGGACTAAACCGGCATAGGATCACCACTTTAAAATTGTATAACTTTTTATTTTGCGACACTTGTGTGTTCAGCCCAAACTTGATATACGAATATTCAGACAGTTCATTGCGTTATGATAACTGATCTTTTCTGGGGATCAAAATATCCGTTTGTGACCATTTGTTGAAATTCTAAACCCCAGGTTAAATAGCGTAGTACAATGAGGCTTTCGAAATCATCAAAACCGGTTCAAATTAAACATATTAACATTCTCATCAAAGATGAATTTACGTGATAATAAATTTTTTTAAGTATTTTAATCTAAGTGGGCTTTTTAAATTTATTGTACCAACAGAGTAAATCTTGGTCACAGCCTCACGAACATTGTACATCTAAAAGTCGTTTTGTTCACTTGGAACTGCAAGTATGCAACACAAACATTTCATACATACCCAGCAAAATTATTGTTCGCTTGGTTCGTACCCGAATATCCGATCTTGAGGTGATGTTAAATCCGACAATCGACCGAGGAAACTAATGAGTTTGCACTGATTCATTACAATTTTGCTTGAGTTGAAATATTTTTTATTATTATTATGGCAGATGGCTTTTCCAAGACCTTTTCCGGATTAAGTTACCCCATGTGAGCAGGGCCATCATTTGTGTCGAAAATTATTTAATTGATATTGCTCGAACCGGTCATAAGTCGTTTACGTCTCTTAATACGATATGGACAGCTTCGTTAATGGTCACTGTGTTCAAATGCAATCGTAATCTGTCAAAGATTTACTTGATATCTGCAACCAATTTAAGTTCGCGAAAGCGAATCAGTATTTTGAAGATGCTTTGCTTAAGCTTTGGACCAATTAAAAGGTTCTCATACAGCGATATACACCTGCTCGATAGTCACGATGAGACTTGACAGTTAATTGGTTGTATCGCGCGTTGCTTTGCCGAGCACAATGTATCCAAGTCTCATATTTTGGGCGAAGGGTGAACACCGGGACCATGCAAAAATTATTTTGAAGCATTCCAATAACATCAGGTCCGAGTAAAATTTCTATATTTCCGGGACGATAATGATGAGAATTGGTAAGTTCCAAACCAGCTGAGTGTTGCTATTGATGGTGTGGGTAACTGCAGCAGGGAAACTTTCGAATTTCAAAATGAAACTTAGCATACCGATTAAGCCCAATTTGTGCTAATTAGTGCTCACGGGAAAAAATTAGTGCTAGTCCAGGAGCCGAAAAAACGGGAAAAGAATATTTAAATTTCGCCTGAAAGACGAAAAAATTAAAACCCAATTTCTAGAAAAAACCAGAAATAATTTAAATTTAATTTTAAAACTTCACAAAAGCGGCTCCATCGACGAAATTTGTGCTTATCAGAGGGATATGATTTTTATAAATTTTCATTAATAAAAAGGAAAAACAAATTAGCCCCTAAAAGATACTATATTGACACACAAAATACAGATGTATACCGTTCAATAATATTTTTGTTGAACAACAAATTAAAAAATAAAATAATTTATTATAAAATCAAAGAATAAGCATTTCAGATAGCATATTCCTGTCACGCATGTTCATTGCCATCCGAAAAATATAGTGGCTGAATTTGTGCTAATCCAGAATTGGCCCAATTCCGTTGAACAACAAAGACCGTTGAATGAACAATTTTCCGACAAAAAATATTCTACAAACCAATGAAGTTGGCACTTCTGATTGCATATTCCTATCAGGTATATTTATTGCCATCCGAAAAATATAGTGGCCGATTTTGTGCTTATCCAGAATTGGCCCAATTCATTTGAACAAAAAAGACAGTTGAATGAACTATTTTCTGTGACAAAAAATGTCAACATATCTGATAGGAATATGTAATCAGAAGTGCCAACTTCATTGGTTTGTAGAACATTTTTTGTCAGAAAATTGTTCATTCAACGGTCTCTGTTGTTCAACGGAATTGGGCCAATTCTGGATTAGCACAAATTCAGCCACTATATTTTTCGGATGGCAATGAACATACCTGATAGAAATATGCAATCAGAAGTGCCAACTTCATTGGTTTGTAGAACATTTTTTGTCGGAAAATTGTTCATTCAACGGTCTTTGTTGTTCAACGGAAGTGGACCAATTCTGGATTAGCACAAATTCGGCCACTATATTTTTTGGATGGCAATGAACATGCGTGACAGGAATATGCAATCTGAAATGCTTATTCTTTGATTTTATATAAAGTTATTTTATTTTTTAATTTGTTGTTCAACAAAAATATTATTGAACGGTTTACATCTGTATTTTGTATGTTCAATATAGTATCTTTTAGGGGCTAATTTGTTTTTCCTCAATTTATTAATGAAAGTTTATAAAAATCATATTTCTATGATAAGCACAAATTTCGTCGGTGGAGCTGCTTTTGTGAAGTTTTAAAAATAGGATTAATTTATTTCTGGTTTTTTCTAGAAATTGGGTTTTTTTTTCGTCTTTCTGGCGAAAAAAAAATTTTCTTTTCCCGTTTTTTCGGCTCCTGGACTAGCACTAATTTTTTCCCGTGAGCACTAATTAGCACAAATCGGTATGACAAGTTTCATTTTGAAATTCGAAAGTTTCCCTTTCCCTGCTGCAGTTACCCACACCCATTTCGATGAGTTGAAACGGTACTATATGCCAGAAGCACATCCGTGGTTGGCGATTCGACATGGTGTGTCTTGACTGGGTCTAGAACTTCACCTCTCCCTGGATATTACCCCTCCTCTGGGACAATATACTCCCTTGGACTACCACCAATGGTGAGATTGATGGTGTGCAGTTAGGGGGGGGGGGGGGTTATTATTTTTATTGGATGATTCAATTCGATAACTGTGACTTGTTGCATTATCTACCAGCAATATAATGCTTTGAAAGTTAGGTTTTGCTACTTCATATAAATTTATGCGGCTGGGATAAAACAAACATCATCATAGCTTTTCTGTTTGCTCGCCAGAATACAGGTGACTGCGACTTATCAATATTTTTTATAACTCGAGGATTTGATGAATGATTTATTAGCATAGGTTTAACCATTAAATTGCCCAAAAGGTTGCTATACATATGAAGGATGATTCGATATCCTTACAAACTTTAAACCGTGGTATTATTTTTTCATTTTTTGAAATGTATGTTCGAGATGGCAGTTCCAATCACTCCTCAATGCTGTCTCATCAGCATTAGAAATTTGGTAAGCGATATATTCACCTTTTTATAATATTAGGCAGTTGCTGAAGCTTGCTCTCTGAGTTTAATATATTGGGCAATGAAAATCGTTTTTTGAGTTTTCCGAACCAACCTTTTCTTGCATAAAAATGATTGATTTTTTCGTGATGTAGCAGTGGGTTCAATATCTGCCCAATGTTTGTAGATTTTAAGGGCTTTCTGTTTAATGGTATCCCCACTTAAAGGAATTTTTTTTTCGATGCAATCTTCTAATATCAAACCATAAGAGCATCGTCCATTTTTTCCATTAAAACATCTCTGTTACCCGTTTCGCACCTAACAAATATTCCTCTGCAACATTTTTTCAAATTTTTTCTTAATTTTTTTAGTTGTTCTAATCGTAGCTTCTTTTAAATTTAATGGCTTTCCAATAGATGATGAGCTTTCTCCTTCGTTTAATCTGTTAAAAAAATAGATTTTGTCTTCAAGCGAAATAAATTTTCTTCTGAATTGTTTTTTCTTAATTTTATCAGACATTTTTATCTACGGACCAACAAATCAATATTCATACACACATCTATGAACAACAAAAAGTTAACTGAAACTGACTAAACAAAGTGTATACGAATATTAATAACAGTAAGAGAGAGGGGTTGAATGCATTTTATTATTTTGTATTATTTATATAAATAAGGGGAATAACCCATTTATTTTTTCATCATTAAATCGTGCTATACGAAAACAGTGTAAATAAAAATATCGTGTAATAGGAGGGATGTAACAATTTTCATTCCGTGTTAGATCGAAACCGTTTTATTAGAGTACCGTGTTATAGGAGGATTGCCTGTATCTATATCAAATCCTTTTTGGACTTAAAAATGGGCGAGAACTACAATTCATCATAATTAATCATAAATGCGGGTAGGAAAAGGGGAGGGGGACAATGTTCGGGTGCAACGACCCGGAGTAATGGCCTGGAAGTAATGTCCGGGGAGTAATATCCGTGGTTTCTAAGCTGTGAGGGCAATGACGAGAGGGTATCGTACGGAGTGGTATCGTTCAAAGTGGTAATGTCCTGTTACAGCATTGACGTGATTGAGTGAATAAGAGATTCAACTTCAAAATGTGCAGTAACATCGAGGTGAGGTTACCAAGACGTTTTTAGTTTGGTTTCGATCTAATGAAACATTAAATGCAAATTGCAATGACCAAACTACATACACACAACAAAAACTACTACCCTTACGATAAAAATACTACCCTTACCTACCTAGGTTACCTCACCTCGAAGTGAAGCTGGGGTCTGGCTGCCGCCAAAAATAACCCAATATTTCATATGTGCAGTAACATGCTGTGCCTCAAATTGCATATGGGGTAGTAAGTTGATCTGGAAGTTTAACTATGGTGGGTTGTGCGCAAGCATGTTCAAACATAACCTCTTCTTGCATTTCAGATTGCACTTCTTCTCAAATTTGAGAGGCCTTAAATGACCACACCAGAATACATCGTGATTTCCAGCACAAACTTCACTCGTGGATGTGTGTGAGTCCGAAGTATTGATGAACATATTTTTTGTGGGTGTAACGAATTAGATTTGCATCAGGCTATTGAAATCATCGACAATGTTTGCTTTTGCTTATTCAGGAAATCGATGAGTTATTGTATAATGTATTTTTTGCCCGGGTTCAATTTACGATGTATTCTTCAAGCAGCGAATGGTCCTAGTTTTAATATCAAAAGTTTTGTGTAATCCCGTGAAAACTTGCACACGCACTGTACAGTATAAATTATTTGCCTTACCGCTGATTGATCCGGCTCGAAGGACCCAAAATGCCAGAGCAATTGAAAAATAAAACACGATGACACGATGGTTGCTAATAATGTTTTTATTGGTATAACAAGCTATCTCTGTGGTGTATTCTTGGTGTAAACGAGGTGTTTCCTTCGTAGAAGGCAACTGAATAGGTGGTGTTTTTTATGAGGCTGCCTGACATTTTATATTGGTTAGGGTGCCCACCAATAGGTGTCATTTCTGATTGACGTGGTTACGCTAAGTGTTGTTGTTGCCTCCAATAGTTCCTTAGTAAATAAAACTACCTTTGTGACGCTGAAAGCAGTTCTTTGTGAAGGTTTTTCAGGCTACAATATTCTTAATCTTAACTTCATAAATTAACCGTTTTGTTGCTGGTATCAAATTATTGCTTTATAGTAGAATATATTATAGATCTTAGATATCATTGAAAAGGTCTTGAAGAATGCTAGAAGTTTAATCCAAGCACCTTACTGCTTAAAACTAAACTATAATTTTAATGTCCATTCGCCTATTTATTGTTTACCTAAAAACTCAAATACCTTAGTTATTCTCTAAGTAGGGAGTACCACGTCACCTGCAGTTGAGATTGACATTTGAGCTATAATTTGAAACCATTTAGCCTGACACGCCCTTCTGATATGCGGACCGAATTTAGCAAGAACTTGACTTGCTTATCCAGGGAGAAATTAATCAAAATGAAGTTCAGTCAACGTTTACGTGGAAGATTGGACGCATAGTTCAAGTGCCAAACAAATAAAATTCCAATACAAATATAAAATTTCAATATCAAACAACAAATAATGTTGAATGAAAATATAAAAATGTATTTTAATTTGAATTTATAGTTTGCGTGCCAAGCGTACATTAATATTTATAGTCGTGTAGACTAGAAACACATTTCACAAACAACACAATCTAAGAACTTAGTGATTTGTTTTTTCTTTGCTGTTATCTGACGACATTATGAGTAATTCTCATATCAAGTAATATCTGATTTTTCTTTTATAATTTTCTAAAAGGTATACGCGATGTCGGTCATAAAAATTTTGGGATTTCCAATATTTTTTCTAATGACAGCCAAAGCATATTTGTTTGTACGCGTATTTTGTATTTAAGTACAAATTAAAGAAAAATATTGACTTGTTTACTTTGGTAGCAAGACGTCTCATTTTACATTTCCACGATAATCTTCATCGCCTAAAGACTATATATATATATATATATATATATATATATATATAGAGATATTTGACTGGGAATAAATTTTTATGGTACATAATCATTTAAAATTTAAATAAATAAAATCTTAATTTATTTTGGCGTCTATATATTTATTCGTGTTCTTTTTATAACAATCCAAGTTTGTTGAACTTTCTGCGCTATACAATAACCATCCTCGGTCCATCCGCGCTCCACAATCACTTCGTATAACATTTCAGCATCAATTTTATAGATTCAGTCACATTAAAAATCCAAAAAAAAAATAGAACTAACAAGAAAAATGGTGGCTTTCCACGAATGAGCACGTAAAACCTATAAATTTTCTCCAACAAAGCACAATTTATATAAAGTTGGGAAATTCTCGAATTTTTATATTTTCGTTCGTAATAGCGTTTATGCTTAGCAGCATTTTTTTGGAACCGCACATAAAAAAATCATTAATATACCAAAACAAGTGGAATAGTTACGTAGGTATCAGATAAATGTGTGTCTGTATTTGTATAATAAAACTATATACCTATACTTCATAAAAGATTGACGTGAAAATTATTGCTTAATTAATTAAATTGGTTTATGCATTGATATTTGGTACATGATGATTGTGAAAATATTTTCTCTCTGTTTCGGTGAATGCTTCGAGGATATTATGTGGATAATTGGTTTCCGTTTGCCTTTTGGCATATAAAGGAAAAAAAAACATGATAAACTTTAACACAACAACAACATAAACAGGGAAATTGTGATTTGGTTTTTATGTACTATTTATATTCTGAATTATTTGATTCAGATTTCGTTCCGATTGTCTGTATATACGAGGAGATGTTATATTTAATCGAGATAACGACAATTTTCCGGTACTCGGTGTATACACAAAAAAGATATTATTTTCACGTTTTTCCCCTTTCTTAGGTGCGGATATTACAAAAAATAATAAAAATGAAATTGTTTCTATTCGTCAGGCATGATGATGATGATGTTCGTAGAATATTTTTCTTCATTTAATAAAATTTAGATTATTTTTTGTAATTTACCACACGATGAATACGATTAAAGTACTTCAATATGAGTTACATTAATTGAAAATAACCAAAAATTCTTAGGATTTGCCGTTGTAATTTCACTTTCTCCTAACAATACCTATGCAGGAGGGATCGACCGAGATTATAAGATAGCTGAAAATTTCGGGGAAAAAATTGTTTTTACTATTCACCGCTAGCGTAGCACTATCACTAAAAAGCGATTTTTTTGCTGGTTTTTTTTTATAAATTAAATAAAATTTACGAAGTTTTTAAGGAAACAAATAATTCTCAACAGAGAGTTTTATGAAAAATCAAAGAATTTATGAAACAAAAGAAAAATAAATGTTTAAACGTTTTGGAACGAAAAATGTTAATTTTTCACTTTTTTAAAAACTGAAAACATTTAACATTGAAATGACTTTCAAAATTCATGGAGTGCTACTGATGGATATTGAGATTCTTACGTTTCTCAATATAAATAGATTATGCTCCCAGCTATCACAAAAACATAAACCCAGAGTAGTTACATGGTATTGGAGTGCTATCGACAGCAATTCTTACGTTGCTCATTTTTATTATAGGTTATGACTTCTGTTACCAAAACAAAAATATAAACCAAGGATAGTTACACATTTTACTTTAAAATTCATGAAACTTTCTGCTGAGAATTGTTGATTTGCTTAAAAATTTAATAAATTTACTGCTGGTTTCTAAAAATATTAGCAGAAGAAATACTTTTTTGTGATAGTGCTGCCTCTAGCGATGAATAGCAGGAGGTGATTTTGATAAGTTCTGATTTCGAAAAAATTCATTTCGTATTCTCATCATTTGTCCGTCTGTTAGTGCCACGTAGCGGGATTTCGGGGGTCAGGAATAAATTGCAAAGAGTCAAGATTTAGAAAAAATTACTCGAACAGTTTTTAGTACCAGTAATTGATTACAACCAGTCATTGGTTCGTTAAAGATTGTTTAATATTCTTCTAAGGCGGCAACCAATGAGTTTTGATTTCGGAATTCTTTTTGGTTGTCCTCTCTTCTCCTTTTGTTCGCGATGTTGCATCATGTAGCACAACAACAAAGAAACTTTTAGGAATGAAAAAATTAAGGAAATGTAATTAAAAACGACCATCATCCAGTAATTTTATCCAATTAAGTAAGCTTATATTACCGGAGAGCTAGTTCTTCCTGAACCACCATAACTGGTTACGAAAGCAGAAGAACGGGTTATTAAATGTATCCAATACTAGTATCCCAGCGGCAGCCAAAAATACATGTTATGGCTCATTTCGATGACCAATGAACGTAAGCATTTAAAACTGCAAGAACATTGACGGTTTTATATTGTTTATTAATGAAGATATGGATTTATTGCTGGCAGAGGTTAGGGACTTGGAAGTAACAGTGCTTAAATGAGATAAAGTATGATCCTTATGTTGATAAAATTTTCTTGAATTTTATATGTTTCGTTTGTTTACAATCTGTACAGGTGTTGGCTAGTCGGGGAAACGTAATATGAATACGATAAATTATGAAATTGGTATAATTTGATGCAGCTGTAGACGTACATATGTTTGATACATGTAAATAAAATTTAAGGTAAGATAGTAGTTACTCTAATTTCATATATCGCATTTTTCTAAAAAGTGGCTGCTTCGCACCACTTGTCTTTATTTTGAAAATCGAAACGACTGCCAACCAAATCGTTGGTCATCGCACTTCTCAGAAGGTGTGACTCGAACGCAAATATCAGTTGAAACTTTCCAAAACTTGAGTCATGGTCACAACCGCATAGTGCTCTTAAGAGAAAGCCACTCTTCAAACAAATGGTCCAAAAATAACAGCAACAATCGTTAGAATAATGCCTGTTATTTATATGGTCAAAACTGTGAGTACACATTATTGTGTTACCAGAAACCACTATCTATATAGAGTCTCATGATTTATTTAGAAAATAATTTTTCGTTCAAATATTGTGCAATAATCGTTCCAAATAATGCCTGTTGGCATTCCTCATGTATTTTCTGGAGCTAACTGAAAGTATTTTGCTGTCTCGTGTCCTTATAGTATATGTTGCTGTGACACACTAGTTCCATCTATAATACTACCCCATTGAGAACTAAAATGATGACGAAACTCTATTACAAGGCTTCTTGTTGTAATGCTTGGATCGCAGGCAGATAATAAAGATAAAAATTACAGTAAAACAACATTTAGCCTCAACGAAGTACGTGCTTTATATTTCTCCATCTTGTTCAAATATCTCAAAATTAATTCCCTTAGTGGTCACCAAAGCTTACAATACTAGCGAAGTTAATAAGGGTGTGTATTCAACCAGAGCGAGCTGTATATTGTAGACCGGATGAAGGTCGAATGGAGTTAAATAATGTGGGGTGCACGGAGTACTAAACTATTTTCTACTTTGCACCATCTTCATACACTAATACCCTCGACAGCTATTAACTGGCTAATTGAGAATTCGATATTCCTTATTATACAAAATAATTATGATAAATTAGAATATTGCCAAGAACTTCAACAATGCTTTAACCTACGGAATCGTTTCCGCGGTTGTTTGGAGCATACTAAAACTTTATACTCCAAAATTTGATTGACATTTGTGCTTGCTCGAAATGGTCTTGCCTCTGCAGAAGTTTAATGTCAAATTTGGGTGTATACGGTTTGCGCACAAGCAATACTATTTCGAGCGGAATTGTCGATTAGTATTTTTTTTTGTTTTATAGAAAAGTCAGATCTTTTTTACTTTACTTGTATCGTAACCACTAGCGTAAATTCAATCAAATCAACCAAAAATAAAAATTATAAAAAAAATATAAAATTAATAAATTGAAGTTTTGGTGTAAAGTGGAAAACCGATTTTAAACAGTTCTAAGAGTGGTGATTGACGAACCAGCCAGTTCACAACCGTGCCTTATCCGGTACATTTTTTGGTCCTTCGAGCCGGATGGTCGGCACAAAAATTTCGTCCTTCAACCAAAGCGTGGGTCCACCATTTTGAAAATTCAGATTCCGTGAATAGTCGTACGCTTATATTTAAAATTGTCGTGTATTATACAAAAATTGTGGGATTGTGAGTTTATCGGTTTCAATGAAGGCTCTTAAAAGACGTCGGTCCGTTTTGAAAGGTCAAATGACCAAAATCGTAACCTTTGCGGATTCGATCGAAGCCTCCACCAAAATGGAGCAAATCAAAGCTCGGGTAGACAAAATTCACGAGTTGTGGTCCGAGTTTGTAAAAGTGGAAGATAAAATGTTTGAATTGGATTCGGATGCACCCTCGTTGTCAGAGGAATTCGACGACAACTATTACCACGCAGTCGCTCAACTCACCGCCGCACTTCGGCATTTTCACACTGCAACGGTTCCACTGAATATCTCGGGAACAGTTCGTGAGAACACGGGTCAATTTCATGCGGGGTCACACGAGACTAAACTACCGCGTATGAATATACCAGTTTTCGATGGCAATTTCCAAGAATGGCAAAGCTTCTTCGATTTGTTCAATAGTGCGGTACATGAAAAGGTATCACTAACCGCAGCTCAAAAACTGCAGTATTTGAAGGGTCTGTTAAAGGGTGAACCACTAGGATTGATCAAACACCTCAATGTAACGGATGCGAATTACGTCGAGGCTTATCAAATATTAATCAAACGATACGATAAAAAAAAGTTGACCATTAATCGCTATATTGAAACCTTTTTTAAACAACCTTCGATTACACGGGTGAACGCGTCGACGATACGACATCTGGCCGATACAGCGGAAGAAGTGATCCGAGGACTGAAAGCAATTGGTCCCCCAGGAGAAGTTCGAGACCCTTGGTTAATTTATATTATTGTCAGTAAACTGGACGATGATAGTCGACAGTTTTGGCAACACGAGTCAGCGAAAATCGAGTACCCTACCTTCCAAAACCTGATGGATTGTCTACAAATTCGAGCCGACACGTTAGAAGGCATCCGAGAAACAGTGAACAAGCCAATTGTCCGCATGCCGAGTCTACGAAATGCACATACCACGTTCACCACAAATTTAAATTGTCCGTTGTGTGACGTTGAGCATCTGTTGTACCAATGTTCTAAATTCCGAAATATGAACGTGCTGGAGAGGCGAAATTTTATAAACGAGAAAATGCGATGCTATAACTGTCTGAGCGATTCTCATACCGTTCGAACCTGCAAATCCAAACGGTCGTGCCAGATCTGTCGTAAACGTCATAACAGTTTGCTGCACGTGGCCAATCCGATAAATCCACAATCCGTACCACGACCACCAACCACACCGGTCGTTAATACAGTACAAATAACTCCTAACTCGTCAAATCCTGAATCAACATCAACACATGCTTCAATCGACAGAACACCGACCACGCAATTAAAGCCAATCAACACGAACACGTCTCCAATCAACATAATACCAGCTTCACACCTAATCTCAATTACCACCATGAAAACACCATCAATCAACACACATCATACCATACCGTTAAACCATAAATCGTCATCCAATCAACCAACCTTCCACTCGCTACTACCGACAGCGATGGTACACGTCACCGATGCACGTGGACTTATGCAACCATGCCGGATACTCCTCGATTCCGGCTCACAGGCGTCCTTCGTCACAGAAGCTTGTGTTAACCGTTTGGCCTTACCCCGATACAAGGCAAACATCACGATAAAGGGTGTTGGCTCATCGACCGCGGGATCCACCAAAAGCGCTACTAATTTAGAAATCTCACCACGATTTGGTATCGGACCAAAATTAATGATTAATGCGCTAATCCTTCCAACCATAACAGCCACACTACCATCCACAAACGTGAACCCGGAATTATGGGACCGCGTGAAGAACCTGCAGTTAGCAGATCCCAAGTTTCACGAATCTGGCGTCATTGACATCTTAATCGGCGCTGAGCATTTTTTCGAGGTATTGATCGAGGGTAAGATCCCAGGAGATCAGGGACAACCAGTAGCCCAAAACACCATTTTCGGATGGATAGTAGCAGGAACGACCAGTACTAAACCGACCAACTGTTTAGCACAATTGACCGTGTGTGCAGAACCAGAGCTTGATCAGCTTTTACGAAATTTCTGGGAAATCGAAGAAGTTCCGGCTACCAAACATCTGACAGCTGAGGAAGCATCATGTGAAACGCATTTCGCAGAGACATTCCAACGAACAGCAAAGGGGCGGTTTATTGTAAAATTACCATTCAAGAGGGACATCAAACCGATAGGAGATACGAGAGATCGAGCCATTAAACGATTATTTGCGGTTGAAGCCAAACTAACCAGGAACCCAGAACTTAAACGAGAATATACGGATTTTATGCGCGAATATTCAAGGCTAGGTCACATGGAACGTATTGATCCCAACGAATCATCCCACAAACCAACACCCTCATATTACATGCCGCATCATGCAGTTGTGAAGCAATCCAGTACCACTACGAAGGTCAGGGTAGTCTTCGATGCTTCGGCGAAATCTACGACAAATGTGTCGCTAAACGACAACCTAATGGTAGGGCCTACCGTCCAAGACAGCTTGTTCGCGATTCTCGTTCGTTTTCGGAAGCATGTTATCGTATTCACCAGCGACATTGAAAAGATGTACCGCCAGATATTGATCGATAGGGAAGACGCAGACTACCAACGAATCGTGTGGCGAGCATCTCCAGACACACCAATCGAGGATTACCGGCTGTTGACCGTAACCTATGGTACAGCCTCAGCACCGTACTTGGCCACTTAAACTTTAACCACAATAGCCGATACCAATTCTACCACGTTTCCGAGAGCGTCGAAAGTAATCAGACAAGACATATACATCGACGATTTAATGTCAGGGGCCAATAACGAGACCGAAGCTGCAGCACTCCAAGCTCAGATTATTCAATTATTACAGGACGCAGGATTTCATTTACGAAAATGGACCTCAAATAGCCCATTAGTGCTTCAAAATGTACCTCAGAATAGCCAAGAAGTCTCACCAATCGAAATCTCCGAGGGATCGCGGTCAATTAAATTGCTAGGCCTGGAATGGCGTCCAACGACTGACTCGTTTCACTTTAAAGTTTTGTCCACTGGAGTAATGGCAAAGACGAAGCGCGAGTTACTATCTGAGGCGTCTAAAATTTTTGACCCGCTGGGATGGTTGTCACCATCCATAATTATGGTTAAAATTTTATTTCAATCTTTGTGGCTACTAGATTTACATTGGGACGATCCATTACCAACCAGTATTTCGAAGAAATGGCACGAGCTTCGGCAAGAGTTAAACCATATAGATGCAATTTCAATTCCACGATGGTTAAGTACTGCGAGTGAACCGTTCGAATTACACGGATTTTCTGATTCCTCCGAGTTCGCTTATGCAGCTGTAATATATAGTAGAACCAAAGCCGAAGATGGGACCTTCCGGACCAATATCGTTTGTGCAAAAACTCGAGTAGCACCAATTAAGCACCTTTCGATTCCACGTTTGGAACTGTGCGCTGCCTTACTGCTAACCAGGCTGATGAAAACAGTGATCGAGTCATTGCAAGTCGAAAATATTGAGGTCTTCTACTGGACCGATTCAACAAATGTATTGTGGTGGTTATCCTCTCTTCCAAGATGTTGGAAAAGCTATGTAGCAAATCGAACGGCAGAAATCCTAGAATCCACATCACGAGTCAATTGGCGCTATGTACCGACCACCGAAAACCCGGCTGATTGCGCCTCGCGCGGCATTATACCATCTAAGCTACAAAACTTCGGCCTGTGGTGGAAAGGACCCGAGTGGTTGCAGCGAGATCAAGAATTTTGGCCGAATCAGGAAAAGTTATGTCAACCAAATCACCGCACCAACGAAGAACGGCCAATAACGACGCAGGGCCTAAGTACCATTACAACCAACAACCTCCTGGAAAACTTAGCACCGAGATATTCAACATTCACCAAGCTCGTACGAATCATTGCGCGATTGTATCAGTTTCTCAATAATATTCGAAAGGCTAGAGAAAAGGAACCCAAATCGACGATATTATCGGTCAACGAATATGAGCGATCGACCAATGTTATTCTCAAATGGGTACAGCAGAATGGTTTGGGTACGGAATGGTCCTGCATTAAAAACCAGAAATCGTTACCAAAGAATAGTAAATTACTGGCCTTGAATCCATTTATAGATGAGCATGGACTTTTACGAGTTGGTATTCGCATTAAACATGCAAACATCGAGTATAGCGCACGGTTTCCGACCATATTACCCGCGAACCACATTATTACCGATCTGATCATCAGTGACACCCATACCAAATATCTGCACGCAGCACAATCATTGATGGTGGCCACATTAAGGCAACGATATTGGATCCTCAATTGTAAAAATTTGGTTCGACAACACATTCATCGTTGTGTCCAATGTACGCGATACAAGCCTGAAAGACTGAATCAACTGATGGGAGATTTGCCACCTGCACGAGTGAATCTAAAATATGTCTTTAACCAAACGGGGGTTGATTACGCTGGGCCTATTACACTTCGGTCGATGGTAGGCCGGCGGTCCAAATTGCATAAAGGATACGTTGGCATTTTCGTATGTATGAGCAGCAAGGCCGTCCATATCGAGCTGGTCAGTGATTTATCCACCAGCGCCTTTTTGGCGGCGCTGAAACGATTCATGTCCAGGAGAGGACTATGCTCAGATATGTATAGTGACAATGGCACCAATTTTGTCGGTGCTAGAAACCAATTGCATGAAATCCATAACCTTAACCGATCAAAACAACATAATAATCTTATTTCAAACTTTTTATTAGATTACCAAACAAGATGGCACTTCTCACCACCATCTGGGCCCAATTTCGGCGGGCTATATGAATCAGCGGTGAAGTCAATGAAGTACCATTTACGACGAGTCGTGGGCAATACCGTATTGAACTTTGAGGAAATGACGACACTATTGACGCAAATCGAAGGCATTTTAAATTCTCGTCCGCTCTGTTCGTTACCAGCGAGTGCAGACGATATCGATATGCTCACACCAGCTCATTTTATAATCGGGCACTCCATGGCGTTACCACCCGATCAAGATCATACCACGACGAAACAAAATGTATTGACACGCTGGCAGCACATCCAATATATGATGCAGCATTTCTGGAAGCGTTTTCGACACGAATATTTAACCACTTTGCACAATCGTTCCAAGTGGCAACACAAACATACGAATTTAAAACCAGGTGACATAGTGTTGTTGCGTGATGATAATACACCGCCAGCCCAGTGGCCATTAGGCAAAATCCAACAAATACATCCGGGACAAGATGGACTAGTACGAGTAGCTTCCATCCAGGCAAAGGCTGGAATATTCAAACGGCCCATAACCAAATTGGTGCTGCTACCAGTTTCTTGAACTTTCGGTTCAACGTCGGCGGTATGTTTGGAGCATACTAAAACTTTATACTCCAAAATTTGATTGACATTTGTGCTTGCTCGAAATGGTCTTGCCTCTGCAGAAGTTTAATGTCAAATTTGGGTGTATACGGTTTGCGCACAAGCAATACTATTTCGAGCGGAATTGTCGATTAGTATTTTTTTTTGTTTTATAGAAAAGTCAGATCTTTTTTACTTTACTTGTATCGTAACCACCAGCGTAAATTCAATCAAATCAACCAAAAATAAAAATTATAAAAAAAATATAAAATTAATAAATTGAAGTTTTGGTGTAAAGTGGAAAACCGATTTTAAACAGTTCTAAGTGGTGATTGACGAACCAGCCAGTTCACAACCGTGCCTTATCCGGTACAGCGGTTTTGTTTTAATTAAAATGGATGTTTTCCTAGTACCAACCGAAATCCATACTATTCATACGTTTGAGAAAGGCCTTCGTTTTATTCTATCCCTTTAATATATTTTCAAATCACAACCATTTATTATAGAATTCTATCTTATGTTTAATATACGAAGAGATTTGTCTTGGAATTGAGTTAGAAATGGCTTAGGTTAATTTAAATTGACAGTTTTACAAAAGCATGTCCAACATTTATATTAGATTCCAGTTTGTTCAATACATTTTTTCATAAAAATTGCTCGAGCTGATATTTTTAATTACGGACTCGTTCCCTTTTGTAAACCCGAAAACCCATCTTGCCAATTTTTATTAAAATCGTTCGACCCGAAAACCCCTAAATGAATCTTGAAATTAGGACTCATCGCAATCGATTCATGGTATTAGAAATCTCCTCGATCGTAGGGCCTTGGAACGAATTTTTCCGGACTTATAACAAATTAAAATTGATTTCTGGCATTTCCGTTCATCAAAATCGTGCTAGACGAAAAAAAAAAATAAGTGAAACCTGGAGCACACCAGATATCAACAAAACCCTTTTGAGGCGGAAAAATTATGAAAAAGAGACCAGGGCCAAAACATTAATTAGATGGCGAATCTACAAATCAATATTGCTACTCAGAATGCATCATAATGAATACTCATGCAACATGGTGAAACATTTTGGTAAATGATGGCCCATCCGGAGGACTTCTTAATGAATTATTCAGAAATTAGATCTCCAATAATCGTTTCCTTCAAACCGACAAATCTTTCCTATCAAATTTAATCAAAATCTTTCAAGAAAAATAAAATGTTAAATGAAGACCCCAGGCCAACATGACGCAACGTAGTATAACATCGCAGATCATCTTTCAATAGAATGCAACATAAAGCACATCCCAGAACGTAATGCAACATACAGATTTGAAGGCCTTTGGAAGATTTCATCCCATAGAACTGATGTCTTAAGTGTCACGGTAACAGAGATATGCTACTTTTAAGTTTTGGTTTTAATTTCTAAACGAAATTAGCACGTTGTCGCCGTGCTTATTACTCACAATTACTTTTAATTATGTATTATATATTATGTCAGTCTTTTTATGTATCTGTATTTAAAACTGCAATGCCTTTCATTGATTTATATTTTTGGGCTTAAAATAAATTAAAAAGAAAAAAAAATATCCAAAAGAAAACTAAAGGTTATTTTGAAATGAACTTTGTTTTAAAATAAAATCTCTAGTTTATGCCATTTCCAATGGTATGCTACATGATTGTCCTAGAAATCAATCATTTTGTGGTCAAAATAAGAGATCCTATTTTGTCAAGGTTATTTGTGTCAGTGTTAACGAAATACTTTTAAGTTATTGATAGATTTTTAAAAACAAGTAAACTGGGTGTTAATTGCCTTGAACTATTCGGTCGGTATTTGACTGTCTTCGCTTAGCTAATTTCAATTGGCGAGAATAATTTATCAGAAGCGATATATCCTGATCGACGTTTATCGCAGCACGAAACCTTCTCAACAACCTTAGAATTTACCAGTTTTAGAAGAAGTGTGTCGATTGTTTTTCAAAATGACCGCTGTGCAGCCCATAACCAACGAATGGTAAGAGAATGCTTGGATGATTCATTCCCAAACTGATGGATTAGTAGAGGTGGCCCTATTCTTTGGCCGGCGCGATTCTTAGGCCTCACACCTGTGGATTTCTACGTCTGAGGACGTGCCACAGCCAGAAATGTCGTCGATATTTCTGGTTGTGGCTCAACTTCTACTAATTTTACCCGTTGTCCTAGTTGTGATCCGTTGTTGCTGTTTTTGATAATGATTCGGCCGAAGGTAGAACTGGACTCTTATTTATGTCATTGATAAAAAATTTAACTGAGGAGTTTCTCTCTAGCTGAGTAACACGGTTCATATCGTCATAATCTGCAGCTGATACATTATAATCGGGATCACAATCGAATCATCAACATCAGTCACCATCGTCACTATCACTTGATGCACTGCCTATTGATTTCCACATATCTTGAATATCCTCATCTGTCATAGAGCTGATAATCATCTGAAGGCACCTTGTTGTTTTTTCGATTCATGTTTCCTGGCATTTCTGGAATTAATATTCCAATTCAGTTGAAAAACTAGCAAAAGAAAACAAAAAAAAGTATCCCAGTACACATGAAATATTTTGAAACACCAGTAATCACATATGTAAAAAAACCGGCAAGTACGCCTTTGGACGGTGTGCGAACCATGAGAGTCAGAGGCATGCTAATACTTTTGACACACTAAACAAATTTCACAATCACCAAATATAAAATTTCCAATTTACCAATAATTTTTTGAACAAACTAACTTCACTCTAATTATTTTTTATGTATTTTTAAAAATAGCACCGCACAGTAAATAATTTTTTTAAAACTTTGACACTAAATATCTAGACAGACATCTACTCTTTGAAATATATAAACGATTACTGTTGGAGAATGTACACCTGCATTATAGTATAGAGAAATTATAAAGACGCAATTTTAAAAAGTGAGAAAAAGAGAAAATTACAACTATACGAGTATATATATTTCTGATGGTTTTGTTTACCCCGCCTAAGGGCGGTATTGCCTGCTAAAGGGTTATATATGATGAAAGTTTTCAAATGACATCCGCCAAACACTCTGTATATACAGACCAGAATACGATTATAGATCATATCAAACTGTCAAGATTATGCATAAACCGATAGTATAGAGGCATCTTGCGGAAAACTTGACTTTAAAAAATTTCGCTAGTTATCGCTAGATGTCTCTTAGCCAAATAAATTAATGGTATGTAGTTATCATTTTACTGGGACCAAAAAGTTTACAAACAAATGCTCTTGCATTATTAAAAAGAGGGCATACGTTATTTATTTCTAAGACTGTCATTCTTTTAACCAAAGAAATTGCTCTGGTATAGTTAGTTCAAAATTGAACACCCTATATATAAAAGATATAAAATACTCAAAATTAAACTGTTTGTTAATAAGTACATATAATAATATACATTTAATACATTATACATATAATTAAATTTTTACAATTACAGCTCGCAACAGGTATATTTGAAGGAAGAAAATGTTAATAAAATTAATTTACACTTTTCATTTAATTGTTGCTATTGTTTGTATACTACTTTGTGACGATGACTACCCTCCTTATACATAGTACGTCATAATGTATATGAATAAACTTTGAATTAGATTTTTTATTTTTTTCAAATTTGTAAGAATTATGTTTGTATTAGGATTGTTGTCAGAGCTCTACGGCAGAACGTATATTTCGAAAATTAATTATTTTGTTTATTTATGTTTTTCGTTTTATTTTTTATTACACTTATTTTATTTTAAATTAATTGGAAAAGTTTTATTAAAATAGCAATTTTGTTTGGCGCTCATTTCATTCCTCCGCGGGTTTATGTAAATATGTATACTTATATACATAAGAAGAGGGGTTGATTTATGTATAAACGATTTTAATATTATTATTTTTTTTCGAACACGAAAAATTCTCAATTCAATTTTCCAAAATAAAAAAAAATTCAATTTTCTCCTCTGTTGTGTTGTTCCTTTCGCTAATGTTATAAACTGTGTATATAGAAAAGCTAAATAAACCTGGAAAATATGAAAATAATGTACATTTTCTAATTTCGAACGACGAATATTTACTATATGTATTTAAGGCGAAAATGTCAATCTTTAAAAAATATTTAGGTTTATATATTATAAAAGAAATAAAGTCAAATTCTAAAGCCAGAATCTAAATCCCTTTTCAAACGCAAGCACATAAGTTGAGAATAAAAATCACTTTGATATCGGTTTTCCTTTGTTAGGACGCTTACAAAATTTTTAATTCATCTTGATTCTTTTCACACATATTCATGTTGAAATCAAAATAACCTCAATTTATATTACATACATACATACATACATACATAATATGTATATGAAAATGTATTTGAAAAGCTGAATAGATATAATATATATATACAGGAAAAATGTATAAATAAAAGCCTTGAATTTTCTTCATTCACAATATAATATATCGAGTGGGTGGAAGTGAAAAATACGTATATTGAAAAAGAAAAAAATCTTATCTTATATTTTCTTTCTGTGCTGTCCTCTTAAAGGTTATTCGAATTTTCCAATATCTTATATTGTCTTTAAAAAATATTCAACTGTTTATTTTTACGCTGCTTATGGTGGTGGTTGTGGTGGTGGTATGCTGACGAACCTCGTTATTTCCGTACGATTGTTGTGCGTACCAAAAAATCAACACCAGAGAGCATAAATACACCACGGAAAATGGAAAAACAAATACGTTTACGTATTATAAATAAATTGAATTTATTGTGTGAAAATTCAATCACGTGATTTGAAATTTTAACAAGTAGCTGCTACACATAAATAACATTAAATTCTAAAATGAAAAATTTAAATTTTATTTATAATTTATAATGATTTATTGTCTCTTTCTATTCCTTATAATTATATTATTATTTTATTTTGATTTATAAAACTCTTTTGTTTATGAATGGATTAAATTAATCTTAGGCTAAATGTATTTTATACAATACAAACAGTGAAATTTTATTTTATTTAATTTTAAAAGTCAATAAATTAAGAATGTGCACGTTTTTTCAAAGGCGAACGTTTTAATTTCTGTTCTCAAATTGAACGGAACAAATATTATTATTTATGCAGCTACACTTAAGACGTTTAGCACAGGTTAAAAATAAAACAGTTTGCTCACTTGCACAACTTTTAGGGGCATGAAAGTGCTATATTTGGAAATGATTCAGTATGAATATTGAAATAAAATTTCAACTACTATGACTTAAAAATTATGCTGATCAGACATAGATTTAATAAAAATTGGTTTTTTATCATAAGCGATTTTCCGCATTTCTAACAGGTTTTTCGTAGTTGGTGTTTCTTTTTTATACAAAATTTTTCAGAAAAGATGAGTTTAAGTTTGTTTTGCTCACTAAAATATTGGCCTTTCAAATTAAAGCCAATTTATGGACGAAAGAAGTGCAATGATTTTTGTAACAGTTTTCAAGATATTAGTATTTATATGGCAAGCATACTGGGAATGGTGCAAGATAGGAGAAAATCACTGATAAAGAAAATTGTTCAGTGCCGAGGGGGACGTTTGAATGGCCTTCGAACTTTTTAGCTTGGAAGATATTGACGAGAGTATGGTTTTTGTTAATTAGAACCGACACTTTTGTGTGCTCTTAAGGCAGTTAAAAATCAAAACTTTTTGTTTAATCGAAATTTTTCGTGAAGTGTATGGTTTCACAGATACGAGCAAAAATACATCTCTCTCTCTCTCTCTCTCTGGCACTATATCCCATCAATGGATTTGGTCGCCTCAAATGAGGTTTCATAATCATATTTTCATTTCGGATAATGAGTGATTAATTCATTGATCCTAAACCAGCCGTGAACATTTTTTCCTCTTCACCACCGGGATGATCCCGGGACCTCCGGTCGCTGGAGCAAGCATACTGACCACTTTGAATCTGGGGCGGCAATAATACATCTGCATTACAGCAAAATAATTGGGTAGATACTCGATTGATCGAGTCGAAAACCTGACTACTCAATCAATTTTACCACGCAAATTTAAATTTCAAATTATATTTTCAATAAGTTTTTTGTTTTTTTTGCGATTGCACAGTAGAACAACACAAAAGTTTGCTGTTTAATTTTTGAAGCCGTAAATTCTACTGTAAAAACGTAAAAATAAACGAAAATTTAAAAAAAAAATGTATTTTTAAATTTAAATTTCCTTCACTGAAGCCGTTCGTTGTGTTTTTTTGTAAACCAATAGGATTTGTCGCAAATGACGATACATTTCTTCGGTATTTTTTTCATCAAGTTGATCTATTTTCAACTTTTTTACCGAAGGAACATGGCAAGAAAGAGACGACATGACTATTTCGATATTTTTATTTTGTAGTCAAGTACGTTGTTCATTTTGTGTTTTGATGTTTTGTTTATGAATTTTTCATTATTTTTGATTATGAAAAACTACAAAACCCCAAACTACAAAAGTCAAAATTTTGTTTTTTCGACGATAGGTGAAATAAAATTGTTCTGTGATTTTTTCATCAACAATGAACCCAAAAAATAATATTGCAGAAAAAATACTGAACCAAAGGAACAGAACGAACACTACGAACTACAACAATGAATCCGCCTTGAGAAAAAAATCTGGGTATCAACAATTTTTAAGCATTTTTGTTAAAAAAAATGCTATTTGGTTTAGGTTTGCCGTCTGTCCGTTTGTGTCCACGATAACTTGAGAACGGATGGAGATATCAACTTAATTTCTTAACTAAAAGTTAAAGCAATTTATAGGATTGAGCCCTATTGATTTGCACATTTCTGTGTTTAGGGTGTTCGGAGATATGTAGGGTTTTGTTAACCCCCCTCCTTAAAATTGGACTATTTTAGCTTCATAGAGCATGTGAATGTGGAATAAAAATATATCTCGTGTGGATGTAGGTTTGTGTTGGTGGTGTGGTTATGGAGGTGGTGGAGTGGCGGTATGGGAGGTGGAGGGGGGTGAGGTGGGATGAGGTATTTTGGGTTTGGTGCGGGAATTTGAATATGGTGGATAAGGGTTTGTAAGGGTGGTGTGTGTGTGTGTGGGAGTGAGTATGGAGGTGTTAAAGGATCATGATATGGGTGGTGCGGCATAGGGTAGTGCGGGTGAGATGGGTTTGAATTTGATAGTGGGTGAGGGTGGTAATAATGTTTAGGTATGGTGGTTTGCGGTTGATACGGGGTCGGTTGTGTTATGGTGAATTGAGGTCAGTTGGACTGGGTGTAGATGGGGTTAGGTGGGTGTGGGTGGATGTGGGGGTGTAGATTTTTGTGATATTTGAAATACGGAAATCACACATCACATCTTCATAAGCAACAAAAATGCTTATAGAATACTGTTCCGAATCTTTCCCGTATTTTTTAATATATGTTCGTGTTATATTTGGTCAATACTTACTAAATATTTTGTTTATACAAATATTTTTATTAATTTTATATTTTAGATAATATTAAAAAAACGCGGAAAAAGGTTGATTTAATCAAAAGTTAGTATTAATTTAATAGGTAATAAGAAGGTTAAAATCTGGAATGCAGTTTGGTTTTCGTTAAACAAATTAATGAACAAATAGTTGTGTTCTGCTACAAGCATTTGTAAGGAACTAATCTAATCGTAAGTTACTTTTTCTAGAAAGGCAATGTCAAATATTTCAATCAGTGAGACTAGTTTTGTCAATTAAATCGCCAATCATTAGTGGAAATAAAGTATTAAATGAAAACATTTCTGTTGCAGTCATTTTAAACATTGAAGATTTAATATTAGTCATTTCTGTTGGTGGTGATGATTACCTATGTCAGGTCAGTTTGTCCATATTGAAACATCTGCTTTCGGTAATTTAATACTGATGGTGAAAATGCTTTATTTTATATGTAGTGCAACAAAATTTTACCCAAGTCGTATCTGCATATACCTTATAGTAAACATTCAGGCGAATTTATCTGCATATACCTTCCAATATATCGTGCATGATATCAAAAAACCAGTTATCAGCGACGTGAAATGATGGGATTTCATTAAAAGTACATTTTTCTGACACTCCTGTAAGTTTTGCGTCATTAATTAAAATATCAAAAACATAGGTTTTTCTTGTTCTAAAGAATACCAAAATCTTATGACTGTCCGTAATCATTTCAGTTTTGATTTGTTTACACACTCTACAATAAAAATTTGGATTGAAAGATGCAGAAAATTCCAAAATGTTGTTGAGAGCAAGATTATCCCCTAATACCAATCCTAAAACAGGATAAACTTGCTGAGTTGTTCCATTAGTACAATGCTAGTGAAGTTTATCCAAACTAATCCAAAAAATACAACAACAAAATCTTATTGTATAATAGTATTGGTGAAAGTAAACATTCAGGCGAATTGTGTAATGTAGACGAGATGTGATTTTTAATTCGCTTTAGGTACATTCCAAAATCATTTTAAGTATTTTCTAAGCATTAAGCATGAACTTCAGTGCCATTGTGATATTGGTAGTCTGTTTACATCGAAACGGGTAGTGCCCCCCACCCCTTTTTATTAATGAGTCATGAACTTCATTAATATTATTGAACTACTTAGATCTAGAATAGTATTCTTAGTAATTTATATGATTGTGTAATCGGTATGACTGTGCATTGAGCAACACCCCTAACCCGAACTTCTCCTGAGTACTCTCTAAACTATTTTTAATACCCGTAAACCTTATTTCTCTAATTGTCATCTGGTTAAAAAAAAATAATAACAAATATAACCGGTCGCTCTAAACGATTTTTCCCGAAATCATGAACCATCACAATCGATTACTAGTATTTGAAAATTCCACTTCAGTAATTTGCATCAGAGTCGTCTGAGTTGAGTAAAATATTAAAAAACAAACCCGGGCCTCTCCGGGTCACCAAACTACATTTCTTGAAACAGAAAACCCCACTACAACAGTTTTAAAAGTCATCTAGGTTTAAGAAATAAATTAAAAAATAGCCCGGGCCCCTCAGAAGGATCCCCTAACCGATTTTTCCCGAAACCGAGATCCACCGCAATCGATTCCTAGTACTTGAAAACCCTTTTCCGCAATATTTAAATAATCCAAACCTTTACCAAAACCCATGATAATATATAAATATAAATAACGGTCCGTAATAATATTTATTGGATACTAGCTGACCCGGCGAACCTCGTTCCATCCCAAATTACTTCGTTCCGAGCAAATACTTTTATCCTCTACGAAAATTGATTTTGATGAAAGAACAAGTCAAACAACTAAACTCAATTCTCAATAGACGACTGAGTTGAGTGGCCAATCCATTCGGCTTTTCATCGAATTCAACAATTTCATTTTTTCGACCAATCATCTCGTACGATGTATTGAAATGCGAATGAACTGTTGATTAAAACTCAGACATCTATTAAAAATTGGGTTGTTTTGTATTAAAAAAAATAATTAAAAAATCACATTTATAAATTTCATAGGACACCCTGTCAGACCCATTAAAAAATCATATAATTTTCTCGAGAAACTCGTTTGTGTTAGGCAGTCTAGCATTTAGTACAAATAGAAATTCCATTCGTTTCTAATTATAATTTCTCAAATCAAAGGGTACAAAGTTAGATCATTTTCAAGACATTATTTTTCTTTACTTTTAAAGAAAGCTGCAACAAAAGTATTATCAAGTTTCGACAGAAATTGAGTAGATGTAGTCGGAAAACTGTAATAAGCAGCACTGCAGCAGTAATGGATAGAAAACCCACATGCGAACCGAGTGCATTATTAATTTCATAATCGTCAAAATATAGAAAAAATGACACAGCTATTTTAATATGAAAATTACCTAATTGTGATTTCCACACTGACCCGTTTATGAAGTAAGATAAAATATTGTCCAGCTTAGATTTTAAAATTTCCATATTGGAAAGAATTTTCTCTAACACATTTCTACATTCTAAAATTTTTTTTTTTTTTGAAATTCAATTGGTAAAATGATGCTTTGAACTTTGCTTTCTGCTAACATAGGTCTAAAATCTTCAACAACTTCAGTTAATTCATTATTAATAGTGAATTCCAAAGGACTTTGGTATAGTATCCGCTATTGCTTAATTTAAAAAAAAAATTATATTCCGTGTTAATATTTTTAATTGGATTAAATTGATCGATAACATCAGTCAAGTACTGATTTTCATTTTTGTTAATTTAATGAAGTTGATTTCATTTAGTTGAAAATTAACAAGTGAAAATTGTGATACTAAAGTTTTAATCACAAGTACTGATTTCATTTAGTTTTTGTTAATTTTACTTAATTGCTGTTTGAGTTCATTTTTTAATGGACAAATTATTAAGTTTTCTACAGTTTTTTTATGAATACTTATAACATTACTTCTAGTTAAATTATAAGCACTATGCATGTTTATTGTAAATAGTATACCGTTTTGAACTAAATTGTAATTATCTATTTCATGTATATTTGAAACAAATGGTTCGCTTTCATTAGTGTAGTGTCTTGTAAACCAAGTATTTCGTAATTCTAAATTTCTATTTAATTTGTTTATTGCGTCGTTAGAGATTTTGCTGTTATCTATGCTGTTATCTATCTAAGTGACGTTTGAATGCATATAGGTCTTGAAAAACTTATAGACAATTATCTTGATAACATCTAATATTAGAAGTAGTACTTTGCTTAGGACATTGACATTTTAAGACGACGCTCCATGACTCACAGCTCGTCATATAAAGCATATTTTGCGAGAAATCCCGGCCGAATAAAGTCACAAAGGTGATATCGACTGGCCCGAACCATCCCCGATTTGAACCGTCTCAATTACTTCCTAAGGGGGCACTTGAAAGGAAAGGTGTACGCCATAAAATATAAATTATTAAATTGTATTTCATTTAAAAGTTATTTAAAAAGAACATCGGACTAGAACATAAAAAGCACCCTCTATGTGCCCTAAATGTTACATAAATGCAAAATGTCGTACATTTCGGAAAAAACGGAAAATTTCTAGTTTGTAAAATATAAAACAAAAAGGCATATATTTTCGATCAAATTAATGTGGAAAGCTTATTTTAAAAAGAATTTCTACCACGACATGGTGTGAAAAATTAACTTAGAAAAATGACAAATAGCAGATACTTTTTAGGCCATATAAATACCAAGCAATAAAAAAATTTCTTCTAAAAAAAGACAATGATTTCTGGATAGGTCTTGATAGTAATTTTATGCTGAAAGTGGCAAGTGGTCGATTCCAGGGGTCTTTCATGTAAATAACAGGCATTATTTGGAACAATTGTTGCATAAAACTTTAACGAAAAATTTTGTACTAAAAAGTTAAAAAACAGATGCTTATACAGACCGTACTTTCTGGAAATGTATTGGTGTGCACCTTATGCTGAAAGTGCTATGTAGCCAATCCTAGGAGTCGGTCATTTAAACAACAGGTATTATTTAGAACGGTCGGTTCATAACGCTTCAACGAAAAATTTTAATCTTAAAAAATCATAAGACACCTATAGACAGCGGTTTCTGGAAAAGTATTGGTATGTACTTTATGCTGAAATTGTCATGTAGTGGATTCCAAACAATGCGGTCCACAGTATATTGAGAAAACCGTCAAGAATTAAGGTGGTTATATCTTAAATGGTGCAATATATCTGTCATTGAAAACTAACCCGCCACATAACTGTATCGTTGGTAATGTTAACTTAATTGCTATTGGTGCCTGATATTTTCTACTAGTTGACGATAATTAGAAACTCCTTTCCTCAGATTGAATCAGATTTGAAGTGACCTTAGATTTGCGCTTTCTCTAGAATTGCAGCTCTTGATAATAACTCATTTCTCAGATTCGCTCCAGATATCACGATGGTTGAATTTTATTATATCGTGTGGGGACAATCTCCTAAATATTTTCTTTATTTTCTTTATTATGTTCTTTATGAAGAAAAACTTGTGGTGTCATAAGATCTTTGGGTTATATTTTTTTTAACTCCCGGAATCGATCTAATTGATGTTTGATATCTATAAAAAATCCACCCTACTGATGTCCCTCGTAAATAAGGCCTTAACATTGAAAACGAATAGTACCAAAGCCATCTATGATTTTGAAGAGCCGTAATATTAAAAGGAGAGCTTTCAGTAGAGGGGAAGCTTTTATTGAATTACTATAAGAAACCGTGGTAATTGGAAAATTTTTGAACATGAATTTATGAATAAAAAATTAAACAAATCATCTAAATTTTAATTTTATATTTTTAATAAACTATTCAAAGAAATTTATTAATTTTCTATAAAAATGAGCTTTCCGTTTAGTTGTGTAGGTTTATAAAGTAAGATATTAAAGGGTGCTGCCGCGGATTCCTCTTACATCCAATTTAAAATTTAGTTTTAGAAAAATTTAACTTATTTGGTAAATTCTGGTCACATGCACATCAGCATTTTTGAGATGAACGATGCACTTAATAGCAATCTAAACATTCCCCGTTTATAACAAAATTAAAGAGAAAACGTGAGCTGAAACGAAATTTTATGAATCACCATGTAGAAACAATAATATTATTCATATAATAAAATTTTTACATCAAAATCTATTTACGAAAATTATTTTTCAAAAAATCAACGATGTCATGATTTTCTTAAATATTATTACAAAACAGAACAAAACGTAAAAAACTTCAATTTTATCCGATTGCAAAACCGAGCTTTCTGTAATTTGAAAATCCGTTTACAGATGTCTCTGTAATAAATTTACTTGAAATTACAGAAAAGCGTAAAAGAATAAAAAACTATTTACGAAAATAAACCATTACTATTGTAAGTTAAGCACAATAATTTAACATAATTAATAAAACTCAAAACAATTATAAATTTTATTTATTATTCGGTTGGCGTAAATAAAACTTTTTGTCGTAAAATATTCACCATCATAGTTGCTGCACGCTGTAAAACAATAATATAAAAATGACACAATTTTTCCAGTTTTTTTTTCAATCTAATTCGCTGGTGTTCCGGTTTCTCAGTTGCAGGAGGTCTCCATAATCTATTGAACCAGGCAGTATACATAAATGAATTGTTGAATTTTCGAAACAAACATTTGGAATTTAAAATTTTAGCGACATCTTTTGATTGGTTTTGTAATTGCGAAAAGCTTTATAAAATAACAATGTTTTTATTTGGTGAAGCTCTGTTTTGTTTATACTACAGGATGAAACAATATAGGCTGCGAATTTGTTGCGATGAAAAATCAAATTTTTAACAAGTAACGAAAAAACAGTTTTCGAAGTTTGTCATCAACAATGTTGAAATAGAACCCAAAACACAATAATCCCCTATTACATTGCTACTCCAAAAAAAAAATTGTGTTAGACTAATTTAAATGTTTTTGCGTTAACTCAACATAATATGACTCAATATTAAAATATGCTTTTCCTGAATATTGAATTAACCATTCAAATTGAAAATTGATGTTTTTAAAAAAAAAAAATTATGTTTTTATATACAAAAAGCTTCTAAAAAAATACTAAAATACACTGGTTCGTATGAAAAAGTACAAAAAGCTTCCTCTCTATGGCAAGCACATGGCAAAAAATGGTGGAATCTTACGGCTCTTATATTAAGGAGGCTCTGATAGTACACGCTCACTATACGCTTCATTAAAATAAAACCTGTCGAATTCAAAATTTGACACCAAATTGATTATTTTTTACAACAATTTGTTTATAATTTTTGAATTAGGTATTAACCAAGTTTGAAAGAGCAATTTGATTTTATTCAAACCAGAAAGGTGATTGAGTTTATAATTTCCAACGATTAGGTCGTTGAAATAGAAAAAGTTTAGCCACAATGTTTTTTGCGGTTCACAGGGCCAAACTCAAGCCACCTTTTGTTCTAGTGAATTATAATACAACGAAATTTAACTGTAGTACACCTTGAGTGACAAAAAGTAGATCAGAAGAAAATATTGACCTTCACGGGATATAGAACAAAATCGGTATAAGCAGTACTTTCTTCTATTAAAAAACGGTAGCTTTATTTCTCCATGATAACCTTCCAAAACCGTACTAATTTAAGTAACTCCATCATTTCAGGTCACTAATTTTGTCTCCATACGTGTTTCATGTTTCGAATATTTCTTCTGTGATAAATGAATTTTATGAGCCTCAAGAGGAGTTATGAGTTCACCTACCCACTCGAATACCTTTGTGTTAAATTTACGTATCTGGTATAGTAATTTTCATGAATAATCCTTCTGAATAGTTTCATATTGCCAACAGTTGATAGACCTCGATTGCATTATTGTAATTACATTATTTTTAAATTTTCTTAATTTTTTCAAAATTTTATAAATTTTTCTTTTTCTTTTCTTTTAGGTATGTATTAACCAGTGAGATGAATCACCGATCATTTAAGTAAAATATTTTGGCAAAATTCCGTTAACCATCTGGCACTCGGTAAGAATGTAGTAAATAAAATCTTGATCATACATTTTTCCAAAAAAATGGAAATTTATTGTTATAGATCATATTGACAGTGAATTATGTAAATCCACTTACGACGAAAATGTTGCGAAAATAATTCATTTTTGCACGGATGATTTAATGCTGAGAGCCACCGCGCAAATAGCGAGAGGTGTACGTATTAGGTGTGCAAGTAAAAACTCTGCTTTTTTTGGTCAAATTTAGCTTTATAGAAAATATAATTGTTACAAAGATTAATTATCGAAATATTCGTCATTACTATTTATGCCATTTATTCGGTAGATAATGATCGCGATAGAAATTTGGTGGTTTCGAAGCGAAATAGTCATCGAACCTTTTGTGCACATCTTCAACTTTCCTGAACCGCTGGTCTTTCAAATATGATGACATCGATCTGAATAAGATGGTAATGCTCTAAAACTTCTCAGACTAAGAAGACGTTGTCATGCAGCAATGTTAGCTTCCGCCTTCCGTGGCTCGTGCCTTTTTTCCTCGAGAGGATAATTTAATCAATTGGGCCTGGTAACGTTCAGCTGTAACATTTTGATCAGGTTCCAGAAGCTAGCGTTGTAAATGATACCTTTCCCATCCCACCACACAATGTAACACTTTCTTGGCATGCATATTCATTTTGGCAACTGATGTTGATGGCTGACTTGGATCAACCAATGGTTTCCCGCGTTTGAATTATCGTAGAAAATACACCAAAGTCGAATTATTCAATTACATAGCTTTATTTTGAAAACAGAATAGAATTCGTAAATATAGCTTATCGACATCCATCTCTTAAAACTGATGAACACGAAACGATAGCTTGTAAATCACTGAAACTTATGTCATAAAAAGAGCAATGAGATACATAATTAAGTCATCTGGCTTAAAACATATGTTGTCTATTATGGCAAAAGATTAATTTTAAAGTTTCAAATAGTTTAAGAGAATAGTAAAATAATTTAAGATCCGCTCGCAGGACTTCTTCGATATTTTCTGCGAATAAATTAATAGTCTTTCTGGAATCGATAGACTTAATAAGCCGCTTGTTGAAATGATTCCGGCAGACTTGATGTACTGCAACTTCTTGATGGCAGACTAGCCTCTTTCAATAATTAAATTAAGCAATATTACACTACTGTTAATCGGCTCGATTGGGACTTAATTTGCAGGTTCTTCATTCTCTACAATTTCCGTTGGAGTTTATTCTCGTTCCTACCCTAAAAAGTACATGGTCTGGGGGCTTTTCGTGCTGAAGTATGGCATGGATTTCTCATTCGAGATCACTTACTTTTACTCTTTGAAGCATGCATTGCTTTTGGAAATGTTCTACAATCTTGGATTCGAATGCTGATAAGTCGGACTATACCGACCCCCAGACATTTCGTTCTATTAGTCTTTCTTCAATTTTGCTTAAAGCTTTGGAAATAATTGTTGGTAGATTAGAGACCGTCAATTTTCTATTTTGTCAGTCATAGTAGCACTCAAACTGTTTACGGAGTTTGAAAATCGTGTTAAACCATTCTGCTTGAACTTTATACAAGGATTGAAAGATCGCTTAGTAATAAGGAGTTTCTTGGTGTCCGAAACACTAGCCGGAACAATATCAGCCGAAACCAAACAAATATGGCACAAGTAGCACGATGTATTGTGTATTATTATGCACTATATAACTTTTCAGCCGAAACCTTATAAATTCAGCAATATATATTATTTTTCGGTGGAAACTTATAATTCCAGCCGGAGAAGATGGTATGGTTATGCACAGCTAAACTAACTGTATCACAAGTAGCACAATTGATTGTGTATTATTGGGCACTATATGCTTTTTGTCCGGAACCTTATAATTCCAGCCGAAAAATATTTTATTCCGAACTATATTTGTTCAGTCGGAACCTTATAAATCCAGAAATATAAGATTTCTTTGGGAGGGGGGGGGGGGAACCTTACAATTTGAGCCGGGACCTACAGAAAAACTAACTATGGCACAGTTAGCACGATGCATTGTGCATCATTGTGCACTATATGCTTTTTCATCCGAAACCTTATAATTCCGACCAGATTCTGATAAAGCCAACCAGAACCATACTACAGCCAAACCAACTATGGCACAAGTAACACGATGCATTACGCATTATTGTGCACTATATAATATTTCAGCCGAAACCTTAATATTCCAGCCGGAACCATACCCTTCGCCCAGTACTGATATGCCCATTCAGATATTGTGGGTGTCTTTATATACCATAACTGGTAGAGGTAAACTGTACATCATTATCTACTATAACTGCGGCCTGCATAAATCTTGACTAAACCATCGTTACATGGATTAAATCCATGATTTGGTCTAGCATTATAGCGGTCGAACTATGTTCTCTTTCTGCTTCTGTTAAAGTTACCAAAAACTGCCTCAAAAGAGATGTTTTATCACCTCCTGCGGTTATTGGCTATTGATGATTAACTTCTTAATCTTCATCAACCTGACATTACTGCTCAGAGATATGCTGACGACTTAAACATTTTTGTTGCGGGAACACACTTTAATATACTATTTGTACAAGTCTGCTAGCCTATACTAGACGTAGAAGTATTGGCGCACTGTCTGCTCATTCTCTTTTTGAGAAGATGATCGGCAGATCTGACATCGTAAAACATCTTGGTATTACTTTAGGCCGTAAACCTTCCTGGAAACTTGGTCTTGAAGGTAAACTTCAAAAGGCACTGAAATTTTTAGGCACTGTAGAATACTAATTGAGAAATCTTGGAGGCTTGACTTCCAATATGCTGATGTTGATTCATAAATCTCTGGTTTTACCTATGCTATCTTAGGATTCTGTTGTACTGTTGTTAAATCAATCTCCGTTACTTCAAAACTTAACTGTCTACAGGGTATGGCTTCCCGCGCTATTGCTGAGAATCAAGATAAATGCGGTTTTAATTACCAAACAATAATTTTTCAGTATTTCTTTATTTTTGAAAATTAAAGAATTCGGAGCGATTCTACCTACACATTTTTTAAAATGTTATTGCTTTATTGGAAAGTGCAATCCTCCCCATTATTGATGGGATAGACCTACATTCAATAGTGGCTGTACCCAATTGTCCAGCAGATTTTCAATGGTTCCGGCTTTATTTCGCGGATAACTCCAGCAATGTTGAGTTTAAGGGCCTAAATCGTTTGTATTCTACACGTTTGATACGTTTGTCCGCATACCCGGGTGGTCAAGCAGGCAAGCAATCGCAAACCACTTTTTGAAATGAAAAAAATAAATTAAAATGATGCAAATTCTCTTTTGATATGCATTCTTTTTTGTTGTGATTAGCGGGCAAAAGTTACAAGAATAAAACTACGACCGCAAAGCTTTTATTGGCAATTCATGTAAAAAGGACAAACGATTACAAAAATTTTAATATAATTTTTTTGGCTACATGTAAAAAATTATTTGCGATTTAACAGCATCAAACTGCAGCTGCGTGGAGAGATGACAAAATGGCTGGTCCTTCTGAAATCAGAGGTTGTGCAATCCATGTCTTCAATTCCTGGCTACGAAACATCAGTTATGATCGTTATGCGGCCACTCCACAAGCTTACGTGTGAATTTTACGAACTCAAAATTCAGCAATTTGTTAACATTTCCGCCGAGATGGAATTTTATTCATACTGTTATGGCAACAAAGCATTCACTTTGGAATAAGTAAAGGCCCACCCTAGATTTAAAATAAATAAATAATAAATAACCCTACAATACTCTAGGAAAATTTTTTTTAACGAAGCAAGTGCTAATTATCTTATGAATGGCTGTCCTTTTAGAGCCAAACAATACTCTGTTAAAGTTGGTCGAAATCATCTAGCCGAAAAAACTGTAAGAACCGTACACAGTCGACCGATAAATATCGATAATGTAGATTCCAATTAGCATTGATTTATTAAATTTCAATAAAGACGTTTGATTTCAAAAGAGAGCCAAAATTCAGGCAATGCAAATTCGTTTGTAACAACCGTACATCTCCAATCGACAAATTTCGATCACGTAGGTTCAAATTAGCTTTATAAATATGTATGAGCCGGACAATGTCGATATTGTAGATTAATTTCATTAATAAGCCGAAATATTTTGGACAACCGTAGAATGATAATAAATCGAGAAATGTTGATGAAGAAAGACAATTACAATAACCAGTCGGTGAGTTTCGGTAACAATTTGTTTGCCTATTTAATGTAGCAAGGTTCTACGCAAGAATCCATAGTACGGCTGGTGGCAACCTGAGGAGGTTCGGTGGTGTAATTTCGAATTTTCTCAATGTTTAACATTTTTCCAGTTGGTAGTGTGACTGGGGTTGTCTTGGAGTTTCAGAAGCTAACATTTCAAATTTTCTTATTTCGTAACAACAATTCCCTACTCATAGTACGATACTTTGTGTAGGTCTTTGCTAAAATCTTGATCGTGGGACCATTTTGTCATTAAAAATTAAGAAAATGGAAATTACAACCTTTAAATATTCGTCACAGCTCCCCCAACCACACTACGAAATTTTGTGTAGATCCATGCCACATCGAATAAACAGAATACGATTAATGACACTCTCGAAATATACTATCTGCATTATCGACTATTTTATTTTCGGTTGACAGTTTTCGGCTAACTTAATCTATGTCCATATAATACTCTTTTTTCATTCAGTCACCATTTTACATATCACCCTTTTTATGGGTGACATTCATCAACATCACCACTTGTTAGGTAAATTGTTGTTCGGTTGCGCGGCCCTTACTACATTTGTATTTTATTAGAACTTTGGTTTAACAGTGTAACACTTACATTAATATATAACCATTCTTTATTTCTGCGGAAATATGCAGTTGTTAAAACTTTGGGGTTTTTCATCAACATATTACGATCTGTTATGTAAATGAACACAACCATGACCCCCTGTCGGAGTGCGGAACTCATGGGCCGACCCAACTTCCGTGCTAGTGCTATAGGCTGGCATGAAGCAATGCTATGTGCAGATGATTCTACTTAAATCAGACCTATAACCGTACCACCTCGATTTGGTTACTACGTAAGGTAGGACGTTAAAAGCGAACCGCGAAAGATTTTTCAGTGCTTCGACCCCAGAACAGATTTTATATTTCATAAACGAAAAGAAAAACAAAATCAATGGGTTACAACCCAACAAATTAGAGTTTATTAAAATCCTTGACGTGATGTCTAAAATGCAATTTAGGCGGCTTTCGTAGTGAGGCATCGGCTGCCATTACACTTCAACATACGAAAGACGCCAAGATGGCGGGCATCATTTGCAGCGTTTCGCTAAAATTTAAAACTAAGACCTCGATGAAAACCAACCAACATTAAAATTACATTACTCAAAACCATTGTAGTTGAAATGTATATACTTAATTATCATAATTATTTTTGTCTATAAATTTTCATCTTTCATCGAATCGAAAACACAAGCAAATAAACAGAATCACTATGACGTAATTTGTAATGCGCAAATTCCTAATAATTTTTTGTTCTCATTTGGATCTATATCAGATGAAAATATAATATTTTCCGATCTAAATATAGATTCCTGTTACCAATGCAACGTCGTCTCGTAACAATTTTTTTTTGTGAAAAATTATCCCATTTCTAGTTCAAGTGCACCTTGCCATCTGTGATGATGAGCGCCGGGCAATTTTCACAAATTTTATTGAAAATATGCCATTAAAAAATTGTTTTAAGGTAAACTACAACGATTTTCACATTTTCTATAATTTATCTCTCACATTTTTTTCTTCAAAATCAAACAGACCTTGAGACTTAAAAATTTTTATTTTTGAAGATCATAATATCATGTGCACATACATAATTTGTATGTATATGAATGTCTGCTACACATTTTTCTTGTGTTATTTATCGCTGCGCGTCTTTCACTATATCGTGTGCTGTGAAAATTTTGAAATATTTCCAATACACGAAGTAAATAAAGAATTTTACGTATACAAAAAACGTTCCAATGAAACTATTTGTATTCAACTACAATACACTCCACATTCAATTATTGTCCAATTATGGTAAAGTCATTTAAAAGTATTTTATTTATCTTGCAGAACTGGAGTGGACGAGTTTTCGGGGGAAAACACACAATTTAATCATATCACGAATACAAAAAGATTTTCCACACACACACACAATAAAAAAACCAAACTATGTTATGATTTAAGAGTAATTTAAAGGTCATTAAATGAAATTTACAGCGCAACGATGGTACGGAAAGAAGATGATTTTCAGGAAATAAAATGACAATGGGAA
This sequence comes from Nephrotoma appendiculata, assembly GCA_947310385.1. Taxonomy (NCBI): domain Eukaryota; kingdom Metazoa; phylum Arthropoda; class Insecta; order Diptera; family Tipulidae; genus Nephrotoma; species Nephrotoma appendiculata. Next base: position 213,809,401 of record OX371225.1, on the reverse strand, counting down.
AATGGAAAATTTTAGTATTCCTCCAGTGTCATTCAATTAAATTTGTTTTTTATTTTTTTATTTTTGTTGGTCGTCTTCGAGAGTTGTAAAATTGGTACTGTCTGTCGGTGTCTTTGTAACGAGATAAAAGGTGTACCATAATTAACGAAACTAAATATAGATGAATGAAGCAATTATAAACGCTCGTAAATTCCCTTACCATATAAGCGTATACGTAATTGGCCAGAGGCATTTTAAGTTTTGAGAAAATAAAAATTCATCCAAATAAGTAATTAAAAAAAAGGATTAATATTTTATTTCTCGTGCAATAAAATAAATTGCCAGAGACATTAATTGTACGTAGTTAATGTGGGGACCAAACGATTTATATTACGCCTAGAATCGTAAATCTTATAAAAAAATACTTTTAAGTTTACAATAAATTTTGTTTTGTTCCGTAACGGGATTTATATTTTCAACCCTTAATTTTGTGTTTACATTATGCGTTAAATATATCTAGACCTTTTTCTTTTCGGGCATATTATCGGTGAAATTTAACCCAACGTGATAATTCAAATCATCGGAGTGAAGTTTGTGCCAAATTAACAAAATATACGCTATGACCCATAAGTACTTAAAATAAATAAAAAAACACTCAAAAATTCAATTTTATTTCATATCAATATTTTTAAATGCTATTAAATAGGAACAAATTTGAGTGGTTTTGGGTGAAAATTATGACGGACAATACTTTAAAACCAAAAAATTAGTATTTTATGTACGAAGCTAATCTTACTTAGCAAAATGTTCGTAAATCTCTGAGATGTTTGTTATTCGAGAGAGAATATCTTTGAGTGTTATTTAAAATTCTTAAGCATTTGACATATTTAACTCGGCCCGTACTGATCACGCATAGATGATCGAAGTGGTTTCGAATTAACACTTTATGAAAGAAATCAAACTTAGCCATATGTTAGGAAATCTCTGAGATTTTTGGTAATCGAGAGAGGATATTTTTGAGTTTTATACAAAAATTCTTAAACATTCGATATGACTTAATTCAGAAATAATTAAAGTGGTCTAAATTAGTATTTGATTTAAGAAACCAATTTTTATTTAACTCGTGTACGGAAATCTCTATGATTTTTGTTGTTCGAGATCTTTTACGCTATATTACTATTACTAAATGGAATTAAGAAAGTTTATGATATCGGATCCTGTGGTAAGTGTGCGATAGCAACCACCAAAACCTAGCCTAACCTAACCTTGTTGTTCGAGAGAAAATTTATTTGAGTGTTTTTCAAAATCCATAAATATGAAATGTTTAACTCGGCCTCTACTGATCGCTCTTTCGTGATTGAAGTGGTTCCGAATTCACTTTTCCTGAAAAAAGAAACAATCTGACTTAGCTTCTTGCACGGTAATCTGTGAATTTTTATTACTCAGAGAGATAATATCTTCCAGTGTTTTATTTAACTTGGCCCTTACAGATCCTACATCGGTAATTGAAGTGGTTCTTAAGTGGCATTTGATGTAAAAAACCAATCTGATTTAGCCACATGCTCGGAAGGTGATCAAAATGGTTCCGAATTAACTGTTGATGAAAGAAATTAATCTGGCTTAGCCCGGAAATCTCTAAGATTTTTGTGCTTCGAGAGAGACTATCTTTTGCAATGTTACACAAAATTCTTAAACATTTGAAATATTTAATTCTGCCCTTACGGATTGCACATAGGTGGTTGAGGTGGTTCTGAAGTAATCTTTGATGCAAAACACCAATCTTATATAGCCACTTGCTCAGAAATTTCTGAGGTTTTTGTTTTTTGAGAGAGAATATTTTTTGAGTGTTACTCAAAATTCTTAAAATTTTAAAATTATTTAACCTTTCGGATCTCACTACACGCAAAAAGGTTTGAAATTAAAACTGGAGTTAGTTAGTGCGGCTCTGTGTCGGATATAATACATTCCGTTAATGGCCTTTCATGAACATAGATAAAGCATGACGTTATAGAAAATTGCTACCGTAATTTAAATCATCAGCCCGTTCAATAACGGAAATTGTTTTGATAACAAACAACATCATCTATATAAATACCCGAATACTTTCCTGAAAACCTGAAGGACGAATCACGTTTGCTCAGTCTCACCGATGCAAGGTACATCTCAGTAGCAAGAAACCAGTTGCACCATTCAAACGTTCTTAAGTAACCGAAATCCTGGGGAAATACCGTACTATAGTTTATGAGGCTGTTGCAAGTTATCCCGCCAATATGGTTTTCAAGGGCAAACAAATCTCTTTCCACCAGTCACCTTTAGGTTTACTAAGAAGCTTCAAACTATGTTTCCAAGATCAACAATGAGATCGAGATGGTGGCCAACACTGAGCACTTGGTAAACGAAATTTACCATCAACCGCAACATACTCTATGTAGCGTTGAGGTGGTTGATAAAACACAACCCGCTCTTCAAAGATGCTGTCATCGACATCCTGAAGCTTTTGTAGTACCTAGGTCTAGGAATTACTATACACATCTAAAGCAACCACCACAATGCATCACTAGAGAGTCTTAGGATCAGGGCAATAAAGACATCTCTAAAAATCCTGGCGTGCAATGCTGCTCAATGGTACTTACGAATATCGTCAAAGCATCGTTCCTCGAATCAAGTGCATGGGATACTAACATCTTTAACGCCAACATGGTTGCTAGAGATACCCTTTACGATGAAACTTTGCAATTAACTATGTTTCTCGAAGATAAGTTCCAAGCACCAATAGATCAATCATTGTTGCAATCTTCAATTCGAAAATCACAGGAGATGGCTACTTCGATTTTCAGTTTCCTAACGCCTCACAATGCTTTGGCTCTCCACAAGTTGGAAAAAATTCAAATAAACAGTGGACTTCAAAAATTGTTTCGAGAATACAATGCTGGCAACTTAATATCAGCATCAAAATCGTTTATGGTCGTGAAATAATCAAACTCAAACAATATTAACTGACTAGGACTCTCATTCACGCAGCCGAAAGGGGAAGAGTGCTGGATCTTGCGGAAAAGCTTGTGTGATTGAATGTGACACGCTTGTGATACTCCTAAACGTAAAATGCCTTTAGACTAGTTTAAACCCACCACAATAAGTCCTGTTCTCCGCGCTTATAGTGTTTTGACTGAACTATCTGATAATGTAGGTGAAACCCAGGATCTGTGAAAAGAAATTTTGAATATATCATGTTCTATTTGAACTTTAATATTCTAAGTTGGGTGTATGGCGGCACAGTGATATCATCATAATCGAACCCTGTTCAGAACTATCGATAGCCTTATATCATTTCAAGAATTTCAGTTATTCGATTATTTTTACAATAAATCGGGTTCGTAGCTTAGTTGGATATGTCAATTGGGTAAAATTCAAATTAGCGAAAATACCAAAATTTCCAATTGAGAATAAAATAAAAAATTTTGAATTTTTAAATTTTGGAAACCATGGAAACCATCATATGCATCCCGTTTTCACACTTTCGTTCGAAAATGTCGTAAAATATTCTGCCGTATTACTCATATATACAGTATGTGCAACAAGAGCGTGTACGGCAAAAAACTAAGTAAAAAAATAAAACTACGATTTTTTACCGGTGTGAAGTTTCTGCAACTTATGCAGTGTATGCAACTTATTTAACATGTAAATAATTTATAAGAAAAACCACAAAAACTAACGAAAAATATATGTACAAATATGTATTAAAGTTTTCAAAGTTTTATCATACACTAATATTTACCAATTGAGGTTAAACACATAATTAACACTCCATCCTAGAGTTTTCGCAATATAGCCACTAGTTTTCTCAAATAGTAGACATTCGAGCCTATTCAAATTTGTATAGCCCGTACATATAAAAAGGGTTGGGATCCTCTGAAAAAATTTCATATTTTGATAAAAAATTATATGAAAGCTCTACCTACACTCCCAATTCTAACACTCCATCCTAGAGTTTTCGCAATATAGCCACTACTATTTTCGAATAGTAGACATTCGGGCCTATTTAAAATTGTATAGCCCGTACATATAAAAAGGGTTGGGCTCTTCTGACAAAATTTCATATTTTGATAAAAAAATTATATGGAAGCTGCCGTACAGATGCCAGTCTAAATTTTTGGTATCAATCTTGGTATGTATTTCCCAATTATCTGTTAACTCTAGTTTGTTGTTTTTATCACGTATCCAAGTCTATTATCGTAAATCAGTTCTGAATGTACCGCATTGAAGTATAATCAGCATAGATATTACCCAGAAGTGCCATTAAGTCGCTCCGGTGGCAAAGTGGTCAGCATGCTTGCTCCAGCGACCGGAGGTCCCGAGTTCGAGTCCCGGTGGTGACATAAGGAAAACATTTCACGGCTGGTTTAGGATCAATGAATTAATCACCCATTATCCGAAATATAGGGCGGCCAAATCCGTTCATGGAATAAATTGCCAGAGAGAAAAAGAGCCATTGAGTAGACCAAGAAAAAATTGCCTACCGACCATTTTCCTACCTTTTTTTCGACTGTAAACTGTTATTATTTTAATATTTATATTAATATATTTAAATTTTAATAATTTATTTAATATTTATTTATTAATATATATTTCAAATTTAAAACTCAAAAATTTTTCCTTCCTGCAAACAATTTTTCCAACTTTTTCGTGAAGCAAGGTAAAAAAAATTAGTCGATATTTTTCCATACAAACTGCAGATAGTATTCACTGGTGTCGCTATACTAATCAAAAAAATACAATTGTACTTAACTTCATGTTGTTTGTCACTTGATTATTTATTCTTGCTTTTCTTCAAAAATATGCAAAAACCACTTTTTACTAAAAAACTAAACAATTTGGTACGTATACAACTTTTTTCGAAACTATAAAACAAAAAAAAAAATTGTCATTACGTCAAAATTTGAACACGAGAATGAAGTTTGCTTTGTTCTAAGGGTTGTACAAAACGTTTTTTAGAGTATTAAATTAATTATATGCAAAACTAGCGCGCTAAATATAATACAAGATTAATAATAAGCGCTAACTAAAAAACACAGTGAATGTTGTGCTAATGCGTCATTTGTAACTAAACTATTGCAGTCCTTCCAATGTTCTGCTTATTAGTTGAGATTGAGATGTATGCCTTTGGTACATAGTTGTTTGCTATAGTATTGAGATCGAAAACTGTGGAAACCCAACTTAGTCGTGGTTCTCCTTTTTTCTCTCCATCATATTTCATTGCAAACGGTAGTATTTTTATGGTCCCAACCCTAGAAATGGTTCTTAAATTAAGTTTCCAACGACCCAATTGAAGTTTAATCCTAAACAAAAACAAAAATTAATGAGAGTTAATTAGTTTAAAGCAGTCATTTAGGCGAAGGCGGAACGCAACAAATATTTCCATTGAAATAACTATTTGAATATTTATTTGTTTATTTAATTCAAAGTTTTAAATTAAAAACAATAATGTGAACATATAATTGCAGACGTTTATAAAAGTCTAAAATCAAATAAAAAATTTACTTTAAAACTCTATATTAAATTAAATTAATTAAAAAATGCTGAAATATTTTCCGAATCATAAAATTTTGAATGATCGAAAAACATGTCAATATAATGTTTTGGTAGACTCACATGTATACTCGACAAGTAACGACCCGACTAAAATTCTGATGGTGCTCGCATATCTAAAGCGACATTTAATTGAAGAACGGAATTTCTTAGTAAATTTGATTCTAAGAAAATTCATATCTCAAGATTTTCACCGATGCCGGGTTTCACAAGAATGTCGTTTTTATTATTTTACTATTATAATTATATTTTGGTTCGCGCTAGAAGAGTACTTGTTTAGGCATTTAAATCATCTATTTTTTTTAATTTTGTGTACTTTGAAGTAATAAAATGCATAATAACTTAACGATTATTATTTTCCGAAAATCCCACTGTTATTTGACCCTACTTTTAATTTCCTTTTTTTTAAATAAAACCTGTGAACGATGTTTAGTTACTTCTAGCGTAACATAATTTCTCCACAATTGTGCTGTTATTAGAATAATTAATTTTTATTAAATTGAACCTAAATAAACATTGTGAATTTAATTTATATGTAAACCTAACAATTTTGTAAAATCACCTAAATGTTCGCAAATCAATAATACACCTTCACATTTTGTTTTATTTTGAATTATAGTATAAACTTCATACTTCTCAGTAGAAGTGTGAAGTTGTTCCTAAAATAGTACTAACCGCCATTTTTACAATTTAGGATAAACTTCATTAGCATTTCAAACGGTGATATTTAACGGCATTGATCAACGGATAAATGCTTTCACCGTTTGACGGCTCTTTTATTTGAAGCTGTTCGGCCTACTTATTTTATTCGAATTTCTGGTTTTGCTAGACTCCTGCAATTTGGCTCCTTGTTGGTCTAATTTTGCATCTTACTTGATCCCTTTTTCCACTTATTCTTCATTGATTTGAACATCAGCGTAACTTTACCTAGTTCCCAATCTCACAGATGCTATCTGTAATAAGTGATAGTTATGGTTGTTAATGGTTTTGTGTGACCAAACAATCCTTCGTAGTTAAATCTCCTTTTAGACACTTCTATATAGTTGTATAAAGGTTTTAAAAAACAAAACAAAACCATTTTTTCGTAAATTTCCAGTTTTTTGTGCTGTTTTTCCTTTTATCCTTAATGTCGCGTTTTGTTACTCGTATGTGCGTAGGCAGATTTTGTTTCCCATTGTTAGGATAAGTTTAACTTATATTTAATGGTAGTAAAACAAGCATGGTATTATATGTCGATTGATATTTTTAGAACCATAACATAACACATTATTTTACTCAATTCTTGTTTAGAGGATAACACAAACACACATACCACCATGCCGAGGGCAAACAATCCTTTAAGGACAAGATATAAAAATAAAAAATAATTTTTTCCGATAAAACTTTTAACCATGTTATGGTGTCTAGTACCACAATGAACAGCAACAAAAACAACAACAATCAAATTAAAATCGATGTACGCGCTATGTATTCCAAGAAAAGGAGAAAATGATACAGAAAAGAATAAAAATGACAATCTTCTAACGTAATCAAATAAATGGCCCTCTGGTTCTGGTATAGCTATATAGTCGTACATTTAGGCCGAATATAATAAAATTCCACAAACGAAAAATTATTATTAAAAACATAAAAATGCGATGCTTGAAATAGAAAATGGTGTTTTGCGTGCGGCTTGTATATCGCTGTATATAATTTGTGTATAGACAGACATCTCGAGTGGGTTGGTTGAAAAACATAACACAGATGATGTTGATGATGATGGTGATACACAAATAAAAGATTACGTCAATCAATAAATCAATATATTATTATAATATGAAAAATCGGAAATGTACAACAAAAAAAAAGTTTGGTGATTGATTTGAACAATTAATTTAGAATATTTTGTAGTAATAAATTTATTTTATTTTTCCGATGGACGTTTCGGATAATAAGACTTGCGATATAGAACAAATGTTATTGAATTCTATTCATTTCGAAAATTGATCTAATATCGGTCCTGGTACATTAACTACGCAGATATATTTAATCGGTTTTATGGGCCTTGATTTACATTCGCTGTTCAGCCAACCGCTCATCAATTGATGGTGCCTTATATTTTCCATACACAAACGGAATTTTATAAAGTTTAGATACAGATTTGTTAATTCTTCAGAGCATTAAATAGAATAAACAAAAATTGGTGTAAGTGGGGGTGGGGAGGGGGGGGGAGGTGGCGGGGAGATCAATATAAAACCACAGTTTGAATCCGTTTTCGATTGTCGTTTTCATCATTCTGGTGGAGGTCAATCACAATCGATTGAGAAATGGCTAACCCATTGAAATATAAAAAATTTCCAGATCCACAACCATAACTTATAAGGTGTAACATTGTGCAAATTCCTCCTCACTGGCCGGCGTCTTAAACAAAATTGCAACGAAATTATAATTCTTTATAAACAATAACTGCTATACAGAAACCCTTCCGTACTAGTTTTAATCAAAATCTTTTGAATCTGAGCGATCACGGCCCCTTAAAACAAAACTTATTGCGACCGCTTCATGGTATACTTGAAAACTCTCTCTCGCCAACTTTTTCTCAAAACCCGAAATTCCTGACCAATTTATAACAAAATTAGTTAATGCGACTGTGTTTAAATTAACCCGAAAAATCGCCTCGTAAATAGTTTTTCCTGAGATCCGGAAACTTTGCAATCGATTTCTGGAATTTAATGAGACACGAGGGCAAACGAGCACACAAAGCTATAATCGAATTTTACCGAAATACGGGCAGATTGCAATCCTGGTACTCGAAAAGCCTCATCAGTTTTTATCAAAATTTTTCGAGCTATTTTCGATTTTATAAAACCCTGGCCCCATAGTAGAACTCTCATTAATGGTGCATTATTTTCATCAAAATCTTCCGAGTCAAAAGAAGTAAAAAAAAACCTTAGAATTTTGTAATAACTCCAGACTCATTGCAACAGATTGTTCCACAAGAAAAACTCTCTCCCCGATTTTTATCAAAATTATTTGAACTCGATTTTGTTTTGAAAGAAACCCGAACATGGCCTGGATAGGTACTCTCCAAATGAATTTATTTAAAAAACTTCAAGACGAAAAAACCTCGTCCCCACTTTAGAAATCTCTAAGCAAATTTGTCTGAAATCCCGATTCTTGGCACTTATGAAAACCCCATTCAAAAATGTTTATCAAAGTTGTTCAATCTATCTCGAGAACTCGTTTTGCAATGTACAACCCCTTAAATAAACTTGATAATCTTCTCTCTATAATTTTTATAAAAATCTTTTGGGGTTAAATAAGGTTTAAGAAGAGATTTGGACTCCATCGAAGGGCCCCTAAATGAAATATCTCGAAGGACGTGCTTATGGCAATCGATTCCTGGAATATAAATACTCCCTCTTACCTTAGTGCGATCGCTTCGTTAGGCTTCGAAATCCCATCACTAATTTTTATTAAGGCATAAAGTGAATTTTTTAGGTATCCGGAAATCTCTTAACAGATTTTATCGAATCCCTACTTATCGCAGTCCATTCCTGGCACTTTGAATCTCCTTTTCTACAATTTTCGTGAGTATCGTTCAGCCATTTTCAAAACTCCTGATACAAATTGCAACAAAATTTTTTTGCTCATTTATAGATTCTATCTATGAGGGCTTTAAGTTAAGTAACCGTGTTTAACAACAGATAACGCCATTGACTCAGACTCTGTATATCACATCGTTTGGTTTTGATAGCTATTAAAGTGGACAAGTATGTGTTTGTTTGCAACAATAGAAAAAGAGCAATATTGGGCAGTGATTTAGTTGCTTTTATTTTGGATGGGAGGAGAAATCAAAGTAAAAATCCATGATGTTTAAAAGGGGGCCATGCTCCGTCTAATTAATTCTAGCGTGACCGTTTATCCGTTTTTGATGAAGAGTATCAACCATTCGGTTGAGGTGACCACAGAATATATGTTATCAGACTGTCGAATAAATATCAGAGGGATTGCAGATTCCTTCACGAGAAATTGGGCATGAGAAAGGTATTGGCCAGATAGATGTCGTATGTGCTCACAGTCAAGGGAAAACGGAATCGCACGGCAACTATAGAGCACTGTTTGGACATATTGAAGCGTAATTCTAAAGTATTTCTGTGTACTTTCGTGACTGTTCATAAGACATGAACCCAACAAACAGAGCACTGCAGCCCCTAAATAATTTTTCAGCTATTTCATTTCAATTCAAAATCAAAAATCATTTTAAAATTCTATCCATCTTAGTGCTGCCGGTTGAACATATTCCAACAATCCAATTTTAATTACAAGTCGCCTCGATTAGATGCCGCATGCCACAAATCAATATTATGATTTTGAAGAGACGGGATACAGCAACACTACATGGTGCAACATATAATTAACGCAAATACAAGACCTAAGACAATATAATGCAACCCAATCTTCACCGAATGACCTCTAAATCAATTTTCTAGAAATCAAGACCAATTGCAATCGGTTTCTGACATTCGAAAACACGACTTGACAATTGCGAAAATTATGAAAATTTCATTTCCGAAATTAGCACTCGCCGCAATCGACACTCAAAAACCATGTTCACCAATTTTAATAAAAGTTTAAAAAAATAAATTAACGAAAGATGCTCAGGGCCCGGGCGAGCCACTGAATAAGTTTTTCCGAAATCAGGGCCAATTGCAATCGATTTCTGACATTTGAAAATCACCCTTTCATCATTTTTTATCAAAATCGGACGAACTAAAAAACAAGGAAAAAAAAATTAAACAATGGGGTCCTGTTCTCCATCGAAAGATCACTTAAAATTATCCGAAATGATCACCTACCGAAATCGATTTCTGGTTTTTCAAATCTATCGTCTACAATTTTTATTAAAATTGTGCGAGCTAAGGAAAAATATATAATGAAACCTGGCCACTACTGCAGCCCCTAAACAATTTTTCTCTGAAATCAGGATTCATTGCACTCGGTTTCTGATACTTGAAACAGTCGGAAAATCATTTGAGGCAGAAGAAAATGTAAAAAAAGAGTTCAATGTCAAATCCTTAAATACCAATACAAATCAATATTAGCCCCGTTTATCTGAAGAATAATTTTTCCAGACGCCGATAGCGTAAGTCGAATATTGTAACGGTTCTGGAGTTTTCTTGTAATGTTCTTGTTCTCTATAGTTCTGTTTATAAAATTCGATGAAAACTATCGTGAACTCGAGAACTCAAACTGAACGTAACGTTACATTTCTAATAAACGCAAAACAAGAGACCCAACACAAAACAACGTCATAAAAAATCGCACAACATGGTGCTACATCTCACAACATGCTGCAACATTGTGCATTAAGAACACAAAAACACCACCAAATTTTATCATATTCGTTCAATGCAAATAAAATGTTAAAAGAGGGCTCCAAGCCCCACCAAGAAGCCCATAGATAAAAAAACCTAAATGAATTATGCTGACCCATACATGAATCTTCCTTCATTATGCATCTTGACGCAGCATAGTGGAACATCACACGACATTCCACCACAATATGCTACATCGAGTAACATGGTGCAACATTATGCATCAAGACGCAACATGGTGCACCAGGACGACTCACCTAGAGAACATCTAAATGTATATTATGAAAATCAGCAATCTTGCAATCGAAAACTCCGTCCGGCCAAATTTCATCAAAATTCTTTAAAGCAAATAAAATGTTAAAAAACTCCAAGTCCTACGAAGAACTATCATCAATAAGGACCCATCGAAGCCGATTCCTACCACGCCACTAGGACTCATCGCAATGCATTCCTAGCATTAGAAACCCGTGTCACCGCCATTTTTATTAAAATCGATCGAACCACAAAATATTAAAAACGACACCAGGGACCACCGAAGGACCTCAAAATGATTCTTTCCTAAACTAGAAGCCATCGCAATCGGATCCTGACATTTGAAAACCCCCCTTCACCAATTTTTTCAAAATCGCAGCGAATAATGACCCGAACGAATTTTCCCGAAAACTGGACCAATTAAAATCAATTTCTGGCAAATGAAAACCTACAAATACAATTTTTTACATAGGAAAACATTTTTCATAAAACGTAAATATTTGCAAATGTTATACAAAGTTATACAAATTAAATTAAATTGAATTGAATTGGCACAAACAAACAATTGATACAAAAATAGTAATAATAATATAAATATTCAATTAACAATCAAGCAAGCATCAATCAAACAAATCATATTTTGTAATAAAACTTGTAAAAAACTTATTTTTAAGATTAAATTCGAAAGCTGAAATTCCCAAGGTTTTGTATTGTCATCTAATTGATTAAATATTTATAGTCCATGGTAGAGAATCCAATCCTCGCCGAATGACTCTCTAAATCAATTTTTGAGGAATCAAAACCAATCGTATTCGGTTTCTGGCATTCGAGAACGCGCTTTCACAATTTTTTAAAAATCGTCCGAATCGAAAATAAAATATGAACCGAACGTTTTACTAAATTTTATAAAAGTTTTGCGAGCCGAAAAGAAATTGAAGATGCGAACCAGGTGACCCATTGAATAAGTTTTTCCGAAATCAGCGCCAATCGCAATCGATTCCTGGCATTTGAAAATCTCTGTTTCATCAATTTTGATCAAAATCGAACGAACCAAAAAAAAAAAAATTAAAAGTGGGACCTGTGCCCATTATAAAAGTTTATAGTTTTCTTGTGAGGTTCTTTTTCTCTATAATGCTCTATCACAACAGAACTGTACAGAACTATATAGTGCGGGGATATTGCACATAAACTACCAACATTGTGTCTACGATTTTTTGTGTTGTACTTAGAGGACTGTTTTATCTATCGTATACGATTAAAAGTGTTACCGATATTTGATCCTAATAAGGCTAAAATTCGATGAAAGCTATCACGTATTCCAGAACTTGAAATACCAAAAAAACGCAGCTATTGTTACTAACAACAACCAATATTTTCAATAAAACGCGATTTATACAACCTGAACATAATGTAAGGCATCTAATAAACACAAAACACAAGACGCAACACAAATCAACATGTAATGCAACATCCCGCAACATGATACAACATTGTACGTCATGAACATGAAAATACACCGCAAAATTTTAGGAAATTCGCAAATAAAATTTAAAAGAAGTCGCCAAGAACTCCCATATGGATAAGAAGCGTATGACCCTACACCATGACGCAATATAGGGGGAATATAACACCACATTCCTCAACAAGATGAAACGTCGAGCAACATGGTGCAACATTCCGCAACAATTGTCTATCCGAAATTCCGCTACTGCCCGTATTGTCGCTGTATACCATGCAAATTAAAAATAAATTCATTCATAAAACAAACTTTTAACAACCTGAACTACATCAATTGATATTTAGTTTTACATGACGTTATCAACAAGCACTCATCTATGTAGCTGCGTTTTCAATATTTATTGTAAGATTGAGTTTGGTTTGGTTTAAGGGTTGTGCAAAAAACAAAGGCCTTTTCGCATTGAAAGGAATAGCTGCTCCCAATAGCGGTACCTGATAAATAGGTAGAGGGAAATATTTTATATCGATTTTTAACTAAAAACGACATCTAAATTGATTTTCAGAAAATCAGCAATCCGTGTAATTGTTTTCCTGCAATCGAAAACTGTGCCCCGCCGACGATTTTATCAAAATCGTTTTAGGCAAATAAAATGTTAAACGAAGGACTCCGCACGTATCAAAACAACAGAAAAAATGCACTAAGAACCTTCCTTTCGAGAATTCTTCTTCGCCAATTTTATTTAATTATTTTGCAATCCATTCCTCGCATTATAAACCCTTATCACCGCCATTTTTACAAAATCCATTGAACCACCAAAAATTATAAAACGAAACCCGGGGCCACTGAAGAACCCCTAAACGAACTTTCCCGAAACTAGATGCTATCGAAATCGATTTCTGGCATTTGAAATCTCGCCTATTTTCCCAGAGATTTCTAAATTGAAGGTTGTTGCTACGCCGTTTGTAAGAGACCCGTTATTGATGTAGCCAGTTCAGAGATCGTTCAATTCGTTTGTCCCGGTAAGATAGCATAATATGTTGAAATTTGTTGAACAGATTGAATAATATAACAGGTAAAGGGAATAATAACGGTCCAGATCTGTTGCTCAAAATTTAAGGGAAAACGACGATTTTGACAAAAACTGATTTCCAGCAAAAATTTGTGACCTTCATACTTAAGCCTCTTCCATAAATTGGGAAATCCCAATGATGCTTGGGCGAAACTGGTTTACCGGAAGTTAGCAGCTTCTGTAGTTGCTTTTTCGTTTATTTCAAATATTTTGAAAAGTATATCATTCACAAGAAAAAGGGTTACGAAATAAATGATTCTAAATTAATTTTGTAACAATACCGGTCCAGGTCAATTTTTCAAAATTTAAGCGGAAATGACGACTTTTGAAAAAAAAAACTGATTTTCAACAAAAAAGAGCGAGTCGATGTTGAAATGGAACAAATCAAGCTGGGCGTGAAGTAATGACAAAATTCTTTTTTATTTGAAAGGCCCATGTATGCCATTATTGCAGCTTCTCACGGGAGCACCTCTGCAGCATAGATCCGGTTGAATTTGAGCGATGATGTTGGTTATGTTGGCTTTAAGGGCATCGGCCGATTGCGGCTTATTGGCATAGACCTGCAACTTGAAGAAACCCCACAAGAAAAATTCTACCCGAGTCAAATCGTACTATCTTGGTAGCCAGTTCACGGCACCTCTGAGAGAAATAAACCGTCTGGAAACCTATGTCGTCTACCTCCATATTGTTCAATTTGGGTCAAAAGTAATCGGTTAGAATCATTCTGTAGCGCTCGCCGTTGATGCGGGGATGGTCTCACCAAAGTTATTTTCAAGAAGTACGGACCAAAGACGCCGCCGGCCCAAAATCCGCACCAAACAGTAAATTTTTGTAAATGCATTGCCACCTGGTGAACCTCGTATGGGTTGGCAAAAAACCCTTTACATAAGCTTTTTCAATAAATTGGGAGACCTTTTAAAAATTTGACGGAAATTTGTGCCGAGTGGCATTTCCATATTACATTTTTGAATTTTTTCAATGATATTTACAAAAAATGACAAAGAATTAAAAGATTAAATCTTCAACAAGGGTTGGCCTCGTTGGTTTTTTAAAATCTAAGCTGGAATAAAAAAAATTTTGATTATATAAAACGGTTTTACCAAAAGTCCTGTAAGTTTAATTTATCGCTTTAAAAATCAAGTTGATGTATTCGAGATCTAAGTACACATTCATGGTTGTAAAAATGTAAAATGTCGGGTTTTGGCCACAACATATTAAACTTCCTCCCCCATTTTTTAAATTGTATCCACCGTTGAAATGACTTGATTCGATTGGACGTCAGAAATATATTTAAGAAGTGAAAATCTCGTGATATGCAGGTATCGTTAAATGCATAATAACCGATATATCTATATATATATTTAATTTCGTTCTTGACTTTGTGACGTTTGTACATCGCAATTTTCACGAAATATCCTTGACTGCCTTCAGACGCGGTACCGCAAACAATTAAAATATCTTACATAATTCTTAATTTAGCACCACAATGGTTTACATAATTTTGGTTTTATGTAAAAGAAAAACAAAAAACATTTTTCATGCTTATAAGAATTCTTTTCACTTAACCTATGTACATATTAGGTAAATATATGTATTCTTGTAAGTATGAAACAAAACATAAAGATATTTAGTTCTTTTTTTATGCTTTTCAGAATTCTGTGTTGTGCCCATTGTGTTTGTTAAAATGTATGGAAAACATAGAACCTGAGATGAAATAACAAATTAAGTTTTTCTTTAACTTTTTTTGTGTTCATCCGGGTTTTATTGTTATGATTATGCTTGCGGTTTGTTGTTGTTGTTGTGTTTTTTGTCCTACCAACGAGTACAAAGGAAAGCATAAGTATATGTTAAGCTTATATAATGTATATTAGGGCTTTTGTCTTCATGTGTTTTTTTCACTGTTGCTTTGTTGTTGCGTAAAACAAATCACGAAGTAATTATGAAACAGAAACCATGAATATTACTGTAATAATTTTAAATTAATTGCGTAAGACTAATTTTAACCTAATGTGGCGTTTGCATACGCAATCACGTGTTTGCTATAATTATGTTAAAGCTGTGTTATTTTATTCTCTCTCTCTCTCTAGCTTTCACATCCTATGAAATGATTTTGTCGTCTGCACTATGGTCCTCCATCCGTCGTGATCCGTCGCTCCCGTCCTTCAGATTCAACATACTATTACACGTAGGTCTTCTTAGGCCCATACCGGCTGGTTGTTGTTGTAGCACTTTATTTTTCATACGTCGTTGTGGTGACTTTGCACTGAACTTCCAAGAAGTTGCGTTATCTCGTTGGTAGGAAGAAGATGGGACGAATGATCATCCTTTCGAATATAAATACAATCATTAGAGACCAGGGTTCAGCTATCGTTTCCGAAAGCAAGCCAGCACAGGTCTTATGAGTGCTTTGTAAAGTGCCAGCTTGCAAGACTGTGATAGATGTTTAGATTGCAATAACCTTGAATCAGCGTACACAGCTCGTTGTCCGGCAGCGATTCGGGCTTTTATTTCTGCCTGCAGATCATTTGACATTATTATAACTGACCCGAGGAATTTAAAGTTTTAAATACTATCAAAATTGCGGTCAGCCATTCCTAGATATGTCATGGAAATGCTGCTGGATGTTGCTAAAAATTTGGTTTTGCTGCTGTTCATCGCCAAACTAAGGAGTAGTTCTTGAAACGTCCTTGATATTGCTAGGGTCTTTGGTTTAGAAGCACGGTGTCATCTAGGCAAGCAGATGACAGAAATTCGCCTGATTTAATTAATATACAGCGCAAAGTTTCAATGTTGCTTTTCCTTGCTTTCCCAGACGTTACTAATTTACAGAAGCAAATTTCTTTTGAATTCCTCGACATATGAACACGGCCCATAGTATTTTCTATTTAAGATATATGATATATAATTGTTTTATGATTTTGGAGTTGCTTTAATGTTTTATAAGGGAGTAGTTAATTTAGGTTTTACGAGAATGATTTCCATTATTTCCAGCCGTGGTAGCAACTCATAAAAATATTCTTTATTTTGGTTCCGTTTCGGTTAAACTTACAGTGATTTAACACCTGTGTTATAGTAAGTTTTTTTATTTTTTCGAAGTGTTAAGTCCGCTTCATCGTAATGGAGTTTGCCTTATCCAAACAGCCGATACTTTTGAAGTAGTTGACTGATATGTGTTTTAAAAAATTATACTTACTAAATTTATGTTTCAATAATGACCTTCTCACTTTGCTCACCATTGATTTGAAAAAATTGTTTTTTCTTTATAATTTTTTTTTTTAATTTGAATATTTGAATTGTGAATTTAACACTTTGATAATTATTTAGCTAATAACAACTGGTTTTAAAGGCGTCGGTACGAGATCCCGAATTACAAAATCCCAACTTTCAAAATCCCGATTTTAAAAATCCTGTTTTTCCAAATCCCGATTTTGGAGAACCCTTAAAAATCTCGACAAAAGTTGGACAAAACATCGAGTTCTTAATAAAAATGAAGATAAAAAAACGAAAATTATTATTTTTTTAAAAATAATAATTTTCGTTTTTTTATCTTCATTTTTATTAAGAACTCGATGTTTTTCTGGTCGATCTTGGTTAAATTTGGGTTATTGGATATAAATTGCATTTTAATTTGAATTGTTCGAGAATTTTTGGAATTTTGGAACCAATAATTGTAAAATTTACTTTACAAAATTAGATTTGCATAAATATGTTCTTTTAATAAAATATATTTTGGGTCGTCCTGAAAAGAACGTTTGGGTTTTTGATGAAATATTTAATGATAAAATAAATAAATTTAAGCGCTATTAATGTAACTTTATAGCATTAGCAATATTTTTTAAATAATTAACTATTTCAGTATTGTTTCTAGTTACAACAACATTTCATTTAAAATTTTGTTGTTTCTTTCCTCATTTTTTTTAGTGCGTTCACCAGTTTTCCATTTCTCAATGCGTGTTTTGCATACGAGGGCTGCCTTTTATATTGCGGGATTAGAGAACAAAAACAAAATATTCCACATGAAGATCTGTACACTTTTGCATGCGTTTGAACCAATTGTTGAAGCACTTTTTCCACTCTGATTGAGGTATCTCCAAAACATGCATTCTGAACGCAGCAACCGCTTCTTCAGGTGTCGAAAAACGTTGACCTCTCAGTTTGTTTTTTACGTACGGACATAAAAAGAAGTCATTTGGTGACAAGTCAGGACTATACGGCGGATGACTCATCAAATCGATGTTTTGAGTGCTCAAAATGCAGTTGTTTGAGCCGATATGTGAAAGCTCGCATTGTCGTGATGAAGAGTGATCCGTCTTCGGCAGTTGGTTTTCCTGATTTCTTGGAAGACAACTGGCAAACAAATGGTTGTGTACTACTCAGAATTGACTGTTCCGCGTAGTTCTAGTGGTACGGTTGCGATATGTCCATTTTTTCCGAAAAAACTGGCGATCATTTGCTTGCAAGTGCTTCGTGCGCGAACAACTTGGCGTAAATCCACGGTTCATCACCTGTCACTATGTCATAGACGTGTTTTGAAGCACCGCGATCGTATTTTTTGAGCTTTTCTTTCGACCAATCGACACGAGCCTTTTTTTGAGCGATTGACAAATTGTGTGGGATCCAACGCGTGATCAAATTTTTTTGACATTCAAATGTTTATGCAATATTGAATGTATGCTGGTCCCACTAATGCCTAAAGTTGTCTTAATCTCACGATAGGTCACATGACGATCTTGCAATATCAGTTCGCGCACAGCATCAATGGTTTCCGGAACAACAACTGATTCTGAACGACCTTCACGAAATTCGTCTTGGAGTGAGCTACGACCACGATTGAATTCACCATACCATCGATAAACACTGGTCCTTGATGGCGCTTCATCGCCAAAAATTGAATTAAGTTCATCCATGCACTCTTGCTGCCTTAATCCACGTCGAAAGTTGTAAAAAATAATCGCACGAAAATGTTCACGATTTAATTCCATTTTTTCGCCGAGATGTTGAGCTAATGAGTACTGTAAACAACACAAATAGCGCTCGAATGTCAAAACGTTCTGAGTACGTATAATGTCAAAAATGTGAAATTTTACGATAG
The DNA here is from genome assembly GCA_947310385.1 of Nephrotoma appendiculata. Taxonomy (NCBI): domain Eukaryota; kingdom Metazoa; phylum Arthropoda; class Insecta; order Diptera; family Tipulidae; genus Nephrotoma; species Nephrotoma appendiculata. The sequence continues at coordinate 213,790,607 of OX371225.1, read as the reverse complement.
AGCTGTCAGTTGCCAGATTGCAACACTAGGGTTGTCCAATCCCGAAATATAAAAGGCAACCCTTATATCATCCTCTCCTTTGCCAAATCTTCGATTAACTTATAGACCAAATACATGACGTCTTCCGATTACTATTTTTAGTCGGTCGTGCCAGATTCCAACCGAGTTTTGCGTTCTAGGGAAATTATCTCCAGGTACGAATGCTGAGCTTTTCAACATGTGAATTTGCATGCTAAAAGAATTATCGTTTCCAAATTTAACCTGAAGGTGTTCAGATTGTTCTTTTCTCCACAATATTTGGCCGAAACGGAAAGGCATCCTTGTATTCAGCCAACGGAAAATATGTTTTAGCTGTTCCAATCACAAGCAATTTTTCAAAGCTCATAGAACATCTCTGAGTAAGCTTCTGTTGATTTTGATCCCATTATACAAAATAATAATGGCATGATCTGATCGCCAATTTCACCAAGGATCGAGAAAAACTGTCTCATTAGAGACAACCTTGAATGTACCGTCCATGACCGTACAACCTCGAATGTACGGCCCATGAACCAGCATTCAGCCTCTGCTAGCAACATCAAAGATGTTTTTGTCCCTAATAAAATATTTTTATTCTCTCCAAAATCTTTCTCCGACAACAGAAAGAGCTCTTCGGCAACAAACTTTAGTTCTTTCAGTGTTGTGGCCCTCACTCGAGCATTTTTTTGTTTTTGTGCTCCGATTGAAGGAAAATATAATCTACAATCGTAGTCACATTCAATAATACTTTCTCTTATTATTTGAGGCGGTCGCAACACTGGTACTTCTGCCAAACTTTTTACAGTTTCATTTGCTTTAAAAACATTTAGTTTTTCGGAAGACACAGGAGCGTGATTATGATGTGATTTTTCCTTTTTAATTCATGTTTCCTTCTTCTAGTGTTGTGGTTGCTCTTGTTTTAGGTAATAGGTTTTTCCGTTGATCGCAATACCATCGATAAAATTGATTTTCGCCCATCTTTTCGAGATGGTAAGCGTAACCATCAATAATCAGCTTGTCTTTATTTTTGCTCGTTTTGATCAATGAGATATTCATTTTCCTCCTTTTTTATTTTTTTTATTTGTTTATTCTTTTTTGCTTAATTTTTATTTTTAATAGTGCTTATTTATTTAATATTTTTTTACAATTTTAAAAATTAAAATATTTCCCACAACATTTTTTGCTAAACAACACTTTTTTACTGATTTAATAAAATTTATTTTATCACAATTGGAACTCCCTAGACTGTATCGATAATGTGGTTTACAAAATACTAATATCAGAAAACTAAAATCACTCAATATTTATAAAAAAAAAACTTGTCATTTTGGCTACAAAAATGACACAATAGTTTAAGTAACATCAGTAGTACAGATTCTTGTTTTGATTTTTTTATTGCTTTTCATAATTTTCCAACATATTTAATAATTTTTATTATTTAGTTAGTCGTAAAAAATATTTTAAAAGTTTTTAAAATTGCTTGTAAGGCTACTCCCACTATTGCGTCATGTGTTACGGTTATACCAAAACCAAAGCATTTCGCAAAAATTTAAATTGATTTATTTCAATTAATTTAATAATTAATTAAATAAATTATATTAAATTAATTAAATATAATTTATTTGTTCTTAGAAACTATTACTCAAACATGATTCCCATTCCGCCATTCCACACTTTGTTTCTTTCGTCGTGATTCTTTCCTCGTTTCCTTCCGCTTCACCTACAAACTGCTGTTTCTAGATGAAGGGGAACGAGACGAGGAAAGAATCAAGACGAAAGAATCTATGTGTGCAACGGCGGATTGTTTACCAGATTGATTAACCCTTGTTGTGATTCTAGAAAACAGGGTTACATTTTTTTGGAATACCGAACCGTTCCACTACAAACATACCAATAATTCCTACTAACAAACTTGTGTATGGTGCAGTCATTAATAAATGAGTATACTGTAACAGTTTTAGCAAATTACAAGATATCTTTGAATAAGCCTTAATAAAAGATTTCCTAATTATAAATCATAATAAAATTTCCAAAAAAAAAAATCTAAAATATACCCATGGAAATTTTTTGAAATTTTGTATATTGTAATTTTAAAATTTGGCATTTTGTATAGGAATTTTGGTTTTTGAAATTTCCTTTTTTGGAAATGGTTTATGGGAATTGTGGTTTCTGGAATTTTCTTTTTGGAATTTTGGTTTAGGAATTTCGTTTTAGGAAGTTTGAATTTGACGAATCGTACCCAACCCCGTATTATGTACATTGCACTCATTAAAAAACGATTTTTTTTTAAATCGGCCTTTAAAAATCGGGGTTTTGAAAATCGGGATTATGAAAGTCGGGATTTTAAAAGTCGGAATTTTGAAAGTCGGGATTTTAAAAATCGGTCTTTTGAAAATCAGTCAGGATTTGGAAAGTCGGGATTTTAAAATTCTGGATTTTGATTTCGGGATTTTGATTTCGGGATTTTAAAAGTCGGGCAAACGACCCCAACCCGGTTTTTGCCAAAAAACTCAAACTTCTTACAACTCTTGATTACAATTCGACAACAACTATAGAATTTAATTTACAACAACTTTAACTCTTAGTAACAACAACTATTTTAATCAACAACTCTGATTCTAATTATTTTCAACGACTGATTTGATTTAGAAAGTCTTGCGATCTACTATCCTACGATTTCATAATCGTCATTTTTTTATTTCAAAATGTAGTTTCTTTCTTTAATTAATCTTTTATTGGTTCTGTTTAGGTTTTCTAATTTTTTTGTGTTAACATGCTTATGACCGACCAAATGGCACAGTGGTTAAAGCTTTGGCGTTTGGATCGGGAGGTACCGGGTTCGAATCCCGATAGCGGCAGGATGCAAAGTGAAATTTCATCAACAGATTTCGATCTGTGGTGAAGTGTAACACATCTATGACCCCCTGTCTGTGTGCAAAACCCATGGGCCGACCCATCTTCCATGCTGGTATAGGCTGGCATGGAGCTTGCAATGTGCAGATGGTCTTAAATCGGTCCTATAGCCGTACGTCCTCGAGTTGGCCGCAAGGCGTAAAGTAAGGACGTTAAAAGCATAACCACGGAAGAGCAGGGTGAGCCTTGAGCCCCAAAAACAGATCGCATAGTTACCAATAAAAAAAAAAAAAAATAAAAAAAAAATAAAAAATAAATAAAAAAAAATAAAAAATAAAAAAAAAAAACATGCTTATGTAATTCTAAGAACCGTCTTCTATATCGATATAGAAATAGTGTGAGTCACCACAGAAATCCCATTTTGGAAATCTCACGGCTTTTTCTATTTTGTCTAGTAGTATTTGGTTGTTGAATTTTGTGCGTCTAACGGTAAAATTTGTGCATAATGTATTTTAGAAGATCATGAGAAACTTTAGCGTGATTATTACACCAGAAATCCCATAGATAGATTAATCCTTAGGGCATGCGTACTTTAGTTTAATTGTGTCAAACAGTGCATTCGAAAAACAATTTAGCTCTCCTCCAGAATTGTGAAACGGGTTAGCCTCTAGCTTGCTCAAGGCTAGCCCTGTTTCATAGAATTGCCAGCTGTTCGTCAAGTACCCCATGTGGCAATTATTCCCGCAGCTCAGTCTTTAAGAGGAAATGGTGTATGTGTTGGCGTGCCCAGACAGTGGTTTGGTTAACCGCAATAGAAGAAGGAGGGGAGGTTGAGTGGTGTAACGGACACCTAAATAGTGGTAGCGTGATCAACTCATTATGCGGATTGAATCAACGGTGGTTAGGGGAAGGGGGGGGGGGAATGAGAAGAAAAAAAGGAAGCTATTTTCTTCGGGCCTATGTACGTTCTTAGTAAGTTGAGGATGATTTGAGGGGATTTGATCACATAACAGTTTTAGTCCCGAAAGACAGCCACACGAACACTTTATTACCTGGGTCGGTTTAAGTTAGTGGTTGTTTTTTCGTACTAACGAAATATTTTTTTCTTATAGAGTTTTATTTTTTTCTCTTTATATCGCTATAAATAAATCCACTCAATTCTTCTATTGAATTCTTTTATTACCTAAAAGTTTTACTTTTGAAGTATTTTTTTGTATCGATTTTATCTTGTTAAACATATGTAAATTAAACCAAAAAGAAAAAAGATAATAAATTCTACCCAACTTAACGAAGTTTATTTTCAACACGTACTAATTTAAAAAAAAAACTTAACCGTCGTAATGTAACGACGCTACTTCACTCCGCCAAAAAACTAACCAGAAAAAAAACTTTTCCAATTTTCGCCATATTTATACTCATCTTTGCTCATTGTGGGAAAGAGAAGTAAAACAGAGGTCGAACAACAAGAAAAATGGATGAGAAAATTAATTGTCATTAATCAATTTATTTCAAAAACATTCCATAAAACTTAAAATATAAATAAATAAAATAATATAATGTTCCATATAATAAAATAAAAATTTGAATTATTTAAAAAAGTAACTAATTTATAATTAAAAATCATAAGATTTCAAAAATTTTCAGTCTTTAGGTTATCATGTTTTCTTTATGAATGGAACATTGCGTAGCAATTTCTCTCCTTATTTAGGCACAGCGAGACGTTGCATTTGAAACAATTTACAAACCCAAACATATTGCAACCGGGCAGCTTATATGACCATCTACTACCATTCCAAATGGTCAAGTGTCCTATATAAACTAACCAAATTTCTTCTGGAGGTCACTGGGCTACTGAATCTTTCTTTCTTTTTATGTCTTTTCGGCCATAAATTCATGAGCTGGTCTTCCAACTCTTATACTGGATCTGCATAATTCATTAAATTTTTTTCGAAATTTCTGCTTTAAAACCTGCCAGACCGAACAGTTTCGTCTCGGGGGTGCCACGTTGTTTTTCTATTCGTTTGTAAAGTATTCAAGCATGCAGTATGCAAAAGTACACTTAAAAATAATGCAGTTGTGTTCTAGTGATTTTTATAATTATAATCAAGCTTCCTTGTGGTTAAATTTTAGTAATTTAAAATTCACTTCAGCAACCGAAAAATTATATTCAAAAACGGATAATTTGACAGTTACGAGAATACGGTACCACTGATTGTTAAATCAAATGTTAAATCAAACAGAACTACCTAATCCAACTCAGCTAAGCTCGTCCGGAGTACTTCAAAAGAAAAGATTAAGGATACTGTTTCTATGGTCGATTACATACCACACGAGGATTGGGAATTTTATAGAGTGATTTTGAAACTGCCACGCCAAAAACGAAATTAGACTTTTCGCCTATTAAAATGTGATTTAAAGAACTACCTGAATAATTATAATTTTTAATTTTATTTATACAATTTGAATTTTTTACGTTTATAAAATATACGTTTTTATTAATTTATTAGTTTTTTATTAATCACAGTAAATGTCCTATATCCCATACATTTCAATATAATTTGTCCTATTCCCATTTCTGTCATTTTTGCTTCAAAAAATTTCCTTTGTCTAGGTTTACGACTAGCTCCATTTTTATCGCTGAAAATCTAAAAGAAATGCTGAGTCTTTGCTTAGAAATTTTCTAACATTAGATATTTCATATGGACCTTAAAATTCAAATACATACTGTAAAATTTTGCAAACGGTCGGTAGGACAAAATAGAACTCACGTGACGATTTGGTGCTCTAAAATGTCTCCTTTTGTATATTGAAGATTTAAACGTTTTCCGATTGGTCTACGTACCGCCTGATCTTGTTTAAATATAATTTAATTTCGTCAGACACAAAATTCGGGTCCACTGTTGAATGGTCCAGTCTTTATGCTCCTTAGCAAATTTGATTCTGACTTTTCTATTTTTCACCGAGATGAAGGGTTTCTTGGCAGTTCTGAAACATTTCAATCCCGCATCGAAGAGACGACGATGAACAGTATCCTGGACAAATGTCTAGATCTAGCTCATGAATAATTTCTTGCGCACTATCAAAACGATATTTTTTGAATAGTACACGATTCTGCGGCCAAAGTTACTTGTTGTCTTGTAAGGACGGCCACCTTTGTGTTGAGTTTCGACGGTTCCTATTGTTTTATATGTATTTATTTACTAAATTATACGTCATCGGAGCCATAATGGTAACACGGCAATATCAATTTAACAATTTTTATCAATTTTTAATTGGAAGCTTGTCTACAGCTTGTCCACTGTTTTTATTATAATAGACCATTTAGTCCTGTTTTAGAAAATCTTTGCTAATAACGTTTGCTAGATGATCTTAACGATAAATGATTGTAAATGCTCTTGAGTAATGTTCTTTGAATGTTGATGATCGTCGCCTTGAACCACCGTTCACCTAATTTGGGCTGGTATTATCTCCTGCTACCGAATCAATTTACCAGTTTGTGTTTGTTCACACTCAGCTTTTATGGCATCCAGATTTTTAAAAATTAGTTAATGCTTGAATAATTCGCGTGAAGTTTGTCCGAAATCTGTCCTAAAAAAAATAAGACTCGTTTAGGACAAACTTAACAGTTCTGTACATGTTGGTGAAGTTTGTCCTAAATCTGTCCTAAAAAGCAATGATAACAAAATATGTGTATATGTATTTGTATAATGTCTCGATAGAATTTTACAATAAATAGTTACACATTTTCTAACAAAAATTTTAATTTTTCTGAATGTTTCCGGAAATCTCATATAAACCAGTAATAACTAAAGTTATTATTGAGATGCTACTAGCCCCTATCTTATAGAAAAACTAGTTTATTTTATTAAAATTGGGATTTTAGGGTGTTAAGGACAGTGAAGATGGCATCAATTCTCTATAAATCACTTGTAAGGTTTTCCTAAGTTTTTTCGGAAAATCCTAAGAACCTATCACCTATGCTAATGTTTTAAGAATCTTCTGGGTCACATTAAACATAAAAACACCTCAGTTTTGACCAAATTGGGGAAAACCTAATAAGTGATTTATCGACAGTAGATTGCAACTTCGATGTCCTCAACACCCTAATCCTCCAATTTGGTCACTTTTGAGGTGTTTTGATGTTTAATGTGACCTAGAAGGTTCTTAAAATATAAATTATTTTAGTATTGAGCTCCTAGGATTTTCCGAGAAAACTTAGAAAAACCTTATAAGTGATTTATGTAGATTAGAGCTACGCTGTCCTAAACACCCTAATTCCCCAATTTGGTCAAAATTGAGGTATTTTGATGTTTAATGTGACCCAGAAGATTGTTGAAACATAAGTCATTTTGGTGTTGGGTTCCTAAGATTTTCCAAGAAAACTTAAGAAAACCTAACAAGTGATTTATAGAGAGTAAATGCCATCTTCATTTTCCTTAACACCCTAATCCCCCAATTTGGTGAAAATTTAGGTGATTGGATATGTTAAATGTGACCCAAAAGATTCTTAAAATATAACTCATTTTGATGTTGGGTTCCTGGAATTTTCCGAGAAAACTTAGGAAAACCTTACAAGTGATTTATACAGAGTAGATGCCAACTTCCCTGTCCTAAACACCATGATCGTCCAATTGGTCAAAATTGAGGTGTTTTTATGTTTAATGTGACCCAAAAGATTCTTAAAATATAAGTCATTTTGATGTTGGATTCCTAGGATTTTCCGAGAAAACTTAGAAAAACCTTACAAGTGATTTATAGAAAGCAGATGCCATCTTCGCTGTCCTAAACACCCTATTCCTCAATTTAGTCAAGATTGAGGTGATTGGATGTTTAATGTGACCTAGAAAATTCGTAAACTAAAAGTCATTTTGGTGTTGGGTTTCTAGGATTTTCCAAGAAAACTTAGAAAAACCTTACAAGTGATTTATAGAGAGCAGATGCCATCTTCACTGTCCTAAACACCCTAATCCCCCAATTTATAGAATATTTAGGTGATTGGATGTTAAATGTGACCTAGAAGATTCTTAAAATGTAAATCATTTTGATGTTGGGTTCCTGGAATTTTCCGAGAAAACTTACTGAAACCTTACAAGTGATTTATAGAAAGCAGATGCCATCTTCGCTGTCCTAAACAGCCTATTCCTCAATTTAGTCAAGATTGAGGTGATTGGATGTTTAATGCGACCTAGAAAATTCGTAAAATAAAAGTCATGTTGGTGTTGGGTTTCTAGGATTTTCCAAGAAAACTTAGAAAAACCTTACAAGTGATTTATAGAGAGCAGATGCCATCTTAACTGTCCTAAACACCCTAATCCCCCAATTTATTGAATATTTAGGTGATTGGATGTTAAATGTGACGTAGAAGATTCTTAAAATATAAGTCATTTTGATGTTGGGTTCCTGGAATTTTCCGAGAAAACTTAGGGAAACCTTACAAGTGATTTATAGAAAGGAGATGCCATCTTCGCTGTCCTAAACACCCTATTCCTCAATTTAGTCAAGATTGAGGTGATTGGATGTTTAATGTGACCTAGAAAATTCGTAAACTAAAAGTCATTTTGGTGTTGGGTTTCTAGGATTTTCCAAGAAAACTTAGAAAAACCTTACAAGTGATTTATAGAGAGCAGATGCCATCTTAACTGTCCTAAACACCCTAATTCCCCAATTTATAGAATATTTAGGTGATTGGATGTTAAATGTGACGTAGAAGATTCTTAAAATATAAGTCATTTTGATGTTGGGTTCCTGGAATTTTCCGAGAAAACTTAGGGAAACCTTACAAGTGATTTATAGAAAGCAGATGCCATCTTCGCTGTCCTAAACACCCTATTCCTCAATTTAGTCAAGATTGAGGTGATTGGATGTTTAATGTGACCTAGAAAATTCGTAAACTAAAAATCATTTTGGTGTTGGGTTTCTAGGATTTTCCAAGAAAACTTAGAAAAACCTTACAAGTGATTTATAGAGAGCAGATGCCATCTTAACTGTCCTAAACACCCTAATTCCCCAATTTATAGAATATTTAGGTGATTGGATGTTAAATGTGACGTAGAAGATTCTTAAAATATAAGTCATTTTGATGTTGGGTTCCTGGAATTTTCCGAGAAAACTTAGGGAAACCTTACAAGTGATTTATAGAAAGCAGATGCCATCTTCGCTGTCCTAAACATCCTATTCCTCAATTTAGTCAAGATTGAGGTGATTGGATGTTTAATGTGACGTAGAAAATTCTTAAAATAAAAGTCATTTTGGTGTTGGGTTTCTAGGATCTTCCAAGAAAACTTAGAAAAACCTTACAAGTGATTTATAGAGAGCAGATGCCATCTTCACTGTCCTTAACACCCTAATTCTCCAATTTATTGAATATTTAGGTGATTGGATGTTAAATGTGACCCAGAAGGTTCTTAAAATGTAAATCATTTTGATGTTGGGTTCCTGGAATTTTCCGAGAAAACTTAGGGAAACCTTACAAGTGATTTATACAGAGCAGATGCCATCTTCACTGTCCTAAACACCCTATTCCTCAATTTAGTCAAGATTGAGGTGATGGGATGTTTAATGTGACCTAGAAAATTCGTAAAATAAAAGTCATTTTGGTGTTGGGTTTCTAGGATCTTCCAAGAAAACTTAGAAAAACCTTACAAGTGATTTATAGAGAGCAGATGCCATCTTCACTGTCCTAAACACCCTAATCCCCCAATTTATTGAATATTCAGGTGATTGGATGTTAACTGTGACCCAGAAGATTCTTAAAATATAAGTCATTTTGATGTTGGGTTCCTTGAATTTTCCGAGAAAACTTAGGGAAACCTTACAAGTGATTTATAGAAAGGAGATGCCATCTTCGCTGTCCTAAACACCATATTCCTCAATTTAGTCAAGATTGAGGTGATTGGATGTTTAATGTGACCTAGAAAATTCGTAAAATAAAAGTCATTTTGTTGTTGGGTTTCTAGGATCTTCCAAGAAAACTTAGAAAAACCTTACAAGTGATTTATAGAGAGCAGATGCCATCTTCACTGTCCTAAACACCCTAATCCCCCAATTTATAGAATATTTAGGTGATTGGATGTTAAATGTGACACAGAAGATTCTTAAAATGTAAGTCATTTTGATGTTGGGTTCCTGGAATTTTCCGAGAAAACTTAGGGAAACCTTACAAGTGATTTATAGAAAGGAGATGCCATCTTCGCTGTCCTAAACACCATATTCCTCAATTTAGTCAAGATTGAGGTGATTGGATGTTTAATGTGACCTAGAAAATTCGTAAACTAAAAGTCATTTTGGTGTTGGGTTTCTAGGATTTTCCAAGAAAACTTAGAAAAACCTTACAAGTGATTTATAGAGAGCAGATGCCATCTTAACTGTCCTAAACACCCTAATTCCCCAATTTATAGAATATTTAGGTGATTGGATGTTAAATGTGACGTAGAAGATTCTTAAAATATAAGTCATTTTGATGTTGGGTTCCTGGAATTTTCCGAGAAAACTTAGGGAAACCTTACAAGTGATTTATAGAAAGCAGATGCCATCTTCGCTGTCCTAAACATCCTATTCCTCAATTTAGTCAAGATTGAGGTGATTGGATGTTTAATGTGACCTAGAAAATTCTTAAAATAAAAGTCATTTTGGTGTTGGGTTTCTAGGATCTTCCAAGAAAACTTAGAAAAACCTTACAAGTGATTTATAGAGAGCAGATGCCATCTTAACTGTCCTAAACACCCTAATCCCCCAATTTATTGAATATTCAGGTGATTGGATGTTAAATGTGACCCAGAAGATTCTTAAAATATAAGTCATTTTGATGTTGGGTTCCTTGAATTTTCCGAGAAAACTTAGGGAAACCTTACAAGTGATTTATAGAAAGCAGATGCCATCTTCGCTGTCCTTAACATCCTATTCCTCAATTTAGTCAAGATTGAGGTGATTGGATGTTTAATGTGACCTAGAAAATTCGTAAAATAAAAGTCAATTTGGTGTTGGGTTTCTAGGATTTTCCAAGAAAACTTAGAAAAACCTTATAAGTGATTTATAGAGAGCAGATGCCATCTTCACTGTCCTAAACACCCTAATCCCCCAATTTATTGAATATTTAGGTGATTGGATGTTAAATGTGACCCAGAAGATTCTTAAAATGTAAATCATTTTGATGTTGGGTTCCTGGAATTTTCCGAGAAAACTTAGGGAAACCTTACAAGTGATTTATAGAAAGGAGATGCCATCTTCGCTGTCCTAAACACCCTATTCCTCAATTTAGTCAAGATTGAGGTGATTGGATGTTTAATGTGACCTAGAAAATTCTTAAAATAAAAGTCATTTTGGTGTTGGGTTTCTAGGATCTTCCAAGAAAACTTAGAAAAACCTTACAAGTGATTTATAGAGAGCAGATGCCATCTTCACTGTCCTAAACACCCTAATTCCCCAATTTATAGAATATTTAGGTGATTGGATGTTAAATGTGACGTAGAAGATTCTTAAAATATAAGTCATTTTGATGTTGGGTTCCTGGAATTTTCCGAGAAAACTTAGGGAAACCTTACAAGTGATTTATAGAAAGGAGATGCCATCTTCGCTGTCCTAAACACCCTATTCCTCAATTTAGTCAAGATTGAGGTGATTGGATGTTTAATGTGACCTAGAAAATTCTTAAAATAAAAGTCATTTTGGTGTTGGGTTTCTGATCTTCCAAGAAAACTTAGAAAAACCTTACAAGTGATTTATAGAGAGCAGATGCCATCTTCACTGTCCTAAACACCCTAATCCCCCAATTTATAGAATATTTAGGTGATTGGATGTTAAATGTGACCCAGAAGGTTCTTAAAATGTAAATCATTTTGATGTTGGGTTCCTGGAATTTTCCGAGAAAACTTAGGGAAACCTTACAAGTGATTTATAGAAAGGAGATGCCATCTTCGCTGTCCTAAACAGCCTATTCCTCAATTTAGTCAAGATTGAGGTGATTGGATGTTTAATGTGACCTAGAAAATTCGTAAACTAAAAGTCATTTTGATGTTGGGTTTCTAGGATTTTCCAAGAAAACTTAGAAAAACCTTACAAGTGATTTATAGAGAGCAGATGCCATCTTAACTGTCCTAAACACCCTAATTCCCCAATTTATAGAATATTTAGGTGATTGGATGTTAAATGTGACGTAGAAGATTCTTAAAATATAAGTCATTTTGATGTTGGGTTCCTGGAATTTTCCGAGAAAACTTAGGGAAACCTTACAAGTGATTTATAGAAAGCAGATGCCATCTTCGCTGTCCTAAACACCCTATTCCTCAATTTAGTCAAGATTGAGGTGATTGGATGTTTAATGTGACCTAGAAAATTCGTAAACTAAAAGTCATTTTGGTGTTGGGTTTCTAGGATTTTCCAAGAAAACTTAGAAAAACCTTACAAGTGATTTATAGAGAGCAGATGCCATCTTAACTGTCCTAAACACCCTAATTCCCCAATTTATAGAATATTTAGGTGATTGGATGTTAAATGTGACGTAGAAGATTCTTAAAATATAAGTCATTTTGATGTTGGGTTCCTGGAATTTTCCGAGAAAACTTAGGGAAACCTTACAAGTGATTTATAGAAAGCAGATGCCATCTTCGCTGTCCTAAACACCCTATTCCTCAATTTAGTCAAGATTGAGGTGATTGGATGTTTAATGTGACCTAGAAAATTCGTAAACTAAAAGTCATTTTGGTGTTGGGTTTCTAGGATTTTCCAAGAAAACTTAGAAAAACCTTACAAGTGATTTATAGAGAGCAGATGCCATCTTAACTGTCCTAAACACCCTAATTCCCCAATTTATAGAATATTTAGGTGATTGGATGTTAAATGTGACGTAGAAGATTCTTAAAATATAAGTCATTTTGATGTTGGGTTCCTGGAATTTTCCGAGAAAACTTAGGGAAACCTTACAAGTGATTTATAGAAAGCAGATGCCATCTTCGCTGTCCTAAACACCCTATTCCTCAATTTAGTCAAGATTGAGGTGATTGGATGTTTAATGTGACCTAGAAAATTCGTAAACTAAAAGTCATTTTGGTGTTGGGTTTCTAGGATTTTCCAAGAAAACTTAGAAAAACCTTACAAGTGATTTATAGAGAGCAGATGCCATCTTAACTGTCCTAAACACCCTAATTCCCCAATTTATAGAATATTTAGGTGATTGGATGTTAAATGTGACGTAGAAGATTCTTAAAATATAAGTCATTTTGATGTTGGGTTCCTGGAATTTTCCGAGAAAACTTAGGGAAACCTTACAAGTGATTTATAGAAAGCAGATGCCATCTTCGCTGTCCTAAACATCCTATTCTTCAATTTAGTCAAGATTGAGGTGATTGGATGTTTAATGTGACGTAGAAAATTCTTAAAATAAAAGTCATTTTGGTGTTGGGTTTCTAGGATCTTCCAAGAAAACTTAGAAAAACCTTACAAGTGATTTATAGAGAGCAGATGCCATCTTCACTGTCCTTAACACCCTAATTCTCCAATTTATTGAATATTTAGGTGATTGGATGTTAAATGTGACCCAGAAGGTTCTTAAAATGTAAATCATTTTGATGTTGGGTTCCTGGAATTTTCCGAGAAAACTTAGGGAAACCTTACAAGTGATTTATACAGAGCAGATGCCATCTTCACTGTCCTAAACACCCTATTCCTCAATTTAGTCAAGATTGAGGTGATGGGATGTTTAATGTGACCTAGAAAATTCGTAAAATAAAAGTCATTTTGGTGTTGGGTTTCTAGGATCTTCCAAGAAAACTTAGAAAAACCTTACAAGTGATTTATAGAGAGCAGATGCCATCTTCACTGTCCTAAACACCCTAATCCCCCAATTTATTGAATATTCAGGTGATTGGATGTTAAATGTGACCCAGAAGATTCTTAAAATATAAGTCATTTTGATGTTGGGTTCCTTGAATTTTCCGAGAAAACTTAGGGAAACCTTACAAGTGATTTATAGAAAGGAGATGCCATCTTCGCTGTCCTAAACACCATATTCCTCAATTTAGTCAAGATTGAGGTGATTGGATGTTTAATGTGACCTAGAAAATTCGTAAAATAAAAGTCATTTTGTTGTTGGGTTTCTAGGATCTTCCAAGAAAACTTAGAAAAACCTTACAAGTGATTTATAGAGAGCAGATGCCATCTTCACTGTCCTAAACACCCTAATCCCCCAATTTATAGAATATTTAGGTGATTGGATGTTAAATGTGACACAGAAGATTCTTAAAATGTAAGTCATTTTGATGTTGGGTTCCTGGAATTTTCCGAGAAAACTTAGGGAAACCTTACAAGTGATTTATAGAAAGGAGATGCCATCTTCGCTGTCCTAAACACCATATTCCTCAATTTAGTCAAGATTGAGGTGATTGGATGTTTAATGTGACCTAGAAAATTCGTAAACTAAAAGTCATTTTGGTGTTGGGTTTCTAGGATTTTCCAAGAAAACTTAGAAAAACCTTACAAGTGATTTATAGAGAGCAGATGCCATCTTAACTGTCCTAAACACCCTAATTCCCCAATTTATAGAATATTTAGGTGATTGGATGTTAAATGTGACGTAGAAGATTCTTAAAATATAAGTCATTTTGATGTTGGGTTCCTGGAATTTTCCGAGAAAACTTAGGGAAACCTTACAAGTGATTTATAGAAAGCAGATGCCATCTTCGCTGTCCTAAACATCCTATTCCTCAATTTAGTCAAGATTGAGGTGATTGGATGTTTAATGTGACCTAGAAAATTCTTAAAATAAAAGTCATTTTGGTGTTGGGTTTCTAGGATCTTCCAAGAAAACTTAGAAAAACCTTACAAGTGATTTATAGAGAGCAGATGCCATCTTCACTGTCCTTAACACCCTAATTCTCCAATTTATTGAATATTTAGGTGATTGGATGTTAAATGTGACCCAGAAGGTTCTTAAAATGTAAATCATTTTGATGTTGGGTTCCTGGAATTTTCCAAGAAAACTTAGAAAAACCTTACAAGTGATTTATAGAGAGCAGATGCCATCTTAACTGTCCTAAACACCCTAATCCCCCAATTTATTGAATATTCAGGTGATTGGATGTTAAATGTGACCCAGAAGATTCTTAAAATATAAGTCATTTTGATGTTGGGTTCCTTGAATTTTCCGAGAAAACTTAGGGAAACCTTACAAGTGATTTATAGAAAGCAGATGCCATCTTCGCTGTCCTTAACATCCTATTCCTCAATTTAGTCAAGATTGAGGTGATTGGATGTTTAATGTGACCTAGAAAATTCGTAAAATAAAAGTCAATTTGGTGTTGGGTTTCTAGGATTTTCCAAGAAAACTTAGAAAAACCTTATAAGTGATTTATAGAGAGCAGATGCCATCTTCACTGTCCTAAACACCCTAATCCCCCAATTTATTGAATATTTAGGTGATTGGATGTTTAATGTGACCCAGAAGATTCTTAAAATGTAAATCATTTTGATGTTGGGTTCCTGGAATTTTCCGAGAAAACTTAGGGAAACCTTACAAGTGATTTATAGAAAGGAGATGCCATCTTCGCTGTCCTAAACACCCTATTCCTCAATTTAGTCAAGATTGAGGTGATTGGATGTTTAATGTGACCTAGAAAATTCTTAAAATAAAAGTCATTTTGGTGTTGGGTTTCTAGGATCTTCCAAGAAAACTTAGAAAAACCTTACAAGTGATTTATAGAGAGCAGATGCCATCTTCACTGTCCTAAACACCCTAATTCCCCAATTTATAGAATATTTAGGTGATTGGATGTTAAATGTGACGTAGAAGATTCTTAAAATATAAGTCATTTTGATGTTGGGTTCCTGGAATTTTCCGAGAAAACTTAGGGAAACCTTACAAGTGATTTATAGAAAGGAGATGCCATCTTCGCTGTCCTAAACACCCTATTCCTCAATTTAGTCAAGATTGAGGTGATTGGATGTTTAATGTGACCTAGAAAATTCTTAAAATAAAAGTCATTTTGGTGTTGGGTTTCTGATCTTCCAAGAAAACTTAGAAAAACCTTACAAGTGATTTATAGAGAGCAGATGCCATCTTCACTGTCCTAAACACCCTAATCCCCCAATTTATAGAATATTTAGGTGATTGGATGTTAAATGTGACCCAGAAGGTTCTTAAAATGTAAATCATTTTGATGTTGGGTTCCTGGAATTTTCCGAGAAAACTTAGGGAAACCTTACAAGTGATTTATAGAAAGGAGATGCCATCTTCGCTGTCCTAAACAGCCTATTCCTCAATTTAGTCAAGATTGAGGTGATTGGATGTTTAATGTGACCTAGAAAATTCGTAAACTAAAAGTCATTTTGATGTTGGGTTTCTAGGATTTTCCAAGAAAACTTAGAAAAACCTTACAAGTGATTTATAGAGAGCAGATGCCATCTTAACTGTCCTAAACACCCTAATTCCCCAATTTATAGAATATTTAGGTGATTGGATGTTAAATGTGACGTAGAAGATTCTTAAAATATAAGTCATTTTGATGTTGGGTTCCTGGAATTTTCCGAGAAAACTTAGGGAAACCTTACAAGTGATTTATAGAAAGGAGATGCCATCTTCGCTGTCCTAAACACCCTATTCCTCAATTTAGTCAAGATTGAGGTGATTGGATGTTTAATGTGACCTAGAAAATTCGTAAACTAAAAGTCATTTTGGTGTTGGGTTTCTAGGATTTTCCAAGAAAACTTAGAAAAACCTTACAAGTGATTTATAGAGAGCAGATGCCATCTTAACTGTCCTAAACACCCTAATTCCCCAATTTATAGAATATTTAGGTGATTGGATGTTAAATGTGACGTAGAAGATTCTTAAAATATAAGTCATTTTGATGTTGGGTTCCTGGAATTTTCCGAGAAAACTTAGGGAAACCTTACAAGTGATTTATAGAAAGCAGATGCCATCTTCGCTGTCCTAAACAGCCTATTCCTCAATTTAGTCAAGATTGAGGTGATTGGATGTTTAATGTGACCTAGAAAATTCTTAAACTAAAAGTCATTTTGGTGTTGGGTTTCTAGGATTTTCCAAGAAAACTTAGAAAAACCTTACAAGTGATTTATAGAGAGCAGATGCCATCTTAACTGTCCTAAACACCCTAATTCCCCAATTTATTGAATATTTAGGTGATTGGATGTTAAATGTGACCCAGAAGATTCTTAAAATATAAGTCATTTTGATGTTGGGTTCCTTGAATTTTCCGAGAAAACTTAGGGAAACCTTACAAGTGATTTATAGAAAGGAGATGCCATCTTCGCTGTCCTAAGCACCCTATTCCTCAATTTAGTCAAGATTGAGGTGATTGGATGTTTAATGTGACCTAGAAAATTCGTAAAATAAAAGTCATTTTGGTGTTGGGTTTCTAGGATCTTCCAAGAAAACTTAGAAAAACCTTACAAGTGATTTATAGAGAGCAGATGCCATCTTCACTGTCCTAAACACCCTAATCCCCCAATTTATTGAATATTTAGGTGATTGGATATTAAATGTGACTCAGAAGGTTCTTAAAATGTAAATCATTTTGATGTTGGGTTCCTGGAATTTTCCGAGAAAACTTAGGGAAACCTTACAAGTGATTTATAGAAAGGAGATGCCATCTTCGCTGTCCTAAACAGCCTATTCCTCAATTTAGTCAAGATTGAGGTGATTGGATGTTTAATGTGACCTAGAAAATTCGTAAAATAAAAGTCATTTTGGTGTTGGGTTTCTAGGATCTTCCAAGAAAACTTAGAAAAACCTTACAAGTGATTTATAGAGAGCAGATGCCATCTTCACTGTCCTAAACACCCTAATCCCCCAATTTATTGAATATTTAGGTGATTGGATATTAAATGTGACTCAGAAGGTTCTTAAAATGTAAATCATTTTGATGTTGGGTTCCTGGAATTTTCCGAGAAAACTTAGGGAAACCTTACAAGTGATTTATAGAAAGGAGATGCCATCTTCGCTGTCCTAAACACCCTATTCCTCAATTTAGTCAAGATTGAGGTGATTGGATGTTTAATGTGACCTAGAAAATTCTTAAAATAAAAGTCATTTTGGTGTTGGGTTTCTAGGATTTTCCAAGAAAACTTAGAAAAACCTTACAAGTGATTTATAGAGAGCAGATGCCATCTTCACTGTCCTAAACACCCTAATCCCCCAATTTATAGAATATTTAGGTGATTGGATGTTAAATGTGACCCAGAAGGTTCTTAAAATGTAAATCATTTTGATGTTGGGTTCCTGGAATTTTCCGAGAAAACTTAGGGAAACCTTACAAGTGATTTATAGAAAGGAGATGCCATCTTCGCTGTCCTAAGCACCCTATTCCTCAATTTAGTCAAGATTGAGGTGATTGGATGTTTAATGTGACCTAGAAAATTCGTAAAATAAAAGTCATTTTGGTGTTGGGTTTCTAGGATCTTCCAAGAAAACTTAGAAAAACCTTACAAGTGATTTATAGAGAGCAGATGCCATCTTCACTGTCCTAAACACCCTAATCCCCCAATTTATTGAATATTTAGGTGATTGGATATTAAATGTGACTCAGAAGGTTCTTAAAATGTAAATCATTTTGATGTTGGGTTCCTGGAATTTTCCGAGAAAACTTAGGGAAACCTTACAAGTGATTTATAGAAAGGAGATGCCATCTTCGCTGTCCTAAACACCCTATTCCTCAATTTAGTCAAGATTGAGGTGATTGGATGTTTAATGTGACCTAGAAAATTCTTAAAATAAAAGTCATTTTGGTGTTGGGTTTCTAGGATTTTCCAAGAAAACTTAGAAAAACCTTACAAGTGATTTATAGAGAGCAGATGCCATCTTCACTGTCCTAAACACCCTAATCCCCCAATTTATAGAATATTTAGGTGATTGGATGTTAAATGTGACCCAGAAGGTTCTTAAAATGTAAATCATTTTGATGTTGGGTTCCTGGAATTTTCCGAGAAAACTTAGGGAAACCTTACAAGTGATTTATAGAAAGGAGATGCCATCTTCGCTGTCCTAAACACCCTATTCCTCAATTTAGTCAAGATTGAGGTGATTGGATGTTTAATGTGACCTAGAAAATTCGTAAACTAAAAGTCATTTTGGTGTTGGGTTTCTAGGATTTTCCAAGAAAACTTAGAAAAACCTCACAAGTGATTTATAGAGAGCAGATGCCATCTTAACTGTCCTAAACACCCTAATTCCCCAATTTATAGAATATTTAGGTGATTGGATGTTAAATGTGACGTAGAAGATTCTTAAAATATAAGTCATTTTGATGTTGGGTTCCTGGAATTTTCCGAGAAAACTTAGGGAAACCTTACAAGTGATTTATAGAAAGCAGATGCCATCTTCGCTGTCCTAAACATCCTATTCCTCAATTTAGTCAAGATTGAGGTGATTGGATGTTTAATGTGACCTAGAAAATTCGTAAAATAAAAGTCATTTTGGTGTTGGGTTTCTAGGATTTTCCAAGAAAATATAGAAAAACCTTACAAGTGATTTATAGAGAGCAGATGCCATCTTCACTGTCCTAAACACCCTAATCCCCCAATTTATTGAATATTTAGGTGATTGGATATTAAATGTGACCCAGAAGGTTCTTAAAATGTAAATCATTTTGATGTTGGGTTCCTGGAATTTTCCGAGAAAACTTAGGGAAACCTTACAAGTGATTTATAGAAAGGAGATGCCATCTTCGCTGTCCTAAACACCCTATTCCTCAATTTAGTCAAGATTGAGGTGATTGGATGTTTAATGTGACCTAGAAAATTCGTAAAATAAAAGTCATTTTGTTGTTGGGTTTCTAGGATCTTCCAAGAAAACTTAGAAAAACCTTACAAGTGATTTATAGAAAGCAGATGCCATCTTCGCTGTCCTAAACACCCTATTCCTCAATTTAGTCAAGATTGAGGTGATTGGATGTTTAATGTGACCTAGAAAATTCGTAAAATAAAAGTCATTTTGGTGTTGGGTTTCTAGGATCTTCCAAGAAAACTTAGAAAAACCTTACAAGTGATTTATGGAGAGCAGATGCCATCTTCACTGTCCTAAACACCCTAATCCCCCAATTTATAGAATATTTAGGTGATTGGATGTTAAATGTGACCTAGAAGATTCTTAAAATGTAAATCATTTTGATGTTGGGTTCCTGGAATTTTCCGAGAAAACTTACTGAAACCTTACAAGTGATTTATAGAAAGCAGATGCCATCTTCGCTGTCCTAAACACCCTATTCCTCAATTTAGTCAAGATTGAGGTGATTGGATGTTTAATGTGACCTAGGAAATTCGTAAAATAAAAGTCATTTTGGTGTTGGGTTTCTAGGATTTTCCAAGAAAACTTAGAAAAACCTTACAAGTGATTTATAGAGAGCAGATGCCATCTTCACTGTCCTAAACACCCTAATCCCCCAATTTATTGAATATTTAGGTGATTGGATGTTAAATGTGACCCAGAAGATTCTTAAAATATAAGTCATTTTGATGTTGGGTTCCTGGAATTTTCCGAGAAAACTTAGGGAAACCTTACAAGTGATTTATAGAAAGGAGATGCCATCTTCGCTGTCCTAAACACCCTATTCCTCAATTTAGTCAAGATTGAGGTGATTGGATGTTTAATGTGACCTAGAAAATTCTTAAAATAAAAGTTTATTTTGGTGTTGGGTTTCTAGGATCTTCCAAGAAAACTTAGAAAAACCTCACAAGTGATTTATAGAAAGCAGATGCCATCTTCACTGTCCTAAACACCCTAATCCCCCAATTTATTGAATATTTAGGTGATTGGATGTTAAATGTGACCCAGAAGGTTCTTAAAATGTAAATCATTTTGATGTTGGATTCCTGGAATTTTCCGAGAAAACTTAGGGAAACCTTACAAGTGATTTATACAGAGCAGATGCCATCTTCACTGTCCTAAACACCCTAATCCCCCAATTTATTGAATATTTAGGTGATTGGATGTTAAATGTGACGTAGAAGATTCTTAAAATATAAGTCATTTTGATGTTGGGTTCCTGGAATTTTCTGAGAAAACTTAGGGAAACCTTACAAGTGATTTATAGAAAGCAGATGCCATCTTCGCTGTCCTAAACACCCTATTCCTCAATTTAGTCAAGATTGAGGTGATTGGATGTTTAATGTGACCTAGAAAATTCTTAAAATAAAAGTCATTTTGGTGTTGGGTTTCTAGGATCTTCCAAGAAAACTTAGAAAAACCTTATAAGTGATTTATAGAGAGCAGATGCCATCTTCACTGTCCTAAACACCCTAATCCCCCAATTTATTGAATATTTAGGTGATTGGATGTTAAATGTGACCCAGAAGATTCTTGAAATATAAGTCATTTTGATGTTGGGTTCCTTGAATTTTCCGAGAAAACTTAGGGAAACCTTACAAGTGATTTATAGAAAGCAGATGCCATCTTCGCTGTCCTAAGCACCCTATTCCTCAATTTAGTCAAGATTGAGGTGATTGGATGTTTAATGTGACCTAGAAAATTCTTAAAATAAAAGTCATTTTGGTGTTGGGTTTCTAGGATCTTCCAAGAAAACTTAGAAAATTCTTACAAGTGATTTATAGAGAGCAGATGCCATCTTCACTGTCCTAAACACCATAATCCCCCAATTTATTGAATATTTAGGTGATTGTATATTAAATGTGACCCAAAAGGTTCTTAAAATGTAAATCATTTTGATGTTGGGTTCCTGGAATTTTCCGAGAAAACTTAGGGAAACCTTACAAGTGATTTATAGAAAGGAGATGCCATCTTCGCTGTCCTAAACACCCTATTCCTCAATTTAGTCAAGATTGAGGTGATTGGATGTTTAATGTGACCTAGAAAATTCGTAAAATAAAAGTCATTTTGTTGTTGGGTTTCTAGGATCTTCCAAGAAAACTTAGAAAAACCTTACAAGTGATTTATAGAGAGCAGATGCCATCTTCACTGTCCTAAACACCATAATCCCCCAATTTATTGAATATTTATGTGATTGGATATTAAATGTGACCCAAAAGGTTCTTAAAATGTAAATCATTTTGATGTTGGGTTCCTGGAATTTTCCGAGAAAACTTAGGGAAACCTTACAAGTGATTTATAGAAAGCAGATGCCATCTTCGCTGTCCTAAACAGCCTATTCCTCAATTTAGTCAAGATTGAGGTGATTGGATGTTTAATGTGACCTAGAAAATTCTTAAAATAAAAGTCATTTTGGTGTTGGGTTTCTAGGATCTTCCAAGAAAACTTAGAAAAACCTTACAAGTGATTTATAGAGAGCAGATGCCATCTTCACTGTCCTAAACACCCTAATCCCCCAATTTATTGAATATTTAGGTGATTGGATATTAAATGTGACTCAGAAGGTTCTTAAAATGTAAATCATTTTGATGTTGGGTTCCTGGAATTTTCCGAGAAAACTTAGGGAAACCTTACAAGTGATTTATAGAAAGGAGATGCCATCTTCGCTGTCCTAAACACCCTATTCCTCAATTTAGTCAAGATTGAGGTGATTGGATGTTTAATGTGACCTAGAAAATTCGTAAAATAAAAGTCATTTTGTTGTTGGGTTTCTAGGATCTTCCAAGAAAACTTAGAAAAACCTTACAAGTGATTTATAGAGAGCAGATGCCATCTTCGCTGTCCTAAACACCCTATTCCTCAATTTAGTCAAGATTGAGGTGATTGGATGTTTAATGTGACCTAGAAAATTCTTAAAATAAAAGTCATTTTGGTGTTGGGTTTCTAGGATCTTCCAAGAAAACTTAGAAAAACCTTACAAGTGATTTATAGAGAGCAGATGCCATCTTCACTGTCCTAAACACCCTAATCCCCCAATTTATTGAATATTTAGGTGATTGGATGTTAAATGTGACCTAGAAGATTCTTAAAATGTAAATCATTTTGATGTTGGGTTCCTGGAATTTTCCGAGAAAACTTACTGAAACCTTACAAGTGATTTATAGAAAGCAGATGCCAACTTCGCTGTCCTAAACACCCTATTCCTCAATTTAGTCAAGATTGAGGTGATTGGATGTTTAATGTGACCTAGAAAATTCTTAAAATAAAAGTCATTTTGGTGTTGGGTTTCTAGGATCTTCCAAGAAAACTTAGAAAAACCTTACAAGTGATTTATAGAGAGCAGATGCCATCTTCACTGTCCTAAACACCCTAATCCCCCAATTTATTGAATATTTAGGTGATTGGATGTTAAATGTGACCCAGAAGATTCTTAAAATATAAGTCATTTTGATGTTGGGTTCCTTGAATTTTCCGAGAAAACTTAGGGAAACCTTACAAGTGATTTATAGAAAGGAGATGCCATCTTCGCTGTCCTAAGCACCCTATTCCTCAATTTAGTCAAGATTGAGGTGATTGGATGTTTAATGTGACCTAGAAAATTCTTAAAATAAAAGTCATTTTGGTGTTGGGTTTCTAGGATCTTCAAGAAAACTTAGAAAAACCTTACAAGTGATTTATAGAGAGCAGATGCCATCTTCACTGTCCTAAACACCCTAATCCCCCAATTTATTGAATATTTAGGTGATTGGATGTTAAATGTGACCCAGAAGATTCTTAAAATATAAGTCATTTTGATGTTGGGTTCCTTGAATTTTCCGAGAAAACTTAGGGAAACCTTACAAGTGATTTATAGAAAGGAGATGCCATCTTCGCTGTCCTAAGCACCCTATTCCTCAATTTAGTCAAGATTGAGGTGATTGGATGTTTAATGTGACCTAGAAAATTCGTAAAATAAAAGTCATTTTGGTGTTGGGTTTCTAGGATCTTCCAAGAAAACTTAGAAAAACCTTACAAGTGATTTATAGAGAGCAGATGCCATCTTCACTGTCCTAAACACCCTAATCCCCCAATTTATTGAATATTTAGGTGATTGGATGTTAAATGTGACCCAGAAGATTCTTAAAATATAAGTCATTTTGATGTTGGGTTCCTTGAATTTTCCGAGAAAACTTAGGGAAACCTTACAAGTGATTTATAGAAAGCAGATGCCATCTTCGCTGTCCTAAACACCCTATTCCTCAATTTAGTCAAGATTGAGGTGATTGGATGTTTAATGTGACCTAGAAAATTCGTAAAATAAAAGTCATTTTGTTGTTGGGTTTCTAGGATCTTCCAAGAAAACTTAGAAAAACCTTACAAGTGATTTATAGAGAGCAGATGCCATCTTCGCTGTCCTAAACACCCTATTCCTCAATTTAGTCAAGATTGAGGTGATTGGATGTTTAATGTGACCTAGAAAATTCGTAAAATAAAAGTCATTTTGGTGTTGGGTTTCTAGGATCTTCCAAGAAAACTTAGAAAAACCTTACAAGTGATTTATGGAGGCAGATGCCATCTTCACTGTCCTAAACACCCTAATCCCCCAATTTATAGAATATTTAGGTGATTGGATGTTAAATGTGACCCAGAAGATTCTTAAAATTTAAATCATTTTGATGTTGGGTTCCTGGAATTTTCCGAGAAAACTTACTGAAACCTTACAAGTGATTTATAGAAAGCAGATGCCATCTTCGCTGTCCTAAACACCCTATTCCTCAATTTAGTCAAGATTGAGGTGATTGGATGTTTAATGTGACCTAGAAAATTCGTAAAATATAAGTCATTTTGGTGTTGGGTTTCTAGGATTTTCAAGAAAACTTAGAAAAACCTTATAAGTGATTTATAGAGAGCAGATGCCATCTTCACTGTCCTAAACACCATAATCCCCCAATTTATTGAATATTTAGGTGATTGGATGTTAAATGTGACCCAGAAGATTCTTAAAATATAAGTCATTTTGATGTTGGGTTCCTGGAATTTTCCGAGAAAACTTAGGGAAACCTTACAAGTGATTTATAGAAAGGAGATGCCATCTTTGCTGTCCTAAACACCCTATTCCTCAATTTAGTCAAGATTGAGGTGATTGGATGTTTAATGTGACCTAGAAAATTCTTAAAATAAAAGTCATTTTGGGGTTGGGTTTCTAGGATCTTCCAAGAAAACTTAGAAAAACCTTACAAGTGATTTATAGAGAGCAGATGCCATCTTCACTGTCCTAAACACCCTAATCCCCCAATTTATTGAATATTTAGGTGATTGGATGTTAAATGTGACCCAGAAGATTCTTAAAATATAAGTCATTTTGATGTTGGGTTCCTTGAATTTTCCGAGAAAACTTAGGGAAACCTTACAAGTGATTTATAGAAAGCAGATGCCATCTTCGCTGTCCTAAACACCCTATTCCTCAATTTAGTCAAGATTGAGGTGATTGGATGTTTAATGTGACCTAGAAAATTCGTAAAATAAAAGTCATTTTGTTGTTGGGTTTCTAGGATCTTCCAAGAAAACTTAGAAAAACCTTACAAGTGATTTATAGAGAGCAGATGCCATCTTCACTGTCTTAAACACCCTAATCCCTCAATTTATTAAATATTTAGGTGATTGGATGTTAAATGTGACCCAGAAGATTCTTAAAATATAAGTCATTTTAATATTGGGTTCCTGGAATTTTCCGAGAAAACTTAGGGAAACCTTACAAGTGTTTTATAGAGAGTAGATGCCAACTTCGCTGTCCTTAACACCCTAAAATCCCTATTTTAATAAAATAAACTAGTTTTTCTATTAGATAGGGCCTAGTGTCATCTCAATACTTACTTTTAATAATACTGGTTTATATGAGATTCCCGAAAACATTTAGAAAAATTAAAATTTTTGTTAGAAATTATTTGTATGTAACTATTTATTGTAAAATTCGATCTATCGAGACATTATACAAACACATATACACATATTTTGTTATTGTTGTTTTTAGGACATATTTAGGATAAACTTCACCAACGTGCTTGAATACGTGTCTTATGGTGTATTCCTAAGCACTGTTCTTTTGAGCTTGACCGATCAATGTTTAATTGTAAATTGGTTTGTATAGATTATCCTATTCTTAGTTAGAAAAATGCCTTTAAAATCCGGTTAGTTTAGAATTTTAGTTTTAACGGTTTCGGTTCTAAAATTTTCGTCAGCAAAAGAATATTAATAAATAACATCACAAATTATATTTCGGATGAGATTGCAAAGACAATATCTGCATTATCGATTTTGTTTACTTTCGGTCTGTTTCTTTTAATTTAATATTATGATAATTCCCCGCTACACTACCGGCGACAAAACTAGCAAAACCTCGCTTCATAATTTCACGTTGTTTGGAAAATATAAGGCAGTAGAGGAATATGCAATTAATTTTGCTGAAAGAATACACTTGCCAATGAAGCTTCTTTCAAATACTCCACAACGAAAATTTTTTACCACGTTTTTTACTCGCAATGCAATAATATTTATAAAGAGCGTTTACCACAGCACTATATATAAATTTTTAATTAAGAACACTTAGCATACAAGTTTTGAATGAAATATTTTTCGCATTATATTAAAAAACAAATAGAAAGAGCAAAATTACCTATATAACATGCAGGAAATTTCATTTTAAATTAATTATTACGTTTGTAGTCAACCACAAGCACACGTGATAATAATTACCCAAAATCCTTCTGTACATATTAAACCTGCTCTTGATTGACACATTCGTCCAAAAAAATTATATAGCGAATTAAAAACAACAAATCTCCATATATTGGCCTTAATTAAATTCATAAATACGTTTTATGACATTTTAATTAAAACCATATAAAATAAATAATTAAACAAAATCGGGTCCATTTTTATTTCATATGTACATATCACAATTGAATTTCTGAAATGAACACACAACACAAAAAATTTAAGCATGTCAAACATACAGACATACATACACTCGTACACATTTAAATAAACATGATTTTCCTCCACTTTTTATTTTTCGTCGACTTTAATTTTTCTGACGCCAAACATCATTGATTTTTCTCTCTTTTTCGATATCTCTATGTC
Source organism: Nephrotoma appendiculata (assembly GCA_947310385.1). Taxonomy (NCBI): domain Eukaryota; kingdom Metazoa; phylum Arthropoda; class Insecta; order Diptera; family Tipulidae; genus Nephrotoma; species Nephrotoma appendiculata. Next base: position 213,763,846 of record OX371225.1, on the reverse strand, counting down.
ACTATCATAGAAATAATCCAATACTCCAACGTTATTTATATATAAATCGAAGAAAAACAATTTTCTGTGCGTCGTCTACATGTAAGCGACATGCGTGCGTATACGCCGACAGAAAAATATTTGACTTTTATTTTGACCATTCCAACTGTCAGGCACCGGTCGGCGGTAGTCAGGGTGAATCGATATACAAATCAATATATACGCAGCATACACGGTTTAGTGTCATTACACCTAAAGTGTGACCCGCTTTCTATATACGAGTATAGACATTTGTTTTCGAAACACCTTAAAAATACAAACAATAATAATTTATTACAGGAAAAACAATTCCACCCATCCACCCACATCGAAAAGTGTGCACAAAAACAAGAAATAATTATTCTTTTTTGGTTTTCCTCACGAGCAAAAAAAGTACAGAAAAGAAAAACAAACACGAGTAATGATAATAAACAAAAAAAAAACAAAAAAGAAGAAAATACGTATAAGACTTACGACAATTTTCTTTTATACGCGCTATTTATACCTATATCCGCTTTTACTCAAATTATGCGATGACGTCAAGGAGATTTTTCTGATATACATGTATAATACCTGTGTATATGTATGTACGGTGCACACCCCCGCAAAATCCCGAAAAAATAAATAATAACCGACAAATTATATAAATAATGAAAATGATTGATTGAAACAAACAAAACAAAAATATTCAGAATATTTAAATTTGGGAAAAATTAAGAAAAACTTCTGTTCTCCACTTGTGTATGATTGTTGATGAACAGAAAAAAAATCTATTTTCAAGTTTATGTTCATACTTGTAATTTGGACTGATGAAAATTTGAATAATTAACAATTAATTGAAAATTCAATTAGCTAATGATTGCTTCAAAATTAACTAAACAAAATGAAAATGTTTCCTTGTAATTTTCCATTAGCGCAAAGTAGCTTCTCTCCATCATTTTTATATATTAAAACAGAAAAGCAAAAACTATTTTGTGGTTTCGCCCCCTCCCCAGCTGCCCTTCAACATAAAAATACATCACCCACATTATATACATTAAATTAATTTGTACGAGTATTCGAAATTTTGACATCATCGAAATGTTTTGGAAATGGTTTACATAATAATAATATTCATTCATACCATGGTTTGCAAATTGTGACACACGTGAACGTACGCATACTCGTAAAGGTGGGCGCAAACTTTTTTACGCAACTAGTCTTTTGCAGCCAAATATAATATCAGTGGCATCAAACCAACAATTAATATGCCTTAAGAGGTAATCTCAACTTTGATACGAAATTCGACAATTTTGGTAATCGTAATTGCGTAAAAATTAGTAAACAGCAGCGCTACAGCAGCGGATTTTTGAACTAAAGTGGGTGACCATCTCGTTGTGATTAGTGGATTTATTCGTCATTTTAAACGGTATAGGTACTAAATCCCTTTGACGTATGCATGTAAAAATAAGATGGATGTTAAAACCAAAAATTGGACAAACCAGGCTCGAGATGTCGTCGCCGTGTAATTATTACACTATCTCGAAATATCCAAACTATCTCAAAG